>OY856409.1:1705720682-1707038182 GCA_963693085.1 Alisma plantago-aquatica | reverse complement strand
CTAGGTCCCTATATACTCAGTGAACCTAAAGCTCTGATACCAACCAAATGTGACACCTTTTGTCACACAAACACAAGCCACGAGATTAAAACAAAACTCAACAATGGATTACCGTAAAACACTAAAAATTAAAACCAATTATGACAAGAACCAACATCAAGAAACTTATTACACCAGGGACCAAAAAGATACCATCTGAATTATATATCATAAAGCATCGTTGTTCACAACATGTCCATACAAGACCACCTGTCATATGTGATATATGTTCAATTACATCAACATGTACAACGGTCAACTTTAAACAACCAGGGTGAATAATCCCAAAACTCATATCGATAACATCATCGAGGAAAATAATGTAACCTCCCCAAGACCTGAGTGTATAGGGATGACTCTAGGACTCTAACAATAAAAGGACCACAAGCAACACTTCCAACCTTGTTAGCTACTATTCTTCTTGTTGTTTCTTAGCGTCTATTGCACGATCTCTACCTCTTCGTGCACTTCCACCTAAAAGATGTGGGAAACCCACATGGTGAGATTCCAAATATCAGAGGGAGATATAAATATCCACCAACACTATTATTAGCACGAATAAGGTAAATAAAGAATAGAAGTAAAGCTACCACTACAATGAGTAGATAATCATTCATAATCAGCATAAGCAATTACAGTTGGATTGTGGAACATCATATCATCATAAAAGGAATATGATGAACATGTATATTCGTTACCAACTATATTGTACAAAAGCATCCAAGGCCTCATCCAATATTTTCGTATTTGATCCTAAGAAATTATACTACTCGGCTGATTACATATTTTATTATGCCCTGAGATTTTGAGTCATACCACCCAAATCCAACTGACCATTGCTAAGTCAAAATCGGTGCCATACAAGGTCTATGGAAGACACATAATCCATGACCTCACCAAATCTCATGGCCAGTACATGAGTACATAGTAGAGACATACCAGTCAACTACAACATGTGACCTATAGTCAAACAGTGAAAGTCCTAGCCCACCTTGGTATAGGTCACGACGCTAGTGAAACTGAGCTATGGCCCGCGGATGGACTCATACGAAGGCATGACCCACAACCAATCATGTGAAACCTCATAAGTATCAAATCATTGAGCTACGGCTCATAGCTGCACTCTTTCCAGAGTATGGCCCTCAGCCAATCATGTGAATGCATATACTCAACAGTATATGACTCCATGCTTACTCTAAGGGAAAACCTATTTCACCATCCAGCAAGTGCTAACACTGAGATGGATCTATGGCTTAGAGAAAATTACATGATTAGGTTCCACTTGATTAATTAAGTCAATTAAGTGTCTTTTAGCATCAATCAAGTTACAACATATAAATTCATAACAAACTCTACAAAGATAAGATCATAACACACTTTTAACAGATATAAACGTATAGGGTGTGAGCTTGTCACACTATCACCACATTATGCTTGTATTATTGACATTTACAACATCATCAACAAAGCCACATGCCATGGGATATCAATCCCTGAACTCATCTCATATTAGGCCACAAGTCATTTCCAGGTCATAGGACCATTCACAACATCATTCATGTAACACTAGTGCCTCAACATGCCTCTCAAGGCTCATTTAACATGTATCATATTATACTCACCATAACGTGCACTAGCTATGATTATCAGTCTTATAATAACTGCATGGTTAGAAATTGATAAGAAAGAGAGAAGGATAACCACATAACATTATAATCCTTTCATGATAGGGGAAACAAGCAAGCTCATTGTTCAGTATTAGGGTTAGGGTTTCCTCTTAGCCTTTTAAAGATTACAAGACTAGCTATGACTATCCACCCAAGAACCATCACCCTCCATAATCTTGGAGTGTATGAGGAGTAGGAGACATCATTAAGGTTGATTAGATAATGTTTCAAATAGCACTATGTATGTCTTATGTATCATTCATATATGATTATCATTAAGTGTTCATATTTGTTTCACAACCACTTATCATCACCCTATGTTGACCATATGACCACATAGGTTGCGACCACCCATCATGGTCCATGTCACAACTGTGACCCTCATGTGTCTCGACCATCCATCACATGTCACGACCTCCACCCTCTAGGTCATGTTGTGCCCGCGACACTAGGGTTAGGGTTCCACCAAAACATCTCGACCAGAAGGTGTCTCAGACTCAACCTATGTCGTGACCCCAGGTCATCATGGCTATGGACCTACTCTCTAGGGCATATCTCAACCCAAACTAGGCAGGAACAAGACACCAACACTACGGGTAACTATTGCACTTAGCACCAAATGACTTGATCCAACATCAATAGGTCAAACCCAACCTCAAAGGAGCATCTCGACCAAAAGTTATTAAGGTCGTGACCATCATCAGGGGAGTGTCACGACCACCCAAGATGTACCATCTAGGTCACCAAAAAAGAACTAAAACTAAGGGTGAAACAATAGTTATCATGAAGAAAAAGGTCACATACAAACAATCACCAAGACCCTAAGTCATTGGTCAAGAGACTACTAAGGAGGAACCTTATCTAAGGAAGAGAAAACTATTCTCAAGATAACCAAAACCGAATGTAATATCCCTCCAACCTCTAAGTACACAAAAACCATGCATGGGAGCGAGATAAATAGCAAGACATAAAGAAAAACCTTCATAACACATTATCTACCAAATCGGGTACAATAGATTAGGATTTCAGGCTTTGAAACCAAGCAAGGAATCTCCACCAAACAAGCTCTAGAGATTTCCACTAAGAATGAGCAAGGTGAGAAGGAAATTTAGAGGAAGAAGACAGTAATAAAAAGCATAAAGAGGTGTAATAGTAGAGTAGCTTTAGTGTTATATAACCCGCCTTAAGTTTATCACCACCAAGAGCTCCAACTCAAAGATTAAGAACTCCAAGCACATGATACAAGGGTTGAGAGAAGTTCACCAAAAGATCCACACTCGGCCATAAGAGCACCTCAAGAACAAGAAGACACCAAGGTCAAAGCTAGCCCAAGGAAAGAAGCAAAGAAGCTCTTAGCCTAACCAAAAGTGAAAGGAAGAAAGAGAGGAGAAATCCTCTTCACACCGAGGTCTACCTTGTCAAAACATGGTATATGACCCTTGTGATGAGGGGTTTCTCTCCCAAAACGACCACCATGGAAGAACCATGGTCTAGGGTCAAGAAAAGAGAGGAAGGTGAAGGTAGGAGATCAAAAGAAACATCAACTTGGAAGACAAACACTATCCAAGGATGGAAGATGAGCTCGGATCACCACCACCACCACATGCAACTGGAGATTGATCCCCCAAGCTCCAAGGACAAACCTCCTTGCTCTACCAAGCTCCAAGACAAGCAAAGAAGGAGGAGAAAGATAGATGGCCTAAAGGGTTGTAAACAAGGAAATATAAGGGGTTATATATGAAGGATGAGAGAGAGAGCAAAGGGTGAGGTGTCAACACACTAAGGAACCCAAGGGACACTTGTCCTTGTAAAAGACCAACATGCACCCACATGCAACCACTTGAACATGACATGCAAGACATGGTGATACACTCTAGATAGTTTTACGATCACCATGTCATTCCCCATGGTTGTATTCATGGCCATCCTAAGGTGCACCTCCCATGGTCGTGATGCCATCAACCGACACCACCTCTAGGTCGAGATAAGACACCACCACAAACCCTAGGTCGAGATAACCCAAGATAGGTTAACCATTTCAACACAAGACCACACTAGACCTTTTGGGGTACGACTCAACCATTTGGAGGAAGTGTCTCGACTACGACACCCTCCAAAACTAGCCTTGGTCGTGACCCAAGGTTGAGACAACACAACCAATTCACACACGGTCAAGGTACTCCACCCACATCAACCCTAATCACCACCTAGGGTGATACTCTCCAACGAACACCCAAGAAGGGCACCCTACTCTTTCTATTTCCTCTTAATGATTTTAAGAAAGAGAGGGAACACTCTAGGGGTGGCAAATTGTACATTAACCCCCTAAATTTATGTAAATTGCAATATGTACCAAAACTAGCATAGAAGGCACAAACAACATCCAAACAAGGTCAAACTGGAGACTTCAGCTCTCCACAAGCCCTAATTACATCTCAAAGGATTAGAGTAAGATCCTAATCACATGATTAGGCCAAAGCAAATAGGGTTACCCAAAACTCAAGTCAAGGTCCTTACAGATTTGGTTCACGAGGTTACAACTCAGTGTTCACTAAGTCTAATGGAATAGTAGAGCATAAGAACCGAACCATAATAGATATGGTTAATATCTTACTATAAACCTCAGGTCTACCCGACCTTATGTGGGCGAGCTTTAAATACGACTTGCCATATGCTGAATAGAATCCCCCATAAACATAAAGAAATAAGTTTGTTTGAGTTATCAATAGGGAGGAAGTCAAACTCAAATATCTTCGAGTGTGGGGGTGCCTTGCTAAGGTACTAGTCCTTGAACACAAAAGGAAGAAACTTGGAACCAAAATTATTTGATGCCATTTTATTGGGTTGTGTAGAAACAAGTTAATGCCTATATATTTTTTATTGTTAGATTTTATATCTGAAACATTGATGTCAATACAATTATGAAACTATGTGACACTACATTCTTTGGGAATGTGTTTCCTATGAAATATAGTGTGCCCAAAGAATTATTTCAAGAGGATTCATTCACTACAAGTTCTGAGCACATGGAAAGGATGACAAATGTGGGGGACAACTCAGAACATGCTATTTTTAAATCTGATGATTCTGAAGATCTGGTTGAACCGAGGAAAAGTAAAAAGCCTACTACATCTAAAGATTTTGGAAGTGAGTTCTCACTTATAATAATGAGGATGACCCTATCTCTTACAAGCAAGCTATGGGTTCTCCAGAAGATACGTTTTAAAAATAAGTTGTTAATGATTAAATCCATTCCATTCTCTTGAATGGAACTTGGGAATTAGTGGATTTACCTCCTGGTTGTTCTAAAGTTGGATGCAGATAGATCTTTAAGAAGAAACTTAATGCAAATGGTCCAATCAATAAATATAAAGCTGGGTTAGTTGCTAACGGTTACACAAAGAGAAGAAAGAGATTATTTTGATACATATTCTTTTGTTTCTAGTATGACCACAATCTGAGTACTTATAGCATTAGATCCCATTTATAATCTCTCTATCCATCATATGGATGTGAAGACCACATTCTTACATGATAATATTCAAGAGGATGTAGATATGGAACAACCTGAGGGATTTGTAGGTCGTAGGAATGAGTCCAATGTGTGTAAACTTGTTCAGTCATTGTAAGGCTTTAAACAAACCCCTAAGCAATGGCATGAGAAGTTTTGATTTTTCGATATCATCATTGGGATTTGTTTCTAATAATTATGATAAGTGTATCTACTATAAAATTGTCAATGATGGATTCATTATGTTATGCTTATATGTCGGTGATATTTGCTTTTTGGTTCCGATATGAAAGTAGTAAATGAGACACATTAATTCTTATGTAGCACGTTTGATATGAAGGATATGAGTTGGTGTGATTTTAGGGCTTAAAATCATAAGGTCTATAGATGGTATAACTCTCTCTGTCTCACTATGTTTAGAAGATACTGGAGAGGTTTGAGTACACATCACATAAACATGTCAAGACTTCATATGACTCATCCAAGGCCTTGTTCAAGAATGATATTGGGGTTCCGGTATCTCAATTATGATACTCTTAGATTATCAGAAGTTTGATGTATCTTATGAACTGCACACGTCCAGACATTGTGTTTGTCATGAGTAAGTTAAGTAGATACATCAACTATCCCAACAAGACTTGTTGGGAAGCTCTTAATCGAGTTTTGAGGTATATCAAGGGAACTTGTTCTCTTGAAATGGATTATGGAAAATATCCTTCTATAGTCAAAGTATATAGTGATGCAAGTTGGATTACCATGAATTATGGGAGTGTTGGTGTCTCAGGATATGTATTCTGTAGGTATGTATGCCCTGAGAGAAATCATGGGATGATTGGTGGGATACATTAAGATTGATTTGATAGACATCAAAGGCAAGATTCTAATTCTTTCTAGTTCAATCATATGAGATAGTGATAGAACAGATTGAATGTCTAGAGAATGACAGTACTCAATGACATATGCTTTCAGGTTGAGGACATGAACGATGAGATCATACGGATGCTAAGAGTTTGCACATTCTTGTTATGTCCCGAGTCGGATGTCATTGTGGAAGGTAGATAGACAGCAATGACACACAAGACTAGATTGTGGTGTTGGTTGATGAAAGAATCTCATTAGTCATGATACAGAGATATCAAACCAAACACATAGGTACTTGTTAGAGAACAAGTGTACCGGACAGACCCACCGTGAGTTTGACACATGGAACCATGACATGGTAGTCACAGTCAGTACTCACAGTGATGGTGGTGAATGTGATTCTTTGACCTGAAATCACTACACTCAACACATGTCGTTGGGCACACTTTGATATCATCAAACGCAGTCCTGAAACATGGGTTGTTATAAAGGTGATGATTGGGCGGTTTTGACACATGGGGATTTTGAGGGGTGAGTGATAGATATGAGATTTGTCCCTCCTGAGGGAGTTTGATATCCATGGCCACTTAATGAGTAGGATTAAGAAAGGCGTGCACGCATGTGTGAATCAATATGTGATATTGATGCCATACATATCTCTTCCAATCTACTATGAGATCAAGAAAGTGAATGAACGTTGACAGGATGACTATTCCATGCCTCGAGTTCATTCAGGATATCAGTGACAAAGGAATTATACATTCACTGTAACACCATTCACAGATTGTAGGATTGAAAGTTGTTCTCCAACTTTCTATTTCACTTGGGTAGCACTGTTGTGTTACTAGGCACCACTCTTTGCTTGTGAAGTCATAAGTGTTATGGACTTTCACTGCCAACGTGAAATGGACCTGCAGGGTCACACACATAGGATTTAACCTGGAAGAGGAATTTTGTCCACAAACAATGTTTAGATTGATTACGAAAGGAGTTTAGTATTTCAATTAAACACTCAATCAATTGATAGCTCAGTATCATAATGTTCAAGGTGTTGGACTGATTGATTAGAGTATCAGATTGATTGAAACTGCAATTGACTGATTCTGCACAATCTACATTGCCAACTGATCGGCTCATGTGATGAACCGATCGGCTCAGATGGTGGCTCGATCGGCTCATGGACAGGGTTAAACGATTGCTTCAAGTGTTGAAACGATCAGTTCAACTGATGAAACCGAGCAAGTTAGGAAAGTAGGATTTGTGAGAAATTTCCTTTCGTTTCGCTTGTCCAATTTGATTGGAACAAGGATTGGTATTTGATACCAATTAGAAACAAAAGATGAAAAGTCAATCGGGAACTGACCAGGACCACGAATCGATCAGTTCAGAAGTGAACCGATCGTTTCATGGGTCCCAACCGATCGGTTGAGGTGTCAACCGACCGGCTCAGGTCCCCAACCGACCATTTTAGAAATGAAACGATCGATTCAGGTTGCGCAGTTGGTTGTTTTTGTGGAAAATCTCGAACCCTTCTACTCCTTCTTTAGTCACACATTGCCCGGGATAGAGAACCATGTCCCATGACCCTCCTATATATAGGGGTATTGGGGGCTTCTCAAAGAACAACTCAGTGCAACCAGTTGCTCTGTAAAGTTGTCATTCTCTCTGGTTTTGGTAACCGAGAGAGCCCGAGCAAGTGCTACCCGATAAGGGAGGCACAATAAGGGAAAGACAACTGCAGAAAGTGATTGGTGGTTGGAGAGTGTGTCAGTGACTAGTACACTGATAGGAGGGTGCGACTCCTTCCAATTCCTTGTGAGACAAGGAGATTGGAGTTCTAAGTGGTCCGTGTGGACTACTTCAGAGGCGGGAGATTTCTGCCGCTCGGAGGACAGATGTCAATCCTGACAGTCCCGATGAGACCAGGAGTCGTCAGTCCCGGTGCGACCAGGAGCTGCACAGACACCGTCTAAGACCGGAGGTGAAGACCACGCAAGCCGCGAGGTATTGTCGCCGAGCAAGCCTCGGGACAAGGTATGATTCCACAAACCATCTCTTCCTATTGTATTGACGTTGACGCATTTCCTTGTTCTGGGTTTGGGGAGGAGAAAATTTTTGTTTCCGCTGCCTTCTCTGCCTCCCCTAAAACCCAACATATTCTTATTGGGAGGAGATATTTTTGTTGCTTGGATGTCTAAGAACCTTATTGTCTCATTCTGCTTTTGAGGAAAAGTTGTGTGCTTTAGATGAACTGGATTGGAAGTTGAATGTCTGCATGGAATTCTATTTAGTTTACCTATTTTCAGAAGCCACTTCCTACATTTCAGCTCATTGTGATTGCATTACGACTATTGATTAAATATAGAGTTCCAAGTACAATAAAAAATAACATAGATGCATCCAATTCAAACTCAAGTCTGTAAGGGAATTAGTGTCTATTAGGGTTGTGGTTGTGGACTACATTGATATCAAAGATAATACAGCTGATCCTTTCACTAAAGGTCTTAATTTGGTCTTAGTGGAGAATTCCAGGTTGAGAATGGGACTGAAATGCCCTTTAAATTTACATGCAACAACAACCCAACCCAAAAGAGTGAAGATCCCACAAGTTGGGTTGAATGTGGTAATAACAAATTGTCAAATGAATCTGATGACACTAAGTTTTTCTTTAATGCTTCTTGAATTTGTGTGTCTATCTCATGGAAAACTTCTTAGCATCATGACTATAAGTTGCTAAGATATTATACTTTGAATGGTTTCAATTCTTAGGATGAGATGTTAGCAATATATCTTTGGAGACTCCATCTAAAAGATTGATGTTGTGTAGGTTGCAACATGAAAAATTGGTTGTTCCGTGATATCAATCATGATATGTTTTCTGGATGCATGGTCTTAATGCATCATATTTGTTTTCTGTCTTGTCTTTATTATGTTGTTACCAACTGATACTCTTGCTCCCAAGGTTCAGGTTCAAGACTTTTGTTCACCAAGCTCCTGCGGGGGTCAAAGTTGAATAACTCAGGTAGATTCAAACCGAAAGGTATCTGCTGAAAGCACAATATGAAGGACTAAATGGCAGATCACACTACACAATTGGATTTTATGGGAGATTGTTAGATATACATTTGTTATAGCTATTTATTTAGCATGAGTTAAGTCCAATGTAATGCATCTAGTACATAGAGGAAATTTAGTTTGGTGTCTTGTGTAGATGGGAAGAGCTTTTGTCCCACCTTGCTCAATCCTAGAACGTTTGTGGTCCTTACTTGTAGGATCACACGTGAAACTAGTGTCTAGAGGACTCTAGGGGAGAGTAGGCTCACCTCTTTGGTGGGTATGGTGACCATAACACACACACATGTGCGTGCGCCTGCGTCACGCTATGCCTCGCCTGGCCTGACCTGACCACGTCAGGCTTGTGGCTTGTGGGTTGTGGCCTTTGGGTCGTGAGTTGTGATAATTGTCTTCCGCCTTCCATCTTCTTTGGCACAACGATACAACTACATAATTAATTATTAATTTAATTAATTATTTCTTTCTAAAATAGATTTATTAATTCTAATTGAAAAATATTTGCCTCAGATTTTTCATTACGTGTATAAGAGTGATCGTGTGATCATTTCTTAATGGTAATAGGACGTGAGAGCGTGAAAATGCTATATAAGTCTCTCGTCATTAGGGTTAAAATATCTTTCGAACATATAATCATCGTTTTTTTACGTGTATAATCCTAGAGAGACTTCTTTTTCTGCCGCTTCCGCTCCCGAATTATTTCTGGAGCTTCCTCTTCTGCGAGAAGTAACTTCTTCCTTCCTCTCCCAAAAGGTGTGATTTGTTTGGGTGGTACTACCAGTGATCATTAGACTGAACTAGTAGTACATGTTGATCATCGTTAAGCACGAGTGAGGCGACAACCTACTACAAGTTCATGATCGGGTCGACTAAAAGAACGGTACACATCTTTCATGATTGCGAGCTGTTAATTTCTTTAAGTAAATGTTCATTTTCAACGAACAATTTGATCTGAGTTCCTAACTCTTTTATTTTTCTTTTCTCCTGCTATGTTTATTCTCCTATTTCTTAAATGAATCTGGCATGAGTTCCTTAATTAATTTGCAATTAGTGTTGTTACATATAACGACGTAATATAAAATTTACAACAATAATTAGGGTACTATTGATAAATACCACTTAACAACTGCATCAAATGAGCCAAAGTAAAAAGAAACAGCAAGCAGTACTTTAAATAGAATCTATGCTCGTCCAGATTCGTGATTACGATATGATTTTTGGTCAGAAACAGTATCTTGGAGGAATGGGGCATTCAATTGTGTCGTTGTTGACAGGAACCAGGCACCGTTTGTCATTTCATGTGGGTCTATAACCTATGCAACTATCCATCCGTCCATCTATTCGCTTGATTCATCCTTCGTTTATTTTTGTTGGGTGCCACTGTTCTGTTATGTAGGCAAATATCAATTGTGCATCAAGTGGAATGGTGCCCAGTGGTGTCAACATCCATTCCCGCAATGACAGATATTGAGAAATATATTTGCTGTTTGGACATCATACAGATTATGGTTTGGATGCCCGTGGTGAAAAGAAAAAAGTCGCAATGATAATATGTTACTTTCATTGCTGCTACAACTTACTCGCTTGCTGAGTTGCTGGCTGGCTGCTTGCTGTTATATAGATTAATGCCAACAGCAGCAGAAGCAGCAGCACAGAAGCAGCCATTGTCCTGTTTCCATTACTGACATCCAAACAACACCGATGATTAGAAAGAAATTACGTAGCAGTAAGGTAAAAAGAAAAGGGGATCGTCCTCACGTCAAGGTGGAAATACAAACAAACAGGCATAGCTGCATGCTGCGACCCGCCCTCCTGTTTCCTGTCATGGGCCAAAAAGTCCTTGGGTCGTTCTTTGCCAGCTTATAAAGAAAGCGACCCTAGCCCCCTTCACTCCTGTCTCCCTGTCCAACTCAAAGCTGTTTAGCTTCCCTCCAATTCAGTGACACCTCCTACAGCTACAATAAATAGAAAATCGTGTTATACAATTGGTGATGGATATGGCTCCATATAATAGAAATATGGTCCCCGACCGGACATAACTGAAGAGGAGTTTGGGAATGGCCGATGATGATGTGTGAAGTGTATGTAGATCATCATAATGGAGCTGGAATTGTAGGTAGCAAGCTGGCCAATTTTGCTATATCATTCTTGATAGCTGTCCCTGAACCCCTAAACCACCCGGGACAATGTATAAGTGGAAGAAAGAATTGAAGGGTGTGGCAACCCGCGGCTTGACTCCCCCTGTCCTGTCCCCTTGCAATACCATTGCGTGATCCAGTCAGTCAGTCGACCGATGATGATGAAGATGATGGGATCCCGGGGTCACAATCTAGTCCGGAGACACGATTGGGTGGGCAAATTGGATGATTTGTGGTTGGTGGGCGTGGGGGTGCATGTTGGGATAACGCGATCTCATCTCATGTTGCTGCTTGGAAAATGGAAAATCTGCTACCGTGACTTGATTACTAATTTGGTAGGGTGTAATTGAACTGTAAACTGTCACTGTTGATGTATACAAACACATGGAAAGCTTAAAGTGTGTTATTGAACTACATCCAACCAAACAGGTTTAGTGTGGTTTAAAATTAGAGATACCCTACCCATAGTCCCCTATATATAGAGCTGGCAAAAGTTGACCCGACCCGAGAAACCCGACCCGACCTACTCAAAACCCGACCCGCTTAAATCGGAAGAAAATATAAATCTGAACCCGACCCGATGCTTACCTGAAACCCAATATGACTTAAAAACATGGGACCCGAACCCGACCTGACTTGACCTAGAGCTGACCCGTAACTCGAATCAACTTGAAAATATTAGAACCAATTTAACCGAGCCCAATAGTAACCTGACATGACATGGACCCGACCCGACGTCAACATGACCCAAGACCCGACCCGAAAGCAACATGACCCAACACCCAACCAGACCCGAAATCAACCTGACTATATGTAAACCTGACCCAACATCAACTTGATCCAACAGTGACCCAACTTGAATTTAACCTGGCCCGATGTCAACCAGACTCGAAATCAACTCGATCCGACATCGTCCTAAATTGACATCACCCAAACTGACATAAACACAACCCGAGATCACCTGACCTATTTTTATTCAGCCGGACCCAAAATCACATAGACTTAAGCATCAACTCGACCCAATCTAATTAGAAAAAACTCATCCTGACAGACCATGATTCCCACTGAAATTTTAACCCAATATTGTTGTGATTTACATAGACTCATAGGCTCATAACGTAATAGGCCCTTAGAAACACTTCATATATTTTGAAGTGGTATAAATCTGATATATACACATGCATATCACATCCCTATGATCATGTATGCTAGTTTTTTCTAAACAATTACTCCATGAAACAAGTGTTAGGAAATGTTTTTATTCTCTATTTTATATATCTAGTTATGAGCTATATTTAATAGTTCATGCTAGTAAGCTTCTATCTTCTGTTACACATGTATGTGTTAATAATAAATTGATTGTTTCCTTGAAAAACCTTGTTGCAGATAAATGGTGTGAATAAACTATATGTGTTTGATTTGGGTCGTCTCATAATTTGGATTTTTTTACTTGAAGGTGTACATAATTTCATGGTAGTATACATATTGAATATATAATATGAGTACACACTTTATTTACAAAATTAAACAGACGAATTCGTGTGTCCATTTACTTGGTCATTGTGGACTAATTTAAAATTGAATAAACATTTCCAAGTTACAACCATTTAGAACCATGTTAAAATAAACATTGCTACACCTACAAGTTGATTATGTTTGATCATCTTTGAAGAGGTTAAAATGTCAAAAATGTACAACATACATCTATCAAGATAAATTAGTTAACAATTCTTAAATACTCTACAAAATTTAATAAAGGATGTGTTGAACTATTTTATCAAGTATACATGATTACTCTACAAAATTGTATTACAGTTCATCCAACTTCATCCAAAAAAAGTTACGGATGAAATCAATAAGTTTCAAAACTCAAAGGTTGTCATGCACATAGGGTGTTTAATTTTTATTAAATCAAGTACAGCTGAAAGGAGGCCCGTACATAACCCATTAGTCCATCGTCACGATTCATGAACCAAACTTGAAGTAATAAAATAGGTACCAATAGTTAGTAACAAAAAAACTTTGTTGTTGCAATACACCAAGCATTCAAGCTTTTAATGTTTCCAATACACCACGTTAATGTCACTAAGTTTAGGACCATATGCATTGAAGAACCTTAGAGCTAGTGCTAGGATGTAGACTATGATGTCTATGGCATTGACAACATAGTACCAATTAACCTCATGGAACATGAAAGAGATGCCAAAATAAAAGCCCTTTTCAATGAGCAAAATCCATTCCTAGACATCATAATATCTTGCTTATTTGTTCTTGATTTAACATAATAGTAAAATGGAGAAATCTCACAAAATGTAAAAAAGAAAATGTTGCAATCAAGTCATTGAGTATCTACATCAATAATAAAATCTATGGAAGTCTTCCCCAATAAAATGGTAATTGAAAATATTAAACGCCTTCTACTTTAGTCCATTTTTCTTCAACCAAAATAGCTAGGTCTGAATTGTCTCATCCATAGCAATATCTTCACCAACTTCAACTCCATCTGCATCCAATTCTGCATGAAAATTAATAAAACGAGAAAAAAATATATAAGAAATAGATAATAAGTCATATAGAAATGAATGAACTTAAAAACAATCTATACCTTCATATCCATATAACCAATTACGAGTCGTCACCAAGGCTTCAACATTCTTTGACAAAAGGGAGCTTCTCCATTTGTTCAAAATTCTACCACCCATGCTAAAAGTCGACTCTGAAGCAACAGTGGTAATTGGAATCGCCATTATGTCTTTTGCCATACATGATAGAATAGGAAAACTTTTTGATTGTCCTTTCCAATAATTAAGAATATCAAAGGTAGCACATCGCACCTCCTTTCGAATTTCAAAGTATCTCTCAACTTCATTTTTATGGACACTGACCATAGACCCATAGCATGCCTCAAATTCCTAGTTTATTAATAAGGTATTCATCAATTAGAAGACTTCTTATAAAAATTATACTTTTAATGAAATTAAATTTTGAGAAATAATATTGAATACATCAAATAAATTACCTCTAGATCATCACTCTCCCTAATACACTCTGCTTGTGGCAATGTCTCCCAACAAGCTGTTCGGCTGCTGAAGTCCGACATTACTCCGCCTCTCAAACTGCAACCCCACATTGCTAGACTGAAACGGCTTCTACGTAAGGGACCTAAGCTAGAAGTGAGCTTTGTTCCTAGGAAGTTAAATACTGTCACTGATGCCTTAGCTAAGCACGCCGCACATTTCAATTCGCCCTTTTCTTTTTCTCGAACTAAGCCGGTCTGGCTCAATCCTGATATTGATGTACTGATGAACCCTATTTTAACCTGCATTAGAGAGCGGGATAAATAAGAACTCCTCGGTTTTCCAAAAAAAAAAAAAAAAGAAGGCAGAGATACATGGTTATCATAGCACTTATAAAACTCATTGAATTGGACAAGCACCTCATTAGCCAGCCTTGAACCATATTCATCACCATGTAGCTTTGTAAATGCAAAATTTACAAGGTCAAACTTAAAATGAGGATCAAGAATTACACTAAAAGAAAGGATCATAGAGTAATCAGCCCAATATTTTTCAAACTTTCCATACATTTGAGAGGCCATTGTGCTTATTTCAGAGTCCCCAAAATCCTTTGCTTTAAGCAAGAGTTTCTGAATTTTCCAAATGTTATAGAAATAAAAATTGGCAGTCGGATACTCAGAACCAGAAAAATAATTTGTAATCTCATAAAATGGTTCCAACAACTCGCAAATTTTGCCCACCTTTGTCTACTCACCTGAGGAGATATGATACTTGTAATTTGGTTCATTTACACCAAAAATATCCAAAGCTCTCCTATAATGAAAATCTCTACTTAACATTAGATATGTTGAATTCCACCTAGTTGCAACATCCAGCCATAACTTTGTGGAACATGGTAGACCGGTTCTTGTAACAATATCATTAAACTTAATAAGTCTACTTTCAGATGCATCAATATACTTGACATTCTCCCTAACTTTTAAAACACAGCTGTCAATATTTTTCAACCCTTCTTTTACTACTAAAATCAAAATATGAGCTGAACATCGAACATGGAAAAAATTTTCATCACATGGTAAACTTTCAAGAAATGTGGTTTTTAAATTCATTACCATGTTATCCATATTGGATGCATTATCCACACTCATACAAAGCACCTTTTTGTCAATACCCCACTCTTTAGATATCAAATCATGCAAAAAATTATATAATTCAAGTCCTATGTGGGGAGGAGGACAATGACAAAAGTTTAATACCTTTGAATTCAATTTCCAATTGTCATCCACATAATGCGCAGTGAGAGTGAGATATCCACGAGAAGTACATGTTGTCCATATGTCACAAGTCAAGCAAACTCTACTAGATATTTGACTCAAAGTTTGTTTCAGATTTTGTTTTAGCTTATCATGTCTCCTAATGCATATTTTCTTCATGGTATTCCTAGAAATTGTTTTCACATCTTCTTTAAGATATTGATGAACCTTCCTCAACCCTTCATGCTCAACCATTGAAAATGTATATCCATGCATCAAGATAGCATCAGCCAACATCTCGTGATATTGTTCATTATTAAATTCCCTAGAAATAGGCTTAGTAGGACAATTCTTTATATACTCAGCACAATTCTTTAGGTGTCTCTTCGGATTAGAAGTCCCCCATCTAGATTCTGCTCCATAATTTCCCTTCTTGCAATGTTTACATACTGAATGCAGGTTTCCTTGTTCATATTCTATAATATCAAACTCATCCCAAACTTCTGAATAACAATTTCTCTTTCCAACCGCCTTATCTAGAATTGGGGTTTTGGTGGATGGAACTGGAGTTGAGATTTGTGTCGGAGGATTCTCATCACCTCAAAATAGAAAGTTTGCAATAATCAATATCATTTCTTTACAACAATATAAGAAAAAAAGACCTACTACATGCATCATCTTGAGATGAAAAATCATGTGTTCCTATAACTTCTTCTTCTTGGGGTGTTCTAAAATTTTCATCCATAATCGTCATTGGATGTCAACTGCAAAGACACAAAAAATCACAACAAGATTTCAGAATTGGATAACTATAGAAAGATCACAAAAGCAAGGCATGAAAGAGAAAAGACGATAAATGAAGAAGATAGGAGGATGGGGAGGAATCGAAACAAAGGTAACTAGAACTAGAAGAAGATGGGTGAGAGGGTCCAACATAACAAATAATAGTTGATCATATAATAACGCAATAGGTGCCAACTACGCTTACATGAGATAAACATACAAAGGAGAAGAGAAGCAATCATTGATAACAAAAAAAGAGAATCCAGGAACGATGAAGATACGAGGTTAGGTGAAGATGATAAGAAACATACATGTTGGCTGATCGAGGGGAATGATAGGGAAAAAGGTGATTCACTACCATAACTTTTACCGGAGGTAGGAGAGACTTGATCAATGTATGTGTTGGTCATCTCTATCACCGAAGACCTACTGCTGCCTATGGAGATGCGTTGGTTCATTTGTCTCGTAATTCCACAACCCTATTTTCCTGTTGATCGTGAATTCATGATTCATGAATAGAGAGGAGGGTTATGGTTTTGTGGGAGAATAGAACCCGTAATATATAGGAAAAAATATACAGATGGATGGTAATTGAAAATAATAAAAAACAAGTGGCCGGAAATTACTTTTACTGCCTTTATCTACTGAAGGCAAACTGTTAAGCTTCTATATGTTACTCTTTTGAGTAAATAATTATACAAATTTACTAGAAGAAAGTTTTTATAGGAGGGAAATATAGTACAATTAGACATAGATCTAGCGGTGACCTAACCCAAACTAAACCAATTCTGTATATTTTGAAGGTTGGAATGCCAATGGCCTCACCCACTGTTACTTCTATTCTCGTTTGTTAAGTGGACAGTTCGTGTAATTATCTTATAATTTGAAAACACATTTACTTTACAACATAAGTACGTAACACGAGATCATTGCGGAAACATGAAGAGGATGGTGGAGTTGACGAGTCGAGAAAGAATTGGAAAATGAAAGAGAAATTAGGGAGGAAGAGATATTGAAGGAAACAAATAGAAAGAGATATTGTAAAACGTGGACGAGTAGTTGGGGGAGAATTAAAAAAGGAAAGAAAGATTAGGAAGAAATGCATATTCGATCAAACAAATAAATAAATAGAGAGAAATGTGGAGTTGATGGACGAGTTGATGGGATGGGATGGAAATCATGGAACCATTATATCTATATGGGAGGAGTTTGTAAAAGGAAACAATGTTTACATAGGTGTTATCTTGTTCCTTCTAATGCGTTATATTCAAGGAAAGAAGGAGAAGGAGTGTCAACTAGTGTCTATTTTTAATATAATATTGGTAATAAAAGGTTGATTGTCTTATTGTATTACATCATTTTGGATTTTACTTAGTTATGACTTATGAGTTATGACTTATGACTTATGAGTGACTCATCTTATTTCAGAAACTCTGATATTTAGTTTAAAAATTACATATTGGTGTGGCTGAACTAATTAATTATTGGAAACTACATTTAATACATAAAATCCAATATAAAATTTGTGTTTCTAAAATAGACATGCAATAGAGAACTACATGTAGTATATGGAATAAAACATAATGAGGTCGCAAATAACTTTTTACCAATGTTTTATTTTATTTTTCATTGCGTATTTTTTGCTTCATTTTTAAGATTAAAAATACTCAGCTAGAGGACACAAAATAACTGAAGTTAATATGGTTCAAACACTCCAACTGAAACTTTTTATTTATCGGGACCACTCAGAGGAAGAGCAACTTCGATGACCCTATCTTGATAGTGTAAATCCAAAGAACCTCAACATTCAATCTGCACACATGTAAGACAGATTCTAGTAGATCAGAGGTCAGCTGACATGTAGCTCAAATCATAGACAATAGCAATTCAGCCCTTGAAAAACTACTTGGAGTTCTTTTTAATTTTTCTATATTCTTTGATAAGGGCATGCTCGATCTTGGGGAATAGTACCTTTCAACGAAACCACTAACCTACTCCCTCTTGGCCCCTGACTGAAACTTATTCAATCAAAACCCAATAAGATACCCTGAATCGACTGTTTCAATATCAATTCAAGCACTAATGTCTCAAGTCTCAACCCCAATCAAATTAACAACTAGAGTTGACAACCTTATTGTTCACTCTACCTAAAATATTTCAAGTTGAGCCAGATTTACAACCCAAGTTGACTCACGCTAATGAAAACCCAACCTGACACAATAAGACCCGAACATGAGAAACAACCCTAATTGACTTGGCCCGAAAACAAACCAACCCGAAATGGCATG
Source organism: Alisma plantago-aquatica (assembly GCA_963693085.1). Taxonomy (NCBI): domain Eukaryota; kingdom Viridiplantae; phylum Streptophyta; class Magnoliopsida; order Alismatales; family Alismataceae; genus Alisma; species Alisma plantago-aquatica. The sequence goes on along the minus strand of OY856409.1, from coordinate 1,707,019,553 downwards.
ACCCGAACACAAGCTGACCTGAGAAAACAGTCCAAATTGACCCGACCCGGTAACAAGATGACCTAAAATGACATCACCCAAACCCGACCTGACCCGCTAAAGTAACCCGAAGAAACCTAACTAGAAACTAACCGACCTGAACCTGAATTGACCCGAGAATGTAAAATGACCCGAACGAACACGACCCTGTACTAACCCGACCCGACCCGACCCGACCCTGAACCGAAACAATAAAATGACCCGAATAAACTCAAACCCGAAATGACCCGACCTGAAATGACCCGACCCAAACCCGACCCGACCCTCCCGATTGCCAGCTCTACCTATATACCCGATTACCCACGCGATTCTCGGGAGCCCGCGATGTGGCTGGTCCCAGTCCACTTTTCACATATATGAATCTGTTGTGCGTAGACGCCAAAAGGGCATTTTCTTTTTCGCAAAACTTCTCTCCTTACTTCTCTCTCCCACACAGATTTTTGATAGATTGATTACCCTAACCACACGGTCTCTCTTCTCGGTCACTGCACACACCTAGCACTCCATCATTCGTATGGTTTCCCGTTTCACCAACTTCCTCTGTCGTCCCCAGTCTCCAGCCGTCTCTTAGCTCCGTTGCTGCTTCCACCGCCATTTCCCTTCTCCCTCATAATTATTGATCTCCCGAATTGGTATAGTACATGATTTTTGTCGTTCCTCTTCCCTACCACATCCACTGCTGGTCTTCTTCGATGCTCTTGCTAGTGTGCATCATCATGCCTAGTCGCACCACAAGTGGGAGTTCTCAGTGATCGTGTGGAGCTAGGATCGTCGACAATGGTGCCACATAAGTCATTGCCGCGGATCATCTCAGGAGGCAAGCTTCTATTTTGGTACCGTATGTTAATTTTCCCCCAAAATGTGAGCTAAGATACCCTATTTTTGTGTTTCTCCCAATCTTATACAATACATGTTTGTTCATTTTTTAATTTGATTGATCTATTGTAAGCAATGAATCAACCTATTTTTTTATTTGCTTGAGTTTGTTTCCCCAATCTTGTACGATACATGTTTTGACATTTTTTTATTTGTTTGAGTTATCGTCCACAACGGTATTTGTAACTCATTCAGTACTTGTTTGCTTGTATTTTGATTAGGACACTTCTACTGCATTTGATTATGCTTTTTTGGGCTACTATGACGTACTATGATAGTCAGTAATGTGTTGAACTATATGTTATCATTCATGTGTTTTTTATCTAAGTACAATACATTCTTTTTTGCTCATTAACTTGAACATGTAATTTGTTAAATAAATGAAATGAAATTAGAGGTCAAGTACTATAAGTATTTTTTTGCATTTTAGTTTTGTGTATATTGTTTTTAAGGGAATTGTGTGTGGCGAGTGATGTACTAACTATAACTACTATTATGTGTGGTTTACTTCTAGTATTGTACAAATTTAGGTTTAGTACTATGGAAATTTGGGGTACTTTACATTAGTAATACACAATATTGTTGAGATTTAGGTTTAGCAATCGTCACGTGGAAGAACTATAATTTGAATGAGTGGATTAACTACTATATTTTTGGTTAATAATAAGACTCTGCTAATTTATTGAAGTACTTAATTTGAATGAGTGGGGTTTCATACAATAATTTGAATGAGTCAGTTTCTTATGTACTATGTGTTCTGTGGATGTATTTTATTGAAGTAGTTAATTTGATTTTACATAATTCACATAGGACATTAAGACTCAGTTACATTATTTATTTAACATTTTTGGACTATTATGGTGTACTGTGGTATTTTGTAATGTGCTAATAATATGTTGTCATTTATGATAACATAAACCTTGATGCGTACAATATTTGTATGTATTGTATTTTAAATAAGTGTGTTTAGTGCTATGATATGTGTAAATGTATTTCAATCAAATGAGGTTTATTACTACATTTTCGGTAACATATATTAGGTTGTTAGGGTACTTTATATTCTATGTGTTCTGTGGATCCCACATTATACGCGGCTCTCTCTCTAGGGTTTGCTCCCCCTTCTCACTAGAATCCTCCCCGGTGGATTTCGCTGGGGGGAGGGAGCATCTTCCTTGATGCCTTCCTCCCCCTGGCCCTAGCAGTCTAGGCGTAGATTCAGTTAGAGTAGAGATCATCGCAGCGTATCGTTTGGTGAAATGGGAGCGGCCGTCGGGCGTCGCCTCGGATGAGCCAGGTGATGAGTAGTGCAGTGGCGCGAGGAGCAATCCTGGGTCAGAGGCGTGGCTGGTCGACCTGGTCGATTCCTTTCTGTTCAAGGGTGACGGTTGGAAAGTGATAACCAGATCCAGGCTCTTCTTTGTCAGTCCTGCTCACAACTTGGTGATTTCGGCGGTGGTTGATTCTTTCGTTTGGCTGTTATCGACCAGTTCAGCGGCACGCCCCTCGCCACCAACGACGACGAGGTTGGGTGAATCGTCAGCAGGCCAGAGGTCTAGTGCCTCCTGAAGACGACGTCCCCTCTAAACCTCAACGCCAGGCCGACTTCTTCGGTTTTGGGCGGCTTACTCGATTGCGGTTGGGCACGATCATGGCGGCCTGTCGGCGGGTGGGCTCTAGCGGCGTCCTCCAAGATCGATGGAAGTACTTCTCTAGGCTCTGGTGGCGTCCCCCTCGCCCTATAGGAGATTTATCTCCAGCTCAGGCTTCTTCCCTGGTTGGGCGTGTGCTCTATGGTGGCAGGGGGTTGTTTCCACCCTCCTCTCTGTCGTGTGTGTGTTTTCTACAGATGAGTGGTTGAACGCCTTCTAGGTGTTCGATGAAGTGCTTCTGTGTAAGCAGGAGCATAGCGTGGGGATGGGTTCAAGGGAGACAGATTTCTTCTTCTTCTCTCTTTAGGATCTCTCCTGTTACTGCGTGTAGCTGAGCTCGCAGGGTCCAGAAGATGTTGATCGTCGACTGTTAAAGAGGGACTGGATACCTACCTGGACTTCACATCTTCAGGATATGAGTCAAACGCCAGCGGCGGAAAGGTAGTTGTCTGGTTCAAGAACACCGTTCGATGGCCAATTCATGGAAGGATCATGTTGTATTCTCTCCTGCATGTTTGAGCCTCCTCTACAACTTTTACCCTGGAGGATTGGGATGAAGGAAGGTGCTCTATTTTGTCCTCAGTCACTATTTGTGGATGTTCGTTGATGCAGTGAAGGGGGTCTGAATTTGTGTTCCTTCTGTAGTCTCCTTGCTCTGGTTCAAAGCTTGGAGTGGTATTGGATCAGTTATGCTCTACTGTGGGTTTAATAGGTGTTTTTTTGCTGGGATTGTTCTCAATTCTGGAGAGAGTTTTCTCAACCATGGGCATTTGCAGGGGGATTTTGTCTTTTGCTCCAGTTTCTCCTTGAGGCTTGATGTTGGTGGAGTTTGCGTTCTCTTCTTTGTGGGTGTACTCAATGTCATTAAGGACATGATTTCTCTAAAGTCATGTCTCATGGGGTTTGTGGTGGATTGGGTGTAGTTCTTTCCTGTTCAGTGTCCATGTTTGACGTTATGACTTGTAACCTTGATAACTATTTGTTTGGTGTATCAAGGCTTAGTTTCTTTTAGGGGTGCTTATGTACCTAAAGTTTTTGGTTATAGTAACACGCTTTTTAGACCAACCAAAAAAAAGGTACTATATAATCTGATGAGTTCTAAGTTACTATAGGTTATTAAAAAAGTGCATTGATTATCATAAAACATGTGAATTATGTTCTGGTGTATTGTACATTCGGATGAGTCTTAACTTACTGTATGTACTCTATGATTGTTCTGTGAGTTTTATTGGATAATAAAAACTTGAATGTGAGGTAGTGACTGCCTATTACTAATGATATTTCATCTAGTTTTTGACATTTCATTTAATAGATGAATGAATGGAACTTAGACATGTGTATGTCCTTCTATCCGGTTATTATGTGGTACTATATATTCTGATTAGCCTTAATGATATTGTATGTATTGCACGATTGTAGCATGTGTTATATCAGATACTAGACATGTGAATTAGGTATTGTATGTTTCAAGACTAGTTGTTTGCTGGCAGTTTAGATTCTATATGTATTTTTTTGGACAATAATTCTATTAGTTCAACACCAATTGTTTTGTTTTTTATAACTGTACGTTTATAAATAGATTTTTTTAAGTGAAGTATTGTATGAATAATAAATATGATTTACCAAAACTATGATTGTTAGTGTAAAAAATCTTAGTTTTCATTGAAGTATTTTTTTATTGTATAGTCCTTCTGTGTACGATGAAAAGTGAACATGGAATTAAGGTGTAGTTTCAGAAAATTCAAAAAGACATGTGAAATGGCTGGAGTTGATCACAAGAAGAAATTCAAAATTACTACTTTTGGAGGATTCTTGAATATAAATTGTCCAACAACTTTGGACACGAGGTTGATATAGGATCTAGTATGTTGTTATGATAAAAACAAATGAGGTTTTGTGCTTGGCAATTTGTAGTGAATTTCAAGTCAGAACATGTATCAAACACATTCAGATTATCAAATGTAGGTATCTTATGAATTAGTAATGTACTGAATAGATAGTTGTATGATGTTTAAGTGTTTGACGCATTTGCATTGTTCATTTTACATGGGAGGAATTATTTTTGAAATTTGGTAAGGGTGCAAAAAAGAAATCAGTTTTACAAGGAGATTACTATGTTGCAGATACAAAGGTTAAGAATGCAATTGAAACATTGTAAATGCTAAGGAAAAAGAGGATTCAAAATCATAGAGGATTTTTTCTAAATATGGATCTTGTTCCTACTTTCAAATTGTTTGTTCTTGTATGGAAGTTGTTCAATTTGTGGAATTTTCTTTGATTTATTGGATGACTTAGATTTTTTAGATAAATACTATTGGGAGGTGGCCATCACCAACTATCTGCATAATGGTATTGTTGATTTTACTTAAACAACAAGGGCTATTTGAAAAGATGTAGCGTAGTCTTGATGCAATGGTCTTAATTGCTTTTCAAGATCACTTCTTTTCTTAGTTGATCATATGTATTTAATATTTTTGTAGTATTGTTCAATCTTATTTATATGTGTTTTCTGGTTGGTTTAGGGAGTGTCAGTCACTACTCTGTACTTATAAAGATACTAAGTTTCCATTGATCAATACATGAAAATATGCAAAAAAAAGATAGTATTCCTCGTAGAAAAATGACATTATTATATGCAAATTTGGCATAGACCACATAAGAAAGGACTAAATTGGGAGGAAGATTTAAACATGGAAGGGAAAACCAAGAGAGGAGGGTAGTGAGAATGAATTTTGTGCAATGCAGGAAGAGCTTGATACACTTAGAGATGACAAGAAAAGATTGAAAAAAGATCTGAACAAATAAAAAAAAGTAATTAAAAGAAGTATTTAGGTAGGTTCAGGAAATGGTGGAGCCTAGGAAAGAAATGAATGTTGTGAAGTTTGACTATGAGAGATCAAAGAATGTCATCCATTTTCTGCGTGAAGTGCTTTGTGCAAATTGTATTTCTGATCTGATTGTTCTAGATGATGAAGAAGAAGGTGGGGACATCAATGACAATGATGAAACTAAGGTTTTTTGGCATCCAAATATTGTACTTGATAATTTGTGATGATCAATCTACTGTACTTATTTATTTGTGCCATTTTTTGAATGAATGTAGGATGGTGGAGAGGGGTGATATATATCAAGGTATTCAAGCAAGTGATTCATCTTTTGATGATTTTGTAATTGCTCCCCATATGAAGAAAATTGGTGACAACAAAACTTAAATCTTTATCACAGTATGTGACAGAGACTGTAAGAGACGTGATAACAAGTATAACTTGTATTTTTGTACTGTAATTAAATACAAATACAATTGTATATGTCATGATATTGTACTAATATTACTTGTATTTTTTTAGTTGAGGTAGAAAATGTCTAATGATAACAATAAAAAAGGAATGGGGTTAGGTAGGCGCATTTGTGATGTTTTGCTGACCATTACTTGTATATTTCATTTGTATATTATTTTGTTACAAAAAATAGCTAAATTTTTGAAGAAGGGAAATGAAAAGAAAATTACTAAGATGAAGTTGGTTGTGAAAGAACCATTTATGGAAGGATATGAAGGCAAGAGTAAAGCGGCACATGTTGTGAAGAAGGAAGTTTTTGAGACATGTTGAGAAACAGATTCAAGAACAAACACCCAACAGTATGAACATGGGAGATGATACTTCCAAAATTGATGATGATTAGCTAGTTATCTTCCATTCAAAAATGAAGAAGTTAATATCGGCAACATAAGTACCACTTTGATTTAATTTACATAAGAGATTAGTATTTTTTAATGATGTGACTACCACATGGGATAATATGGGGTAATGTGATAATGTTTTGATTAGCATTCAGGATGACTAGATACAAATTGTCGTCGATCTATCCAAATATGTGTTGGCTAAAATTATCGAAAGTAAAGATTTTGATGAAAAATAGGGTGCAAAGAAGGTTGACGTTGAAGCAGAAGTTACAGAGTAAGACTGATGATGGTGCACATGTTGTAGATAATGTTAATGATGCTTGGCATGTTGTTGATGTAGCACATGCTGATAATGTTGATGTTGATGATGATGAGTGGGTTGTTGATGTAGCACATGCTAAATGAAGACAAACTCTTTGCTGGTGAGGTACTTCTATCTCATCTACAACACATATGTTACATGTATGTCTCATGTAGTGAACATGATATTGCTTATATTTTAATTGGCATACTAGTGTCAACAACATAATATACTATACACATGTCCTTGACAACTAGTTCAGCTGGTTAAGCCTACTGCTTGTAAAGAACAAGTTGCGGGATTGAATCACACAGATCCTATTGGGGCACTACAGGTAGGGACTAAAAGCCTTTGGCATTTGCTATTGGTGTTTCTCCCTCCTGATTGTCTTGACAAGGGTGAAAGTCCCCACTTTCATTTTTTATACTATACACACGTATTGTATTCATATTTGTGTCATGTATTGTGCGTCCATCACTATATATTATATATGTGAGGGTTATCCAACATGATAGGTAGAAAATAGATTGTTTTAAAACTTATTGAGCAATGAGCATGGTTATCTTTTTCTGTAATATATGAGGCCTAATAATTGTAAGTTTAGCACATAGTATGACAAATGAACTATATACATGTTGATCCATGAAATACATCAAGTTGTTGTCTGTATTCTATAATTTTCAAGTATTGTATTTTAATAAATTGTGATGATCGATGTATTGTACTTATCTCTTCATACTTCTACAATTAAGTAAAATATTTTCATCATTTTTTACTGTACTGATTACGTTTTACTATGATACTTGTTTACATGAGAAAATCAGAGATGATGAAAGTGATGCTAATTTGAATAAAGAGATTGACAATAAAGATATTTCAATCTGACTTTGTTGATCTGGTGAGTAAAGAGAAACATATACTCGTATAGGAGAACATACAAATTGTAATATGGATGTGTTTGGAAATTTTATATAATGATTCTTTTTCAAATATTATTCAATGTGTAGGAATGGATTGATGATGTGTTTGACCATATGAAAAAGCTAGAAAGGCAGATGAGTCGAAGTTCTCTAGTGTTAAGCATAAACCTAGGACAAGGAAGCTTAGAGTCAACATAGACGCATTGTAGGGGTCGTTCAAGAAAATGAAAGATTTTGATAGTAAAGTCATTGAGAACCTGAGTTAAGAGGATAAAGACAGACTTGCAAAGGTACGTATTGTACATTGTGAGTTTGATAAAAATAATTAACTGGATTATTATATATAATTTTGATAATTTATTACAGCCGCAATGATAATGCGAAAGGACTTTAATGAATTGTTGAAAAGTGGAGGGGGTGATGTAGAATTAGGTAATTACATTAAAAATATTAGTACTGTGTGTATTTACTGTGTAAATTTAGTACTATTACAACTAGTTTGCATAGTATTAAGACTGTGCAGACATTAATGATATTGTACAATTTTTGTTCAAGTTGAGTCATACATTTTTTAATAATTAGGTCATGGAAGTTGTCATGGAATTAAAACGGGCAATTTATGAGGATATGAAGTGTGATGATTACTTTATATTTAATACATTATTATCATAGGCGAAGAGAACACAACCACGGTGAAATGGTTACATATTTAATTTTAAAAATTGAAAGGATAAAAATGGTCTAGATTTTATTACTACCATTGCTTATAAGAGATCACTGACATCTCATTACTGCATCATTTGGAAAAAAGGTTTTTATACACTATAATAGCTTGGAGATGGGTCTAGCACACAAAGCATTTGATGAGGATGCAAAGAATGTAGTTATTAAATGAATATTATATTTATACATGTGTAAGAGAATGTGGTTATAAATATGTTTAACATTGAATTACATATTATGACAGGCAAACTCTATCAAGTATGCTCTGTTTAAACATAGATGAATTGTAGATGACTGAAAAATAGTTTTTAATAGGGATGCCCGACAACAACCATATGATCCTAATGATCCTATAATATATGTTATTAGGTGAATTGAAGAACTACTTAAAAATGGTAGTGTACATTTTACACACACTGATGATGTCCATACACTTAGAGGCTTGTATGCATCTACACTGATGAACTCTCTGCATAGTATAGTAGATATTTGGTAGTTGATATGTCTCATGTTTTGTGGAGATGAATTCTGAATTTGTAGTTAAGCGGTATTGTATAAGTATTGTATGTGTCTTTTTTGTGTGGAGATGAACTGATGTTATTGTACGTTACTTTTTTTGTTCATCAAAATAGATGTCCGACAAAATTATTATTAAAATTTTCTAATATTATCTGAATATGAACTATTAAAGTAGTTATGTTTCTTAAAAATCCTACTCTTTTAGCTTCTCTTGTGGAGTATTGTATGTTAAACGTGACGGAAACATATATCATTTACAATATGTTAAACGTGACGGAAACATATAACATTTACAAAGTTAGATGTCTTTTGGACATCAAGTACACTAGGATTGCGTTTCCCACCAAAGTATGCTTATAAACATCGTATGTTGCCTCTTCTACAAAAGAACATTTGGATTCCCTTTTGCTCGTACAATATGTATAGGATCTAAAAGTTATAGCTAGATGGGGGGTAGGGCTGTCAATGGGGAGGGTAAGGTCTTACCCTTACCCTTACCCTCTTTGGGTAGCGGGTAAGGGTAAGGGTAATTATCCTTCTCAGCAATCCCCTTACCCTCCCCTTACCCTTACCTTCTTCCCCACAGGGTAAACGGGGAGGGTAAAGGGTAAGCGGATAATTTTGACAAAAAAGAATTTTATACACATTGTGTGTTGATTTTTAATAATTTTATAACTAATTTATTGATAACAACATATAAAATATTATATCCAATTCAAAATCATATGTTTCTCCATGTAAAGTTAAGTCAATTCACACAATAACAATTTTTTATGCATAAATTATTTTTTTTTCTTTGCATAAGTTTGCAAAACAAATAAGTATTTCACCAATACCTCATTTTCCGCAGGATATATATGTTTTTCTCTCAACAAGAAAGTATTACAAGCACAACACCAAGTCATTTTCTAATGATAGAATAAAGTATTTGGGTTAAAAATTTACATACAAACCCCTTTAGAATATTTATATTTGTGTAACATTTATATCATGTGCGGGTAAAAGGGTAAAAGGGTATGGATAATGTCTATACCTTACCCTCCCCTTATAGTATAGCGGGGAAACGGGGAACGAGTAAACGGATAAAGGGTAATAAAAATCATTACCCTTACCCTTACCCCCTCCAGGATATGGGTAAAGGTAAATGGATAATACCCTCCCCATTGGCAGCCCTAATTGGGGGTACTAAAGTACAATAAAACGTATAAGGTTATGTTGTTTGGGTGTATTTCTATGCCGTGTTGTACTGCCAACTCGACTACTGTAAATGCTGATTGTCATTTAATGATCGATTATGAAAAGTGTATTATACGTATTGACTCTTGAGAAATAATGTTTGGTGTGTAAGCATATAGTACGTGTTGACATATGAACAATATAGATTAAACAATTGTGGTGTAACAGAGTACTATACATGTTGATTGTAGTCAAAATATATAAAGTTAGGCCATGTCGAATATTAAAGAGTGGTGTGGGAATATTGCATGACGTGCTAATTAGTTCTCTTATGATAAAATCTTTCTTATGCTATTTGCACCGAATTTGCATTTGAAATTAAACAGTGTTGGTGGAATTAATAGTATTGTACTTCTTTCTATATAATTGTACGATAAGTGATGAACTCTAATTGGTGTACTTATGGGTAGTGTGCGTATATAACTATTGTACTATGAAAATCCTAATTGGTATAGATGATGTATGGGGAGTATGAAAACCGTAAACAATGAAAGAATGCCGATGTTACTTTATGTGTTGGTGTACAATGGTAAAGTACTTGTTTATTTTGTCAACGATATGGAATTGAGATGGTTGTACTTAAAGGCAGTCTGTTTGTATATCTACTGTACTATAAGACTTCATTCACATATAAGAAATCTTTGTTTGATACTTGTATCCAATGGGGAATGCGGGTGTAAGAAAGGTGATGTAGATTTATTTGAAGGTATTGTATGCGTTAGTTTATAAGCATATGCTATGTGATTATTGCAGTAGAAACATATTGTATTTAACAATTAGTGAATTTATATTTCTTACTATGTAGTAGTATATGATCATGGTATAACATTAGATCACTTTGTGGGAATGTGTGGGTAAAGTATATTACAACTTATTGACACATATTAGTTTCAATATTGTACTTAAATATGAGACGTATGATTTCTAAATAATGTTCCTCAACCATGATTGAAAGAATTTTATTGCATTGTATCATATTAAAAATTAAAATTGAGGCGGACAGCTATCAAACCATTCATACAAAAATATATTTTTTTATGAAAATTGAGACGAAATTATTTGGAATATATGTAGGATTTGATCGATTCAAACCCACTTCCATAGTAGGAGAGGAACTTCTTTCATGGTATATGGAGATTCATTTAGGTTTTGAACAAGTTGGTTCAGCACAACTTGATGCATATTTGGAGTTATGGATGAAGAATCAAGTGTGGGTTGCGAACAAGATATTTCATCTACACCAAGTGTATTGTGATTTTGACATACTATATTGTTATTTGTAATGGAATCCTTTTCTAAATTCTTATTAATGTTAACATGTATTGGTGATTGTTGTGGAACTATATCATCTACATCCACAGCTTTGATACATATGTATTGTATTGTTGTCTGGAAGTACTCTACATGCATCTGCACTGGAATTTTTTGTTGATCTCTTTTTACAAGTACTATTTTTTGGGTTGTCTGAGCTCTCTCTTTGACTTTTTCCATAAATTTGATGGTCTTCCAACGCAGATAGCTACAACAGGGTCTTGCACATGGGTATTATTTTCATGTGATAAAATGAAAATATATAAAAGAGTACAACTCAAAAATGTTAACATGTCAAAAGTACAATACTTGAGTATAATATTTACCGTTATGATTTTCCCTTGGTTTTTAATAATGATATTTATCCTCTCGTATGCATCTACTAACTCTCTTTTGACGTGTTCTTAGTTTTCAATAGAACTTGCTAAGTTCGCAAATACTCCACATCTCTTATAAATGTGTTTTTCATGTTACTCTGGCTCATCTCCCACACTAGCAAGAGGGTCTGAGACGTGTTGTATTCATAATGTATATATTTTCACCATTTGTCCAATATATAATGATGTGGTGTTTTGTCAAACTTTATATTTTCATTTATAACACATAGACTATGACTGCATAAATGCCCTTAGGCTCAAAAGATAAACATGAACATTTAATCTCTTCTTTATGGATTTTGTATTGTATATGAATCTCCTTCAGAAAAGTTTTAGATTCATCTAAATTTATCATTATAATTATGTGCTTGATAACAACAAATGATGATCGGGAAGAATCCTCTGACAAGAATTTTGACTCAAAAAAATACTTTCCTTCCAACTCATTGTGAAACTTCCTAAACATATTGATGGTATAGGATTCAACGAATTGTGCTTCAATCTTTAGTGATGTTATGAGATGTGGTATTTTGTGGAAAGATTTGAAGTCTGCTAGCTTTTTTTCACATTTTAATTGAAGAGCTAAATCATGTAGAAACAAAATGCTTTAGTGATGTACGTGAATTGACATATCTGTGAAAAGATTCATTCATCGATTCACTTCTCTATGTTGTTGACATGTTGGCCCAGCAAAAAACATCGACATAAATAGGCACCCAAAGCTATTTTAGATCATGATCACTAATCCAACTCTCTTCTTTGTTACTCATGAGTTGGATAGCTCGATGCCAAGTATTCTCAAACTCCTCTACATATGTACTCTTGTAAACGGTGTCCTTTTCTAGTTTGGAAACAAGTAAGTTCTTCCTGATTTCTCATGAAGTTTTTTCATAATATGCTCCATACTCAACCGATGGTGTGTATTAGGAAAAACTATTTTAACAACATTCATAATATATTGGGCCTAATCAGTGATGTTGCCCTTTGGTTTAATACCCACCCAAAGATAAGTTTGATAATGCTTTGGCATTTTGTACTAACATAAGATAATAAATTTTATACTATAGATAAGTACTCTACTTGCAATATGCTTATTATTGTACTTGAATAGCATAAAAAGGAAATAAAGACATATACATACATTCAAGCCATGTTTTGAATGGACATACATTATTATCTATTGTCTATTCACATAATATAACACATCCCATTAAAATTGAATGATCATGGTGATTAATGCTAACAAACAAGGAAAAAGATATTTGTATCTTTTTGTGAGGTATGTGGTGGCAAATGTTATGATAATATTAAAGTATTTGTATACATGTCTTGATCTTCAATTAGCCCAAAAGAAATTTTGTAGAATACCAAGGTCATATATATCAAGAACATAGAAGAAATCATTATTTTATTTTTGCATCGTAATGAAATAATTCTAAATAGTTTGATAACCTCCTTTTTCAAGATGAAGATTTCTAGATGATACAACATAATTCATCAAGTCCTTCTGAGTAAATAGAATATTATCAAATGATCCAGCTTTAGCAGAAAAATTAGACCTGAATTTAGTAGACCAGATACATGTAACAAGTGACTGTTAGTATTGTTCATCTTGTATTGTACGTCACCATCTGTTAAACATTAACTAAAGTTGAATGATTGTGTTACCTACACTATTGTTTAGGTATATGCTACTTTCGATGTCATGATGAATCTTCCTTTTGAAAGGTAATAGTCTGACCAACTCATACTCTAGAAATTCATGGTTGTGATTTTCACAAATGTGGACGTATAATATTTATCAACAAAATTACAACACAGTCTAATACAAGTTGGATAATTTGTCCTTGCAGTCAGATGTGTATCTGTATATAAAATCTTTCTTTTTCTTAGAAGGTGGGCCTGACTTGACACATGCAGATGCTATTCTTCTAACAAAATTATCACCACGTTCTTTAGTAGAGTGCACTTTTATAGCACTAAAATCACATTTGTATGTATATTTAGTGTAAAAAATTCTAGTTTCAAGTATACAATCAAATGACAATCCAATTTTTGGCTTTAAAGCATCCTCTAACCCATCAGGAACAATAACTGAAGGGGAGAATCATCTTCATTTGGGATTGAAAAAAAATGAGTTAAGTCAACTAAATTAATTTATGTAAGGTGATAAGTTTGATAAAAAGAAGTCACAATATATGATTATTATCTAGAATATTGTAACGTTTTGTAGTATTGTACGAAGTAAAAGTTAGTATACCGCCTGGATCATAAAAAACAACCATATGAACGGGCGAATTATCTTCATTCATTCTTGAAAAAGAATTACTCAAGTCAATAGAATCCACTTGTATAAGGCGATGAGTTAATGATGATAATGATAGTATATGTGCAAAAGGTTGGACAGTTAGTATGGTACAACAGTTCAATAAGGTGATCTAGTATTGTATGTAAAAAGTTTGACAACTTATGATAATTGAACAATCGATTAGTATTGTATATTTATATAATATGTGAGTACGGGTGTGACATAGTATTGTACGATTGGAAAGTCGTGTACTGTATATATGAAGTAATTTTGGAAGTTAAGTGTTACAAATTAGTATTGTACAGTTGGAGAGATGCCCATCGGAATGTATTAGAAAAAAATTCTTTATTACTAGATTAGAGCATGATGAATTAGACAAATAGACTACTTTAATGGAGAATGGTTAATGGAAGAGGTTAATGATATAGGGATTCTAATATTTGATGTTAATTGTAATAAATGGAAATGTTTCAAGATGCAAAAGACCTTGTGAATGGAGAATGGTTAATGCATATGTCCAAAACAAATAAATAAGGTGCTAATACATTTTTAATAACAAATAAAACTAATATAACGACATTATACACAAAATACAGAATAAAAATAATATAATGATATTAGACACAACATATTGAATAAAAATAATATAATAACATTAGACACAACATATAAAATGAACGTAGGAATTTGAAGTGGGGTGAATTGGGAGGCAAAAAAGCTTTAATATGTTCAATTCAAAAAAAATAGAGAAAAAATTAAGTACGAATGAAAAGTTGATTTAGTATTTGTCGTAATCTGTTGGGATGGAATATTGGATGTGCAAGGGAGTGAAATATTTGTTGGCTAAATTGGACATTATTATAATCCCTTTGTTTTGATGATGAAAAACATTTCATTCTTGTGGATCTAATGTGCTACTTGAGTGTTGTAGGAACTAGGTGGATGACACAACTTGGAAGATCTGTATGCTCAAAATGCTTTAATTCATGATTGTAATCAAATGTAAAAACTTGTACAAGTATATAATGTACAAATACTTAGATATCATGTAAATCAAGCATTTAGATCTTCCCTAGCCAATCACAACACTTAGATAGGTCATCCCCTACAATAGTGTCACAACTGCACACTGATACACACACTTAGTAGATATTTCAAAACATTGAAACATGGTCATTCTCGGTCGACAAATTTCTTGACCGAGACACTCTCGGTCGAAAAATTCCTCGACCGAGAATTGACCAAATAGTCGTTAGACCCAGCAGACAAGGTAGTTGGGAGTTGGATTAGAACGTTATATACACTTACTCCATACAGTCCCTCAGTCGACAAATCCTCGACCGAGAAGGACTCTCGGTCGACAATTCTGTTGGCTAAATTGAACATTATTATAATCTCTTTGTTTTGATGATGACAAACATTTCATTCTTGTGGTTTTAACGTGCTATTTGAGTATCAGGAACAAGCATATAAGGTGGTGGATAACAAAGACTTGGAAGAACAATTTGATAAAATCGCTTTATTTTCATGATTGTAATCAAATGTAAAAGCTTGTACAAGTATATAATGTACAAGTAATTAGATATCATGTAAATCAAGCATTTATATCTTCCCTATCCACTCACAACACTTAGATATGTCATTCCCCAATATAGTATCACAATTGCACATTGATACACACACTTAGTAAATGAATACATTGAGTCAGTAATATTCTCGGTCGACAAATCGTCGATCGAGAAAATATCGGTAGACAAAAACTTCGATCGAGAATAGACCCTACTAGCTGTTAGACCTAGCAGACAAAGTAGTTGGGAGTTCAGTTGAACGTTGCAATACACTCAATCTCGGTCGAAAAACTTCTCGACCGAGATACATTTTGGTCGACAATTCCTCGATCGAGAAGAGTTCTGTCTGCACTTTTCAGGGTCAATTAACTAGTCGTTGCAAATGCAATTAGTGGACACATAACGGCTAGTTGAGCACTAAGAACCTCCTAGAAAGTGTCTAGAACGTCCTTAAGCACTTGTAGGACATTCCTATAAATAGGACATGCCTTAGGACACCTAAACTCACTTATATACACTTGTGCAACACTTGAGCTTACCCTTGCAATTAGCAATCTATTTTGAGCAATTGAGCAACACTAGCATTGGCTATTCTTTTCCTTGCTCCAAATTCATGTTCTATAGGCTAGCATCTCCTATCCACAACACTTACACTTCTATATACATTGGTTAGGAGATCAAAACGCTTGATATAGGAAATCAAGCCTTGAGCTACAAGTGGTATTGTAATTTCTATTTTTCCTTCTTGTTCCTTTTATCCTTTGTATTTTCCTTGCTACTCCTAGGGTTGGAGGTTGCGGATTGGAGAATGTTCTTCTCGGTGGAGAAGGTGGACTTTGGACTACTTCAAGAAGGTTGTTGCAACGGGAAGCTACTTCAAGAGGAAGGCTACTTCAAGGGGGAGCTTGAAGTTACTTCAAGAAGGCTGCTTCAAGGTTGGTGCAACTACTTCTAGGTGAAGGCTGTCTGAAGGGTTTGGTGAAAGAATTGTAATTTTATGTAAAATCCTTGTGAGGTAATAAAATTTAATTCTTTCAAAATCCCAGTTGGGTAAGCAACCGGGTAGTGGATTGACTGTCATAGTATTTGCTAAGGTTGCAACCACTCTAAATCCTTGTCCCCTTGTCTAATATCTTTGTGGTTTCTTGCCTTGAGTTAAATTATTTTAAATAATCATAAAACCCTATTCACCCCCCCCTCTAGTGGTTTTTCAAATTCCTCGACCGAGCAGTGTTCTGTCTGCACTTTTCAGAGTTAATAAACTAACTGTTGCAAAAGTAATTAGTGGATACCTAACAGCTAGTTAAGCACTAAGAACCCCCTAGATAGTGTCTAGAATATCCTTAAGCACTCATAGGCCATTCCTATAAACAAGACATGCCTTAGGACACCCAAAACACACTTGTGCATACTTGAACATTCACACTTGCAATTGAGAATCCATTCTTGTGAGCAATTGAGCAACTCCAACATTTGCTACTCATTTCCATTGCTCCAAATTCATGCCCTATAGGCTAGCATCTCCTACCCACTGCACTTACACTTCCATATACATTGGTTAGGAGATCAAAACGCTTGATATAGGAAATCAAACCTTGTGCTACAACGGTATTGTAATTTCTATTTTTCCTTTTTGTTCCTTTATATTGTTTGTACTCTCCTTGCTACTCCTAGGGTTGGAGGCTGCGGATTGGAGAGGGTTTGACTTCTCAGGTAGAGAAGGGTCTTCTCGGTGGAGAAGGTGGACTTTGGACTACTTCAAGAAGGTTGTCTCGACGGAAAGCTACTTCAAGAGGAAGGCTACTTCAAGGGGGAGCTTAAGGTTACTTCAAGGGGGAGCTTAAGGTTACTTCAAGGAAGGCTGCTTTGCGGTTGATGAGACTACTTCTAGGTGAAGGTTGTCCAAAGGGTTTGGTGAAAGTAATTGTAATTTTATGTAACATCCTTGTGAGGTAATAAAATTTAAATACTTTCAAAATCCCGGTTGGGTAAGCAACCGGGTAGTGGACTGACTGCCTTAGTATTTGCTAAGGTTGGAACCACTCTAAATCCTTGCCTCCTTGTTCAATATCTTTGTGGTTGCTTGTTTTGAGTTGAATTATTATTAAAACTTTTATAAAACCCTATTCACCCCCTCTAGTGGTTTTTCATTTGGTATCAGAGCAGGCTTCAAGGAACTCTAATCGAGTCTTGAAGAATGGAGGGTGGTGTTGCCTACAACCGCAAGCAAAGGAGAAGCTTGGACCAATCTTCAACAAGTTGCAATTGCTGTTTAGGAACAAGCCACACAACACTTAGTTGCCCTTGGAGGAAGAAGAAGGAAGATGTGCATAAAGGGTGTTTTATTTCTACAATAAGTGAAGAAGAAGAAGAGGTAAGCCTTTTTGATTTACCTAAAGAAGATTTAATTGCTAGTCTTCAAGATACACATGAAAAATATATTGAGTGCAAGAAGAAATTAAAGAAATCAAATAAAATAAATGGTGAGTTACATGCCGAACTTCTTGCTCTCACATCTGAAAATGAAGATCTCAAAAAGGCTATTGAAGATCATGATATTAAGCTAAAATCGGTAGAAGAAAATTACAATCTTCTCTCCCTAGAAAAGATAAACTTGCAAACTCAAGTAAATGATCTCCAAAAACAACTTATTTTGTGTACATATCTAGATTATGATACTATCGTGAAAGAAAGAGATTCTTTATTATCTAATCTAGATCAAGCAAAGCTAGATATCAAGAAGAGAATGGATGAGATTTCTAAGTTACAATAAGAAGTTAGTAGCTTAAGTAACAATGGTATTCTTGATAAAATCTTAAATGATTCTTACCTTCAAATTGGAAGGAGAGGACTAGGTTACAAGTCTAAAGGAAAATCTTATCAAAAACCTAGTTGGGGAAGGACATAAGTGCCAAAGAGTCAATCTATGTATGTACCTAGAGGCAAATATACATATGTACCCAAGAACAACCTAGAACAAACTCATAGAAAGAGACATGAGATTGATTCTATATGTTGTCATTATTGTTTGCGTCTTGGACATTATTCTTTCTCATGTTCTTACAAGAAAAAGGATATTGACATGGTATGGGTTCCAAAACCCCCAAATTAAACAAATTAAATTAAGTTGAGATATGACCAAAGACTCTAAGTTGTATATCTTTATGTCTATCTCAACTTGATATAAAGAGATAACAAATTGATTCAAGTAATTAAATTTCTAACGTGAAAATACACATTTTTTAATAAACCTGCAGAAACACATCTTTAATAACTTGTTTGAGTTCCTAAAACCTAAAGATTAGAATCTGATTAGTTGAAATTTGACCTAAAATGTAATCTTGATAATCAAATGCTTTATCTCAACTAAATTGAGCTTTAATTTGCATATTTTAATATTAAGAATGCCTTATAATTTACCTGCAGAAAATTACAACAGAAACAATCTCGGTCGACAAAAAGCTCGATCGAGAAACAATTAGGTCGAGAAATCGTCAACCGAACCAGTTTCTGCTTCTGACCTGTAGAAACCTGAAATAACTGGCTAAACAGTAAATTTATCGGTCGAACAAAACTTCAACCAAATGGGTATCCGATCGAACATTGATCGACCGAATTTTGACTGATAAAACTGAAGATATAAGCAATCTTCTCGGTCAAAAAAAATCTCGACCGAAAAGAACTCGGTCGAGGAAGAGTTCGAACGATCAAGGGTCTGGAGAACCTGTTTACACTGTTTTAATTTTCTAATCTATTCAGCAATAATAAAAATTGATTTAATTGAGAATCACAATTCTTGGAGACCATCTTTTAATCAAGACATATTGATCTTTTGCATCATGAATTGTTGAATGAAGGTATAACCTTATAAATATGAAATCCTTAGACATATTGCAAAAGTACTATATGAAAACTGATATTGAACATACTTTCTTCATTGATTGAAAAAGTTTATTAAGCATGTTCATTTACATGGTTTGTCTTAAATTTGAAAATCCATGAACCATGAATGAGATTATTTTAGTTTATCCTCTACATGGTTTGGCTTAAAACTAAAAATTATGAACCATGTTGTTTTAATCAAGGAAATTACTATTTTATCATAATCCACATGGTTTATCCTAAATATTCCTTGGTCTATCTATATAGGAACCATGTGTATTGAAATTTAGTTTTAAATGATCATAATCATTGTATTTCATGAAATTATATGCTTCTATCTTGATCTGTGTATTGTGGATATGCTTCTACTGTTCTATCATAATCATTGTGTCATGATCATTGTGTTTCATTGGTTTGTCTAAAATAATCTTTGATCTATATATACAAACCATAAATGAACATTGTTTTCAAAATGATCATTGTAATTCAACTCATTACAAATAAAGGTGATGCTATCATTGAAAATGCCATTTTGCATAACAGTAAAACTCTATGGCATAAATGCATCTTGACATAATAGATAATGATTATTGTGTGCATGACTTGTAATAGATAATTGATGATGCTATGACAAGCCAAATAGTGTCTCTTAGAACAAGAATATTAATGTGTTATCTAGTTGTTTGTTTTAAGAAATCAAAAGCAAAATCTTGACTTTAAGATATTAATCTTGCTTTCAAGGATATATGCTTCTAAAGAATCTTATGATTAATCTGAAAATAAGGGTACAAGAAGAAATGAGAATTGATATTTATGTACCCATAGCAAAGCTTAGGAGACATCATTCAAAATGAATGTAAAACATACATTCTAGGAAAATCAAGGACAAAGACTTCATTGTGATGTCTATATTAAAACGTCTTCATAATAGGTATCACTCAAAGTGCTTCAAATTGATATTTATTTAATCAAGTTACATGCAGACATTATACTTCACATATGAGTGTTCAAATTCGAAATCTGCAGAAATTGCCTCTTGGTTGAAATCAAGTTTGACCAAGGGGCGCTATGGTCGAAGTCAAGGTTGACCTAAAATAAGCTTGACAAAATGCTTATTTGTAAATCATTTTATTGCATTAATCTTAGTATCCTGATTCGAAATGTGTTCATCATATTGAAAAATATGATTTTAGTGCAAAAGCTCTAACAAAAGGTCAAAATCAAATCTTAAAAACTAGCTATGACCTTAGAATTATTGAATTATCTTGATCAATACCTTAGAAAATGATTAAATTATTACTCCCCTAGAAGATATACATATGTGCTCTACATCTCTAAAAATATAGTCTCTCACTTGCACTAAAAACTAGCTCAAAATTTCATCCACAATGTTCAATCACAGCAATTTCATCGGTCAGCAAAAATCTCGACCGAGACATACTCGGTCGACAAATTCATCGACCGAAGACATCTCGGTTGGTTATATTTCTCGACCGACACTCACCAAGTAGACGTTGCACATTCAAACCCAGACATATCCCCGGCCGACAAAATGTTCGACCTAGTCTACACCGGTCGATAAAATTGTCAACCGAGACAAACCTTGTGAATCCCCCATTCACGTGAATTAAAAGGCAATCTTCCGATTAAAATACTAATTAAAAAATGACTACTTTTTAAATTCTCGGTTGACCTCACTCATACTCAATTTTCTCCAATCCAACTCCAAGATATTGCTGCCCACTTTCGATTCGATCGTGTTCCCACCTTCTTGGAGGCTTATGCTTTGACCAAGACAGGTGCCTTGGAGTGGCAGACACTGGTCAAATACTATGGAGTTGAGCCCTTTCTTCGGAAAGACCCAGAAATTGATGTAATTCTTCGGTCTTTTTAGTGAGATTATGAGATTTATGGCTATCTTTGTAATGTTTGTAATGGCTATCTTTTTGTTATAAGCTAGTATGTTATGATTTATGGGTCATCTTATGAGTTGTATGAGCACTGAGTTGTTATGAATAAAAGTGTTTCCCATGGCTTCAATTGGATATATCCTTGTTAAAATAATAATATTCTAGGGGAGCATAACAATCAGGGGGAGTAATATATGCAATGAACCTAAAAAGATCTCATTCTTTGCAAATGATTGAGAAATAAATTGTGGCTAAATTTGACAACACATGATTTGCATTCATATTATCCTTTGCTTTTAAATTGAATATCTCTTTAAAGGGAGAACATAGCATGAAATTAAGGGGGAGAAATAAAAGGCATACTTAATATCTATCTTGGTTATCTTTTTGAAATGACAAAGGGGGAGAAATAATATATAATCAAAAACATAAAATAAAATGAGTTTCATAATCTTTCGGCCAACACACACTTGCAAAATAAGAATGGCTACAAAAGGTAAACTTCCGGTATGAAACTCATATGATTTATGTTTCCTTATTTCATATTTTGGAAATGTTTTGTCATCTTCAAAAAGGGGGAGATTGTTGGCTAAATTGGACATTATTATAATCTCTTTGTTTTGATGATGACAAATATTTCATTCTAGTGGATCTAACGTGCTACTTGAGTGTTGCAGGAACTAGGTGGATGACACAACTTGGAAGATCTATATGCTCAAAATGCTTTAATTCATGATTGTAATCAAATGTAAAAACTTGTACAAGTATATAATGTACAAATACTTAGATATCATGTAAATCAAGCATTTAGATCTTCCCTAGTCAATCACAACACTTAGATAGGTCATCCCCTACAATAGTGTCACAACTGCACACTGATACACACACTTAGTACATATTTCAAAACATTAAAACAGAGTCATTCTCGGTCGATAAACTTCTCGACTGAGACACTCTCAGTCGACAAATTGCTCAATCGAGAATTGACCAAATAGCTGTTAGACCAGCAGACAAGGTAGTTGGGAGTTGAATTAGAATGTTATATACACTTTCTCCAGATAGTCCCTCGGTCGACAAATCCTCGACCGAGAAGGACTCTCAGTCGACAATTCCTCGATCGAGCAGTGTTATGTCTGCACTTTTCAGAGTTAATAAACTAGCCGTTGCAAAAGCAATTAGTGGATACCTAACGGCTAGTTAAGTACTAAGAACCCCCTAGATAGTGTCTAGAACGTCCTTAAGCACTCATAAGCCATTTATATAAATATGACATGCCTTAGGACACCCAAAACACACTTGTGCATACTTGAGCATTCACACTTGTAATTGAGAATCTATTCTTGTGAGCAATTGAGCAACTCCAACATTTGCTACTCATTTCCATTGCTCCAAATTGGTGTCCTATAGGCTAGCATCTCCTACCCACTGCACTTACACTTCCATATACATTGGTTAGGAGATCAAAACGCTTGATATAGGAAATCAAGCCTTGTGCTACAACGATATTGTAATTTCTATTTTTCCTTCTTGTTCCTTTATATTGTTTTTACTCTCATTGCTACTCCTAGGGTTGGAGGCTGCGGATTGGAGAGAGTTTGACTTCTCAGGTAGAGAAGGGTCTTCTCGGTGGAGAAGATGGACTTTGGACTACTTCAAGAAGGCTGTCTCAACGGGAAGCTACTTCAAGAGGAAGACTACTTCAAGGGGGAGCTTGAGGTTACTTCAAGGAAGGCTGCTTCGAGGTTGATGAGACTACTTCTAGGTGAAGGCTGTCCAAAGGGTTTGGTGAAAGTATTTGTAATTTTATGTAACATCCTTGCGAGGTAATAAAATTGAAATACTTTCAAAATCCTTGTTGGGTAAGCAACCGGGTAGTGGACTGACTGCCTTAGTATTTACTAAGGTTGGAACCACTCTAAATCCTTGTCCCCTTGTCCAATATCTTTGTGGTTGCTTGAGTTGAATGATTATTAAAACTTTTATAAAACCCTATTCACCCCCCCTCTAGTGGTTTTTCAATATCACATATACACTTTGTGTGGACTTATAGCATAGACAATTATGTGAAATCTCGACTGCAGATGGAGTAACCCTTGGTCGCGCTGAAGTCCATTTTTTCAGGAGCTCAGGTGTATGGCCAAGTTACAACAACAAGAATTTTTCTAAAGTTTCGGGTGGTGTGGAGTTGTTGTTACATTGGTCTCACTACTTGCTCTATTTTACTCTGTTAGTTCTTCATTACGCAGAATAAAATAACTGTTTAGAATAACGAAACAGATTAGATTTGTTGAGAAATGTAAAATGATATGTAATTGATATTCATTATGTGTTTTGACCCTATAGGAAGCTCTTGTATATGCGCCCCGGATAGTTCTTTATTATTTCGTCCAACAGTAAATAAGGTGAAAAAGAAGATGCAATGCGAAAGATTGGAATGGGAAGGACGGGCTGGATGCAGGAATGACATGGATCAATAATAGAGACAGTAAAAGGAAGAAGGAAGAATAAGAAAAGAAATTTAAACACTTTGAAAAGCCCGGCAGCTTGCATGCCACCCAGTAGTGTAGCGAGATTCCCCCTCGCGAACTCCCAAGTAAATTGCATAGTGCGGCTATTCCTATCTTGGTTTTTGGAGTTTGAGATTTGCTGCTGCATCGCATGGGGTCCTTGTGCTTTCCTTTGTGTTGTCCAAACAGACCACAGTTCCCAAGGAAGAGGACGATGGGCTCGATGGTCTTTCCCCAACCATGTGCTCTTGTTCTTCACGTGCTCACACCCCAACAACAATAACAACAGCAGGTAGCAGCAGAGCAGCTGCAACAACAAATTGCTTACTGATCACCGGATCCATTCACCGTCCCAGACACACACACACACACACACTCTGGAAAAAAAGGTAGTATCTTGTTGGTAAAAAGAAAAAAAGACATCTCTTCATCCATTGCACGCGCCAAAAGCGGTTCACCTTTGCCTTTTCTTTTTTCCCCCTTTCAAACAAAAGTCGAGCAGTTCTTTTTCACCATGCTCTGTTTTACTACCATGACCTGTCGACTATATTCAGGGACGACGCACCATCTCATTCCTACTTTTCACCAAGATATAGCTTTTTAATTATTTTTTACAACACAGTAGGAAGTCCGCACCTTCTTCCTTAACAGTTTGCACTACACTGCTATACGGCATTGCACTTGGTTGTTGTTACTAAAAACCCACCTAACTTCACGAATTTACATGCACGGTCAGGTGGTAGTTGAGGCAGGTAAGTAGAGAAGCAGACAGAGGAGCGGGTGTGTGGGTTTCAAGAAACAAGATTGAAATTGAATGTGGGGGGAACATGAGAAGTAGGTGCAACTGCGAGGAGTAGTAGTAAGTGATACTCTGATGATGGCAGGCATATTCAATTCACATCAGTTTCAAATGTGTTTTGTAACAACGAGAGAGGACGTGCATGCAATGCAAGCAAGAGCCACGGTCGGGGATTGATTGTCTCAGTAGTAGTAAGTAGTCATCGCAACAACAGGCCTGGCTATCAGAACATTGATTAATTCAATTGGTATCAGCACCTCCCGTCTTCTTCTACCAGCAGAAGCAGGTCCATCAGCTGCTGCCTCCACCAGGTTTCAGCAGCAGCTTCAGCTTCAGGACAGAGGGTAGCTGCCACCACGGTTCCGCAGGGTTTTTACATTATATAAAAAAACTGCAAAACACTACAATCCCCGGAGCTGAACTGGAGCAGAGCACCTCCACAAAGTGACAAGCTGCGTCGATAGGCCCTCCTTTACCCATGTGGTCCGCAACTGCTTGCCCTGCTGCTCGCTCTGCCCGCTGCCGGTTGGGATGGGCAAACGGACGGAGGGTTGTGCTTGTGGGCAACAAGAACAAATGGAAGGGAAGAGGAGGGCATCGGTGGACGGGCCTCGTGCCTTTTGGGCTCGGGAACAAACCCACACAGTGCAGCCTCGGGTACGCTGCCTAGCTCTGAGGAGCACCACGTTCTTGGACCCCACGCTGACTGTGTTGTGGGGTTCTCTCTTCTGCTTCGTCCAAGCTTCTCTTCACTCACTAGCATAATTGCTCAGAACACCAGAGCTACTCACAGCTTCAGCAATGGTGGTGGACCTTGTTGCTGTTGGGATCGACAGTAGTGACTGGAAAGGCCCTTTCATTGTGGCCATGGCTTGGATGGAGGTACTGCAGTCCAGACGGGGTGGGACGGTTTTCTGCCTGGGATCTGGAGGCGTCGTGCTGTTTGGGTGATGGAACGGATTGTTGGTGGACCAGTTAGTGTATTGCCGTCCCCTTTTCTTCTTCACCCTCGTCCTTCTCGGTTGGTTTGCAATGCCAGTTCAGGGAAACAGATTCCGTTTAGGACACCTCAAATGTGATGGTGGATCCTCTTTCTTGTGGTAACGCAAAAGACATGGATGGATGGGGTGACGGTAATTATTTATTAAACCCCCTCAATTGTGGCCTGTGGGTGTTAGTTTACGCTCGCCCCATTGCTGCTGCTCTGCTCTGCTGTCAGGGGTCTATGATTTTTAGCACCTTATCTTGTGAATTATGACTTTCACGAATTTGATTATAGCATTTTCACAAAAGGCATTGCATTTACCACCCCCCCCCCCCCCCCCGTGTTTTATTGCCACACATATCCAAGATGCCATTGCCAACACAACATACTTCCAATGGTTGGGAGGTCAAGGACAAAGCCCTATGCTGAAGAACACAGTTCCAATGCCTTATAACCATACTATTACTGCACAACAGAACACTGAACAGGCTAACTGGATGATGTATTATGATGTATACACAGATTGATAGGAACCTTGTTTCTGCCACTGAGGTTCAACAACTACCAACACAATATACAGCCCTACAGAACAAGGGAGACGCTCCAGACACATGCTCAAAAGATACTAAAAACGACACCGGTTTTCTTGGGCCTCCAGCTGACTCTGCAGCCCGGAGCTAGATCCAGTTTTGTAGTTTGCCAACATGCCATGCTCACATCCTTTAGCCTTCCCAATCAGCTTCCCATCTGTCTGTCTGTGCAAGTGCCTTGACCTGCTAATAATACTTCTCGAAAAATAGATCTCCCGTGTACCTAATTCTTTGAATGGTATCTCTCAACATCATGAGTAAAACAAATGATAGTATGTCTCAACTTCATTTGGTAAAAAATAAGTGATAGTAGCTCTCAACCTCATCAGTAAATCCAAGTACAGATGCACACCACCGCCATAAGTTGAGTACCAGTTTAATCCCTGCCACACAAATTTGGGCACAGGTGGTGGAGAAGAAGAAGAAGCTTATACGATTGTTGTGGCATGTGGGAGCGTTTTTTACAACTTTCTACATCTTGTAACTCACGAACTAGGCAAAACAGTTGGTAGAAGATACAGCCCAATCCCATACTAGTAAGAGGCTTCAATATCTGAAACCATCTTCGTGTTCTTCGACTTCAAGACCTCGATTATATCTGTTGATTCAGAAGTAACCAAACAGAACGTACTTAATTCACTTACGGGCCTGTTTGATTGTTAGGTCTAGTGGGATGACAAACTGTAAATTTGCTGTGTATTTTTTTAATGCATCAAACTGATAATCTGCAGCTCGAGTGCACATTACCAAACTGCAGGACTTACACGATCCGCGGACTCTATGAAGATTTTGCTCAAAGCATCAACGGCAAAACTCTTTAATTGTTTCGGATATACGATGTATGGAGTTAACAGGGGAATCAGGAAATGCATCCTCCGCTCCATCCAATACATCGGATATACGATGATATAGTTAGCTGTGACGGGGCTTGAGCCCAATTTCATAGTCCTAACTGCATTGCACAAGCCTATGTGCAACCCAAGGCCCATTGGGCTAGGCTTAATTAGCACTGACACGAAAGAGTACATGAAAGTGCTGCTACAGACAGCAGCAGTATAATCTCAGTAACTAATAGCTGTGCTAGCAATTCATGCATCATCAAGAGTCATAGGGGGTTGTCAACATTTAACAGCAGCTTCTCCAAAGGCAGATATGTATGCGTATCTTTAATCATATCAGCAACATATACATGTAATCTTTGCGAATTGTCTTTCTCTAGTTCCACACAAGACACTTAAAACCAGGGGCGGGACCAGAGGGGGGGCTGTCCAGGCTGAAGCCCCCCCTCCAAAAAAATATTTTTATTATTACTATATTACCATGTGCAGAAAAATATTGTGAAAGTATCTTATTACAATACAAAAAATGTGATTTTTAATCTTATGAATCAAACTAACCATATCACTCTTATTTGTACAAGCTAGATAAAGATTGAATTAGATATATCTGAGGATCATGTCTTTTATTCTCTCACAAATAATAAAATTTATAATTCTAATACGGATGCTATAAAGTACTATTTTGGTTATGAGGTTAAGATGTTTCACTGCTTTCATACGAAATTTTACTTAATAATTTTGTATAAATTTGTGTCAAAATTTATCAGCTTATCTCTCATTTATACAAATGGAACATTATACGAACTAGAGGGCACATACCCATTTGATATTGAAAATTAATATTAAAAAATAAAATTTATAAAAAAAATAGCATACAACATGTTGACGTTTCGATTAGAATATAATGTGCTACTATTGACTTGTTACTTTCAAAATATAATTAACAATAACATGGGTTAGTACACTAAATTATAATTTTACAAAAATGACAAAGTAATGTTTGTATTTGGAAAACTAATAAACTTTTATTCAATTTTTTTAAGTTTTTTACTAGTCATTCTATAAATAAGAAAATATCTATGTTTATATATAAAAACGAACCCAAACAATATTTATTACTACATGGTATTTCACACATTCTTAGTTGTATAATATCTAAATATTTGAAATTAAATCTAAATAACATCAATAATAACTTTATAAGAAATTAAGAGGATAATTCAGTATTCTAAAAGAGAAAGAAAAAATATTGTATTAAATAAATTTTATCTTTGACATAAGGTAAAAAAGAGAGGAAAAACATGTTGAATGTGGGCTAGGAAAGAGAAGAAAAGGTAGGAAAATTCATCTTGCATATATAACTTTAATCAAATGAAGAGAGTAAAATAAGGATAACATATAAAATTAAAGCTAATAAAAATATATTATTTTTTCTTTTTTTTCTCTTTTCTCCATCTTTTAAATAAAAATAAAAAATAGATGCATGGATATTTTCTCTTCGGTTTTCTTTACTTTCCGTTCCTCAATTTTCTTTCTCTATCATTTGTTGTTTATACATACTCAATAAATATTTTCCTTCTTCTTTCTTTCAGAAGTTTCTTTCATGACAATCATTATCTCAAGAACTTAAAATACATTGACACTACCAAGTACATTATACTTATATCCTGACTAGATCTCTACAAAATTATTTAGATATTTCGATATGACACCATCCATTAGACGGTGTCATATCATATTTTGGTGCATCACTGAAAAGGTAAATTTGTTCTCATTTTTCATGTAATTGATATTATTCTTATGTTTTAGTAATGTTATACAATGATCAAATAATCAAGCGATACTGAGAAATAACTATCACCGGTACTTAATTGTTTAATCTGAAAGACATGGTCAAATAATTTATTATTTATGACCTTAGACGTCTAAATAAATACACTAGTGAATTATATCATGTCTTTGAGTTTTGATTTTATATTCTATAAACAGATTATTTTGTATATTGGAGGCAATGAGAAATTATGTTAAATATAATTTTTATCAGTTTTATCTAAATAAACATTTTGTTTGTGTACATATATAGTTAAGATTTATTACTAAACATACTAACTCAGCCCCCTGTGGCAGATTTCTGGCTCCACCACTGCTTAAAACTCCCATGCCCAATGGATACCTCTCACAATCTAATTGCAAATCTAGAGGCTGATTAACAACGCATCACCTACCGATATATTACCAACGCATATGATATACCAAACTGGGCAAATAGTGGTTTGGGGCCATGACTTTGGTTACACGTGAAACAGCTCGACACTACTATACTTACATCTTCCCACTACTACGCTTGCTCTATGAATAAAAACGCTGATCCCTAAAATTACAATGATATAATGGCAAAACAGAATCATCAAAGTTGCTCTGAATTCAAGTGCTAACAATCAGTTCCAACCTAAAAGGGGGAAGGCGGCTCTGTGCGGCTCTCGCTCTGGCGATTAGGGCGTAACCTCTCTGTGCGGCGGCGGCTTGGGGGAGGGGCTTGGGCAGCCGGTGAGCACCAGCCCGCTCCCCCCAGGCTTTCCTCACCCAACGGTGAAGTGGGTTCGTGGGATAGGTGGCGTTCTTTGCTCATTTCCTCCGCCGTAACTGCCCCGACGGCTCCGCGCTCTAGAAGACGGGTCCCTCAGTCAGTGGTGCTTCCGGCGGTGGTCTGGTGGGCGTCTTCTCCAAGCCTCACCGAGGTTGCCGTGGTTTCACCTTGGCTCCTCCCTGTGGCCAAGTCGACCTCCTAGGGGCTCCGACGACTCCTTTCCCGACCCAACTGGCTCGGGTCTTTTCTCTGATTTCCTGTTGCGTTCTGTTTGTGTCTTTTTTCTCCTTTGTCACTGTTCTGGTCTGTGGTTAGGGCAGGTTCTTCTGCCTCTCTGTCGCCGGTTTCTTCGGCGTTTATCTCCTGTTGTTTGCAGGTTGGGTTACCCTCTCCTTCTGTGAGAGTTTCGAGTCCCTAGCTGTGCTAGGTCTTCTTCTGAATTGGGGCAATTTTTGTTGCTTTTGTCTTATGGATATACAGGCGGTGGAAACCTCTAGTGGTATCATCTCTCGGTGGCAGATTACACCCCTTCATTGCAGGCTCAGGTTGAAGGAATCCCGTTTGAAAAGCTGTTTGATTCAGCTCCTTAGTTTAGGGATCAATGCAGAAGTGTTTTATTCTCATTCCAATATGAGTGTGGGGGGTGTGTTGTTTTTGTACTAGTTTGTTGTATGCTCTTTTAGAGGTTTTTTTCCTGGTTGTAGATTCCGTATGGCTTATGAGTAATGATATTGCTCCGATTTGTTCAAAAAAAAAACAATCAGTTCCAACCTCTCTCATGCAATGTGGGTTGTGGTTCAACAGTTAGCGAGTCTGCAGGTCCATCCATGTTGGAAGAGGTTGAAGCGGGTAGTTTTTTAGTGCTTTGACCATGTTTGGAGGTCGACCCGGGCCTTTTCGGATCGAAGTGGCATGTGTAGTGACTAAAAGTGCAGTTTTCTAATATCGTATGTATATGGACTTCCTTTGATCCTAGATCCATGTTATAATTATAAACTCTTGGAGTTTTAGGGATTTACCTCGGAGCAGGAAAAAAACGTTTCTTGCTGGAGAAATCTTGCTAAGAGAGGTGTCCCAATCATTCACAAGAGAGTAGACAAACATACTTACAGTGATATTCTCGACAAGGTGAACAACACAACCTCTGCCTGGTCTGCCAAGTGCTTATCACTGGCTGGCAGAGTGACCTTAGCAAGATCTGTCCTTCAAGCTATTCCTACCTACATTATGCAATCTACGGTTATCCCATTGCAGTTATGTGATAGAGTGGACGGCATTATCAGGAGGTTCATCTGGGGTGGTAACCACACGTCTCACCCCCTAGCTCTGGTGGCCTGGGATAAGTTGACATGCAGCAAGAAAGACGGAGGCCTGGGTTTGAAATGCATGAGAGATTGGAACCTAGCACTGATATATAAACACCTGTGCGAAATTAACAACGGCCGGGAATCCTTATGGAATCAGTATATGAGGCAGAAGATGAAGAGCGGGGGAAGCTGCGGGGCCAACATATCAAGACTTGGGAGGGCTGTACTCGGCGGTGACAATTTTATCAACATCAACTCCCTGCATATTCCGATGAATGGAGAAACTGTCAATGCATGGAGAGACAGGTGGATAAAGGATGGTCTGATTCTCAATGAGGTTACTCTTAGAACTGTTCCTGAGGACCTGAAGGTTTCGAGCATCGTCGGCCTGGACGGTGGTTGGGATACAGAGTTCTTGGAGAACTGGCTTCCACCCCACATTGTGGAGAAGATTGTTAAGATGAAACCTCCGACCCCCACGGACGGCGAAGACGTTAGAGCGTGGGATCTTACACAGAGTGGCCAGTACACCACTAGATCTGCCTACCGGAAGCTAAGAGAGGGGAAAGGGACCAGGGCAGATGGCAACTGGACCAAGCTTTGGAAGACAGATCTTTCTTACCGTGTCAAAACCTTCACCTGGTTAATGATGCATGATGCACTCCTAACAAACATCAAGAGGGTGAGACGTAACCTGGCAATCTGTAACAAGTGTCCGAGATGCCTGGGTGGTGAAGAATCGTTGCTCCACGCAGTGCAGGATTGTGCTAATGCGAGGGACATCTGGGATACCATCTTTTCAGGAGAGTCCCCACCGGAGTCCTTCTACTCCATAGACAGCGTGAGGCACTGGGTCCAATCGATTGTGCAGCAGGAAAAACCTCGTTACACTCAAATCCTTATTACATGCTGGTGTATTTGGGCCGCCCGGAACAAGCAAACGTTCGAAGGAGTGATGACGCCGGCTACGTAGCAAATTAACTACATCAGAAGACACATAGCAGCACACACTGAAGCTTTCCCCGACCAACCACCGATGGCAAAGATGAAGGATCAGTCCGCCTGGAGGAAACCCGGGCATGGCACCATTAAGTTTAATACGGACGCTGCCGTGAAAGGCAAACAGGCTTGCTGCGCCATTGTTGGTCGGGATGATCAAGGCAGATGGGCTGGTGGCTCTGTGTTCAGGTTGCACACTACAGACGTGGTAGAGGCGGAGCTTGAAGGTATATTGATGGCGGCAGAAACTGCTACTGAGAATGACAAACCGGCCATTGTCATAGAGTCAGACTCCCTCACTGCGGTCACGATGATTAATCATACAATGGAGGAACATCCGAGGTATGCAAAGCTTATCCGAAGATTTCAACGCCTGAGGCAACCTGGATGGAGGGTGGACTATGTGCACGGGGAATGCAACTCAGTAGCAGACAAGATGGCGAGAAACAGTATCCAAAACAATTCGGCATACATTGAGTATGCCAGTCCCCCATGGGAACTGAGATTTTACTTATCAAATATTGTAATGGTAGTAGCCTATTTCCAGCTTGATTAGTGATTGTACCTTATCATTTAATTTTGCTCGCAAGGGGAGGGCGGGATGAATAAGATAGCCTCCCGACTTCTTCTAAAAAAAATAAAAAAAGAGCCCGTTTGGTTGGGCAGTAAATCAACACATGCAGTTGCAACTATCATTGATTTCCAACGTGTTCTTTTCGGTAGGACGTGCTCTCAACCCACAGCAGGAAAACAAACCCCACTGTGACCTCCATTTCTACATGAAATTGGAAAACGGACTGCACAACTTTCAGACGTGGTTTCATTTCCAAAAAGGCTGGCAGCAGCAATTAAACGTGAACTGAAGACATATATCTCTCTGTCATAGATGTTTACCTCTATAAACTGGATGACAGCTGTCATTATATTGCTGTTAGACGTGGTTTAACTTACTCAGTACCAAACATACACGTTGTGGTTCCAATTCAGTGACTATGTATTCCTGTTTTAGAACTACTAGTGCTAGTTGTTTTACATCCAACCAAATTAACCCTAAAAGCGGCAAAACGCGGCCTTACCTGACATGAAAATCTGGACATCTGTTCAGTTTTGGGGTCGGGTCCGGTTTCAGATTTGTCGTTTTTTTGTTAATAATTTAGTAGTGTTTTTTATAATTTTTGGGACCAGACACGTCCGGTTGGTACAAGTCAAGTCTGCGTGGGCCCGATTCTACACAGATTCGTTCCAGTTCGTGTTCATTTGGGTAGGATCTATCAAGATTCTGGTCCATTTCGGCTTGGGTCCAGTAGAATCAACTTTTGCATGTTGGTTATTTCTCAAGTCTTGTGAGAATCAAAGTTTGAAATCACATTTCTATCCTTATAGGTTCATGCAAGTTTCTTCTCTTGTTTTCGTATTTTCTAATATTTCACCTCTCCACCCCGTTGAACAAATTTATCTATGTTTCTTAGTAGAATCCCTCTTCTCTACCTAGAATCTCTTATTTCCCCTTCTTGACATATATGGCACTAGTGCATGTAAGATGGCTTTGGCATGTTTGGTGAAGCCTTGGAGCTAGGATTTGTGCATGCACTTGCTAGAGATGCAATCTTTACCTAAGAAGAGTGATTTTTCCTCTGTCTAGTCATCTATGTGATGAAATTCTATATATAAACACCAAAGTTCACTAAATGCATGACAAAAAGTAAACTAAAAGTGGTATTTTATGGGGTTTTTGGCTAAAATTTTATTATCATCTTGTTTATTGTAACTTGATGTTGTAGGAAAAAAAACAATCTCTTTACCGTTATAAGATGATATTCTAGTTGATAAAGTTGTTTTTGAGCAACATTTATTCTATGGTCTATTATGGACAAATTTGGAGAAATTTAGCTATGTTTGTTGGAGATGAATTACAATTTTATTGCTTCTATTGCTATAATTACATCATTCTTAACGTTCTAGAGTATACCTTCTTGTTCCATCAAAAAATGGTCTATTATGGACAAATTTGGAGAAATTTAGCTATGTTTGTTGGACATGAATTACAATTTTATTGCTTCTATTGCTATAATTACATCATTCTTAACGTTCTAGAGTATACCTTCTTGTTCCATCAAAAAATGACTCAATGGACTAATTAATTAATAAAACTCAAATTCATGTAATTACCTTCTGACTGTATAACTTTCATGTAACAATCCATAGATTGTGAGAGGGTACTCAAAGTTGTAGATTTTCAAATTCATGTTGGTTTTTGAGAATCCATATGAGGTATCGATGGAAATCCTAATAATAAACCACAATGTGATTATTTAGGATGGTCCTTAGGTTTGATTCAACACTAACCTCAAAATTTCTAATTGCTAATGATAAAATATAAGTGAAGAAGAAGTTATATCATAAAAAGGGTGACTAGTCTCAACATGAAGAAACAAAGCTAACCATACTTTCATATAAAATCTATTTAGATAGCACGATTCTCTATGATCTCATAATCATCATGCATAAAAATGTTCATGGCATGTACTTATAGTGTTTAAGCATCTATATACACAAGAGCTTCATATTGGCATATATCATTCTATAAAAAACACATTACACCCACATGCATATCTAGAGACCTTAGTTCGGGAAGTTTAGAGACAACAAGTATTTGTGCAGAATTTCACCTAATCGTGAATTCACTTGACTTGGAAACCAAGTTGACAACACATGACTCAACTTCATGACCTAAAAGTTTTTCATTGGTTGATTAGTCAATGTTTAAGTGAGTGAAAAATCATAAGAGGAAGCTAATACTTTTCCTTCATATTTCTTTTCATATATGGCAGGTACTTACCAGATTAAGCATACACAATGCATAAGTTGTAAAGAGTCATATAACTAAATATGACAAGCATGTAACAAGTATGCAATATAAATAAGACTAACAACAATGAACACTACATTTAACTTTTCACTTTTGTTAATTTTCTACATATCTACTTGAATTTTACCTAGAAAAGTAGATATAGTCATGTTATTTTCACATCCATAACTTATTGTCAATGTATTAGGGTTTATTTGGTCACCCTAAGATAATAAAAAAGCCCACCTTAAATCTAGGTAGAAGTCTACGTATTATGTACCTTTCATTACCACCTTAGTACAAGGATGTGGCTCATCACATATATCATATAAGCATCATGTCTCACTTCCATATCATATCACAATTGACATCATTCCTATCAAATAACCTAGACTAGGGTCTAATCCCTTGATCCTCACATATCATCATAGAAAAGAGAGATGGGGTCTTGCTCCTATCTCATAGGGATTTCCCCTAGCCCTTTGTAAATTAGACCTCAGGGTGTAATTTAATCTAGGTCATATTATTCACATGGGACCCATCCCGATGAGAAGTATATTAATTTCACAACCTTGGTGCGGATGTTGGGGGGAGGCTCGTGGTATTTAGGGCACCTAAGTATATGAATTAGGGTTTCTCTCCATTATTATGTAGCTTATTGATCTTAAGAATCTCATCATAAGTTTAATCAGGTGTTCAAGTTAAATGCCATATAACATAGTTAAGGATTCTACATTAGTAACATCAAATAGAAGCAATACAAGGCTAAAAAATAATAGGAAATCAACATACACTAGTACGGAAATGCCCTATGTCGTCAGTTATTTTCGACAAATCTCATCGGTTATAAACCACGACAAAGTGGGTGATGCTAACTCAATACGTATGTCGTCAATTCTTTTGGCAAAAGAAAAATTGATAACATATATATCTCGTCGATTCCACATTACAGTCAAATGACAAAATAACATGTCGTGAACGACAAAAATGTGGTTTCCCTTAGGTGTACGTCATCGATTTTTTATAAAAGAACAAACGAGGTAACTGTTGTATACGATGGTTTTATCAGTGAAATATTTTATCCTAGGGAAGAGATTTGTCATTGTTTTCTTTCTCATAGCCGAGAGGTAGGTATATGTAGTCGATTTCTTATAAAATAATTGACGAGTGTGTGTTTCTTTAATATAGAAGGTCTGCAAACTTGTTTGGCTGCTAGCCTTTTTGGAGCCTATAGTTCATTAGGATTCCAATCTCTACAAGCATCACAACTTAACAACATGCCAACAAACCTGCAAGAAGAAAAAATATATATACATGAAATATTCTATACACTCCACTTCAATGTATACATATATGCATGAACTCATGGTTCAATTAATTCAGTTCTCATCCACACATTCAATATCATACATATGCACAGATACACATCAGAAAGTGGACTCGATAACATCCAATCCTCATGCACTTCACGTTCAATTCACACACACATATGTATGAACACATATACACATCAGCTGCCATGGAGTTAAAGTCTACATGTGTAATATATATAACAAAATATTAACATCAAAGTTTGAATACAATATCAATCAATCATACCAATTTACTAAAAAGTACACATGCTTGATGAAGTTGTCTGCCCAGTCTTCACGTAGGTCATTCAGCTGATCCAACATGTAGTCTTGAATAGTGTCAAACATCTGCAAAGAGAATGAGATGTAATTCAAATTATATTTGACTATATGTGTTATAAAATAAGACTACTTTATGAATTATGATCCAAGACTAATAACAATACCTTTGTTATACATTTGATTTCTCGTAGCGTCTTCCTGACAATATTGTCCATGTGCAACATCACATAAGATCTGTATGCACAATCATTGTCTTGAGATAGGACACTGTAGATTTATAATAATGTTAATAAATGTAATTAAGCGGAGTTGGTAATATGTATGCATTGGAGAAAGAAGACTTTATACCTTAATATTTCTCCAAGATAATGATTTCTTTTTTGTGTCTATTATCCCTCTGTCACTATGGAATGTTGTCATATCCTTATAAGTTAAACTAATAAATATGTTGCATTATTATATTGTCATGTGATGCAAATATTAATAAATATGTTGAGCATGGAAAAAATATGCTTATACATAAATTGACAATTTCAATGGTTGTCCTTCATTTAGTGTCAAAATTCGTACCTAATACCACCTCTTGAAGGTTGATCACTGTGGTATCTGATGGATATGTATTGTCTAACCATAGTGTCAACACCTTATAGTTAGGGCCTAAGGATCCTGTGGAATACAATGTCAGGGTGGAGACTTTAGAACCATAAGGAGCTTCTTAGTTGTTGTGTTCTGCATGCATATATCCTCATATTAGCTTCCTATTATATATAAATTCAATATACATCATCATATCTCAAGAAATACAACGATCCATTAGGTCACATGGTATGGCCGCTTTCTGCTTGTCCAACTGTGGTGGCAACCGGGTGCTCATATGGAAGCGGTGTTTCTTTTCATGCCAGAATGACATGTATGATAGACACACAAGCATGATCAGTGGGAAGGAGAACACCATGAAATGTATTTGAGTGTGGAAAAACCTAGCCATCTGATATGATTTTGTGTGATGGAACATCGATGCCAAGATGAGATTTTTTAGCCATCTACAATTATATGAAACACAATATTGAAATTGAGACACATATATATTGACTTGAGGAATTACTTTGTCAAGCTATATAAACACAACATATAAATTGACTTAAATTGAATCCTACCATGGCCTTGTCATGCAGGTCCCAAGGAGTACTCTCAATACCCTCCTCAGTTGTGTGACCTTGTACAAGATCTATGATTGCTGGAGGAGCTCGCACTGCCTCAGAACCCTTAAACTACTCCAAGGTTGCAACTATCAATCTTTCTGCATCCTCCTAGTCTATTCCCCTTTTCTTGGAAGATTTACACTTTTGCCAGGATGAGCTAAAATAAGATTTTATCCCAAACCCAGTTCCAACAACTCTAACACGTCCAAGATGCTCTTTCATCACTAGAGAAACTGTGAATTCATCATGGATTTCCTAAGGGGTGAACTTCCCCTCTGTTACAACCCCAATTTTTGGGTTCTTTTGGTGAGAAATGTAATTTCTCATAATAAAGATAAATGAACAAACAATGATGTCTTTTGATTGAATGCATGAATTTCGTTTAAAATGCCTTGTTGATTTATTTGTGGGCTTTATTGGCTATTGGGCCCAATAACAAAGAAAGAACAAAAGAAACTCTATTATTGAGTAAATAAGAAAATAGAGGAAAGAAGAGTGTGGAAACCTCTAGAAGGCAAATCCAAAGAGGGATTTTGTGCCTCTTGGGTTCCTTGGGTTCCAAGGAGTCCAAAGTTGCAAAGATAAAGCAACAAGAAAAGAAAAGATCAATTAAGTAAATCCTTGTTAAGAAAGAAATTGAAAATAATGATAAAATGTGGAAAACATGTGGGAATAGGTATAATTGAGTCATCCTTGGTGGAATTTCGTATCCCAAGGATTCATAACATTAAAAGGAATAGCAATGAGGAAAATAAAAGAGAAATAAAGAGAAATCCTCAAAAAGAGATATTTTAATAAGAAATAAACAAGATAATGAGAAATAATGAATATAGATGCATCCGGATGGATAATGAGTATCCAATAAAAAGGATTTCGAAATAATATAGTTTCTTGGCATCCAAGGAGTCCCAATGAAGAAAAAGAAAGATGAAAGGCAAATAAAACAAAATAAGAGGATCATGGGATACATCATTAATGACTTTTTGATAATGTCAAAAAGAGATGTTATTTGCTAAAACAAAATATGAATTTGTGGCCAATGGATTAAAAGCCAAACATAAAGAGAGTAAGAGTAATAATTTTCGGATTTTTCATTATGTAAGTATTCCAAAATAGAAAGGAATAGGGAATATGTAATGATTTTTCGGAACCTATATACAAGGACATGCTTTTAGAGAATAAGGCATGATGATTAGTGCCTTTGGGCATTTTCCTTTTCTTTTGTGTGCAACACGAAATACAAATATGTGTCTCCCTCCCATGTGGGTCTCGCGGCCATGAAGGTATAGGTCTAGGCTTTGAGTCCTCTCTTCGTCTCTTCAAGGACGATCCCTAGGGTTTCCTTAGGTGTGTGTATATATATAGGTACCCTAGTTCAACATCTTGCCACCAGAATTCATGGCCCTATCTGTAGTGGCCCAAGAGGGAACCATGTGAACCCATGAGCCTCAGATTCTCTCGTTGTTCGGCCTTGAGAATCCTCAGACAGACCTGCAACTTGGTCATAGCCGATCGTGGCCTAGAACCTGATCAGAGACAAGCTTCAACGAGCCTTCTCCACTTTTCTGATATGGTTGTCATCCTGAAAAGGGTCCGAGCACCATCTTTTCTGGGAAAGAACTGCGGGCCGTCAGGGAGCCGCGGCCGCAGGCCCTGCACCGGCCACCCTAGAAGACCCAAGGATTTGGGCATGCTGTTGGTGGGGAGCGGTGCTGTCTAGGGGTTGCATGACTGGAGAGAGAGATACAGAAAAGAAAGGAAGGTGGGTGC
Source organism: Alisma plantago-aquatica (assembly GCA_963693085.1). Taxonomy (NCBI): domain Eukaryota; kingdom Viridiplantae; phylum Streptophyta; class Magnoliopsida; order Alismatales; family Alismataceae; genus Alisma; species Alisma plantago-aquatica. Next base: position 1,706,980,185 of record OY856409.1, on the reverse strand, counting down.
GGAGGAAGCAGCTCGTCGCTCGGAGCCAAAGTCGTGCGACGCAGTGCTGTGTGCACAGAGACGCAGGCGCGCGGTAGAAGAAGGGAATATAGTCAAATGACTCTTGTGCCCCTCATCGCGTGTACATGACCCAAGGGTAGCCGAGACCTTTCTCTGTACGGAATATTGGTAAAGACTTAACGCTGACGTGTCAATTTCTAACTGGTCAATTAAGTGATAAACTTACAAAAATTGTAGAAATTGCTAGGAAGCTCCGATGAATAAAGTTAATACATGAAAATTGATCCTCGAAACAAGAGGAACACATATAAATTATATTTGAAACATAATTATGCTTTCTATTCAAAAAGTATGTAAAGATGTTATCTTTAATGGTTTAATCAATGAAAAACCCTAGTTTGAGATGATTAAAGTATTTAGTAGGGTTTAATGGATGATTAAAGTAGATATTAACCTGTTGTGAATAAAAAGGGCATATTAGATTTAAAAGGATGATATTCATGAGTAATTTGGTTAATTTAGAGTTCCATATGCTTTAATGAACATTGAACCCTAACTTTGGTAATTATGATCCTTAATGATTTGAATTGGTCAAATTCATGTACAAAGCTGAGGTATGATGGTTCTAATATATTTCGAGTACAAAGGTTCCTAATTGTGGATAAATACCCTTAATATAGAAATTAGGGTTTTCAAGTGGATTAAAAGGATAAAGATGGTAGCTTTAATGGAAGAGAGGCTTAATGAACTTAATTAATGGTTAACTGTGCTTTAAATCTGAAATTAAGATTATGAGTTGATAAAAGGGAACCTTAATAACTTTTGTAAAGGATAGATGAGGAATTAGGGTTTAAAAGAGTAAGGTGAAGTAAAACCCTAATTGCAAAGAAACCCTAAAAAGGAATAGAAACCCTAAGTAGCCAGATGGTTTGGATAGATTTTGATAAAAGGTATTGAATGTGATTTCAGGATTCTTGTACTTGCTTGATTGGATGTCTTAATTGATTGTAATATTTTGTCTCAAATCTGCATGTACATGTATGTGGTTAATTATGAATAACCGCCTTAGTTTCCTGAGGATTTTCTGGATGGTTAACCGCATTGAATGCAAATTATCAGTTTGGATGTTCATACTTGCAAATCATAAAGTCACTATGATTATCACATTAATAATAGAAGTATGTATTCTCACAGCTACATGCACCCTGATGGATGATGCCAAAGGTCATGCCCAGGAGGGTAGACCCATGGGCACCATGAGTGGTGACCCCAGGCACCAAGCTCGGGAATGAGAAGGTGGCCTATGATATTGGATGACTAGAGGGCACCCTGAGTGGTGACCCCAGGCACCAAGCTTGGGATTGAGAAGGTGGCCTTAAGTCATTGGCAAAAAGAAACCCTAAGGTGGGTATGCCGGGGTTAGGGCAAAAATGGTGGAGAATGTCATACTGGAAAGGGTAAATTGGCTTGTTAATTAACTTGATTGTGATAATTAGATTGTTATCCATACGTGCGAAACTTTGGTTGTCCCCACATACCAGTATATTTCGATATACTGACCGACGTTTTGTTTGTCAGTGTTTTAGGTACAAATTTGAAAAGAACCAACAGTAAAGTAGCATATGTGAAATTAATTAAGAATTAAAGGAGAATTGGTTAGAGTAGACTCCTGATGCGGATAGAGGTAGATATCCCCGTTTTGGAAAAGGTATGCAAAGTTTTTATTTTATACCAGTTTTCAGTTTAGTTTAGTAGAATTTGATAATTATTAATTGATTATTTGTCGAACCTTTAATCTTGTTAATTGAATAACGACTCTGACCTTTGGGTCTCCCTTAATTGGGGGTTACCAAGAGGTGGGGTCGTTACAATTGGTATCAGAGCATAGGTTCCTCACTTAATCTTTAATATTTATTAAATTTTATAAATTCCATAGAACTGAGGGAGTTATTAGAGGATTGTCCGAAAGACTGAGGTTTCTAGAAAAGGATCACGTCCGGGGGCTGGAAATATTTTGCTCCGCACCGCTGGTCAGAATACGAGGACTCCCAGATTGTGTGACTGCTTGGCTGATGTCTTAGGATATGACTCAAAATAAGATACCTTTAGGACTCTCTCATCTTGTTCATCCCTTCTCAACTCAAATTTTGTTAAGGACCTTAAGGATTAGGGTTTTCTCTCTTCTCCTCACCTTCTTAAGGTATGAGTAAGGTTAATAAGGTCTAAGGAATCCTCCACCAAATTAATGAAAAGCATGTAAATAAGATGTCATGGACATAAGCTTAATAGATTAAGCGCAAACTAAAGAATAGATACATGCTTAAGTCGTATGACACGAGTTGTCATTGCCCTCAGGAGAGACTTGAGGATAGACCTCCTTGTCAGGAGGATGAGTAGAGAGAGTTAGTCTTAGAGGTAGAGACCTCCATTGAAAGTAGAGACCTAGCACATCCTTTGAGGATGATGTTAACCCTAACCCTAAGTGAAGGTTAGAGAGAGATGACATGATGAGTTAGATGTCATGGTAGACCAGGTGTTTGGATAGACATGCCTTGGATGCCATATGAGCCATGAGAAGTTGATGACCGAGTACCTTTGGCAACCCAACCCTGGGAAGGGTCAGGAATGTTTGAGCGAAGGATAACTCCTTTATGGATGAGGTTAGAGAAGAACCTATAGAAACCTTATGGGTTGATGCAAGTAGGATATAGCTTGCACCCAGAGTACATCAGTAGTACGAACAGTAAGTTAAAACCGAGGCCAGAAGGACAGGATGGTTGTCTTATGATATAAGCATAAGGGGCTATGGATAATCATGAGCAAACATAAGTTTGAGCACAGGCTTCACCCGCATAGAGGTATGCCTGTGAGCTTGATCATTCATGGAGAGATGACCTCTAGTAGTATGGTTGGATGTAGAGTTATCTTTAGAGAGAGAAAGAAGGAACCAAGCAAGAAGGTTGGAAACCTAAAACCCTAAGATGTGGGGAACAATGGGGAGTCGAAAATGATGTGACCTAAGTGGATGATAGTGGTTGCCTCATGCATGATCCCTAGAGGCTGATGATATCTTGGTTTCCTTTAGAGGAACCAAACCCTAGAGAGAGGATGATGCTTCTGGTACCTATGTGCCTGTGGTATAGGTGTTTACCTTCTGAAATAGGAAGAAGAGTTCCTTAGACCTGGAGAGGTTTGGTAACGGGTTGTGAGGCCTTGTACCGTGTTGGTTGTCCTTGAGGAGGACTCGACCCTGATGTGTTGCTTGAGTAGAAGGGTGACATGGAGTGCATGTCATGCCTTATACATGCTTGATTCATGGTCAATAGATTGAACATGCAGTTGGACACCCAAGGGTGAACCTAGGGTTCCTAGGCCTAAGAGGGGAAGCAGTGTACCCAATCCTAATGATGAGATTTGAGTCTCTATAGTTTCGAGCATGGTACTCCTCATGTGTAGAGGTAAAGGAAACCCCTTAAGTTAAGGGTATGTTTGATGAACCCCTCACAACTAAGTTGGTCTAATGTTGAGGATGAGAACAAGTGTGACCTAGCATGGTTTGGTAAGTGTCTTCATGTGCCTTAGTAGCTTGATAGGGCTAAGCATGCTCATGTGGATGCATACCCTAAACATAAGGACGTTTGTGACTGCTGTTATCAGGGTGTTGTTTCCTCCCATCCTGGGAGAGGGACCCTTTTGTAGGGTGTATACCAGTTTTTTTGGTTTTGAGGTAACCTAAATAGGTTTCAAGAGGATCTTGTGAAGCTAAGTGAAGAGTACATGGTATGAGAATGAACCTGCAGACCCATACATAACAATTTCTATGTCCATGTAGATGTGTTACCATGGAGGTAACATGTATGTGGCTTGACCAAGGTAGGCAGGTTGCCATGATCCCTACGAAAGGATGAAAGTAAGCTATGAATGTAGAGAGAGAGAGATTATGAAGGCTTGGGTAAGGTTCTAAGTTGGACATGTACTATGTTAGAATCCTAAGTCTATCCTAGGGTCAGGTAGGGATAAGACCGATGGAAGTAGGAGATTGCCTAATTCCCTAGTTGCACATGACCATAGGGTCGGGAGGTAACAACTATCATTTCTTGAGGGCCATGGGTTAGGAGATTGATCACCTTCATGAACACATGGGACCCAAAGGACAAATGAGTAGGGCACTCTCTAGATGCATAAGGGAAGAGGGATGACCCCAAAAGTGTCAGCACCCTATAGACCTAGAGGAGATGACCAAGGATTGTGTGGTGACCCAAGTAGGTTCCAGATTAGTTTTCCATGGAAGTAATTTTTGATATTGTGATGTTTGTAGAGACATATGTGGCACGTTTTGACTTAGATTTGAAAGTGTACTGGCAAGGTGGGTTGTACCATCTCTACTCTTGGAATAGGAAGAACTCTGTAATTGGACTGTAGCCAAATGCTTATTTCCTCTTGTTATGGGAGTGAGAGATAGGACAGTATGCATGCCATACACCAAGGATAAAGATGATGTGAGTTGGAACATTGCTATAAGGTATGAGGATAGAGATGATGACATACCTTTGTGGAACGAATGATACATGGATGGTTTACAAACACTAAGAGTATTAAGGAAATCATCTTGTGAGGAGGTTTTATCTTGAGCTATGTGGAATTTGCAGGTGATACAAGGTTGAGTTTGATAATCAAGAGGATGAGCTCAGAGTGTTCGGATGAAGATAGACTCTGAGATTGAGACAAAATGATAAGCAGAATACATGGAAGTGTATGTCTTCAAACATTACCTAATACCTAAGGATGTGAAGTGGTAATGAATGCTCTGGTTGAGAAATAGCTGCTTAGTTTAGCTAGAAGCTAGAAGAAGTTGAGGTTTCTAGGCTAACCTTAAGTTGAGAAAAAGAGATAGGGTTGGATAACCCTCAGATGTATCAATGGCGGTTGATCAAGTAAATGGTTATTTGGTTAGCCAGCCTAGTACTTGATGCAATGAAAGGATGGTAGTAGAACCTCAGGTACGCTTCTTTAGAAAGAAAGGAGATGAAACCTTGGTTAGAGTGGTTTAGGGTTTCCGAGGAATCAGTCTTGAGGATTCATGACATACAGGAGATCATGATTTTAAGTTCATCATACACTGAAGTACTACTAAGATGGTAAGTTGCGGTAGTACATTGGACGCTTAAGATGAGGCTGCATGTGGTATGTTGCATGCAACCCAGGAGGTAAAGGATGAACACCAATAACTTAATGTATCAATATAGAGAACAAAAGAGTCCCTATCACTATGGATGATGTGGAAAGTGTTGGCTAAATGGACATCTAAAAATCCCTTTGTTTTGATTATGACAAACATTTCATTCTTATTAAATCTAACGAGATACTTGAGTGTGAAGGACTAAGATGGATGGCAAAGTAACTAGGGAAAATCCCCAAGCTAAAATGTTTATATTTTCATGCAATGTAATCATTGTTGTAAAAACTTGTACAAATATATAATGTACAAGTACTTAGAATTGCATGTAAATCAAGCGTTAGATTTTCCCTAGCCAAACACTATAGTTAGACACGCCATCCCATTTAATTAGGATCACCTTTGCACACTCACACATATAATTAGTGCCTAAATTGAAACCTTGAAACAGGATCATTCTCGGTCGACAAACTCCTCGACCGAGACACTCTCGGTCGACAATCTTCTCGACCGAGAAAGATCCAAAGTAGCCGTTAGACACAACAGACAAGTTAGTTGGCAGTTGAAGAAAGACGTTGCAAATCACTTGAGCCTGTCGGTCGACAAAAGTTTGACCGAGTAGGTGTCTCGGTCGACCATTTGTCGACCGAGATGGTCTCTGACAGCAACTGCAGAATAAATTAATTAGCCGTTGTTAAAGCAACAACTTTGTACCTAACGGCTAGTTAAGCACTTAGAAGTCCCTAGAAGTTGTCTAGAACGTCCTTAAGCATACTTAGGCCATTCCTATAAATAGGACAAGCCATAGGACACTAGAATTCACTTGTTACACTTGAGAATACACTTGAGCATACTTGAGCAATCTATTGCAAGCAATTTGAGCACTGTGATCATTAGTCTACATTCTCCTTAGCTCAATTTCGTGTCCTATAGGCTAGATTCTCCTATCCACAGCAATCACAAGTTCACACACTTGGCTAGGAGATCTATATGCTTGATCTAGGCATATCAAGCCTTGGGCTTAAAGGATAAGTTGTAATTTCCTTTTTCTTTCTTGTTCCTTTTTATCTTTTGTACTCTCCTTGCTACTCCTAGGGTTGGAGGTTGCGGATTGGAGAGGGTTGACTTCTCAGGTGGAGAAGGGGACTTCAAGCTACTTCAAGAAGGCTATCGCAAGGGAAGCTACTTCAGAAGGCTGGTGCAACGGGAGTTGGTGCATCTACTTCAAGGGAAGGCTGCTTCAAGGTTGGCGATTACTTCTAGGTGAAGGCTGCTTGAAGGGTTTAGGAAAAGAGATTGTATTTTATGTAAATTCCTTGAGAGGTAATAAAATAAATTTCTTTTCAAATCCCGGTTGGGTAAGCAACCGGGTAGTGGATTGACGGCTATAGTATTTGCTATAGTTGGAACCACTCTAAACCTTGTGTCTCCTTGTCCAATATTTTCATTGTGGTTGTTTGAGTTCAATAATTGCTAAATTATCTATAAAACTCTATTCACCCCCCCCTCTAGTAGTTTTCAATTGGTATCAGAGCAGGCTTCAAGGAACCCTAACCAGGTCTTGAAGAATGGAGGGAAATGGTGAAAAGTGCTTGGACGAAACCACTACATGCTGCAATTGGTGTTTAGGAACAAACCACAAAACAACCGGATGCCCATGGAGATCAAAGGAAGAGGATAAGCACAAAGAATGATTTATTGCTACAACTAGTGAAGAAGAAGAAGAAGAGGTAAGTCCTTTTGATTTATCTAAAGAAGAACTAGTTGCTATTATTGAAGAAACACATAATAAATATGTTGAGTGCAAAAAGAAATTAAAGAAATCAAATAAGGAAAATGATGATCTAAATGTTAAACTTCTTGCTCTTGCATCTGAAAATGAGGATCTTAAAGAGGGAAATAAATTTTCTGATCTTAAGTTAAAATCTATGGAAGCCGATTGCAAGCTCCTTTCTGTTGAAAATTCAAACTTACAGACTCAAGTAAACGATCTTCAAAAACAACCATTATTGTGCACCCTTATAGATTATGACACTATTGTTAAAGAAAGAAATTTATTGTCATCCAATCTAGACCAAGCAAAAATAGACATTAAGAAAAGAATGGATGAGATTGCCAAGCTACAACAACAAGTTCGTAGTTTGAATAACCATGGCATTCTTGATCAAATTCTAGATAATCCCTATCAACAAATTGGGAGAAGGGGACTAGGTTACAAGCCTAAAGGAAAATCTCATCAACAACCTAGTCAGAGAAAGTCACAAACCCAATCTATATATGTACCTAAAAGGACATCCTCACCCAATGACAACATAGGACACAACCATAGAAAAAGATATGAAGTTGACTCAATATGTTGTCATTACTGTTTGCGCCTTGGTCACTATTCATTTTCATGTCCTTATAAGAGAAAAGATGTAGAGTTAGTTTGGGTTCCAAAACCTCCAAACTAAATGAACAAAATCAAGTTGAGATATGACCAAAGACATTAGTTGCATATTTCTATGTCTATCTCAACTCTACATAATTACAAATGTAAATGAAATTAATATTAGTTTGTTCCCTAGATGATTTAAAGTCTAAATAAAATGAAAAGAAAATTCCTATTTTCATATGATTTTTTTCGTAAATGTATTTTCTGGTCCATTCATATACTAATTATAAAATGGAATTATCATTGTATGCATGGATCCATGAAAATATATAAGCAAGCAAAATAATTTATATGTTATTGCTTGCAACAAAATCTCTAACTCAGTATCTTTGAAATAATTAATTGTGCCTCCAATTAAGTAGTATGCTTCAACTTGATATTTAAATTTTATGCAGATATTATATTCAATATATTCAATATGAAAAATCTGCAAAATTTGCCTCTTGGTCAAAATAAAACTTGACTAAGGGGCGCTATGGTCGTAGTCAAGGGCGACCTAAAATAAGCTTCGACAAAAATTGCTTATTTGGAAATTCTCTCTTTGGACCTAATCTTAATATAAATTTTTCTTGAAAATTAAATCATTTGTTGTCATTTATGCCTTAAATTATCCCAATATTACTCCCTTAAGAATATCCATATAAATGCTCTACAAAAATAATCTACCTTTTGCATTAAAAAATCAGCTTTAAAATTCTTACTCAGTAAGTCTGTCGGTCGACGAATTCTTCGACCGAGACCCTCTCGGTCAGCTCACCTCTCTCGACTGACAGAATCTAAACAGACTTAATATCGGACGAACTTTCGGTCGACAAATGCTCGACCGAGACAATGTCGGTCGACAATTGTTCGACCGAGAAATAGCCGTTGGATACGACCGTTGTAAACCGACCGTTATGACCGTTTATGACCGTTATTTGACCGTTGGGGAGCCGAGTGGCGCGTCTGCAACATGACCGTTGCGGACGCTCGGTCGACGAATCGTCGACCGACCTGGTCGCTGGAATGTTATAAAAGGGGGCAAAAATGGGTCACCAACTCACACTTGCATACTCTTGTTTCCATTGTCCCTCTCTAGTGCATTTTTGTGCTACTCTTCAGCATCCTCATCCTCCAACCTTCCTTGCTTCTTCTCCACACTCAAGTAACACAAATGGCCTCATCATCAGCTGCCCGTGGGAAGAAGAAGGTCGCCGGAAGGAAAGGAAGGGAAGCTTGGGAAGCTACTCCACCACTGACGATCATCAACGACATCACCTTCGTTGATGGAGATGCTGGTGATCGGTATCTACGGCTTTCCTCCAAAGCTCCTCTTCCACGATGACCAGTCGAAGTCATGGACTTCATCAACATCGTCGATCTGGAGGATCTCTTTGAAGTACAAAAGTTGAAGGACTTCATCAATCCCTCTTTTCCTTTCTATTCCACTAAGGTAGTCAACGAATTTTATGCCAATCTCATATCCCATACTGAAAATGAAACCACATTCTTCTACACCATGGTCAATGGGCATAGCCTTAAATTTACCGAAGGGGATATTCTTGACATGCTAGAAATTGACATAGATGAATACCAAGATTCCCTTGATCTCACCACCGGAAATCCACTAAATCTACTTTCCCAAGATGATCATACCATTAGCCTTAGTGCCATAAAAAGAGCTATTTTTCAATCCAACACTACTTGTCATGAAGATAGGGGAACCTACTACGCTATAAATCTCAAACCAGCCTGTAGGATTGTAAATCTCATTGTTTCTACAAATATTCACCCTAGAGCCAACAAATCTGAAGTTCCAATATTCCGTATGTGCCTCATTTATGCCATCATAAGCCGCATTCCCACAAACTTCATCCGTATAATTCTTAAAAACATGATTGAGTTTTCTGGCAACCCACCATATGCGGATTTTGTTTGCCAAATTACTCAACATTTTCTTAAAACAAACATTGAGGATATGGGATATACATGGGAGTGTCGACCACAAAAGATAAGTAAGAATACCGTAGAGAAAATGGGAATAGATTTTGGTCACAAAAGGGCTAGAGTAGAAGGAGAAACATCTCATCAAGACATACCACCACCTCCTCCTACTACCCTACCACAGGACCCCATTCAAAATACTCTTACTTATATTGCTGGCTCCCAATATCACCTTAGTAGACAATTAGACTACAATCATCATGCCATGACATATTTAAACCAAAGAATGCAAACCCTTTCCCCAAACCAAACCAATGAATATCCATATTCTTTAAATCCAGGCATGCTCAATCCATACAATCCTTCATACAACTACTATCAAACTCCACCTCCACCATCCATGGATCTAACGCATACTCAATTTTCATCTATGCAATTGCAAGATATTGTTGCTCATTTCCAATTTGACCGAGTTCCTACATTCTTGGAAGCATATGCTTTAACCAAGACAAGAGCTCTAGATTGGAAAACCTTGGTCCAATACTATGGAGCTGAGCCATTTATTGGGAAAGATCCTGACGTTGATATAATTCTTAAATCTTTTCAGTGAGTGTTGAAGTAATATTAGTTGTAATGACTTGCTTTGAATGATTGTAATGGATCACTTCTGTATGATATGTCTATCTTTCCATGTTTATAAATGAAATTGGTTATCCTTTTGTTGATTTGAATGGATATCTTTTTGCATATGAGACATCTTGTAAATAAATGGATTATAACAATTATTATTGTAGAGCATACAAAATAAAGGGAGAAATAAATAAAACCTTGTGGCTAAATTGATAATGATCTATGACAAATAGTTCTCCAGAAACATTCTCGGTCGAGTCACTAGTCGACCGAGAACACTGTCGGTCGAGAAATAGTCGACCGACCAGGTTTCTGTTGACCAGACTGAAATACATTTGCATATTTTTTTTTGTTAAATCAAAAATAAACAATAAGGATCACCCTCAATACTTTATATATATGAAATTTCTTCAAACTTTCATTTGGTATATCTATCTAAGGGGGAGCAAAGCATAAAACTAAGGGGGAGCTCATAAAAACAACTTTGACCATTTGATTGAAGAAGCTTACAAAAACATTGTACACACCATGTGTAGCTGGAATGTTACTTGATTATAAAGAAATTTATGAGTTTATTGAAAATGGTATTTTGTACTTAAAGGAACTCTCTACCCAAAATAGGACTTAACATCCCTTGTTTTTGGATGGAGACATTTTATGTAGTCTAAGATTAAACGATTCTCATTTTATTTAGGGCTTAACATCCATTGATAGATGAGAAATACATTCGTCATAAGCTTAAAGGAATCTCATATTATTTCAAGGCTTAACATCCTTTGCCAATGATTGAGGAACAAATTGTGGATAAATTAGACACGAATGCTATTCAACCCTTATTCCTAATAGAATATCTATTTAAGGGGGAGCATAATATAAAATTAAGGGGGAGCAGAAAAATAAAATATTCAAAATGGATATCTTTTTGAAATGACAAAGGGGGAGAAAGAATATGAAATCAAAAATATAACATCTTGTCAGCACTCATGGCTACAAAGGTAATCTTCAGGTATGAAACTTACATGCTTTATATTTCCTTATTTCATATTTAGGAAATGTTTGTCATCTTCAAAAAGGGGGAGATTGTTGGCTAAATGGACATCTAAAAATCCCTTTGTTTTGATTATGACAAACATTTCATTCTTATTAAATCTAACGAGATACTTGAGTGTGCAGGACTAAGATGGATGGCAAAGTAACTAGGGAAAATCCCCAAGCTAAAATGTTTATATTTTCATGCAATGTAATCATTGTTGTAAAAACTTGTACAAATATATAATGTACAAGTACTTAGAATTGCATGTAAATCAAGCGTTAGATTTTCCCTAGCCAAACACTATAGTTAGACACGCCATCCCATTTAATTAGGATCACCTTTGCACACTCACACATATAATTAGTGCCTAAATTGAAACCTTGAAACAGGATCATTCTCGGTCGACAAACTCCTCGACCGAGACACTCTCGGTCGACAATCTTCTCGACCGAGAAAGATCCAAAGTAGCCGTTAGACACAACAGATAAGTTAGTTGGCAGTTGAAGAAAGACGTTGCAAATCACTTGAGCCTGTCGGTCGACAAAAGTTCGACCGAGTAGGTGTCTCGGTCGACCATTTGTCGACCGAGATGGTCTCTGACAGCAACTGCAGAATAAATTAATTAGCCGTTGTTAAAGCAACAACTTTGTACCTAACGGCTAGTTAAGCACTTAGAAGTCCCTAGAAGTTGTCTAGAACGTCCTTAAGCATACTTAGGCCATTCCTATAAATAGGACAAGCCATAGGACACTAGAATTCACTTGTTACACTTGAGAATACACTTGAGCATACTTGAGCAATCTATTGCAAGCAATTTGAGCACTGTGATCATTAGTCTACATTCTCCTTAGCTCAATTTCGTGTCCTATAGGCTAGATTCTCCTATCCACAGCAATCACAAGTTCACACACTTGGCTAGGAGATCTATATGCTTGATTTAGGCATATCAAGCCTTGGGCTTAAAGGATAAGTTGTAATTTCCTTTTTCTTTCTTGTTCCTTTTTATCTTTTGTACTCTCCTTGCTACTCCTAGGGTTGGAGGCTGCGGATTGGAGAGGGTTGACTTCTCAGGTGGAGAAGGGGACTTCAAGCTACTTCAAGAAGGCTATCGCAAGGGAAGCTACTTCAGAAGGCTGGTGCAACGGGAGTTGGTGCATCTACTTCAAGGGAAGGCTGCTTCAAGGTTGGCGATTACTTCTAGGTGAAGGCTGCTTGAAGGGTTTAGGAAAAGAGATTGTATTTTATGTAAATTCCTTGAGAGGTAATAAAATAAATTTCTTTTCAAATCCCGGTTGGGTAAGCAACCGGGTAGTGGATTGACGGCTATAGTATTTGCTATAGTTGGAACCACTCTAAACCTTGTGTCTCCTTGTCCAATATTTTCATTGTGGTTGTTTGAGTTCAATAATTGCTAAATTATCTATAAAACTCTATTCACCCCCCCTCTAGTAGTTTTCAGAAAGTCTCCCCTTGACCAAGGAAAGTCATGATGCAATATGGGTTATGGTAGATCGCCTTACCTAGATGACATGAGAAAGAAAGAGCACTGTCAAGAGACAGATCAGGTTGAACTACATGTGAGAGAGATGATTCAACTACACCATGACACAAGTTCAAAAGTTCTTGAGTATGACCTAAAGGTTCACTTCCATGAGGTAGAAGTGGATACAAGAAGAACTCGATGATAGTACAGTTTATCACCCCATACTAATGGTTAGTATGATCCAGACTAGAGGGTCTGGTGAGAGCATGTGTGCTCATTCCGGGTGATACATGGAGACAATTCTTACGATGTGATGTTAACCACCATAGCCTTTATCGGGATGAAAGAAGTTCTATAGGGAGGTTGTGTTGGTCACCACTTCATTAAGATGATGTTGGTGAAGGAGGCCTCGTGAAGGTTAGAAAAGAACCACGGTGTGTGCAGATGAAGTCGCTTTGATTACGCAATGGCTGAGAGAGAGCCCAGAGGCGACATGAGTCGCGAGCTGATGCAAAGCAGACTGACATGCAGTTCACTGTGGAAGAACATGTGATGTGAAAATTCGACCCCTCTAAGCTACAGCTGAGAAAGCTGAGTCCCTGATATGTGGGTCCATTTGAGATGGATTGGTGGAGATGGTTGTGTTTAACCTTACCCCTCAGGATAAAATGATGTGTTGCATGAGTCCGATCTAGAGCACTATGTGAAGTACCCAAGCCATGTGCTAAGCCTTGAACCTATTCATCTTTTGAAAGGCTGAAATGTCTTGAGTCACCTATGAGGGTATGATATACCAAGGTAAGAAAGAACTCAGATGGAAGAATATGAGATAATGAAGGTTCTTGGGAAGCACCATGGAAAGGGTGAAGCCACATTGGAGCCCTGATGGACATAAGAAAGCCTTGTCCTGAACTGGTTGTTTGCTTGGTGGAATTTTGAGGACAAAATTCTTATAAGAGGGGAAGGATGTTACAACCCCAATTTTTTGGTTCTTTTGGTGAGAAATGTAATTTCTCATAATAAATATAAATGAACAAATAATGATGTCTTTTGATTGAATGCATGAATTTCATTTAAAATAGCCTTGTTGATTTGTTTGTGGGCTTTATTGGATATTGAGCCCAATAACAAAGAAAGAACAAAAGAAATTCTATTATTGAGTAAATAAGAAAATAGAGGAAAGAAGAGTGTGGAAACCTCTAGAAGGCAAATCCAAAGAGGGATTTCGTGCCTCTTGGGTTCCTTGGGTTCCAAGGAGTCCAAAGTTGCAAAGATAAATCAACAAGAAAAGAAAATATCAATTAAGTAAATCCTTGTTAAGAAAGAAATTGAAAATAATGATAAAATGTGGAAAACATGTGGGAAGAGGTATAGTTGAGTCATCCTTGGTGGAATTTCGTATCCCAAGGATTCCTAACATTAAAAGGAATAGCAATGAGGAAAATAAAAGAGAAATAAAGAGAAATTCTCAAAAAGGGATATTTTAATAAGAAATAAACAAGATAATGAGAAATAATGAATATAGATGCATCTGGATGGATAATGAGTATCCAATAAAAAGGATTTTGAAATAATAGAGTTTCTTTGGATCCAAGGAGTCCCAATGAAGAAAAAGAAAGAGGAAAGGCAAATAAAACAAAATAAGAGGATAATGGGATACATCATTAATGACTTTTTGATAATGTCAAAAAGAGATGTTATTTGTTAAAAGAAAATATGAATTTGTGGCCAATGGATTAAAAGCCAAACATAAAGAGAGTAAGAGTAATAATTTTCGGATTTTTCATTATGTAAGTATTCCAAAATAGAAAGGAATAGGGAATATGTAATGATTTTCTGGAACCTATATACAAGGACATGCTTTTAGAGAATAAAGCATGATGATTAGTGTCTTTGGGCATTTTCCTTTTCTTTTGTGTGCAACATGAAATACAAATATGTGTCTCCCTCCCATGTGGGTCTCGCGGCCATGAAGGTATAGGTCTAGGCTTTGAGGCCTCTCTTTGTCTCTTCAAGGATGATCCCTAGGGTTTCCTTAGGTGTGTGTATATATATAGGAACCCTAGTTCAGTATCTTGCCACCAGAATTCATGGCCCTATCCGTAGTGGCCCAAGAGGGAACCATGCGAACCCATGAGCCTCATATTCTCCCGTCGTTCAGCCTTGAGAAGCCTCAGACAGACATGCAACTCGATCACATCCGATCGTGGCCTAGAACCTAATCAGAGACAAGCTTCAACGAGCCTTCTCCACTATTCTGGTATGGTTGTCATCCTAAAAAGGGTCTGAGCCCCATCTTTTCTGGGAAAGAACCAGCGGCCACCTGCACGGCAAAGAACCTAGGCAGGCTGCCGTCAGGGAGTCGCGGCCGCAGGCCCTGCGCCGGCCACCCCAGAAGACCCAAGGAGTTGGGCATGTTGTTGGTGGGGAGAGGCACTATCTAGGGGTTGTACGACTAGAGAGAGAGATACAGAAAAGAAAGGAAGGTGGGTGTGGAGGAAGCAGCTCGTCGCTTGGAGCCAAAGTCGTGCGACGCAGCGCTGTGCGCATAGAGACGCAGGCGTGTGGTAGAAGAAGGGAATAGAGTCAAATGACTCTTGTGCCCCTCATCGCGCGTACATGACCCAAGGGCAGTCGAGACCTTTCTCTGCACAGAATACTGGTAAAGACTTAACGCTGACGTGTCAATTTCTAACTGGTCAATTAAGTGATAAACTTACAAAAATCATAGAAATTGCTAGGAAGCTCTGATGAATAAAGTTAATACATGAAAATTGATCCTCAGAATGAGAGGAACACATATAAATTATATTTGACGCCTAATTATGCTTTCTATTCAAAAAGTATGTAAAGATGTTATCTTTAATGGTTTAATCAATGAAAAATCCTAGTTTGAGATGATTAAAGTATTTAGTAGGGTTTAATGGATGATTAATGGTGAGGACCAAAAAAATAGTAGGGTTTAATGGATGATTAAAGTAGATATTAACATGTTGTTAATAAAAAGGGCATATTAGATTTAAAAGGATGATCTTCATGCATAATTTGGTTAATTTAGAGTTCCATATGCTTTAATGAACATTGAACCCTGACTTTGGTAATTATGATCCTTAATGATTTGAATTGGTCAAATTCATGTACAAAGTTGAGGTATGATGGTTCTAATATATTTCAAGTACAAAGGTTCCTAATTGTGGATAAATACCCTAAATATAGAAATTAGGGTTTTCAAGTGGATTAAAAAGGATAAAGATGGTAGATTTAATGGAAGAGAGGCTTAATGAACTTAATTAATGGTTAACTGTGCTTTAAATCTGAAATTAAGATTATGAGTTGATAAAATGGAACCTTAATAACTTTCATAAAAGATAGATGAGTAATTAGGGTTTAAAAGAGTAAGGTGAAGTAAAACCCTAATTGCAAAGAAACCCTAAAAAAGAATAGAAACCCTAAGTAGCCAGATGGTTTGGATAGATTTTGATAAAAGGTGTTGATTGTGATTTCAGGATTCTTGTACTTGCTTGATTGGATGTCTTAATTGATTGGAATATTCTATCTCAAATCTGCATGTACAGGTATGTGGTTAATTATGAATAACCGCCTTAGTTTCTTGAGGATTTTTCAGATGGTTAATCGCATTGAATGCAAATTATCATTTTGGATGTTCATACTTGCAAATCATAAAGTCACTATGATTATCACATTAATAATAAAAGTATGTATTCTTGCACCTACATGCCACCCTGATGGATGATGCCAAAGGTCAGGCCCAGGAGGGTAGACCCATGGGCACCATGAGTGGTGACCCCGGGCACCAAGCTCGGGAATGAGAAGGTGGCCTATGATATTGGATGACTAGAGGGCACCCTGAGTGGTGACCCCAGGCACCAAGCTCAGGATTGAGAATGTGGCCTTAAGTCATTGGCAAAAGAAACCCTAAGGTGGGTATGCTGGGGTTAGGGCAAAAACGGTGGAGAATGTCATACTGGAAAGTTTAAATTGGCTTGTTAATTAACTTGATTGTGATAATTAGATTGTTATCCATACGTGTGAAATTTTGGTTGTCCCCACATACTAGTATATTTCGATATACTGACCGACATTTTGTTTGTCGCCGTTTTAGGTACAAGTTTGAAAAGAACCAACAGTAAAGTGGCATATGTGAAATTAATTAAGAATTAAAGGAGGATTGGTTAGAGTAGACTCCTGATGCGGATAGAGGTAGATATCCCTGTTTTTTTTAAAGGTATGCAAAGTTTTTATTTTATACCAGTTTTCAATTTAGTTTAGTAGAATTTGATAATTATTAATTGATTATTTGTCGAACCTTTGATCTTGTTAATTGAATAATGACTCTGACCTTCGGGTCTCCCTTAATTGGGGGTTACCGAGAGTTGGGGTCATTACACCCTCCTTTCTTTTCTCACCCAACTCCAACTATTCATCATCAAAATTGACTAATCAGTAAAACTTAACAATCTAGGGAAAAAAGAACATGGACATACAATGTGAGACCAAGATATTTACCATTTTTATAGTCACCTCGTAGATTACTTGAATAATGATTTCTTTGTCTTTATTTTTCCTTTCATCTATCTACTCCAAATAGTAAGGCTACTGTCTTCGAGCACTGGAAGACTCGGTAGTAGAAAGAGCATAAGTATAAGGCTTTTTCTCTTTGTTTCTCAATTGGTGGCATTTAGCATAGCCACCTGAACCCAGTTGGTAGTTTTACACATTCTTGTCACGCCTTTATTTTTTATCATCGTGAATAGTCTCATTAATTCAATAAGAATATTGTTAACTAATCATAAGAATTCATAAGGAATCATAAGAAGATAATTATTATAATACCTTGAACTCATCTATTTATCTCTACTCAAGAAAGTATTGCACTAGTACAGAAATGATATATAAGTCACATTTGATGGTGTCAGTTACACAGAAAAACCAACACCATAGTACAACAAAGTCAGCTAAATAATACAACCGTCACCATATATAAAGTCCTACCGATTTAGAAAAGACATAGGTACTATTTTTACTTTAACGTTAGTTTCTTTTCAAAGAAACCGACGTCTAAAATTACCAGTGAAATACAATTTTCTAGGGAAAAAATTTGCCTCTAAAATTTTCAATATGGCATCTGTTTTTCCAAAACTGACAACACATGTTTCGCGCCATGTCCCCGTGAAAAAATTTACTCCTCATTGGTCGTTGGTTTGTCCAAAAAACCAACGACTAATCACTCTTTGCGAGACAAAATTTATCCCCTCATTAGTCGTTGATTTTTTACAAAGAACCAACAACTAGATGTTTTCGCACCTTGTCCTCGTGAAAATATTTTCTCCCCAATTTGCTTCTTCGTCGTCAGTTTGTATGGGGAAACCGACAACTATAGTCCTAAAACAAGAACAAAATTTATTGTTTCAATATGTGAATAGACGTTGGTTGTTATATCTAGAAATCGATGACTAAAACCCTAAGTGGGTGCAACTTTTTTTGTTTAAATTTGCACTTAGTTGTCAGTTTTTACATGTGACCGACGACTATTACTATTAGGAGTCAGTTTTTGTAACCAACTGATGACTACAGGTAACTTAATAGCACTCGCGCGAAACAGAATCTTCCCCATTCTCTGTTTCATTGCAGTTCAGGGTCTCTCTGGTGAAATAGGGACTCACAATTTTTCCCTCCATCCACGGTGCTTCCTCGCCGACCACCTCTCTTCCTCCAGCCATCACCGCCGTCGTTGCTCTGCGTCTGAAGCTTGGGAGGATGCCAGAGCTTGGGAGGACCGGAGTAACCACCGTTGTTGTATGCCCTCCACCTACCAAGTCCTTCATCGTTGCCGCTATGCCTCGATGGCCTCCAACTGCTAACTCCTCCGTCACCGTCGCTCTACCTCCGCCATTATCTAGCCTACACCGTCACTCCAGCCACTGCCGCTCCAGCCTGTCGGCGTAACCACCTCCACCTCCACCTCTATCTGACACCATCGTAGCCTACTCCACCCCACCATTGCGGTGAATGTTTAATTAGAAGTAGATTTTGATTAATTAGGGTTAATGATGCATGAAAAACTTAATTAATTAGATTTACAATTAGTTTCTTTGTTGTTATTGATTGATTTAATTTAGTTCAATAATTTCTCATCAAGAATGTGTAGTTGACTAATATTGATTAATTAGGGTTAATGATGCATGAATGAACTTACTTAATTAGATTTTCAATTAGTTTCTCTGTTGTTAGTGATTCATTTAATTTAGTTCAATAATTTCTCATCAAGAATGTGTAGTTGACTAATATTGATTAATTAGGGTTAATGATGCATGAATGAACTTAATAAATTAGAGTTGCACTTAGCTTCTCTGTTGTTAGTGATTGATTTAATGTAGTTCAATAATTTCTCATCAAGAACGCTGAGTTGATTAATATTGATTAATTAGGATTAATGATGCATGAATGAATTTAATTAATTAATTTTTCTTTCTTTCTCTCTTGTTAGTGATTGATCTAACTTAGTTCAATAATTGATCTTCAAGATTGTATAGTTCAGTAATATTGATTAATTAAGGTTAATGATGCATGAATGAACTTACCCAAATGGAAGAATGAATTGAATTAAATGATGTTACACAAAACCTAGGATATGAATGATGAAACTATGATCTTAGGTATAAGAATGACAACATATATATATGTATTTATGTGGCATAGAAACCCGTCTGAGATTTACTCATTAGGAGTAAATCTTAGTTAGTCTCTGGTTTGAGACTATTGTTGAATACTTCATCTCACTTAGGATGTAAGGTTATAATGCATATTTGGTTTTCAAGATGTTTTGTCAGCACTTCCCCATTTGTTCTCTAAGTATGTATGTTGGTGGGCATTTGCCCATGTACATCAGTGTACGGAACCAACTAATGTTGGTTGCAATACCACTTATATATTCCATATGCATGTTACGAGCTATTGAAATTGACAAATTTATAATAATTGGGTATATTATAGGCATCCAAATACAAATGAACGAATTATAAATGTACAACTATAATCAATATTGTTAACATACATATCAATAATCATGAAAGAATATCAGTGACTGTAATTTTTTTTGAAAAAAAAGCAATGTGTCATGCATGGGGACGCATTACTCTGATTTGGCAGCAATGAGTCCCCATGCATGACTCATTGCTCCCCTGTGGGAGCAATGCATCCCCTGTTGGGACACATTGCTCTCTCGCGAGGCAATGTGTCCCGACAACAGACGCATTGGCCCCACAGGAGGGAAATGCGTCCCACTCTGGGACGTATTGCTCTGCAAGAGAGCAATGCGTCACAAAGAGGGACGCATTGCCCTCCTGTGGGGCCAATGCATCCGCTGCTGGGATGCATTGCCTCGCGAGAGAACAATGTGTCCCAGCAGGGGACACATTGTTCCCCAAATGTACCATTTTGGACAATAATTTCAAGAACGTGCCATTTAGGAAATAAATTATGACAAATGTGCTATTTTAGTTTTTTGGCCTTAAAAGGCTTCGTGCTTGTCAATACAACACAAAAATGGAATTACCACAGCACAACACAGTCATAACGAATTACGGTAACGACATCACTCTGCAGCCACTTTTGTTTTACCACATGAAAGAGGATCCATCACCTTTCAGGTATCGTGCATGTCGTAAACTCACATTGTTATCAAACCGAGTAGAACGACGCCGCCTGATCCCGCGTGATCCATCACCTTTCAGGTATCGTGCATGTCGTAAACTCACTTTTGTTTGGCAACAGATGTGGAATTTTCAATATGGACTGGGGATGGTCTTGGGATTATGAATGCCCTAATAAGGATTTGGTTTCATTTTGTTTAAAAACTCATCTTGGTTGTACTGGTTTGGCTCAGTTTGGATAGCATCTCCGGATTGGTTTTCGTTTCTCTATACTTCGAATGTGTTTGGATAGCTATACATAAATTAGGATTTTAGATGGACTAGACTCGGATTTGTCTATAAATAAGCACCGTCTGGCAAACATGGAACATCAAATGTCCACAAATTTTCATGAATTTTAGTATCTTTCCACGATTTCAACAAACCTTTACAAGATCCCCTTTCATATTTGTGGTTTCTTCCATGGTGTACATGTACATTTACATCTAGAAATGTATATATGCATACATATATATCATTTTCATACACATGCTTGTGTGTAAACATGTATAAATACCTACTCACCATCTATATATCCGCTTCATTCTCGATATTTTTTTTAAAGTTGACCAAACTTCAATGACTTTTACTGAAACTTACCAATTTTCTCAAATTAAGGTCAGATCTATAACTTGTTACTATGGACGAGTCAAGATAAAAAGTCTTGAGTCTCATAAGGTATCACTAACCAATTTCCATGGCCTCACAAAGAGGCAATTGTCTAGTTGAGGCACGGAAGTGGCTCCACTACAGGTGTCATGTATTCTGTTTCTTGTACACGTAGTGGGACTTATCAGAAGATCAAACACCAAAAACATGACTATGTACATTCATAGGCTGAGTAGAGTCTATATGATTAATATTAGTCACTAGCTTATAGGACAAATATCCCCAATAGATGGAAAATTGTACCACTAATCTCCATCGTTGAGTCATTTCAAAACATTTGATGGTGAGGAGCATATTTAACATGGAAAGGCATACAAGCAAGAAAGCACTAGTCCTAATCCATGTAGGATTGGACTTTGATGCATTTTTCAACATTGCAGTGAAAAAGTTGATGACTTTACCTAAAAAATGAACATATATGAGGTTGCAACAAAACTTATAAGGGAAGATTGGTTGCAAAGAGTTTCAGACAAATACAAAGTATTGACTATGAAGAAATCTTTTCTCCAATTTTCATGGTTAAATCCATCAGGATCATGCTTACCGTTGCAACTTATTATGACTATGAGATCTAGAAGATAGATGTTAAAACCACATTCCTTAATGGGAATATTCTTGAAGACGTGTACATGACACAACCTGAGAGTTTTATAAATCCAAATGATGCAAATAAAGTTCGTAAGAAACAAAGGTCAATTTATTAATGGAATCTTTGATTTGATAAAATAGTCAAAGAGTTTGTCTTTAGTCAAAATGAAAATGAACCATGTGTTTACAAGAAGGTTAGTGGGATCATAGTTGTATTCTTTATTTTGTATGTAGATGACATACTATTTATGGGGAATGGCATCCCTACTTCATAGATAGTAAAGACCTGGCTAGGAAGTACCTTCTCCATGAAAGATTTAGGTAAAACATCTTATATTTTAGGAATCAAGATCTATAGAGATAGATCTAGAAAGCTTGTAGGCCTAAGCCAAAGCACATACATTGACAAGGTGTTGAAGAGGTTCAACATGGAGAACTAAAAGAGATGAAACTTACCCATGTCCCATGGTGTTAGTATCCTTAGAGTTTAATGTTCTAGTTCTTGTGAAGAACGAGAGAGCATGAGTAAGAATCTATATGCATCTGCAATTGGATCTACCATGTACATAATGTTATGTACTCATCCTGATGTCTCATATGCCTTGAGTATGACTAGAAGGTACTAGTCAGACCTGGTGAAAGTCACTGGACTACCATGAAGAACATCCTTAAGTACCTAAGAAGAACTAAGGATTAGTTTCTTGTCTACGGTGGTGAGGAAGAGTTTGTTGTAAAGGGATACACTGATGCAAGCTTCCAAATTAACAAAGATGACTTTAAATTGCATTCTTGATTTGTGTTTTGCCTTAACAATAGAGTTGTAAGCTGGAAGAGTTCCAAGAAAGAGACAGTTGTTGATTCTATAGAAGAGGCCTAGTACATTGCAACATCTAATGCAACAAAGGAAGTTGTCCGGATCAAGAAGTTAACCTCTGGACTTGAGGTGGTTCTAAGCATTAGCGATGCAGTAGAGTTGTATTGTGACAACAATGGAGCTATATACAAGCTAAGGAACCTAGATCGCATCAATGTTCCAAGCATAAACTAAGGCAGTTCCATCTCATTCGAGAGCTCGTACAACGAGGAGATGTGAAGATTTATGGAGTACCAACCGAAAGTAATGTTGCTGACCCCTTGACAAAGACACTTTCATAATAGAAGCATGATGGGCATGTAAGGTCACTTGAGATCATTTTCATGGGTGACTGACTCTAAGTGCAAGTGGGAGTCTGTTGGTATGTATGCCTAGAGAGCCAGTCATACTACGATTTTATTGACATATCTTGTAAATGATTTGATTAACAATAAAGGAAATTTGTATATATGTTTGTTCAATTATGAGATGACCATATAAAATGATAGATGTCTAAAGAATAATCCTGCTCAATGACATATGCCTTCAAGTTGAGGACCTAAACAATGAGATTATATGTATGATAATATTATTTACATTCTTCATTATGTCCATAGTCATATATTATTGTGGAAGTTGATATACAATAATAATACATAAGACTAGAGTGTGTATTGGTGGATGACAAAATCTCATTAGTCATGGTACGTAATATCAAACCAAACACATAGGCACTTGTTGGAGAACAATGTACCAGGCAGACGTACCCTGAGAAGCAATACATGGATAATAGTCATAATCACATCTGAATGTAATAGTGGTGATTGTAGTTCTTAGACCTGAAGTCACTACATTCATCACATGCTATTCAATATACTTTGATGCCATCCAACATGACCATGAATAAAGGTAGCCATACATGTGATGTTCATGTATGTTATGACACATCAGAATCGACTATGATAGATGTAGATGGTAGTTGTCCCTCCTACTATCTAGGCCACTCAAGATTGTGAAATGTATGACCATACTCATGTGAATCAATATATGATATGTTAGCTCACATGCATCTTAGTCAATCTTCTCTAGTTCAAGGAAAATGTTTTGAATGATTATGAGGATGAGGTTTTCATGCCTTGAGTTCAATCTGGATATCTGAGATAAAGGAATTGTATAATTGTAGTAATACTGATCATGGATCTAGGTTGAAGTTGTTCTCCAACTTTCCAATTACTTGGGTAGTAAAGATGTGTTTCTAGACACTACTCATTGATTGTAATATCATAACTTAATTATAGACCTTCCTTGCCAATATAACTTGGGACCTATAGGGTCACACACATAGGACACACCTGGAATAGGAGTTTACTCAAGAATTGGGATTTGTTGTGATCACTAAAGTGTTAAGGTAATCAATTTAAATGACAACTGGATGACTGGGAATGTGAGTCGACATACTTATAATCGATTCACGTATCGTGATTACTAAAGTGTTTAGGTAATCAATTTAAGAAACATTGCATGACTGGGAATGTGAGTTGATCGGCTCAAGTGTTGAGTAGATCAATTCATGTGTCAAGTCAACCAACTCAGAATTCCAATCAACTGATTAGACAATCAGTCAGACTCAATCAATGATCGATGTTGATGTCATGTTGTGCATTGATCGTTGCATTGAAAGCCAATATGCCTGTGAATAGGAAAAAATTCTAATTGGACGACTGGATGTTCCAGTCAATGACTGGGGTGCGGGTCGACCAACTTAGTGTTGAGTCAATCTATTTGTGATCCAAAACAACTAGAAATTCATAAAATTATGCCTCTTTGACTCCCACTAGATCTGCAAACCCTGACCCCCTCCTATAAATAGAGGGGTGGTTAAGGTTTTCAGAAGACACAACTAACACTGACAAACGTTGTCCTCTCATAGTTCGGATATTGTGAGAGCATGAGCAAGTCTTACTCGTAAAAGGGAGAGACATCTAGGGAGAACAAGACAACACCAGCACGTTGACATCAAAGTTATGAACTCCTTCATGTTGGCTCTAACATGCGCAACAAGGAGTTTGAGGTGGTCTGCATGGACTACCATAGAGACATGGAGGTCGTTGACACCATGCTAGGATGACGTCATTAACTACTGTTCATGGTGCTACACCTGGAGGGCACCACTCACAATCGATTGGGTGTTGCTTGAGAAAGAAGCACGTTGTTGCGAGTTTGTCATTGGACTTTCCCTCGCAAACCCTCTTTTTTAAATACATACTTGTTGATGCGATCTGCTTAATTGGGATACATGCAGACATCTTTTGTTTCTGCTATGTTGTCTGCTGCCTGAAATCCCAACATAATGAATCTAGGATGGACATTTTGGGGCTATTTTAGTGGGGCTAGGGTTCGTAATTCTTGCTAGGATCTCATTCTTCAGGTGATTGGACTACTTTGTGCTCAATATTTACACATACTAAGTCTTAAACTAAGAAACTTAAGATTTAATCACACATTTTGCTAATAATAATTTTGGGTTAGAATCAATAGATTCATTAGAAATGATGGAGCTTTACTATCCAATGTGTACATTTCATGTTCTTTATGTATGCAATATAGATACAAAAGACCTTAGAATAGAAATTTTGATGAATTTCCTTCATGTGTGCTTAAATGTCAAAAACTGGCACCCTTATTGACAATCTTCTTGCTTAAACTATGTGATTAGTGGATGAATTGGTTATTACCCATATCTAACTATAATTACATATTATACTCACTTCGAAGAAGATAAAAATGGACATGGATGCCAAAATGTAATTACCTTGGTATGAGATGAAATCACATCTAATTGGATGAGAATACTTGATGTTGATCAAATATGGATGTATGGTTTCATATGACATGAGAAACATACAATGTAATAATAGGAGGCATGAACACATGCTAATCATGGGGCTACTAACTAATTATAGGTTGTTAGTTAAAAGAGTTTGTTTAAGATGAAAGGTGAAAGTTGTACCAGTCATGCTTCATGATCCTCTCTCCTAAAAAGAGAAATTTATGCTCCTACAACTCTTCATATTTCTCCCAATGATTTAAATTGAACTAGGCTAGGGATGATGAGTTAAATCTAAAGTAAGACATGCATTATAGCCACATTTGTGTTTATTACAGGATAACACAATGCTTGTATATGTTTTGTACACATCCATTGTAAAAAGGGAGTTAAGTATACATGTGTTTATGAGTTTTCATTCTTAAATTGTAAGAAGTGGAATAAAATTAGGTGAATTTAGGATGAGGTCATGTGTTCGAGCAGAGTTTAGTGAATTCAAGTAGAGTTCATTCAAGAAAATTTAGTGAATTTGGACAAAGTTAGATGACTTTAAGGAATTTCGGTGAATTCAGGAAGAGTTTATTAAATTTGTGTAAATCACAATGTGTTCATCCACAATTGGTATGAAATCAATCAAAGTTCACCAACTTGGATAGAGTTTATATGGAGATGAACTTAGTTCGAGTCCAATCTAATGCTTTAAATTACATTGCCCAGTTGTGAGTTTTTATTTCCTTATTTTAATTTGATGTTTGAAGTGATGGTTGAGATTTTGGTTATTGGTCTGCGGCTGATTTGGATAGCCCATATCACCGATTGAACTTGTTATTATTTTATATTCTTTTCTTCCTAATGTGAGCCATATGGGCTATGAATTTAGGTTAAATTCAAAAATTAGGTTTGAGTCCGTGTTTTTTACTAGATGAATTATAATTATGCCACATATATCTATCTCATCAATTCACATCACATATCTTTGTTTTCTCACCAATGGAGCTATGGCATGTGGATTTTTGGTGATCAAAGGTGATTGAAGCCAAATCTTTTCTGACCCTAGAGATCTTGTATATAAATATGTGATAGTTATTTTCCATTAAGAATCCATGGTTAAGTTCTTCATGTGACGTTTTCATCTTGTCTTGCTTCTCCATTTCTTTCTTTAGGTTGACCTTATTGCAAGAACATCATTCTACACTCTGTTATTCCTTTGTGTTTTTTCCAAACTTGTTGTCCATGGCTTAGAAGGGTGGATAGAGGCAATTGTGCCCTATTCTAAGCTTTTGGTTGGGCTTCTCTTGTATACTGACTAAAATATATGTTTTTAACCCTTTTTATCTGGGATTTGAGGAGACTAGATACACATATTGAGGCAATGATGTGTGCACAAATTTTCACTATTTGGATATCTAATTTGGTTGTTTTCTTTGTCATTTGTGCTTAATCAAATATATTTGCACACATATTTAACCAAATTAGTCTAAATAAGTGTGCAACAATTCTTATATTTGTGTGTGTATTTTACTTGTATTTTACATATTTTAATTATTATAATAATTATTTGATTTAATTAATTGCTTATTTTATTACAGATAATTATTATTTACTGGAGCAATGTCAGTACCACCGAAATGCAACTCGGTAGTACCAACATGGAATCAAAGTACAAAGAAATATTATTGTTCCAGACAAAAAGGATTTCTAGTGCAAAGAACTCGGTAGTACCGACACAGGCGCCGACGACCAAGATTAAATACAATAAATCCAAGTGTTATTGTTATGTTTCAATATAATTATGTTGTCTCTTAACCGAAATATATATATAATGGCTGGAAATGGCACCATTAGAAAGGCATCATTGAGATCTATCGCATGGAGACGACATGAACGACGAATGGAGAGAGAAAAGTGAAGGAACCCTACCCAACAGACCTTGGAGGCGTTTTGGCGGAGGAAATAATGTCAAATCTTCTCCATATTCTCTAGATTCATTCTTTAGCCCTGTCTCCAATTTACTGTATCTCAAAATTCATGTTTTACATATTTTCAATTTATAGTGATACCATGTCATCTATTTTCGACGAAAAATATATTCCTTAGGACCCAAGAGTAGCATGATGTTGCACTGTATTTTACATTATGAATTGATATTTATGTTTCATCCTGATTTTTGGACTTATTTCTATGAGATTGTTATGAACTATCCATGCTTGATCACCATAGGTAGTTAATTAGACCTTTAATTGCTTTGAAAAAGGAAATTAATGGTTGGAACTTCATAGAAATACATGCTTTATATCTCCCTTTGAGAACAGTGGCTTATGAATGTGAAGATATTACCCAGATTTTTTGCTAAAGCACCTAACTAATAACACAATCGATACAAGAGAGAGAGATTGATATTAGATTTGGTGAATTATGTCATGAGAGCGGGTAATTCTTGCTACATGTTCTCAGTCCAGAGTTAGGAGATATAAATATTAATAAATGATGTCAAATACAATATGCATCGTGGTAAAATCAAAAGTCCTAAATAATTCATCCATTCTTGATCACAACAACCTTAGTTAGATTTTTTTTGTTCTTAGTTAATTAAACAACCAATCAACTCTTTTTTTAGGTCTAGCTGATTTAATTTCAGATAATAGTAATATTTGGTGTACGGTTCTCTGAGTTTGACAACTCAGATATCTTTTGGCCTATATTACACAACAAGTGCACTTGCGTTTTACACGTACGTTCTACGTTTGTCAGGCAAGATGATGATATTTCATTTTCTAGCTTCTGAATAATGCTAAAAATGATCCTTTATGGTTAAAAGGATGAACTTTGCCCTCTTTCTTGAGAGAGAAGATTTATGGTTCATTATTCTAGCTTACTCTAGCTTTAAAAATGTGGTAAATTCGTTATAACCTTGTCATTGATATTGTTCTTGCATGTAATGTAATAACGTTGAATATGTGAGATAAAGGTTGAATATGAAGTATTCCAACCTCGATAAGAAAATTTGAAGCCTAAGTGATGCGTAAAAAGGCTGAAGTAATGTTGCTCTAGTCTTGTGTGATAGTTCTACATTTTGGTTTCTGTGATAAAGGATGAATCCAGATTGTGCTAGCCTTGTTGATAAGGATGTGACAAGGTGGGATGTTATTTTAAGCCTAATAAGGTACTATATGAAATATATGATCATGGTGATATCTTAATATTACTAGTATAGAAATGTTCTATAGCATTGTTTGCATTTCCTAGGGAAATTGACGAGATAAGGTATCTCATCGACTGCCACAAAAAAATGCCACTATTTCTCAACTCAACAAACATGGGAGGTATCTCCTTCACCTTTCCCCTTCAAAATCTAATTTTCAGCAAATTGTGTAAAATGCATGTATAATGGATACTAGTTTGTTTGTAATCTTTTCTATGAATATTAGTTTGTTTAAAATTGGTTATTTGGTTTGTTTGAATATTATGTTTGATTTGTTTGAATAATATGTGGATTTCAACTTCATGTTTGTGAGTTTTAGAGAACAATCAAAACCCTAATATATAAATCATAATTTCTAAGCCCCAATATGTAAATGCTAATATATGAACTCTAATATATAAACCCTAGATTCTAAAATCTTATTTCAAAACCATGTTGTTGGCCTAAGAATACGTCTAAGATTTACTCATTAGGAATAAACCTTAGATAGTCCTCAATTCAGGGTTGTTCTCGAGCACCTCACTTAGGATGTAAGTGTGTAATGCATGTTCAATTTTAATAAATTTTGACAACATTTCCCCTTTTGTTCTCTGACTACATATGTCGGTGGGTATTTTCCCATCTATATCGACGTACTTGGAGAAATGTGGGAAAATGATGCATATGTTTATTGAAATCGAACACACATTATACATCTACTAGTGAGATGAAGTGATCAAGAATAAAGATGGTAGACGGGTCTGGTAGGGTGATATAACATGCAAATGTAAGGGTGACTCTCTGCTGCTGGCCACCAACCTGAGAAACCCAATAGATTTGGAGGAGGAAGGGTGAAGATCCTGGTCAATGTCATCAAGATAGTCATCTCCAGCCTATCCTTCCTCGAGATGTAGGAAGTTGGACAAAGTTCTTCAAGTCGGAGGATTCTCAACTTTCAGTTAAGAAAACAGATGTAACAGTACTAGATGGTAAGCTTTTATATCCGAAGGTTGAAGCCCTAGAGTATGCTGGAAGATGGAGAAAATGCCTCATTGGTTGCATCATTGATTTCAGACCTCACCTCCCTACATTGGAAAACTATCTGGAGTGGCTATGGAATCTTCATGGTTCGGTGGAAGGTTTTAACAGAGGTGATGATATTTTCCTTATGGGATTTTCTGATATTCACGATCTGAACTTTGCTCTGTCAAGGAATTGGTTTGTGAAGAACATGCCATTGATCCTGGAAAAGTGGAAGTAGGGGGGATATCTATGCCAAAACTTAACTGAAAGATGTTCCTGTATGGATTTGTATATATAACTTACCTCTTGATCGGGTACTCCTTTGAGAATGGACGAGGTGACAAAATATTTCTCAAGAATGGAGTTCACAAGAATCTAGGGTTTCTTTGCTATTTAGGCTGAGTTCCCTTCTTCTATTACCTTTACGAGTGATGATGGAGAGGAGTACATAGTATATGAAGCATACGATTGGTTTCCATACAATTGTTCTTTCTGTGGTTTATATGGCCATGATTATTGCTATTCATCTGAAAATAAGGAGCCTACTAAATAGGTTTGGATCGAGAAGAGTAATGGCATTCCAACTCAGTTATCTAATGCAGATGAACCTATTGAGCCTTATGTCTTGAACAAGATTGGGATTCAACACAATGCTGATTTAATCGAAAGCATGCTCCTAAAAGCAAATCATTATGTATCTTCGAACCCCATTCCTATATTTTCTCTAAATTAATCTGATAACTCTGATGTTGATGAGAATAAAGAAGTTGGTAGCCAGAATGCTCAAAGAGCTAGCAAGTCCCCCCCCCCCCGAAGTGTACTGTCACACCTATTGTGGGTATTTTTCATTGGATGACCAATTCGTTATTTTCTCCTATGCAGAACAAACTTGGAGGGCCTTGAGATTATAAATGAAAGCACTGAGGCTGTCAGCTCAACAACCCAAGTTATCAAATTAACCTATCCATGAGCATATCTTATTGGAATGTCAAAGGGATTTCTAATAAAGCTCTATGTGTCCAAGGAGAAGTTAGAAGGTCTAATAGCAATATCTTTTTGATTAATGAATCTAAGCCCAGTAGAGAGAAAATTACTGGGTTTATGAAGACGTTCTTTCTTGAATACAAGTGGATGTTAAACCATGATTCTCATGTTCTTGGTAGGGTGCTAGTGTTATGGAAATAGGAGTTCTGTCAAATTTAGAAAATTAATGAATGTGATCAAGCTATACATTTTAGAGTCCCTATTGAGAATGTATCCTTATTTATTTCTACAGTTTATGGTCATAATGAGAACTCGAATAGAATAGTTCTTTGGGATTTTCTGTCGAAGATTAATTTTGCTATGGTCAAGCCTTGGGATATCTTGGGAAATTTCAATTCAGTAAGGAAGTTATGCGATAAGATTGGTAAACAACTTCCTACTAAGAAATCTATGGGAGATGTCAATGTTTTTATGCTCAACAATGGCTTGTCTGAAAATAAAGTCCTTTCTTTAGTTGGGACAATCATCAATAAGGGGGTGAGTTTGTCGCTTTCAAAATTAATAAGATTCTCTATAATAATCACTTCCTTTATGCTTTTGTTGTTTATAGTGGAGATTGTATTTCAAGCACCATTAACGATCATAGATGGATCAATCTCACTATAGGTAATCCAAGGAAGACATGTTCACCCTTTAGGTTTGTTAATGATTGGACTTCTATTGATGGCTTTTATTTGGTGCTGGATAATGCTTGGAAGATTGAATTTAAAGGGTTTGCAATGTTCAAACTTTATAGGAAATTATGGAACTTAAAACAAAAGTTAAGAGAGTGAAATAAAAAGTCTGTGGGGATCTTGTTGAAAATCCCAACATTGCTCATTTGAATGCTTTAGAAGCATAGAATACCGTAGACCTGTTTCCCCTAGATGAGAATGCTAGAGCCATTGCTAAGAAACTGAGGTTGAAAGCTAAAACTTCTAGTGATATAGAATATTTGTTGATAAGACAGAAATCCAGAGTATAACGATTTAAATGTGGTAATACTAATTTTTTCTACTCATCTCTCAAAAACTTTCGTAATAGGAATTGTATCAATAGTCTATTGGTGAATGGTGAGAAGGTTCATGTTTAAGATGATATTAAAAGTGTTGGCCATAGATTCTATTCTAACCTTTTTCGTAAACACGAGGACCCTAAAAAGTTTGGAATGGTGTGTGGGGTCCCAAGTTTTAGCTCTCATAGGGATGATCTTATTGCTAAGGTCACAAGAAAGGAAATTGAAGAGTTAGTTAATAATCTAGATGATGACAAAGCCCCTAGACCTGACGAGTTTAATGGACACCTTTATAAAAGAGCTTGGAAGGTTATTGGAAATGATGTTGTTAATACAGTTCTGATTTTTTTTTTCAAATGAGTACCTCTTGAAAGAATCTAATAAAACTTATATTACCTTGATTCCTAAAGGGTTGGATAAATCTTGTCTATCGAATTGGAGACCGATCTCCCTTTGCAACATCCTTTATAAAATCACCTCAAAAATCCTTTCTAATAGGCTCCAACTGGTTTTTCCATCTGTAATTGATACTAATATGTGTGCTTTTGTCAAGAATAGGATCATCAAGGATGCTATTCTTCGTGTCCAATGAAATCTTAAGTTAATTAAAAAAAGAGTCTGGTTCTTACATGTGCATCCAAGCTGATATCACTAAAGCCTATGATTCTATGAACTGATCCTATCTTTATTGTATTATGCACAACATGTGATTCCCTTCTACTTGGATTCATTGGATTGAAATTATTTTTAATTCAACATCTTACCAAGTTCTTATTAATGGTGAACCAATGAATCCCATTTGGCCTAAAAATGGGGTTAGGCAAGGAGACCCCATAGCTCTTTATTTGTTTGTTATTGTTATGCAGGGGTTCACTGAGATGATTAGGATGCAAATTATTGAAAATCAATTTACCCTATTCATGCTTCAAATGATTTATGATGCTCTCATCTCATCTTTGATAATGATTTGATGGCTTTCTCCAAATAAGATGAGTGTAGTGCTACTTTTCTAAAGAAGACTTTTGATGGTTTTGGTTATGCCTCTGGATTAAAGATCAATTAGTTGAAGAGCTTTATTATTTTTAGTAAAAAAGCAGATGAGAATAGTATGTTTGATATTCTAGACATCAACATTGATTTTGTTGGTAACTTTAAATATCTTTGTATTACCTTTATTTATGGGAAAAATAACTAAGGAGCATTGTTCATCTCTTGTGGACATAATCATATTGAAAGTTGAAAGACAACTTATTATCTTTTGTAGGGAGGATTGAGCTCATAAAATATACCTTATCTTCCATGTACCTTCACAGGGTTTTCTCTTTTCCCATCCCCAGTTCTACCCTTGAAGAGATTGATTGTATATGTAGAGATTTCTTATGATAAGAAACTGAAAGTAAGAGAAATTTACATTTTGATTAAATGGGAGACTTATACTCTTCCTAAGAAAGAAGGGGGTCTTGGGTTGAGGAAAAGCAAAGAGATTGCTAAATCTTGCCTTATTTTGAATGCTTGGAATGTTGCTAGCAAGAAGGAGACCCTTTGGGTGAAGTGGATTAGTGAGAAATATATGAAGAAATGTACTTTCTAGACTGTTGGTGAATCTTCTAATGATTCATGGTTGTTCAACAATATTCTTAGGGTGAGAGAGACTTTGCTTTCTTTAGGTTCCTTCCATATTAGGCCAGGTGATCATATCAAGCTCTGGCAAGACCCTTGGTGTTCTTCCAAGTTCTTAGGGGATATTATTGGTAAAGAGATGATTATTTGTCTGGGTCTTCCTACTAGTTCTTTTCTAAACGTTGTTATTTCTGATAAAATATGGAGGGTTCCCTCTAGTAGATGGTTCAATGTTTTGTCTAATGTGTTCAGTCATTACTTGCCTAGGCTGCATGACCATGATTTTATATCCATTTCTAGTAGAAAAGATGTTAATTTTAGAATCATATGGGAGAACATCAAATGCAAAGGAATTCAGGATCCAAGTTTTGAGTGGATTTAGAACTATAGAAGGAAACTGAATTGCATTGTTTAATTATGGAAGGCTAAGCACAATAAGCTTCCAATTTATGATTATTCTAGAAGAAGGGGTTTATCTATAGCTTCTATCGGTTTCCTATATGAATGGATATGAAGATACTCATCATGTGTCTCTTGAATGCCCTTTTACTAGAGTCATGTGGAATCAAGCTAAGTTTGAAAAGAAGATCGAAGTCATTCCTTCTCCCTAGGAGGAGCTTACTTCTATGAAAGTATGTCTGCTAGAATCATTAGTGCTCTCATTCTTTATTATAGTTGGTTGGAAAGGAACAAACAAGTCCATATTGGGACTTATGTGGATGCTGATTTTGAAGGATTATGAGATTTTTTGGTGATGGTAATACTTTCTTGAATCTTGGCTCTTGATGTTTTAGGTGTTCTGTTGTTGTTTAATACTTCTTCATGTTTTATGATCATGCTTTGCTGTTGATTGAAGGGGGATGAGATCCCTTATTTCTGTTTTTGGATTTTTCTCCATTGATGTCTATAGTTTGTATGGCGAATGAGGAGGGATGGTTCTGTTCTTGGTTGGCATGGGCTTGGGAAGATGGTCTATCTACCCATTTATAAGCATTGTTTCTATTCTGGCTTGGTTTGTGCTGGTTGCTTTGTTTTTTGAGTATATAGTTGGAAGCTTTCTCTGAAGATGCCATATTTCCCTGGTTTTTAGATGGAGAGAATGCTTTTTGGGTACCTGCTTTTGTTCTTCTATAAAGTAGTTCTGAGGCTGCTTTACCTGTTTGACACTTTTGATGAGCTATAAGGCTGGATTCTAGAGATGGCTTGTTGATATGAAGTATATAGCCCAGAGGACCTTTTGTTTTGACTTTTCCATATGAGCTATACTTGTGTAGAAAATCCTTTGATTCTTTCTTTAGAATTCTCTCAGTTTTGAGAAATGACAAGCATTGTAC
Organism: Alisma plantago-aquatica; assembly: GCA_963693085.1. NCBI lineage: Eukaryota > Viridiplantae > Streptophyta > Magnoliopsida > Alismatales > Alismataceae > Alisma > Alisma plantago-aquatica. The sequence continues at coordinate 1,706,945,661 of OY856409.1, read as the reverse complement.
ATATCACCACTTTAAAAAAAAATGAGTTTTAGCTGACGAAAAAGTGCTCAAGAATGGGATGAGTGGAGATATTCATCAATGTGAATGCTAATAGATTATTAGGGATGAATTCATACATATTTTATTCTGAAATTAACTTATTTGCTAACCCTTAATGAGATACTCGTCTCCCATATGATCATAGAATAGATCGAGCATGGGTGTCTAATGTAAATCACTGCACTCTGGAGTTCATTGGTCTTGATTAGTTTGTAAGATGCGTAGAGGAACATGAAAAACAATCTGGATATAGGTTCTATTTCCCATGTAGGAATTGTAGTAACAACTTGAAAGTTGACACTATTGATATGATCAAAAATCATGTCATATCCAATGGGATTGTACATGGCTATATTGAATGGTACTGGCATGGAAAGATTCCTAGTATGAGATCAATAGATATCGGTAGTTGTACTTGTGTCGAAAAAGAAATGGATGATGATGTTGATGTGAATGGATCGATTTCAACAGACGTGGTTGATACGATGCTAGATAGTTGTGGGGTAACTATTACTGATCAACCTTCCTTATTTAGAAATGTTTTATATGATGCTAAGAAATCATCGTACTTAGGTTTTACCGAGTATACAAAGTTGAGCGTTGTGTTGAGGTTGTATACTCTGAAGGCTAACAACAGATGGAGTGACAAAAAAATCACTTCTTTGTTTTCTTTGATGAAAGAAGTTATCCTAGAAGGCAATGATCTTCCAATATCAAAATAGAAAATGAAAAAGATGTTGTGCTTAATATGAATCGAGGATAAGAAGATACATGCATTCTTGAATGACAATTATTTGTTTCAAAAGGACTATATCGAATCAAAGAATGTCCGAAATGTGGGGTGTCTAGGTATAAAAGGATGACACAAGTAAAACCAAAATTGAGTCTCCTGCCAAGGTGATGTGGTATCTACCTATAATACCATGATTTCAATGCTTGTTTGCTAATACCATAGATGCACAAAAATTATCTTGACATTTATAGGTAAAGAAAAACAACAATACTATGCTACGACATGTGTCTCATTCCCCACAGTGAAAAAAGATTGATTTATTGTACCTTGAATTTGACAAAGACACCATGAATTTAAGACGTAAACTTTGCACCAATGGAATAAATCTATTTGGATCATTAAGAAACCAACGTAGCACTTGGTATGTCATGATTGTTATATACAATCTTCCTATATGGTTGTGTATAAAGCATAAATATGTCATCTTGTCCTTGCTGATATAGAGTCCCAAACAACATGGTAATGATATTGATGTTTACCTTGAACATATGATTGATGACCTAAAGAAACTATAGGAAGAAGGTGTGATAACTTATGATGCTTTGACCGAAGAGATGTTTTATCTATGGGCAATGTTGTTTTGTACTATTAATGACTTTCCAACTTATGAGAACTTGTTTGGATACAACATAAAATGATCCAAAGAATGTCATGTATGTGAGAAAAATACTAGTTCAATCCAACTAAAACATGGTGGTAAGACTGTATATCTTACTCATAGAAATTTTCTGCTAAAGGTGCATCTTTACCAAAACTTGCGCAAAACATTCAATGGATCAACTGAGGAATTGATTGCCCCTAAACCTATATGAAGGGAGGATGTTTAGCAAGAGTAAAAAATATTTAAAATAATATTTTTATTATAAAACATATTTATTTTTTCATATGTGATATGACTTAGTCATATGTTTACTTTTGATTTTATAGATGTAATCTGACTAGGAGCACAAGGATCCTGAGCCTATTGGGCCTCTTGACCAGGGTGATGACATGGTTTCTCCCCCTACACATAAGAGAGGGATAACTTAGATGAAAAAACTCTCAACTAGGGACAAAGGAAAAAGGACTCTGTTGCATTTAATGAAATAGACACGCCAATTACTAAAGAATTTGTCAAGTAATGTGAGGTCCTTAGTCGAAGCAAAGTGCCTCTCTGTATTGAGGATTGGAGATACATGGATAAGGCCACTAAAGACCTCATTTGGAGGGAGTTAAAGGTGAGATATATGCATTTACATTTTTATAGTCTTATTCTATTCTTTCTTTTCACAGTTCTAAATGTAGTGAATGTTGAACCTTTTCAAAGCATGTATGAGTTTGATGAAAATTTGCATTACAAGAACATTATGCAGCTCGTCGGGAGAAGACATAGAGATTGGCGGACAATTACCACAACAAATTACATCCTTGGATCCAAGAAGGACAAGGACCACATTTTGCAATTGCCCTATCTTGATAAAAAAATAATGGCAGAACTAGTACAAATACTACCTTTAACGTCGATTAAAATGACCTTTTAATGTTAGTTTCAAAGCGACACCCAAGTGGGGGACAATAAAGGTAGAAGCCTACAAAGTCGGTTTCAAAACCGACGACACAATGTCAACCCCAATTGCAACTGAAAAAGAATCGACACTGGTAGGAACCATAGTTGTCAATTATGTGAACAAAACCGACAACTATCCATGCACATTGTCATTGGTGTTTTATGTAAACCGATAACCATAGTTGAAAATTTGCATTACAAGAACATTATGCAGCTCATCGGGAGAAGACATAGAGATTGGCGGACAATTACCACAACAAACTACATCCTTGGATCCAAGAAGGACAAGGACCACATTTTGCAATTGCCCTATCTTGATAAAAAATAATGGTAGAACTAGTGCAAATACTACCTTTAACGTCGATTAAAATGACCTTTTAATGTCAGTTTCAAAGCGACACCCAAGTGGGGAACAATAAAGGTAGAAGCCTACAAAGTCGGTTTCAAAACCGACGACACAACGTCAGCCCCAATTGCAACTAAAAAAGAATCGACACCGGTAGGAACCATAGTTGTCAGTTATTTGAAAAAAACTGACAACTATCCATGCACATTGTCGTCGGTGTTTTATGTAAAATTGATGACTAACTCCGTTTCCAAAAAAAAGTATTTGGCTCATAGTCGGTTCAGTGTAAAAATCAACAATACAAACACAAATTATCGTCGGTTTTGTTTCATTAACCAACGCCTATGTCAAGGTATAGTCTCCGGTTTCTTATTGAAAACCGATGACGTATACTTTTATGGACGATTATTATAAATAACTGACAACTAAGTTTTGTTTTTTTAATACCATCTTGCAGGCCTGCTGTCAGGCTCGTCAGTAGGATGCAGAACCTGCAGTTCAGTTCTGAACTATAGATTTACAACATCCTATGATTTCAGCCTAACAACAGGCCACAAACTTGTAATAACAAGATGATCAAGACATGTAGAAACCTGTAGTTTCATTCATTTATATATACATCATGTGATTCACACACATGTAGAAGCACAATTAATTAATTCACCTGATTCACAGACATAAAACCTGTAGTTCCATTCATTCATCAATTTTCACATCACACACATATAGAAACTTGCAGTTCCATTCATTTTATCCATTTTCACATTCACACACATGTAGAAGCACATTCATTCGTTTATATTCACATTCACACACATGTATATAGATCAAATTTTAATAAAGACAATTAAAAAAAAATCATTCACAAATGTATATATAAGCACCACATACATACAAAAATAATGACACCAAAGTTTAGAAATGTCATTCTTTATCATCAGTACCCCAATCATAATAAAAAAATTGCCTCCTTTTCAAAGGCTTTTGTCCATTATTCTCTTATGCTATCTAATTGTTCTATCATATAGGGCATATGTACATCTAACAACTTTTCCCCTGTAATGAAGTCACTAGTTTTAAACACCTGCAAAGAGAATGACGTATACATATAATTAATAATTTTGATATTTTCATATTATCTAATGAGACTATATATACTTATGATGATCAAGACTATATATTACATGTTCTATGTTTTCGATGTCTTGTGTAGCATATCTGACAATCATGTCCATATACCGCATCACATAGTATGCACATTCCCAATCATTATCTTGTAAAGCACACTATAAGTTTCAACATAAAAAATGTTAATAAATAAATATAAGTATAGTTTACATAAATAAATAAGTATTAGAGTTAGGAAACTACATCCATATTCTTCCAAACTATCACTTTTTTTTTCTTCTCCACTTCACCTTCAACATTTTTGAAATCTTTTATAGCCCTATATGTTAATGTAACACATTGAATTACATTCATAAATAGTCATATAATAATAGATGTTAACAGATATAAATATACATGTTTTCTCATGTGTATAATGGCATCTTCAAATCGTTTCCCAAACGGCCTAATTTGTTCCCCTTAGGATCTAGATAATAAATAGTCAACGTCTTGGGGACAACAACTAGTAACTCCCAATGCTTACCTCTAGTGATAAGAAAGTAAAAAATATATAACTCAAAATCCACAACGAAATGTAATTTTCTTAAGTAAAAAATATAAGCAAATTAAACTTACCCAACATTATATGGAGTTATTATCATGCTCTTTTTTATTTCACCAAAATATGTGAAAGCGATAGAGAAGTATAAGGTAACTGATGTAGGGTCTTCATTTACAAGACTAATCAAGGATGAAACTAGAAATCCCACATGAGTCATATCAAAATATTTACAAATCCTATATAAGTGGCTGAAAAACATATATTACGTATGCCTTAATATATAAGAAAATAGTTCACCATATATAAAATGAGGTATATAGATATATAAATCAGATCTCACCATATCCATAGTTCTATCATAGATGAATTCAACCAAGCATAATGAAACAACTCCAAAATATCTTCTAGAAATATATTATTATCATATGATTGGCCTATAGGATCCTCCTTTATAGAAACAACAATAGGTGAAGTTTCAGAATGTTCACCTATCCATATTTCCATGCCCCTGCATTGAGGACCTATTGAGTCATATAGGTCATTTGGAAGCGAACTAGGTACTTGAGGAAGAGGTGGAGGTGGAGGAGGGTGAGATGTAGCAGTTTTCTTTCCTTTGTCCTACATATATAATTTCATATCAATTGTCATGTATATACATATATCAACTAATGTAATGTAAATGTACCATACATGATCAATATAGATGACTCCCGCTTCGGGCCACAATACCACTCCACCTTCTATTTCACCAAGTGTATCAACATCTGGGTGGGCATATGACAATGATGATGCAAGTGGGGAAGACAAACCTCAGGCTCAAATCAACCGCACCATCGGGTGATGAAGTGCCATGAATTGTGTTCCCTAGAAGGCGTGAGTAAGCCTCACCCTCTACAATGATGAATTCTTTCATAGACGGCATGGCCTCAACCCCTACAAATTTACATAGAGTATGTTATATGCATACATAAATATATCATCTTGAAAAGACTAGCTACTATGTCATAAATATACTTATAGCGGGCGTGCTAGGTGGTGGGTCTACAAGATTACTCCCAACCACCTCTACAAGATCACTCCCAACCACCTCTATCGTAGGGGAAGAGCAGTACACCACATGTACTGTCAGAGTGGCAGCATGAGAGATCCTGCCACTTGCTCAATGCTTCTTGGACTATCTTATCAACTAACTCATCTACCTATATATGGCCAAACAAAATGCTTTTTGATATTTGAATTCCCTTTCCAATAATATTCCAAAAAAAAGAATAGGTTACCTCGGCTTTTAAAAGTCTCTCTTTTTGGACATGCTTGTGCTGTGATGGCCCAAAGAACGCTCTTAGGCCCACTCCAGCGCCTGCAACCCTAACACGTCCAGGATGCTCTGGGTTACTGAGAGCAACTTTCAATTCATCCCTAGTACCCTCAGGGATGAAAGAGCCTTGCTTCCTCTGCTCATGAAGCTCCCTTATTACGGAACCATTCTTACCCCAATCCCAATCCTACTTCCTAGACAGTAGTAAAAGGATTGAAACACATGTCCCTGAGTAGCCCGATGAGATCTAACACACTGGCATATACAATAAGAAACAATAGCTAAAAAATTGGATATTTAGAGAACAAACTAACCCAATATGAAGATTTTCCCAATATATCCTTGTCATCAGAGTATGTGAGTGCGGAAGCGATATAGTCAAGGTTCCAATGTTTTGCCTAAAATCAAGAAAATCAAGATACAAAGTCAATGCAACTGCATGGTATGCTTTATAAAAATAAGTAAAATAGTTTATAACAAAATTAGTGTACTTGACAGGACTTATATTTCAAAAGTATAATGGGAAATTTGCAAAAATCAAAATTATTCTACAAGTTTTTCAAATGATTGGATTTTTATTATGAGTTTCCATTATGCTAAAATTCGAGAAGCATGCTTATATATTTTTGTGTGACTTTATCGCCCCAACGTGATGGGGGAAGTCATTGGGCTCCTTCTCTCCATATGAGGTAGGAGGCCAATGTACAAGTCCCACCTCTCAATGAGGGGGGGGGGGTCGCTTGCACCTAATATGAACATTATCAACATTATCAACATCATCATCATTATCAATATACGAACAATCATAATGGGCATGCAAATTATGTTTTCCAGTTTATCTCAAAATATAATATAAGAAATACGAAATCCTAATCAATAGGGAAAAATAGCTCAACCAAGTATATAGTCAAGTACACAATCAAGAGATACATAAAAGGTGTCTTCATTACAACCAAAGAGGAGGTATATAACGTACCTTTCACCGAGGATTTCGAGTACAACTCTCAATAAATCAACCCTTCGAGTCAGATCCTAAACCACAATGTTTGGATCAAGAGTCAAGATCATGCTATTTTAAGATCATATTTCAATATTTGAGATTAGGGTTATACTTTTCCTATGTCAAACTTAGGGTTAGGTCATCCACTTATAATCAACAATATTTCCAAATGTCCAACTATATTTCTAGTGTCAAGCATTTTCGAGTGTGAATGGCTCACCTAGGTTTTCTAGGATCATATGTGTTAACCCTAATTTATGGTCATTATACAAGTCATCATCACATTTCAAGATTATCATCATGATAGCTAACATCATTGGAATTCAAAGATCAATTTGATTAAAGTAGAGTCATGAATCATACACATGATCAATCTTTCAACAAGATTTAGATCCATTATCACAATATTAAGGTTAATCCTTAGTTCAATGTGCGTGATTCACATTCTAGGGGAGATGAGTTACAAGATCAGATCTAAACTCATATTTAATCAAGTTTGGTTTCAAGATGATTATTAGAGTCAAATATCAGGATTTCAAGGGATTAATAACTAAAATAGAGTCATTTGACAAATTAAATAAGCAAAAGATCATGATTTAGGTATATTAGTGTGAATCATTTGTAATCAGGTATCAAAAGTATTTTTGAATGATTCATTGGATTTTTTTGATCAAGATTGACTATTTATTTGTACATTTTGGAGCTAGGAATCGGGAGATACGATTTTTGCAAGTTTTGACCAATTATTAGATTTTTGAGCAAAGAGGAGAAGAAATACCTTAATATGAAAAAATGAGGGTCTTCGGATGCACATGGAATGGACTAGATTGGGCCATGTCAAGTCGCGACTCACTTATCTGAGGATCCAGTCTGATCCCTGATTGGCCGATTCTCCCTTTGATTTATCGGTTTAAGCACTGGTTATTTGGACCCCTCGGACCGGAGGTTTCTTTTTCGGGTCGGTCGATTCGGGGCTCGTTGAGCCAGTAGTCTGGCACCCGACTCTTGTCTACGTACACTCCCGCATGAACCCAGGTGTAGGGCGGAGGGCTCACCGGTGCAAGGGGGATCGGGGGCCGGAGAAGGAGAGGGAGGCTGCCGAGTTACCGTGTATGTTCGCCATTCCTCTGCAAGTGTGATGAAGGTGGTGGGTTGAGGAGAGGTGGCGTGGTGGAGGAATGCCCAACAGGGCTAGGTGGCGGTGCTATTTGTAGCAGTAGAAGATCAGAGCAAGAAATTAGGCCGCCTAAGGCTGAACGAGAGAGCAAAGATGGGGCTCACATCTTGGTGTGGTGTTGGCGAGTAATAGGGACACTTTATATAGTGTTGGGACTAGGGTTTTAGGGCCCATAGGTTCAAAGCAGCAACCATGGCCGCCAGATAGAGAAGGGGAGGCAAAGAGATCATTTTGGCGGCACTATGGTGTACGAATGCTGGTCAAACTAGGGCATGTCAAGTTTGAATTTGTGAGACAATTGTTTCCTCTCAGTTAGATTCTCAAATTGAGGTCATGGGCGGGAGATCTACCATAATGGTCACATTCATACCTCCCCGCAATCAGCGGGAGGTTGAAGATAACCTCATAGCCACTGGATCGGACCCATGATCCATGGGTTTCCGATGTGAGGGATGGGGTTTGTCCCCTCCCTTTGCAAAGGATCGATGACTTGGAAAAGGCAAGTAAAAAGGCAAATAGAAGAATTTGCAACACATTATCTTCAAGAAATCATAGTAAATAGTAGGAAGCTCCAATTGATATGAAATTTGGATCATAACTTCACAAAAATGTGGAGAATATTTAGAAAAATTTTGAGAACAAAAAGACAAAGTTTAATGGATCAATTTGCTTCTTTGGACAAACTAATAAATGAATCCAATTTAAGGTGTTATAATGTGTATAAAGTTCACATTGATCAACATATTTTGAATTTGAGTCTCAACATTGATTTAGAGGCCAATAAAAATATATTGGGGTCCAAAGTGAACATAATGAGGGTAAAAGAGTAATTACTTTATTATTATGCTAAAATCCTCTTTGTCACATCCCTCTAATCATCACCAATAGAAATTGGTAACTAAACATAACAATCATCAATACTAATTACTTTGAGAGTTGAATTTTACCATTTTTACAGTCGTCTTAGTAGTTGCGGGGTTGGTTGTATCTCCTTTTTTATTTTTCCTCTCATCTATCCACACATCATGGCGATGAAGAGGTGCGGGAGTAGTAGAGGACTCAACAGTCTCAGTAGTAGGAGCAGTAGGCTGCTAAATGGAAGATGTTTGTAGTTTTTAGCAAAGGGTTGCATAGCCACCTAGTCCATCATGTGGTCATGCACATTCAGTGCACACCTTGCTCTTTGAGCATTGCTCTACGCCTTGTTAGTAATAACATTGAATTGGTTAGTAACAATCAAGGCCAATCATGAATAAATGAATTTATAAGAATGTATATTAATTAAATTGGGAGTGACGCTTAATACCTTGAATTCATTAGTATTTCTCTTCGCAACAAATGCCTCCCACTCAGTCAGGTCCAAGTAGTTCCATTTATCAAGGGATGACTTCTTCCTCTTATCAGCCTCTCGTATGTATTGTCAGTTGAGAGTTGTCCTATAGTTTCTTAGGACCCTCCCACAACGTTACATTACCTTTTTACCATGCAGGCTTTCATCCAATTCAAATCTACTCTGCAAAATTTCATATATTTAATAGAGTATTCTAAAAAATAGTATTCTTCAAGGTAGAATTGCAAATGATAATATCTCTCACACATAGTTCTTTCCATGCTAAGTCTTTCTTCCTTTTAGGAACTGTATGCCAAGATTCTACATTTACACTACAATGTCTACGAGTAAGAATCCTAAGATATGAAACAAACGAGCTACGGTTCATTCCAACTGGATTTCCTGCATGATCAAAATCCACAACCAATTTTGGCCCATTCCCCTTTGTTGTAGTAACTTGTTCATCACAGTGATGCCGCTCATTCTTTCAATTTTTTTATGTTGCTCATCAAGTGGCACAAGGTTTTCAGGGGGTACATCCTCAACCTAAAAATTGACAAAAAAACACATATAGGATATAACTTATAAATGGGCATATATATATATATATATATATATATATATATATATATATATATATATATTACAAAACTTACATTGTGACATGACATCTCACCCTCATGGTAATCATCATCATGATCATCATACTCATGGTCAACCATCTCAAAGTGTCATATAAAAATCAAACATTTAACATTTAATGAAATTAATATAACATTGTAAAGTTCACATCAATCTAACATTCAAAAAATAAAACATTAAAAAAATAAAAAAATGCCTCTAATATTGAGATCTTTTATCAATTAACATTCCTTTAGTGTGATCTCCACGCGCATAGAAGTCATTGTTAGCTTCAATATTCAGTGTTGGCAAGTCAATTGAGAATGACTGGAGTCATCATACTTATCATAGTATTCTTCTTCATCTCTAGGATATTCAATGAACTATCTTTTACCATGAAGAACAACCAACTATTTTTCATTTGTGGGATCATCGATATAAAATACTTATTTTGTCTGTGATGCCAATATGAATGGTTCACCCTTCTCGCCAATCTTTTCAAAATTCACCAATGTGAAACCCAATTCATCCATTATAACTTCTTCGGTGTTATCAACCCAATTACACTTAAAGAGCAAAATTCTGAAATCTATGTAGTCAAACTCCCATATGTCTTCAATGACACCATAATATGACAATTTAGCTTCATGTGGACTGTTATCTTTCGCACTAGAAAAAAACAATGAAGACGCTGGAAGGGTGACCCCACTATTTTGGACAATGCTCTTATCATCTTGACGCTTTGTGTAGTATGAGAATCCATTTATGTCAAACCCTTCATAAGACATAAAATTTATTTTTGGTTTAAAGGCAAGACGTTTGATATTTTCAGCAGTATTATTTGGTGTTTGGGATAGTTTATGTAAGACTTTATCTTCACAACACTTAATAAATGTCTTGTTATGCTCTCTATCAAGTCACATTGAATTGGCTCACATATATTATTTCTTGATGAAATTAGTATGTTCTGTGATATAAACACTCACTTCTTTGATGTTGTGTAAATATACAAGTGACCTTGTTCCCATAACTCACGACTGATTACTTTCATTCATGCTCTTATAGTCCCTTTGCCAGAATAGTCCTTAATATTCTTATCATTTATAGGATCATCATTACTACTCAGAAAGTCATTACAAAAATCAATAACCTCTCTTGCCACATAACCCTCAATAATGCTCCCTTCAGGATGATAACGATTTCGAACATCACCTATAAAAACTCTCATGTATCGTTCAAAAGGATACATCCAATCCAAGAAAATTGGTCCTAATATTTTCACTTTCCTAGTCAAGTGGACAACAAGATGTACCATGATATCAAAGAATAAAGGAGGAAAAAACATCTCAAGCTGACATAGGATAACAACTACTTCTCTTTACAACTTATCAAGATTCTCAGGATCAATAACTTTATTGCATAGACTATTGAAGAAGAAACAAAGTCTGGTGATTGCAAACCTTACATGCTTCGACAGTATAGATCGAATTTTCACGAGCAATATTTGTTGCATTAGAGTGTGACAATCATGAGATTTAAGACCTATCAACTTTAGATCTTTCATTGATACCAATCTATGGATGTTGGAAGAGTAACCCTGTGGTACATTAACATCAACCAAGCACTCACAAAAAACTTTCTTCTCCTTTCTAGACAATATGTAACAAGAAGGAGGTAAATATGTTCTCTGATCACTACTAACTACTTCTGTTAATTTTTTTACTTATTCCCATTTCACATAGGTCCATTCTGGATTTGATGCCATCTTTAGTCTTACTTGGTATATTCAACAAAGTACCAATAATGCTATGACATACATTTTTCTCAACATGCATGACATCAACACAATGCCTAACTGCCAAAGAACTCCAATAAGGAAGATCCTAAAATATTGACTTCTTCTTGAATAAAGATTTGTCACTTTGTGTGGGAATGGTACATTGTGATCTCTTACCAAATTCATTAAAAAAGTCTTTTACTCTTTCATGAATAACCTCCCCTGATATAGATTTAGGGGCACTCCGTTCCTCATTTCATCCATTGAATGCTTTGTGCAACCTTCAATACAGATAGAATTTTGGAAGAAACCTTCGATGACCAAGATATATAGTCTTGCCACCATGTTTTAATCGCATTGAATCAGTTTTCTCTTCACATATAGGGCATTCTTTGGAACCTTTTATATTGTATCCAGATAAATTCCCATATGCTGGAAAGTTATTAATAGTGCAAAATAACATAGCATACAAATGAAATGTCTCTCTATGTGAAGCATCATAGGTCATCACACCTTCACCCCAGAGTTTCTTTAAGTCATCAATCAGAGGTTCAAGATAAATGTCAATATCATTTCCAGGTTGTTTAGGGCTCGATATCAACAATGACAACATAACATACTTATTTTTCATACACAACCAAGGAGGAAGATTATATATAACAAGCATAACAGGCCAAGTGCTATTTTGGCTGCTCATTGTTCCATACAGTTTCATCCCATCAGTATAAAGAGCAAGTCTTAGATTCCGGACATCTTCACTAAATTTAGGGTACAATAAATCAATCTTCTTCCACTGTGGGGAATCAAACGCATGTCGAAAGATCCCATCATTATTTTTCTTAACCTTTGCATGCCACCTTAAATTCTCTGCATCTATCGGATTGGCAAACAAGCATTGAAACTATGGTATTATAGGTAGATACCGCATCACCTTGGAAGAAGAGCCAATTTTGGACTTTCCCGAAGTCATCACTTTATACCTTGACGCCCCACATTTTAGACAATCTTTCAAATCAACATAGTCCTTTTGAAATAATAGACAATCATTCAGGAATGCATGTATCTTCTTAGCCTCCATTCCCATTGGGCACAATATTTTCTTTAACTTGTATGTTGAGATTGGAAGCTCGTTTCCTTCAGGAAGAATTTCTTTCAACATAGACAACAATGACGTGACACTTTTATCGCTCCATCTATTGTTAGCCTTCAGATTATACAATCTCAACACAATGCTCAACTTCATAAACTTTGTACAACCTGTGTATAACAATCTCTCAGCATCATGCATAATGATCCTAAACAAGGAAGGTGGATCAGTGTGCTCTACCCCTCAATTATCCAACATCATATTAACGATGTCTATCAGAATCGATTCATCCACATCTACGTCATCAGCGACAATTTCTTGTTCAACATAAGCACTTCTATTGACATCTACTGATCTTAGGTTTGAAATCTCTCCATGGAAATACCATTCTGTATAGCCTTGTACAATCCCATTGCACATGACATGGCTTTTGATTTCGTCACCAATACTGACTTTCAAGTTGTTACCGCAATGCCTACATGGACAATAGAACCTATCTCCAGGTTGTTTCCTATGTTCCTCCATAAATCTAATAAACTGATCAAGACCAGTAATAAACTCTGGGGTGTAGCGATTTGGAATGGATATCCATGATCTATCCATTCTATGATCAAAGGGAAAACAAGTATTAGGGTTAAGGGTTTACATATTAAGTTAAGGATGTAAAGATTGTGGTTTAGGGTTTAGGGTTTATAATGAATGTGTGTACCACCTATCCCATTCTTGAACACCTAATCTCACTAGTAAGTGTATAATGTACATTTAGTTTTCAAAAAAATTTCGGCAACATTTCCCAACAGTTCTTTGATTATATAATAAGAACTTAATCCAAAAAAAATGAGATAGCAATTAAAAATAAGGTTAAAATATGAACCAACATGACGAGAAAATTATACACAACATACAACCCAAATAGATCTAAAATGAACCAATATGATATCATAATATGATAGATTCACATACAATCCAAATAGATGCCTTCACAAAGGCATACATACAACACAATACAATATATAAAAAACTAAGCATGTCCTCCTCGCCCACGACGTCCTCGCCCACCTCTCTCTACATTTAGCTCCTCTGTACCGATGTCATCTGGAGATGCCTAAACTGTGGACAACTGTGTAGGAGGATGTTGGCGAGCATCAGGTAGAAATGAAAAGGTGGAGGTGGGGTGAGGGGTCAATTTTTTTGCATCCTCTCGAACATTATAAAGCTTATCATGAACCCTACAGGGCCATTTCAGTCCCTCTTATGCACGTTTATTTGTGAGATTACGTCTCTCCAACCATATTGTCACGGAGCGATAGTATGTGGCAACAACTAACGCCTATATTGATAAACCTCTAACACCTTTTAAGACTCCATTACACCCTTCAACATGATTTCTAGTCAATGATCCATACCTGCAACATGTGTTATATGCGAGAGACCAAAGTACTGGATTTTGGCCTAATAAATACGCCTTCGTTGCTGGTTCTATGGTTTCTATAACAGTCATATGACGATCAAATTCAAGTATATCGGTTGTGGATCCCACCTTCCACAAAAGCTCCCTCAACTCCTGGGACATGAACTGCTTATGGAAGTTCTCCTGAAGATGTCAAAGACAATAACGATGTTGAGCTCAATCAAATTTCGATTCAAGTGCTGGAAAAATCCCACTCATTCGATCAGAAATAATACACAAGTCTGTACTTTGTGGAATGATTGGAATACAAGTTTGTAGAGAGCCAAAAATCCACTTCCGCGAGTCCTTATTTTCTTTCTCGACAACAACAAAAACAAGTGAAAATAGACCATTACCAACATCTATGCCACATGCAATGAGAAGTGTGCTAGTATGTTTTCCTGTTAGAAATGTGTCATCAACAGTAAGAACAGGCCTGCAATAGGCTCAACCCCTCACAACTGGACCAAATGCCCAAAACACCCGCTTGAATCTATGAGTGCCTTCAGTTTGAAGGGTATAATCATCAATAAGGTGTGCATATATTGTTACAACCCCAAATTTTGGATTCTTTTGATGAGAAATATAATTTTCTCCTATTAAAGATATTTGAACAAATAAAGATATAATTTATTTTGAATAAAAGAATTTTATTTACAATAGCCTTGTTGGTTGTTTTGTGGGATTTATTGGCTATTGGGCCCAATAACAAGGAAAAGACAAAAGAAACTTCATTATTAATAAGAGATGGAGAAAAGAAAGATGTAGAAACCTCTAGAAGGCAAAAGAATATAATCCAAAAGTGGATTTCGTGCCTCTTGGGTTCCTTGGGTTCCAAGGAGTCCAAAGTTGAAAAGATAATGCAACAAGAAAAGAAAAGATCAATCAAATATTTCTTTATTAAGAAAGAAATTGAAAATAATGATAAAATGTGGGAAATAAGTGAAAAGAGGTAAGCTTTGAGTCATCCTTGATGGATTTTCGTATCCATAAGGTTCCTAATGTTAAAAGGAATTCCAATAAGGAAAATAAAAAGACAGATAAAGAGAAATCCTCAAAAAGAGATATTTTAATCAAGAAATAAAAAGAATAATGAGAAATAATGGATATAGATGCATCTAAAAGGATAATAAGTATCCACTAAAAAGGATTTCGAAATATTAGAGTTTCTTGGGGTCCAAGGAGCCCCAATGGAGAAAAAGAAAGACAAAATACCAAATAATACAAAATAAGAGGATAATGTGATGCAGAATTAATGAATTTTGTGGTATTGTTAAAAAGGAGGTATTTTCTACTAAAAGAAAATATAAATTCGTGGCAATGGATTAAAAGTCAATCATAAAGAGAATAACATAGAATTTTCGAATATCTAAATATCCAGTAAATATGGTTTATTAAGAAGATAATTAGGAGAGAGAAACTTGCTTCCTAATGAAGGAACTTTGGTTCCTATTGGGCAAAGAACTTTTTAACTCGTGGTTGAACACTGTGGGGTGTGGATACCCTCCCCTATATAAGGGGTAGAACCTCTAGTTCGAGTTGAAGAGAGATCCCATGCAACCCTCTCCCCTCTTCTTCTTCTTTGCATGCAAACCCTAGGATAGAGGTGTAGCGCTAACCCTAGGGCAGCGAGGAACCATGGAGTCGTCACGATCGATGAGTGAGGTTTCACATCGCCAAAGAGAGGCTCTGTCACCGTCACCATGCTCAAGCCCGTGCATGACAATAGCAGCACGGCTGCAAGACCAGTTGTTGGTTGTGGACACGGCCAGCGTGAACCAGCTGCCTTGGCCATGAAAAAACACTAGAGGGGGGTGAATAGGGTTTTATAAATATTTTAATAATAATTCAACTCAAGCAACCACAATTGAGATAATAAGGAGGCAAGGTGTTTAGAGTGGTTCCACCTTTAGCAAAAACTAAATGAGTCAGTTCACTACCAAATTGTTTCCAATTGGGATTTTGAAATCATTTAAATTTTATTACCTCACAAGGATGTTACATAAAATTACAAACACTTTCACCACCCTTTGGACAACCTTCACCTTGAAGTAGTCCCACCCAACCTCGAAGCAGTCTTCCTTGAAGTAACTTCAAGCTCCCCCTTGAAGTAGTCTTCCTCTTGAAGTAGCTTCCCGTTGAGACAACCTTCTTGAAGTAGTCCAAAGTCCTCCTTCTCCACCGAGAAGACTCTTCTCCACCTGAGAAGATAAACCCTCTCCAATCCGCAGCCTCCAACCCTCGGAGTAACAAGGAGAGTACAAGCAATAAGAAAGAATAAGAAGGAAAATGAAAATTACAATTATCGTTGCAGCACAAGACTTGATTTCCTATATCAAGCGTTTTGATCTCCTAACCAATGTATATGGAAGTGTAAGTGTTGTGGGTAGGAGATGCTAGCCTATAAGACACGGAATTGTAGCAATGGGAAGGATTTGCAAATTCTAGAGTTGTTCAATTTCTCACAAGAGATGATTGACAATTGCAAGTAGTATGCTCAAGTATTGCACAAGTGTGTGTTGGGTGTCCTAAGGCATGTCCTATTTATAGGAATGACCTATGAGTGCTTAAGGACGTTCTAGACACTTTCTAGGGGGTTCTTAGTGCTTAACTAGCCGTTAGGTATCCACTAATTGCTTTAGCAACGACTAGTTAATTAATTCTGAAAAGTGCAGACAGAGCTCTTCTCGATCGAGGAATTGTCGACCGAGAATCCTATCAGTCGAAGTTTTTGTCGACCGAGGGACGGTCTGGAGCAAGTGTGTATAACGTTCGATTCCAATTCCCAACTACCTTGTCTACTGTGTCTAACAGCTACTTGGGTCATTCTCGGTCGAGGAGAATGTCGACCGAGAGTGTCTCAGTCGCAAAGTTTGTCGACCGAGAATGACCATGTTTCAATGTTGTAAACTATGTACTAAGTGTGTGTATCAGTGTGCAGTTGTGACACTATTGTAGGGAATGACCTATTGTCTAGGGAAGATCTAAGTGCTTGATTTACATGATATCTAAGTACTTGTACATTATATACTTGTACAAGTTTTTACATTTGATTACAATCATGAAATTAAGACATTTTGAGCATATAGATCTTCCAAGGATTTATCATCCACCTAATTCCTGCAACACTCAAGTAGCACGTTAGATTCACAAGAATGAAATGTTTGTCATCATCAAAACAAAAGGATTATAATAATGTCCAATTTAGCCAACAATCTCTCCCTTTTTGAAGATGACAAACATTTCCAAAATATAAAATAAGGAAATGTAAATCATATGAGTTTCATACCTGAAGTTTACATTTTGTAGCCATTCTTTTGTTTGCAAGTGAGTACTGGCCGAATGATTATGAAACTCATTGTATTTTATATTTTTGATTTTATATTATTTCTCCCCCTTTGTCATTTCAAAAAGATAACCAAGATAATCATTAAGTATGACTTTTATTACTCCCCCTTAATTTGATAATTAGATGCTCCCCCTTAATAAGATATTCAGTTTTAAAAGCAAGGGATGCAAACCACTTATTGTCAAATTTAGCTACAATTTATTTCTCAATCATTTGCAAAGGATGTTAAGCCTTGAAATGATATGAGATTCTTTTAGATTCATGGCATATGTGTTTTGATTTCTCATCCATTTTACAAGGGATGTTAAGCCCTGAAAATGATATGAGATCCATTTAAGCTCATGATAGATACATATATTGATTTCTCATCCATTTTACAAGGGATGTTAAGCCCTGAAAATGACATGAGAATCCTTTAATCTTATAGTGGAGTACATGATGTATCTCTAACCAAATACATGAGATGTTAAGCCCTGATTTATTTAGAGAATTCCATTATATTCATACATATTGTAGGCTCCCAAATAAAGATACTAAGGTCATAACTAGCCTCAAATTTTTTGTATGATGTTTACAAAGTTTTGTAAGCTCCTTCTTATAGTCAAGATAGTTTTTGTGAGCTCCCCCTTAATCTTATAATCAAGATAATTTAAGGATTCTAAGATCTCAATAAGTATTAGATCAAAATAAGTTAACCTTTTATGAGAGGTATGCACTAAAATCTTGTTTTCAATATATTAAGATTAAGTGTAAGGAAATGATTTACAATTAAGCATTTTGTCAAGCTTATTTTAGGTCGACCTTGACTTCGACCTGGGAGCCCCTTGGTCAAAATTAATTTCAACCAAGAGGACATTTTTGCAGATTTCCAATTTAAGCATATTGAATGTCATTTTCCATAAGCTAATCATTTAAGATGCATTTGTGCCATGGATATTTTAAAAAAATTGCATTTTCAATGATAATATCATCTTCATGTGTGATGAACTGAATCACTATGATCATTTTTAAAAACAATATCCATTCATGGTTTATATAGATCAAAGATCATTTCAGGCGAACCAAGTAATACTTAGGGCAAACAGTAATTAAATCATCATGGTTGATAATTTTCAGGTTTAAGCCAAACTTTGTAGGAGATTATAGCAATTAATAATGAACTTGCAATCTATACTATATCTGTATTGATTCATTTTGCAAGAAGGCATACTCAATTTTAGATTGCAAGAAGTATACAAGTTTGATAAAAGTATAAGTCATAAGCTTATCAAAATGTTTTTAAAAAAATTCTCCAAGATTCATTCTTGATTCGCAAATTAAATCAATCATATATAGCAAATTGATAGCAAACTGAATCAATTAAATAGGTTCAGAAAAACTTGATTCGGTCGAACTATTCTTTGATCGGATTTATCTCGGTCGAAGTTTTTTCTCGACCGAGAATGATGTTGTTTGTACAGGGCTTATCATATTGTTGCAAGCTTAAAAATAGTAACCTGCTCGGTCGACTAATTCTCGACCGACAGTGTTCTTGGTCGAACATTTTCTCGACCAAGAATATTTTTGTATTGATTTCAGTAATTATTTGCAAGCAAGGTACAAGAATATGAAAATTTAAAGCTAAATTTTGTTGAGATATGACATTTTTATATCAAAGGAACGTTTTAAGTCAAATCTCAACTAATCAAATTCAAATCTCTAAGTTTTAGGAACCCAAACTAGATCATCATTCTTTTTCTTGTATGGGCATGAAAAAGAGTAGTGTCCAAGACGCAAGCAATAATGACAACTAATAGAGTCAATCTCATTTCTAGGGATTGAGTCGTTCTTGGGTACATACATAATCATGGCCTTGGGTGCTTGTGTTCTTCTAGGTTTAGGTTGAAAGGATTTCCCTTTTGAAACATATCCTAAACCTCTTCTTCCATTATAACTAGAAGAATTATTCACAATTTTATCAAGAACATCATTGTTTCTCAAGCTATTAATCTCTCTTTGTAACTTGGTAATCTCATCTATTTTCTTTTTGATATCTAGCTTTTCTTGATCTAGATTGGATGATAAAGCATCTTTTTCTTTAACAATAGCATCATAATCTAGATGATTGCATAGGATAGGTTGAGGCTGAAAATTATGTAATTTGCAAGCAAATCAACATTTTCTTGAGAAAGAAGATCATGATTTGTTTCTAAAGTAAGCAACTTCATATTGCAATCATTTAAAGATGATTTCAAGGTAAGATTTTTAGAAGCAATACTATCCTTTTCAAAAGAAAGATTATTTAATCTACCATACAAGTCTTCATTAGTTTTAGTAGATTTCTTTAGTTTCTTTTTGCAATCAATATATTTCTCATGCGTATCTTGAAGACTAGCAATTAGATATTCTTTTGGTAGATCAAAAAGACTTACCTCTTCTTCTTCTTCTTCTTCATTGGTTGTAGCAATAAGACATTCTACTTCTTCTTTTCCATCTTCACTATCATCACTTGAATCATCCCATGTAGTTTTATATGCTCTTTCTTTCTTCTTGTGAGATGATTTCTTCCCCTTCTTGAGTTTTGGACAATCACCTTTCATGTGTCCCTTTTTGCCACATTCATAGCATCTGGAGGAAGAAACACTAGGAATTTTGTTAGTTTTAAAACTTCTATACTTATTACCATTTACAATGAGTGTTTCTTCTTCACTATCTTCTTCACTTGTGTCATGACTATTCTTGGTTGATGCTTTGAATGCAATGTCCTTTCTTTTCTCCTTCTTGTATTCAGTTGCCAATCTTCTTCCTCCAAGGTTGCTTCATGTGCTTCTAAGTTGCCAATGAGTTGCTCCATCCTTAGTCGAGTAAGGTCATTGGCTTCTTCGATTGCAGTTACTTTAGGTTTGTACTTTGGAGGCAAACATCTAAGAATTTTTGACACTTGATCCTCTTCACTAATCGCTTTACCTAAAGCATTCAAACCATTAACAATAGAAGAAAACTTTGCATACATTTCACTAATAGACTCATTTTGATCCATACGAAACTGTTCAAACTTTTGTTTAAGCATTCTGATTTTAGAATTCTTAACTTGAACAGTTCCTTCATAGGTTATAGAGAGTCTATGCCATATCTCATATGTTGTTTCACAATTTGATATTCCATTGAATTCACCAATGGAAATTGAAAAATAGAGTATACTTACAGCTTTTGCATTCATTTGGGTTGATCTTACCATATTAGCATCACAAGTTGCATACTCTGTTTGAGGACAATCATATGGATTTGACACCATCCTCCATAGATCCCAGCTAATTCATTGGAAATAGAATTGCATCCTCCTTTTCCAGTAGGTGTAGTTAGTGCCATCAAAAGGTGGAGATCTAGCCACGAGTGTCCCTTCCAAGTTGAGGTTGTTGAGTACCCCGTCACCCATTCTTCAAAACTTTGTTAGAGTTCCTTGAAGCCTTGCTCTGATACCAAATGAAAAAATACTAGAGCGGGGGTGAATAGGGTTTTATAAATATTTTAATAATAATTCAACTCAAGTAACCAAAATTGAGATAATAAGAAGGAGGCAAGGTGTTTAGAGTGGTTACACCTTTAGCAAAAACTAAAGGAGTCAGTCAATTACCCAATTGTTTCCAATTGAGATTTTGAAAGTATAGAAATTTTATTACCTCACAAGGATGTTACATAAAATTACAAACACTTTCACCACCCTTTAGACAGCCATCACCTTGAAATAGTCTCACCAACCTCGAAGTAGCCTTCCTTGAAGTAACTTCAAGCTCCCCCTTGAAGTAGCCTTCCTCTTGAAGTAGCTTCCCGTTGAGACAACCTTCTTGAAGTAGTCAAAAGTCCTCCTTCTCCACCGAGAAGACCCTTCTCCACCTGAGAAGATAAACCCTCTTCAATCCGCAACCTCCAACCCTAGGAGTAGCAAGGAGAGTATAAGCAATAAGAAAGAACAAGAAGGAAAAAAGAAATTACAATTACCGTTGTAGCACAAGGTTTGATTTCCTATATCAAGCGTTTTGATCTCCTAACCACTGTATATGGAAGTGTAAGTGTTGTCGGTAGGAGATGCTAGCCTATAGGACACGAAATTATAACAATGGGAAGGATTTACAAATGCTAGAGTTGCTCAATTGCTCACAAGAGATGATTACCAATTGCAAGTAGTATGCTCAAGTATGGCATAAGTGTGTGTTGGGTGTCCTAAGGCATGTCCTATTTATAGGAATGACCTATGAGTGCTTAAGGACGTTCTAGACATTTTTTAGGGGGTTCTTAGTACTTAACTAGCCATTAGGTATCCACTAATTGTTGGTGTGTATGCCCTGAGAGCCAATCATGGGATGATTGGTGGGATACATTAAGATTGATTTGATAAACATCAAAGACAAGCTTCCAATTCTTTCTAGTTCAGTCATATGAGATAGTGATAGAACAGATTGAATGTCTAGAGAATGACAGTACTCAATGATGTATGCTTTCAGGTTGAGGACCTGAACGATGAGATCATACGGATGCTAAGAGCTTGTACATTTTTTTTATGTCCCTAGTCGGATGTCATTGTGGAAGGTAGATAGACAGCAATGACACACAAGACTAGATTGTGGTGTTGGTTGATGACAAAATCTCATTAGTCATGATATAGAGATATCAAACCAAACACATAGGTACTTGTTAGAGAACAAGTATACCGGATAGACCCACCGTGAGTTTGACACATGGAACCATAACATGGTAGTCACAGTCAGTACTCACAGTGATGGTGGTGAGTGTGATTCTTTGACCTGAAATCACTACACTCAACACATGTCGTTGGGCACACTTTGACATCATCAAATGCAGTCCTAAAACATGGGTTGTCATAAAGGTGATGATTGGGTGGCTTTGACACATGGGGCTTTTGAGGGGTGAGTGATAGATATGGGATTTGTCCCTCCTGAGGGAGTTTGATATCCAAGGCCACTTGATGAGTAGGATTGAAATAGGCGTGCGCACGCATGTGTGAATCAGTATGTGATATTGATGTCATACATATCTCTTCCAATCTACTCTGAGATCAAGAAAGTGAATGAACGTTGACAGGATAACTGTTCCATGCCTCAAGTTCATTCAGGATATCAGTGACAAAGGAATTATACATTCACTGTAACACCATTCACGGATTGTAGGATTGAAAGTTGTTCTCCAACTTTCTATTTCACTTGGGTAGCACTGATGTGTGACTAGGCACCGCTCTTTGCTTGTGAAGTCATAAGTGTTATGGACTTTCACTGCCAACGTGAAATGGACATGCAGGGTCACACACATAGGATTTAACCTGGAAGAGGAGTTTTGTCCACAAACAATGTTTAAATTGATTGCTAAAGGAGTTTAGTAGTTCAATTAAACACTCAATCAATTGATAGCTCAGTATCATAGTGTTCAAGGTGTTGGACTGATTGATTAGAGTATCAGATTGATTGAAACCGCAATTGACTGATTCTGCACAATCTGCACTCCCAACCGATCGGCTCATGTGATGAACCGATCGGCTCAGCTTGGTGAACCGATCGGCTCATGTGATGAGTCGATCGGCTCATGAATAGGGTGAACGATTGCTTCAAGTGTTCAAACGATCGATTCAACTGTTGCAACCGGGCAAGTTGGGAAAGTAAGATTGGTGAGAATTGTCCTTTCGTTTCACTTGCCCAATTTGATTGGAACAAGGATTGGTATTTGATACCAATTAGAAACAAAAGTTGGAAAGTCAATCGGGAACTGATCAGGACCACGAACCGACCGGTTCAGAAAGTGAACCGACCGGTTCATGGGTCCCAACCGATCGGTTGAGTGTCAACCGACCGGCTCAGATCCCCAACCGACCGTTTCAGAAATGAAACGATCGGTTCAGGTTGCAAGTTGGTTGTTTTTTGTGGAAAATCTCGAAACCTTCTACTCCTGCTTTAGTCCCATATTTCTCGGGATGGAGAACCCTGTCCCATGACCCTCCTATATATAGGGGTATTGGGGGCTTCTCAAAGTACAACTCAGTGCAACCAGTTGCTCTACAAAGTTGTCGTTCTCTCTAGTTTTGGTAACCGAGAGAGAGCATGAGCAAGTGCTACCCGCAAAGGGAGGCGCAGCAAGGGAAAGACAACTGTAGTTGCAATTGGAGGCAGGAGAGTGTGTTGGCGACTAGTACGTCAACAGGAGGGTGCGACTCCTTCCAACTCCTTGTGGGACAAGGAGTGTGGAGTTCCAGGTGGTCCGTGTGGACTACTTCAGAGGCGGGAAGTTTCTGTCGCTCAGGAGGACGACTGTCAATCCCGATAGTCCCGGTAAGAGGAGTCTTCAGTCCCGGTGCGACCAGGAGCTGCACAGACACCGTCCAAGACCGGACGTGAAGACCGAGCAAGGCGCGAGGTATTGTCTCCGAGCAAGCCTCAGGACAAGGTATGATTCCATAAACCATCCTTTCCTATTGTATAGACGTTGACGCGTTTCCTTGTTTCAGGTTTGGGGGAGAAATTTTTTTGTTTCCGCTGCCTTCTCTGCCTCCCCTAAAACCCAACAGTGGTATCAGAGCCACGTCAACTGCTCTATATTTTAGGAATATCGATATGATCGATTTTAGTTTGTCGTCTTTATTTATTGTATACGATGCGAATAATATTGGTTTTATGCATGTCCAATCCTAAATCCACAAATCCTAATTTACATATATGATATGTATTATTAATGCACTCGATACGCGTCGCCCTTAAACGAGTTTTGTGGTGGAAGTATAGCGTGGTTATGGCCAATAAACCCTATCTGTGTATGGTTGTATGTGGTTGCTTGCATCTCGGTCTGCACACCAATCCTCTTTCTCTTATTCCTGATGTAACTCGAAATAATTCAAGATTTCTTTCCTACCTTTGCTCCCCTCGAATGTAACTCGAGGTTTCTCCTTTTACAATGTAAAATAGGATAGAATTTTATTTCTTGTTATGTCAAAGAACGGAGGACATCCTAACGACAGCTGAGACGATCGGTTCAAGGCGTGAACCGATCGGTTGACGTTCCAGACGACCGGTTCAAGGAGTGAGCCGATCAGTTGATGACCGGTTCAAGGAACGAGACGAGCGGGTGGCGACCATGAAGAGATGCACGACGACTAGGCGAACCGATCGGTTGGAGGAGCCAACCGATCGGCTGGTGGCACCCAGCCGACCAGTCTGATGGCGAGCCAATCATTCATGTGATGAATTGATCAAACCCAGAAAGGCAAAGCACAAAGTTCGTCTTGTACAGGTTGCATGTGATGTAGACCTAGATGACCGTGATTCCTCTTGGCTCGAGGAATCACATTAGGATGGCCATAATCATCACTTTTATCATTTTGCATGTTTATGTGGGATATAGCATGTATATGATACGTACTATGTATTGTGGTGATTGGATATGTATATGTATATAAAAACCAAATCCCTCATTAAAATATTAAGTCTTATATACCTTCCATTAGCGGCACACATGAAAAACTCGATCGACCAAGCGTAGGTTACGCCAAAGCGTGGTGTGCCGTCTATCTTGAGGAAGTGTGAAGGGTAGACATGTAGGTTATGTCAAAGCAGGGTGCATGTTTACCGTTTTGACTTTTGGGTTAGACTTAACTAGTGATTCTTAGAGCATCTAAGCCCAGAGGCAAGGAATGTTCATGGCAAGGTGTTGCGCATGTTCATTCATCAAGAGTTGCATATGATGCAATTGGCATGATGGCCTACCTAAATAGTCAAGATTGTGGGCGATCAGCCAAAGCTGACTCATGACTTGATGAAATATGTATCTTGCCCACTAGAAGGTTGTACGCTGCAATCTTCTGAATTGATGGTGAGGGCTATCAATTTGAAGTAAAATAGTGGGAGCGATAATTAATTAAAGGCCTAATTATATCGTCATCTTTTCAAATCAATCAAATAAGTCAAAAATGAGTTTTTGGAATAAAATTGCATATATTTCCTTTTGTTAAAATAAATAGTTAATCAACAAATCACTTTATTTGCGATTGGTCTTTGAGACCAACAAATTAACTGGGAATAATTCCACGATTGGTTAGGACGATGAGAATTGTGCTCAATCAAAGAGCAAAAGCTCTAAGTCCTAAGAACCAGATGAACTCAATCCCACCACATCAATGGCTGAAAGTATGCTTATGGAAGCATACCGAGGATGACATTGATGAGGAGTGTTTGATGTTGTGTTCTCTGAACTATGAGTTGTAGAGACAACATGAGACATATGATGTCTCAAGGACACTGTCCTAGTATGTCATGACAGAAGGAGATCCAGTAAGGTATTCACACACTCAATATGATTGGGTATATAGAAAACCTCAATAAGAAGGATTCCCTCTGAGTCAAGAGTTGACTATTGGTATGATACTGCAAATGTTGCGAGAATCATACAATTCATGATAAGCTACAACATGAACAACTTTGACAAACGTTGACAGAGTTGTTGGACATGTTGAGGATAGTAGAGCCAAAGATGAAGAAAGACAAACCATAATCTTTGATGTGATCAAAGAAAAGGTAATTCTTAAGGGCAAGGACAAGGGCAAAGCAAAGAAGTGTGCTGATGCTAGCCAGCAATCCAAGCCGTCTTCAGCCTCAAGGCACATGGGGAAAGGGTGTATGAGGGAATTGCCCTCGATATCTGGAAGAACAAAAGAAGACGAAGGAGGGGATGGAAATCTCCACCTAAGGTATCATGAAATGAACCGCTTCTTTAGCTAAGGTATATGATACCAAGATATGTATGATATGCAAGATCCGCAAAGAAGTGATGGCCTTTGTGAAAGGACTAAGAAAGAAATACCCATCATTGGAGCAAGTGTTGCTGCCATAGATAGGAGTATCTTTCCGTTTATTTCAGTCTAAAGGGCATGAAATAGAGTTGAGAATTGCTATTTCATATATTGCCAATAGATAGAAATACTTTATTTTGCATATTGTATGACAATGATGGCAATTAATAAAGTTAATGTTTCAATCTTAAAGATATGATCTTTGTGGCAGTGCCTTGTTTATCTTGTGATACATGGTATGCATAAGATAAATTGATACCTAAAAGTTACAGATAACTCAAACAATCAAATTAGTATCAATCATGAGAAATTCATTTCTAGTGTCCATATGATGGATAAATCTAGACTCTTTTGGTTAGAGAACCAGTAAGAGACATGAATATCTTGGACATGATTAATCAATCTTCACTAATGGTAGTGGGAGAATGATTATCCTATTAGGTATGATACATGTGATGTATTTACATACTTATTGGAACAAATGCTAATACTTCAAATGGTGTTTAGAGAAATACCAATATGAATATCTTGAAGTGTTCAAGATTATCATAGATGAAGTGCAAATTTGGTAAAGTGTTAATTGTTGATGAGATCAATGAATGAAATACTTGGACCAAATGTTTGAGATCCTTTTGAGTGATTATGATAGTGTATCATAGTGAACTCATGATTAAGGCATGGTGATGTCTAAATCAAGAAGGAATCATACTCTAAGGAGTTAGAGAATGATTATCAAATAACTGAATTCTTCTTAAATAAAGAATACGCTTCACTAATAAAGGACATTAAGAATCACAAGGAGTTGTGAGTTCTTATATCCTTGACAGATACACCTCAATTATCTATGTGATGAGTTGTTCATGTGATGAGTCAACTATCTAGATGAATATGAGGAACCGAATTTTGAGTTATGGTTTATGACCATTACATCCTAAATGACATCCATGTGAACCATAAGGTATGACCTTGATGGTAGCACTCATTGGATCAAATCCATTAGTGCAAATGAGTCTTAAGTGTTAAGAAACATGGATAACATTTTGAGAAGGATGATGCTTGTTGATTGCAACTTAATGACTAAGACATTTAGCATATGGATACTAAAACCGCATTCCTATGAGGAATAAAACAAGGATGTGTATGTGACACAACCTATAAGGTTTATGAATCCACTAATGTAAATGAAGTCTATAAGTTACAATGGACTAATAAATGTGATTGATTGAGTACAAGCAACTCAGAATTGGATCTTTACTTTGATGATATAGTCAAAGGGTTTGACTGATATGTCAAAGATAAAGAAGGGATCTGTGATTTAGTGGGAGCGTGTTCACATTTCACATGTTGATGTGAAATGGAATTGTTCTAGAATGGAAATCCAAAAGTGGAAATTATCTTTAAGGAAGATAGAGATGTTTCCTATGTGATAGGAATAGAGATCTATAGAGATAGTTCTCGAAAACCTCTTGACCTGAACAGAGAAAGCATACATTGGCAATTTGTACTGAAGGGTTCAGTATGCACAGATTCAGTGGGAGAAAACTTGTCCATGTTACATGGAGTTAGTATCCCAAGGACAAGTGTCCAATTCTTATGAAGAATGGGAACACTAAGAATAGATGTGGATCTATCATGTATGTAATCATCATATTATCTTGCATGGCAAGAACAAAATGCATTCATCATCTTGTATGTAGGACATGACAATATGATGTGCTCATCCTAATAACTCGTATGCGGGACATGACGAGTGGATGTCTGTCTACTTCCAATAAGGGTTACTGGAATACTATGAGATCTTGATAAGTACTTGAGAAGTGTTGGTTCTATGGAGATAAGGAAAAGTTCAATGTAAAGAGTTACATTGATGCGAACTTCCGAAAGGACAGAAAATTAATCGAAAAATATATATAGGATATATAAAAGTGAAAGTTTGTTGATAATTGGAAGTGTTCCAATAAAACCTTTTAAAAGGAAATGTTGAGTATCTATGCGTTAGAGAACAACAATGGATACTATATGGATCTGGGAGTTCATGAGATGAACTTATAGATATTCCGCTCATTGATGACAAGTATGGAATCCTTGATCATGCAATGTGGATAAAGGTTAGCAAAGGAATAGTAGATCGCATATTACGTCAACTCCATCTCATACATGTGACGTACAACAAAGAGATGTGAGACATGCAATTTATACTGACTTTGGCAAGGTGTTGCCATTACTCACTATGTTAACACTAGAGCACAGTAACATGTGGGACATGTTTGAAGATCACTATGAATATGATTCAAGGGTGATTGGCTCGCAGTGCAAGTGGGAGTCTGTTGGTGTGTATGCCCTGAGAGCCAATCATGGGATGATTGGTGGGATACATTAAGATTGATTTGATAAACATCAAAGGCAAGCTTCCAATTCTTTATGGTTCACTCATATGAGATAGTGATAGAACAAATTGAATGTCTAGAGAATGACAGTACTCAATGACGTATGCTTTCAGGTTGAGGACCTGAACGATGAGATCATACAGATGCTAAGAGTTTGTACATTCTTGTTATGTCCCTAGTCGGATGTCATTGTGAAAGGTAGATAGACAGCAATGACACACAATACTAGATTGTGGTGTTGGTTGATGAAAAAATCTCATTAGTCATGATATAGAGATATCAAACCAAACACATAGGTACTTGTTAGAGAACAAGTGTACCAGATAGACCCACCGTGAGTTTGACACATGGAACCATGACATGGTAGTCACAGTCAGTACTCACAGTGATGGTGGTGAGTGTGATTCTTTGACCTGAAATCACTACACTCAACACATGTCGTTGGGCACACTTTGACGTCATCAAATGCAGTCCTGAAACATAGGCTGTTATAAAGGTGATGATTGGGTGGCTTTGACACATGGGGCTTTTGAGGGGTGAGTGATAGATATGGGATTTGTCCCTCCTGAGGGAGTTTGATATCCAAAGCCACTTGATGAGTAGGATTGAAATAGGCGTGCGCACGCATGTGTGAATCAGTATGTGATATTGATGTCATACATATCTCTTCCAATCTACTCTGAGATCAAGAAAGTGAATGAACGTTGACAGGATGACTGTTCCATGCCTCGAGTTCATTCGGGATATCAGTGATAAAGGAATTATACATTCACTGTAACACCATTCACGGATTGTAGGATTGAAAGTTGTTCTCCAACTTTCTATTTCACTTGGGTAGCACTGATGTGTGACTAGGCACCGCTCTTTGCTTGTGAAGTCATAAGTGTTATGGACTTTCACTGCCAATGTGAAATGGACCTGCAGGGTCACACACATAGGATATAACCTGGAAGAGGAGTTTTATCCACAAACAATGTTTAAATTGATTACTAAAGGAGTTTAATAGTTCAATTAAACACTCAATCAATTTAAGCTCAGTATCATAGTGTTCAAAGTGTTGGACTGATTGATTAGAGTATCAGATTGATTGAAACCGCAATTGACTGATTCTGCACAATATGCACTCCCAACTGATCGGCTCATGTGATGAACCGATCGGCTCATGTGATGAACCGATCGGCTCATGTGAT
This sequence comes from Alisma plantago-aquatica, assembly GCA_963693085.1. Classification (NCBI taxonomy): domain Eukaryota; kingdom Viridiplantae; phylum Streptophyta; class Magnoliopsida; order Alismatales; family Alismataceae; genus Alisma; species Alisma plantago-aquatica. The sequence goes on along the minus strand of OY856409.1, from coordinate 1,706,915,761 downwards.
GAACCGATCGGCTCAGCTTGGTGAACCGATCGGCTCATGTGATGAGTCGATCGGCTCATGTGATGAGTCCATCGACTCATGAACAGGGTGAACGATTGCTTCAAGTGTTGAAACGATCGATTCAACTGTTGCAACCAGGCAAGTTGGGAAAGTAAGATTGGTGAGAATTTTCCTTTCGTTTCACTTGCCCAATTTGATTGGAACAAGGATTGGTATTTGATACCAATTAGAAACAAAAGTTGGAAAGTCAATCGGGAACTGATCAGGACCACGAACCGACCGGTTCAGAAAATGAACCGACCAGCTCATGGGTCCCAACCGATCGGTTGAGTGTCAACCGACCAGCTCAGATCCCCAACCGACCGTTTCAGAAATGAAACGATCGGTTCAGGTTGCGAGTTGGTTGTTTTTTGTGGAAAATCTCGAACCCTTCTACTCCTGCTTTAGTCCGATATTGCCCGGGATGAAGAACCCTATCCCATGACCCTCCTATATATAGGGGTATTAGGGGTTTCTCAAAGTACAACTCAGTGCAACCAGTTGCTCTGCAAAGTTGTCGTTCTCTCTGGTTTTGGTAACCGAGAGAGAGTCCGAGCAAGTGTTACCCGCAAAGGGAGGCGCAGTAAGGGAAAGACAACTGCAGTTGCAACAGGAGGCAGGAGAGTGTGTTGGCGACTAGTATGTCAATAGGAGGGTGTGACTCCTTCCAACTCCTTCTGGGACAAGGAGTGGAGTTCCAGGTGGTCTGTGTGGACTACTTCAAAGGCGGGAGGTTTCTGCCGCTCAGGAGGACGACTGTCAATCCCGATAGTCCTGGTGAGAGGAGTCTTCAGTCCCAGTGCGGCCAGGAGCTACACAGACACCGTCCAAGACCGGTGGTGAAGACCGCGCAAGGCGTGAGGTATTGTCACCGAGCAAGCCTCGGGACAAGGTATGATTCCACAAACCATCCTTTCCTATTGCATAGACGTTGACGCGTTTCCTTGTTCCGGATTTGGGGGAGAAATTTTTTTGTTTCCGCTGCCTTCTCTGCCTCCCCTAAAACCCAACACTAATTGCTTTAGCAACGCTAGTTAATTAATTCTGAAAAGTGCAGACAGAGCTCTTCTCGGTCGAGAAATTGTCGACCGAGAATCCTGTCGGTCGAAGTTTTTGTCGGTCGAGGGACAATCTGGAGCAAGTGTGTATAACATTCGATTCCAACTCCCAACTACCTTGTTTTTTGTGTCTAACGGCTACTTGGGTCATTTTCAGTCGAGGAGAATGTCGACCGAGAGTGTCTCGGTCGAGAAGTTTATCGACCGAGAATGACTCTGTTTCAATGTTTTAAACTATGTACTAAGTGTGTGTATCAGTGTGCAATTATGACACTATTGTAGGGGATGACCTATCTAAGTGTTGTGATTGTATAGGGAAGATCTCAACGCTTGATTTACATGATATCTAAGTACTTGTACATTATATACTTGTACAAGTTTTTACATTTGATTACAATCATGAAATTAAGACATTTTGAGCATATAGATCTTCCAAGGGTTTGTCATCCACCTAATTCCTACAATACTAAAGTAGCACGTTAGATCCACAAGAATGAAATGTTTGTCATCATCAAAACAAAAAGATTATAATAATGTCCAATTTAGCCAACAGGCCACAGGATGAGGGCACCTTGAGGTGCATGGAGGTACGACGGAGGTAGGGGAACCACCCCCGATGGCCGACGAGGTCTGGGGAGGGGCGGCACGACCACACCTACTCCTTGCTGCTGCGGCAGCGCTAGGGCATGGTAGAGGAAGGAGACGGGTGGGCTCTGGACCAATATGCCCCCTCCGCGGGCTGAAGGACCAGCAACTTACGCGAGGGTAAAAATGACTTTTTGTTATGTTTCCAAAATGAGTCGCTTTGCATGGAAAGAGGTGACGTGACGCTCAATGATTGGTCCAAGTAAGTGAAATAATGCAAAATTTATCTTTTTATTGGTAGCTCGGATCGATACATATAAAATATGAAAGTTGCTCAGAAAAATGAGAGGAGTCCATTAAAAATAGTTTTAGAAGCCAATTCCTCTTGCAATTCAAAAAGTAGTGGAAGTTATCAACTTTAATGCATTAATGATTAAGAAACCCCAATTTGAGATGATTAATGTATTAAGATGGGTTTTATGGATGATTAGAGTTGATATTAGTCTATTAATTATAAAAAGGTACATTAAGAACAAAAAGGATGAACTTTGTACGTAATTGGTTTAATTTAGAATTCCATGTGCATAGACAAGCTTTAATGGGCCTTGAAACCCTAATGTTAGTAATTGTGACTCTTAATGGCTTTAATTATTCAAATTCATGAATAAAGCTGAGATATGATGGTTCTAAGCTATTTCGAGTATAAAAGTTCCTAATTATGGATAAATACCCTTAATATAATAATTAGGGTTTTCTAATGGATAAAGGTGGAATTAATGATAAATAGAGTTCATATGTTAATTAGATCCTAATGAATTATGAGTTGTTAATCCAGAAGGAACCAAAGATGACAATTGGGCCTAATGATCTTGTCCTGAATTAAAAGGATAAAAATGGTAGTTTTAATGTAAAAGAGGCACAATGGACTTAATTGATGTTTAATTGTGTCTTTAATATAAAATTAAGGTTATATGTTGTTAAAAAGTAGCCTTAATATCTTTCATGAGGAATAGATGAGATAATTAGGGTTTGTGAGTAATTACATAAAGTTAGGGTTTAAAATAGTATAAATGAAGTCAAACCCTAATTGTAATGAAAACCCTAAAAGTGGACTAGAAACCCTAGGAATCAAGCTAGGTTTAATAGATCTTGATGGCATGATCAATAATAGGAAATTGTATGCATATTTCAGGATCTCTCTGTGTGCTTGCTTGCCTATTGGATTTCTTGCATTGATTGGATTAATTCTGTCTCAAATCAGCCTGACAGGTATGTGGTTAATTATGGTTAATCACATTAGTTTCTCAAAGATTTTTCCGGATGATTCATCACATTGAATGCAACGTATCAGTTTGGATGTTCATACTTGCAAATCATTAAAGTCACTATGATTATCACAATAATAATAGAAGTGTGTATTCTCGTACCTATATGCCACCCTGATGGATGATGCCAAAAGGTCAAGCCCAGGAGGGAAGACCAATGGGCACCATGAGTGGTGACCCCAGACACCAAGCTCGGGATTGAGAAGGTGGTCTTTATAGAATGATTAATGGGCACTATGAGAGGTGACCCCAGACACCAAGCTCGGGATTGAGAATGTGGCCTTCAGCCATTGGTAAAAGAGAAACCCTAAGGTGGGTATGCCAGGGTATGTCACACAGAAACCGTAATTTGGCTTGTTAATTAACTTGATTGTGATATTTAGATTGTTAGCCATATATGTAAAATTTTGGTTGTCCCCACATACCGGCATATTCCTATATGCTGATCGACGTTTTGTTTGTCGGCGTTTTAGGTACAAATTGAAAAAGACAAACAATAAAGTGGCATATTGTGAAATTAAGAAATTAAGTACAAGGATGATTAGTTAGAATAGAGTCCATATGTGGATAGAAGTTAGATATCCAAGTTTTTGAAAAATGTATGTAAAGTTTTATTTTATTCCAGCTTTCAGTATAGTTTGGTAGAATTTTATAATTATTACTAATTATTTGTTGAACCTTTGATCCTGTTAATTGGGATAATGGCTCTGACCTTCGGTCTCCCTTAATTGGGGGTTACCGGGAGGCGGGGTCGTTACATTTGGTATCAGAGCATTAGTTCCTCATTTAATCTTTAGTAATTATTAAATTTTACAAACTTTGTAGAACCCAAGGGAGTTATTAGAGGATTTTTCGAAAGACAAAGGTGTCTAGAAAAGGATCACGTCCGGAGGCTGGCAATATTTTCCTCCGCACCGCTAATCAGAATACAAGGACTCCCGAATTTGTGTGACTGCCTGGCCAATGTCTTAGGATCTGACTCGAAATAAGATACCTTTAGGAGTCTCTCATCTTGTTCATCTCTTCTCAACTCAAATTTTATTAAGGATTTTAAGGATTAGGGTTTTCTCTCTCTTCCTCACCCTCTTGAGGTATGAGTAAAGTTCATATGGTTTAAGGCATCCTCCACAAAATTAATGAAAAGCATGTAAATAAGATGTCATGGACATAAGCTTAATAGTTTAAACATAAACTAAAGAATAGCTGCATGCTTAGGTCGGATGACATATGTTGTCATGACCTCCTTGTCAGGATGATGAGTGGAGAAAAGTTAGTCTTGGAGGTAGATACCTCAATTATAAGTAGAGACCTGGCACATCCTTTGAGGATGATGCTAACCCTAACCCTAAGTGGTGGTTAGAGAGAGAGATGACATGATGAGTTAGATGTCATGATAGACCAGGGGTGTGGACATGCTTTTGGATACCCATGACGATATGAGCCATGTGAGGTTGGATGACCTAGTACCTTTGGAGACCCAACCCTGGGAAGGGTCGTGCATGTTAGAGTGAAGGATAGCTCCTTCCTTGATGAGGTTAGTGAAGAACCTATAGAAATCCGATGGGCTTATATGGGCATGTCATAGTATGCACCCAGAGTACGTCAGTAGTGTTGACGGTAGGCTAAAACCCTGGCCAGGAGAGTATGTTGGATAGCTTATGAGATGAGCATAAAGGGGATATGGATAATCTTGAGCGAACATAAGTTTGAACATAGACTTCACCCATGTAGGGGTATGCTTGTGAGCTTGATCCACCTTCATGAAGAGAGGACCTCTGGTAGTGCGGCTGTTTGATAGCTCTAGAGAGAGAGAGCAGGACCCAAGCAAGAAGGTTGGAAGCTTAGACTCCGAGATATGAGGAACAATGGGAGTTGAGGATGATGCGACCTAAGTGGATGATAGTGGTTGCCTCATGCTTGATCCCTGGAGTTTGATGGTATCTTGGTTGTCTTTAGAGGAACCAAACCTTAGAGAGAGGATGAGGTTGCTAATACCTATGTGCAGATGATATGGGTGTTTACCTTCTAGGGATAGGAAGAAGAGTTCCTTAGACCCGGAGGAGGTTTAACTAACCAGTAGTGAGGCCTTATACCTAGTTGGTTGTCCTTGAGGAGGACTCCACTCTGAAGTGTTATTCAAGTAGAAGGATCATGGGAAGTGCATTTCATACCCTGTACATGCTTGGCTCGTGGTTAAAAAGTTGAGCAGACAGTTGGACATCAGAAAAGTGAACCTAGGGTTCCTAGGCCTAAGAGGGGAAGTGGTGTACCTGATGCTCATGATGAGATTTGAGTTTTTATAGATTCAAGAAGGGTACTCCTCATGTTTAGAGGAAATGGAAACCCCTTAAGTTTAAGGTATGTTTGATGAACCCCTCACAGCTAAATTGGTGACATGGGAAGGTTTGTTCCTGGTACTATGCTGAGGATGAGAACAAGTGTGACCTGGAATGGTTTAGTAGGTGGTCTTCTTGTACCTTAGTAGCTTGCTAGGGTTAAGCATGCTCATGAGGATGTAAACCCTAGACATAAGGACGTTTGTGACCTTTGTTATCAAGATGTAGTTTCCTCCCATCCTGGGAGAGGGACCCTTTTATAGGGTGTATACCAGTTTTTTTGGTGTTGAGGTAACCTAAAGAGGTCTCATAGGATCTTGATAAGCTAAGTGAAAAGTACATAGTATGAGAATGAACATGTAAAACCCACAGATAACCATCTCTAAGTGCATGAGGATGTGTTACCATGAAGGTAATCAGTATGGGACCTGACCAAGGTAGGCGGGTCGCAATGCCCCTATGAAAGGATGAAAGTTAGCCCATGAATGCAGAGAGAGATGATGAAGACTTGGGTAAGGTTCTAAGTTGGGCATGTACTATATTAGAATCCTAAGTCTATCCTAGGGTCAGGTAGGGATAAGCCCGATGGAAGTAGGAGTTGCCTAATTCCCTAGTTGCACATGACCATAGGGTCGGGAGGTAACAACTATCATTGTCTGAGGGCCATGGGTTAGGAGACTGGTCACCTTCATGAACTCATGGGACCCAAAGGGCAGATGAGGAGGGCACTCTCTGGATGCATAGGGGAAGATGGATAACCCCAAAAGTGTCGGCACCCTATAGACCTAGAGGAGATGACCAAGGATTGTGTGTGGACCCAAGTAGGTTCGAGACCAGTTTTCTGTGAAAGTAACTTTGACATCAAGATGATCGTGATGTAGAGACATATGTAGAACGTTTCAACTTAGATTGAAGGTGTACTGGAAAGGTGGGATGTACCATCTCTACTCTTGGAATGGGAAGAACTTTGTATTTGGACTGCAGCCAAATGTTTATTTCCTCTTGTTATGGGAGTGAAAGATAGGATAGTACGCATGCCATACACCAAGGATAAAAGATGATGTGAGTTGGAATGTTGCTATGAGGACAGATGATAACATACCCTTGTGGAGTGAACGATACATGGATGGTTTACAAACACTAAGAGAAATAATGTAGTCATCTTGTGAGGATGTTTTATCATGAGCTATGTGGAATTTGCAAGTTATACAAGGTTGAGTTTGATAGACAAGGGGATGAGCTCAGAGTTTTCTTGATGAAGATAAACTTAGATTTTTCTTGATGAAGATAGACTTAGAGTCCGAGATGAGATGATAAGTGAAATACATGGAGGTGTATGCCTTCAACATTACCTTACACATAAGGATGTGAGGTTGTAATGGATGTTCTGGTTGAGGTGCAGTTTCCTAGTTAACAAGAGGCTAGAAGAGGCTATTAGGTTAACCCTAAGTTTGAAAAAGGAGATATGTTTGGGATAACACTCGGATGTAACGAGATCTGTTGAACAGGTTGGTAGTTGTTTGGTTAGCCATTCTAGGCCTTGATGCAATAAAAGGATAGAACCTCAGATGCACTTCTCTGGAAAAGAAGGTGATGAAACCCCGACTAGAGTGGTTTATGGTTTCTGAAGAATAAATCTTGAGGAATCATGACATACAGGAGATAATGATTTTAAGTTCATCATACACCATGGTACTACTAGGATAGTAAGTTGCAGTAGTACATTGGATGCTTAAGATGAAGTTGCACGTGGTTTGTCGCCATGCATGACATGGGGTGAAGGACGAACACCAGTAACCCAAAGAGTTGATGTAGAGGATAAAGAGTCCCTGAGAGGGAATGGGAGTTCATCACTATGGATGTTGTGGTAAGTCTCCCCTAGACCAAGGAAGGTCAAGATGCAATATGGGTTATGGTAGATCGTCTTACCTAGATGACATGAGAAAGAAAGAATGATGTCAAGGGACGAATTCGGTTGAACTACATATGAGAGAAAGATGGTTCAACTACACCATGATACGATTTCAAAAGTTCTTGAGTTTAACCTAAAGATTCACTTCCATGCGGTGGAAGTAGGTACATGAAGAACTCGATGTTAGTACAGTTTATCACCCCTAACTAATGGTTAGTATAATCCAGACTAGAGGGTCTGATAAGAGCATGTGTGCTTGTTCAGGGTGATACATGGAGACAGATCTTATCTTCTGTAAGATGTGATGATAATCACCACAGCCAATGTCGGGATGTAAAGAAGCCATGTAAGGGAGGTTGTGTCGGTCACCACTTCATTAAGATGATGTTGGTGAAGGGACCTCACAAAGGTCAGTAAAAGGACCACAGTGTGTGCAGATGAAGTCGATTTGATCGTGCAATTGATGAAAGAGAGCCCAGGGGCGACATGAGTCGTGAGCTGATGCAAAGCAGACTGACATGTAGTTCACTGTGGGAGAGTATGTGATGTGAAAATCTGACCCCTCTAAGTTATAGCTAAGAGAGCTGAGTCCCGACTACATCGTCTATTTGAGATGGATTAGTGGAGGTGGTTGTGTTTGGCCTTATCCCTCAAGATAACATGATGAATAATGTGTTCCATGAAGTCCGATCTAGATCACTATGTGAGGTACCCCAAACCATGTGCTGAGCCATGAACCTATTCATCTTTATGAGAGGCTGAAATGTCCTGAGTCACCTATGAGGGTATGATATGCCAAGGTGAGAGAGAACTCAGATGGAAGAATATGAGATGATGAAGGTTCTTGGGAAGCACCATGGAAAGGGTGAGGCCACATGGGATCCATGATGGACATAGGAAAGGCTTATCCTGTTTGTTGGTGTGCCTGGTGGAATTTTGAGGGCAAAATTCCTATAAGAGGGGAAGGATGCTACAACCCCAAATTTTGGGTTCTTTTGGTGAGAAATGTAATTTCTCCTATTAAAGATATTTGAACAAATAATGATATAATTTATTTTGAATAAAAGAATTTCGTTTACAATAGCCTTGTTGGTTGTTTTGTGGGCTTTCTTGGCTATTGGGCTCAATAACAAGAAAAAGACAAAAGAAACTCCATTATTAATGAGAGATGGAGAAAAGAAAGATGTAAAAACCTCTAGAAGGCAAAAGAATATAATCCAAAAGTGGATTTCGTGCCTCTTGGGTTCCTTGGGTTCCAAGGAGTCCAAAGTTGCAAAGATAATGCAACAAGAAAAGAAAAGATCAATCAAATATTTCTTTAATAAGAAAGAAATTGAAAATAATGATAAAATGTGAAAAATAAGTGGAAAGATGTAAGATTGAGTCATCCTTGATGGATTTTTGTATCCATAAGGTTCCTAATGTTAAAAAAAATTCCAATAAGGAAAATAAAAAGAGAGATAAAGAGAAATCCTCAAAAAGAGATATTTTAATCAAGAAATAAAAAGGATAATGAGAAATAATGGATATAGATGCATCTAGAAGGATAATAAGTATCCACTAAAAAGGATTTCAAAATATTAGAGTTTCTTGGGGTCCAAGGAGCCCCAATGGAGAAAAAGAAAGAGAAAATACCAAATAATATAAAATAAGAGGATAATGTGATGTAGAATTAATGAATTTTGTGGTATTGTTAAAAAGGAGGTATTTTCTACTAAAAGAAAATATAAATTCGTGACAATCGATTAAAAGTCAAGCATAAAGAGAATAAGAGAGATTTTTTGAATTTCTAAATATCCAATAAATATGGTTTATTAAGAAGATAATTAGGAGAGAGAAGCCTGCTTCCTAATGAAGGAACTTGGGTTCCTATTGGGAAAAGAACTTTGTAACTCGTGGATGAACACCGTGGGGCGTGGATACCCTCCCCTATATAAGGGGTAGAATATCTGGTTTGAGTTGAAGAGAGATCTCATGCAATCCTCTCCCCTCTTCTTCTTCTCTGCATGTAAACCCTATGATAGAGGTGTAGCGCTAACCCTGGGGCAACGGGGAACTATGGAGTCATAACGATCGATGAGTGAGGTTCCACGTCGCCAAAGAGAGGCTCTACCATCGTCACCATGCCCGAGCCCGTGCATGACAACATCAGCACGACTGCAAGATCGGTTGTTGGTTGTGGACACGACCAGCGCGAACCAGCTACCTTGGCCGCAGGCTGAGGGCACCCTGAAGTGCGTGGAGGTACGACGGAGGCAGGGGAACCACCCCCGGTGGCCGACGAGGTCCGGGGAGGGGCGACACGATCACACCTGCTCCTTGCTGTTGTAGCAACGCTAGGGCACGCGGGAGGAAGGAGACAGGTGGGCTCTAGACCGATATGCCCCTCCACAGGTTGAAGGACCAGCAACTTATGCAAGGGTAAAAATGACTTTTCGTTATGTTTCCAAAACGAGCCGCTTTGCATGGAAAGAGGTGACATGGCGCTCAATGATTGGTCCAAGTAAGTGAAATAATGCAAAATTCATATATTTTTATTGGTAGCTCGGATCGATACATATAAAATATGAAAGTTGCTCAGAAAAATGAGAGGAGTCCATTAAAAATAGTTTTAGAAGCTAATTCCTCTTGTAATTCAAAAAGTATTGGAAGTTATCAACTTTAATGCATTAATGATTAAGGAACCCTAATTTGAGATGATTAATGTATTAAGGGTTTTATGGATGATTAGAGTTGATATTAGCATGTTAATTATAAAAAGGTACATTAAGAACAAAAAGGATGAACTTTGCACGTAGTTAGTTTAATTTAGAATTCTATGTGTATACGAGCTTTAATGGGCCTTGAAGCCCTAATGTTAGTAATTGTGACTCTTAATGGCTTTAATTATTCAAATTCATGAATAAAGCTGAGATATGATGGTTCTAAACTATTTCGAGTATAAAAATTCGTAATTGTGGATAAATACCCTTAATATAGTAATTAGGGTTTTCTAATGGATAAAGGTGGAATTAATGATAAATAGAGTTCATATGTGAATTAGATCCTAATGAACTATGAGTTGTTAATCCAGAAGGAACCAAAGATGATAATTGGGCCTAATGATCTTGTCATGAATTAAAAGGATAAAAATGGTAGTTTTAATGGAAAAGAGGCACAATGGACTTAATTGATGTTTAATTGTGACTTTAATATGAAATTAAGGTTATATGTTGTTAAAAGGTAGCCTTGATATCTTTCATGAGGAATAGATGAGATAATTAAGGTTTGTGAGTAATTGCATAAAGTTAGGGTTTAAAACAGTATAAATGAAGTGAAACCCTAATTGCAATGGAAATCCTAAAAGTGGACTAGAAACCCTAGGAAGCGAGCTAGGTTTAATAGATCTTGATGGCATGATCAATGATAGGAAATTGTATGTATATTTCAGGATCTCTCTGTGTGCTTACTTGCCTATTGGATTTCTTGCATTGATTGGATTAATTCTGTCTCAAATCAGCCTGACAGGTATGTGGTTAATTATGGTTAATCACATTAGTTTCCCGAAGATTTTTCTGGATGATTCATCACATGGAATGCAACGTATCAATTTGGATGTTCATACTTGCAAATCATAAAGTCATTATGATTATCACAATAATAATAGAAGTGTGTATTCTTGCACCTACATGCCACCCTGATGGATGATGCCAAAAGGTTAAGCCCAGGAGGGAAGGCCAATGGGCACCATGAGTGGTGACCCCAGACACCAAGCTCAGGATTGAGAAGGTGGTCTTTATAGAATGACTAATGGGAACTATGAGAGGTGACCCCGGGCACCAAGCTCGGGATTGAGAAGGTGGCCTTCAATCATTGGCAAAAGAGAAACCCTAAGGTGGGTATGCTAGGGTTAGGACAAAAGCGGTGGAGAATGTCACACTGAAAGCGCAATTTGGCTTGTTAATTAACTTAATTGTGATATTTAGATTGTTAGCTATATCTGTAAAATTTTAGTTGTCCCCACATACCGGCATATTCCTATATGCTGACTGACGTTTTTTTTATCGGCGTTTTAGGTACAAATTGAAAAGGACAAACAGTCTAGTGGCATATTGTGAAATTAAGAAATTAAATGCAAGGAGGATTAGTTAGAATAGAGTCTAGATGTGGATAGAAGTTAGATATCCAAGTTTTTTAAAAAGGTATGCAAAGTTTTATTTTATTCCATCTTTCAGTATAGTTTGGTAAAATTTTATAATTATTACTGATTATTTGTCGAACATTTGATCTTGTTAATTGGGATAACAGCTCTGACCTTCGGGTCTCCCTTAATTGGGGGTTACCGGGAGGCGGGGTCGTTACATATATAGTTCTTGGAATATATTGTGTCAGAGAAATCAGGAACGACAACAAACTATGATATGATGATTCCCAATCTCCAAATATTTTACAGACAACCTTCCTCCTCGCTAGATATGCCTTCTTGTAAGATATATAGATCCTTAGTTCAACATTCACCTTGTCACGAATTTCTCGTGTCGACATATCCAATCGTGATACTAAGATTGGCATTATCATTCGAGCAATATAAGATGTTGTGACTTGGCAATGATCATGATTCATAACAGTTAATTCACAATTGTGGCCTGCTTTACAACGTTTTATCTTCCACATGCCACCTGTTGTTTTGGACTGACAAGCGGTCAATCTCCAAGGACATCGTTGATCATGGATACAAACAAGTTTAAGATGATGATTATTTGAGCGTAATGTATGGTACTGGACATTCATTTGTATCGACCATTTTTTGAGCATCTCAACCAGTATAGCTTTGGATGCAAATAAAGCACCCACATATATAACAGTGTTGGAAGGATTGTAATTGAGACGAAATTCATGACGAAAATCTTCCACCGAGTCATCATCTAGAAAAGCTTCATAGTTGGAATCAATGTGTTCATGTTGGGGTCATTGGTTGTCAAATATGGATGGAATACAACTCAATGTTGCAATAGAGTCAGGGAATGGATGTGTGTGTTCATCATCAGTTTCAGTCAATGACTCCTCCCCAGGTGGTTCACTATTATTACCACCTTCGTGATCACTATCATTATCACATTCATGATCACTATCATTATCTCCCTCCTCAACCTCAACACCAATATTCTCAGTAGTAGGATTTTGAGAGAATTCAGGTGGTTGACTCCATTCATCAGTTAAATGACTTTGAGAGAATTGAGTTGGTTGACTCCATAAATGATTGTGAGGGAATTGAGATTGAAATTGATTCAATAGACTCGTGAAACAAGGCTGTTGGTGGATAAATGTTTTTTCAAGAAACACATTAATATAGGCATCAGTTGAAAGTGATAACAAGGTTCTATATGCATCATCATCATCAACTTGTACGAGCATATGATTTTCTCCAGGGAAAAGATAGGATATTTTAATAGAGAAGTGGTTGGGATTGATGTCAAGTGTTGTATAGATATATTATTTTAGTTCAGATAGGGTATTGATAAGTGAAATATTTATGGGTCTAACAGATCAACTAGAATAAGACCCATCAGAGAAAAATTGGCCATCATATCGCAGCTTGACAATTCGTGAATTTGAACTAGATGCCATGTTCCTATCATTGTAAAACAGTAATTCATATTTTAGAACATTATATTAACGTGAATCAATATTTTAGAATAGTGACATCATTTTTAAAAGAGTAATTAAGATTTTAGAACAATAATTTTGAATTCGGAATTAAATTTATTTACTTTTTCTATAACATTAACATTTTAGAACAACACTTTTTCTATTTTTTTAGTAACATTAACATTTCAGAACAACAATTTTTCTATTTTTTCAGTAACATTAACATTTCAGAACAACAATTTTGCTATTTTTTCAGCAACATTAACATTTCATAACAACAATTTTACAATTCCGAACAATAATTTTCAAGTATTAATTAACCTTCAATTGTCATTTTCTACATCATTATTTCAGTAATGTGGAATTAAGGAGTAGCAATACAATTATTTCAGTTGTAATATTGCATACTAATGTTAAGTTCACATTTTGAAAATTAAAATTTTGACAGGAACTCCAGAACAATGGGAGTAGAGAGCAAGAGCAAAGAAATGAAGAATGGTGTGAGTTTGGGGGTCTGATTTCACCCCATATATATAGGAGAGCAATGCGTCCCGGTTGGGGACACATTGCCCCCACGTGGCACCGCGCCGCGGCCCAATGACAAAATAGTCGTTGGGTTGCGTCGATCCGGGTGCTGCGTGGCAGCAATGCATCCCAGTCCCGAACGCATTACCCGCATGGCAAAATGTAGTCGTTGGGGCGTCTCCGCACGGGACGCATTGCTCTCTTGCAAAGCAATACATCCCAGAGTGGGACACATTGCCCTCCTGTGGGGCCAATGTGTCCGATGTCGGGACGCATTGCTCCCCAAATGTGTCATTTTGGGCAATAAGTTCAAGATCGTGCCATTTAGAGAATAAATTATGGCAAATGCGCCATTTTGGTTTTTTGGCCCAAATTTTTTTTTTTGAGGGCTGTTTTTTGGCCCAATTTTAATATCTTATAGCATAAGGAACACACAGAAGGCTAACCTCATGCATTATTGTACAAACACAAATTGATGTAGGAGCATCTTTGCCACCGAGGTTTAACAACTACCCAGCTACAACCCTACAGGACGAACGAAGCGCTCCAGACATGCTCAAGCATGGCGGTTTTTGGACCTCCAGCTGATTGGTGGTGGACCAGATATCTGTGGCCTCCATCTCTTCCTCAGCCTCGTCCTTCTCGGACGGTTGCCAATGCAAGTTCAGGAATAGTGGACAGATTCCAGTTCCGACATCTGAAAGGTTATGGTCCTCGTTCCAATGGCAACACAAAACTGACCTTCAAAGACATCATTATTAGCCCATAGCTGTGATGTGCTGTCAGGGTTCAAGATTTTCCCAATGGCGCAGTTTTCTGAATTAATAGGATTTCGGGAATTAGATTGCAGCTACTCGTGAATTTGAGATTCTAATTCCAGTCCCTACCAATTACCCCGATTGGCAGAGATCCAAGATGCCATTGCCAAAACCCCTGCCGCACGGTTGGGAGGTCAAGCACGAAGCTTCCACTAAACAAAACAGATTGGAGTATCTTATTACTAGATAACGGCACAGGGAACTCACAACAGGCTAACCTGATGCATTATTACACGTATGGGTATACAGATGTGAACCTGCGTCTGCCACAGAGATTTAAACAGCTATTCCTACAGGAGAAGTGAGGCGCTTCAGACATGCTAAAAAAATAAGAAAACAGCATAGTGGTTTCTGGTTCTCTAGCCGCTGGTTTTTGACCCAACATAATACTAGAGCCAGGAGCCAGATCCGGTTTAACGACATACCATGCTCAAATTCGTTGCTTTCCAGTCAGCTCGAGGTGCATTCACGTGCCTTGTCCTTGTCAGGAGCTAAACCAAAAGCTTTGTACTTGTCAAAAACCAAAATACAAAGTCCTGTGTACCTAATCTGATGGTATACCTTAACTCCATAGTAAAATGAATATTAACTTTTACTCTACCAGAAGAAGTTGAGTCCTGCCAGAAAAGGGTACTTTCGATAGAAGACACAATACCGACGTGCCATTTGACACAACACCCAGGCTTCAATAACTGAGCCTGTCTTAGTATTCTCATTTATATATATAATGATGATGATTCAGAAATAGAAAGAACCTATTCAATGATGCAGTATTCCATGGATTAAAGTTCAAGTTTTGAACTACAACACTAACAGTCTGAGCCTCTAACGTTGCTGAAGAGTGAAGATATTGATTATTGCAGAACTCCTAACTCTTTCTGACATCATATATATGAAATTGCGGAGGAAACGAAAAACTAGAATCCTCGACGACAGGATTCAGTGCATCAGGTTAAGAGTTCACAAGCAAATGCAAAGCTATCTGTGAGTGTGCTAAGCTTAACTCACATAGCCCTCCGTACAGTCCATAACTTACAAGTACAGACCGAGATCCATTGGGCTTATTATTAATTATCATCACTAACACACAAGAGTCATAACCAGCTGCCACAAATATGGCACTTATCTGCGTGATGGTGAAATTCACAATATATGCCTCATTTAGAAACAAAGTCATAGAGCTTTGTTGACAATCTGCAGCAGCTAGGCATGCTTCAGCTTGTGTATATCTTCAACTATATCAACAGCATAAGTATAACTATATCTTCAACTATATCAACAGCATAACTATGTAATCTTCTTAATAATTTGTGAGGGCCATTTGGCACCGACCATTTTGTGGAAGAGAATGATGTAACATGAACTGAATTAGTGAGGGCTTGAGAGCACTCTCCTATATATAGAAGAGGATTACATGGATTTAACTTAAGTGTTATATGAACCACTCAAGTAAACAGTACTAAATGGGTCAAGCCTAATAACATTATGAAACTAATTATCTCAGCATTTCCCCTCAAACTGGAGAGTATACATTGTATAATCTTAACTTGTTATGCATATTTACATAACAAGAAGGCAGTGGTTTTGTGAGGATACCTGCCAAATGCTCTCCAGTCTTCACGTATGGCGTAACGATCCTTTTTGTTTTGACTAGATCACGTACAAAGTGATAATCAACTTCTAAATGTTTAGTAAGCTCGTGGAAGACCGGGCTATCAGCAATATTAATAGTTGCATAATTATCGCAGTAAAATGATGTTGGTTGTTTGACAACAATCCAAAATTCATAGAGAACATATCGGACACACCGCAAGTCACAACATGCATGTGCCATAGCATATGATATTCAACTTTTGTGCTAAAACAGGCAAACACCATTTGTTTCTTTCTCCTCCAGGCAACTGCATGATTACCCAATAGATACAGTTCTAGAGGTAGATCCTCTATCTTGAGGGTCCCTGGCCCAGTCTGCATCTGCATATCTTGTGATAGTTAGTGGCTTGTGTTGGGGTCATTCATAGAATAAACCTTTTTTGTAGAGGATTCTTTCAATAACGCAATATATGCTTATATTGGTCCAATTAGTCTGACAAGATGTGCTCATGTGCTTGACTAACGATCCCAACGGCATAAGAAATATCTAGTCGTGTGGTTGTTAAATACATTATTTTCCTAATAATCTACCAGTAATCTCTATGGCAGCGAAGAGCTCCCTCTCGTTTGGATTCTTCACGTGGTAATCCATCATAGTGGAAACTGGTTTTAAATCAATCATGCATGTCTATTTTAAAAGGTCAAGGATATATAGCCTTTGAGAGAGATTGGTCCGTTATTTGGATCAAAGTATTTTCAGTGACAAGGAAATATCAAAGATTCGCCAAATATTTATTACGAATCTTGAGTTGGAGAGTCTTCTTCAGATCGGATATTCCTAGTTTATTATTTCCAGTGATCACAATATCATCAACACAAACAACGAGCAAGAGCTTTGTTAGAATAAGAAGAAAATAGTAAGCAATCACTCGCAACCTCATGTATCTCAATTGTTCCAAGACATTGTTGAGGTTTTTGAACTAGGCAAGGGGGAATTTTTTAGGACGTACAGAGAATATCGTGGGCGACATACTTTTGTATCATACTCCCTTCCACAACAAATCCGAAAGGTTGATGTATATAAACTTCTTCAGAGAGATCATCATGCAGGAAGGCATTGTTGATATCTAGTTGGTGTAGAGACCAATCAAAAGTAACAAATGAATATCAAAATACATACAGAGGTAATACAAGTAACTATGGGCGAGTGTCTCGGAGAAGTCTAACACGAAGGTTTCATGTATCCTTTGGTGACTAAGTGTGGTTTTAGGTGTTCAATTGTCTTGTCTGAGTGGTGATTAATCTAGAAGACCCATTGAAATCCAATAATATTTTTGACAGGGGGAAGATCAACTAGCTCCCATGTGTTATTCTCGGAAGGGTCGTTATCTTAGCGTTAACTATAGCTCACCACATAAGATGACTAAGTGCATCCACATGATTTTAGGAATGGTGACAGAATTAGGAGCAACAAAAATAGAGTAGGTAAAGGGAGATAGCAAGTAAGACAACATGTCTTAGAGATATGATATATACTGTTGCAACTGCGAGGAACTCGCTCAAAAGCCCTTGATTTGTCAAACTCATTAGGAGAAGAGGATGATGGTGGAGCAGCTCGCGGTAAATTGGCGATCACCATGTATTTGTACATGTTAGGGAAATACCGAGGTGGTGTTGGTGGTTGCAATGGCAGTGAAAATGAAGTTTCCAAAACTAGAGGTGTAGACGAATGATAATCTAGCAGTAAAGAAACAAACTCCGATGGTCAACCGGGCGCAGTAGTGATTTAGCCCTATTTTAGGGCTTCATCTTGTGTCTAATTGCACTCTAATCACATCTATACCCGTTAGATTATATGTTATTTCCCCTAATATGCATATTTGTATAAAATGCACTTATGGACATTATTTGCATGTTTTTCAGGCATTTGGACCACGCTTGGATGGAAGAGACAGAGAACGAGTGATCATAGAGTTTCTCTACCCTTTGAGAGGCCTAAAGTGAAGTTTGAGGCTCCCTCAACCTATCCCTAGTGGCCAAAGCTCCACTGAAGCAAAGATGTCCAAGAAAACACCAAGTTTCAACTCGAAGTGTTGATACAGAGACCAGCACGACCGTGCTAGCTCCCTCACAATCAACAGAGTCGAGCCATGAAGAGTGCAGAGATTACCACGGCCGTGCCATGAAGAATGGTCGTGCCAGCATGACCCAGAACGGCTGTGCCACCTTGGGCGGCCGTGTTACAGTTGATTCAGAACGGCTATGGAGCAGAGAACGGGCAGCCAAGTCCAAGACACCACAGTTGTGGTGACCACCACGACCGTGCCACCCTTGTCCTACCACGGCCGTGGTGACCACCACGACCATGCCACTTTCAGTTCAAAACCACCCAAGTTACTGTGACTTTTCCCCATTTTTCACCACGGTCGTTCCACTCCACCACGACCATTCTCACCCATTCCCACCACGGCTGTGGTACCCACAAAAACCTAGCTATTTTTCCACTGTGTTCCCCACTTTACCCCTTACTTGACCTATTGCTTTCCCCACACCTACATATACCTAGGTGGCGGCTGGAGGCCAAGGCTGGCCACCCCTAGCTACCTTCTAGCACCCCATTTTTGCATTCCATCCATTCCACTCCACCTCTACCTCCATTCCACTCCATTTCACCATTTCCACCACCAAAACCCTAGTTTCCTAGTGTTTTGATCCTATTTCACCATCATCACATGTCATTGCACCTAGGAAGAAGGACGTCCTGCAACAGCTGAAGTGGAGTATTGCTCCATCTACACCGAGCTCCATGGCTTCTTCTACCTTTTTCTCCTTTCTTTTTGTATTTTGCATTTCCATGAGTAGCTAGACCCCTTAGGTAGGTTGTTTGGGGGCAAAAATGTTACTTTGATACCATGTTGGAGAAAAATGATATATAAACATCGTAATTTCGTTTATGTTCTATTTATATCTCAATCTTCATGAATTGCTTGTTGGTTTGTGCTTGAAATCGCCTAGGAACTTAGGAAAATTGCTTACATGTTAGAATTTTGGGATTTGCTCCTAGGTTCACAATTCATGGATCCCTAACTAGCAATCCATCTTCCTACATTCTAATCAATTCTCCTAACCCTAGTTGAGAGATCTAAGTATCTAGATTAGATGAATTTAGTATGCTTAGCATGAAGCTTTCTCAAGGCTAGAATGTTAGTGATGGGAGGCCTAAAACCTCACTTCCACTTCCATTACTAACCTCAGCTCCTAATCATCCTAATATTGTCTAACCTAGAAACCTAGGCTTATTTAGACTCTAATTGAATTACACCTAAACCCTAACCCAATTGAGTCTCGCAAGGGCAGTAGAGGTGTTAGGGACTAGTTCCCCTATACACAACCTAACATATCCATGGTCAGTTAGTAGGACATGATAATTCATTAGACTATAGCTTCTTGTTAGGTTTGATAATCTAAACGAAAGCTTAATGTTTACATGTCACCCCCTAACCTAATTGATAAGTGCATTCCCCAAACAGCCCACACATCCCTTTATTGCTCCAAAACCCTAATTGCCTTCTTGCTTAGCTAGTGTTAACTTAGTTAGCTCTTTATTTGCTTAGTTAGCTTCTTGCCTTGTTCTTGCTTTGCTCTTGTTAGTTTAGGGATTTAATCGCTTTTGTGCTTAGTTTGCTAGCTTAGTTTAGTGTAGACATCTTCTTGCCTGCTTTAGTATCGCTTGCTCTTTGCCTTGCTTGTCTTTTCTTTTCTTGTTCCTGCTCAGTAGAATTAATTGTATAGGGTTAACCTAGGTTTTGATCTTGCTTGTTTTCCTTTAATTGTTTTCTTGTTCAACCCTTAGTGTAATCAACAAATCTACCTTTAAACCCTTCAACCCCAGATTCCGCAGTAGGAACCTAGCCAAAAACTAACCTAGCTCTAGTGCCCCTTTTTCTCCCTGTGGATCGACCCTATATTTTCCACCCTCTTATACTACGACACAACCCCGTACGCTTACGGGTGTAGTGTATTAGTGTGTGTGAGTGTATTAAGTTTAGGTCCCTTATAAATTTGAAAGGTATCCCACTGTGTGTTGCGATCTTGTGGGGTGCATCTAGTCAAGTCACAATTGACTAGTATGTGCACCTCTGGCGGGACGCATCAAATTTTCTGGCGTCGTTGTCGGAGATAGAAAGCGCCATATCTACCTAATAATTGTGGTATTGACTCTCCACTTTGGTACCGTCTTTTGCCAGTTTATTTTTTGCGTTTGAGAAACACTCCAAACTTTCTGGCATTGTTGCCGGAGATAGAAAGTGTCATATCTACCTTGTAGTTGTGGTGTTGACTCTCCTCTTAGGCACCGTCTTTTGCCAGTTTGTTTTGTTGCATTTGAAAAACACACCAAGCTTTCTGGCGCCATTGTCGGGGAAAAGGTGCTCGGCCTAGCTAGTTAGTTTTGCTTTGATCTTTTCCTACTACCCTCATCATTGCTATTATTTATTCTTTATTCTTTACATTCTTTGTGCATATTGGTTTACTAAATTGCCATCTTTTGTTTGGTTGTGCTTTGTGCAAGTGACAAGCCACTCGGGGAAGACAAGATGAAAGGTCAAAATGCACCTCACAAGCCACTTCAAGACTACTTCATGTCTAACAACTATAAATTGCCAATTTCTAGTAGAGTTGAACAATTCTCCATCCCTTTAGGTCTTCTTAGGCTCCTGCCGCCTTCTACGGCTCGGAGATTGAGAACCCCTATAAACATTTGGACTCATTCCTTGAAGTATGCTCCACCTTCAAGACGCCGACGACTAGTGATGACACAATCCGGTTGACCTTGTTCTCTTTTTCCCTCAAAGACAAAGTCAAAGATTGGTATGATTCAAGGAGGGACATCATGAGCTGGGAAGAGATGAAGAATGCCTTCCTAATGCAATGCTACTCTATTGCAAGGTTGACACAAATGCGGCATGCCTAGCGAGTTTCAAGCAGATGGACAATGAGCAGTTTCACAATGCTTGAGAGAGATTTAAGAAGATGTTGAGAGAGTGCCCACATCATGAGATTTCTTTGTAGCAGCTAGTTCAGTCTTTTTATTCCAGTCTGATCAAGCTACAATCGACTCTTCTTGTGGAGGAGTTTTCATAGCTAGGCCACCCGAGGAGATATGACCCTTATTTGAGCAGCTGGCAGAAAGTTCAAGAATCCAAGCCTCTAGCATGATGAATGACAGTGGCCATGCCTTTGGTGTGACATCTCGACTCATTGTGACTCAAGTCCGCAAGTGATGAAGATTCTTGGTGACATGGTGAGTTTCATGAAGAACCAAGTGACAAATGTTCATTGTCACTCACTCAATTCTATTGAGTTCTATAGTGAAAAAAAGAAGACACCTCACTCCTATAGCTACCAGGAACCACAAAGTCCAAGATATAGCTCAAGATTTGAGGAAAAGGTTCTCTCTAGGTTGAAGAGTTTTGATGACATACAAATGAATGTTACAAGGCTTAAGGAAAGGATAGAGCAGCTATCTTCAATACTTTCTCTCCAAGAAGAAAAATTGACTTCAAAACTCATCTTAAGTTTCAATGAAGCAAGTGGACCTATACAATCCACTCAAGTTCTCTATAGCCACCTCCCATGAAAGTGCAGCCCATATACCACTTCCAAGGCAATCCCAAGCCTTACACTCCCCCCCTCCATAACCACAACTTTCCAATCAATTCACCTTCCAACCTCAATTCTCCCCTCCACCTCAATTTCAATATCAAGTGCCACCTCCACCTCCTCCACAGCCACAACTAGCTCCCGCTTTCCATCATGAGCAAGGAAGTACTGTGATAGTTCTAAGGAGTGAAAAATCTCTTGAGCAGCCCACAAGTCAACAAAAGGTTGATAAAGCAAAACAAAGGCAGCCAAGTGGTGATATTGTGATTGAGATTGCTGAAGATAATGATGTGATACCTTCTATTGAGTTTATGATATCATGTGCTCCACCTCACACTCCATTTGCAGGCCTACCATCCTTAGTGTTCCACTTCATGACATGCCACAAGAGAATCAAGTTGATGCAAGTAAGGCCAAAGAAAGTGAGCCACCATTCATTGAAGCATTAGATGAGACACCGAAAGTAAGGAGGAGACAAAAGCACAACGTTGACATTCTTGAGGTGTTTCGCCAAATGAAGGTCAACATTCCATTGTTGGATGTTATCAAGCAAATCCCATCATATGTCAAGTTTCTTAAGAACTTATGCACTGTGAAGAGAAGGTCAACAGGGAGAATATCAAAGAGAGTCAAGTTGACCGAACAAGTGAGCTCGATCCTCCAACACTCACTTCCCGTGAAGAGGAAAGACCCCAGATCCCCACTCATACCTAGCTACATTGGAGGACATCGCATAGACAAATCCCTACTTGATTTGGGATCTAGTGTGAACTTGATGCCATAGTGTCTATATTGAGCTAGGCTTAGGCAAGTTGAAACCGCCACATTGCACTCTCCAATCGGCATACCATTCCATCAAAGTGCCAAGAGGAAGAATGGATGATGTTTTGGTGATGATAGACAAGGAAAGAGACGCAGTTTTCCCGGCGGATTTCATTGTTCTTGACATGGAGTCGGATGATAAGAAGATCCCCATCATCTTGGGACGACCATTCTTTACTACAGCTGATGTCGAGATACACGTTCGTCACGGCATAATGACAGTCTCTTTCATAGACATGAAGATAAAGATCAACATATATAAGTCCTCAACTCGGCGAGTTCGAGATGAGGATATTAGACATGGTCACTTCAAGAGTCTGATTGGTCATTTGATAAAAGATCTAGATGAAAGATTTGATGACAGCTTTGGTGATCAAAGGGATGAGCTTATAGAAATAATGTGTTATTTACTTATTCTGCTGTGTTTTTCCGCCTACTGCTTTTTTGTATTAGTCCCATATTGCTCTCTTGTATATGTGTCTCAACTCTCTGTAGCTATATAAGAGAGTACCCTATAATCCTTTTTACTCACTGAATAAACAACTCCTTTACTATCTACATGGTATCAAGAGCAGGTTCTCCTTTTCCCCACCCATCAACTCCTTTACTAGCTATACAAGAGTGTTGGTTGGCTTGCATCCTAACATGCTTGTCTCCTGCAAAAGATCAAGAACATATTTCCTCTGTGACAGGCATAGTCCTGCAGAAGATCTAGCAACTTCAATGCCTAGAAAATATCGTAGTTTCCCTAGGTCTTTGGTGATGAAGTGTTGTGCTAAATACTTTTTGGTTGCTTGTATCCCTGAACTGTCACTGCCAGATAAGACAATATCATCAACATACACAATAAGGATGACCAGCCCTACTGCAGTTTTACGAATAAATACAGAATGATCAGATTGTGAACGCCGAAACCCAAAGGTAATTAAGATCTGACTGAGCTTGTCAAACCATGCACGTGGGCTTTGTTTCAGACCATAGATTGCCTTTCTTAGTTTATAGATTTTAGAAGCAGACTCCCCCTGAGCAACAAATCCCGGAGATTGCTCCATGTAGACCTCCTCCTGTAGATCCCCATATAGAAAAGCGTTTTTGACATCAAGTTGAAACATAGGCCAGTCTTTATTCACAACAATAGATATCAGAATACGAACAAAATTTAAGCGTGCGACTGGAGAAAAAGTTTCAAAATAATCAACTCCATATGTTTGAGTATATCCTTTCGCAACCAATCGGGCTTTCAGGCGTTCAATGGTACCATCTGGTTGATATTTAATAGTAAAAATCCAGCGGCATCAAACAGTATGGCATGAAGAGGGACGATCAACCAGATCCCATGTTTGTTGATCATAAAGTGCATGCATTTCCTGCTCCATAGCATTTTTCCAGGAAGGATGGCGAAGTGCATCTTCGGCTGATTTAGGAATTGTCACAGCAGACAAAACAAAAGTGAAACAAGCAAAGCTACCACAGAGATTGTCAGATGAACAAAAATTACTGATAGGATGTTGAGTACATGAGCGAACACCTTTTCTTAAACTGATAGGAAGATCCAGGTCAGAAAATACCTCAGTGGATGGTGGATCAACCGCAGACGCAGGATTTGGTTCAGTCGGGGCTTCAGAAGCATTGATGTTCTTTGACCGGCGCCGATAGACTTGCAATGGGCGTTCTTGAGGCACATCGGGAGCTGGTAATTCCTCAACAACTAATGGTAACGATGTGGTAGCCATAATATCAGCCGACAATTTTTCACCATCAGTAGAATAGTAAGGCATATGCTCAAAAAAGGTCACATCCGCACTAACAGACCACTGTTTTTTAATAGGATCAAAACAACGGTAGCCTTTCTGAGTACGAGAATATCCCAGAAACACACATTTGACTGAGCGAGCATCAAGTTTGGTGAGGCCAGGACGAAGATGTTTTACAAAACAAGTACTCCCAAAAATGCGAGGAGGCAGAGAAAATAAGGGTTTATCAGGAAACAAAATGGCGTACGGGACCTGATTTTTCAAAACAGAAGAAGGCATGCGATTGATAAGATAGCATGCCGTAGAGACAGCTTCAGGCCAGAAGTGACGGGGTACTTTGTAGTGTATGAGAAGGGTGCGAGCAACCTCAAGAAGGTGACGGTTTTTTCTTTCAGCGAGGCCATTTTGTTGAGGGGTGTAAGGGCAAGTAGTCTGATGTATGGTTCCTCGGGCAGCACAAAAAGATGTAACAGATTGTTGCATGAATTCTAGTGCATTATCAGTACGAAGAATTTTAATAGGTCGATTAAATTGAGTGTGAATTTCAGCAAAGAAGGTGTGAATAGTATCTAACACAGTATCCCGACCTTTAAGCAAAAACAACCATGTAGTGCAAGAATAATCATCAATAAGGGTCATAAAATATTTCACACCCGAGTGACTGGATACAGAGCACAGTCCCCAAATATCAGCATGAACCAGGTCAAAAATTTCTTTAGAAGAAATAACTTTCTTAGTAGGAAAAACAGGCCGAGTTTGTTTGCCCAAAACACAAGTTCACAGGAAAAATTATTCTCAGATAAAGTAGGAAATAAATGTTTTAATTTGGCAGCAGATGGATGGCCCGGGCGAAAGTGCCACTGTAATCCAATCACTGAAGTAGATAGCATAGCCACAGCAGTAGGAGGTCCATCCAGATAATACAGCCCATCTGGTCCTTCACGGCCCGAACCAATTCTCGTCTTCGTGCGGAGATCCTTCAAAATACAGCCAGAAGGATCAAATTTAATAGAGCACTTGAGTTGTTTAATCATGTTATTGATGGACAATAAATTAACAGGAAACTTTGGAATATATAAAATAGAATTCAAGTGCAATTTTGGTGAAAGCGGAACCGTGCCAGTGCCATGAACAATAGTTTTGGATCCATTTGCAACAGTAACAGATGATATAGTAGTAGTTTTATTGAGACTCGTAAAAAGATGAAGATCACCAGCTGTTACAACCCCAATTTTTGGGTTCATTTGGTGAGAAATGTAATTTCTCATACTAAAGATATTTGAACAAATAATGATATAATTTGGTTCGAATAAATGTATTTTGTTTACAATAGCCTTGATGTTTGTGTTGTGGGCTTTATTGGCTATTGGGCCCACATAACAAAAAATTCAATTAGTAAATGAATAATTGAGTTTTTAAAAAAAGAATGAGATAGAAACCTCTAGAAGGCAAATCCAAAGAGGGATTTCGTGCCTCATGGGTTCCTTGGGTTCCAAGGAGTCCAAAGTTGCATAGAGAGTGTAATAAGAAAAGAAAAGATCAATTAAATATTTCTTTATTAAGAAAGAAATTGAAAATAATGGTAAAATGTGGAAAACAAGTGAAAAGAGGTATAATTGAGTTATCCTTGGTGGATTTTCGTATCCATAAGGTTCCTAATGTTAAAAGGAATTCCAACAAGGAAAATAGAAGAGAGATAAAGAGAAATTCTCAAAAAGAGCTATTTTGAAAAGAAATAAATATGATAATGGGAGATAATGGATAAACGATAAGTACAAGGCTAAGGTATATTCCCAAGATGGGATTTCGAGCCATTAAGGCTCCTTGATGTTCAAAGAACTCGAAATAATAAATTAATGGCAAGGGAAAGGGGAAAACATGTGAGAAATATATATAATTAAGTGATATCTTGCACCTAAAAAAAGGCATGTTTTCTTTTAGATAATGATCCCAAACGTGGCATGATGGTAGATTATGTCAATAATAAGATTCCCTCAAAATTTGGGATTAAATGGAGCCATGGTTGAGGAGTTATGATTTTTCCAAGTTATCCTAAATAATCTTGAAAATAAAAATTCAGTTTTCTTTTTGGTTGAGTGCAAGAAAAGATAGCCGTTGGATGGCGATCGGACGCTCCAGAGATCGTCTTCTAGCTTGAGTTGGAAAAGGAAAAGTTCAGTAGGACATGCGATCTTCTCGCATCTCTCTCTCTCTCCTCAGGCTACGTTTTGGAAAGATGAGATGTTCATTAGAATCGGGAGACAGAATCGGACTGAAACCATCCCTGGTTTCCCTTGGTTTCAATGAGTGGGTCAGTTTCCCCTAAATTGGAAGACTCCACACTCGTCCCTCCTATATATATATAGGACCACACACACACTCTCTGCGAAAGTCCTGAACACTCTGTTATGATCGGACGAACGAGGCGAGTCATCGTGTGGGTCCAATTGTGAGATAGATCCTGATTTTCACCTTGACTTGGAGCCGCTTCTCTTCGGACAAGAGCTTCTCCGTCCTGTCGACTCCAGCCGAAACTGGCAAATTCAAGCGCACGTCCGAGTTCAGTAGGGCTGGGCGGAGGTGCAGTGGTCTCTACCGACGACTGGGGAGCAAGACCCTCTTTAACTCCGAGAATGACTGCCGCAAGCACTGGGTTGCGAACAGAGGGTGGCTCGTGAGGAAGAAGAAGAGGAAAGAGAAAAGACCTCCTTGCCCCCGCGTCCCTATAAATAGGGAATGTCCTTTAAGGTAATTCGCACCCTCTCCCTATTAGCAAGCACATTTCCGCCAGTTTGTTTTTAATCCAATAAATCCACGTGGCAGTTTCCGATTGGTAGAAAAAGATCTATCTTGTAAAATACGTATCTAATTATGGAAATATCGGATGAAGGTGATCTATACATGAAAGTTGATCAGGAAAACATGAAGAATCCGATAAAAATATAATTGGAACCTGATGTTGCTTGCAATTTAAAAAGTACACCAAGTTATCACCTTTGATGTATTAAATTGTGGTAAAACCCTAAGATTGATATGGAACTCGGATTTAACGACTTTTTTGGGTTAATTTGGTTTGGAACCCTAATTTTGAGAAATATTAACCTATTAAGAATAAAAGGGAGAGTTAATTTTGAAAAAGGTAGTTTCATGCTTATTTTAGGGTTTTATGCACATGATTATGTTTAGAAACCCTAATTTGGGGAAATATGGGTTTTAATGGGTTAAATCCGAAAATATAATTATAGAACTGAGTTTTCATGGTTCTAAGCTATTTTGAATATAAAAGTTCCTAATTACGGATAAATACATTTATTGTAGTAATTAGGGTTTTCTAATGGATAAAAGGTAGAATTATGGCAAATCGAGTTCATTTGTGATTAGACCATAATGAACTTTGAATTGATGATAAATGCGTATAATGATCTTGTCAGGGATTAAAAGGATAAAAATAGTAGCTTTAATGTAAAAGAGGCATAATGGACTTAATTGATGGTTAATTGTGCATTAATCTGGAATTAAGATTATGTGTGTGTAAAAGGTAGCCTTAATAACTTTCGTGAAGGATAGATGAGAAAATTAGGGTTTAAAAAGAGTAAAGGGAAGTAAAACCCTAATTGCAAAGTAAACCCTAAAAAGAGGAAGAAACCCTAAAAAGGAATAGAAACCATAAGTAGCAAGATGGTTTGGATAGTTTTTGATAAAAAGGAATTGGATGTATATTTCAGGATTGAACTGTGTACTTGCTTGATTCTAGATTACTTGCTTGTTTGGCTATTCCTGCAGTCTTCCTGACAGGTATGTGGTTACGCCTATGAATATCCCGAATTAGTTTCCCGAGGATTTTCGAGGTTTTATCGATGACATGAATTAAACTGTTGGTTGCATTTAATTCTTGCAAATTATAATGTGGATATGACTATCACCTAAGATATGTCTACTAGCTCAGATCCTAGCCCCCTCGGTAGCTTAGTAGATTGACCTAGTACATGGCTACCGATGGGGTAGGTCCATCAGGTCATCGAATGACTTAGTACATGGCTACCAATGGGGTAGGACCATCAAGTCACCATGAGTCAGGGATTGGGCTACCTTTAGGTAGGGCCATGTGACTCCATAACCCTAGGTATTGGCTACCTGTGTGGTAGGGCCATGGGGGTAAGGATCTACCATATGAGAGAGGTAGTATCCATGTCCACTGCAGGGACAACACAGATATAGGGGATAGGTAAGGATTGAGTAGTACTGCTTAAAGCGTAATCTTGGATGTTAAATGATATTTGGATGACTACATTGTTATTATAGTTGCACAATTATTGTTTCCCCCACATACCAACTTCTTGCTGACCAACGTTTTGTTTGTCGGCGTTTTAGGTACAAATGAAAAGAACAAACAGTAAAGTGGCATATGTGGAATTAAACAAGAATTAACGTGCACAGGAGGATTAGTTAGATTAGTATCTTCATGGATAGAAGTTTAGAAATCCCAGTTTTTAAAAGGTATGCAAAGTTTTATTTTATACCAGTTTTCAGTTTAGTAGGTAAAATTTATTAATTGTTATTGATTATTTGTCAAACCTTTGATCCGGGTTATTGGTTAACGGCTCTAGCCTTTCAGTCTCCCTTAATTGGGGGTTACCGGGAGGCGGGGTCGTTACAATTGGTATCAGAGCGAAGGTTCCTCAATTAATCTTTAATAATTAGTAAATTTTACAAACTCCGTAGAACCCAAGGGAGTTATTAGAGGATTGTCCGAAGGAGTGAGGTACTTAGAAAAGGATCACGTCCGGGGGATGGCAAGATTTTCCTCCGCACCACTAGTCGGAATACGAGGACTCCCGGATTAGTGTGACTGCTTGGCCGAAGTCTCAGGATTTGACTCGAAATAAGATACCTTTAGGACTCTCTCATCTTGTTCATCCCTTCTCAACTCAAATTCTGTTAAGGACCTTAAGGATTAGGGTTTTCTCTCCTCCTCACCCTCTTGAGGTAGGGGTAAGGTTGATAAGGTTTAAGGAATCCTCCACCAAATTAATAAAAAGTATGTAAATAATATGTCATGGACATTAGCTTAATAGATTAAGCGTAATACAATAGATACATGCATAGGTCGTATAACATAAGTTGTCATGCCCTCAGGAGAGACCTAAGGCTAGACCTCCTTGTCAGGAGGATAAGTAAAGAGAGTTAGTCTTGGAGGTAGAGATCTCCATTACAAGTAGAGGCCTGGCACACCCTCTGAGGATGATGTTAACCCTAACCCTAAGTGAAGGTTAGAGATGACATGATGAGTTAGATGTCATGGTAGACTAGGTGTTTGGATAGACATGCCTTGGATGCCATATGAGCCATGAGAAGTTGCATGACCGAGTACCTTTGGCGACCCAACCCTGGAAAGGGTCGTGCATGTTAGAGTGAAGGATAGCCCCTTCATTGATGAGGTTAGTGAAGAACATATAGAAACCCTATGGGCTTATGCAAGTAGGGGATAACATGCACCTAGAGTACGTCATGTAGTGCAGGCAGTAGGTCAAAACCCTGGCCAGGAGAGTAGGATGGATGGCTTATGGGATAAGCATAAGGGGCTATGGATAATCATGAGCAAACATAAGGTTGAGCATAGGCTTCACCCACGTAGGCGTATGCCTGTGAGCTTGATCCTTCATGGAGAGAGGACCTCTGGTAGTAAGGTTAGATGTAGAGTTAGCCCTAGAGAGAGAAAGCAGGACTCAAGCAAAGAGGTTGGACAGGGGAGGTTGAGTATGATGCGACCTAAGTAGATGTTTGTGGTTGTCTTATGCTTGATCCCTGGAGGCTGATGATATCTTGGTTGCCTTTAGAGGAACCAAACCCTAGCGAGAGGATGATGCTTCTGGAACCTATGTGTCTATGGTATAGGAGTTTACTTGCTGAGATGAGACGAAGAGTTCATTAGACCCTGAAGAAGCTTAGTAGCAAGTTGTGAGGCCCTATACCTAATTGGTTGTCCTTGAGGAGGACTCAACTATGAGGTGCTTCTCATATAAAAGGATCATGGGAGTACATGACATACCTTGGACATGCTTAATTCATGGTTAAGAGATTGAGCATGCAGTTGGACACCTGAAGCTGAACCTAGGGTTCCTAGGCCTAAGAAGGGAAGCAGTGTACCCGATGCTCATGATGAGATTTGAGTCTCCATAATTTCGAGCATGTGGAGAGGAAAAAGAAACCCCTTAAGTTAAAGGCATGTTTGATGAACCCCTCACAACTAAGTTGGTCTAATGCTGAGGATGAGAACAAGTGTGACCTAGCATGGTTTGGTAAGTGTCTTCTTGTGCCTTAGTAGCTTGCTAAGGCTAAGCATGCTCATGTAGATGCATACCCTAAACATAAGGACGTTTGTGACCGCTGTTATCAAGGTGTAGTTTCCTCCCATCCTGGGAGAGGGACCCTTTTGTAGGGTGTATACCAGTTTTGTTGGTTTTGAGGTAACCTAAAGAGGTTTCAGAGGATCTTGAGAAGCTAAGTGAAGAGTACATAGTAAAGGAATGAACCTGTAGACCCATAGATATCCATCTCTAATTGTATATGGATGTGTTACCATGAAGGTAAATGGTAGGGGGTCTAACCAAGGTAGGCAGATTACCATGACCCCTATGAAAGAATGAAAGTCAGCCCATGAATGCAGAGAGAGAGATGATGAAGGCTTGGGTAAGGTTCTAACTTGGACATGTACTATAATAGAGAATCATAAGTCTGTCCTAGGGTCAGGTAGGGATAAGACCGATGGAAGGAGTTGCCTAATTCCCTAGTTGACATGACCATAGGGTCGGGAGGTAACAACTATCATTGTCTGAGGGCCATGGGTTAGGAGATTGATCACCTTCATGAACTCATGGGACCCAAAGGGCAGATGAGTAGGGCACTCTCTGGATGCATGAGAGAAAAGGGATCACCCCAAAAGTGTCGGCACCCTATAGACCTAGAGGAGATGACCAAGGATTGTGTTTGGACCAAGTAGGTTTGAGATCAGTTTTCCATGGAAGTAATTTTGATATCATGATGTTTGTGATGTATAGACATAAGTTGCACGTTCTAACTTAGATTTGAAGGTGTACTGGCAAGGTGAGATGTACCATCTCTATTCTTGGAACAGGAAAAACTATGTATTTGGACTACAGCCAAATGCTTATTTCCTCTTGTTATGGGAGTGAGAGATAAGACAGTACGGATGCCATGCACCAAGGATAAAGATGATGTGAGTTGGAACAATGCTATAAGGTATGAGGATAGAGATGATAACATACCCTTGTGGAGTGAATGATACATGGATGGTTTACAAACAGTAAGAGAAATAAGGATGTTTTTAGCAAAAGCTATGCGGAACTTGCAAGTTATGCAAGGTTGAGTTTGATCACTATGAGGATGAGCTCAGAGTTTCTTGATGAAAACAAACTTAGAGTTTGAGATGAGATGATAAGTGGAATACACGGAGGTGTATGTCTTCAACTCTACCTAACACCTAAGGATGTGAAGTGGTAAATGAATGCTTTGGATGAGATGCAGCTGCCTTGTTTGGCTCGAGGATAGAAGAGGTAAGTTTGACTAACACTCAGATATAACAAGATCTGTTGAACAAGTTAGTAGTTGTTTGGTTAGCCACCCTAGTCCTTGATATAACGAATGGATGGTGATAGAACCTCAAATACACTTCTTTGGATAGGAAGGTAATAAAACCCCGATGAGAGTGGTTTAGGATTTCTGAGGAATCGATCTTGAGGAATCATGACATACAAGAAATCATGATTTTAAGATCACCATACACCATGGTAGTACTGAGATAATGAGTGGTAGCAGTACTATGGATGCTGGAGATGAGGTTGCATGTGGTATGTTGCATGCAAGGCAGGAGGTAAAGGACTAACACCAGTAACCCAATGAGTTGATATAAAAGATAAAAAGTCCCCGAGAGGGAATGGGAGTTCATTGCTAAGGATGTTGTGGTAAGTCTCCCCTAGACCAAGGAGGGTCAAATGCAATATGGGTTATGGTAGATCGCCTTACTTAGATGATATGAGAGAGAAAGAGTATTGTCAAGGGACAGATCACGTTGAACTATACGTGAGACAGACGGTTCAACTACACCATGATACGAGTTCAAAAGTTTTTGAGTATGACTTAAAGGTTCACTTTCATAAGGTGGAAGTAGGTACATGAAGAACTCGATGTTAGTAAAGTTTATCACCCCTAACTAATGGTTAGTATGATCCAGACTAAAGGGTCTGATGAGAGCATGTGTGCTCGTTCAGGGTGATATCTAGAGACAATTCTTGTCCTATGAAAGATGGGATGATAACCACCATAGCCTTTATCGGGATGAAAGAAGTTCTAGAAGGAGGTTGTGTCGGTCACCACTTCATTAAGATGATGATGGTGAAGGAGGCCTCGCGAAGGTCAGAAAAGAACCACAGCGTGTGCAGATGAAGTCGCTTTGATCGTGCAATGGCTGAGAGAGAGAGCCCAGTGGTGACATGAGTCACGAGCTGATGCAAAGCTGACTGACATGCAGTTCACTGTGGGAGAATATGTGATGTGAAAATCTGACCCCTCTAAGCTACAACTGAGAAAGCTAAGTCCCTGATATATGGGTCCATTTGAGATGGATTGGTGGAGATGGTTGTCTTTAGCCTTACCCCTCAGGATAGCATAATGTGTAATGTGTTCCATGAGTCCGATCTAGAGCACTATGTGAGGTACCCAAGCCATGTGCTGAGCCTTGAACCTATTCGGCTTTTGAGAGGCTGAAATGTCCTGAGTCACCTACGAGGGTACGATATACCAAGGTAAGAAAGAACTCAGATGGAAGAATATGAGATGATGAAGGTTCTTGGGAGGCACCATGGAAAGGGTGAAGCCACATGGGAGCCCTGATGGACGTATGAAAGGCTTATCCTGAATTGATTGTTTGCTTGATGGAATTTTGAGGACAAAATTCTTATAAGAGGGGAAGGATGTTACAACCCCAATTTTTGGGTTCATTTTGTGAGAAATGTAATTTCTCATACTAAAGATATTTGAACAAATAATGATATAATTTGGTTTGAATAAATGGATTTTGTTTACAATAGCCTTGATGTTTGTGTTGTGGGCTTTATTGGCTATTGGGCCCAAATAACAAGAAAATTCAATTAGTAAATGAATAATTGAGTTTTTAAGAAAAGAATGAGATGGAAACCTCTAGAAGGCAAATCCAAAGAGGGATTCCGTGCCTCTTGGGTTCTTTGGGTTCCAAGGAGTCCAAAGTTGCATAGAGAGTGTAATAAGAAAAGAAAAAATCAATTAAGTATTTCTTTATTAAGAAAGAAATTGAAAATAATGGTAAAATGTGAAAAACAAGTGAAAAGAGGTATAATTGAGTTATCCTTGGTGGATTTTCGTATCCATAAGGTTCTTAATGTTAAAAGGAATTCCAATAAGGAAAAGAGAAGAGAGATAAAGAGAAATTCTCAAAAAGAGCTATTTTGAAAAGAAATATATATGATAATGGGAGATAATGGATAAACGATAAGTACAAGGCTAAGGTATATTCCCAAGATGGGATTTCGAGCCATTAAGGATCGTTGAGGTTCAAGGATCTCGGAATAATAAATTAATGGCAAGGGAAAGGGGAAAACATGTGAGAAATATATATAATTAAGTGATATCTTGCACCTAAAGAAAAGGCACGTTTTCTTTTAGATAATGATCCCAAACTTGGCATGATGGTAGATTATGTCAATAATAAGATTCCCTCAAAATTTGGGATTAAACGGAGCCATGGTTGAGGAGTTATGATCTTTCCAAGTTATCCTAAATAATCTTGAAAATAAAAATTCGGTTTTCTTTTTGGTTGAGCGCAAGAAAAGACAGCCGTTGGATGGCGATCGGACGCTCCAGAGATCGTCTTCCATCTTGAGTTGGAAAAGGAAAAGTTCAGCAGGACATGCGATCTTCTCGCATCTCTCTCTCTCCTCAGGCTACGTTTTGGAAAGATGAGATGTTCATTATAATCGAGAGACAGAATCGGACTGAACCATCCCTGGTTTCCCTTGGTTTCAATGAGTGGGTCAGTTTCCGCTAAATTGGCAGACTCCACACTCGTCCCTCCTATATATATATATAGGACGACACACACACTCTCTGCGAAAGTCCTGAACACTCTGTTATGATCGGACGAACGAGGCGAGTCATCGTGTGGGTCCAATTGTGAGATAGATCCTGACTTTTACCTTGACTTGGAGCCGCTTCTCTTTTCAGAAGAGCTTCTCCGTCCCATCGACTCCAGTCGGAACTGGCAAATTCAAGGGCAAGTATGAGTTCAGTAGGGCTGGGCGGAGGTGCGGTGGTCTCTACCGACGGCTGGGGGAGCAAGACCCTCAGAGTCAACTCCGAGGTTGACCGCGGCAAGCACTGGGTTGCGAACAGAGGGTGGCTCGTAAGGAAGAAGAAGAGGAAAGAGAAAAGACCTCCTTGCCCCCGCGTCCCTGTAAATAGGGAATGTCCTTTAAGGTAATTCGCACCCTCTCCCTATTAGCAAGCACGTTGCCGCCAGTTTGTTTTTAATCCAATAAATCCGCGTGGCAGTTTCCGATTGGTAGAAAAAGAGCTATCTTGTAAAATACGTATCTATACATGAAAGTTGATCAGGAAAACGTGAAGAATCCAATAAAAATATAATTGGAACCTGATGTTGCTTGCAATTTAAAAAGTACACCAAGTTATCACCTTTGATGTATTAAATTGTGGTAAAACCCTAAGATTGATATGGAACTCAGATTTAATGACTCTTTTGGGTTAATTTGGTTTCGAACCCTAATTCTGAGAAATATTAACCTATTAAGAATAAAAGGGAGAGTTAATTTTGAAAAAGGTAGTTTCATGCTTGTTTTAGGGTTTTATGCACATGATTATGGTTAGAAACCCTAATTTGGGGAAATATGGGTTTTAATGGGTTAAATCCGAAAATATAATTATAGAACTGAGTTTTCATGGTTCTAAGCTATTTTGAATATAAAAGTTCCTAATTACGGATAAATACCCTTATTGTAGTAATTAGGGTTTTCTAATGGATAAAAGTTAGAATTATGGCAAATTGAGTTCATATGTGATTAGACCACAATGAACTTTGAATTGATGATAAATGCGTATAATGATCTTGTCATGGATTACAAGGATAAAAATAGTAGCTTTAATGTAAAAGAGGCATAATGGACTTAATTGATGGTTAATTGTGCATTAATCTGGAATCAAGGTTATGTGTGTGTAAAAGGTAACCTTAATAACTTTCGTGAAGGATAGATGAGAAAATTAGGGTTTAAAAAGAGTAAAGGGAAGTAAAACCCTAATTGCAAAGTAAACCCTAAAAAGGAATAGAAACCATAAGTAGCAAGATGATTTGGATAGTTTTTGATAAAAAGGAATTGGATGTATATTTCAGGATTGAACTGTGTACTTGCTTGATTCTAGATTACTTGCTTGTTTGGCTATTCCTGCATCTGAGTCTGCCTGACAGGTATGTGGTTACGCCTATGAATATCCCGAATTAGTTTCCCGAGGATTTTTGAGGTTTTATTGATGACATGAATTAAACTGTTGGTTGCATTTAATTCTTGCAAATTATAATGTGGATATGACTATCACCTAAGATATGTGCCTACTAACTTAGATCCTAGTCCCCTCGGTAGCTTAGTAGATTGACCTAGTACATGGCTACCGATGGGGTAGGTCCATCAGGTCATCGAATGACTTAGTACATGGCTACCAATGGGGTAGGACCATCAAGTCACCATGAGTCAGGGATTGGGCTACCTTTGGGTAGGGCCATGCAACTCCATAACCCTAGGTATTGGCTACATGTGTGGTAGGGCCATGGGGGTAAGGATCTACCATATGAGAGAGGTAGTATCCATGTCCACTGCAGGGACAACACAGAGATAGGGGATAGGTAAGGATTGAGTAGTATTGCTTAAAGCGTAATCTTAGATGTTAAATGATATTTGGATGACTACATTGTTATTATAGTTGCACAATTATTGTTTCCCCAACATACCAGCTTCTTACTAACCGACGTTTTGTTTGTCGGCGATTTAGGTACAAATGAAAAGAACAAACAGTAAAGTGGCATATGTGGAATTAAATGAGAATTAACGTGCACAGGAGGATTAATTAGATTAGTATCTTCATGGATAGAAGTTTAGAAATCCCAGTTTTTAAAAGGTATGCAAAGTTTTATTTTATACCAATTTTCAATTTAGTAGGCTAAAATTTATTAATTGTTATTGATTATTTGTCGAACCTTTGATCTGAGTTATTGGTTAACGACTCTGACCATTCGATCTCCCTTAATTGGGGGTTACCGGGAGGCGGGGTCGTTACAATTGGTATCAGAGCGGCTTTAATAATTAGTAAATTTTACAAACTCCGTAGAACCCAAGGGAGTTATTAGAGGATTGCCCGAAGGACTGAGGTGCCTAGAAAAGGATCACGTCCGGGGGATGGCAAGATTTTCCTCCGCACCGCTAATCGGAATACGAGGACTCCCGAATTAATGTGACTGTCTGGCCGAAGTCTCAGAATTTGACTCGAAATAAGATACCTTTAGGACTCTCTCATCTTGTTCATCCCTTCTCAACTCAAATTTTGTTAAGGACCTTAAGGATTAGGGTTTTCTCTCTCCTCACCCTCTTGAGGTAGGGGTAAGGTTGATAAGGTTTAAGGAATCCTCCACCAAATTAATAAAAAGCATGTAAATAATATGTCATGGACATAAGCTTAATAGATTAAACGTAATAGAATAGATACATGCATAGGTCGTATAACATAAGTTGTCATGCCCTCAGGAGAGACCTGAGGCTAGACCTCCTTGTCAGGAGGATAAGTAAAGAGAGTTAGTCTTGGAGGTAGAGATCTCCATTACAAGTAGAGGCCTGGCACACCCTCTGAGGATAATGTTAACCCTAACCCTAAGTGAAGGTTAGAGATGACATGATGAGTTAGATGTCATGGTAGACCAGGTGTTTGGATAGACATGCCTTGGATGCCATATGAGCCATGAGAAGTTGCATTACCGAGTACCTTTGGCGACCCAACCCTGGAAAGGGTCGTGCATGTTAGAGTGAAGGATAGCCCCTTCATTGATGAGGTTAGTGAAGAACATATAGAAACCCTATGGTCTTATGCAAGTAGGGGATAACATGCACCCAGAGTACGTCATGTAGTGCATGCAGTAGGTCAAAACCCTGGCCAGGAGAGTAAGATGGATGGCTTATGGGATAAGCATAATGGGCTATGGATAATCATGAGTAAACATAAGGTTGAGCATAGGCTTCACCCACGTAGGGGTATGCCTGTGAGCTTGATCCTTCAAGGAGAGAGGACCTCTGGTAGTAAGGTTGGATGTAGAGTTAGCTCTAGAGAGAGAAAGCAGGACTCAAGCAAAAAGGTTGGACATGGGAGGTTGAGGATGATGCGACCTAAGTGGATGTTTGTGGTTGCCTTATGCTTGATCCCTGGAGGCTGATGATATCTTGGTTGCCTTTAGAGGAACCAAACCCTAGCGAGAGGATGATGATTCTGGAACCTATGTGTCTATGGTATAGGAGTTTACCTACTGAGATGAGACGAAGAG
Source organism: Alisma plantago-aquatica (assembly GCA_963693085.1). NCBI lineage: Eukaryota > Viridiplantae > Streptophyta > Magnoliopsida > Alismatales > Alismataceae > Alisma > Alisma plantago-aquatica. The sequence continues at coordinate 1,706,878,060 of OY856409.1, read as the reverse complement.
TTCCTTAGACCCTGATGAAGCTTAGTAGAAAGTTGTGAGGCCCTATACCTAGTTGGTTGTCCTTGAGGACTCAACTCTAAGGTGCTGCTCATATACAAGGATCATGGGAGTACATGACATACCTTGGACATGCTTGATTCATGGTTAAGAGATTGAGCATGCAGTTGGACACCTGAAGGTGAACCTAGGGTTCCTAGGCCTAAGAAGGGAAGCAGTGTACCCGATGCTCATGATGAGATTTGAGTCTCTATAGTTTCGAGCATGTGTAGAGGAAAAAGAAACCCCTTAAGTTAAAGGCATGTTTGATGAACCCCTCACAACTAAGTTGGTCTAATGTCGAGGATGAGAACAAGTGTGACCTAGCATGGTTTGATAAGTGTCTTCTTGTGCCTTAGTAGCTTGCTAAGGCTAAGCATGCTCATGTAGATGCATACCATAAACATAAGGACGTTTGTGACCTCTATTATCAAGGTGTAGTTTCCTCCCATCCTGGGAGAGGGACCCTTTTGTAGGGTGTATACCAGTTTTGTTGGTTTTGAGGTAACCTAAAGAGGTTTCAGAGGATCTTGAGAAGCTAAGTGAATAGTGCATAGTAAGGGAATGAACCTGTAGACCCATAGATATCCATCTCTTATTGTATATGGATGTGTTACAATGAAGGTAAATGGTAGGGGGCATGACCCAGGTAGGCAGGTTACCATGACCCCTATGAAAGAATGAAAGTCGGCCCATGAATGCAGAGAGAGAGAGATGATGAAGGTTTAGGTAAGGTTCTAACTTGGACATGTACTATAATAGAATCATAAGTCTGTCCTAGGGTCAGGTAGGGATAAGACCGATGGAAGGAGTTGCCTGATTCCCTAGTTGCACATGACCATAGGGTCGGGAGGTAACAGCTATCATTGTCTGATGGCCATGGGTTAGGAGATTGATTACCTTCATGAACTCATGGGACCCAAAGGGCAGATGAGTAGGGCACTCTCTGGATGCATGAGGGAAAAGGGATCACCCCAAAAGTGTCGGCACCCTATAGACCTAGAGGAGATGACCAAGGATTGTGTTTGGACCAAGTAGGTTTGAGATCAGTTTTCCATGGAAGTAATTTTGATATCATGATGTTTGTGATGTATAGACATAAGTTGCACGTTCTAACTTGGATTTGAAGATGTACTGGCAAGGTGGGATGTACCATCTCTATTCTTGGAACAGGAAGAACTTTGTATTTGGACTACAACCAAATGCTTATTTCCTCTTGTTATGGGAGTGAGAGATAGGACAGTACGCATGCCATGCCCCAAGGATAAAGATGATGTGAGTTGGAATAATGCTATAAAGTATGAGGATAGAGATGATAACATACCCTTGTGGAGTGAATGATACATAGATGGTTTACAAACAGTAAGAGAAATAAGGATGTTTTTAGCAGAAGCTATGTGGAACTTGCAAGTTATTCAAGGTTGAGTTTGATCACCATGAGGATGAGCTCAGAGTTTCTTGATGAAAACAAACTTAGAGTTTGAGATGAGATGATAAGTGGAATACACGGAGGTGTATGTCTTCAACTCTACCTAACACCTAAGGATGTGAAGTGGTAAATGGATGCTTTGGATGAGATGCAGCTGCCTTGTTTGGCTAGAGGATAGAAGAGGTAAGTTTGGCTAACACTCAGATATAACAAGATCTGTTGAACAAGTTAGTAGTTGTTTGGTTTGCCACCCTAGTCCTTGATATAATGAATGGATGGTGATAGAACCTCAGATACACTTCTTTGGATAGGAAGGTAATAAAACCCCGATGAGAGTGGTTTAGGATTTCTGAGGAATCGATCTTGAGGAATCATGACATACAAGAAATCATGATTTTAAGATCACCATACACCATGGTAGTACTGAGATAATGAGTGGTAGCAGTACTATGGATGCTGGAGATGAGGATGCATGTGGTATGTTGCATGCAAGGCAGGAGGTAAAGGACTAACACCAGTAACCCAATGAGTTGATATAAAGGATAAAGAGTCCCCGAGAGGGAATGGGAGTTCATTGCTAAGGATGTTGTGGTAAGTCTCCCCTAGACCAAGGAGGGTCAAATGCAATATGGGTTATGGTAGATCGCCTTACTTAGATGATATGAGAGAGAAAGAGTATTGTCAAGGGACAGATCACGTTGAACTATACGTGAGACAGACGGTTCAACTACACCATGATACGAGTTCAAAAGTTTTTGAGTATGACTTAAAGGTTCACTTCCATAAGGTGGAAGTAGGTACATGAAGAACTCGATGTTAGTACAGTTTATCACCCCTAACTAATGGTTAGTATGATCCAGACTAAAGGGTCTGATGAGAGCATGTGTGCTCGTTCAGGATGATATCTAGAGACAGTTCTTGTCCTATGAAAGATGGGATGATAACCACCATAGCCTTTATCGGGATGAAAGAAGTTCTAGAAGGAGGTTGTGTCGGTCACCACTTCATTAAGATGATGATGGTGAAGGAGGCCTCGCGAAGGTCAGAAAAGAACCACAGCATGTGCAGATGAAGTCGCTTTGATCGTGCAATGGCAGAGAGAGAGAGCCTAGTGGTGACATGAGTCACGAGCTGATGCAAAGCTGACTGACATGTAGTTCACTGTGGGAGAATATGTGATGTGAAAATCCGACCCCTCTAAGCTACAACTGAGAAAGCTAAGTCCCCGATATATCGGTCTATTTGAGATGGATTGGTGGAGATGGTTGTGTTTAGCCTTACCCCTCAGGATAGCATGATGTGTAATGTGTTCCATGAGTCCGATCTAGAGCACTATGTGAGGTACCCAAGCCATGTGCTGAGCCTTGAACCTATTCAACTTTTGAGAGGCTGAAATGTCATGAGTCACCTACGAGGGTACGATATACCAAGGTAAGAAAGAACTCAGATGGAAGAATATGAGATGATGAAGGTTCTTGGGAGGCACCATAGAAAGGGTGAAGCCACATGGGAGCCCTGATGGACGTATGAAAGCCTTTTCCTGAACTGATTGTTTGCTTGATGGAATTTTGAGGACAAAATTCTTATAAGAGGGGAAGGATGTTACAAACCCAATTTTTGGGTTCATTTGGTGAGAAATGTAATTTCTCATACTAAAGATATTTGAACAAATAACGATATAATTTGGTTCGAATAAATGGATTTTGTTTACAATAGCCTTGATGTTTGTGTTGTGGGCTTTATTGGCTATTGGGCCCAAATAACAAGAAAATTCAATTAGTAAATGAATAATTGAGTTTTTAAGAAAAGAATGAGATGGAAACCTCTAGAAGGAAAATCCAAAGAGGGATTTTGTGCCTCTTGGGTTCCTTGGGTTCCAAGGAGTCAAAAGTTGCATAGAGATTGTAATAAGAAAAGAGAAGATCAATAAAGTATTTCTTTATTAAGCAAGAAATTGAAAATAATGGTAAAATGTGAAAAACAAGTGAAAATAGGTATAATTGAGTTATCCTTGGTGTATTTTCGTATCCATAAGGTTCCTAATGTTAAAAAGAATTCCAATAAGGAAAATAGAAGAGAGATAAAGAGAAATTCTCAAAAAGAGCTATTTTGAAAAGAAATATATATGATAATGGGAGATAATGGATAAACGATAAGTACAAGGCTAAGGTATATTCCCAAGATGGTATTTCGAGCCATTAAGGTTCCTTGACGTTCAAGGAACTCAGAATAATAAATTAATGGCAAGGGAAAAGGGAAAACATGTGAGAAATATATATAATTAAGTGATATCTTGCACCTAAAGAAAAGGCACGTTTTCTTTTAGATAATGATCCCAAACTTGGCATGATGGTAGATTATGTCAATAATAAGATTCCCTCAAATTTTGGGATTAAACGAAGCCATGGTTGAGGAGTTATGATTTTTCCAAATTATCCTAAATAATCTTGAAAATAAAAATTCGGTTTTCTTTTTGGTTGAGCGCAAGAAAAGACAGTCGTTGGATGGCGATCGGGCGCTCCAGAGATCGTCTTCCAGCTTGAGTTGGAAAAGGAAAAGTTCAGTAGGACATGCGATCTTCTCGCATCTCTCTCTCCTCAGGCTACGTTTTGGAAAGATGAGATGTTCATTAGAATCGGGAGACAGAATCGGACTGAACCATCCCTGGTTTCCCTTGGTTTCAATGAGTGGGTCAGTTTCCCCTAAATTGGCAGACTCCACACTCGTCCCTCCTATATATATATATAGGACCACACACACACTCTCTGCGAAAGTCCTGAACACTCTGTTATGATCGGACGAACGAGGCGAGTCATCGTGTGGGTCCAATTGTGAGATAGATCCTGACTTTCACCTTGACTTGGAGCCGCTTCTCTTCGGAGAAGAGCTTCTCCGTCCCGTCGACTCCAGCCGAAACTGGCAAATTCAAGGGCACGTCCGAGTTCAGTAGGGTTGGGCGGAGGTGCGGTGGTCTCTACCGACGGCTGGGGGAGCAAGACCCTCACAGTTAACTCCGAGGTTGACCGCGGCAAGCACTGGGTTGCAAACAGAGGGTGGCTCGTGAGGAAGAAGAAGAGGAAAGAGAAAAGACCTCCTTGCCCCCGCGTCCCTGTAAATAGGGAATGTCCTTTAAGGTAATTCACACCCTCTCCCTATTAGCAAGCACGTTGCCGCCAGTTTGTTTTTAATCCAATAAATCCACGTGGCAGTTTCCGATTGGTAGAAAAAGAGCTATCTTGTAAAATATGTATCTATACATGAAAGTTGATCAGGAAAACGTGAAGAATCCAATAAAAATATAATTGGAACCTGATGTTGCTTGCAATTTAAAAAGTACACCAAGTTATCACCTTTGATGTATTAAATTGTGGTAAAACCCTAAGATTGATATGGAACTCGGATTTAATGACTCTTTTGGGTTAATTTGGTTTGGAACCCTAATTCTGAGAAATATTAACCTATTAAGAATAAAAGGGAGAGTTAATTTTAAAAAAGGTAGTTTCATACTTGTTTTAGGGTTTTATGCACATGATTATGTTTAGAAACCCTAATTTGGGGAAATATGGGTTTTAATGGGTTAAATCTGAAAATATAATTATAGAACTGAGTTTTCATGGTTCTAAGCTATTTTGAATATAAAAGTTCCTAATTACGGATAAATACCCTTATTGTAGTAATTAGGGTTTTCTAATGGATAAAAGGTAGAATTATGGGAAATCGAGTTCATATGTGATTAGACCATAATGAACTTTGAATTGATGATAAATGTGTATAATGATCTTGTCATGGATTAAAAGGATAAAAATAGTAGCTTTAATGTAAAAGAGGCATAATGGACTTAATTGATGGTTAATTGTGCATTAATCTGGAATTAAGGTTATGTGTGTGTAAAAGGTAACCTTAATAACTTTCGTGAAGGATACATGAGAAAATTAGGGTTTAAAAAGAGTAAAGGGAAGTAAAACCCTAATTGCAAAGTAAACCCTAAAAAGAGGAAGAAACCCTAAAAAGGAATAGAAACCATAAGTAGCAAGATGGTTTGGATAGTTTTTGATAAAAAGGAATTGGATGTATATTTCAGGATTGAACTGTATACTTGCTTGATTCTAGATTACTTGCTTGTTTGGCTATTCCTGCATCTGAGTCTTCCTGACAGGTATGTGGTTACGCCTATGAATATCTCAAATTAGTTTCCCAAGGATTTTCGAGGTTTTATCGATGACATGAATTAAACTGTTGGTTGCATTTAATTCTTGCAAATTATAATGTGGAAATGACTATCACCTAAGATATGTGCCTACTAGCTCAGATCTTAGTCCCCTCGGTAGCTTAGTAGATTGACCTCGTACATGGCTACCGATGGGGTAGGTCCATCAGGTCATTGAATGACTTAGTACATGGCTACCAATGGGGTAGGACCATCAAGTCACCATGAGTCAGGGATTGGGCTACCTTTAGGTAGGGCCATGCGACTCCATAACCCTAGGTATTGGCTACCTGTGTGGTAGGGCCATGGGGGTAAGGATCTACCATATGAGAGAGGTAGTATCCATGTCCACTGCAGGGACAACACAGAGATAGGGGATAGGTAAGGATTGAGTAGTATTGCTTAAAGCGTAATCTTGGATGTTAAATGATATTTGGATGACTACATTGTTATTATAATTGCACAATTATTGTTTCCCCCACATACCAGCTTCTTGTTGACCGACGTTTAGTTTGTCGGCGTTTTAGGTACAAATGAAAAGAACAAACAGTAAAGTGGCATATGTGGAATTAAATGAGAATTAACGTGCACAGGAGGATTAGTTAGATTAGTATCTTCATGGATAGAAGTTTAGAAATCTCAGTTTTTAAAAGGTATGCAAAGTTTTATTTTATACCAGTTTTCAGTTTAGTAGGTAAAATTTATTAATTGTTATTGATTATTTGTCGAACCTTTGATCCGGGTTATTGGTTAACGGATCTGACCTTTCGGTTCCCTTAATTGGGGGTTACCGGGAGGCGGGGTCGTTACACCAGCCATATGAGTGGATGCACTAGAGTCAATGCACCACTGTTTGTTACCAGATGATGGAGAGGCAAGCATGGCAGAGGGTCCTGGTGTAGACGAGGATGGCATCTGTGCGAGACGTTCCTGGAACATCTTCTCGAGCTCCGAACGTAACCAGTATGTGTTAGCTGGAGCAGCAGGTGTGTCAGGGGTAGAGTCGGCAGCAGTATCTGTAGCAGTCTAGTTAGCTCAATCTGGCTTGTCGTGCTTAATCTAGCAGCGATCTTCAGTATGATTGTCCCGGCCACACCAGCTGCAGTAGCGAGGGTCGGGAGAAGCACTACGTCCAGGGGTAGATGAGCCGCGACCTCTCAAGGGAGGAGGGCGGCCGCCACGACCACGACCACGACCGCGACCACGACCGCGGCCAGAATCAGCAGAGCGAGCAATAAGCGCAGGATGCACAACAGTAGGTGTAGGAGGCATGGACAGCAGGCGTTGGACTCGTTTCAGAACATCTCGAAGGGTTGGCAGCGGGTCACTTGACAGGATCTGGTCAACCACTCCAGAAAAAGAGGCAGGAAGTGCAGCCAAAAATTGCACCAGTTGCAGTTCGTTGCGCTGCTTCTGAGCAATTTTGATGTCCACCGTCAAAGGGTGGTAGAGTTCAAACTCATTCCACAGAGCCGAGCATTGATTGTAGAAGTCATCAATGAAAGTATCAGTAGAGAACTCCTTCGCCAGAGTTTTGAAAATTTCAAAGACACGCTTGGGATTCTCCTGATGAGAATAGACATGGGACAGTTGATCCCACATAGCCTTAGCATCATGAAGGCAGAGAAGAGATTGGTTGATGCGAGGCTCGGTACTATTGAGGATCCAAGACATGACGTCGGAATCATCCTTGGACCATTGGGCATAGCTTTGTCTGGTTTTGTCATCCGAATCAGCAGTAGGAACAGCAGGAGGATCTGTCATAAGATGGTGATACCGTCCTTGTGCTTTGACCTATAAAACAAAGGACGTCGACCTAGACCTGTCAAACTGGGTCAAAATACGCGGGCGCCCACGGGTCGACCTGTTTAAGTTCGGTTTGGGTGGCAAAATTTGCCACCTGCTAGAAATCACCCAAACCCATACCCACCCATTTATTTAGCGAGTTTCACGGGTGATCCGCGGGCATCCGCGGGTGCCCATTAATCTAAATAATATATTAATATACATATATTATCTATATGACTCTTAAGACATGCAACACATGTACATTTATCAATCAACTAAATTGATGGCGTGTAATGTATACAATATAAAGAGTTAAAGTATAACTTTCTTTATTGATATCCTTTGTTAATTGTTTACACTAGTGGAAACAATTTCGTTAACTTCTATATTATTTTTATGCTAATGAATATATAGTATAATGCATGTTTTATATTCAATTATAACAATTATATTCTCATTCTGTTCACTTTATGTATTGGACAATCATAAGAACATGACACATCAAGAACTTTTAGCATAATATGACAAAATATAGTGTTGTTATGGTAATATGTTATGTTATTTGTAACATCTACATCATTTAGTTTTTTTATTGTACATTGCAGAAATGGTTATTTTTCATTTTCTCTTATATTTTATTTCAAAACATCATAATAGATATTACATTGTGTTGGACACAAAAAGTAGTGGAAGCTTGCTCTAATTTTGTTATGTTTACACTGAAAATTATTAATAAATCATTCTACTCTTTTTCGTAGTGCAGAAACAAGCAATATATCTTCATTGTGCACATATTATATGGGCACCCACGGGCGACCCGCGCTGGGTCGGGTTTGGGTGTGCTACTTCCCCTCCCGTTTAACATTGGGTCTTTTTGACCCGCACCCGCGAGACCCAAACCCGCAACGACCCAACCCACCCACCCGTTTGACAAGTCTACGCCGACCAAAGATGGTAGTTGGAGCCGCCGTCGAGCTTCACTGTGGTGACACACATGGAGTGAGGAGGCTCAGGGAAGGCCATGGCAGAGGCAGGAGTTGGTGCAGTAGCAGAGTAGAGACCCACAAAGGGTAGATAGCAGCAGTAGGGATCTGACGCGTCAGATCAGAAAACCCACATCGGGCAGAATATGCATAGAGAAACCTACGCCGTCATGAGGAAAACTCAACGTTCCTTCATGAGGCGCAGGCAGATAGAATGGAGAGACGAAAGGACTCTCAACTTAGCCGGCCAATGGATGTCCGAACGTAGATCCGAAGAGCACGCTGACGTAGATGGAGACGAAAGGTAAAAACCAGTGGCAGACGGCCGAAAGGGTAGAAGCCTGGAGGAGGAAGGATGTTGTGGGTGGAGTGGGTTGTTGAGGAGGGGAGGCGGCGGTGGAGGTGGAAGGAGGAGGAAGGGGCGGCGGCGGGTGGCAGGGAGGGGGTAGACGGCGGCGGGTGAGGGTGGAGGGGAGAGGAGGGTGGCGGCTGGGAGGGGAGGGAGGGTTGGGCGGCGGGCAGGGAGGGTGGAGAGGGGGGGGCAGGGGGAGATCGGCGGGGGGGGCTCACGTCATGGGTGGGTTGATGGGTGGGGAAAAGGATAACTTTCTCTTGATACCATATAGAGAAAAATGGAATTGCTTATTCAGTGAGTAAAAAGGTTTACAGGGTACTCGCTTATATAGCTACAAAGAGTTGAGACACATATACAAGTGAGCAATATGGGACTAATACAATAAAGAAGTAGGAGAAAAAAAACACAGCAGAATAAGTAAATAACACAGTATTTCTATAGGGATCTACAATGGGTACAGTCTTTTCTGGACGAGTTTGAAAATCCAATTCAGAATCCAGCAACTCTCTATTATGACAACCACGTTTTCATTCACATTGTCCAGTCTTCCATGAACTACACATCACATTAAGTTTGATTTCCATTTTGCACGAAGCTTGGTCAAAGCTAAAAAGAATGTGACTCCTATGACAGACTGGGCAGATTGTTGATATCCTAACCATACCATTTGCCTCCTGCTCTTTTCCAGTACATGGGTGTCAAGTTGGGACTACACAATGTATACTCTCCATCTTGAGGGGTAGTGTTAGTATAATGATGATTGGGCTTAGGTACAATGTTATATCCTTTTATAATGTTCTTCGTGCACTTAATTGACGGATCCATTTAAGCAGTTAAGTAATAATCACTTAACCTCTATACTCCTATCTATAGGGGAACTCTTATACCCCTTTCTTGGCCTAAAGAGATTATTCTTTAAATTTCTCTTAACAAGAATCAAAATCTAAACCCTACACTTTAATAGGTTTGATCATGTTCCTGCCTTTACATCCATCAAGAACGATTGTCACCATTCTGTCTCATTGTTTTCCCTTTCCTCTCTAGTAGTTTCTCATCATAGATTCATCATCCTCCCTGAATTTCTTCTCAAGACATACCCATCATCACCCCTTATCAATCTATTCTCTTTCTCACCCAACAACCAATACCCTCTCTGATCAAAACCACGTTGCAAGAATCAAACTCTCCTATAATTTAACTATGTCGGACAATACCCCCGAGCTTAGGCTTATATAGATTACTCGTGTGAGGCCCTAATTGGCTTGTTTATGCTAATGACCCTACAGAAATTACAAATAAAAAGTAACTAATTAAGAACTTACAAGTAAGTTTCTCATATTACACTTAGATCCTAGAATTGTAACATTTGCATAATAAACCCTGGACAAGAACCAATACATTACTAAATAAAAGACAAAGATAAATACAGATAACTCAACTCACGACACACTCTAATCAAGAGTGCCAAACCCTAGCCAGGCTCTGGATGAGCAAGTTGTCCTACATCACTCTCCCCATCCTATTTTCCCCTTCTATTCAGCTGCTATCTTGTTGCTTTCCCTCTTGTCATCTTCCCCGCCACTTGTTTTCATCCAGATTGATCCCTCCCTTAATTCTTCTCTGCATTCCCCTACATACTCCATACCAAGTGGCCATTCATGGTATATAAATATATGCCCTATGAGCATGATTCCTTGTGTCATTCTACCTTACCTGCTCCTATAGATGACAGTAGCTGGAGAATATGTTTAGATTTCTAACCTTTCGATGGGGTCTTCAGTGTGCAATTTTATAATGCTTGATGTATTGATAGGGTTTCTTTGTCAAGTGTCACTTACATAGTCTACAATTTGATGGTGCTTGATGTATTGGTAAGGTTTTAGTGGTTCTTCAAAATTGACCTATGCACCATATACCACCAAATCATGTCAAAGATCTTCTAGAATTCACAACTATTTTATCTAATCCATTCTATTTCATTTAGCATAGTCACTGGAAGCTTGAGAGAACACATGCATTGTGTACCAAAGTATCCATAAATGCTTCATAAAGATTAGATGAAAGATGAACCTGCCAACCAGAAAGTCCTAGCCAAAGAACTAAAAACTTGCAACCTGTAAATGACTTGCAACCTATACAGGGAAGTGGAAAAGAAAGACATTATGCAGAAACCACCTTCCACAACATCTACGGATCTGCCATCTCTGACCATCCTAACAATCAATTCTCCTCACTCTCCTATCTGTAATCTGTACAACTACTGGCTAGAGGATTCTTCTTCTACTGCTACTGTTTCTTTTTACCTTACATTCTCCATCTCTCCTTCCATGTCTCCACCTATTGATGTTTTTGTGCCTTCATCCACCTCCTGCTTCATTTAAATGTTTCTTTTTGAAACATTTTCAGAAGGTATTGGAATGGTTTTGTACATAATTTAGGCATATAATAACATTTACTTTACAAATAATTACAAGATTGCATATTGGGTAATATGTATAAACATATAAATAATACAACTAAAAAAAGACCCAAGAATGCCTAGGCGGGTCAAACCCACAGCCTAGCTGCCTTGACAAGCATGCTTTGGGCCTAAACTCTCTTTAAACAAAAAACTGAAAAAGTTGGAAATATTAAAATTTACAGATGTATGTGTTTGAATGTCCAATAAGAAATTGACATTACTGCACCACATATCATCACCTTAAGTACCCCTTGTGTTCCTTCATATTGATTGTAGAGGCTAGAACTTGAGCCACAACTGAGAAGAGCAAGGGCTCCCAATCAAATACCTCTAAGCCTTCATTTGGCATAGAATAAGCAACTCTATATGAACAATAATATCAGCTGAACTGAGTTGTGGAACAACTGGTTTGTTTGTTCTACCATGACGCGGTAAATTTTTAATAATTCTACCCCAGGGAGAGACAGAATAATGTTTAAATCCTCTCTCAAGAACAGTACGTAACTTCCACTTATTTTTGCTTGATTATTTTGTTTCCCAAATAAGTAAATAGCCTCTAATTTGGTAGGGCCTACTTGGTTACTCCTATAAAACAACTTCTCTGATGCCAAACTAACCTGAGGAAATGGGGAGTTACTCTAAGCCCTTGTGTTACTTCATATTTGATTGTAGAGGCTAGAACTTGAGCCACAGCTGAGAAGAGCAAGGGCTCCTGATCAAATACCTCTAAGCCTTCATTTGGCATAGAATAAGCAACTCTATATGAACAATAATATCAGCTGAATTGACTTCTTGAACAACTGGTTTGTTTGTTCTACCATGACGCGGTAAATTTTTAATAATTCTACCCCAGGGAGAGCAGAATACTGTTTGAATCCTCTCTCGAGAACAGTACGTAACTTCCACTTATTTTTGCATGAAAATTTTGTTGCCCAAATAAGTAAATAGCCTCTAATTTGGTATGACCTACTTGGCTACTCCTATAAAACAACTTCTCTGATGCCAAACTAACCTGAGGGAATGGGGAGTTACTCTTAACTCAGGGGCCTGCCATTGCAGAATGAAAACCTTGTTGTTTATAATAAAACAGTATTCTAATTAATCCACTTAAACAAAGATGAAATACTTATGAGATCTAAAATACTACGTTTATTGTTGAAGATCAACACTTAAATGCTCCACTGTGGATAAAGTACAAGAGACTAACCTCGCGAATCGACGTAAATAATCCAGAAAACACTTCCGAAAAAGGCACTATGTTTCCTGTCCATAATTTGAGGCACCACGACTAAGTTAGAGATTCATTTTATACTTAAAACTCACATATTGTTGCAGGAAGATCTCAGATAAAAATCGACATTTACCAAGTTTTTGACTGTATGAAGACTAGAGTAACGCTCACCTATTATGATGGATGAGAAAAGTAAAACTTGCTAATTGGCTTGATGCACTTTGCCTATACTCTACAAGCTAGAGGCACTTTGCTATGATCTACAAGCTAGATGCACTTTACCCACAATCCAAAAGAGATTTTAGCTGGCAGTGATATATTGAATCTTAATACATTAAAAGAACATATTAGGTAGCAGGTACTAACACTATTGGTTTCTTTCAATACAATATCACCTTTTGAACCAGATCGCTACATCCATGAAGAGACTGTGATGGGAAAATGCCAAAAAATTTTAACTTTAAGATGTAATACAGTAAATGAGTATGATACCATTAAGTTTTGTTTAGTTCATTCAAATGATAATCAAATATGGACGGTCTTAAATTTATATTCTAAAATAATAGAAGACGGCTAGTTGTTGTATTAAGAAGAGAAAACCTTGTTCCTATATATAAGAGAACAGGGAAACCTACAGACACAACCTAACCCTAATGGGCTAAGACATACTTGGGCCCATAATACAAAGCACTTAATAATATAAAGAAACAGACTCTCTAATACGCCCCCTCAAGCTGAAGTTAGGAGAATCCCAAATTAGCTTGGAAATAGACAGACATACTAAAAAAATGGATAAGTCAAGCCCATACAAGAAATTTCTCCCCCTCGGTATTACAATTAAGCACTCAAATCACTCAGACACTCCTCCTCAAGTAGATACTCCATAGCAGGCAAGAAGTCAAGCAAGTAGCAGAAGTTTCTCAATCATCTGGAGCAGAAGTTTCTCGATCATCTGGAGCAGAAGTAAGCAACAACAGAACATCATGGTCTTTATCACAGTCGTTAACGTCGCAGCCTAGAGAGTGTTGGGTCACAGCAGCAGAGTATTCAATGTACAAATAAAGTATGGACGGGTCAACGTGCAAAACAGAGCACGGACAGGTCAACGTGTAAAATAGAGCACGGACGAGCCAGAGAGTGGTGGCATACAGAAGCAGAAGGTCGACATGCAAACAAGGCACAGACAAGTAAAAAAAGTCAACATGCGAAAAGCACGGACTAGCCAGAGAGTGATGGCACACAACTGAAAAGTGGACATAGACGGATAGAAGACCCTCAACACAAACAAGTAGGCAGCAGAAATAAATCTCCAGAAATTAGTCCATTCAAGAAGCATGTAGTGATGGCAGCAGCTATAAACTTCCTCTTCTCTCCTCCTCATCTCTCTCCTCTACTCATCTTCTCTTCCTCCTATTCCCCCCCTTACACCAAGCACAAAAGGAGTCAAAAGAAGTGGTTGGGGTGGAAGTCAGAAAAAGTGGTAGAGGTAAAAAAAAATCAGATAGATATACGGAGGAGGATAACCGATAAATCAATTCAAGGTGCAAAATGACCCGATTAAGTAGATCCGGGTAGAAAAACAAATGGATCTTTCTCCGGCCCATCTGATTAGGCTAAAAAATAGATCTGACTAGCACAAATATGTAGTGTATATGGGGGCAGTAAAAAAATATATAAAGGGGAGATAAGCCATGTATGAGGGGTTGTTTGGTTACAGTGAAGAGAGGTGGCTAGCGGCAGTTGGGTGGGTGGTAGGACCCAACAACAGGGAAGCAGCATGGCAGCAGTGGTATGAAGGCATGGCAGTGGCTTAGGAGAAGCAATGAGCGGCAGGAAAAAATATAAGGAACACGGAGGGCTGTAGGGGTGAGCAAATAATGGTCCAGACCGCAAAACCGGACCGGACTACTCAATTCGGTCCGGTCCAGTCCGCGGTCCGGGAATTTCGATAAGTTCGGTCTTCGGTTCGGTCCGCGGTCCGGGAATTTCGATAAGTTCGGTCTTCGGTCCGGTCTGGTCCGGTCCGGTCTGGACCGCAGATTGACTTTTGTATAAAATTCATATATATTTGAAGGTGTATTCTATAATAACTACAAATAAAGTACATATATAAGCACTACTAGTATAAATGTTTGATACTAAAGTTATATAATTGTTAGAAGTGACTAAGATTATCAACTTTGTACAATTAAATAAGTTGTAAAACATGTAAAAAAGGCTGATTACGGTCCAAACCATGGTGCAGGACTTCGACTTCGTTTCGACTTCGCCAGGTGTGGAAGTGGAAGTTTGTGGAAACTTCGAGGAAGTTTAGACGCAAACTTCGACAAACTTCGATGGTGTTTTTTTTAGCAAAATGATGCATAACTTCGATTGGAAACTTACAAATTATGCTCTAACTCTAATTCATATGTATTAATTTGACATAAAAAACACAATTCATGACTCTCTAGTGCTAGGTAAGTTGATAATACAAAGTAGTAAATGATGCAGTGCACACTTGCTAATGTTCTCAAGTCTCAATAATCATGTTTTACATTTGCAAATAAAAATATACAAATTCTTATACAATTCTCTACTTCAGCATACATTTTCCAAGCAAATATCCTTCATACTTCCGTATATTACATATGAAATATAGTAATATACTAATATAGATTACAATTCATTAAAATGAAGTGCATACCCAATAAATGTCTTCAGTAAAAAGTTGAATGCCTTCCAAAATCATGGCCTGAATGTTGAGCTTCTTGAGTCTGCCTCAGTAGTGACATTTGGTTATCAATTCTCATAGCATATTGCATCCAAGTTGTGTGCTGAGAGTGGTTGAGCTCATAATCATGCACATATGCAGCAAAATCTTCATGGGATATTTCTGACAAATATCCAAATCTTGTATACAATGCAAGCTGTGTTGGATATCTGGAGGCAAGAGATCCTGGTGTGAAGTTGTAAAATTTTGGTATATGGGGTGGCCTTTCTGCATCAGAATCAGAAGGGGGTACATATATGTTAGGTTGTGGTGGGGGCTCGGGTTGTGCCATTGGTGGATAGTAGTGACTCTGACTGCAAAAGGATCAGGGGCATATCCAGGGCCTAAGTAACTATATGATTCATTATCAGTTCTATGGGAAACCCGACTTCCATAAGTTCCTTCTGAATCACCACCATAATATCTAGGAACGGGTTCTTGTTGATAAAATCCTCTAGAAGTAGGCCCAGTAAAACCCAATAAATCATCCACAAAGGTGCTTCTTGTTGCTCCCGATTGACCTCCCAATGAGAGACTTCCAATTGATTCTGTGATATTGTCAGTGTTGTAAGGTGCATGATAAACAGGTTGAGGCACATGTCCTTGACCCTGTGGATACCAATTCTCGTAGCATGTTGACAATGAATCTAGTTGTTGTTGTGGAGATTTACCCTTCCCCTTTCTTTGGTAGGTTCGATCTGTCGGTCTTTGAGTACCACTACCACTCTCATATTGTTGTTGATGTTGTTGTTGAGGTTGAGGGCGAGGAGATGGTGTTCTATGTGGCGGCGTATCTCCTCTTATATAGCTATCAGGAGTGTTGCCCCCATCATCACCACCTGAGGGCTCTGGAGTGGTGGAACCTGATGAGGCATCTGGTTCATCCTCTGGTAGACCCTGCCAAAAACCATCTTTATCAATATGTGTGTTGTCTTCTTCCACTCCAAGAGTGGTCTGATCTACTTGTGCTCCCTCACTTTGTTGATATTCATCTACATCAACCCCCATTGCCCCTGCAATTGTGGCATTAGCCCCCCCACCTGGACGCCCTTCATCAAGTAAAGGCTCAGTAGTATTGTTCAACCATGCTTGTAACGGATCTTCATCGTCACCCCTGTCAGTGTAGACATACGCCCAATCAAGAGGATCAATCTCGACATTGCTTGTTGGGTTCCTCAATGATTCTTGTGTGTGTCTCTGCTTCAACTTCATATTATAGTGTACAAACACCAAGTCATGAAGGCGTGATGCAGACAACCTATTCCTTCTTTTTGTGTGAATCAAGTTGAAGGTTGACCAATTTCTTTCACATCCACCTACTGCTGTTATTTGGGACAAAACTTTTACTGCTACAGATCTCAATTCCTCACATTCACAGCCATAATTCATCCACCAATCAGCTGTAAAAAATAAAGAATGTTTAATGATCAATCAGTGGACAAGTCAACCATTCATTATTATGGTATCAAAATGAACCAATCATGTAATTATTTTCCAGGAGAAAGTTTTTCCCTTGAATAGATAGCCGCTGGTAGCCCAAACAGACTAGATGCTCTCTGAATGGTTTTATCTAGTAATTGGTTGTAGTTGGACAATGAAAGAATTAGATTAACATTTTATAATAATTTATAATAAAGAATTATGTACTATGACTATCCATACTTGTGCAACAGCTCGAATAGCGTCATCTTTGTTATCAAAGAGCTTATCTATCACTTCTTGGAGACCCATTACCAAGTCTCCTCTTCTCCCAATGTCATTTTTGTATTGAAACCTTGGGTTTAAAAAATAAGCTGCACATATAAGGACACAAAAGTTAGAAAATATTAGATGACTAACAAACACTAAGACCTAAATGCAATGGCACATCCTTACCCGCTTTATGCAATGGGTGTAGAAGCATACCATCCCATCGTTCATCCACAACTTTTAGGAATTGTGCCTTGGCATTAGTTGCAGCTTCTTCAACTTTATCTCTCATAAGGCGCATTGCCTCATAGATGTAGGGCATGGTGGCATTCTTATCACCATCCACCATGCGCAAGACATGTACTATGGGATCCATTATCTTTACAGCCTTGGTCACTCTAGTCCAGAAGTAGTCATCATTCAAAATTTTCACCACTTCTTTGGCTCTGTCAGATTTACTATCAGGGTGTTTGGCCCACTCTTCAGAAACAAAAATCCTTTTTAAACCTTGTCGTCTTTGCTTTAAGCTTTGCAAAGCGATATAGTTGCTTGCAAATCTTGTAATGCCCGGTCTTACTATGTCTCCTCCACAATACTCTTTGCTTCGCATCATTGCAAGTAGGTAAGAGTGATTATATATAAATTTTGTAATTCTTGTTGCCCTAGGCATTACATATTTAAAAAGATCTAATTTTCCAAAATCTTTCAAAATTAGATCAATGCAGTGTGCAGCACATGGCGTCCAAAATAAGTTGTAATTTGAAGACTCTTCAACTATTTTTCCAGCTTTTTTGAAATTTGGCCCATTGTCAGGGCAAATTTGTAACACATTCTCTTTTCCAACATATTTTATCACACCTTTAATCAATTTTGCAAGGTACCTGTGGTCTTTGATGTGGCGAGATGCATCAACTGATTTTATGAAAAATGTATCACCGTCACAATATGCCATGAAGTTGATAATCTGTGTCTTTGTACCACTTGTCCAGCCATCACACATGAGTGTCAACCCAAAAATTTTCCACTTTTTTTGTTTCATCTCCTCAATCCACTGCTCTAGCTGAAGTTTCTCCTGCGGAAGATATTTGTTCATTAAGTCATGTGCAGTTGGTGATTTGACTCCTCATCCATGTTCAGCGACAACATCTATCATATGTTGCATGTAAGGGCCTTGTGCCACATTGGGAGCAATACCACTAGCAAATATAAATTTTCCTATCGCCTGTCCCACAACATCTTTTACATTCTTCCACATACTTGTCAAACTTTTCTGCTTATGACTTTGTTTATGAAAACCTGGTTCAGAAGAAGTATATATCATGTTGTTGGTCCTCAAACCCTGCATTTCTATGCTTTCTAAATTGACAACATTTGTTGGACGGCTTCCACTGCCACCACCAACATTGAAATCAGATGGGCCAAAACCACGTCGGGTTTCATAAAATTGTCTTTCTTCTTCTTGTCTAATTGCCTCCTCCATTCTCGATCTTTTCAGTGCATGTCTCATTGCATCATCATCATCATCATCTTCTAATTCAACTACATTTCGTGGTATCGATGCACCGAACATCAGCTCTTTGAACCTTGCATCTCTAATCTTGTCTTCCATGTGTTTTAGATCTTTTTGATTGAGTTGCTTGGAAACAATTTTTCTTATCTGATCTGGGCAATCTCTACACTTAGCAACATTTTTATCCCCTCCCACCAAGTGCTTTTTGAACCTAGAAATCCCACCACTCATTAGAGTTTTCTTACAGAAATTGCACTTGGTTTTTTGCCTACTTCCATCAACCATTTCAAAATACATCCATGTCGGGTCAACTTTCCCACCTGACTCACCACCTTCACCCTCACCTCCAGCACCATCACGACCTGAACCAACCATTAAAACAAGTAGCACCCACAAAATACCCATATCTTCAATCACAAAGAACCTACACACAAAAGATTAAAAGAAGCAAATATTCGAATTAGACAAATAGTGGGACAAATATTAGGCAAAAAAGAAAGACTAAGTTAACAAACTAGGTAGAAAATCATACATTTTAGAACTAAAAATTAATAATTAAGTAATAATTATTTAATATTAATTATTGAAAAACTGAAATTGTTAAGTATATTGAAAATTTGTAGTATGACGACATTGACGAGTTAATAAGTGGGACTAACTAACTAAGTAGCTAACTAACTAAGTTAACTAACTAAGTAGTGAATAATCTAGGTTGAAATTTGAAAAAATCGTAATTTTTTAGAACTGAAAATTAATAAATAATTACTGAAATTATTAAATATGTTATAAATATTGTAGTATAAGCTAACAAATTACTCAATAACTAACTACAATACAATATTACGAATTTTCTAAATCTAAATATAATTAATGCAAATTAGAAGTATAAAATATTAAGTAAAACGAAATTTATAAAAACAGTATTTTAAATGTTTGTTTTCTAATATTATGCTGTAATAATACATAATCTAAGTATACTTATGCTAGATCTATGCTAGAGCTAAGTAGATCTAGGCTAGATCTAAGTAGATCTAAGCTAGATTTATGCTAGATCTAAGTAGATGTAGGTAGATTTAGGCTAGATCTTAGTAGATCTAGGCTATATCTACCTCAATCTTACTAATAATCAATTTTTATATGTAAAAACAGTAATTTTAGATCATTAGATCTATTTACTATGTATATTTATATGGAAAAGTAGTATAGAAGATAGAGTATTTAAGAATTAGTAGTAGTTTTATATATTTGGAAATGAAAAAACAAAGAAAAATGAAGGAATTTGGGATTTACCTTCTCAAACAGCACCAAAAGCACTTAGCACCAGTTCTCCAGCAGCAGCTGCGCATGCCAAGGAGAGAATAAGAGAGTGTGAGGCTCCCCCAGTCAGCCACTAACTTAAAAATATCTCCAGCAGCCTTTTGCACTTAATGGCCTGGACCGTCCAAAAGTCGGCCCAACATCGGCCACATCGGCGAAGCTTCGCCAACATCGGCGATTTTGGGACCATTTTGTATAGCAAAAAGTCAACATCAGCGAAGTTGGTCAAAATTCGGCTCGATGTTGAGACGGGCCCGAAGTATTCCAGAGTCGACTTCGCTTGGGCACGAAGTTCGATGTTTCGGCGAAGTTTCGCCCAACATCGCCGATGTTGCGTTCCATGGTTCAAACGGTCCGGTCCGGTCCGATCCTAGCACAAAATGATCCGGTCCCGGTCCGGTCCTACCTTGAAACGGTTCGGTCTGCGGTCCATATATTATTGAAATTCGGTCCACGGTCTGGTCCGGTCCGGTCCGGTCCGGTCCGGTTCGGTCCGGTTTTGGACCGATGCTCAGCCCTAGAGGGCTGTGAAGAACCCGACAGCTTATTGCAGTGTCGGCGGGAAAGCGGACCGTAGAAGGTGAAGATGGTGGCTTATTGCAGCGGTCAGGCAACAACACAGGTTGGTGGCAGAAGAAGTCATGAGGCGGCAGCTTCAAGCGGAGATCAGGGTGGAAGCAGCTGGACTGAGCCAGCGGTGACTGCAATAAGAAGTTGGCGGCAGCTCAGCTAGGAGTGGTAGGGGGCGGCAAGGCTTGGGCAGAAGTTATGGCAGCAGTTACGAGCAGCAGTAGGGTGGCGTTCGGAAGTAGGTGGAGTTGGCAGTCATGGTTTGCGGTGGGTAGCAGGAGAAAGGGGAAGCAATAGTAGCGGGTAGGTGATGACAACATGACAGAGAGAAGTAGGTGCTTTTGGCGGAAGCATAGTAGTGGAGAAATCAGCAAAGACTGGCGGCTGGGCATCATGTAGCAGCAACAAGGGTTGACTGAGAGTTGGGCTGCAATATAGAGAGATCATTGTTAGAAAATTCCCTACAAGCAGCCAAAAACCGCAAAGGGCGGTGGCCGCCTGCAAGGGGCTGTCTTCCTTTTCTTTCTCTCTATCACTTAGGGCGACGCAGGATCAGTGGCTACTCTGATACCATCTTAAATAATAGAAGATGGCTAGTTGTTGTATTAAGAAGAGAAAACCCTACTCCCATATATAGGAGAACAGGGAACCGTACAGACACAACCTAACCTTAATGGGCTAAGGCATACTTGGGCCCATATTACAAAACACTTAATAATATAAATAAACAGACTCTCTAATATATATAAAATTAACATATTTATTTAAAAGAAAATAGGTTTGATGATAGTTTTTAATTGTTAAAATGCATATAGATGAAAGTATTTTGAAATGAGACCCATTAACAATTGTCTCTCTGCTGTAAATACACCAACACAAAATAAGGTAATTGATGCACATGTTCTCTCTATTCTAACCTACATTCTCCCGGACAACAAAATCACATCCATGTTCTTATCGTCTTTTAGTAATCTGAAATTAGGTTATTATATCAAAGACCGCTCTTTAAGATTACATGCAGTACAAAAGTACATTTGAATAAACCCATGAGCACAAGACATTATTTTGTCCCCTTTCATACAAATTGTTCAGCAGCAATACTGCTGAATCTCAAGGCAAGTTTTTATCTATGCACATTGCCTGTAAATTATATCAGCACCAATAAATTAAGGTGCATACAGACATGCAGAAGCTCAAGGCTCGAAGAAGATCAGGGTAAAAGTTATTATCTTGGCACCTTTCATACAGATTATACGGCAGTAGTACTAATGAAACTCAGACAAGTAGAAGTTTTAATCATATCAGCAGCAGCACTGATTTGAATTGCATGCAGACAGGCAGAAGCGCAAGGCTCAAAGCAAAAGTAGGTAATCCCAAAAAAAGTAATACAATAAAAGGTAATCCCAAAACTAAAAGATGAAAACAAAATCTTAGGTAAATATCTAATTGGGTACCTGGCATCCGTGCATCCAATCCAGATTCACTACAAGTTCAAAAAAAACAGAATCTAATATCAATAGGATCCGGATCAGATTTGGATTTTGGATGGAAATTTAGGTTCAGATGTTGGATATTACTGTATTAATGTATATGGTTCGGGAAAAAAATCTGAATTTAATAGTTATATGCATATACTATAAAATGTATCATAATATAATGAGTAAATACAATATGAAATATATTTATTAACACAAATGTATTATTATTTGTAGATCAGACAATTTCAAAATTCGAACGGCATCTGACTAGATCGGATTTGGACAGTATTATGTGATATATGTCAGATATTATATATGATACTGAACTGAATTTTGTTTCTTCGGATTCGGATTCGGAGTTGCACTATCTGATTTGAATTTGATCCGTTTACAGGTTTGGTCCTAAGATTATAGAGTAAACAATACTGCCGTGCATTCACACATAAGTATAGAAAGCTGTACATCCTACAATTGCATAGCAAACTGCCTTTTCAGCTTAAACTTGGGCCTATTCCTAGCAGTGAATAAACTAACCTCGTGAACAACTTTTCCACTTTAGAGTTTAGAGTTATGCACATGTAATGAAGCCTTAGTGGCGTACTTGTAAATATGTATTCGCAAACTAACATAGAACACCCAGCCAGAAGAATTGGTGGTTGTTTTTCCTTCTCAAACCACATTTACATGAAAGCAAAGCTATGCTATCTGGAGGCATCTTTATGAACCATTACGTTTGTTGTTGTAAAAGAGAATACAGAGATAATTCTCATTAATAACTTAAAGGCATTACATGCTCTCGTATATATGGGAAAGAGATACAAATATACTTGTGGTAAAAGGATCCTTACTTGAGCATATCAAAATAGAAAGGAGAGAGAAAATACATAGTGGGCCAAGGCAAAATACTAATAAATTGACTCTCCCTCTCAAGTTAGAGACTAAGCGTTGCATAATGACTTGGTACCCATATGTTAGAACAGGGTTGGAGGTAGTGGTTCAGTGAGAATATCAACAAGTAATCTGATCTCCAATACTCACATGTGGCGTCACAATTTTCTTGCTTTAACAAGGTCCCGCACAAAATGGAAGTCTACTTCAATATGTTTTCTACACTCATGGAAGACTGGGATGCATGCAATATGCATAGTTGTATGGTTCTCACAACAATGTAGCTGACATCTGGACAAGAATCCCAAATACACAAAAAAAGAATTGCACCCACTAAAGGAGCATGCATAAACCATTTCTCTAGATTTTGCTTCCATGCTAGATCAAGCAATAACTTACTATTTCTCGTTCCTTCATGCAACAAGATATTTGCATATCATATTACAGAATCCATAAGTGTGTCAGAGATGGCGGGAGAGGGTTTGAACCACATCGAAAGGGCGAATGGTGAGGCGATTCTGGAGGGGCGATGGCAACAATCTTCAAATTAAATCCAGGTGGTTTCCCGAGATAATTCAAGCAAGGCGAGCATGGAAGTTGCTGTCTCTACAAGGAAGTGGTCCGATCTCTTCTCTAGCCAGAAGCAAAGAGAAAACACGGCGCTCCACTTTATTCCTCCGGTGGTAATTGACGGTGAGTTGAGGTATAATTGTGCCAAAGCCCTAGGGGTTGCAAAGAAATGGAGCAATACAGCTGCTGGATACACAATCGGCCTTAAGCCTCATTGGCTGACGCTTGTTCGTCACTTTGAGATGGTATAGAAGCCGCAATCCTCTTTTGAAAGTGATTCCAAGAAACAAAAGCTTCTTCATCGTGAAATTCAAGGAAGATGTAAAAACTGTTATAGAAGGTCATGTTTCTTTGGAAGCGAGCCTTTTCTGCTGAAGAAATGGGAGATTGGTGAGCCACTCAAGAAGCAGAAACTGGTGGAAATCTCAATATGGGTAAGATTCCTTAAAATTCCCTTAAAATTCTGGGATGATGAAATGCTAGGACTTCTCGGAAGTTATATTGGTCATCTGCTCTGTTCTGATTTTTCTAGGTAAGCTATCTCTAGGCTGGATTATGCTAGAATTTTAGTCCTGGTTTTGAACACATGTGATTTTCCTAATTATATTGTTCTGCGGAGTGACGTGGGGCGTAGAGATGATATTGTTGTTTCTTATGAATATATCCCAGAACGTTGTTTGAAATGTGGATGCTTTGGGTATGAATCGAGTAGTTGTAATACCCTGGAGAGTAAGATGAAGTGGATTACAATCCAAGATCAGGTGAGAAACCAGAATACAGAATGGGTTTCTGTCAGTTCTAAGGAGCTTAAACAGGCGGATGCTCCCAAATCTATTGCTACAGCCCCGATTTCTTCTGATATTCCTTTTCTGGTTAGTCACGTTCAAACTTCTCTGATTCCCCAGTTGATACAGAGGTAACTCTACCAAAAGTCACAAAAATACTCAGTCTTCTAATGGTCGAAGTGTGAATGTTTTAAAGACCCCTGCTCAGGTCTTACTCAATGCAGCTCCTCTGGTAATGTGTCATTATATAAAGAGGTCCACTCTGTTGCTCAGATTACTCCTATTAATTCTCAATACACCATTCATAATAACATGGATAGCATTTTGGACAGCAAGCTTAACATTAAGAAACCTGTGATAGATAGGGTTATATTGTGGTGAATAAAAGTAGAGTTCTACTGAGAAAACCAAACAAGAGTCTTTCTACTGCTAAAAAGATTGTTGAAGAAGTATCTACAAATATGTTTGAGATGCGTGGTGAGTTCACTGGTGATGATCCAGAGGCTACTCAGACCGGCAGGGCTCCAGTCAAGGATAGTGTTAATGGTTGATACTCTGGGGGTGTTCTGGGATATCTGGGGTTTTAACAAGCCTGGATATGAGGAGAAAGTTAGAGAGGTGATCTCTCAAAATGATCTTCCTATTAGTGTCCTAGTTTAAATCAAAGTCAAATATAAGAAAATTCAAGTCATTCACAGAAGCTGGAACAATAAAGATTGGTGCTCTAAATCACAAGTCTCATCCGCTTGGTAGAATTCTCATCTTGTGGGATCAAGACGTAGTGAAAGTGAAGAAAATCTTGGAATCTGACCAATTTATACATTGTGACGTCTAAATAGAGTCTATTTTTTCATTATTATTGTATACGGTCATAAAGAGGAAATAAGGACCTCTGTTTGGGGTGATCTAATGACTATTAATAGCAATATTAATGGTCCCTACTCCCAAGTTGCTTAGACTTTAGTGCTATCAGGTTCTCTCATGAGAGAAAAGGCAGAGGTTTCTACTCTACTAGAGCTATGGAGGAGTTTAATGATGTTTTCTTCAAAACTGGTTTAATTGAGCTTGAGTGGAAGGGTTTTTTTTTTTACATGGGATAATAGGCAAAAAGGAGACCAAATGATCCTTTCAAAAATTGATGTAAACGTGGATGCCACAAAGCTGCGTGTGATGCAGCATGTGAGAGGGTCCATGAACCCACAAAATTAGAATATAAATGAATATAATGAGATATATTAACACTCCCCCTCAAGTTGGAGCGTACACATCGTGTATGCCCAACTTGTTGTAAAAATTCTGAAATACTGCTGGACTCAATGGCTTTGTGAGAACATGGGAAAGTTGATCTTTAGATTTGACGTGCGGAGTCACAACAGTACCATTCTTGATCTGATCTCTAATGAAGTGGCAGTCAACCTCTATATGTTTAGTACGTTCATGGAAGACTAGGTTCCTGGCAACAACATAGATTGCAGCTTGATTGTCACATCTGAGCTCTATAGGAGACAAAACAGGAATCTTAAATTCAGAAAGCACAGATTGAACCCACTGCAACCTATGAAGCACGGATACTCCAAAACAGGTGTCGTACCCGTATCCGATACGTATTGGATACCAATACTTTGTGGATACTCCTGGATACGTATCGGATACTCCTAATCCGTATCCTGCCGTATCCAGGCCGTATCCAGTCGGTTAAAACTAGAAAAAAAATATGGACATGACATTGTTTGATTAGCATTTAACACCAGCTCATGTCTCAACCCTCTTTGTTAAGTAGTAGCTTACAGCAAGGCTGTCATAGTTGCTTCCTTGAAGTAGTTCAAGGTTAGTCACCATTCCTCTTGCTAAATGCCAATCTTCCTTCTTCTCTTTATTGTTTGTATCTCCTTTTTTTTGGATTTCACTTTTTAAAGAACTTCAATATGTAATCTGGATTTTTGTCTGTTCTTTATTGCAAACCAATTCATTCACCTTTACATGGTACTTCCGGATGCTTTCCCTGCTAAGGTGCAAGTTTTAAGCACGTTGATGTCCTCCATATTGTATAAAAGGATTCAATTTAGTATCGTTGGGTTAACATGCCTCTTGTTTTGGTAACTAAATCCATTGTGATTTATAGAGATATGTAGTTTCATGTGTTTTTCTGTTCCTTTACTTTGAGTGTCATGTGCTTAGCATGTGCCTCACTTACTCCTTTTCTTATGTTGTTTAGTCCCATATGGGTAGCGCTTAGTTTAGTCTCTTGTTATGTTTGCTATATAAGAGACTCCTATGTAATCTGTTTTACTCATCCAATAAACAACATTTCTCCTATCTACATGGTATCAAGAGTAGGCCCTCAATTTCTCCCACCCTAATTTCCCACCCATGACATAACAGCCCCCCCCCCGCCGCCACGTCCCCCCCCCCGCCGCCACAGCCCCTCTCCCTCACCTCCTCCTCCCTCCACCCCTCCTAACCCTATCCCTAGCCGCCACCCCCCCCCCCCCCACAGCCGCCGCCAACCCCCCCCCCTAGCCGCCGCCGCCGCCAGCAGCGGCACCCTGCTGCTGCCGCACCACCACCACAGCCACCTCCCATTTTTTTCACCCACTCCCTTCATCCCTACCCACACTACCCTCTCCTCCATATCTTCCCTCCTCACCATATCCACCATTTCCCCCACAATTTCCCTCCCAATCACCTTCTAAATCCTTACGTACAGCCCTGTGCACTTTCTAATTTTTCTCCGTCTACGTCCGGCAGATTGCGGATTTGTGATCGGGACACCTCTGGCCTTCTAAGTTGAGAGTCTACTTTGTTCCTCGGGATTTCTGCCTGCGCCTCATGTTGGAACGTTGATTTTTCCTCGTGATGGCGTAGGTTTCTATGTCTTATTTGCCCATATTGGGTCCTTCTGATCTGCCTTGTCAGATCTCTGCTACTTCTGCCCATTAAGGGTCTCTGCTGCCTCTGCCTGTCCAGGGGTTCTACTGCTTCTCTACGGCGTGGTCCATTCTACAGCCATGGCGTATTCTGAGCCACCCAGATCTCTGTGCGTCACCACTGTCAAACTTGAAGGGGGATCCAACTACCATCTGTGGTCTGCGTCGTTTGTGTTGTATGTCAAAGCACAAGGTCGGTACCATCATCTCACTGTTGATCCCCCGGCTGCCCCTACTGCTGATGCTGAAGACAAGACTAAACAGGACTACATTCAGTGGTCCAAGGATGACTCCGACGTCATGTCCTGGATTCTCAACAGCACCGAGCCTCGGATCAGCCAGTCTCTACTCTACTTGCATGATGCCAAGACGATGTGGGACCAATTGGCACATGTTTATTCTCACCAGGAGAATCCCAAGCGGGTGTTCGAGATTTTCAAACAACTCGCCAAGAAGGAGTTCTCCACTGACTTGTCGATCGATGACTTCTACAACCAATGCTCTGCTTTATGGAATGAATACGAGCTGTATCATCCGTTGACTGCCGATAATAAAGTTGCACAGCAGCACCGCAATGAACTTCGCCTGGTGCAGTTTCTGGCTGCGCTTCCTGACTCCTTCTCAGGGGTTGTTGATCAAATCCTGTCCAGTGACCCGCTTCCTACTGTTCGAGATGTCCTCAAAAGAGTCCAGCGACTACCTTCGCTAACTCCTGCTTCTGCTCCTACACCTTCGGCTCTGGCTGCTCGCTCTACTGATTCCGACCGTGGTCGTGGCCGTGGTCGAGGCTGTGGTGGACGAGCTCCTACTTCTAGCGGACGGGGCACTCCTGCACCTGGACGAAGCACTTCACCTCATCCACGCCACTGCGGCTGGTGTGGCCGTGATAACCATACTGAGGACCGTTGCTGGATAAAGCATGGTAAACCCGCTTGGGCCAACCAAGCGGCTGATGATACTCCTGCTGCTTCTTCTGTGGATCAATCTGCTGCACCACCTAACATTGAATGGTTGCGCTCGGAGTTTGACAGAATGTTTCAAGAACGTCTGGCACAACTACCATCTACCTCAGACTCATCAGCCATGCTTGCCTCGTCCTCGTCCGGTAACACAAAGTGGTGCATCGACTCTGGTGCTTCCACTCATATGACTGGTACTCGTCATTTATTTTCACACCTTACCAACCATACTCCTATTTCTTCTGTCACTGTCTGAGACAACGCCACTAACCTCTACTGAGAAAAATCTGACCACTGTTGTGACTATGGTGAAGAAAACCACATCTTCTTAAAACCTCTAAAAGACTACCTTTAAAACTGAGTTGGCCTCTTCTTAGTGTTAGCTTCACGCTTCTCCACCACAGACTACTCTATTTGTCTCACAGACTCCACAAACGTGGAAAACCTCTCCATGTTCTCCAAAGCGGGCACTATCATCGTTAGCTTGGTGCTCAAACCCTTCTCAAACCGTCATATCCTCTCCTTATCTGTTGCTGCCATGTGAGGACAAAACCTTAGCAACTTCATGAACATTGCCTCATACTCGTTGATCGTCATTGAACCCCATCATATCTTCTTAAACTACAATATCTTCTCATCAAGATAAGTCTTGAGAATTATATGCTCACAAACTCCCACCAAAATGCCTCCCAACTGATCACGACTCCGGGTCTCTTCTCCTCCTCAATGGCCCACCAGTGGCCAACTATCTACCCTTCAATAGGTACACTACATGCTTCACCTTGTCCTCTTCTGGGATATTGAGGATCTTGAAAGCCTTCTCTAGCTTTGTCAACCACATATCTGCATCTGCCGGGTTGTCGTGATCAATTAATGGGACCTGGTCGGAAAGTGTTCTTGCCTCTATCATTAGCTCAGGTAGTTCCCATTTCTGGTGTTTCAGTCACCTTTCGATGGCTCCCTTAATGTATGTGCCAGGAAGTTTATGAAGAAGCAGGCTAGCGACACTGTAAAATAAAACAACGGAATCATATTGCAAGACTGTAAAATAATCCAAGTTTAAATCTAACAAAGAAGGATGGTCGATGGCTTGATATAAACGATTAAGGAAGTGATTTCTGGATATAAAACAATGGAATCATCATATTTCAAGACTATCTTCATAAACCGATTATCATATATACCTTGATAGAATGGAAACTGTGAGAATGGATGGGAAAGACCATGTGTGTTTATGTTTCATGGGGTGTACTTACCTGTCGCGCGCCGAAGCAGCAGGGTGGCAAACCGCCGTAGTCCTCGCCGGCAAGTTGGGAGACTGATCTCTTCCTCGACGTCCCCTCCAACCCTTGGCAACGTCGTCGGCACCTTGGAGAAGAGCAGAGAGCGTTCCAGCAGGTAGCGTCCACGGTTTGGTAGATTAGGGTGAAAAGGCTAGCTAGGTCGACCTCGCGGGTTCTGCGAGCAGAGCAAATGTCGGGAGTAAATGTCTCTGCCCAACGCGTGGAGAAGAGGAACCGTTTTGTAGGCCAGGGAAGCCGCGCGGGAACAATTTTTTTACTAATTGTGGCCCGCTCATTTGATTTGGCAATTTTGAAATGCCACTAATTAATTATAAAAATGCCTTAATTGGTAAGTCTTTTCTATAAACTCCATAATACGTGGTTTAGAGGCATTTAAATTACAAATCCCACTGCATTACATAGATAGTGGCATTTTTTTAGAAAAGCCACTAGAATAAAAGCCACTAATGGGTATTTTTGCTGTAGTGTCCCCCACTCTAGCTTTGATTGTGCAATACTTCCAATCGTAGCAACTACAAAAATATAGAATCGAGTATGAAGACTGGTAGGAATCATTTCCCACTATAATAGTACATACAACTTAATTGGAATACACAAAATCAAATTAGTAGTTCCAAATATTTAAGATAAAAATCACATGCAACCCTTTCAATAGTATTTTATATATAATAAGATAAGACAAGGGCCAATATATAATTTATAGCCGCTATCTTGATAAACCAAGGCAATGCCACTGGGATGCTATTATTCATATTCTTCGGTATCTTAAAAGTGCTCCTGGAAAAGGCCTTCTGTATAAGAAACATGGCCACTGTGACCTATCTGGTTTTTCTGATTCAGATTATGCAGGGAGTCGGTCTGACGGGAAATCCACTTCTGGATACTGCACATTTGTGGGCGGCAATCTAGTTACCTGGCGCAGTAAAAAACAAACTGTTGTGGCAAGATCAAGCGCTGAGGCAGAATATAGAGCAATGGCTCATACTACTTGCGAGCTGCTATGGGTTCATAGTCTTCTGAAGGAGTTTGACATATCTCCGCCTAGCCCTATGCCCATGTTCTGTGACAATAAGGCGGCCATTTTCATTGCGAGCAACCCAACCTTCCATGAAAGAACCAAGCACATTGAGGTCGACTGCCACTTTGTATGGGAAAAGGTTCTTTCAGGTCAGATCTACACTCCATATATCAGTACAGAACAGCAGCTTGCGGATATCTTCACCAAAGTGCTACCCAAGACTCGCTTTCAGACTCTGAGTTCCAAGATGGGCTTCGTCGATATCTTCGCTCCAGCTTGAGGGGGAGTATAGAGATATGTAGTTTCATGTGTTTTTCTGTTCCTTTACTTTGAGTGTCATGTGCTTAGCATGTACCTCACTTACTCCTTTTCTTATGTTGTTTAGTCCCATATGGGTAGCGCTTAGTTTAGTCTCTTGTTATGTTTGCTATATAAGAGACTCCTATGTAATCTGTTTTACTCATCCAATAAACAACATTTCTCCTATCTACATGATTTATTCTGAATTTCTATCTAGACAATATCTATTTCATCTCCTTTGAAGATAATCATTGCATCCCCATCCTTATGTCTCCCCCTATGAAGCACCGATACTCCAAAATAGGTGTCCTACCAATACTTAATACATATTTGATGCTAATACTCCCTAGATACTCTTTAATACATACCAAATACTTCTTAAGTCGTATTCCTTTTTTTATTAACAGGATATGACCTCAATGCAGCTAGGATACAACCAACCCATTAAACAGCCAAGAGAGCACCCCACTCGTGTGATCCCTCAAAATCCCAAAACCATGTGACTTCCAACTCTAGACTTCCTCTATTGTATTGTGATTTGAGAATGAAATTGGTATTGTCTGTTAAACTTTTAAAATAAACATTAAAAAAACAGTTGTATCCATGTAAAAAAACAGTTGTATCCATGTTGTACCCGTATCTTATATTTTTTGAAAATTGTCATATCCCCGTACCGCACCAGTACCCGTATCCATTTTTGTATCTATATATGTGTTTCATAGTTGCTAGCTATACCCTGAGAGAAGATAGCTTGGTATCACAGATGACACAACTCACTTTACAACACAACATTACATGATACATGAAATGTGAAAGGTTTAGAATATGATATTATATGTCTTTTTGTAACTTGTCTCACATTAATATGAATGAAAGACCCCTTTTTAAATCATTGTTTGATATTAGTGTATTGGTTTCATTTTCTTTAGAAATATTGTGATTTTTGAATGAAATTTGATTGTCTTAATCTATTTTTAAATAAATATATTGGTTATTTTTAAAAATATTAAATAAATATTAAAAAATTGTCGTATCCATGACGTACCCGTATCCTATATTTTCAAAAATTGTCGTATCCCCGTACCCGTACCCGTATCCGATACGTATCTGTATCTAGACTGCAACTCACAACAAGCATGAGTCATTGCTCGATACTCAGCCTCCATGCTAGATCTTGCCACGACATTCTGCTTTTTGCTTTTCCAGGTGATAATGTGATTTCCTAGAAACGTGCAATATCCAAAAGTAGACCTCCTGTCATTCAGATTACCAGCCCAATCTGCATCTACATAACCAGTAAAAACAAGAGTAGACGCAGGAGTCTTGAGTCTATAATAGGTGATCCCCTTACCAGGTGCACCTTTCAGATATCTCAGAATACAGCAGACTGACATCCAATGTGAGGGTTGTAGTAAGCTCATGTGCTGACTTACCACTCCTACAGCAAAAGAAATGTCAGGGCGAGTAACTGTCAGATATATCAGTTTATCAGGAGTTTTCCAGTAATATCCCGAATCTAGATAATCAGTATCATCGGTCGTCTCCATCACATGACAGTTCATAGGAGTAGACATCGGCTTGGATTCACTAATACATGCTTCCTGCAGTAAATCCAGCACGTACTTCTCTGAGACAAATTAGTACCTGCATGAGATCTAAGTACTTCAATGCCCAGAAAATATCTCAGTTTGCCCAGATCCTTTGTATGGCAATGCCCCTGCAATCCTTCTTTCACACGTGATATGCATGTAGAATCACTGTCGATAATAACTATATCATCAACATATACAACAATAATAATAGATCCAACAGGAGAGCTAGAATAGAATAAGGAGTGATCACTCACAGAACGACAGAAGCCCATCCTTAGTACAACATCACTGAACTTATCAAACCAAGCTCTTGGAGATTGTTTCAACCCATAGATGGCTTTCTTCAATCTACACACTTTCTGACACTCCCCCTGAGCAACAAAATCAGGAAGTTGCTCCATGTACACCTCTTCCTGTAGATCACCATGGAGAAATGCATTCTTGACATCAAGCTAAAATAGAGACCAGTTAAAAGTAGTATTCAGAGAAATAAGAATCTGCACTGAATTCAAACGAGCCACTGGTGAAAAGGTTTCAAAGAAATCAACTCCATAAGTTCCAGTCTAGCCTTCAACCTCTCAACTGAACCATCTGGATTATGTTTTACTGTGAATACTCATCTGCAGTCCACAACATTTTTATCTGGAGGTAAGTCAATAAGTTCCCAGGTGTGGCTTTGTAGAAGAGCAGACATTCCCATATGCATTGCATGTTTCCAGCCACTATCTTTCATAACACCAAGATGATTTCTTGGAATAACCACAAATCAATTCCAAGAGCAAATAAACGGGCATGCTTAGATAATTTTGACAAACAACACACATTTGCAATAGGATGTCGGATAGTACAGGAACGAGTACCTTTGCTAACAACAATGGGAACATCAAGGTCAAATGGTTCTTCAGAAATCTCTTGAGTAGAGGAAGATGGGGAAGGCTCAGAGAAAAGAGTCGCTACCTCCTCTGGATCTTGCCTGCCTCGTCTATTGTAAACATGTGGATATTGTTGAATTAATGTATCATTTGTTGGTTGCTCTTCCTGAACTATAGTATAGTCAGGAATGATAGGTGGCACTCTCTCACTCTGGTGTGGTGGTGGCACTCTCTCACTGATGTATGATGGTGGCACTCTCTCACTTTCACACAATTGCTCCCCCTTACTGGGAACACTAGAGAAATATGGTGTGGATTCATGGAAAGTTACATCCCTAGACACAAACATACGACAGAGACTGGGAAAATAACACTTGTATCCTTTGCTAGTGTTGGAGTACCCAAGAAAAAGAGTCCTAATAGACTTAGGAGATAACTTATCAGCCTTAGGATCAAAATTGTGGACAAATGAAGTACAACACTCTGAGAGAAACAAGAAAAGGATGATCCTTGGGACGTAAGACCGAGAACGGAGTACATCCTTGAAGTACCAAAGAGGGTTGCCTGTTGATAAGGAAACGGGCAGTAAGTAACGCATCAGACCGAAATCTCTTAGGAACATTGGATTGAAACATAATTGTCCTGGCAATATGAAGAAGGTGACGATTTTTCCTCTCAGCTACCCCATTTTGTTGAGGGTTGCGAGGACAAGACCTACGATGTATCATCCTAACAGAGCTACAAAAAACAGCCATAGCACTTTGAACATATTCCAAGGCGTTATCAGATTGAAGAATTTTAATTTTCACTCAAATTGAACTTTTATTTCTTGATGAAAATGCTTGACAATGGATAACACAGACTCTCTACTCTTCAACAAATAAATCCATATCATGCGAGAAAAATCATCCACAAAGGAAATAAAATAGCGAAAACCATTATAGCTATTGGATTTTATAGGACCCCGAACATCACTGTGGACTAACTCAAAGGGACAAGAAGCCCATTTATTGACACGACTGGGATAAGACATTCTATGATGTTTTCCCAGTTGACAGGACTGACACTCTAATGAAAATACTTGGGATAACTCAGGTTCTAACTTTCTCAAGCTTTCCAGCGAAGGATGCCCATATTTGTAGTGCCACATTAAGGGAGAACCGCTCAAAAAGATAGCTGGAGCAGGAGAAGATACTTGGCGAGGCAGACTTTCACCATGGAAGAGGTAGAGATCACCTTTCCTAGACCCCCCACCAATCGTCCTCATACTCTTGAGATCTGTAATACAAAACAAGAAGGTCCAAATGTCACTGTACATTTCACAGTATCAATTAATTTTACAACAGAGAGAAGATTAAATGGAAATGCAGACACATAGTGTACAGATTTAAGATCAATTTTAGGAGTCAGAGAAACATATCCACTTGCTAACACTCTCCTCACTGAACCATCTTCTATGGTCACAGATTGGTGAGGAATATGTGAGTTAATGGAACGAAGCAGTCTCCTCATACCAGTCATATGTTGTGACGCTCCAGAGTCAACCACCCATGAAGAAGTTGAACCAGAAGCCAGTAAATAGGTAGCCTAATTACCAGTAATAGATACCAAATTTGCTGAGGAAGATGATCCCAAAATCAGATGTTGGGTAGCCAGAACAAATCTATCATATTCCTCCTTGGTAGTGTGATGCCAGAAGAACCAGACTTTGAAACAGGAGGCTCACAAGACTCAGTAGTGCCAGCATAGTTTGCTGCCCCCATAGGTGGTGCAGCAGGTCTACCATGCTTCTTCCAGCATTTCTCAACAGTGTGTCCAAGTTTGTCACAGAAAGTGCACTTCGGACGTGTGTCACGTCCTCAGTCCGTACCTGTACGGCCTCCTCTAATGCAGCGGCTATAGATGCATGAGAATCTCCAGGAGGCAAGACTGATGTAGGATCAACTGGTTCAAATTTTGATTGTAAAATCCTTGAGTAAGCTTCTTCTAAGATGGGAAGTTTGTTAGAAGCTAGGAAGACACTACGGGCGAAACTGCACGAAGAACTCAGGCCAGATAAGAACTTTGATGTAATCAAGTCATCTCTATCTTTGACTTGTTCTTGGACAGTCACCGGATGATAGAAGCTTAGTTCTTCAACAATAGCTTGGATCACTCCAAAATATTCTTCTAAAGGCTTGTCTCCCTGTCATTCTGCAAAGAGGCGATCATATATCATAAACTGACAAAGAGCATTCTTTTCTTGAGAGTAATGCTTCTTTGTTGCATCCCATATTTCTTTGGCAGTAGTATAGAACATGAGCCTCGCAGCAATACCAGGTTCCATGTTACCCCATAGCCATGTCTTCACCAAACGTGGATGCTGCAAAGCTGCGTGCAATGCAGCGTGTGAAAGGGTTCATGAGCCCTCTCCTTTTTATTAATAGAAGAACTTAGAGAAATTACATAGAGGTCCAGCAATATATGGAAATTACAAAATTAGAATATAAATGAATATAATGAGATACATCAACAATAAGAGTATTGCGTAATGAGTTTAGGGATCACTTCAAAGATAACTGGGGTGAAATTCAAAGTACTATATACATAGCGATCATCAACTGATTGTCAGAATGGACAATGTTATGAGGAAAAAGAGAGGATACTTTAAATTTTTAAATGTTTGGTCTAGCATCCTGAATTTCAGAATATCGTTAGGGATGCCTAGGATATCAAGATTGATGGGAACCCTATGTTCAGAGTTACTAGGAAGTTGAAAATGTTAAAGAAAAACTTCTTCTTAAGTGGAATAAGGATAAATTCGGTAATATATTTACTCTGGTATAGCTCTTAAATTCAAAGGTACTAAAGATTTTAAGATAGCTGACGTTAACACTGACGATGTGTCTTTGAGAGACATTGCTACTGATAAAAGGAAAAATCTATCCAGGCTACCGAGAGAGGAGTCCTTTGCTAAACAGCTTTCTAGAGTGAATTGGCTGAAATTGGAGACAAGAATACAAGGTTCTTTTATAACTCTTATCTATAAGAATAAGAGAAGTCTTTATCTGATGTGTCTTAAACAAATACAATACACTCTCTTTTATAGGATAAGTTACTAAGTGAGAAATAGAAGCAGACAATGTGAAATAAAAGAAAAGCTAAAGACAAAGACAAGTCTAAAGAATAAATAAAACATAAAGCATATATATCAATACTCTCCCTCAAGTTGGAGCATAGATTTCAAACACGCTCTTGTCCACTAGTGTAGCAACCAAGTCTTGGGAAGTATCTTGGTAAAAATGTCTTCAATGTGATCTTTTGTCCGAAGATAAGGAGTGCAAATGCGATCAAAGAGAATAGATTCTCAAACAAAGTGGCAATCCACCTCGATATGCTTGGTGCGCTCATGAAAAGTAGGATTGCTAGCAGCAAAAAATGGAGGCCTTATTGTCACAGTGCATGGGAATAGGATCAGGATCAGAGATATCAAATTCCTTGAGGAGTCCTTGGACTAACTTAATTCACAAGCAGTATGAGTCATAGCTTGTATTTTGCTTCAACATTAGACCGAGAAACCACAGTCTACTTCTTGCAGCTCCATGTAAATAGATTTTCTCTAACAAAAGTGCAGTAGCCAGAGGTAGATTTCCTGTCATATCCACTTTCGGTATAATTAGAATCAGAATATCCAGCAAATTTGCAGTACCCATGTCTACGATATAGTAATCTTTTCCTAGGTAATTTTTTAAATATGTAAGTATATGACAGACAACATTCCAATGACACTATCGAGGTTTCTTTAGATACCTACTAACAAGTCCAACATCATTAGTAATATCAGCTCTAGTAGCAGTAAGATAAACAAGCATACCAACCAATCTTCTGTATTGGTTGTTATCAGGATAGGGTGGTGAAGATTCATCATCCCAATTGGTATTGGGATCTAGAGGAGTGCTAGCAGGTTTAGATACAAGCATGCTTGTTTCTGTTAGAAGACCTAGAACATATTTGTGTTATGAAAGACAAACGTCATATGAGGATGTGAAAACTTCAATTTCCAATAAGCACCTGATTTTGTCAAGATCTATGTAACAAAGTGTTGTTCTAGGTATCTTTTAGTAGCTGAAATACCATCAGTATCACTTCCAGACAAAATTATATCATCTACATAGACAATAAGAACCACAAGCCCATAATTGGTTTTCTTAATGAAAAAAGGCTAATCCGAAAGTGAGTGTCGCAATTGAAATTTTAGAAGAATCTAGCTCAATTTATCATACCGTGCTTGTGAGCTTTTGTTTAGGCCATATATCTCTTTCCTGGGTCTGCAGACTTTGGAACACTTCCCCGAGGTAACAAAACTAGGCGGTTGTTGCATGTAGACTTCCTCATGCATGTCACCATGTAGGAAGGTATTTTTGACATCAAGTTGAAAAAGAGGTCAATCATTGTTCACAGCAACAGATATAAGCACCCATACAGAATTAAGTCTGGCAACAGGGGAAAAAGCTCTAGAATAGTCTACCCCGTAGGTATAAGTATAGCCTTTTGCCATTAGACGGGCCTTCAGTTGTTCAATCGAATCATTTGGCTAGTAATTAATAGTGAAAATCCAACAATAGCCAACAGTACGGCAGTTTTCAGGGCGATCAACTAGATCCCAAATCTTATGATTGTGAAGAGCGGCTATTTCAGCTTCCATAGCTTAACGCCAAGCAAAATACTTAAGAGCTTGTATAGCCGTCTTTGGTATAGAAACAGCAGAGATAACAGTAGTAAAACAGGAAAAACTAGCATCAAGATTAGTTGTAGAGCAAAAATTACTAACTGGATGTTGAGTGCAGGAACGAACACCTTCCCTTTGACTGATGGGAAGATGTAGGTCAGAAGTTACATGGGAGGTGCTATGATCTGTCGACTAAGGAATTGAGGGGTGATGACGGGGACGGTAACCTAGGCTCTTCTCTTGTACACCTATAGAAAAGGAAGAACTTTAGTTACTTCAGTAGGATGATTTTCAACCACTTGAAGTAGGAAAGTGGGATCCAACAGATCACTCAATAAAGCAGTCCACTTTTCAGAGTAGTACGGCATGTGTTTAAAAAAGAAGACATATGCACTAACAAAACATGGGCATGTTGCCTATTTAGTTGATAGGTTAATTAGTCTATTGTCTGCATGCGAATGTTGCCCATGGCCCGTTAGGGTTCAGTCTGCTTCCTTGTGTTTCCTTGTAGTTGCCTTCTCTCCTATTTATATAGGGCAGGGGTGTAAAACAACAAATATTTTTCTAACATCCATCTTGTTTTCTACATGGTATCAGAGCTATAACCCAGGGATAGAATCCTAGCCGCCACCTCCTTCCTTCCCTCTCTTTTCGACGCCCGGTCCAGCCCTAGAAGTCATCGCCCCTTCCTCTCCTAGAGAGAGTAACCAGGGGAGAGCCCGCCTGCGGGCAGCTGTCGCCTCCTTCCATAGCTTAGGTCAGCCGGCCGCTAGACATATCTGACCACTATGGTCGCACCATCTTCCCATTTCACATAAATCTACATATATGCGTCGGCGCCATCATTCCCGACAATCTCTATCCAGTCCAAATCTCTGGGCAGTATTATTTCCCGTCCAAATCTATCTGTCGTCATCACTTTCCCCATCTCCTTAAAGAAGATTGTTAGAATAGAAGATTGCTTGAATATGAATAGGTTGTGATAGATGAATACAAGACTGGACACCCCTGTCCTATATATAGGAGCAAGGGAGAAACCCTGAGACTTGTGTCCCAAGTAATCTAAACTAGACGGGCCGGAATATAAAGGCCCACTAAACTAATTAGCCTATTTAACTAATAGACTAATATAGACACTTTAACAAAGATCATCGTCAAGCAGCTCCAGCCGTCACTATTGAAGAAGCCACGCCAAGCAGATCAGCCTTCCGCTCTAGCAACCGTCTTCACCGCCTTGTTGCCCTGCCGTCTCCGCATCAAGTCACCGCGCCAACCATCAAAACCTCCATCCATCACTCCACTGCTACACCACCTCTTAGGATCCTGGACAATGTTTATTCCTATCCAGATCTGGTTGTGGTCAAGCAAGGAGTCACCGCTTTTCATGATCAAAGGAGTACAAAATACGGTGCTAATTACCGTCGACCCATAGTGCTAATTCTCGAGATACTTGTCTCCATGACGACGCAAATTTCCGTTGAGATCGTGTATCAGCCACCGCCGATACGGCGTGTTGCGCTCTAGAAATCATCCTGACGGTGCAAAGTTTCACTCAAATCACAGCTGACACGGCAACACGATGTGTTGGATTCCAGAACTCTTCCTAACGACGCAGATCGCAACATACACGGCGTGTCATCCTCGAACACGGCGTGTCGGCAGAGTCAGAGTTACACCTTCGAAATCAGACACGGCATGTCAACTTTGAACGCGGCGTGTCGATGAAGATTCAGTTTACGCCTCCGACATTCGACACGGTTTGTTGCATCTCCATACAGCGTGTTGCTGGGAGCCTGTCCTCATCAACCATCAGAGCTACACGATGTGTCAGCAACCTCACACATCGTGTCATCAGGAGCCTGCCTCTCACCCCCGACAATCTACACTGCGTGTCCAGTCACAGACATGGCGTGTCAGAAGTAGTCTGTCCACTTCAAATTTCAATTTTGACGTCCTCCAAAGGTCTATCTCTCCTTCAATACTTGATGATAATCAGATTCTATTACTATTTTTTGACCCAACAAAATTTTTTACGGGGGTGGCTTTTTGGGCCAAGAAAAGATCTATTTAATTTCAATATCCGGATCTTAATCGGGTTGTTTTTGCATATTGATTCCGATTAT
Organism: Alisma plantago-aquatica; assembly: GCA_963693085.1. Taxonomy (NCBI): domain Eukaryota; kingdom Viridiplantae; phylum Streptophyta; class Magnoliopsida; order Alismatales; family Alismataceae; genus Alisma; species Alisma plantago-aquatica. The sequence goes on along the minus strand of OY856409.1, from coordinate 1,706,838,208 downwards.
TGGGTTTTTTTTCTGCCGAGAGCCATTCTGGCAGTGCCACTTCTCCTACCGAGTAACATTTCGGTAGTGTATCTCCTCTTTCTGTCGAATTTCCATTCTGGTAGTCTTCTTTTTATTCTCTCTACATTCTACACCTCTCGTTTTACCTTTTCACTTTCCCACCTTCCAGTCTATCATGTGTGCGTCTTTCGACGTGTGGGGGTCATATTTCCCTTTTTTCCACACCATTTACTCACTATCATCGTATTTGGTGTGCGGGGGGTCATATTTCCCTTTTTTCCACACCATCTACTCTCATCGTATTTGGTGTGTGGGGGATAGAGGATAGAGAGATAGAGAGGAGGGTATGAAGAGAACATGAGAGGATATGAGAGGATATGAGAGAGATGCGATGAGATGATATTCCAGGCTAACTTCATGTTCTTCAGCACATCTGTGTACTGATGTCTTTTTGGCACGTCAATTCCACTTAGGATCACTCTACATTTCAGTCAGCATCAAAGGATCTCATAGTTGCGGTATTGAAACCAAGACTTTAGCATTCATACCGCATTATGTACATCAGGACAAGAGTTGTTGCGGCTAATTCCGGCCTCTAGTCCCTTTGGTGTTGATGACGTTCCAGTTGATCATCCATATTGCGTTGATGGTGTTCCAGATGGTTGCTTTTTCTTCTTTGAATCTCGTCATCTTCAAGCCTGTACAAATTTTGTATCTTCAAGGATTCATCCAGAGTTATATTCACAGAGCTACTTCGTCACTTCTTCAAGTTGCATCTGCTACTTCAACGTGTTGAGACGACACACCTCAACACCTCATCCAGCGTGTTCGTGCCACGTTATGCACGTCAGTGTTCTTCTGCGACGATTCCAGTTGGTTACGCTTCTCAGACAATTCAAAGACACATCTACTGCTATATCGACATTGTTCCGTGTTTGTGCCACGTTATGTACATGGGATGTGTTGAGTGCGCTTATTCACTCCACATTCCTCTCTAATACGCTTATTCCACTCCACATTCCTCTCCAGTGAAGATGGCGTAGTCGTGGTATTTATGATTGTCTGCTTCAAATGTTCTTCATTCCATATGCACTTCAAGAGAAAGACCTTAAAAGCTCGAGCTTCTCCAACCTGCAGAACACATCTTGTAAAGAATAAGATTAGATTGAATGCAATGGGATGAATACAAGACTGGACGTCCTCTCCTTTATATAGGAGAGGGGAGACGCCCTAAGACTTAGGACGCAAGTAATCTAAACGTGCTGAAATACAAAAGCCCAATAACTAATTAATCTATTAACTAAATAGGATAATATAAACTCTCTAACACTCCCCCTCAAGCTGGAGCATGGGTGAAACACATGTCCAAAGCTTGGAGGTTCCAAGACTCGATAAAACGATAAAATAAATGATAAATGCAAGATAAAAGATAAATATCACTCCACATACAAAAATTGATACTCCCCCTGAACCATGTGGTGACAATGCCTCTCTTCTTTGAAATTGTATTCTGCAGGCTGGAGATCATCGAGCTTTGATGAAGGTCTTTTGGAGTGCATCTGGAATGAAGAACATCTGAAATGGGACCTGAATACTGCAGCAGTAATTCGCCACTTGGAGCAGACGATCCTCAACACCATCACTACGTCATCTTCATTGGATTACGTACTTAACGCGGCACGAATGTGGATGCCCAATGTCAATGTAGTAGTAACGGAATCTTCGAATTATCTGAGAAGACGTGCATAACGTGGCACGAACACAAACGGACGATATGCTGGTCATACGATGCAGGTACCATAACTCTGACGCATGAACCTTGGGGGCTTGACAGGAAAGGAGATATCATCCATCAAGGAAAATCCCAAGAAGATCAGTGGAAGGCGATGCTAATACAGCAGATGCAATTCAAAGAAGACATGATAAAGCATCTCAGTGAAGATAAATCTGAATGAATCAACCTTGCAGAAGTAGATTGACAGGCTTGCTGAGCTTTTGAAAATTTGAAGAAGCACCCATCTGTCTCATGTGAATGCAGCTGAAGCACACCATCAACACCTGACGTACGTAACGCAGTACGAACGTGGATAGCTCGGTGTTGATGTTGAATGAAGATCCTTCATTGCTGTGTGGAAGTAGAAAATGAATGTGTTGAACAATGTGAAGCTCCATGAAGATAATAGCATGGAAGATATATAGCCTGAATACATATATCATCTCTTCTCATACTCTCTCTCTCATACATATTCTCTCACTCTCTTTCTCTCTTCTCATCTCTTCCTCTCCTCTCTATCCCCCCCGCACACCAAATACGACGAGAGTGAGTGTTTGGTGTGGATAAATAGATATATGACCCCTGCACGTAGAAAAGGGATACACACATGATGGGTGGGTGGGAAAGGAATTGGTGGATATATGAAGATGTGCAATATGTGGAGAATGAAACCGATAACCGGAGAGAATATGCTAAATCGGTCAATGTAAGATCCGGATAGAAAAATAAATTGATCTAATCCCAAAAAATTCGATGAGGTTAAAACTTGGATCCGATTAGCAAAGATATGACCGATTAAGGATCCAAATAGGCATAATGAATATGGAGGGAATTGATAACTAGGAGTAGACATAGATGGGAGGTGATGGTGGAGTGATGAAGATAGCCGGTAAGGTGATGAAGAGCAGCAACTTGCGGGATGTAGCAAAAAAAATGGGCGGATTATGTCACTCAGTTGATGTAGCACTTGGTCGTAACGGAGAAGATGACAAAGGGTCTCCTACACAGCTCCGGAGATATTGCATGCCAAGAGGATGCATGCGGAGCCAAGGGCGGAGCCTCTCCACGAGCAACGATGAAGGTTGCTACTGAGGACGTCAGGAGATGGCCTGTGCATAACTCAGTACTACCGAGTTGACGTCGGTAGTACTGAGATCTTTCTGGACGACGGGTAGCAGGTTGGCGGCGGCTGATTGCTGCTTGATGGCGATGATGGTTGATGCTTCTGCGGTTGGTGGCGCTTATGATGCTGCTGCTAGATGGTGATAGTGGAGTCGATAGGCGACGAAGGCACGGAGATAGCTGCTTGGAGGCGATGGGAATATAGCGGCACTGCTTCTGTTCATGGAATACGGGCAACAGAGGTGGAAGGCAGCGGGTAATGATGCAACGATGGCATTTGGATATGTGATGGCTGGAAAGGAGATCACCGGCGGTAAAGTTTGGATTTGGAAAACATAGATCGCAGGTCAGGAATTAGCGCCGACGTACTGGTCTATGTGAAAGTGGAAGAAGGAGAGCCATGGAGGCCGAAATTGCCTAGCAGGCAGTCGGCCGAAGCCATGGAAACTGCGGCGACCGCCCGCAGGCGGGGGTTCTTCCCCTCGGTTGCTCTCTGGAAAAGACGAGCGGTGGCGGCTAGGGCTGCGTGCGCGTCGAAAAGGAGAGGGAGGAGGGGCGGCGGCTAGGTTTCCCTCAGGAGCAAATCGCGCTCTGTTCACGTAGGAATTACTGTTCATGTTGTGTACAGTTCACGTCGGAATTATCGTTCACGCCGCATACTGTTCACCGCCGGAGTTACTATTCACGACATCGTTACTGTTTACGGCTCTGATACCATGTAAAGAATCAGATTAGATTGAATGTAATGGGATGAATACAAGACTGGACGCCCTCTCCTTTATATAGGAGAGGGGAGACGCCCTAAGACTTAGGACGCAAGTAATCTAAACGGGCTGAAATACAAAAGCCCAATAACTAATTAACCTATTAACTAAATAGGCTAATATAGACTCTCTAACACATCTCAAAGAGGCGTCATCATATCTTTTTTAGGAAGTCTTGTTTAAGGGGAAGTAATAACTTTTGTATGGAGAGTGACACTGCTATCGTTCATGTATCATTTATTTCTTATCGTTCAATCGAGTCACGTAACTCCCAAGCTTGGACATGTGTTCACCCATGGTCCAGCTTAAGGGGGTGTTAGAATATTAGCCTATTTAGTTAATAGGTTAATTAGTCTATTGTCTACATGGGCATGTTGCCCATGGCCCATTAGGGTTCAGTCCACTTCCTTGTAATTGCCTCCTCTCCTATATATATAGGACAGGGGTGTACATATCAATAAAAATAACAAATGTCTTTCTAGCCTCCATCTTATCTTCTACAAAGATAAACAACCAAGTGGCCTGAGAATAGTCATCAATAGAAGTCATAAAATAGCAAAATCCGGACAGACTAGTAACAAAATGAGGTCCCCAGATATCAGCATGAACAATATCAAACAGATTTTTAGAACTAATCTATATTTTCTTATGAAACACAACTGAGTCTATTTTCCAAATTGGCATGATTCATACAAACAATATTTATCTGAAATTTTAAAAAATAGGTGCCACGGTTTAGCAACAGAAGGATGCCCCGGACAATAGTGCCATTGTAGGCCAATTACTGAAGAAGATAGTAGGGCAGCAGCCAGATCGCGGCACATTTAGGCAGTACAATCCATCCGGTCCATCATGGCCGGAACCAATCTTCGTCTTCGTATGGAAATCCTGAAATACACAACCCTCGGGATTCCAAGTGATCGAGCATCGAAGGCTCTTAACAGTTTTACTAACTAATAAAAGATTAAGAGGAAATAATCTTAGAACATAAAGCACAGATTTTAATGGCGAAGTATGGGAGAGAGATATAGTGTCGATGCCATGAATTGGTGAATGAGTTCCATCCGCCACTATAAATGGTAGAACTTGAGTTGTTTTCGATAAAGTAGAAAACAGTTCAAATTCGCCAGAAAAATGACCAGAAGCACCTAAGCAGTGTTTTAAAAAGCATGCTAGGTGGCCGCTTCAGCGGCCACTTAAGCGGCAAAAGGTTTATGCCGATTAAAATGCACTCCAAGCGGCTATTGAGCGGATTTGAGTTAATTGGCCGCTTTTAATCCGCTTTGGTCGCTTTTTCTCCCGCTTTTTCTGCTCTTTCCCAAGTCTGATATTTTATACAGTAACATTAATGTCAGTAATGTAGTTGATATTTATATGAGTGTATACGTATATGTTTATATTAAATGAATGTGAATAAGTTAGCTGCTGATTTAATGTGTTCTTAGCTATTGATTTAATATTCATTATATATTAATTGAATATGAATATATAGTTAGTTGCCGATTTAATATGTTCTTAGCTACTGATTTAATATATGAGTCGATACTTTATGTTTATATTAAATGAATATCAATATATAGTTAGCTACTGATTTAATGTGTTCTTAGATACTGATTTAATATTCATTCTATATTAAATGAATATGAATATAGAGTTAGCTACTGATTTAATATGTTCTTAGTATTAATTTTAAAGGTATACATAGCTTTAATTATGTAAAACATTCACAAATTATAATATTATTTATGTATATTATGTGTATAAACTGTTGAAAATATTAGAAAAAGTAAGCATCCGCTTTTTAAAAAAGTGTTCGCTTATTCGCCCGCCTGGCAATTAATCGGCTACAAGGTCTTGTCCGCTCGCTTCCCACTTTGTGCTTTTTAAAACATTGCACCTAAGTCAATTACATATTTCTTTTAATATAAATTACAAGAGATGCAAGCAAAACAGAAGGACCTCCATCTTGAGCAGGTGGTTGTGAGGATAGGCGGCATGTAGAAGTTTCTCAAACTCGGAGCGGATCCACTCAACAGAGGGTTGGGTGAACTAGAGACAGTAGCAGAGGAGTCTTTAGAAGCATCAAAGGTAACCTGGTTTGCCCATGCAGGTGCACCGTTTTTTTTCCCAGCAACAATCCTCATTGTGATTGTGCGCCTATAGAAGTTGCAAAAGTGGTTGGCAGTAGGAGGTTGTCCTCGCCTAGATACATAAGAAGGACCACGTCTAGGAGCACCAAAAGTACGACCACCACGACCGCAGTTGCGTCCACGTCCACGAATAGTCATTGGAGGAGACCGCAAGGACCGAATGCTCAAACAAAGTAGCAGGTAGGGAAGGCATAGAAGGAAGGCGTTGAATAAGCTTGAGAACATCCCTTAATGTCAGTAAGGGATCATTGGATAAGATCCGGTCCACAACACCAAAGAATGAATGAGGAAGTCTAGCCAAGAACTGAACCAACTGAAGTTCATTGTCTTGCCACTGAACTTCTTTGATGTCAGGAGAGAATGACATACTTTGTATTCATCCCAGAGTGCCAAACACTAATTTTAGCAGTCTTCAACATATCCATCAACAAAGACTCCTTCACCGAATTCTTGACGATCTCAAAGACCTTGTTCGGATTTTGTTGGTGAGAGTACACAAGGGATAGTTTATCCAAAATGGATTTGGCATTCACAGACCACCGCTAGCCTTAACGATATGGCTAGTACAATCATGCCTTTTGAGATTGTTTTTATCTGAGGTCTCAAATCCAGGGACGCTACGAATTCCCCTGATTAGACTCTTGATGTCCCCGTCAAGGCTCAACACATGGCCCCATAGTGTTTTCTCATTTCAGTGCAGACCCATAATGGCCCATATACACCCAGTTCCCCATCAGCTACCAGCACAAGGGTGGCTACATCACCATGGATAGTCATTTCTAACATGCCTAGGCGGCACGACTGAAGACTAGCATGCCACATGTCGATGTCGACCCCATCTACTGAGGGGTTATGACTCTAATACCGTTTGTGACGCCTGAACCCTCTACCCAAGGCTCTAAAGAGTTTCAGGAATAACGATTGATCCGACAGACCACCACTAGCCTTAACTACGCACTTTGTCCTCACTCACATACAAGTTAGGATCAACTTCCTGACTCGTCACCCATTCTGGTGTTACTCTGGCTGAGCACGCATAACCACAGAGTTCTTAGTGATGGGCTCCCTGAAAAGGAGGTGCACTTTAGTGATATGGTAGTCCAATCATTTCTTTTAAGATAGTTTTTGTCTGAGGCAGTTTTTGTCTGAGGCCTCAAATCCTCCAAAGTTATAGAAACTCACATAAGGGGCAGCAATGAGTAGCAGCAGATCTGAGAAACCCCTATAGGGACAACAGAGAGAAAAAGAAAGACCGACACCGCCACGATGTGAGACTTACTCCACCATGTAGTGTAGGCAAAAAAAGAAGTGGGTACTTCTAGGTCATCAACGTGCTATTTTTAGAGGGATTGAAGAGGAGCAAGATGAATACATGGTAGGTGGAAGGCGTGTGGGTGGTGATTGAAGGTGCAGTGAATGGGGTAGGCTGGTAGGAAGGGGGAACAACAGAGGGAGGGGGAGTTGTTGTAGCGGCGGGTCGGTCGGTTGGGCTGTCAACTGGTGGGGGGATTGGGCGGTCGATTGAGGGTATCGATTAGGGGTTGGATCGGTCGATAGGGGGGGTCGTTTGTGGGGGTAGTATCGGTTGATTGGGGGGGGGGGTCTTCTGGTGGGGGTTGGATTGGTCGATTGGTAGGGGGTAGTTTGGTGGGTGGATATGTCGATTGGGAGGGTTGTTTGGTGGGCAGATCAATCAATTGGGGGTGGATCAGTCGATTGGGTTGGTTGTGGCGGCAGGAGTGGAGGAAAGGTGGATGGTGGATGGGAGGGGAGGGGTGCAGCAGCGGGGAGAATAGAGGCAAGGGAGAGCAGGCAGGGGCGGCGTCAACTGGGGGGTTGTTGGCAGGGGGAGCAGGTGGGGGCAGGGCGGCGGCGGATGAAGAGGAGCAGGGAGAGGGGGGACGGGGGTGGCATAGAGAGGGCACTTGGGAAGCATTAGGGTTAAGGAGGATCGAACAAGTCTGATACCATATAGAATACGAAAAGTTTTATTTGATGTATCTAAAACAGATACAAGATACTCTCTTTTATAAAATAAGAGAGTAAGTGAGAAATAGAAGCAGAAAATATGAGATAAAACATAAAGCATAAAGCATATATACTAATATTATCAAATTCAGAGCTTCTAGAAATCATATTAGATGCTTGGATATAAATGGTTCAAACCTTATGATGAAGATGATATTTCTAGGCACATTCACTCTTATAACAATAAGTTGTTCAATCAATATTCTGATTCAAATGAAGTTTCCTAGGATAATGACTGGTTTGTTCCTACCATCTCTGTTAATGACTTCAATATGATGGGATCCTTTGTTATTAGGGAGGAAATTGAAAAAGTTGTCCATGATGCTAATGAGGTTAGAGCCCCTTGTCCTTATGGACTCAACGGTCATTTCTTCAAAGTCACTTGAGGTATTATTGGGTCAGATGTTGTTAATAGTTGTCCAAAAAAAGATTCAGTAGCAGCACGATGCTAAAGAAAGTGAATAAGTCATGTATCATTCTCATTCCCAAAGTCCAGGATGCCTCTTGTATCAAGGATTGGCGATCCATTGCCTTGTGTAATTTTCTGTATAAAATCATCTCTAAAGTCCTCTCCAATAGGCTACAAAAAGTATTGCCTTTGATTATCAGCCGTCAAGGGTAGGAAAATCTCTGATGCTTTACTCCTCACCAATGAGCTCATTACTGACTTCAATTGGACTAATGGTGAAGCTAAGATGTGTATCATAGCTGATCTAATTAAAGCCTATGATTCCATTAAATGGTTTTTTCTTTTCATTATTGTTAAAAAAAACGAACTTTCCAAGCTACTAGATCGACTGGATTTATACTATCATGAGTTCTACTGGTCTTCATGGTTTGTGAATCGATACCCTACTGATGTAATTTTATCAACTAATGGCATCAGGCGAGGTGATCCTCTTGCCCCTTCTCTTTTTGTCAATTCCATGGAAGGGTTTATTGCAATGATGAAAAATGTGGTTAATATGAACTTGGTAGAACCCTTCTTTTCTGATGATATAAAGATTTCATATATTCTCTTTACGGATGATGTTATAATTTTCTCTAGGATGTCAAGAATGTTACTAATTTAAAGAATCTTCTAAAAGATTTTGGTCAAAATTCTGGTCGTCGCCAATCCTTGTAAAAGTAATGTCTTTTGTAGTAAAAATGATGATAAAGAATCTTTGTCGAGCATCCTGTCTATTGACAAAGGGAGTTTCCCATGACGTATCTGGGTTTGCCTCTTTTCTATGATAATCTCCAAAGCTCCAATTGTCCCCTGCTGACTGATAAATTGAGAAAAAGGTTAGATAACTGGAAGATGAAGATGTTATCTTTTGGCTGTAGGATTGATCTGGTTAATTCTACAACTTTCTACCCTCCATTTATTTTTGTCATCAACTTTCCCTCTGCCTTCCTCAATTATGAAATAAGCAAAATTTGCAGCCTCGCAACTCTCCTGGTATTTCCTCAACCACGAGTTTCGGTTGCTGGCGTTCAGATATGCGGAAGGCTGAAAACTTTATTTTGGGAGGTCCATTTTGGACAAAATGGTTCATTATGTCAACTGGGATATGGTTTGCAGACCTAAGAAGGAAGATGGTATGGGAGTTAGAAAAGTTGATGAGGTTAACAAAGTTGGATTGCAGACCTAAAGTTCCATGCTGTCCCAATAGTTGTGTGGACTTCAGTCTGAAAGATCAACAGCTTGGCTGTTACTATGCTTCAATCGATATGGGTTGAAAGGAGCCTCAAAATTTTCAAGGGAAAGAAGGAAGACGTTGTAGACTACTGGAAAAGTCCTTAGTATTCTTCTTTTGTATAGATAATTCTTAATAGTTTTCTTCTTCTATAGTTGGTCTATGTATAGTCTTTTTTTCATTCTAAACTAATGTTGTAAAACAAATTTTCTTCTATATCAATAAAAAGCCAGAGGCACACTTCCTGAGATAAAAAATAGAATCCATATGTGGATTTTCAGTCTTGAGCATCTCCCACCCAGTCAACATTCTTGTATTCATAAATGCATATAGTCTTCTATTGAGGCCCTTCATCAAACAATTCTCTCCCTGGAGTACTCTTTAATTACCTCAGGATGTGTCGAATGTTGCATCAGCAATCCTAAAGAGGGGAGCTTATGCGGTGACTAACAAAGCCAACTGCATAGGAGATGTCTAGACAAGTGGTTATCAAATAAATTAGCTTCCCAAAAATGCAACGTCATTTTTTTATTAGGGAATCACCCCCCCCCCCCCCAAAAACACACACTTTGAGTCTTTGTATGGTAATCCTAGTAAAAACTAGATAAGCATCTGTGATTCATGTTTCCTCAAGTAGATCTAGAACACTTCATCTCCGGGAGAGGTTGATCCCCGATTTGGGTTAAGAACCACATTAGAGAGGAAGCATCGAAGATTTCCCAAACCCTTACTACGAAAATGGGACTGTAGAGACGTCTTCAAAGCAGAGATTCCGTGAGTATCACTCCATGTGATTATGATATCATCCACATATTTAGGAAGGAGGATGTGTCCCCAAGGTGATTGAGTGAAGAATAGAGAATGATCTTGAAGCCCAAATATTCGAGAATTATGCTCAGCTTGTTGAACCAAGTTTGAGGGGACTACTTCAATCCATACAAGAAGCAACAGAGTCTGCAGACTTTATGAGAGTACTCCACCTCAAAATACAAACACATGTGGTTGTTACAATGCTTCGTACTAAACATCCTCGACATCTAGCGATATATCCTCAATGTTACATATGTATAAGCCTGTCGATGTCGAAACATAGTAAACTTTCATGCCCCATTGGTTGCCTTCTTGTTGACATGTGTCAATAAATTCAGCCTAGTTGGTGAAGAAATCGATTCAACTAGCTCAAAACCTCCCAGATTTTCGATGGTCTTTATAATTATTAGTGTTGCACACATAGTTAAGGCATAAAGAAACTTGTAGGAAACTTTTTTTGACAGAGATGACCATTTCCTTGGTTTCTAACTAGAGAGTAATGATAAATTTATTCCTCTACTAGATTTCCACAAGTTTTGCAAAATCAGGTGTAGACCTAATACCATTTCACCTCTCTTACTTTTTCCCCTCTTCACAAATTGAAGTATATGGAAATATGTTCATGTTTTTTAATTCTAGAATGTGATCTAATTGGGATTTCTGTAGATACAGAACACCACATATATAGAAGAGATTTAAGTTCTAAACATTTCATACAGAAGAGTAGATGGAGTACGTGTATACCATGGCCAAATATACTATAGTAGGTACCAATGTTCTCATATGCACGGCAGTAGGCCTAGTATGCGGTTTGGCAACCTCTTTGAACCGCATATGTCTATGCATTTCATTCTGCGGACCGCATATGCAGCCATACGTGGCGTGTTTGCAGCCTCTTTTGATACAGAGACTGTGTGTGTATTTTGTTATCAATTATCTTGTTTCATTATTCATTAAACTACTTATACACACAAACCCACATATGCATATGTGTATACATATATATAGAATACTACACATGTTTAGTTATTTACACATAAATGTGTGTAATATTGTATGATTTAAATATACAACTTATGCCCACACAAAATTAATTTATTGAAATATCCTAAACTCTATGAAGCACGGATACTCCAAAACAGGTGTCGTACCAGTATCCGATACGTATCTGATACCAATATCCGTGGATACTCCTGGATACATATCAGATACTCCTAATCCGTATCCATGCCGTATCCAGACCATATCAAGTTGATAAAAACTAGAAAAAAAATATGAGTATGGCATTGTTTGATTAGCGTTTGACAACGGCTGGTGTCTCAACCCTCTCTGCTTAGTAGCTTGCAGCAAGGCTGTCACTGTTGCTTCCTTGAAGTAGTTCAAGGTTAGTCACCATTCCTCTTGCTAAATGTCAATCTTTCTTCTTCGCTTTATTTACCTCCTCTGTTTTGTGGGATTTCACTTTTTAAAGAAGTTCCATATGCAATCTGGATTTTTGTTTGTTCTTTATTGCAAACCAATTCATTCACCTTTACATGGTACTTGCGGATGCTTCCCCTGCTAAGGTGCAAGTTTTATGCACATTGATGTCCTCCATATTCTATGAAAGGCTTCAATTTAGTATCGTTGGTTAACATGCCTCTTGTTTTGGTGACTAAATCCATTGTGATTTATTCTGGATTTCCATCTAGACAATATCTATTTCAACTCCTTTGAAGATAATCATTGCATCCCCATCCTTCTGTCTCCCCCTATGAAGCACCGATACTCCAAAATAGGTGTCCTACCAGTACTGAATACATATAAGATACTACTATTCCCTAGATAATTTCTGATACATACAATATACTTCTTAAGCAGTATTCCTTTTTTTATTAGCAGGATATGACCTCAATGCAGCCAGGATACAACCAACCCAGTTAGCAACCAAGGGAGCACCCCACTCACGTGATCCCTCAAAATCCTAAAACCATGTGACTTCCCAACTCTAGACTCCCCCTATTGTATTGTGATTTGAGAATGAAATTGGTATTTTCTGTTAAATTTTTAAAATAAACATTAATAAAATTGTTGTATCCATGTCGTACTCATATCTTATATTTTCAAAAACTGTCATATCCCCGTATTGTACCCGCACCCGTATCCATTTTTGTATCTGTATCCGTGCTTTATAGTAGCTAGCCATACATGAGAGAAGATAGTTTGGTATCACAGATGACACAACTCACTTTAAAACACAACATGATACATGAAATGTGAAAGGTTTAGAATATGATATTATCATGTCTTTTTCTAACTTCTGTCTCGCATTAATATGAATGAAAAACCCCTTTTTATATCATTGTTTGATATTATGGAATTGATTTCCATTTTCTTTAGAGATATTGTGATTTTTGAATGAAATTTGATTTTCTTTATTAGAATGTGTGGTATTCATCCCAAAACCAATTGGCAATGGGTGAAGGGACCACACACCTTATAAGCCCAGGACCTATCCCAGAGCTCAGCGGTGTGGGACAATCCTAACATCCCCCCTCAAGTGCAGCCACTTTTATATGCTTGCACTTGTTATTTTTTTAGGTAGGGTGTGGTCCTCACACTGGTCTCATGGGGTCCGCTCTGATACCATGTCAAAATATAAAAGATTGATTGAATAGGAATAGATTGATACAAGACTGGACACCCCTGTCCTATATATAGGAGCAAGGGAGAAACCCTGAGACTTGTGTCCCAAGTAATCTAAACTAGACGGGCCGGAATATAAAGGCCCACTAAACTAATTACCCTATTTAACTAATAGACTAATATAGACACTTTAACACTCCCCCTCAAGCTAGAGCATGGGTGAAACACATGTCCAAGCTTGGAGAGTTACAGGACTCGATAAAAAGAAATGATAAATGAAAGATGAAGATAAATATCACTCCCATACAAAATATGTTACTCCCCCTTAATCAATACTCCCCCTGAATCAAATAGTGATGATGACTCTGCAGGATGAAGATACTCCAGCTTTGAAGAAGGTCTTCCTTGAAGTGCATCTGAAATGAAGACATTTGAAGATACTCTGCAGCTGAAGAATGCGCCACTGGAATACATGCTTAATATAGAGATATGTAGTTTCATGTGTTTTTCTGTTCCTTTACTTTGAGTGTCATGTGCTTAGCATGTGCCTCACTTACTCCTTTTCTTATGTTGTTTAGTCCCATATGGGTAGCGCTTAGTTTAGTCTCTTGTTATGTTTGCTATATAAGAGACTCCTATGTAATCTGTTTTACTCATCCAATAAACAACATTTCTCCTATCTACATGGTATCAAGAGCAGGCCCTCAATTTCTCCCACCCTAATTTCCCACCCATGACATAACAGCCCCCCCCGCCGCCACGTCCCCCCCCCCCGCCGCCACAGCCCCTCTCCCTCACCTCCTCCTCCCTCCACCCCTCCTAACCCTATCCCTAGCCGCCCCCCCCCCACAGCCGCCGCCGCCAGCAGCGGCACCCTGCTGCTGCCGCACCACCACCACAGCCACCTCCCATTTTTTTCACCCACTCCCTTCATCCCTACCCACACTACCCTCTCCTCCATATCTTCCCTCCTCACCATATCCACCATTTCCCCCACAATTTCCCTCCCAATCACCTTCTAAATCCTTACGTACAGCCCTGTGCACTTTCTAATTTTTCTCCGTCTACGTCCGGCAGATTGCGGATTTGTGATCGGGACACCTCTGGCCTTCTAAGTTGAGAGTCTACTTTGTTCCTCGGGATTTCTGCCTGCGCCTCATGTTGGAACGTTGATTTTTCCTCATGATGGCGTAGGTTTCTATGTCTTATTTGCCCATATTGGGTCCTTCTGATCTGCCTTGTCAGATCTCTGCTACTTCTGCCCATTAAGGGTCTCTGCTGCCTCTGCCTGTCCAGGGGTTCTACTACTTCTCTACGGCGTGGTCCATTCTACAGCCATGGCGTATTCTGAGCCACCCAGATCTCTGTGCGTCACCACTGTCAAACTTGAAGGGGGATCCAACTACCATCTGTGGTCTGCGTCGTTTGTGCTGTATGTCAAAGCACAAGGTCGGTACCATCATCTCACTGCTGATCCCCCGGCTGCCCCTACTGCTGATGCTGAAGACAAGACTAAACAGGACTACATTCAGTGGTCCAAGGATGACTCCGGCGTCATGTCCTGGATTCTCAACAGCACCGAGCCTCGGATCAGCCAGTCTCTACTCTGCTTGCATGATGCCAAGACGATGTGGGACCAATTGGCACATGTTTATTCTCACCAGGAGAATCCCAAGCGGGTGTTCGAGATTTTCAAACAACTCGCCAAGAAGGATTTCTCCACTGACTTGTCGATCGATGACTTCTACAACCAATGCTCTGCTTTATGGAATGAATACGAGCTGTATCATCCGTTGACTGCCGATATTAAAGTTGCACAGCAGCACCGCAATGAACTTCGCCTGGTGCAGTTTCTGGCTGCGCTTCCTGACTCCTTCTCAGGGGTTGTTGATCAAATCCTGTCCAGTGACCCGCTTCCTACTGTTCGAGATGTCCTCAAAAGAGTCCAGCGACTACCTTCGCTAACTCCTGCTTCTGCTCCTGCACCTTCGGCTCTGCCTGCTCGCTCTACTGATTCCGGCCGTGGTCGTGGCCACGGTCGAGGCCGTGGTGGACGACCTCCTACTTCTAGCGGACGGGGCACTCCTGCACCTGGACGGAGCACTTCACCTCATCCACGCCACTGCGGCTGGTGTGGCCGTGATAACCATACTGAGGACCGTTGCTGGAGAAAGCATGGTAAACCCGCTTGGGCCAACCAAGCGGCTGATGATACTCCTGCTGCTTCTTCTGTGGATCAATCTGCTGCACCACCTAACACTGAATGGTTGCGCTCGGAGTTTGACAGAATGTTTCAAGAACGTCTGGCACAACTACCATCTACCTCAGACTCATCAGCCATGCTTGCCTCGTCCTCGTCCGGTAACACAAAGTGGTGCATCGACTCTGGTGCTTCCACTCATATGACTGGTACTCGTCATTTATTTTCACACCTTACCAACCATACTCCTATTTCTTCTGTCACTATGGCAAATGGTTCCAGAACTACTGTTAGTGGCACTGGTAATATTCCTCTATCAAAGGAATTATTTCTTCGTTATTTGTTATATATCCCAAACTTTCCTGTCAATTTACTTTCGGTCAGCAAAATGGTTAAACAATTAAACTGCTCTGTTAAATTTGACCTGTCTGGTTGTATTATGAAGGACCTCCGCATGAAGACGAGGATTGGTTCGGGCCGTGAGGGACCAGATGGGCTGTACTACCTGGATGGACCACCTACTCCAAAGGTGATGCTCTCTACCTCGGTGACAGAACTTCAACTGCATGTTAGACTTGGTCATCCATCTGTGGCGAAACTAAAACATCTTTTTTCCTGGCATCTCTGGCAATAGCTTTACTTGTGAATCTTGTGTAATGGGCAAGCATACAAGATCTGTTTTTCCTGCAAAAAAATCTATTTCTTCTTCAACACCTTTTGAACTTGTGCATGCGGATATTTGGGGGCCATGTTCTGTGCCCAGTCATTCTGGAGTAAAATATTTTCTGACTTTTATTGATGATTACTCTCGTCTTACTTGGCTGTTTTTACTCAAAGGTCGAAACACTGTATTAGATTGCATTAGTACCTTTTTTGCTGAAATTAAAACTCAATTTGATCGACCTATTAAAACCTTCCGGACTGACAATGCACTAGAATTTATGCAACAATCTGTGACTCAATTTTGCATCTCCCATGGCACACTCCACCAAACCACTTGCCCATACACTCCACAACAGAATGGTGTAGCAGAACGGAAAAATCACCATCTTCTTGAGGTTGCTCGCACTCTCCTGTTTC
The DNA here is from genome assembly GCA_963693085.1 of Alisma plantago-aquatica. NCBI lineage: Eukaryota > Viridiplantae > Streptophyta > Magnoliopsida > Alismatales > Alismataceae > Alisma > Alisma plantago-aquatica. Next base: position 1,706,821,973 of record OY856409.1, on the reverse strand, counting down.
ATTACAAGGTGCCTCACTGTTTTTGGCCTGATGCAGTTTCGACAGCATGCTATCTTATTAATCGAATGCCTTCTTCTGTTTTGCAAAACAAAGTTCCCTACACTCTGTTATTTCCTGATAAACCCTTATTCTCTGTGCCGCCTCGCATCTTTGGTTGTACATGTTTTGTTAAAAACCTTTGCCCTGGTCTCACAAAGTTGGATGCCCGGTCTGTGAAATGTGTCTTTTTGGGATACTCCCGGACTCAGAAAGGCTATCGTTGTTTTGACCCCGATAAGAAACAATGGTTTGTAAGTGCGGATGTGATATTCTTTGAACACATGCCGTTCTACTCTGCTGTTGGGGACCGCCTGACTACTGATATTTTGAATAGCACTCCTCTTCCAGTGGTTGAAGAAATACCTTCTGTTCCTACTTCACAAGAGAAACCTCTACAGGTATACAAGCGAAGACCAAAGCCCCTCACTGCCCCGGCCGAACCAAATCCTGCGTCAGCGGAGGATCCACCACAGGCTGAGGTATTTTCTGATTTGCATCTTCCTATTAGTTTACGAAAAGGGGTTCGTTCATGTACTCAACATCCTCTTAGTCACTTTTGTTCTACTGATCATCTGAGTGACAGTCTTGCATACTTTACATCTGCATTATCTGCTGTGCACATTCCTAAAACTGTTGATGAAGCTCTTCGCCACCCTGCCTGGAGACATGCCATGGAACAAGAAATGCAAGCCCTATATGAACAACACACCTGGGATCTGGTTGATAAACCTTCTTCTTGTCATCCAGTTGGCTGTCGATGGATCTTTATTGTTAAATATGAACCAGATGGCACCATTGCACGCTTGAAAGCTCGATTAGTGGCGAAAGGATACACGCAAACTTATGGCGTTGATTACTTTGAGACGTTTTCTCCAGTCGCCCGTCTTAATTCTGTTCGTATTTTGGTTTCTGTTGCTGTCAATAAAGATTGGCCTCTTTATCAACTGGATGTGAAAAATGCTTTCTTATATGGCGACCTTCAGGAGGATGTCTATATGGAGCAACCCCCAGGATTTGTTGCTCAGGGGGAGTCTGCTTCTCAAATCTGCAAGCTGCGCAAGGCGATTTATGGGTTAAAACAAAGTCCACGTGCATGGTTCGACAAACTTAGCAAAATCTTAATGTCCTTTGGATTTCGACGGTCGCAGGCTGATCACTCTGTTTTCATACGCAAAACCATAGCAGGGCTGGTTATTCTTATTGTGTATGTTGATGACATCATCCTATCTGGCAGTGACCCCGCAGGGATACACGCAACCAAGCAATATCTCGCACAACACTTCATTACAAAAGACCTGGGCAAATTGTGTTATTTTCTGGGAATTGAGGTTGCTCGATCCTCTGCAGGTGTTTCTCTCTCTCAGCGCAAATATGTTCTTGACTTATTACAAGAAACAGGAATGTTGGGATGCAAGCCAGCCACCACTCCTCTGGATCCCAATATGGATTGGGACAGTGATTCATCTCCTGCATATGCTGACCGCCATCAGTTCCGAAGAATAGTGGGCAAACTCATTTATCTGACTGTCACCAGAGCTGATTTAGCTGCTGCTGTGGGATTTGTTAGCCGCTATCTTGATAAACTAAGGCAATGCCACTGGGATGCTATTATTCATATTCTTCGGTATCTTAAAAGTGCTCCTGGAAAAGGCCTTCTGTATAAGAAACATGGCCACTGTGACCTATCTGGTTTTTCTGATTCAGATTATGCAGGGAGTCGGTCTGACGGGAAATCCACTTCTGGATACTGCACATTTGTGGGCGGCAATCTAGTTACCTGGCGCAGTAAAAAACAAACTGTTGTGGCAAGATCAAGCGCTGAGGCAGAATATAGAGCAATGGCTCATACTACTTGCGAGCTACTATGGGTTCATAGTCTTCTGAAGGAGTTTGACATATCTCCGCCTAGCCCTATGCCCATGTTCTGTGACAATAAGGCGGCCATTTTCATTGCGAGCAACCCAACCTTCCATGAAAGAACCAAGCACATTGAGGTCGACTGCCACTTTGTACGGGAAAAGGTTCTTTCAGGTCAGATCTACACTCCATATATCAGTACAGAACAGCAGCTTGCGGATATCTTCACCAAAGTGCTACCCAAGACTCGCTTTCAGACTCTGAGTTCCAAGTTGGGCTTCGTCGATATCTTCGCTCCAGCTTGAGGGGGAGTATAGAGATATGTAGTTTCATGTGTTTTTCTGTTCCTTTACTTTGAGTGTCATGTGCTTAGCGTGTGCCTCACTTACTCCTTTTCTTATGTTGTTTAGTCCCATATGGGTAGCGCTTAGTTTAGTCTCTTGTTATGTTTGCTATATAAGAGACTCCTATGTAATCTGTTTTACTCATCCAATAAACAACATTTCTCCTATCTACACTTAACGCGGCACGAACGCGGATATAGCGTCGACTAATGGACCTGATACTACAGCAACTCGCCACTGGAATACGTGCTTAACGCGGCACGAACGCGGACGGACGATCTGCTGCTTGATACAATGCAGGAACCATGGGGGCTTGACAGGAAAGTAGATATCATCCATCAAGGAAAGTCCCAAGAGGATCAGCTACAGGCGATGTCGATATAGCAGATGCGGCTCGGAGAAGACATGATGAAGCAGCTCGGTGAAGATAAAATTATGAGCTTCTGAAGAAGCACCCATCTGTCTCATGTAAATGCAGCTGAAGGAATACATCATCAACAACGGATATGGTGTCGACGTTGGATTTTCACTGCTGGCTCAAGTAGAGAACCGGTGTGTTGAACAATGTGAAGCTTCATGAAGATAGCCTAGAATATATATAATCTGAATACATATATCATCATCTCATTCTTATCTCATTCTCTCTCTCATACATTCTCTCGTATGCTCTCATGCTCGCTCTTTCTTTTCATCTCTTTCTCTCCTCTCTATCCGCCCTGCACACCAAATACGACAAGAGTGTTTGGTGTGGAGAACTGGATATATGACCCCCCGTAATGTGGAAAAGGGATGCTCACATAATATGGGTGGATGGGAAAGAAAATGGTGGACAAAGAGAGGAATATGTGAAATGGAGATGGGTAATGCGTGGAGAATGAAACTGATAACCAAAGAGAGTATACTAAATGGGTCAACATGAGATCCGGGTAGAAAAATAAATGGATCTAGTCCCGCCCTGAAAAGGGGGTTTGTTGGCCCGTTAGGGCAACAAATCCGGGGGTGCGGGGGCTGAGCCCCCGCGAAAAATCCGATTAGGCTCTAAATTGGATCCGATTAGCAAAAGATAGGATCGATTAATGATCCGAATAGCAATAGAGGGCATAATGAATATGGGAGTAGACATAGATGGGTGACGATGGAGTGATGATGATGAAAACAGCAGGTGATGGCGTAGGCAGTAGCATGATGACGCACAACGCAGCAGCAACTTGTGGATGAAGATTGTCGGGATGATGATGAAGTGGAGGAGCAGCAGCTTGCGGATGATGGCTGGATATGACGCTCGGCTGATGAAGCACTTTGTCTCAACATAGGAGATGACAAAGAGTCTCCTGTGTGACTCCGAAGATATTGCATGCCAAGAGGATGCATGCGGAGCCAAGGCGGACCCTCTCCAAAGCGGCGATGAAGGCTGATCTGAAGACTTCATGAGATGGAGTGGATGGTCGATACTGTTTTACATCGTCACTGATCAACTGTCGATACCATCGACAGGACTGTCGATAGTATCGATGCCGACGCTCTTCTGTCGTTGTGATAAAGTCGATACTATCGACCTCCTGTCGATAGTATCGACGCTGACGCTCTTCTGTCGCTGTGATAAAGTCGATACTATCGACCTCTTGTCGATAGTATCGACGCCGGCGAATGCAGGTTGCGTCACGGATGGTCGGCGGTTGTTCCTTTGGGATGGCAGCTTGGATGATGGTCGTTTGCTGGAGATGGAAGCTGCTAGGGGCGGTGTTGCTCCTGTTGGCTGCGGCGGTGGCGCCCGCTGGTGCTGCTGCCGGCGGCGGCGCCCGCTGGTGCTGCTGCCGGCGGCGGCGGCGGCGACTGTTGCTGCTGCTAGCATCGGCGCCGGTTGCTGTTGGTTTCGGATGGCGGATGGAGATTACCGCTGTAGATGGCTGCTAGAGAGAAAGGGAAGAAAGATCCATGTAGGCCGGATTTGCCTAGCGGGCTGCCGGCCTAGGCCATGGCAACGGCCGCCTGCAGGCGGAGAGAGCCTGCGGTTGCTCTCTTCGGAGAGAGGAGCGGCGGCTGCTGCAAGGGAGAAGTCGGCGGCTTGGAGAGAGAGAGAGAGAGGGAAGCGGCAGTGCTAAGGTTCTCTCAGAACGGAACCCGCTCTGATACCATATTAGAATGTGTGGTATTCAGCCCAAAACCAATTGGCAATGGGTGAAGGGACCACACACCTTATAAGCCCAGGACCTATCCCAGAGCTCAGCGGTGTGGGACAATCCTAACAGTCTTCATCTATTTTTAAAATAAATATATTGGTTATTTTTAAAAATATTAAAATAAATATAAAAAATTGTTGTATCCATGACGTACCTATATCCTATGTTTTTGAAAATTTCCGTATCCCCGTACCCGTATCCGATATGTATCTGTCTCCGTGCTTCCTAGCCTAAACTACACATGTATGCATATTCGTCTACATTTCGCATATACTCTATGCAACACTCTAACCAAAAACATACGCATACTGCTTTTCGAAACATTGGTAGGCACATTTAAGGTGTGACCTTCATCCACGTTCGCCACCTCATGATGTCGCAACAACAATTGCATGTGCCTCAGAAGTTTCTCTGTCTCGTTCCTTGGTGACTTTTGTAGACGTTGTGGGTGAGAGAAAAATAATGATTTTCCAGCACGTTCATTCTTAACAGCGTCTGATTACCATGTTTCTTGAAAAATAACTTATCCATAATGTTGAATAAGAAAAGTAAGTTTATCTTGTGGAAAACAATATGAATGGGGAAATCCCCTACGTGTAGGTTTTTCATATTGCTTGATAGATAGGAGGAAGCCACCTTTCCTATAAATAGGATAAGGGAGAAGCATACAGACACTTAGACAAACCCTAATGGGCCAATACACAATTGGGACCATATTACAAATAGACTAAACAACTTAGTCAGCTTGCAAACAAACAGACAAATAGAATAAACAGAATGAAAAAAGATAACCAAGCTCATACAAGAATTTCTCCCCCTCAATGTTACAATAAATCACTCAAGCACTCAAATCGCAAAGACTCCCCCTCGAGTAGATACTCCAAAGCAGCAGATATTTGGGCAAGCATAGAGGCATCTTGATCATCCTAATGACATATGGAGCAAACGAAAGAATAGCGGATAGGCACCAAGATCTTCATCACAGTTGTCGTCGTAGTAGCCAGAGAGTGCTGGAAAACAAGTCCTAGAGAGTGCTAGGGCACAAGAAGCAGCAACAGTCAACGTGCAAACAAAGAACGGACGAACCAGAGAGTGTTGGATCACAGAAGCATAAAGTCAACATGCACAGAAAGCATGGACAAGTAGAGAGTCGACGTGCGCAAAGTACAGTCAAGCCAAGGAGTGCTGGCACACAATAGCAGAAGTCGAAAACGTAGGCGGATAAAAGACCAGTGTTCAAAGTAGCAACCAAAATAAATAACTCCAATGTACAATGTAGACGAAGCTCCATGTAAAGTCGCAACAATCGTATTCATCATTTTCCCTCTTCAAAAAGTATCCATCACAGTAGTGGACGTCATAAGTCCAGAGAGTGTTGGTTCACAGAGTCCAGAGAGTGCTAGTCTATAGTAGAAAGTCAACGTGCAAAAAGCGCACGGACAGCAAATAGTGCAAATGCACAAAAACAAGTAAAATGTGCTAATCATAGCACAAGTAGCAAGAATAACATCCCAATATGTAACTTCATAGCAGCAGTCAAGGTAGATGATGAATAAGCAATAATAGCAGCAGAATTCTCCTTATAGCAGAAACACAATCATGAACAGTCCACAAAACAATAGACGAATCCACATAGAAGTAAAAGGAACACCATATAGTAGCAAAAGGATCCATAAGAGTAAAAATGACATCATAACTAAATTCTTCTTCATCTCTCCTCCATCTCATCTCTTCCCTCTACTTTTCATCCTCTATTCTTCCCCTCACTCCAACCACAAAAAGAGTCAAGAGAGTGGTTGGCGTGGAGAACCAAAAATAATGGTAGAGGTAGGGTTGTGTAGGAAAATATCTGGAGCAAGTAACCGATAATGCGAGTCAAGGTGCAAAATGACCCGATTACATAGATCCGGATAGAAAAATAAATGGATCTGATTCCGACCTAAAACAAAAAAAATAGAGTAGGTCAAAAATAATATGGGGGTACGACAAGAAGAACAAAAAAGAAGACTATCGGAATGTAACTTAGTAGAAAGAGAAGATACACTACCAGACTGTTACTCGGTAGGATCAATAGGTTCAATATGTATACAGGGGTAGAACAAGTATTGAGGAAGTAGGCAAAAAAGTATGTAGGGTTGGAAGACTGGGTGGGGGATGTGAAACAACAAAATACAATAATAAAAGTGTTGAAAAAGAAGATAACTATTGCTGGTAAGGATAAAGAAGGGACACGCCATGTATAGATACCTCCCCCATATGATAGAATCATTGTAGCACACCCAGATGTAGCAACAGATAGAAGCAAAAACGTGTCATTAAGCGACATGTTGTGTCAAGTGACACAGGAAGTTGCAGTAGCAGCTGACACAGGAAGCAGCAGTAGTAGGCGACACGTTGTGTCAATGAAGAGACACACTGTATCTGATATCACAATAGTAGTAGTCAGCGCCAGCAGAAGCAGGCGACACACTGTGTCGTCAAAAAGACACGTCGTGTCAGTTGACAGAATCTCGGGCAGAAGCACGCGACAAGTCGTGTCAAAGGATGGCACGGTGTGTCCAAGTACAAGCGACGCGATGTATCCAAAAGTGACACGATGTGTCCAAAAACGGCGAACGAAGTCGCGAAGAAGCAGAACACTGCCTACATAAGCAACACATTGTGTTGGCGGCAAATAGCAGCAAAAAAACCCAGAGACAGTAGTGAAAGAGGGGGAAATCCTTCTGGATCTCCACCAAAGTAGTAGAGGATGATGGATCCTCAATATTAGCGGAAATATGAGATATTTCCTTGATTTAAGAGTAGATCTCAATAGGGGTGGATGCATGGAGTAGATCGGTGGGGGAGTTGATAACGGCGGTGTAGATCTGTAATGATGGCGGCAAATAGGATAGCGGCAGCTTCATTAGCAAGAAAGGTTAACAGAGGCATGGCGGCCCTCGTAGATCTGGATACTAGCAACTTCATAGGATGATTTTGTTGATGAAGATGGAGACGGCTCCAAAAAGAGGCGGGGATGGGAAAATCCCTGCAAGTAGCCATAAGCAGCGCCTAGCGGCGGCGCCCACCAGCAAGGGGAAGCATCTCTCCTTATTCTCTCTCTCTCTTAGGGTTAGGGGCAGGACAGGATTGGCTGCTCTGATACCATGTGGAAAACGATATGTGGGAAAATCCCCTACGAGTAGGTTTTTCTTATTGCTTGTAGATAGGAGGCAACCACCCTTTCCTATAAATAGGATAAGGGGGAAGCATACAGACACTTAGACAACCCTAATGGGCCAATACACAATTGGGCCCATATTACAAATAGACTAAACAACTCAAGTAAATAGACATGTGGAAAACGTTATGAGTGGGGAAATCCCCTACTTCTTATTGCTTGATAGATGATAGGAGGCAGGCACCCTTTCCTATAAATAGGATAAGGGGGAAGCATACAGACACTTAGACAAACCCTAATGGGCCAATACACAACTGGGCCCATACTACAAATAGACTAAACAACTTAAGTAAATAGACACTCTAACATACCTCATGTGTCTAAAACTACATCACATGGTGCAACGTATTGCCATTCTGTTGGAAAATATACTTCACCATGATTTGGGGGCTATGCTCTCCCAAAGCCATTGGAGAACTAGACAGTACCCGTCACCAACATTGTCTTCTGGTTTGGTTGGTGGATCATCCTTGATGAACTTTAAGCTTGTTGCATGACTCGAGGAAAGTTTTAACGGCATTCATCGAGAGGTGAAAATTGCTACCATTCAATTTAATAGCATATATTGCGAGCATATCGTCATTAATAACAATAGAAGTTGATGGGGCTCATTTTCAGGCAATATAGGATGTGTATTGGAATCTAGCACAATACATGAAGATCGCACTATTGATATAAGCATGGTAGAAGAGTGTGATGAAGGGAGGCAATACCAGAACAAACAGCACAGTAGGAATAGATCACATGAATGTAACAATGTGATACGGAAACAGAAAGGCCCCTAATTAATCAAAAATGCACTCATCTTTACAGTTTGGGGATCCGCATGGAGAGGAGAACAAAAATGTTAGTGCTCTGGCCCCTTTCTGTTTAGATTAACCGGGCTGTTTTTGCTTTCTTTGTTTTTTTTTACAGAAATTCAGCAGAGTAGTGAAGGAGAGAGAGAGAGAGAGAGAGACATTGGCCATATGATCATGTGAAGGTGGAAACCCATGTTGCTCGTGTGTTGGTTGCCACGGAGTCCCCCTAGTCATGTTGTGTTGCACAAGGAGGTAGCTCGCCTTCTGTTATTGTGCTAATGGTGGCCTATCCTAGGCATGTTGTGTCGCACTATGAGGGGCATTGACTCCCCTTCTTGGCACCGCAGCAGTTGCTGCCCTCCTGGGCGGCAACTGCAACAAGGGAAGAGGGTGATGCCCCCCTCCTTCGGTCAGTGGTGGCTGCTTTTGCGCTGGAAGGGGTTGTCGGCCCTACTCCTTGGACCGACAACGGTGGCTGCCCCTCCCGGGCTACTGCTGCTGCTCAATTTTTTCTTGGGGTGAGTGGCGCACTGGCGGCTATAGGAAGAATAAACAGAGAGGGTTTTGGGGAAGAGGTTAGGGTTGAGAGGTTAGAGCAATATGCTCTGATATCATATAAACAAGAATAGGGAGATATTCTCATTTGCAAAAAAAGTGATCATAGACTCTCATACATATATAGGAGAGTAAAGAGGTATACAAATATGCTTAGTGGCAAGGAAGAAAATGTCCGATTTTAATGCCGTTTCGGTGGCCAGAGAAACAGAAATTTCGACAAATTTCGATAGAAATTTCGACAAATTTCGACAGAAATTTCGACAAATTTCGACAAAAATTTTGATAAATGTGTTCCTGGTATTTCGACGGCAAAATAAACGAATTAATTTATGAAATTTTACCAGAATGATCTACTAGTGTAGATCTACTCAAATAGGTAATAATATTTCATTTTGGATATGTGGGGGTGGGGTCTCATCATTTTTTAGTGAATGACCCTGACCTGTTTCGATGGGCATTTCGATGGGGATTTTTTATGTTAATATTTAATGGTGAAATCAATGAATTAAGTCATTATAGTTTGCAAGCACAATATATAGACTTAAAAACACAAAACTCTGCAAAAAAATATGCTCTAGGTAGTACATAGTATATGAAAACGTAGAAAAAAATCGATGATCTGCCTGTTTTGAGAGTTTCGTCAGTAAATTTTGATGAGTGATTGCCACAGAAACAGAAATTTCGACCGAAATTTTGACAATTTCGTCGAAATTTTGAACATTGCTTAGTGGTAAATGGATCTTCATTGAGTATATTAAAAATGGAAAGGAGAGAGTAAATACATAATGTGCCTACTAATATACTAACAGTTCCTAAAGAGTCTAGATTACTCCGGTTATAAATTGTGTTCGAGTATACTTCTACTCGCCCCTGTAAGAATAAAAGACAGGTGCCTACTTGACTTGCCCATGTCTTAGTGGCATATTGTTAATCTATCTGCACCATTGGCTTCATAATGATAAAAAGCTTTCAGTCTTATTTATAATGCTTCCTATAAAAAACTGGGTTTTTTTCTAATGGAAATATTGTATGAGAGTGTTGAACAATGAAGAAACAAGATATCAGCCAGACAAATGTGACAAAATGTGTATTTCAAGATGGATGTGTACGCAAGACCAGGATAGTAAAAAATAAAGTTTAGGTAGAAAGCACCGACGATATTTTAAGTGAGGGTGACCTCATATTCTATAGACATGTGCAAGGCAGACAGATAAACACACAAACTTGAATCAATGCTATTGAGTTAAGCATGTTTAAAAGGAGAAAATTCTGGCCTAAATGAATTTTAGAGAGATAATAAGGAAGTATTTACCTTTCTGGGTCAGTGGCGGCTGCTTTTGCACTGGAAGGGGCCGTCAGCCCTACTCCTTGGACTGGCAGCAGCACCTGCCCCTCCTAGGCTGCTGCTGCTGCTCGGTTTTCTTGGGGTGGGTGATGGCTGTATGGAGAAACAAAGTTTGGGTAGCAAGCGTTAACGACATGTTAGTCACCTCATATGCTATAGACATGTGCAAGGCAGACGGATACATACACTAACTTGAATCAGCTATTGAGTTAAGCATGGTTAAAAGGAGAAGATGTTGGCATAAATGAACTTGACAGAGCTAATGAGGTATTTAGCATCTGGATGAGAATATGACCCATAAGAGAGGCCAAAAATGACCCATAAGAGAGGCTGAACAGAAAAGGAGGATCCATATAGCTGGCCTCGACATTGTTGGGATTGAGGCTTAAGATAACGATGTTGGTGGTGGAAACATCATATGACATTTTTTGTTCTTACTTTAAACTGGACGAGATCATTCTTATGTTATTACCAAAAAATTTACCAAAAGAAGTATGACAGTGTTTAAAATGATTTTGTAATATATAGAAAGAGCTGCAATATTTATAATCAAAGAGAATAGTCACTTCATTATACATTCACAATTTGTTTTCTTATAGATGATGGCTATTATTAGTATATATATTTTATTGTGTTGTGTTGTTTCTTACTTAGCGTATTTTTGGCTTTTCTCTTTGTAAGCCTCTTGTACTTTTATCCCATATTGCCTAGCTCTGCTCTCTGTCTCACTCTCGTCTTATAAAAGAGAGGGTCATGTACTCATTTTATTTACTCAATAAGAAATAACCTTTACCCTATTCTAGATGGTATCAGAGCCTTCCGATCCTCCGTAAACCCCTCCCTCCTTAACCCTAGCCGCCACCCCCCCCCCTTTCCTTTTTTTCTTTTTTCCTTTTCTCCTTTGCTGCCCCCTGCTGCCGGCGGCCCTCCCCTCTTCCCCCGCTGCTGCCGCCAACACCCTTCACCCCACCAGCCCTCTCCCCGCTATCCCTACTCCACCACAAACCACTGCCACCACCCCTCCTCTCTACCACCAGCCCGCCGCCCCCCCCCCCCCTCCTGCCTCCCTTTTTTGCCGTCGCCGCCACCCATATTCCCACTTGCCACCCTCTTCTCCACAACCCACCACCGCCTTCCTAACTCTCCGTCTCCACCATCTCCTTCATCCCTTATTCCTATTCCATCCCGTTGATCACCCCATCCACCCATCTTCTTCCCGTTGGTCTCCGGACAGCTTCGGACACTTTCCAATTCTGGCACGTTGAAGACGTAAAATCAGTTTTGCTCTCTGCCTGCCTACGCCTCATGGTGGAGTAGTTTTTCCTCCATGTTGGCGTAGGTTCTTTTATATTTCTTGCTGCCCCTACGTGGGTTCCTGAGATCCGATGCTTAGATCTCCTATCTTCTATCTATAGATCTGCCCATGTATTGGGCTTCTACTGTTGTCTACCTCTGTTGACTGCTACGTCAACCTTCTGCTTGTTACTACTGCTTGCGCCCTTGATTCACACTGCCTGCTGTCGTTATGGCGACCTCAGACGTTCCCCGCAACCTATGTGTCACCACTGTCAAACTGGATGGCTCCAACTATCACTTATGGGCAGCCTCCTTTGAACTTTACGTCAAGGCTCAAGGACGCTTCTCGCATCTGTCTACCAAAGGTCCAACGATTTCTGCTACAGATGTTGATGACAAGACGAAACAGGCATATGATCTTTGGTCTAAAGAAGATTATGGTGTCATGACCTGGCTGGTCAATAGTACAGAGCCCAAAATCAGCCAGTCTTTGCTCCGCCTGAAGACGGCCAAAGAGATGTGGGATCAACTTTCCCACGTGTAATCTCACCAGCAGAATCCGAAGAAGGTGTTCGAGATCTTCAAAAACTTGGCCAAACTGGAGTACTCGGCTACTGATTCTTTGGAGGACTACTATAATCAATGCTCTACGCTCTAGGATGAGTTCGAGGTCTATCACCCCCTATCATCAGATATTACTGAGATCCAGCGACAGCGCAATGAGTTATAGTTAGTTCAGTTTCTTGTTGGCATGTCGTCGTCCTTTGCGGGGGTAGTCGATCAAATCCTTTCTAGTGATCCTCTTCCTACTCTCCATGATGTTCTTAAGTGTGTGCAGCGTCTTCCCTCTATCTCTCAAGCACTTCCTGATGTCTCTGACGGGACAGCCCTCGCTGTTTGGACTGGTGACTCCTTCTGTGGGCGTGGCCGCGGTCGAGGACGCGGTCGTGGACGATCATCTACTGGTCAAGGACAGGGGTCCTCCTCTACTGTTGATGCTACTGAACAATGCTATTGTAACTTCTGCAAACGGACTAATCATAATGAAGATCGTTGCTGGATCAAACATGGGAAACCTGCATGGGCAAATCAAGTCACGTCTGAGCAACCTGACACTACTGCCTCCTCTTCTGCTCCACCATCTGCCGATTGGATCAGATCGGAATTTGAGAAACTGCTTCAAGCTCGTTTGGCCTCATCTACGGAGACTTCCACTGATGGCAGTACTGCTCTCCTAACCCAGTCTGGTAAAAACACTTGGGTGATCGACTCTGGTGCGACCTCCCACATTACTGGCAATCCTACCTTATTTTCTACTTTGAATAAAACTACTGTTATTCCTCCTGTTACTCTTGTTGATGGTTCACAAACACTTGTATCTGGTTTTGGCAATATCTATACTTTTGGCCGCCTACCTCTGTGCTATGCATTATATGTTCCTAAATTTCCAATTAATTTATTATCCATCAGTCGGACTGTTAAGAGCATGTGTTGTTCTATAATATTTGATCTGGATGGTGTTATCTTTCAAGATCTGCGTACGAGGACGAAGATTGGTTCGGGCCATGAGGGACCAGACGGCTTATACTACCTAGATGTACCGAAGACTACTGCACTTCTGACTTCTTCTGTGACGGGCATCCAATGGCACTGTCGGTTGGGACATCCGTCGGCGGCCAAGTTGAAGCACATTCTACCTGATATTTTTGATTTTGTTTTTCATTGTGAAACTTGCCAGTTAGGCAAACAGACTAGGTCTACCTTTTCAAAAAATATGTATTGGCTCAAAACAGCTTTTTGATATAGTGCATGCTGATATTTGGGGTCCATGTTCTGTGCCCAGTGTCTCTGGCTTTAGATATTTTATGAGTTTTATTGATGATTTCTCTAGAACCACCTGGATATTCCTGTTTAAAGATCGGTCTAACATTCTTGATACTATTACTGCCTTTTTTTCTGAAATAAGTACCCAGTTTAGTAAACCTATAAAAATCTTTCGCACTGACAATGCCCTCGAATTCATGCAAGCCTCAGTCAGTTCTTTTTGTCGCAAACTGGGTACAATTCACCAAACCTCATGCGCTTATACTCCGCAACAGAATGGAGTTGCCGAACACAAAAATCGACATCTTCTTGAAGTTGCTCGTACTCTTCTGATTCACTATCATGTTCCCCACTGTTTTTGGCCCGAAGCTATCTCTACTGCATGCTATCTTATCAATCGCATGCCATCTTCTGTTCTTGGAAATCAAGTTCCATATCAAATTCTATATCCTGATGCTCCATTGTTTTCTGTCCCTTGGATTTTTAGAAGCACCTGCTTTGTTAAAAATATGCATCCTGGATTAACTAAACTTGATCCCCGAGCCATCAAATGTGTCTTCTTAGGGTACTCTAGGACTCAAAAAGTGTACCGCTGCTATGACCCTGTTGGAAAGAAATGGTTGGTCTCAGCTGATGTCGTCTTCTTTGAACATATGTCGTTTTATTCTTCTGTTGGTTCTGTCGTAACATCAGATTTATTTGCAGATACACCTTTACCGTTAATTGATGCTTGTGACTCATCGGATACCAGTCCCGTTCCTGCTCCTCCACTAAAAGTTTATCAAAGAAGACTGAAGGCTCCAACTCCCTCCATGGCCCATCCAAATTCTTCATCCTCGATGGCAGATCCACCTCCATCCCAGGTATTTTCTGAATTAGATATACCTATCAGCTTGCGCAAAGGTACTCGGACTTGTACACAACATCTCATTGGGAATTTTTGTACCACTAATCACTTGGGGACTAATTTTGCAAATTTCACATCTGTTCTTTCTGTTGTATCTATTCCGAAGAATGCTTCTCAGGCTCTTAAGCATCCAGCTTGGCGTCAGGCCATGGAATCTGAAATGCAGGTGTAACACCCCTCCCTAGGGTTTCATACGTAACCAGCGGAAGCTCACAGCCTAATCCCCAACATTATCCATAATGTGGGGTACTTGGCATTTCAGGGAGGGATTGTCACATGCATGATCTCATCTCAAGAAACAAATAACACTTGGCATTATTGAAACATAGATTCATACATAAGTTCTTAGAAAGAAAACTACATCATGATTCTAAAGCTACACATAATCTAGATGACATATGAAAGATAGGATCTTCATAGATGGACGTCCCACCAGGCTACAACTTCTAAGGTCTTGGATCCTTAGAATCTCCTCAAGATGTATCCTTCACTTTAGCTCCAACGTCTGCGGACATCTCGTCCCCAGCCATGCAAAGGAAAAACAAACATGGTAAGTGGATTGAACATGTTATAATATAAGAAAACTTGTAAACTGAAATTAAGCATTAACATTAAACATTGAACATTGAAAAGACATGCATTTTCTTTTAGATCAATTTCTTTTATCTTAACCTATATAAGTAACCTCGGGTTGCACAAATGTGCCTCTTCTCTTATGCATCGAAGTGCCTCTTAGGTTGCACCGAAGTGCCTCTTCTCTTATGCACCAAAGTGCCTCTTCTCTTGTGAGGTACTTATATAAGCTTAACATTAACATTTTCTTCTTTCTCTTAAAGCTCTTAACTTTACATTTAACTCTATTTGTAACTTTATCATTAAGATTCATGAAGATTGTAGAGAATCAGGGTTTCAGAGAGCATAGGGTTGCACAAAGTGTGCACCCTCATATATATAAAACTGAGACAATTACAGAGAGGTCCATACAGAATAAACAAATAACAAAATAAATAACAGAATACAGAAAACATATATTGTAACACTCCCCCTCAAGTTGGAGCATAGATATCAATCATGCCCAACTTGTCCACCAGTGTGCAGAAGTGCTTCTTAGCCAGAAGTTTTGTGAAGACATCCGCAACTTGATCTTCAGATCTCGTAAAAGGAGTGCAAATTTTACCAGCCAGAACAGATTCTCGAATAAAGTGGCAATCCACCTCAATATGCTTGGTGCGCTCATGATAAACAGGATTATTGGCAATGAAAATAGCAGCTCGGTTGTCGCAGTGCATTGGAATCGCATAAGAAGATTCAATCCCAAGTTCATGCAAAAGAGAACGCACCCAGAGAAGTTCACAAGCAGTATGGGCCATAGCCCTGTATTCAGCTTCAGCACTGGAGCGAGCAACAACATTCTGTTTCTTGCTCCTCCAAGTCACCAAGTTACCTCCTACGTAGGTACAGTAGCCAGAGGTGGATTTCCTGTCAATTCTGCTGCCCGCATAATCTGAATCAGAATAGCCCTCAAGTTTACAATGTCCAGTTTTCTTGTAATGCAAACCTTTGCCAGGTGCCCTTTTTAAGTATCTCAGAATGTGACAGACAGCGTCCCAGTGACACTGTCTAGGCTTGTCCAAGTACCTGCTCAGAAGGCCCACAGCAGTAGTAATATCAGGACGAGTAACAGTCAGATAAATCAATTTCCCAATAAGTCTCCTGTATTTCTTTGGCTCAGAAAACATAGGTGAAGTATCATCGTCCCAATCAACATTGGGATCCATAGGAGTATCTGCAGGTCTTGCTCCCATCATACCGGTTTCTTGCAGGATATCAAGTACATATTTCCTCTGGGACAATACAAGAGCACTAGAGTTCCTGGAAACCTCTATACCCAGAAAGTATCGTAATCTGCCTAAGTCTTTGGTAGCAAAATGCTTACCCAAATGAGTTTTTGTGGCCTGAATACCTGCAGAATCACTGCCTGAAATAATGATATCATCTACATAGACAATCAGAATAATAATCCCGGCAGAAGTTTTCTTCGTGAAGACAGAATGATCCACTTGAGACCGTAGAAAGCCAAAATCAGAAAGAATCCTGCTTAATTTATCGAACCAGGCACGTGGACTCTGCTTAAGCCCATAAATAGATTTTTTAAGCCGACATACTTTGTGAGACTCCCCCTGAGCAACAAACCCAGGAGGTTGCTCCATGTAAACCTCTTCCTGCAGATCACCATATAAGAAAGCGTTCTTCACATCAAGCTGTAGAAGAGGCCAGTCAGAATTTACAGCTACAGATAACAATATTCTAACAGAATTCAAGCGAGCAACAGGAGAAAATGTCTCAAAATAGTCAATGCCGTAGGTCTGAGTATATCCTTTGGCAACTAATCGAGCTTTCAACCGTTCAACTGTACCATCCGGTTGATATTTGACAGTGTACACCCAGCGACAACCCACAGGCTTGCACTGAGGAGGGGGATCCACCAGCTCCCAAGTGCCTCTATCAGTCAGAGCGGACATCTCATCCTGCATAGCAGAAGTCCATGCTGTACTCCGCAGGGCATCCTGAATAGTCTTAGGAACAGTAACAGCAGATAAGGCATATACCAAATCACGCGCCTGAGCAGTGAGATGATCAGTAGATACAAAATGAGCAATACTATGAGACGTGCAGGAACGAGTCCCTTTGCAAAGAGCAATAGGAATATGTAAATCAGACTGTACCTCAGGTGAAGCAGAACCTTCTTGAGGTGAAGATTGGTCGACTGGGGGGGTACATGGGAAGAAGGTGCTTTGTTCCTGCGCTGATAAACACGAAGCTGAGGACGAACTGGCATCACAGTATCATCCGTCTCAGGTATGCAGTCAGACAGAATAGGCAAGGGTGGTGCAATGAGATCTGGTTGCAATTTGTCTCCCGCAGATGAATAATAAGGAGTGTCTTCAAAAAAAACCACATCACTACTAGTCATCCACTTCCGCGTAGCAGGATTATAACAGCGATAGCCTTTCTGAGTCCTTGAATATCCCAAGAAAATACATTTAGTTGCACGAGGCGACAGTTTATCAGAGGCAGGGCCAAGAAGGCGGACAAAACACGTGCAACCAAAAATCCGTGGAGGAACAGAAAACAAGGGCGCCTCCGGATGTAAAACTTGGAACGGGATTTTGTTACCAATAACCGATGATGGCATACGATTAATAAGAAAACAGGCAGTCATAACCGCTTCTGGCCAATAAGAACGAGGTACATGTGAATGTAACATGATAGTGCGAGCCACTTCTAATAAATGACGATTCTTTCTTTCCGCAACACCATTCTGTTGTGGTGTATAGGCACAAGAGGTTTGATGTAAAGTTCCAACAGATTTACAAAAAAGTTCCACATCTCTCTGAACAAACTCCAAAGCATTATCAGTTCGAAAAATTTTAATAGGCACACCAAACTGGGTTTTAATTTCAGCAAAAAAGAACTTTATTGTGGATAGCACTTCGGATCTACTTTTCAACAGAAATAGCCAAGTAGTCCGTGAAAAATCATCAATGAACAAAATAAAGTATCGATAACCAGACACACTTGGTACATTACATGGTCCCCACACATCAGAATGTACTACATCAAAAATATGCCTGCTGCTCATAGAACTACGCCGCGGATATACCGATCTAGTTTGTTTACCCAGTTGACAAGACTCACACTGGAAACTACAACTACTCATATCTGGAAGTAAATGGCGCAGTTTGTCAGAAGAAGGATGTCCCAGCCTGTAATGCCACTGTAAAGTAGAAATTGATGCAGATAAAGCTGAAACTTTGGCAGACTTTGGCATCTCGTCCAAGTAGTAGAGACCATCAGCACCTTCATACCCCCCACCAATCTTCATCCTCGTGAGAAGGTCCTGAAAAATGCAAGAGCCAGGAAGGAATGTCAGGCTACAGTTCAAATTCCTTACAAGTTTGCTCACAGATAATAAATTCATAGGAAAGTTAGGCACATATAAGGCAGATTTGATAAGAAACTGAGAAATAATGTCCCCAATGCCAGAAACAGAAGATCGAGATCCATCAGCAACCATAACCGTAGATTTATGAGCAGGTTTAGAGATGGACTTAAACAAAGCCCTATTGCCAGAAATATGGGAGGATGCACCAGAGTCGATCACCCATTTATTATTACCAGATGGAGGTGGCAAATGTGAACTCAGAAAGGCAGTATCATAACCAGTATGGGCAGCATGAGCTCCACTCGTGGATGCGTCAGAAGAGGAACCAGCACGCTCCAGAAGAAGACGTTCGACTTCAGCCCTGATGTAGTCAGCAGTAGTAGTGTCCGCAGTATCTGGTGTAGTAGGATGTGCAGCACCCTCAGATGCAGCGGTGGAAGAATCAGCAGCAGTGTTCGCCCATTCTGGTTTTCCATATTTCTCCCAACACTTTTCTTCAATGTGGTTCGTACGACCACAGTAAGAACACAAACGTGATCCGGGCGAAGGACGCGCAGCAGTAGTAGTAGCAGCAGGAGGGGCCCCACGCCCAGCAGTAGGGGAACGACCTCGCCCTGCACCAAGGGGAGGACGTCCATCAGAAGTGCGGCCACGACCACGACCGCGACCACGGCCACGGCCACCCAAGGCAGCTAAGGCAGTAGAGTCGCCAACATCTGGTGTCGGGGAGGAAAGGCGCAGAAGTCGCTGGTAGGCACTCCGAAGAGAAGGCAGTGGATCACCGGCCAGAATCTGATCCACAACTCCAGCATAGGAGTCAGGCAAGCCACTCAAAAACTGTATCAGCTGTAGCTCATCGCGCTGTTTGCGCATAGTCGCCAGATCCGTGGACAAGGGATGATACGTCTCCAGTTCACCCCACAAACCGGTGAACGTAGAGAAGTAATCGGCGATATCAGTGCCAGTAAAGGTGAGACGACTAAGCTGTTTGTTGATATCAAACACCTTCTTCGGATTCTAGCTGTGGGAGAAGGTGCCAGCAAGTTCATCCCACATCTGCTTTGCAGTAGGTAAACGGAGAAGAGTCACACTAATCTTCTCAACCGAGCTGTTGAGAATCCAAGTCATCACTGTTGAGTCGTCACGGACCCAATCATCGTAGGCTTTGACGTCCTTCAAGTCAGCATCTTCAGCAGGCTGTGGCGGACCGGCACGAGTGAGATGGGAATACTTCCCTTGTGATTTAGCATATATCACAAAGGAACAAACCCACAGCTGGTAGTTGCGCCCGTCAAGTTTTACCGTAGTAACTTGACGACGCAGATCATCAGTCGAGGACGCCATCAGGAAGGTAGGCACAGCAGGCAGGCAAGACAGGCAGGCAGAAGATCACACGGGACCTCTCACATACAGACTACACCAAAGTGTAGTAGAAGACCCGGATGCCGAAGCCTACACGGGCAGGCAGGCACAAACAAACACGAACCGACGAAGGCTCTAGCCGAACAACGTACCGATCTCCCCCGGAAGACGAACTAGGCCAGATCTACCAACCCGGCAGCGCACCTGCTGTGCGAACAACACCAACGGTTGCTCAAGCACTAGCGGAGCACCGCGCCAGGAGAGTAGATGGACCTGGGACCGGCGGGAGACGGCTGGCTAGACCAGCTGTGGCAGCCGGCCGGCGGGCTGGACCTGCCCTGGCGGCGGCGGCCGCGGGCTGCTGCTGCTGCCCCGGCGGCGGCGGCGGCTGGCTGCAGCGGCTGGCCCGGCGGCTGCTGCCGCTGCCCGGGCCGGCGGCGGGTCGCGCGGGGGGGGGGGGGGGAGCGGGCATTCTCGACCTGCTCTGATACCATGTAGAGAATCAGGGTTTCAGAGAGCATAGGGTTGCACAAAGTGTGCACCCTCATATATATAAAACTGAGACAATTACAGAGAGGTCCATACAGAATAAACAAATAACAAAATAAATAACAGAATACAGAAAACATATATTGTAACAAAGATGATACTATACATAATATGCAATTCAATTCATCTCAACCTTACTGACTTTAGCAATTAAGAACAGTAAATAACATAAACATGGCATTCTTTACAAAATTCATATATGCATAATTAAATCAACCAATTTAACTATGTTCAATTGCATGGACCACTTACCTTGAGCTAAAACACCTAAGTCAAACCTTGTTTGACTGATTGGATCCTCTTAAACACCGAAAATTAACATGATTGTCCTTTGTTATTCAAATTAAACCTTAATATGTTCCATATAATTATTGAGATGTGAAAACAGCAAAATCAGTCGATAGAAACCACAAAATTGGATTCCTCATCGAAAATCCTTTCCAAAACATATTTATTTATATTTTTCTGAGGTCATATGCAAAAGTTATGAATTTTGCACTCTGGACCAATCAGAAATTAGGACACCATAGCGTGACATCATTTAAATCTGTGATTATTTCGATGTAAATAAAACGTCAAAATACCAGAAAAACCAAGCCGTGTGTGACATAATGATCAAACATGAGGGGCATACTCGTCATTGCACTCTAACTGGTCATCGCGTATATGAAGAACAAATCGAATGTCAAAATACCTGTAATGCCCTTGGGCAATCAGTTAACTCATTGAACTCGTGGGGGCACCATGGTCATTTCAGGACCTAGATTGCTCCCCTTGGATTCATGGCGCGGACCAAGGTCGAGCACCTACCTGGAGCTCCATGACCTTCACCGCAATGGAATCCTGCGGTCCTTTGAAGACCGGCTAGAGGTATTTTGCCTTCGTGGTTTCCTGACAAGCTCAACGAGCTCAAGGAGAGGCTTCTAAAGGTGTCGAAGCACCAAGACCAGGCCAAGGCAGAACCACTGCTCACGAAGCCTGAGCGCTGAGAAAAATGAATAGTTCGGGAACAAAAGGTCCAGTAAAACCAAAGCGGGGTCGTGCGAACCTAAAGACGTCATTTCCAGGGTCGAAGGGAACAAGAGGACCTTTGTGTCCATAGAACAGAGAATTACCGCGGGAAACAGAGGCGGCGGAGATGGTTCAAACGGCAAAGAACAGAGCTAGAGAGGGCACGCTGGGGATCAGAAATCCATCCTTGAGGCCAAACGAGATCGAAGGGGCCGTCTCTGTGGCCTAGAATCCACTGTGATGCCATGGCGACTAGCGTCGGCAAGCACAGGCAGCGGCTCTACAGGACCTGCTAGCAGGGGCGATCGCGAGGCAAACCGAGGACGCGAGAAAAACTGCAAGGGGTGATAGATGCTTACTGGAGGTCTGATTGATTGGAGATAGCGTAGGTCGTCGGAGCGAAGCTTGGGTCACCGGAGAAGACAACTCGAATAGGTGGGGGAGAGTCGGGGCTCTCGGGGCCAAATTAGTAGTGGAGGAGTGTTGAGTGAAGGTCGGCGATGCTTCTGGGCTGGTTAAAAAGGAAAGAGGGAGACTACCCGAGCCTCAGCACTTCATGGCGGCGAGGGGAAAACTTGCCCTTTTGGGCGTTTCGTCAAAAGAGAGAGATGGAGAACGAGTGATGGCTCGTTGGGTTCGGGAGAGTCTCGCGAAACCGCTGGTCAAGAAATCCTGGAGAAAGGTGGAATGATGAGGGAGAGCGGGATCAGTGAACAAACAGCCTGTGAAACGGCTTCGTTCGCGAGAGAAACGGAGGAAGAAGAAGATTGGTGTGCCGTTGGATCTTGATCCAACGGTCACTGTGCACGCGCGCGAGGAAAGAAGAAAAAGTAACGTGTGACAGTAAAAATAAAACGAACCATAGGTTAATTGCTTGCATTAATGAAATGATATTCAAACCTTGGTCCTATCTATATATAAATCTCTTTCAATTTAATTGGGGGGTCAAACATGGTCATAATGGGTTCAAATTTGAACCATAGGTACATTAGAGTGTCTAGAATATTCCCATTTAATTAGATTTGATGCTTGTACACGTTTTAGGCCTAATGTAGCAAAATCATCATGAGCACTTAAATGACTATGATGAATGTAAATAAAGCCATTAATTTATCAAATAAGAATTTCAAGATATGAAAAGGTGCACTCAACATTATTTATTTTCAATTAACAATATGGAGGCCATTAAGCAAGCAACTAAACATGTAAATCACTAATTACAATATGAGAGAAAATTTGACATAAAAGCATTTATTCTCATTTTCTTAAACAAAAGAGCATGGATATATATGAAAAGATTTCCTTTAAATAAAACAAGGGTAAGAGAACAATTGGACATAATAAAAATTATTTTGTAAAACTAACATGGGCAATTTGCATTTAGGTCCTCAACATTTATACTATTAGAAAAAGAGCATGCAAAGAATAAAATAGTTTGAAAATTTTGCATAAAAAGAGTGGGATGTTACAATTCTACCCACCTTAAATAAATTTTGTCCTCGAAATTTCCTAGGGTTCCTACCCACCTTAAGGGGTTTACATAAACTTGCAAATTTTCCATACAAATTTTCATTACAAAAGAGGCATACATAAACAAAGCATTACTATATTCAACATAAATTACATAACTACCCTTCCTAAGTCTCATACTTACTCCTTAACATTACACCTAACTCATTACACTTAGGGAATCTATCTCTCACTTACCATGACTATATCTTCATAGTTGACCAACCTTAGGTCATATATCCTTTATCTCTTTATATGTGGTGATCAAGCACATATTTAGAAATGTTGGATCTTTTTATGCTACATCTCACCAACTTATTTGCACACGTGTCCCATACCACACACACAATCAAGAAGGTAAGACATAGAAAAAGTCACATTAAATGACATTTTCCTCAAATCTTAATTGGGTGGCCCTTACCATTGAGACAAGGAGAAACATGTCATTATCTAGGGTTTGGTTTCAACTACTTGAGCATGCTAGCATGTACTTCTCTAATGAGGTGAGGGCTCTAGTCATCTTTAGGGTTCTCTAGACATACTGGAATACATAATCATGTTCTCTACTTCTATTTCTTCATCCTAGGGTGACTTGCATTAATCCTTATTGTTGCCTTAGTGGCCATCTATTTCTGGCTCTGATACCATTAATGTAACACCCCTCCCTAGGGTTTCATACGTAACCAGCGGAAGCACACCCTAATCTCCAACATTATCCATAATGTGGGGTATTTGGCATTTCTGGGAGGGATTATCACATGCATGATCTCATCTCAAGAAACAAATAACACTTGGCATTATTGAAACATAGATTCATACATAAGTTCTTGGAAAGAAAACTACATCATGATTCTAAAGCTACACAATCTAGATGACATATGAAAGATAGGATCTCCATAGATGGACCTCCCACTAGGCAACAACTTCTAAGGTCTTGGATCCTTAGAATCTCCTCAAGATGTCTCCTTCACTTTAGCTCCAACGTCTGCGGACATCTCGTCCCCAGCCATGCAAAGGAAAAACAAACATGGTAAGTGGATTGAACATGTTATAATATAAGAAAACTTGTAAACAAAAATTAAGCATTAACATTAAACATTGAACATTGAAAAGACATGCATTTTCTTTTAGATCAATTTCTTTTATCTTAACCTATATAAGTAACCTCGGGTTGCACAAATGTGCCTCTTCTCTTATGCACCGAAGTGCCTCTTAGGTTGCACCGAAGTGCCTCTTCTCTTATGCACCAAAGTGCCTCTTCTCTTGTGAGGTACTTATATAAGCTTAACATTAACATTTTCTTCTCTCTCTTAAAGCTCTTAACTTTACATTTAACTCTATTTGTAACTTTATCATTAAGATTCATGAAGATGATACTATACATAATATGCAATTGAATTCATCTCAACTTTACTGACTTTAGCAATTAAGAACAGTAAATAACATAAACATGGCATTCTTTACAAAATTCATATTTGCATAATTAAATCAACCAATTTAACTATGTTCAATTGCATGGACCACTTACCTTGAGCTAAAACACCTAAGTCAAACCTTGTTTGACTGATTGGATCCTCTTAAACACCTGAAATTAACATGATTATCCTTTGTTATTCAAATTAAACCCTAATATGTTCCATATAATTATTGAGATGTGAAAACAGCAAAATCAGTCGATAGAAACCACAAAATCGGATTCCTCATCGAAAATCCTTTCTAAAACATATTTATTTATATTTTTCTGAGGTCATATGCAAAAGTTATGAATTTTGCACTCTGGACCAATCAGAAATTAGGAAACCATAGTGTGACATCATTTAAATCTGTGATTATTTCGATGTAAATAAAACGTCAAAATACCAGAAAAACCAAGTCGTGTGTGACATAATGATCAAACATGCAGGGGCATACTCGTCATTGCACTCTAACTGGTCATCGTGTATATGAAGAACTAATTGAATGTCAAAATACATGTAATGCCCTTGGGCGATCAGTTAACTGATTGAACTCGTGGGGGCACCATGGTCATTTCAGGACCTGGATTGCTCCCCTTGGATTCATGGCGCGGACCAAGGTCGAGCACCTACCTGGAGCTCCATGACCTTCACCGCAATGGAATCCTACGGTCCTTTGAAGACCGGCTAGAGGTCTTTTGCCTTCGCGGTTTCCTGACAAGCTCAACGAGCTCAAGGAGAGGCTTCCAAAGATGCTGGAGCACCAAGACCAGGCCAAGGCAGAACCACTACTCGCGAAGCCTGAGCGCTGAGAAAAATGAGTAGTTCGGGACCAAAAGGTCCAGTAAAACCAAAGTGGGGTCGTGCGAACCTAAAGCCGTCATTTCCAGGGTCGAAGGGAACAAGAGGACCTTCGTGTCCATAGAACAGAGAATTACCGCGGGAAACAGAGGCGGCGGCGATGGTTCAAACGGCAAAGAACAGAGCTAGAGAGGGCACGTTGGGGATCGGAAGTCCATCCTTGAGGCCAAACGAGATCGGAGGTGTCGTCTCTGTGGCCTAGAATCCACTGTGATGCCATGGCGACTAGCGCCGGCAAGCACAGGCAGCGGCTCTACAGGACCCGCTAGCAGGGGCGATCGCGAGGCAAACCGAGGACGCGAGAAGAACCGCAAGGGGTGATAGATGCTTACTGGAGGTCTGATTGATTGGAGATAGCGTAGGGCACCGGGGCGAAGCTTGGGTCACCGGAGAAGACAACTCGAGTAGGTGGGGGAGAGTCGGGGCTCTCGGGGACAAATTGGCAGTGGAGGAGTGCTGAGTGAAGGTCGGCGATGCTTCTGGGCTGGTTAAAAAGGAAAGAGGGAGACTACCCGAGCCTCAGCACTTCATGGCGGCGAGGGGAAAACTTGCCCTTTTGGGCGTTTTGTCAAAAGAGAGAGATGGAGAGCGAGTGATGGCTCGTTGGGTTCGGGAGAGTCTCGCGAAACCGCTGGTCAAGAAATCCCGGAGAAAGGTGGAATGATGAGGGAGAGCGGGATCAGTGAACAAACAGCCTGTGAAACGGCTTCGTTCGCGAGAGAAACGGAGGAAGAAGAAGACTGGCGTGCCGTTGGATCTTGATCCAACGGTCACTGTGCACGCACGCGAGGAAAGAAGCAAAAGTAACGCGTGACAGTAAAAATAAAACGAACCATAGGTTAATTGCTTGCATTAATGAAATGATATTCAAACCTTGGTCATATCTATATATAAATCTCTTTCAATTTAATTGGGGGGTCAAACATGGTCATAATGGGTTCAAATTTGAACCATAGGTACATTAGAGTGTCTAGAATATTCCCATTTAATTAGATTTGATGCTTGTACACGTTTTAGGCCTAATGTAGCAAAATCGTCATGTGCACTTAAATGACCATGATGAATGTAAATAAAGCCATTAATTTATCAAATACGAATTTCAAGATATGAAAAGGTGCACTCAACATTATTTATTTTCAATTAACAATATGGAGGCCATTAAGCAAGCAACTAAACATGTAAATCACTAATTACAATATGAGAGAGAAAATTTGACATAAAAGCATTTATTCTCATTTTCTTAAACAAAAGAGCATGGATATATATGAAAAGATTTCCTTTAAATAAAACAAGGGTAAGAGAGCAATTGGACATAATAAAAATGAATTTGTAAAACTAACATGGGCAATTTGCATTTAGGTCCTCAACATTTATACTATTAGAAAAAGAGCATGCAAAGAATAAAATAGTTTGAAAATTTTGCATAAAAAGAGTGGGATGTTACAGCAGGCTCTTATTGAACACAACACTTGGTAGGTAGTTGATCCTCCTACTGATTGTTCTCCGGTTGGATGTCAATGGGTCTTTACGATCAAATATCAGCCTGATGGGACAATTGAACGTCTTAAAGCTCGCCTTGTTGCCAAAGGCTATACTCAGACATATGGCATGGATTACTTTGAGACCTTCTCACCTGTTGCCCGTCTAAACTCGGTTCGTGTACTCATTTCTATAACAGTTAATTCTGACTGCCCTTTATTTTAGCTCGATATCAAGAATGCTTTTCTATATGGTGATCTGCATGAGGAGGTATACATGGAACAACCTCCTAGTTTTGTGCTTCAGGGGGAGTCCTCAAAAGTGTGTCGTTTGCGCAAAGCAATTTACGGACTGAAGCAAAGCCCCCATGCCTAGTTTGATAAGTTGAGCTCTATTCTTCAAAAATTTTAGTTTTGTCGTTCTCAGTTTGATCATTCTGTATTTATCAAACACACCTCCTCTGGGCTTGTTATCTTGATTGTTTATGTTGATGACATCATATTATCTGGGAGTGACCTTGTAGGTATTCAGGCTACTAAACGCTACTTGGAAACTCATTTTGTCACTTAAGATTTAGGTACTTTGCGATACTTTCTTGGGATTGAAGTGTCTCAATCATCTTCTAGTCTGTGCCTATCTCCGCGCAAATATGTTCTGGATCTTCTATCTGAAACAGGTCTTCTTGGAGCCAAGCCTACCAGTACCCTGTTGGATCCGAACACTAATTGGGATGACGAGACATCTCCTCCTTATCGTGATCATCATCAGTATCGTCGCATGGTCGGGAAGCTTATTTATCTTACTGTCACTCGAGTTGATATCACATTTGTAGTTGGACTTGTTACCAAGTATCTCGATAAGCCGAGACAATGTCACTGGGATGATGTTTGCCATATTTTAAAATATTTAAAAAGTTCTCCTGGGAAAGGCCTTCTGTATAAGAAACATGGCCACTATGATCTTGTGGGGTATTCTGACTCTGACTATGCTGGGAGCAAAATAGATCGTCGATCTACTTCTGGTTACTTCACGTTTGTAGGTGGTAACTTGGTTACCTGGCGCAGCAAGAAACAAACAGTTGTTGCTCGTTCTAATGCTAAAGCAGAATATCGAGCCATGGCTTATACTACCTGTGAACTCTTCTGGGTCCGTGGCCTTTTGAAAGATTTTGGTATCTCTCATTCCAATTCTATTCCTATGTACTGTGACAACAAGGATGCAATCTTTATTGCAAGTAATCCTACTTTTCATGAACGTACTAAGCACATCGAAGTTGACTGTCATTTTGTATGAGATGTTGTCTTATCTGGTCAAATATCTACGCCTTAAACACATACTTCTGATCGAGTTGCAGATATCTTCACCAAGATTCTTCCGAAGACTCAATTCACTGCTCTGATTGACAAGTTGGGCATGATTGATATCTATGCTCTAGCTTGAGGGGGAGCTTTAGTATATATATTTTACTATGTTGTGTTGTTTCTTACTTAGCGTATTTTTGGCTTTTCTCTTTGTAAGCCTCTTGTACTTTTATCCCATATTACCTAGCTCTGCTCTATGTCTCACTCTCTTGTCTTATAAAAGAGAGGGTCATGTACTCGTTTTATTTACTCAATAAGAAATAACCTTTACCCTATTCTAGAGCTATTTTATATATTCCTCTCTTAACTCCATCTACACTTGCAAATGGAGCCAGCCCCAAGCCAATAAAAGGAGGGTTGGTTGTAAGTTGAGAACAAGCATAAAAATTTGCCACTTCTTATGACATAAATCTTTTTTTGTTCTTACTTAAACTAGATCACATCTTATCTTTTATACTAACTAATTTTGCCAAAAAAAATGTATGATAAGGTTGCAAAGAATTATCTGATCTGGTATTCAGTAAAAAGAGGATTGCCATTAACATTATACAATCGATGTTGATTTCATATAAATGATGACAACGTTTACAAAATTTAGTAATCCAGTCTAAACTCTGCCTAAGCTTGTAAATATAACCAGACCCAGATAAAGGAGTGCTGGAGGTAAGCTGACAGCCAACCATAACATTGTCACTTCCTATGACATGGATCCTCATTACTTTTTCATTAGGGGACAATTTCAATCATGCATATCATCTTATAAAAGCTTGCAGTTAAATAGGTGGATGTGTAGAAGTTGGGGATGAGAGTGGTAACAAACTGGAAAAATGAACCCCAATGAACTTGTTGCAGAGACCCATAAGTGTGAGATTGAAAGAGTCAACCATACATATGACAAATAACAGCAAGAACAAGCAAGCAACCACAAAACTAGATTAAAGTGGTCGGCCAATTCCCAATATGAGAGCCTATGTCCCTTGGAGGAGATGATAAGTTGATGATGGAGAGAGTTACTGATACAATGATTATAGAGAGAGAAAGAACCCAATCCCTATTGCACCTGAAAACCAACTGTAGAAGATGAACAGTCAATTAAGAGGAGCTGAAAGAGGCTTGAAACCCTAGGAGCCGACAAAGTCTAGATTCATCTTTAGCTTTAGTTCGTTGTATTCTGACACTATCTTGATGTGTCTTTGTGTATAGGAAAAAAGCTAAGGGGGTCTTTATTATAAGAAAAGGGCATATAATCCGTGTTGCAGTTGAATCGAGACTCAATATTGGTCTAGATGTGGATCGTTTAGACTATACACAGTTAAAATGTCCTGGCCGTATATGTTGTTGCCCATATACATTAAGGGTGGAATGTAATGGCAGATGCCATTGATCATAATGTTGTTTCCACCATATACGGCCAAGTGAGCCAAGACAATAGACAATCAGATGCCGCTGGCTGTATATTGTGTAGATGTCTGGATCATCAAATGAAGCTTTTCTTGAGAGTTTACGATACATTCTCAACAATCTTCACCTTGTCAATGTGAAAACACTTGTAGAGGTCAAAATGCTCTTGCCATCTTCTCCAACATTGGAAATTGAATAAAACTACCATCTCCACCACATGCCCAACACGCGAAAAGCTTAAGTAGAAAGAAGACCGGATAATATTGAGCAAAGTTCAATCTTAGCTAACCAAATAACCTTCATCATCGTGTAAGGGAACACTTCATCTTCAACAAGATGTATGGCACTTCGACAGTCACAATGACAACAACTTATTTTTATCCATGCTAGGTTGATTTTAACAAACCCTCGAACTATAAAGCTTCCTTTGTGACTTCTGTTACTGATATGTACTCTGCTTCAATAGTGGATAGAGCAATAGTACTTTGCAAACTGGTTTCATAAATGACAGTTGTCGGTCTTACCATGAAAATGCAAACGGTGAGAGATCTCCCCCTGTCAAGTTCACCTTCATAACTTGAGTCCGAATACACTGTTTTGACGACTTAAACTCTACGAAAGACCAAGCATGTATTTGAAGTTTCCCTCTAATACCTCAGAATTCACTTGACTGCCTGTCAATGTACCTTACCAGATTGAGCAATGTCACGACTAACCACACTGACCGCATAAGGGATGTCTAGTGTAGTGAAAAAGTCTATGAAAGGCCAAGCATGTACTTGAAGTTTCCCTCAAATACCTCGTAATCCACTGAACTTCTTGTCGATGTACCTTACCAGGTTCGGCAATGTCACGACTAACCACACTGACTGTGGAAGGGATGTATGGTGCAGTGAGAACATAGCATGCATGATGCTACTCGTGTCAGTGGAGTAAGAGGTACATAAGCCATCTCTCTCTTCTTCATCAGATCGTGGATACCACTCAAATTTGCCACCTAGAAAGATTTCACCATGGAAATCTCATAAGGTTTTGTATCATCTCTTAACCACAATTATGCTGCATAAAACAAAGTTAGGAAGGAGGACGAGTTCGTGGTCTCATAACATATATATCTACGATATATTTACAGTTGCCAATGTTATTTAGTGCGATACATTTCTGTTAAGATATATGTCTAGTTGCCAGTAGCAAGTTAGTAACTTACCGATCACTTACATGGTCATTGGAATGTCCTGGAGGAATATTAGGTAAACAAATAGTATAAAAATCTCCATGCATTCAATTAGGCAAAATCGTGAGTGTACGAGATCCAACAAAAAAAAAACAATTCCCGGAATCATGGTAAATGATCAAGTGTTAGTTGTTTTGAATTTCTGACCTCTAATCACCTAGGCAACATCATGAAATAGCGTCTTGCTCCTACGATCCACTTCAATAACCTTTTTTTAGAGGTGGACTGAATTCAATGATCTCTGGAAAATAGTTGAACGGACAAAAACAAATTGTCCAATGCAACGGGACTATTATGGTGAGTAATAATCATGGTGCAGGACTTCGACTTCGTGTCGACTTCGCCAGGTGTGGAAGTGGAAGTTTGTGGAAACTTCGAGGAAGTTTAGACGCAAACTTCGACAAACTTCGATGCCATTTTTTGAAGAAATGATGTGAAGTTTTAGAAAACTTTGATGGAAAACTTCTAACTATGTTATACCTCTATCTTATATATGTGAATTTAAAAAAAGAACATGATTTATGACCCTCTAGCCCTATGTAGGTTAATAATACAATGTGTTTCTTGAAATGGTCAATTGTGCAATACACATATATAGATACAGTTCACCATATGTATTATATACAATATATAATCAAATAGTAGTTACAACCATAGAACAGGACTTCGACTTCGAGCCCACTTCGACAGGTGTGGACATGGAAGTTTGTGAAATGTCGAGGAAATGTCGAGGATTTTTACAACCAAACTTCGACGCAACTTTGACAAAAATTAAGCAAAAAAATACTGAATTTGTGATGAAAATTGATAGATTTCATCAAATCTAGCTTAAAAACACTATGTTTACATATAACTATAACTCTATAAGTCTATAAGCATATAAGATATAAGTATAACCATCCATTATCCATGTAGATTTGCAAACGTAGAAAAACACACAGTTATATACCAGTCTGTGATGAAAGTGCAAGTTGCGCAACTAGGGATTTCTTCAAAATATATAGGTTTATGACAAATAGACAACTTAAAAGATTACGAATTACAACTTACAAGTACTATCATAACACAAGTAGAAAGCAACTTGTTACAATATATGTTTTCTATATTCTGTTATTTATTTTTGTTATTTGTTTATTCTGTATGGACCTCTCTGTAATTGTCACAGTGTTATATATATGAGGGTGCACACTTTGTGCAACCCTATGCTCTCTGAAACCCTGATTGTCTACATGGTACCAGAGCAGGTCCAGACCTAGGGCCTCTCTCTCTCCCTCCCTCCCTCTCCGGCGCCGCCCCCCCCCCCCCCGCGCCCACAGCCGCCGCCGCCGGCCCGGGCGACAGCAGCAGCCGCCGGCCCAGGCAGCCGCAGGAGCCGCCGCCGCCGGGGGCAGCAGCAGCCGGCGCCGCCGCCGCCGAGGCAGGTACAGCCCGCCGGCCGGCCGCCTCCCTGGCCTAGTCTACCGTCTCCCGCCGGCTCCCGGTCCGTCTACTCTCCTGGCTTGGTGCTCCGCTAGTGCTTGAGCAA
The DNA here is from genome assembly GCA_963693085.1 of Alisma plantago-aquatica. NCBI lineage: Eukaryota > Viridiplantae > Streptophyta > Magnoliopsida > Alismatales > Alismataceae > Alisma > Alisma plantago-aquatica. The sequence goes on along the minus strand of OY856409.1, from coordinate 1,706,789,911 downwards.
CCGTTGGTGTTGTTCGCACAGCAGGTGCGCTGCCGGGTTGATAGATCTGGCCTAGTTTAGTCTTCCGGGGGAGATCGGTACGTTGTTCGGCTAGGGCCTTCGTCGGTTCGTGTTGTTTGTACCTGCCTGCCCGTGTAGGCTTCGGCCTCCGGGTCTTCTACTACACCTTGGTGTAGTCTGTATGTGAGAGGTCCCGTGTGATCGTCTACCTGCCTGTCTTGCCTGCCTGCTGTGCTTGCCTTTCTGATGGCGTCCTCGACTGATGATCTGCGTCGTCAAGTTACTACGGTCAAACTTGACGGACGCAACTACCAGCTGTGGGTCTGTTCCTTTGTGATATATGCTAAATCACAAGGGAAATATTCCCATCTCATTCGTGCCGGTCCACCACAGCCTGCTGAAGATGCTGATTTGAAGGACGTCAAAGCCTATGATGATTGGGTCCGTGATGACTCAACTGTGATGACCTGGATTCTCAACAGCTCGGTTGAGAAAATTAGTGTGACTCTTCTCCGCTTACCTACGGCAAAGCAGATGTGGGATGAACTTGCTGGCACCTTCTCCCACAGCCAGAATCCGAAGAAAGTGTTTGATATCAACAAACAGCTTAGTCGTCTCACCTTCACTGGTACTGATATCGCCGATTACTTCTCTACGTTCACCGGGTTGTGGGGTGAACTGGAGACGTATCATCCCTTGTCCACGGATCTGGCGACTATGCGCAAACAGCGCGATGAGCTACAGCTGATTCAGTTTTTGAGTGGCTTGCCTGACTCCTATGCTGGAGTTGTGGATCAGATTCTGGCTGGTGATCCACTGCCTTCCCTTCGGAGTGCCTACCAGCGACTTCTGCGTCTTTCCTCCCCGACACCAGATGTTGGGGACTCTACTGCCTTAGCTGCCTGGGGTGGTCGTGGCCGTGGTCGCGGTCGTGGTCGTGGCCGCTCTTCTGATGGACGTCCTCCCCTTGGTGCGGGGCGTGGTCGTTCTCCTACTGCTGGGCGTGGGGCCCCTCCTGCTACTACTACTACTGCGCGCCCTTCGCCTGGATCCCGTTTGTGTTCTTACTGTGGTCGGACGAACCACATTGAAGAAAAATGTTGGGAGAAGTATGGAAAACCTGAATGGGCAAACACTGTTGCTGATTCTTCCACTGCTGCTTCTGAGGGTGCTGCACATCCTTCTCCACCAGACACTGCGGACACTACTACTGCTGACTACATCCGGGCTGAAGTCGAACGCCTTTTTTTGGAGCGTGGTGGTTCCTCTTCTGACGCATCCACGAGTGGGGCTCATGCTGCCCTTACTGGTTATGATACTGCTTTTTTGAGTTCACATTTGCCTCCTCCATCTGGTAATAATAAATGGGTGATTGACTCTGGTGCATCCTCCCATATTTCTGGAAATCGGGCTTTGTTTAAGTTTATCTCTAAACCTGCTCATAAATCTACAGTTATGGTTGCTGATGGATCTAGATCTTCTGTTTCTGGCATTGGGGACATTATGTCTCAGTCTTTTATCAAATCTGCCTTATATGTGCCTAACTTTCCTATGAATTTATTATCTGTGAGCAAACTTGTAAGGAATTTGAACTGTAGCCTGACATTCCGTCCTGGCTCTTGCATTTTTCAGGACCTTCTCACGAGGATGAAGATTGGTGGGGGGTATGAAGGTGCTGATGGTCTCTACTACTTGGACGAGATGCCAAAGTCTACTGAAGTTTCAGCTCTATCTGCATCAGTCTCTACTTTACAGTGGCATTACCGGCTGGGACATCCTTCTTCTGACAAACTGCGCCATTTATTTCCTGATATGAGTAGCTGTAGTCTCCAGTGTGAGTCTTGCCAATTGGGTAAACAGACTAGATCGGTATATCCGCGGCGCAGTTCTATGAGCAGCAGGCATATTTTTGATATAGTACATTCTGATGTGTGGGGACCATGTAATGTACCAAGTGTGTCTGGTTATAGATACTTTATTTTGTTCATTGATGATTTTTCGCGGACTACTTGGCTATTTCTGTTGAAAAGTAGATCCGAAGTGCTATCTACAATAAAGTTCTTTTTTGCTGAAATTAAAACTCAGTTTGGTGTGCCTATTAAAATTTTTAGAACTGATAATGCTTTGGAGTTTGTTCAAAAAGATGTGGAATGTTTTTGTAAAACTGTTGGAACTTTACATCAGACCTCTTGTGCCTATACACCACAACAGAATGGTGTTGCAGAAAGGAAGAATCGTCATTTATTAGAAGTGGCCCGCACTATCATGTTACATTCACATGTTCCTCGTTCTTATTGGCCAGAAGCGGTTATGACTGCTTGTTTTCTTATTAATCGTATGCCCTCATCGGTTATTGGTAACAAAATCCCGTTTCAAGTTTTACATCCGGAGGCACCCTTGTTTTCTGTTCCTCCACGGATTTTTGGTTGCACGTGTTTTGTCCGTCTTCTTGGCCCGTCTTCTGATAAACTCTCGCCTCGTGCAACTAAATGTATTTTCTTGGGATATTCGAGGACTCAAAAAGGCTATCGCTGTTATAATCCTGCTACGAGAAAGTGGTTGACTAGTAGTGATGTGGTATTTTTTGAGGACACTCCTTTTTATTCATCTGGGGGAGACAAATTGCAACCAGATCTCATTGCACCACCCTTGCCGATTCTGTCTGATTGTGTACCTGAGACAGTTGATACTGAGATGCCAGTTCGTCCTCAGCTTCGTGTTTATCAGCGCAGGAACAAAGCACCTTCTTCTCATGTACCCCCCCCAGCCGACCAATCTTCACCTCCAGAAGGTTCTGCTTCTCCTGAGGTACAATCTGATTTACATATTCCTATTGCTCTTCGCAAAGGAACTCGTTCCTGCACGTCTCATAGTATTGCTCATTTTGTATCTACTGATCATCTCACTGCTCAGGCGCGTGATTTTGTACATGCCTTATCTGCTGTTACTGTTCCTAAGTCTATTCAGGATGCTCTGCGGAGTACAGCATGGACTTCTGCTATGCAGGATGAGATGACAGCTTTGACTGATAGAGACACTTGGGAGCTGGTGGATCCTCCTCCTCAGTGCAAGCCTGTTGGTTGTCGCTGGGTTTACACTGTCAAATATCAACCGGACGGTACAGTTGAACGGTTGAAAGCTCGACTGGTTGCCAAAGGATATACTCAGACCTACGGCATTGACTATTTTGAGACTTTTTCCCCTGTTGCTCGCTTGAATTCTGTTAGAATATTGTTATCTGTAGCTGTGAATTCTGACTGGCCCCTTCTACAGCTTGACGTGAAGAATGCTTTCTTATATGGTGATCTGCAGGAAGAGGTTTACATGGAGCAACCTCCTGGGTTTGTTGCTCAGGGGGAGTCTCGTAAAGTTTGTCGGCTTAAAAAATCTATTTATGGGCTTAAGCAAAGTCCACGTGCCTGGTTTGATAAATTAAGCAGGATTCTTTCTGATTTTGGCTTTCTACGGTCTCAAGTGGATCATTCTGTCTTCACGAAGAAAACGTCTGCAGGGATTATTATTCTGATTGTCTATGTAGATGATATCATTATTTCAGGCAGTGATTCTGCAGGTATTCAGGCCACAAAAACTCATTTGGGTAAGCATTTTGCTACCAAAGACTTGGGCAGATTACGATACTTTCTGGGTATAGAGGTTTCCAGGAACTCTAGTGCTCTTGTATTGTCCCAAAGGAAATATGTACTTGATATCTTGCAGGAAACTGGTATGATGGGAGCAAGACCTTCAGATACTCCTATGGATCCCAATGTTGATTGGGACGATGATACCTCACCTATGTTTTCTGAGCCAAAGAAATACAGGAGACTTATTGGGAAATTGATTTATCTGACTGTTACTCGTCCTGATATTACTACTGCTGTTGGTCTTCTGAGCAGGTACTTGGACAAGCCTAGACAGTGTCATTGGGATGCTGTATGTCACATTCTGAGATACTTAAAACGGGCACCTGGCAAAGGTTTGCATTACAAGAAATCTGGACACTGTAAGCTTGAAGGCTATTCTGATTCAGATTATGCGGGCAGCAGGATTGACAGGAAATCCACCTCTGGCTACTGTACCTATGTAGGGGGTAACTTGGTGACTTGGAGGAGCAAGAAACAAAATGTTGTAGCTCGCTCCAGTGCTGAAGCTGAATACAGGGCTATGGCCCATACTGCTTGTGAACTTCTCTGGGTGCGCTCTCTTTTGCATGAACTTGGGATTGAATCTTCTTATGCGATTCCTATGCACTGTGACAATCGAGCTGCTATTTTCATTGCCAATAATCCTGTTTATCATGAGCGCACCAAGCATATTGAGGTGGATTGCCATTTTATTCGAGAGTCTGTTCTGGCTGGTAAAATTTGCACTCCTTTCACGAGATCTGAAGATCAAGTTGCTGATGTCTTCACGAAACTTCTGGCTAAGAAGCATTTCTGCACACTGGTGGACAAGTTGGGCATGATTGATATCTATGCTCCAACTTGAGGGGGAGTGTTACAATATATGTTTTCTATATTCTGTTATTTATTTTTGTTATTTGTTTATTCTGTATGGACCTCTCTGTAATTGTCACAGTGTTATATATATGAGGGTGCACACTTTGTGCAACCCTATGCTCTCTGAAACCCTGATTGTCTACACAACTAAGCAATTTAACAAAAATACCAATAATACAAACTGAAGTACCCACTTGAGTCGAGTCTGATGAGTGCCAACTAAGACTAATACCATGTCGAATGTCTTGCATGCTCTTCATATTGACCAATATGCCTAGAGTCGGCTATCTGGTTATCCACCCATAAAGCATATTGCATCCATGTTATATTTTCTTTGTGGTTTAGCTCATAGTCAGCTGCAAATGTCGCAAAAACAGAATTAGAAAGGTCCGCAAGACATCCAAATCGAGCATAAGAAGAAAGATCAACAACTGTATATGATTTTGATCTAGGAAGAGACTCAGAATCTTGTGACAAAGGTGTAGATGATCTTTCGTGTTCAGAATGTGTGCGGGAGGGCTCATGACTAGAGAGAATAAAAGGATCATAGGTCTTCCCTTGAGATCTTTCATTATCATTAGTTGGATTCACCATAGAGCTATTAAATGGATAATGTGTTGTGCTTTGAATATTGGTCCCACGGGATCCACTAGAAGTATAATGACCACTCCCACAATGACCAAAGACACTACCAATATCAGTGTTCTGCTCTTGAATTTGATAATGAGTAGGTGCAACGCTATATCCACCACTGCCCATTCCGAATAAATCATCCATGATACTAGATCCTTCTACATTGCCAGTACTAGGACCACTAATATGCCAAGATCCCATAGATTCAGTTAAGTTATCAACGGGCGGTTGTTTTGGCACTTGAACTTGTCCTTGTTGTCCATAAGGACCATAACCATATTGTCCATAAGGATCATAAGAATCATAACCATAACTTTGATCATAGCCATAAGGAACATAAGTCTGTGATGGGGGCAAGCACGGCAATTGTTGTTGTTTCTCAGGCTGTGGTTGTGGCTGGCTAGAGTTATCCTTTCCTTTTCTTTGGTATTGTTTTGTAGATGCAGGCCTAGGAGGAAGATTTGCTTCTTTTCCAGTCCTTTTAAACCTTGATAAATCAACAGGAGGAGGAGGACTTGGAGGTGGTGGAGTTCGTCCTCTGATGTGTGATCCATCTGATGGAGCAGTAGTAGAAGAATCACCAAATGTAGACTTATCAATGTATCCTCCACCAGATGGTATGGTTGACCCTGAGGATGCTTCACTTTCATCTACAGGTAGAGGGCCAAAGAAATCACCAGGATCATCCGGATCTTTCTCAAGTCGGTTGATTGCAGAGTTTGCTTGAATTCCCTCTTCTTGATTATATTGTTCTACATTAATACCCATCTGACTTGCAATTGTAGGATCAGGGTCACCACCTGATCTACCTACATCTAAAACAGGAGTATAAGTTTCCTCATTCAACCAAGCCTGCATGGGATCATCATCATCGTCTCTGTCATGATAAATGTAAGCCCAATCCAATGGATCTTCAGTCATGAAGTCTTTAGTTGGCTTGCTGAATCTTTCATGAAGATATTTTTCTTTCAACCTTATGTTGTAATGCACATATACCAAAGTGTGCAATCGTTTTGCCCCTAGCTTGTTCCTTCTTTTTGTATGAATTAAGTTAAAAGTGCTCCAATTTCTCTCGCACCCCCCTGCAGCAGCCGTTTGGGACAACACTTTAATAGCTATACTTCTTAACTCTTCACAGTCAATTCCATATTCGACCCACCATTCAGCTGTATATGAAAGAATATATAAAGTTAATAACCATATATGATAATTCATAGATCTGTAATAAGAATATAAGTACTAAGTATGTAACTTCGAATACCAGGTGCCATCTTATCCCTTGCATATACAGCACCTTTCATCCCAAAGACGCCTTGTGCTTCCCTAAATCTCTTCATCTGTTCAAGTATATATACACATAAATTTATAGGTCAAGATATGCTATATGATCAAGTTATTCTTATTAATATTTCATAGTAAATTATTAAGTTATAACTTACTTGCGCCACAGCTAGCAATGCCTTGTTGCTGTCATTGTCGTTGTACTTGTCAATCACTGTATGTACCGCCATTTGTAGGTTTGCTTTCAGCCCTAGATCAAGACCGTATTGGAACCTAGGATTGAGGTAATAAGCTGGGTACGGAAAATAATTGAAGTGAGTGATAAGACAAAATAGTCAAATTTATAATGTAATTTGTAACTTGAAAGTTAATTCAAAATCTTTACCAGCTTTGTGAAGGGGATGACTAAGCATTTTCTTCCATCTCTTATCAATTGATTTGAGGAATTGTTTACATGATTTTGGTCCCGCTGCCTCCTCTACACGTTCTCTCATCATGCGCATAGCCTCGTAGACATAAGGCAAGGTGGCTTTTTTGTCGCCATCCACCATTCGGAGAACATGCACAAGTCGGCTCATTATCTTCAAACACCTTGATAGCCTTCTCCAAAAATTGTCATCATTAAGAATTTTCCTTACTGTTGTTGCCTGCTCAGATTTACTATCTGGATGACGAGCCCATTGTTCAGATATAAACATCCTAAGAAGTCCTTGTTTCTTATCCTTTATACTTTGCATTGCAATGAAATTACTAGCAAAACGAGTAATTCCAGGACGTACCAAATCTCCATCACAGTACTCCTTGCTTCTCATCATTGCTAGAAGAAAAGAGCGGTTATATATGAAGTTGGTGACCCTCCTCGCACTAACCATTACTTCATTGAATAAAGTAGTTTTCCCAAAGTCTTTAAGAATCAAATCAACAGAATGTGCTGCACAAGGAGTCCAATAAAGAGAATAATTTTTAGAATCTTGAAGTTTACCAGCTTTCTTGAAATTGCCACCATTGTCCGTCACAATCTGAACCACAAGCTCTTTTCCTATATCTGCAATTACACTCTCCATTAACTTGGCAAGATATTTGTGGTCCTTGATATGTGCAGATGCATCAACAGACTTTAGAAAGTAGGTCACTCCCTCATTAAATGCTAGAAAATTTATAATTTGCCGATTTGTGCCACTTGTCCAACCATCACACATCAGAGTAACACCGAAGATAGGCCAAGTCTTTTTTCTCTGCTCATCTATCCACTCGTCTATTTCCTTCTTCTCAACAGGTAAGTACTTGTTCATCAACTCATGTGGAGTTGGGGCCTCAGTTCCCTTTCCATGTTGTGCACATACATCAATCATGTGTTGCATATATGGGCCAGACGCCACATTGGGAGCAATACCATGTGCAAAAATAAATTTTCCAATAGCTTGACCTACAATCTCTTTGGCATTTTTCCAAATGCCAGTTATTGTTTTCTGTTTTGCATCCTTCCTGCGGAAAGTAGGCTCAAAAGACGTGAATTTCATGCTACGGGATCTAAAATTCTCCATTGTAGGGCTCAAGATTTGACTTCTTGTGGCTTGAGGTACACTAGATCCACCCCCTGCTTCATAAGTAGAAGGACCAAACCCTTTGCGAGTTTCCATGAATTGTCTAATGTCATCTCTCTTATGCCTTTCCATCACAGATTCTTTCATGATTGCCCTCCATTCTTTTCTTTTGGTCGGTGTGTCAATATCACTAGGGTACACAATGTCATCATCATCATCATTGTCACTATCATCTACACGGATGACACTAGGACCAAACAATACTTCTTTGAATCTGTTATCTCTAATTGTTTCATCAGCTCTCTTCATATCCTTTTGATTTGCCAAACCTTTAAAGTATTTCTTCACTTCATCGGGACATCTCCCACAGACTTTCACATTCTTGTCCCCTCCTGTCAGATGCTTTTTAAACCTAGAAATACCTCCACTACCAATCACCTTGTTGCAATAGTTGCATTTTGTCTTCTGCTTACTGCCATCAACCATTTGGCAATGCGCCCATCCTGGATCAGTTTTGCCCCCAATATTAGATCTACCACCACCACGTTCCTCCCTCTCACTCCCATCATGGCTCATCCTACCACCCTCAGATTCAGAACCATGTAATGAAGTAGACATCTTGAATCACACTTTCATAGCCTGAAATTAAAAGACATATACAAGGGTTAATATTTAATACTTTACAAAACACATGTAAATAGTAAACGTTCTTCAAATGCAACAGAAAATATACTTATCTTTAATTTCAGACCTATATAAGTGTATCAGTTGTTAATTTAATGACCCATATACTTAATATGAAGTTATGAACATAGTACGTGTATGTGATATCAAGATTAGAATTTTATGTTCAAAAGATTTCACATTTACTAAACAAATCAGACCTCAAATTAAGCTAATATATGCTGCAATTATTATACTAATTTTTCTAATACATATTAGAATTGTTTATAAGTTTTAATATTTATTCATAAAATTTCAGCTTATTACTGAATATTTAATACAAAAATCTGTAACAAACAGTAGATTATAATCAACTTTAAGTATGTTTTTCCTTTTAGTAGTGTATAACTATATAATATAAGAGTGTAATTATATAAATTTAAGTTATATTATATGCAAAATCCCAAAAAAAATGAGAATATTAAAAAAAACGAGTTTAGGAGGGGTAGGAGAGAAAAATGTGGTAGATCTACAAAAATTTAGTAAATATATGTTTAGATCTAGTAGAGAGGGAGTAGATTTACCAATTTTAGTTGTTAAATACTAACAATAGTGAGTAGATTTCAAAAAATACGATTTTGGAAGAAAACTAGAAGAAAATACGAATTTAGGATAAATTTGTGGTAGATCTAGTAGAGAAGGGGTAGATCTAGTAGAGAAAGGGTAGATTTACTATTATTAACTAAGATTAAGCAAAACAAAAAAATCAAAATTACCTTGCTCCAAGCTCCAGCTCCTTTTTTCTTCTTCTTCAGCCACAATCGTCAAAATCGCGGAATGTGTCGATGCAATATGTCGCTGTGTCGCCGGTTCGGCGACTTATTGGATTTTTTACACTGGGTTGGGCCTGTTTCGGCGACATTTGGGCCCATGTCGTCGAACCGGACCGAAATGTCGACGACATTGTAGAAAAAAGAAGTTTACATGCATTCGACGTCGCCCACTGTCGACATCGACAATTTCGGCGACATTTCGCCTAATGTCGACGACATTTAAATCCATGGTTACAACACCCTCTCTAGGAATGAGTGGCAACAAAAAGCATAGGAGTTGATATTAGAAGTTATGAAGAGGGTTGGAGTGACATTTATGCCTTATATGGCCATTGGGGCACTAGTTGGGATTATGGTTTTGGGTGGTCTTAACTTCGCCCCAACGTCGCCAACTTCGAGGAAACTTCGACAACTTCGGAGAAGGTGAGACAAAAATACACACAAAAAGTCAACCTCGCCGACATCCATGAAACTTCGCCCCGAAGTTTGGACGAGGTCAAAGTATATGGTATTCGACTTCGCCTATGGTCGAATTTCGAAACTTCGGCGAAACTTCGCCAAACTTCGACGATGTTGTGTTCCATGGTAATGATGCTACTTCTTCAGTGCGGTATGATCCATGAGTACCAAATGCAGGTCCTCTTTGATGTAAAGTTACTTGATGTATTCCTCTAGGGCATTGTGATTTGAAGGTCAGGTCTATGGTTACATCCTCAGGTGTGTGGGATTCCTCATTTTTGAAACATTACCTGCCAACATGAGTGGTAATTAAGATTCTAAGCTTGTCAGTTCCAAATGTAGATTATCCTAAGGATAATTGGGCTTGGAATTAGTTATCATCAGGACAGTATTTTACAAGGTCAGCTTATAATATGGTGATAAATGAATTAGCTAAAGTTAAATCTGGTCCATGAATTAAGGTTTGGAGTTTCAGGTTACCAATAAAATATAAGACCTTTCATTGGCTCATGATTAATGAAGCTCTAGTGACGAATTTCCGTCGCACACAGTGGCATTTTACTGATAATTCTGAAAGTCCAACTGTTTTTGGTCGGTAGAGCACACACTCCATGCTATTCTGGATTGTGCTGGTGCTTTAAATGCATGGCAGTCTTTGCGACTACATGGTTTGTACTCTAACTTCTATTCTTCTTCATTTACAACTTGGGTTGTAAAGTGTCTTCAATTGCCTCAAAATGCAAGTACTACCTTCGTTATTGCCTGCCATGAGCTTTGGTTTGAGAGGAATTACTTCATTTTCAACAGACAAGATCGTAATACAGTCATTACTGTAAGATAATATGGAAACGAGTATCGCTGATTAAGGAAGCTTGCCAAGGGTTTGTCATCAATCCACATCATAAGATACAACAATCTACTCGGCAATGATGGCTACATCCACCTTGGGGGTGGGTGAAGGTTAATGTAGATGCTTCAGTAAAGGATAGTAAGATATCCATAGCTGCAGTGGCTAGATCACATTCTGGTGATTGGATTTCGGCGTGGGCAACTTCGTTCACTGGATCTTCAGTTTTACTTGCTGAGCTTTCGGCTATTGAATTGGGATTGAGCAGTACATGGTTTCAAGGATGGGAACGGCTATCATTGAAACTCATAGTAGTGTTGCAGTTCAAGTACTTGATGCTACAGATGAAGCTTTTCCTGCCTCCACAGCTTGAAAAGCTCGGATTAAATCTCTGCAAAATCGTCAACGGAAGGCTCATATTGTACATATCCCATGTTTGATAAATAATGAGGTTGATGCTGTTGTTAAGATGCAATTCAGGTCTACTTATGACGACAGTGTATATAATCAGGCTCCTCCAAGTCTGAAACAAATCATTTGTAAACCTAACTGTAATGGACTTCACTCACGGCTCCTTATTCTGACCTTCATATGGACTTCCGTTCCTGCCTTAATCCAGGCTAATTAATGGAACTAATTTTCCTATAAAAAAAGAATCTCTGACCTCTAATCACCTAGCTAACATCATGAACTTATAAGCCTTGCTCCTACAATCCACCTCAAACACCTTCTTCTAGACGGGTTTAATAAAATGCCTAGCTAAATTTTATAGCAAAACAGAAAATTCGTTGAAAAGAAAATGTGGACAAAGCCAAGCATAAAGATGACGCATTGTGGTAGTAGCTTCTAGCTCTCTGCTTCAGTAGCAAAAGTTAAAAGTCTGAGAGGTCTCTATTTTGCAGTAAATTTGTGAAACGAAAAGCTGTGTCACAGTCACTGACCCGTTCTCCTATTAACAATATCACAAAAAATCAAGTTAACATGAAAATTACCAATTTCCGCAATAGAAGATGGAAATTTAGAGAAGAACCAACTTAACTTCAGCCAATATGCGCAGTCCTAGCCCAGCAGACCTGATTGTTCTCGTTGATTGAGATCCATCGAACTGTCAAAATCCATTAAAAGATAAGCTCAAATTAAAGCACAGCTCGATAGCAGGGTCAAAGAGGAATTTCATACTGTCTTTCCCATCTATAGCCACATGCACAAAGGACTAAGCCACCTTAGGACATCAGGCACTAAAAGTAGGCTGTGAACCTTACCTAGAAGAAAACTAACCATGTTAATCCAATTAAAGATCTCCAGTTCTGGTCAAAGGCAATTTCAACATAACAGTCCAACAAAAGAAAGAATGTAATATTCTTGACTCTTTCTCTCACAATTTCAACATGGTAAATTTACCTAAGCCCCGAAGAGCATGATACTGAAGTTGAACTCACATTTGACTCACATTTCCATCATAGGACATGGCCAGCCTCCTATGGCCAACTTGATAGATATCCTTCAGAATCCCCTAAATGCAAAGCTGACCATTTGGACCTCGTATCTGCAAATTTTTTTGAGAAATGAAGCGACCAGCTGATCCAAGTTGAAAACTAAATTTCTTAACGTAAACCTTCAGCAAAAATACTGATATTCTAAATTTCACTAGTTTTCTTCTACAGCTACTTATCAATGTATTACTTCGACCCATAGACAAGTATCTAGTAGTACTTGTACTGAGAAGCACAAAGAGTAATTTGGTAATTGTGAAAGACAAAGCAGGTTTGGGAAGCGTAGGGTTGCACAATGTGTGCACCCTCATATATATAACATTGAAACAATTACAGAGAGGTCCACATATAATATGGAAATAACACAACAATTAACAGAATATATATAAAACAGGAATATATTGTAACACTCCCCCTCAAGTTGGAGCATAGATATCAATCATGCCCAACTTGTCCATCAGAATGCAGAATTGCTTCTTCGCCAGCAGCTTGGTGAAGATGTCAGCAACTTGGTCTTCAGAACGAGTGAAGGGAGTGCAGATCTTGCCAGTCAGAATAGATTCCCGAATAAAATGACAATTTACTTCAATATGTTTAGTGCGCTCATGATAGACTGGATTATTTGCAATGAAGATAGCAGCTTTATTATCACAGTGCATAGGTATAGCAGAAGAAGAAGAGTCAACCCCGAACTCTTTTAACAGAGAGCGCACCCACAACAATTCACAGGCAGTATGGGCCATGGCCCTATATTCGGCTTCAGCACTTGACCTGGCCACAACATTTTGTTTTTTACTTCGCCAGGTAACAAGATTTCCTCCAACATATGTACAATACCCAAAAGTAGATTTTCTGTCAACTCTGCTACCTGCATAATCAGAATCAGAGTACCCCGTAAGAGAACAGTGTCCATGCTTCCTGTAGTGAAGTCCCTTGCCAGGAGACTTTTTCAAATATCGTAGAATCTGACAAAGAGCATCTCAGTGACACTGTCTGGGCTTATCCAGGTATCTGCTAAGAAGACCCACTGCAGTAGAAATGTCAGCTCGGGTGACAGTCAAATAAATGAGTTTACCAATCAGCCTCCTGTACTTTTTATGATCAGCAAACAGAGGAGAAGAATCATCATCCCAATTTACATTAGGATCTAGAGGAATATCAGCAGGTCTCGCCCCCAGCATACCAGTCTCCTGCAGAATGTCTAGGACATATTTTCTCTGAGACAACACAAGAGCATTAGAATTTCTAAAAACTTCTATGCCCAGAAAATATCTAAGTTTGCCCAAATCTTTAGTAGCAAAATGTTTGCCCAGATGAGATTTAGTAGCCTGAATACCAAGAGAATCACTGCCAGATATGATAATATCATCAACATAGACAATCAGAATAATAATACCAGCTGAAGTCTTCTTGGTAAAAACAGAATGATCCACCTGAGACCTCAGAAACCCAAAATCAATCATAATTTTGCTCAATTTATCAAACCAAGCCCGGGGACTCTGCTTAAGCCCATAAATAGACTTCTTTAATCTGCAAACTTTGTGAGACTCCCCCTGAGAAACAAACCCAGGAGGTTGCTCCATATAGACCTCTTCTTGTAAATCACCATACAAGAAGGCATTTTTGACATCAAGTTGCAACAGAGGCCAGTCAAGATTAACAGCAACAGACAGAAGAATTCTAACAGAATTAAGGCGAGCAACAGGAGAGAATGTCTCAAAATAGTCAATACCATACGTCTGGGTGTAGCCTTTAGCAACTAAGCGTGCCTTGAGCCTTTCAACAGTGCCATCAGGTTGATATTTCACAGCATACACCCATCTGCAACCGACAGGTTTGCACTGAGGAGGAGGATCCACCAACTCCCAAGTATCTCGTTCAGCAAGAGCTAACATCTCCTCCTTCATAGCAGACACCCAACCAGTACTCTGTAGAGCATCCTGGATATTCTTTGGAACAGCAACAGCAGATAAGGCATATACAAAATTGCTAGAATGGACATTCAGATGGTCAGTAGAAACAAACTGAGCAATACTGTGTGATGTGCAGGAACGAGTACCCTTTCTAAGAGCAATGGGTAAGTGAAGATCAGAAGGTACCTCAGGTGTAGCAGAACCTTCTGGAGGTGAAGATTGGTTTTCATGGGGGGTTTCTTGAGTAGAAGGCACTCTGTTCCTGCGTTGATAAACTATAAGAGGAGGCTTATCAGCCTCAGTAGTGACTTTGTCAGTAGTGTCAGGCACACATTCAGAAATAACAGGTAGAGGTGAAGCAATAAGATCAGACTGTAAACTGTCACCACGAGCCGAATAGTAAGGAGTATCTTCAAAGAAAACCACATCACTGCTAGTAAACCATTTTCTTGCAGTAGGACTGTAGCACCGATATCCCTTCTGGGTACGGGAGTACCCCAAAAAAATGCACTTCTCAGCACGAGGAGACAATTTATCAGAAGTAGGTCCAACTAACCGTACAAAACAGGTACATCCAAAAATCCTAGGAGGCACAGTAAACAGCGGAATATCGGGTTGGAGCACCTGAATAGGTATTTTGTTTCCAATCACAGATGATGGCATACGATTTATCAGAAAACAAGCAGTCAATATAGCCTCAGGCCAAAACGAGCGAGGAACATGTGCATGCATCATAATAGTTCTAGCAACCTCTAACACATGTCTATTTTTACGCTCAGCCACACCATTTTGCTGGGGTGTATAAGCACAGGAGGTCTGATGTATTGTACCCACAGATTTACAAAAAACATCCACATCTTTTTTAACAAATTCCAGTGCATTATCAGTACGAAAAATTTTGACAGGCATGCCATATTGAGTTTTTATTTCAGCAAAGAAGAACTTGATAACAGACAAGACTTCGGACCTACTTTTCATCATAAATAACCAAGTAGTCCGTGAGAAGTCATCAATAAACAGAATAAAATACTTATGACCAGATAAACTAGGCACATGACAAGGTCCCCATACATCAGAATGCACTATATCAAATATATTTTTACTGCTAATTTGACTGCGTCTAGGATAAACAGCACGAGTTTGTTTTCCAAGTTGACATGACTCGCACTGAAAACGACAAACACCAAGATCAGACACCAAATATCAAAGCTTCTCAGATGAGGGATGGCCCAGCCGGTAGTGCCACTGTAATGCAGAAACATATGTAGATAATGCAGACGTCACAGATGCTTTAGCAGCTTTAGGCAACTGATCCAGATAGAAGAGTCCATCAGCACCTTCATACCCCCCACCAATCTTCATCCTCGTGCGAAGGTCCTGAAAAACACAAGAACCAGGAATAAAAGTCAGACTACACTGTAAGCTCCGCAATATCTTGCTAACAGACAACAGATTCAAAGGAAATCGCGGCACATATAAGGCAGATTTCAGCAGAAAGTCAGAAGAAATATCCCCTACTCCAACCACTGCAGACTTGGAACCATCGGCCAACATGACAGAAGAGGGTCTAGCAGGTTTAAATAATTTGTGAAACAATGATCTATTTCCAGAAATATGCGAAGAGGCACCGGAGTCTATGACCCATTTAGTATTACCAGGCGTAGAGGAAGAACTCAGGAAGGCAGTGTCATAACCAGAATAGGTGGCGGCATGAGCTCCACTAGTCGAAGCTTGAGACGACGCACCAGCGCGCTCAAGAAGAAGACGCTCCACCTCAGCACGGATGTAATCAGCAGTCGCACCCGAGGAGGCAGAGTCAGTAGACTGAGTCGTCCCCTCTGAAGCAGTAGGAGTGGAGTCCGCAGCTGCATTAGCCCACGCCGGCTTACCATATTTCTCCCAGCATTTTTCTTCAATATGGTTGGACCGGCCACAGAAGGTACAAAGGCGTTGTCCTGACTGAGGACGCGCACCAGCAGTAGGGGCAGTAGAAGAGGCTCCACGACCCGGACCAGCCCGGCCTCGTCCTCCACCCAGGGGAGGACGGCTCTCAGTAAAGCGACCACGGCCACGACCGCGACCACGACCAGAAGCTGCGGCAAGGGCCGAAGAGTCTCCAACATCAGGAGTCAGAGAAGAAGACGACGAAGGCAAACGCTGAAGGCGTTTGTAGGCACTCTGTAGTGACGGCAGAGGGTCACTAGCTAGGATCTGGTCCACAACTCCAGCATATGACTCGGGCAATCCACAGAGAAACTGAACCAACTGAAGATCCTGGCGCTGACGCGGCACAGTAGCCAGGTCCGTGGAGAGAGGATGATAGGATTCCAGCTCACCCCATAATCCAGTGAAGTCAGAGAAGTAGTCAGAAATATCTGTCCCCGTGAACTGTAGACGTCCCAGCTGCTTGGTGATGTCAAACACCTTCTTGGGGTTCTGACTATGCGAGTAAGTACCGGCGAGCTGATCCCACATCTGCTTCGCCGTAGGCAGGTGAAGAAGTGTGACACTGATCTTCTCAATGCTGCTGTTGAGAATCCAGGTCATCACGGTGGAGTCATCACGAACCCAGTCGTCATACGCCTTCACATCTTTAGCATCAGCATCCTCGGCGGGTGCGTCCGGACCTGCACGGATAAGGTGTGAGTACTTGCCCTGGGATCTAGCATAGATCGTCATGGAGCAGACCCAGTGTGGGTAGTTGCGCCCATCAAGCTTCACAGTAGTAACTTGACGGCGGAAGTCATCATGCGAAGACGCCATGGTAGCAGTAGGCACAACAGGAACAGGCACGATCAGGCAGGAGACGGTCTACGCCGTCAGACAGGCACAGCAGGCACAACAAACACGGAGAGGACCTCTCACATACGGTCTACGCCGAAGCGCAGAACAGAACCCGGTCGCACAACGGCCTACACGGGCAGGCAGGCAAGAGACCGAAACGAACGGTCTACGTCTTCAAGCCACCGGAGCGCTGGAGAATTTCACAGAGCCAACGTACCGGCGGCTAGAAACCGCGGAGGCGCAAGCGCCCGGCCCCGGCGGCTGGAGCCTGCCGGCTGCCCGCCCGGCTGCGGCGGCGGCTGCTGGGCTGCTGGCCGGCGGCGCGGGGGGGGGGGGGGGGGGGCGGGGAGAGAGAGAGAGGGAAGGGAAGGGAGGGTGACGGCCGGATCTACTGCTCTGGTACCATGTGAAAGACAAAGCAGGTTTGGGAAGCGTAGGGTTGCACAATGTGTGCACCCTCATATATATAACATTGAAACAATTACAGAGTTCACATATAATATGGAAATAACACAACAATTAACAGAATATATATAAAACAGGAATATATTGTAACAGTAATGAAGAGGAGATGACAAAGCACGGTTGATCGTGATGATGATCACGATACAGCAGCAGAAAAAATCAGCCGTCACACACTGGGACCTTAATCTCATTTATATGGTGTTGGCCCAGGCCCCAGATGGCAGGATGAAGGTATAATCATTTAAAATGCACGACTCCTAGGATCAATTATGTAGAATTGGCACTAAATCACCATTTCAGACAACATAAGACATGATTTTTTTTCAGTTTAAGAAGTGAAACATGAAAACAGTATATGAAAAGCCTCACAATCCTTCCTGCAGTAGTTGTCATCTATTAAGGGCCTATCTGGTTGGGTGTAAAACCAACCCTCAGCTGAAAAATAAAAACACAAAATCAAAAGCGATGAGTTGGAACCCAAAAATTTTCATTTGATTTGATGTAAAATAAACTAAACAGTATTGTTTGTATTCATTTGGTTGGATTGAGTTTTAGCAGGTGGTTCAGTTTTTTCTCCAACAAACCAGCGTCAAGTTCTCAGGTTGGCAGGAAATACCATGGTCCAGCTGGGAGGACAATGAACTGCGCCCAAATGGAGTGTGGTTTGTTTCCCTCCCTTTTGTGCATAACAAGATTGTACGAGGCAGTTCGTATTCACAGCACGAGTTGATATTACAAAGAACCACGTCGAGAATGACATAATCCTCATAAAAAGGTGCCCTCAAGCCCTACCCTAAGGACCAGAAAAACTTACTGTTTCGAACAAAATTTATTCACTCCCAAGGTTCACCATGTACATTGGCACCATAACCCGCTCAAAAGAACTTCAGGCTTGAGATACCATATCCCAGTCAATGTGAGTGGAGTGTTAAAATTTAACAGATAGTTTGGATTATTATCTAAAGAGCCTCGTTATTCCTCGGATAAAGAAATACCCTAGATGTAGAGGGCTAGGGCATACATCTGAGTGGGAATTTCTGCTGATGCATATAGTACCTTTACAAGGAGAAAAAAATCCTGGATACAACTAAGATATGAACATATTATAAGGACATATAAAAGTATATCTCCTTTTAATATGAAGGCCCGCAAAGCTACAAGCATGTGCTACCAACAGCAGATATCTCATGTGAAGAGAAATGGTCCGGAATTCCCCATCACTTCAAGCATGCTTACTTAACAGGGAGTAGATATAAAAGCCGACAGGCAAAGAAGACGATTCATGTCCTCTGCAAAACGCCTAAACATAGCACAAATTTGATGATTTCTAAATTGAATAAACAGCCAATTTCAGCAACTTCCTTGTCCTTAACGACCTTATTTCCAGAAATTAGTAGTCACTTAGATGTTTTTTGATGGCTATACAGGCAAAGTTCAAGGTGTTACAGGGAAGGATGTCTATTGAGAAAGTCGGTCCACGAATATATATCTAGACCTTAGACAGGACTGTGTAATTTAAACCATCTAAGGGATGGAAGTGCCATCTTGTCAAGAGATCCATCCTCTCGGCTGATCAGAAACTCAAATTCGTGTAGAGTCTGGAAGAAGATTCATTGTACCCTACAGGAAGCAAACTATGAAAAGCCCACAACAACAAAAAACTAAGGCATAAGCAAGCATATCCCACACCACCTGTCTCCATTTCTGAGCAATGAAGATACAGAATTACAGCAAAGAAAAAGAATCCCCATCACACCCGTCCCCCCTAAAGAAAATATCTGAACAGGGTGTACTAAAGACCTTAGCCATCTTATGGTTTATTAGTTAGGTGTACTTGGACTGCAATGTGTGGATTCAGAGATATAAAGTAAAACCCATACATTTGAAACAGCAAGAAGCGTTGTTTATAGGGCGTGGTTCGAAGTGTTTATTTTTATTTTCCTATCGTTAGTTGGATGTAATATATGTATGTGTCTACATGCATGCATTTATATATGGCATTAGCAGGATAGCATATTTGGCATATAGATCTGCATTCAGTTCAAGTAAAATAATTATTCAAAAGATATGTGTATTTGCATTCGTTACAGTTTTACTAATACCTAACATGACGAAGTTATTATCATAAATGGTTCAGACATGAAAGCAGTGTGGTCTGTTGTCTGATTTATATAATTAGAGGTATACAAGTGCTGGCATGGAAGAGGAAAGCGGAGCAGTGACGTGGGAAGGAAATTTGCTTGATTGGATCCCCACTTATCAAATGCCGTGTTGTTTCATCATGGTACATATTTTAATCGAATAGAAGAGTTGGAGGGAGTTGCAAACCAACAAAGTGCCCCTCTATGCATCCATCCAATGGAGTAGCAGATTAACCTTAAAACATAACTTACAATCAAACAAGCATCAGAGGACCAAAACCAAACTCACCAATATTCGTTAAGCAAGCTCCTACACCCAAACATCTCGAAAAACGATGTTTCTTCCAAGCTACTGGACCTTACTGGAGGTTTCAGCCTTTCAGAGAATTCGTCAATAAATCCGTTAATTTTCTTGATCACATAGACAAACTACCTAACTCCGCCTATGTTTCATACATTTTGTGCAAATGTAGCCGGTCCCAAGCCGGGGTTAAAAGAGGAGGGTTGGTGGTAGTTTGACAGCCAGCCATATAAACTGTCACTCTTTCTATGACATGGATCCTTATAAAAATTCCGTTGGAGCGTCTCTACCTAGCAACGAGCTGCATCGGCACCCGGGTACAGTGATAAATATGCAAGGGGTTCGACACAACAGCGTCTGGTTGTATTGAAGGACAAGTAAGGATTTTCACATCTTGGACGGGTGCGGGTAAAGAAGCTAGTCCCACTGCATCATTGCCGATGTAGTGAAAAAATATACAAAGGTTACCACATCTTGGATGGGTGTGGGTAAAGAAGCTAGTCTCGCCGTATCATTTGCCTGGATGTAATGAAAAATGTACAAGGGCAACATTTTCGACAAAGGCAGGTAAAAAAGCAAGTTCAACAAAAAAGGATTAGAATTGGATCTTGAAATATTGGCTTTTTGACAGAGAAATCTTTGTAGATAGTGGATACCATGATGAGAAGGTCAATATAGTTTGCTTGCAGGAAACCAAGTGGATTGGGGAACGTTGTATAGATATTGGAGACACAATACAAAATCTGGTATACATGTATTGATAAACATAGAAATGGTGTAGGTATTATTGTTGATAAGATGTTGAAGGATGATGTTGTCAATGTCACAAAGATGGGTGATAGAATCATAGCTATCAAGGTTGTTCTTAGGGGAAAGATTTCTTACATTATTAGCGCTTATGCCCCCCAAGTTGGCCTTAGCACGGAGGCTAAAAAGGATGTTTGGGATGACATAGATGAATTGATGCAGGGAATACCGACAGATGAGAAGATCATTATTGGGAGTTGTTAATATGGTGTACACAGGACCTTCTTGTAATATGTAGATAAGGGTCTACATGCAAATTTGTAAGTTATTGTTTTCATATATATACAAACCATGGAAAGAGTTGCATTTGGGTCGTCTCTTTCTCCCCAATACGGTTGTCTTCATGGTATCAAAGCACATGGTTTTCTAACCCTAAATCTTCTTTGGAATAAATGTTGCAGTCCAGCAACATTATCCCTTTGTTTGTTCAGTCATTAGAGTGCTGCTACAGTGTGTTATTGTAGCACAACAGCCACCAAAGTTGTTCCTGCTCCTCAAGCGAGCATTTGTCAAAGGCAACACTTGGGGTGGGTGTCCTTCTACCCCAACGGCCTTGAGGAGCATTCCTCCTGTTGTTGTATCCATCTGGGCCTCCTTTGCATCTCCTTCATTTAGCTTCAGCAGCAACAACTACTGCTGCTTGCTTTGGCAGTCCTTTAGGAAAGCGTAAGGGCCCTTTTTACCTTTAGATCTTTGCTCTAGTAGGACGCCTCTAACCCTAAGTCAGAGCCTGCGGGGTCATCCTCTCTATCTACATCAAGAAAGAGGGTCGTCACCATATTCTTCCTCAAGTGCTCAACCCGCTGTTACTGTAGCCGTGTGTCAAAGTGCACGGTTTCAGCCACAATTGCTGTCTGCTTGTCCTTTCTTGAGGTTCTCTTGTAATTTGTTAGCTGTAATGTCTGCAAATTAAGAGGATACATTCCATCAATCTATCTTTACATCCCAAAAGCATATCATCATCAAGCGCAATCTGAATGAAAGGATTACTACTGCTATTGTTGTTGATCATTGCTTAGTTCGGTGTTTTTGTCATTTTCTGAGGATTGCTGATTGGTTATTACTGAGAAACTCGTGGGAACTTCTAAGTTACTTGTGAAGATGTTACATCAAGTTAGCTTGACAAGGGATGAATATTTATGGTTGATACAGTTGTGTCGTCCACGCCAGATTGTTCAGCTCAAAAGGTGGAATCATCAACATGTCTTTCTCAATCCTTCAAAATGACATCGCCATCCTGGGTTTTGGATTCAGGTGCCTCAGACCACATTACTGGTACACCTCAGTTGATATCCACTCATTCCACCAAAGTGTCTTTGCCCAATGTCACTATAGCTGATGGATCCAAAATTGTTCAAAATATTGGAACAATAAATCCGCTACCAAATATCTCTCTTAATTCAGCTATGTACATCCCAAACTTCCCATTCAATTTAATATCCATCAGTCAACTCACATGTGCACTTCATGTTGTTGTTAACTTCCTGACTGATAATTGTGTGATCCAAGATCTGAAGAACCAGAAAACCATTGGCGAAGGGTATGAGCATGTTGATCTTTACTACCTTGGCGAGCCTCCAAAAGCATGTGTAGTTGCATCCCCTCGGCATATTCACAGTCGTTTAGGTCATATGGCTTTAGACAAATTGAATGTGATGGTCCCTAAGTTGTCCAATTTGGATAAACTAGATTGTGAGTCATGTCAGCTAGGTAAGCACCAACGATCACCATTCAGGTCGAAAACCCAAAATAGAGCAGAGTCGCCTTTTCATATCATTCACTCAGATGTCTGGGGTCCCAGTCGGGTTCCATTAAAACTTGGATATAGGTACTTGGTCACACCTTTATAGATGACCACTCACGAGTCACATGGTTAGATCTGATGAAGGATAGATCAGAAGTTTTTTCCATCTTCTAATCTTTTTTACCAAGAAGTTGAAAACATTTATGACAGGCATATTCATATCCTTCGCACTGACAATACTCGGGAATACTTCAGTCACAATTTTACTCAATTTCTTTCTTCTCATGGCATCATCCACCAATCCTCATGTCCACATACTCCACAAAAAATGGAGTTGCCGAACGAAAGAATCGACACATCATTGAAATTGCTCGTACCCTTCTTTTCCACATGAATGTCCCAAAAGAATTTTGGAGTGATGTTCTTACATCCACTTACTTGATCAACCGCATGCCATCGTTTGTCATTCAAAATCAAATACCCTTTTCTGTCCTTAATCCCAAACAACCAATATACCATGTGCCACCTAAAGTTTGTTGGTGTGTTTGTTTTGTTCATATATTAGATAGTGGTCAAGATAAGTTAAGTCCCAAGTCTAGTAAATGTATATTTTTGGGCTATTCTCGAGTGCAAAAAGGATGCAAATGTTTTTATCCATCACAGCACCGCTTCTTTGTCTTTATTGATGTCACCTTTTTCGAAGACCAACATATTTTGTTGGTTCATAGTCTCTTGAAAAGGTTGAGGAGTCTTTGCCACTTCCAACCGTCATTCAATCACAAATCATTGAGCCACCAGTCATATAACCACAAGCCATTCAACCACAAGTCATTCAACCACAAATCATCCAGCCACAAGTCATTCAGCCACAAGTCATTCAACCACCAATCACTCAGCCACAAGTCAGTCAGTCACCTACCATACAATCACAAATCTCAGGGATTAACTCTCCTAGTCGTCCACCCATTACGCAAGTTTACACACGTCGTAAGGAGAATCTTCCCTCGAGTCATGTGAAGGACAATGCATGTCTTAATCCTTCTACAATCGTCACTCAGTCAAATGATCTGACGGAAACCAACAATCATGTTGATTTGCCTATTGCCTTACGCAAAGGCAAACGGTCTTGTACCTCTCATCCCATCTCCAATACTATTTCCTATGCTCATCTTTCTCCATCATATTATGCCTTTCTATCATCTTTGTCTTCCATTTCCATTGCCTCGTCTGTCTCAGAGGCCTTGAATCACCTTGGATGGCATACTGCAATGATGGAAGAAATGTATACTCTCTAAAGTAAGACTACATGGTCATTAGTTCATTGTTGTGAAATATAAGAATTGAACTAATGTAATTGTTATGATTACAAAGACTGACGACCTCTCCTTTATATAGGAGAGGAGAGACGCCCTATTACTTAGGACCCAAGTAAACTAGACGGGCTGGAATATAAAGGCCCACTAAACTAATTAGCCTATTAACTAATAGACTAATATGGACTCTCTAACACTCCCCCTCAAGCTGGAGCATGGGTGAAACACATGTCCAAAGCGTGGAGGTTACAAGACTCGATAAAATGATAAAAGAAATGATAACTAAAAGATAAATATCACTCCCATACAAAATATGTTACTCCCCCCGAATCATATGGTGATGATGACTCTGCAGGCTGAAGATACTCGAGCTTTGAAGAAGGTCTTCCTTGAAGTGCATCTGGAATGAGGACATCTGAAGAATGGACCTGATACTACAGCAATAATACGCCACTGGAATACGTGCTTAACGTGGCACGAACGCGGACGGACGATCTGCTGCTTGATACGATGCAGGAACCATAAAACTCCGACGCATGAAACTTGGGGGCTTGACGGGAAAGGAGATCATCCATCAAGGAAGGTCCCAAGTAGATCAGCAACAGGTGATTTCGATACAGCAGATGCGGCTCGGAGAAGACGCGATGAAGTAGCTCGGTGAAGATAAATTGAGCTTCTGAAGAAGCACCCATCTGTCTCATATGAATGCAGCTGAAAAAATACACCATCAACACTTGACGTACATAACGCGGATACGATGTCGACGCTGAATGAAGATCCTTCAATGCTGGTTGAAGTAGAGAACTGGTGTGCTGAACAATGTGAAGCTCCATGAAGATAATAGCCTGGAACATATAACCTGAATACATATAACCTGAATAAATATATCATCATCTCATCTCATACTCTCTCTCATACATTCTCTCATATGCTCTCATGCTCGCTCTCTCTAATCATCTCTTCCTCTCCTCTCTATCCCCCCGCACACCAAATACGACTAGAGTGAGTGTTTGGTGTGGAGAAAAGGATACATGACCCCCCGTACTGTGGAAAGGGATACACACAAGATATGGGTGGGTGGGAAAGGAATTGGTGGATTTGAGAGGATTATGTGATATGGAGATGTATAAAAATGTGGAGAATGGAAACCGATAATTGGAGAGAGTATACTAAATGGGTCAACATGAAATCCGGGTAGAAAAATAAATGGATCTAGTCCCGACCCAAAAAGGGGGTTTGTTGGCCCGTTAGGGCAACAAATCTGGGGGTGCGGGGGTGTAGCCCCTGTGAAAAATCCGATTAGGGTCAAAATAGGATTCGATTAGCAAAAATAGAACCGATTAAGGATCCGAATAGAGACAGGGATAATGCATATGGGGGTAGTAAACATGGTTGTTTGGTAGCGGTGGAGAGTGATGGGTGATCGTCGGCTGTAGATGGCAGCAGTAGCATGATGACGCACAAAGCAGCAAACGGTCCAATGAGGATCGTCGGGATGGTGATGGAGCAGCTTGCGGATGATAGCTAGATATGACGCTCGGCTGATGAAGCACTTTGTCGCAACATAGGAGATGACAAAGGGTCTCCTGCGTGACTCTGGAGATATTGCATGCCAAGAGGAAGCATGCAGAGCCAAGGCGGAGCCTCTCCAAAGCGGCGATGAAGGTTGATCTGAAGACTTCATGAGATGGAGCGTCGGTTGAAGAAGTGCGATCAAGGCTTGGGATACGGTTGTTTGGATAAAGCAACACTGCAGCCTACGAGCACAGATACAACGGCGAGAGGCAGTAGCTTGCGGGATAGGTGTATCCTTTTCACATCGCTGCTGATCAACTCTCGATACCATCGACAGGGTTGTCGATGGTATCGACAGACGCTCTTCTGTCGCTGTGATAAAGTCGATACACGGGAATGCAGCAGGTTGCTTCACGGATGGTCGGCGATGGATGATGGACGTTTGCTGGAGATGGCGGCTGCTAGGGGCTGGGTTTCTCCTGTAGGCTGCGGCGGCGGCGCCCGCTGGTGCTGATGTCGGCGGCGACGGCGCCCGCTGGTGCTGCTGCCGGCGGCGGCGCCCGCTGGTGCGGCTGCTGGCGGTGGCAGCGGCTGGTGCTGATGGAGGCGGCGGCTGGTGCTGCTGCTGGCAGCGACGCCGGTTGCTGCTGGTTTCGGATGGCGGATGGAGATTATCGTCGTATATGGCTGCTAGAGAGAAAGGGAAGAAAGAGCCATGTAGGCCGGATTTGCCTAGCGGGCAGCCGGCCTAGGCCATGGCAACGGCCGCCCGCAGGCGGAGAGTGCCCGCGGTTGCTCTCTTCGGAGAGAGGAGCCGCGGCGGCTGCAAGGGAGAAGTCGACGGCTTGGAGAGAGAGAGGGAAGCGGCGGCGCTAGGGTTCTCTCAGGATGGAACCTACTCTGATACCATGTGAAATATAAGAAATGAACTAATGTAATTGTTATGATTACAAAGACTGGCGACCTCTCCTTTATATAGGAGAGGAGAGACGCCCTATTACTTAGGACCCAAGTAAACTAGACGGGTTGGAATATAAAGGCCCACTAAACTAATTAGCCTATTAACTAATAGACTAATATGGACTCTCTAACAATTGTCCCTCTGAGAAATCAGTGGTTGGCTTCATATGGGTATTTACAGTCAAGGTTGGGTCTGACGGTTTTGTTGATAGGCTCAAGGCACGATTGGTGGCTAAGGGATTCACACAAATTTATGGTGAAGACTACTTAGAGACATTCCCTTATGTGGCCAAGATGGCCTCTATTCGTCTCTTCCCATCTCTTGCTGCTACACATTCATGGACTCTACATCAACTTGATATCAAGAATGTCTTTTCTACATGGTGATCTGAATGAAGAGATCTATATGGAGCAACCACCAGGGTTTGTTGCTCATTGGGAGTCAGGTATGGTTTGTCGACTCCACAAGTCTCTTTACGGTCTGAAGCAATCACCTTGTGCTTGGTTTGGTAGATTCAGTTGTGTTCTTTCTAAGTTTGCTCTTCGCAGATGCATCATAGACCACTTTATTTTCTACTGGCAATGTGATTATGGATGTATATTTCTATTAGTTTATGTTGATGATATTGTGATCACTGGTGATGATAGACAAGGTATTGAACTTCTCAAGCACTTTCTTCAGGGCAAGTTTCAAACAAAAGATTTGGGCATCAAAGGCTGGAATTATCTTTTCACAACAAAAATATATTCTAGATCTTCTTATAGAGACAGGTATGCTTGGAGCTAAGCCAGAAGAGAGTCCAATGGACCCTAAGGTCTGGTTGTCTGTGGAACAGGGGGAGCCACTTGATGACCCTTGACGTTATATAAGGCTTGTTGGAAAATTAAATTATTTGACCATCACCAGACCTGACATTACCTTTGTGACCAATGTTGTTAGTCAATTCATAGAGAAGCCATTTACTGGTCACTTAGAGGCTATCATGCGCATTCTGAGATACTTGAAGAAGTCTCATGGGAAAGGACTATTGTACCAAAATCATAGCCACATGAGAATTCAGGGTTTTCCTAATGCATATTGGGCAGGATCTAGCATTGACAAGAGATCTATTTCTGGCTATTGTGTCTTTGTGGGAGGTAATATGGTGTCCTGGAAAAGCAAGAAGCAAACATTGTTGCTAGATCTAGTGTTGAATCAGAGTATAGAGCTATGGCTTTAGCCACTTGTGAGTTACTATGGGTCAAACATCTATTAGAAGAGTTGGGCTTTGGTCTGAGTAGTCTCATGGAGTTGAAGTGTGACAATCAGGTTGTTGTCCACATTGCCCAAAATCCTATCTTTCATGAAAGAACGAAGCATATAGAAGTTGATTGTCATTTTCTCAGAGAAAAGATCCAGGATGGCCTGATCCAGTTGTCACCAGTCAAGTTTGAAGATCAGTTAGTTGTTTTATTCACTAAGTCTCTGAATGGTTGTCGGGTTAAGTTCTTATATAACAAACTAGGAGCATATGATATGCATGCTCCAGCTTGAGGGGGAGTGTTAATATGGTGTGCACAGGACCTTCTTGTAATATGTAGATAAGGGTCTAACATGCAAATTTGTAAGTTATTGTTTTCATATATATACAAGTCATGGAGAGACCTGCATTTGGGTTGTCTCTTTCTCCCCAATATGGTTGTCTTCAGGAGTGATTCAAATGGCCATGTAGAGAGTAGCAATGTTGGATATGAGAGAGTTCATGGTGATTTTGGATATGGCAGTAGAAACGGATGAGAGAAGATTTAGACTTTGTGGTTGCAGGTGATATGATTTTAGCAAACACCCATTTGAAGAAAAGAGAATCTCATAAGATTACTTTCAAGAGTGGGCACAATTGTAGCCAAATTGATTATCTCCTTACGAGGCGTGTGGATCGTAAGCTATGCAAGAATTGTAAAGTGATTCCTGGCGAAGAACTCACGACCCAACATAGGTTGGTGGTTTTGGAAATTGACATGAAGATCAATAAAGCCAAGCATAACAGAAACCAAGATAGCAGGATGAAGTGGTGGAATCTTAAAGGAGAAAAAAATTGACTTTTCATGATAAACTCATCAAGGAGGGAACTTGGAACTTGGAATCTGATGTTAATACTATGTGGCATAACATGAGCTCGCATAACAAAAATTGCCAAAGAAGTTTTGGGGGAGTCCAAAGGTTGTGGGCCTCCACAAAAAGAGACTTGGTGGTGGGATGATGAAGTACATAAGGCTATTAAACTGAAAAGGGATATCTATAAGAGCTTGTCTGAATCTCGAAATGATGCAACGTTCCAGAGATACAAGAAAGCAAAGAAAGAAGCTAAAAAGGTTGTTCGGGAGGCAAGGTCTAGATACTTTGATGATATTTATAAGAAATTGGACACAAGATAAGGGAAAAAGATATATATAAAATGGCTCGTATAAGAGAAAGGAAAGGAAGAGACTTGAGTCAAGTAAAGTGCATTAAGAATTGTAGAGAATCAGGGTTGCAGAGAGCATAGGGTTGCACAATGTGTGCACCCTCATATATATAATACTGAAACAATTACAGAGAGGTCCATACAGAATAAACAAATAACAAAATAAATAACAGAATAAGTAAACTACAGAAAACATATATTGTAACACTCCCCCTCAAGTTGGAGCATAGATATCAATCATGCCCAACTTGTCCACCAGTGTGTAGAAGCGCTTCTTAGCCAGGAGTTTTGTGAAGACATCTGCAACTTGATCTTCAGATCTTGTAAAAGGAGTGCAAATTTTCCCAGCCAGAACAGATTCTCGAATGAAGTGGCAGTCCACCTCGATATGCTTGGTGCGCTCATGATAAACAGGATTATTGGCAATGAAGATAGCAGCTCGGTTGTCACAGTGCATTGGAATCGCATAAGAAGATTCAATCCCAAGTTCATGCAAAAGAGAACGCACCCAGAGAAGTTCACAGGAAGTATGGGCCATGGCCCTGTATTCAGCTTTAGCACTGGAGCGAGCAACAACATTCTGTTTCTTGCTCCTCCAAGTCACCAAGTTACCTCCTACATAGGTGCAGTAGCCAGAAGTGGATTTCCTGTCAATTCTGCTGCCTGCATAATCTGAATCAGAATAGCCCTCAAGTTTACAATGTCCATTTTTCTTGTAATACAGACCTTTGCCAGGTGCCCTTTTTAAATATCTTAGAATGTGACAGACAGCATCCCAATGACACTGTCTAGGCTTGTCCAGGTACCTGCTCAGAAGGCCCACAGCAGTAGTAATGTCAGGACGAGTAACAGTCAGATAGATCAATTTTCCAATAAGTCTCCTGTATTTCTTCGGCTCAGAAAACATAGATGAAGTATCATTGTCCCAATCAACATTGGGATCCATAGGGGTATCTGCAGGTCTTGCGCCCATCATGCCAGTTTCTTGCAGGATATCAAGCACATATTTTCTCTGAGACAGCACAAGAGCACTAGAGTTCCTGGAAACTTCTATGCCCAGAAAGTATCGCAGTCTGCCCAAGTCTTTGGTAGCAAAATGTTTACTCAAATGGTTTTTTGTGGCCTGAATACCTGAAGAATCACTGCCTGAAATAATGATATCATCTACATAGACAATCAGAATGATAATTCCTGCGGAAGTTTTCTTTGTGAAGACAGAGTGATCCACTTGGGACCGTAGAAAGCCAAAGTCAGAAAGAATCCTGCTTAATTTATCGAACCATGCACGTGGACTCTGCTTGAGCCCATAAATAGATTTTTTAAGCCGACATACTTTGTGAGACTCCCCCTGAGCAACAAACCCCGGAGGTTGCTCCATGTAAACCTCTTCCTATAGATCACCATATAAGAATGCATTCTTCACATCAAGCTGTAGAAGAGGCCAATCACAGTTTACAGCTACAGAAAGTAAGATTCTGACAGAATTTAAGCGAGCAACAGGAGAGAAAGTCTCAAAGTAGTCAATGCCGTAGGTCTGAGTATATCCTTTGGCAACTAACCGAGCTTTCAACCGTTCAACTGTACCATCTGGTTGATATTTGACAGTGTACACCCAGCGGCAACCTACAGGTTTGCACTGAGGAGGAGGATCCACCAGCTCCCAAGTGCCTCTATCAGACAGAGCGGTCATCTCATCCTGCATAGCAGAAGTCCAAGCTGTACTTCGCAGGGCATCCTGAATATTCTTAGGAACAGTAACAGCAGATAAGGCATATACAAAATCACGCGCCTGAGCAGTGAGATGATCAGTAGATACAAAATTAGCAATACTGTGAGACGTGCAGGAACGAGTCCCTTTGCGAAGCGCAATAGGGATATGTAAATCAGATTGTACCTCAGGTGAAGCAGAACCTTCTGGAGGAGAAGATTGGTCGACTGGGGGGGGTATATGTGAAGGAGGTGCTCTATTCCTGCGTTGATAAACACGAAGCTGAGGAGGATCTGGAATCACAGTATCATCCATCTCAGGGCTGCAGTCAGACACAATAGGCAAGGGTGGTGCAATAAGATCCGTGTGTAAATCTTCTCCCGCAGATGAATAATAAGGAGTGTCTTCAAAGAACACCACATCACTACTAGTCAGCCACTTTCTCGTAGCAGGATTATAACAGCGATAGCCTTTCTGAGTCCTTGAATATCCCAAGAAAATACATTTGACTGCTCGAGGCGACAGGTTATCAGATGTAGGGCCAAGGAGTCGTACAAAGCACGTGCAACCAAAAATCCGTGGAGGGACAGAAAACATGGGAGCCTGCGGATGTAAAACTTGGAAAGGGATTTGGTTACCAATAACCGACGATGGCATACGATTAATGAGAAAACATGCAGTCATAACCGCTTCTGGCCAATAAGTACGAGGTACATGCGCATGTAACATGATAGTGCGAGCCACCTCCAACAGGTGACGATTCTTTCTTTCGGCTACACCATTCTGCTGTGGTGTATAGGCACATGAGGTTTGATGTAAAGTTCCAATAGATTTACAAAAAAGTTCCACATCTTTCTGAACAAATTCCAACGCATTATCAGTTCTAAAAATTTTAATAGGCACACCAAACTGGGTTTTAATTTCAGCAAAAAAGAACTTTATTGTGGATATCACCTCGGATCTACTTTTCAACAGAAATAGCCAAGTAGTCCGCGAAAAATCATCAATAAACAAAATAAAGTATCGATAGCCAGACACACTCGGTACATTACATGGTCCCCACACATCAGAGTGCACTACATCAAAAATATGCCTGCTACTCACAGAACTCCGCCTCGGATATACCGATCTAGTTTGTTTACCCAGTTGACAAGACTCGCACTGGAAAGAACAGCTACTCATATGTGGAAGTAAATGGTGCAGTTTGTCAGAAGAAGAGTGTCCCAGCCGGTAATGCCACTGTAAAGTAGAAACAGAGGCAGATAAGGCCGAAATCGCAGCAGCTTTGGCAGACCTTGGCATCTCGTCCAAATAGTAGAGACCATCAGCACCTTCATACCCCCCACCAATCTTCATCCTCGTGAGAAGGTCCTGAAAAATGCAGGAGCCAGGAAGAAAAGTCAGGCTACAGTTCAAATTCCTGACAAGTTTGCTAACAGATAATAAATTCATAGGGAAGTTAGGCACATATAAAGCAGATTTGATAAGAAACTGAGAAATAATGTCCCCAATGCCAGAAACTGGAGATCTAGATCCATCAGCAACCATAACCGTAGATTTATGAGCAGGTTTAGAGATGGACTTAAACAAAGCCCTATTGCCAGAAATATGGGATGATGCACCAGAGTCAATCACCCATTTATTATTACCAGAAGAGGGTGGCAAATGTGAACTCAGAAAAGCAGTATCATAACCAGTATGGGCAGCATGTGCTCCACTCGTGGACGCGTCAGAAGATGATCCAGCACGCTCTAGAAAGAGACGTTCGACTTCAGCCCTGATGTAGTCAGCACTAGCGCCCGCAGTGTCCGGTGTAGTAGGATGTGCAGCACTCTCGGATGCGGTAGCGGAAGAATCAGTAGCAGTGTTCGCCCATTCTGGTTTGCCATATTTCTCCCAACACTTTTCTTCAATGTGGTTCGTACGACCACAATAAGAACACAAGCGCGAGCCGGGCGGAGGACGCGCAGCAGTAGTAGTAGCAGGAGGAGGGGCCCCTCGGCCAGCAGTAGGAGAGCGACCTCTCCCGCCACCAAGGGGAGGACGTCCATCAGAAGCGCAGCCACGGCCACGACCGCGACCACGGCCGCGGCCACCCCAGGCAGCTAAGGCAGTAGAGTCGCCAACATCTGGAGTAGTATGTGGTGTCGGTGAGGAAAGACGCTGAAGTCGCTGGTAGGCACTCTGAAGGGTAGGCAGTGGATCACCAGCCAGAATCTGATCCACAACTCCAGCATAGGAGTCAGGCAAGCCACTCAAGAACTGGATCAGCTGTAGCTCATCGCGCTGCTTTTGCATAATCAGCAGATCTGTGGACAGAGGATGATACGCCTCCAGTTCACCCCACAAACCGGTGAACGTAGAGAAGTAATCGGTGATATCAGTGCCAGTAAAGGTGAGACGACTAAGTTGTTTGTTGATATCAAACACCTTCTTCGGATTCTGGCTGTGGGAGAAGGTGCGAGCAAGCTGATCCCACATCTGCTTTGCTGTAGGCAGACGGAGAATGGTCACACTAATCTTCTCAACAGTGCTGTTGAGAATCCAAGTCATCACTGTGGAGTCGTCACGGACCCAATCATCGTAAGCTTTGACGTCCTTCAAGTCAGCATCATCAGCAGGCTGTGGCGGACCGGCACGAGTGAGGTGGGAATACTTCCCTTGTGATTTGGCATATATCACAAAGGAGCACACCCACAGCTGGTAGTTGCGCCCGTCAAGTTTTACCGTAGTAACCTGACGACGCAGATCATCAGTCGAGGACGCCATCAGAAAGGCAGGCACAGCAGGCAGGCAAGACAGGCAGGCAGAAGATCACAAGGGACCTCTCACATACGGGCTACACCAAGTGTAGTAGAAGACCCGGAGGCCGAAGCCTACACGGGCAGGCAGTCACAAACAAACGCGAACCGACGAAGGCTCTAGCCGAACAACGTACCGATCTCCCCCGGAAGACTGAACTAGGCCAGATCTACCAACCCGGCAGCGCACCTGCTGTGCGAACAACACCAACGGTTGCTCAAGCACTAGCGGAGCACCGCGCCAGGAGAGTAGATGGACCTGTGACCGGCGGGAGACGGCTGGCTAGGCCAGCTGTGGCAGCCGGCGACTGGCTGCTGCTGCCCGGAGGCGGCGGCGGCGGCCGGCGGGCTGTAGCTGCCCCGGCGGCGGCGGCCGCGGGCTGCTGCTGCCCCGGCGGCGGCGGCGGCCGCTGGCTGCTGCTGCCCCGGCGGTAGCGGCGGCTGGCTGCCGCTGCCCAGGCCGGCGGCTGGTCCGCGCGGGGGGGGCGGCGCCGGAGAGGGAGGGAGGGAGGGAGGAAGAGACCCTAGGTCTCGACCTGCTCTGGTACCATGTAGAGAATCAGGGTTGCAGAGAGCATAGGGTTGCACAATGTGTGCACCCTCATATATATAATACTGAAACAATTACAGAGAGGTCCATACAGAATAAACAAATAACAAAATAAATAACAGAATAAGTAAACTACAGAAAACATATACTGTAACAAGAATGAAGATGGTAGAGTTTTGGTGAAGGACAATGATATCAAGAACCAATGGAGAAATTACTTCCATAAGCTTTTCTATGGAGATATTGTAAATAATGTTAGTGAATCGTGTGACATGAATACAAGAGATATCATTTACACACAACGAGTTTCACTATTTGAGGTAAAGAATTCTTTGAAAAAGATGAAAATAAGAAAGGCATGCGGACTTAGACCATATTCCCATTGATGTATGGAAGAATATGGGGGATGAAGGAGTTGTGTGGTTAACAAATTTCTTTAACAAGATGTCAAGATCATGAAGACCAAGAAGATGTCTGATGAGTGGAGATATAGTAGTATAGTCCCCATCTACAAGAACAAAGGTGATGATCAGAGTTGTACAAACTACAGAGTTATCAAGTTGATGAGTTACACAATGAAGCTTTGAGAGAGGATTATTGAGCATAGGCTAAGATCTATAACACAGATATCAAACAACCAATTTAGTTTCATGCCTGGAAGATCAACAAAAAATGTTATTCTAGAAGTTGGCAACGAGATTGCTTATTATTGGATGATCTAAAAAGAATACAATGGTCTCTCTTTTATAAGACAAGAGAGTGTACAATATTTAGAGATGAGCAATATGGGATAAAGAGAAGAAGAGAATAAAGAGAAATAAGCAAATACACTAAGTAAAGAAAAGCAGTAAAGTGTATATACTAATACTCCCCCTCAAGCTGGAGCGTAGATGTCAATCATGCCCAGCTTAGATGTCATAGCAGTGAATCTCGTCTTCGGAAGAATCTTGGTGAAGATGTCAGCCACCTGATCAGAAGTATGTATGTAGGGGGTAGATATCTGGCCAGATAAGACAGCTTCGCGAACAAAATGACAGTCAACCGCAACATGTTTTGTTCGCTCACGAAAAGTAGGATTACTGGCAATAAAAGTAGCAGCTTTGTTGTCACAGTACATCGGAATAGGAGAAGAGTCAGAAATGCCAAAATCCTTCAGTAGGCTTCGAATCCAGAATAGCTCACATGTAGTATGTGCCATGGCGCGATATTCTGCTTCAGCACTTGAGCGAGCAACCACAGTCTGTTTCTTGCTTCGCCAAGTAACAAGATTTCCTCCTACAAAGGTATAGTAGCCAGAGGTGGAGCGTCGGTTGATTTTACTCCCGGCATAGTCAGAGTCAGAATATTCAACAAGCTTACAGTGACCATGTTTTTTATATAGCAAATCTTTCCCAGGAGCACTCTTCAGATATTTGAGAATGTGGCAAACGACATCCCAGTGACATTGACGGGGTTTATCCAGATATCTACTAACAAGCCCAACAGTAGAAGTAATATCAGCACGAGTAACAGTAAGATAAATGAGCTTGCCAACCAAGCGGCGATACTGATAATGATCAGGACAGGAAGGAGTGTTCTCATCGTCCCAGTTAGTATTTGGATCCAGAGGAGTACTAGCAGGCTTAGCACCAAGAAGTCATGTGTCAGAAAGAAGATCCAGAACATATTTACGTTGAGACAAGCATAAACCAGAAGCAGATCTAGAGACTTCAATCCCAAGAAAGTAACGCAAAGTCCCAAGGTCTTTGGTGACAAAGTGTTTCTCCAGATAACACTTAGTAGCCTGAATAGCGTCAAGATCACTCCATGAGAGAATAATGTCATCAACATATACAATCAGAATAACAAGGTCAGCAGTAGTGTTTTTAATGAAGACAGAATGATCGGACTGGGAGCGTCGAAAAAGAAACTTCTGAAGAATGGTATTTTGTTTATCAAACCAAGCAACGGGACTCTGTTTTAAACCATAGATAGCTTTCTGCAACCTGCAGACTTTGGAGGACTCCCCCTGAAGCACAAATCCTGGAGGTTGTTGCATATAGACCTCCTCATGTAAATCCCCATACAGAAACGCATTTTTCACATCCAGCTGGTACAAGGGCCAATCAGAATTAATAGCAACAGAAATAAGAATGTGTACGGAATTCAACCGAGCCACCGGTGAAAAAGTCTCAAAGTAGTCGACCCCATAAGTCTGCGTGTAGCCCTTGGCAACAAGTCTAGCCTTGAGGCGCTCAACCGTGCCATCCGGTTGATATTTAACAGTAAACACCCAACGAAAGCCAACTGGAGAACAATCAGTAGGAGGATCGACTAACTGCCAAGTATTGTGATCAGTAAGAGCTTGCATTTCCGCTTCCATGGCCTGA
Organism: Alisma plantago-aquatica; assembly: GCA_963693085.1. NCBI lineage: Eukaryota > Viridiplantae > Streptophyta > Magnoliopsida > Alismatales > Alismataceae > Alisma > Alisma plantago-aquatica. The sequence goes on along the minus strand of OY856409.1, from coordinate 1,706,753,844 downwards.
CGCCAAGCTGGATGTTTAAGAGCCTGAGAAGCATTTTTAGGAACAGAGACAGCAGAAAGAGCAGCAGTAAAATTTGCAAAATTAGTTCCCAAATGATCAGAAGTACAGAAATTGCCAATAGGATGTTTAGTACAAGCTCTAGTTCCTTGCCTCAAACTGATAGGAACATCTAAGTCAGAGTATACCTGTGGTGGCGTTTGATCTGGCACGGAGGACAAGGACTCTAGAGGGGCCATAGAGGGAGTTGTTGTCTTCTGTCTTCGTTGATAAACTTTCGGAGGACTTTCAGCAGGAGAAGCAGTATCATCAGTATCATCAATCATAGGTAGAGGTGTCTCCATTAATAAATCCGATGTAAGGGCAGACCCGGCAGAGGAGTAGAAAGGCATGTGCTCAAAGAAAACAACATCAGCAGATACAAGCCATTTCTTTGACACGGGATCATAACAGTGGTACCCGATCTGAGTGCGAGAGTACCCTAAAAAGACACTTTATTGCTCTAGGATCAAGTTTGGTGAGACCAGGACGAAGATTTTTGACAAAACAGGTGCTCCCAAAGATACGAGGAACAGAAAAGAGGGGCGCATCCGGGTACAGGATTTGATAAGGGACTTGATTCCCAAGCACAGAGGACGGCATGCGGTTAATAAGGTAACATGCAGTAGAAACAGCTTTAGGCCAAAAACATTGTGGGACATGGTAATGAAACAGTAAAGTGCGAGCAACTTCAAGGAGGTGTCGATTTTTGCGTTCGGCGACTCCATTTTGCTGTGGAGTGTAGGCACAAGAAGTTTGGTGTATGGTACCCTGTTTGCGACAAAAGTTGCTGACCGAAGCTTGCACGAATTCAAGGGCATTATCAGTGTGAAAAATTTTGATAGGTTTGGCAAACTGGGTACGGATCTCAGCAAAATAAGCAGTAATGGTATCAAGTATAGTAGATCTGTCCTTGAGCAAGAAAATCCAGGTAGTTCTAGAAAAATCATCAATAAAACTCAAAAAGTAGCGAAATCCAGAAATACTGGACACAGAACAAGGACCCCAAACATCAGCATGAATAATATCAAATGGCTGCTTTGAACTAATACATGATTTCTTAGAAAAAGATGCTCGCGTCTGTTTGCCCAATTGGCAAGTCTCACAATGAAAAACAGAATCTAAAACATCAGGAAGTAAATGTTTCAATTTCACTGCAGAAGGATGTCCCAGACGGTAGTGCCACTAGATGCCTGTCACAAAGGATGTCAGATATGATGCGGTCTTTGGAACGTCCAAGTAATATAGCCCATCTGGTCCCTCATGGCCCGAACCAATCGTCCTCCTCGTGCGCAGATCCTGAAACACAACACCATCCGGGTCAAAGGTAATAGAGCAACGAAGACTTTTTACAGTTCTATTGACAGATAACAGATTTATAGGAAATTTTGGAACATAAAGAGTAGACCACAGAGGTAGGCAACCAGGAGTGCAGATATCACCAATGCCAATAACAGGTGTCTTAGACCCATCAGCCAATGTAACAGGAGGTATGACAGAAGTATTATGTAAGTTAGAAAATAACGCAGGATTTCCAGAGATATAGGATGTCGCACCCGAATCAATCATATAGAAATACTGTGTTATTTACTTATTTTGTTGTGCTTTTTTCTCCTACTGCTTTATTGTATTAGTCCCATATTGCTCGCTTGTATATGTGTCTCAACTCTCTGTAGCTATATAAGAGAGTACCTTGTAAACCTTTTTACTCATTGAATAAGCAATTCCATTTCTATCTATATGGTATCAAGAGCAGGATTCTTTGTTCCCCGCCCACCCATTCACCCATTACGTAAGACCTCCCCCCCCCGCCGCCACCCCTCGCGTCGCCCGACCACCCCCCCTCGCCGCCGCCGCCCTCCCTTCCTGCCCTCTCTCTCTCCCGCCGCCAACCCTCTTCCCCCTTTCCCCAGCCGCCACCCCTCTTCCACCACCACCGCCTGCCACCTCTACCAGCCGCCGCCACCCCCCCCCCCCCGCCCGCCGCCTCCACCCACCGCCGCCTTACCCGCAGCCACCACCTCCCGCCGCCGCTCCCCTTCCTGCCCCCGCCACCACCAACCCGCCCCGCCGCCGCCTCCCCTTCCTACCGCCTCCACCCTCCTAGCCTCTCTCCCTCCGCTTCGGCTGCCACTGGTTTTTACCTCTATTCTCCGTCTACGTCTGGGTGCTCTTCGGATCTACGTTCGGACATCCGCTGGCTGGCTAAGTTGAGAGTCTTTTCGTCTCACTGTATTCTCTGCCTGCGCCTCATGACAGAACATTGAGTTTTCCTCATGACGGCGTAGGTTTCTCTATGCATATTCTGCCCTATACGGGTTTTCTGATCTGACTCGTCAGATCCCTGTTGCTGTTATCTGTCCCTTTGTGGGTCTCTACTCTACTCTGCTGCTACGCCGACTACTACTTCTGCCACGGCCTTACCTGAGCCTCCCTGCTCTTTGTGTGTCACCACGGTGAAGCTTGACGGCGGCTCCAACTATCACCTCTGGTCGGCGTCCTTTGTTCTATATGTCAAAGCACAAGGCCGGTATCACCATCTTACGGTTGAGCTTCCTGCTACTCCTGTTGTTGATTCGAATGACAAAACCAGACAAAGCTATGCGCAATGGTCCAAGGATGATTCCGGCGTCATGTCTTGGATCCTCAACAGTACCGAACCTCGGATTAGCCAATCTCTGCTCTGCCTTCATGATGCTAAGGCTATGTGGGATCAACTGTCCCATGTCTATTCTCATCAGGAGAATCCAAAGCGTGTCTTTGAAATTTTCAAAACTTTGGCGAAAAAGGAGTTCTCTACCGACACTTCCATTGATGACTTCTACAATCAATGCTCGGCTTTGTGGAATGAGTTTGAACTCTACCACCCCTTGACGGCGGACATCAAAATTGCTCAAAAACAACGTAACGAACTGCAATTGGTGCAGTTTTTGGCTGCACTTCCTGCCTCCTTTTTTGGTGTGGTTGACCAGATTCTGTCAAGTGATTCGCTGCCAACCCTTAGGGATGTTCTCAAACGAGTCCAACGCCTGTCGTCCATGACTCCTACTCCTGTTGTTGAGCATCCTGCACTTATTGCTCGCTCTGCTGATTCTGGCCGTGCTCGTGGTCGTGGTCAGGGTCGTGGTCGTGGCGGCCGCCCTCCTCCCTCGGGAGGTCGCGGCTCATCTACCCCTGGACGTGGTGCTTCTCCCGGCCCTCGCTATTGCAACTGGTGTGGCCGGGACAATCATACTGAAGATCACTGCTGGATTAAGCACGGCAAGCCAGCTTGGGCTAACCAGGCTGCTACAGAAACTGTTGTCGACTCTACCCCTGACACACATGCTGCTCCAGCTAACACAGAGTGGTTACGTTCAGAGTTCGAGAACATGTTCCAGGAACGTCTCGCACAGATGCCATCCTCGTCTACACCAGGACCCTCTGTCATGCTTGCCTCTCCATCATCTGGTAACAAACAGTGGTGCATTGACTCAGGTGCATCCACTCATATGGCTGGTGATCTTCATCTTTTTTCGAGTCTCAATAAAACTATTCCTATATCATCTGTTACTGTTGCAAATGGATCCAAAACTGCTGTTCATGGCACTGGCACGGTTCCGCTTTCACCAAAATTGCACTTGAATTCTGTTTTATATATTCTAAAGTTTCCTGTTAATTTATTGTCCGTCAGTAAGATGATTAAACAACTCAAGTGCTCTATTAAATTTGATCCTTCTGGCTGTATTTTGAAGGATCTCCGCACGAAGACGAGGATTGGTTCGGGCCATGAAGGACCAGATGGGCTGTATTATCTGGATGGACCTCATACTGATGTGGCTATGCTATCTACTTCTGTGACGGGATTACAGTGGCACCTTCGCCTGGGCCATCCATCTGTTGCCAAATTAAAACATTTATTTCCTACTTTATCTGAGAATAATTTTTCCTGTGAAACTTGTGTTTTGGGTAAACAAACTCGGTCTGTTTTTCCTGCTAAGAAAGTTATTGCTTCTAAAGAAATTTTTGACCTGGTTCATGCTGATATTTGGGGACCGTGCTCTGTATCCAGTCACTCGGGTGTGAAATATTTTATGACCTTTATTGATGATTATTCTCGCACCACATGGTTGGTTGCTTAAAGGTCGGGATACTGTGTTAGATACTATTCGCACCTTCTTTGCTGAAATTCACACTCAATTTAATCGACGTATTAAAAATTTTTGTACTAATAATGCACTGGAATTCATGCAACAATCTGTTACATCTTTTTGTGCTACCCGAGGAACCATACATCAGACCACTTGCCCTTACACCCCTCAACAAAATGGCGTCGCTGAAAGAAAAAACCGTCACCTTCTTAAGGTTGCTCGCACCCTTCTCATACACTACAAAGTACCCCATCACTTCTGGCCTGAAGTTGTCTCTACGGCATGCTATCTTATCAATCGCATGCCTTCTTCTGTTTTGAAAAATCAGGTCCCGTACGCCATTTTGTTTCCTGATAAACCCTTATTTTCTCTGCCTACTCGCATTTTTGGGAGTACTTGTTTTGTAAAACATCTTCGTCCTAGCCTCACCAAACTTGATGCTCGCTCAGTCAAATGTGTGTTTCTGGGATATTCCCGTACTCATAAAGGCTACCGTTTGTTTTGATCCTATTAAAAAACAATGGTTTGTTAGTGTGGATGTGACCTTTTTTGAGCATATGCCTTACTATTCTACTGATGGTGAAAAATTGTCGGCTAATATTATGGCTACCACACTGTTACCATTAGTTGTTGAGGAATTATCAGCTCCTGATGTGCCTCAAGAACGCCCATTGCAAGTCTATCGGCGCCGGTCAAAGAACATCAATGCTTCTGAAGCCCCGGCCGAACCAAATCCTGCGTCTGCAGTTGATCCACCATCCACTGAGGTATTTTCTGACCTGGATATTCCTATTAGTTTAAGGAAAGGTGTTCGCTCATGTACTCAGCATCCTATCAGTAATTTCTGTTCATCTGACAATCTCTGTGGTAGCTTTGCTTGTTTCATTTCTGTTTTGTCTGCTGTGACAATTCCTAAATCAGCCGAAGAGGCACTTTGCCATCCTGCCTGGAAAAATGCTATGGAGCAGGAAATGCATGCACTTTGTGATCAACAGACATGGCATCTGATTGATCGTCCCTCTTCATGCCATACTGTTGGATGCCGTTGGATTTTTTATTATTAAATATCAACCGGATGGTACCATTGAACGCCTGAAATCCCGATTGGTTGCGAAAGGATATACTCAAACATATGGAGTTGATTATTTTGAAACTTTTTCTCCAGTCGCACGCTTAAATTCTGTTCGTATTCTGATATCTATTGATGTGAATAAAGATTGGCCGTTGTTTCAACTTGATGTCAAAAACGCTTTTCTATATGGGGATCTACAGGAGGAGGTCTACATGGAACAACCTCCGGGATTTGTTGCTCAGGGGGAGTCTGCTTCTAAAATCTGTAAACTAAGAAAGGTAATCTATGGTCTGAAACAAAGCCCACGTGCATGGTTTGACAAGCTCAGTCAGATCTTAATTACCTTTGGCTTTCGGCGTTCACAATCAGTATTTATTCGTAAAACTGCAGCAGGGCTGGTCATCCTTATTGTGTATGTTGATGATGTCTTATCTGGCAGTGACAGTGCAGGGATACAGGCAACCAAAAAGTATTTAGCGCAGCACTTCATCACCAAAGACCTAGGGAAACTACGATATTTTCTAGGCATTGAAGTTGCTAGATCTTCTGCATGACTATGCCTGTTACAGAGGAAATATGTTCTTGATCTTTTGCAGGAGACAGGCATGCTGGGTTGCAAGCCAGCCAACACTCCTCTGGATCCCAATATGGATTGGGATAATGATACTTCTCCTTCTTATGCTGATCATCAACAGTTCAGGAGACTGGTTGGCAAACTTATCTATTTGACTGGTACTAGAGCTGACTTGGCTGCTACTGTAGGATTCATAAGCCGGTATCTTGATAAACCCTGGCAATGCCACTGGGATGCTAATTGTCACATCTTACGATATCTCAAAAGCTCTCCAGGGAAAGGTCTTCTGTACAAAAAGCATGGTCATTGCAATTTATCTGGATTCTCTGATTCTGACTATGCAGGAAGTCGATCTGACAGGAAATCTACATCTGGATATTGCACCTTTGTGGGAGGAAATCTGGTTACATGGCGCAGTAAAAAGCAAACAGTTGTTGCTCGATCTAGTGCAGAGGCAGAATATAGAGCCATGGCTCATACTGCATGTGAGCTCCTGTGGGTCCGTGGTCTTCTAAATGAGTTTGATATCACCTCTTCTAGCCCCATTCATATGTTCTGCGACAATAAGGCTTCTATTTTCATTGCGAGCAACCCCACCTTTCATGAAAGAACAAAACATATTGAGGTTGATTGCCACTTCGTTAGGGAGAAAGTTCTGTCTGGACATATCTGCACTCCATATCTCAGCACTGAGAAGCAGCTTGCAGACATCTTCACCAAAGTTCTATCTAAAGCTCGCTTCTAGACTCTGATTGACAAGCTGGGCTTATTCGACATCTACACTCCAGCTTGAAGGGGAGTATAGAAATACTATGTTATTTACTTATTCTGTTGTGTTTTTTTCTCCTACTGCTTTATTGTATTAGTCCCATATTACTCGCTTGTATATGTGTCTCAACTCTCTATAGCTATATAAGAGAGTATCATGTAAACCTTTTTACTCACTGAATAAGCAATTCCATTTCTATCTATAAATCACCCATGAATTTTTACCAGACTGGGTCAGAAGTGCAGCGCTCCCGTCAGTAGAGGCTTCAACAGAAGAAGCAAGACGAGCCTGAAGAAGTTTCTTGAACTCCGATCGGATCCAATCGGCAGAAGGAGCAGCAGAGGTAGTGGTAGTCTCAGGTTGATCTGTAGTGACTTGGTTTGCCCAGGCTGGCTTGCCATGCTTGATCCAACAGCGATCTTCATTGTGATTCGTGCGCTTACAGAAAGTACAGAAACGTGGTTCAGTAGTCTCAGTACCAGAGCCACGTCCAGGTGCAGAGGAGCGCCCGCGACCACGGCCCTGTCCTCGACCGCGGCCACAAGAGGAGTCACATGTGCGAACAGCAAGGGCCGCTCCATCAGAAGTGTCAGGCAAAGACTGAGATACAGAAGGTAGACGTTGAACACGTTTCAGAACATCTCGCAGTGTAGGAAGATGATCACTCGAGAGAATCTGATCAACAACTCCGGCGAAGGAGGAGGGTAGACCAGCGAGGAACTGGACAAGCTGAAGTTCGTTCCGTTGACGCTGGATTTCAGTGATGTCGGCAAAAAGCGGATGGTACACCTGAAATTCATCCCAGAGAGCACAACAGTTGTTGTAGTAGTCCTCGATAGAATCAATAGTAGAAAACTCTTGTTTGGCCAGCTGCTTGAAGATCTCAAACACCTTCTTTGGATTTTGCTGGTGAGAGTATACGTGGGAGAGTTGGTCCCACATATCCTTTGCAGTCTTCAAACGAAGGAGAGACTGGCTGATCTTTGGTTCGGCGTTGTTGACCATCCAGGTCATAACACCATAGTCCTCCTTAGACCAGAGATCATAGGCCTGCTTGGTCTTGTTATCAGCATCAGCAGTGGGAGTGTCCGGTCCCTTGGTCGATAGATGAGAATAGCGCCCTTGTGCTTTAACATAGAGTTCAAAGGAAGCTGCCCAGAGGTGATAGTTGGAGCCATCCAACTTCACAGTAGTAACACAGAGTACGCGGAAGATCCGGAGTCGCCATTGGAAGGTGCAGTCAGGGGCAGAAGCTCAGGCGTAGAGAGCAGTAGTAGTCAGGAGTCAGAGGCAGAAGTCCAACACATGGACTAGTAGTAAAAGGTAGAAGATCCACGCATGGATCTAAGAAAAACCCACATAGGGGCAGCAGATGAAAAGAAAAACCTACGCCAACATGGAGCATCAGTCACTCCACCATGAGGCGCAGGCAAACAGAGAGGATGAAGCCTGTTACTCTGTCAACGTGCCAGAACTGGAAAGTTACCGAGGCTGTCCGGAGATTTCGGAAAGAGAAACGGAGCTAGACGGAGGGGCATGTAGTGGATTAGGCCACAAGGATGGGAGAAGGGAAGAAGGAGGTTGGTGGAGAGATTGGATGGGAGGGCGGCGGTACTGTAGCAGTACTATAGCGGCGGGAAAAAAAAGATGTGGGGGTGGCGGCGGCTAGGGTTAGTGGAGAAGATGACGGCTAGGGTTGGGGTGAGAGAGGGATTAGGTTTAAGGTGGATCGGCCCGCTCTGATACCATCTAGAAGTTGGCAACGAGATTGCTTATTATTGGATGATCTAAAAAGAATACAATGGTCTCTCTTTTATAAGACAAGAGAGTGTACAATATTTAGAGATGAGCAATATGGGATAAAGAGAAGAAGAGAATAAAGAGAAATAAGCAAATACACTAAGTAAAGAAAAGCAGTAAAGTGTATATACTAATAGTTATCTTTCTAATAAGGAGGCTTATGGAGAAGTATAGAGAAAGCAAAAGAGATCTTCATATGGTTTTTATTCATTTGGAAAAGGCTTATGATCGAGTACCCAGAGAAGTGTTGTGGATGGTTTTGAAGAAAAAAGGTGTGCCAATCCAATACATCAACTTGATTAAAGACATGTATAATAGCTCTACAACAAGTGTGAAGACTCTTGCAGGAGAGACACCAACTTTTCCTATCACATTTGGGGTACACCAAGGATCCACACTCAGCCCATATTTGTTCGTTCTTGTTATGGATGAGTTGACAAAGAATGCTCGGGATGATATTCCTTGGTGTATGTTATTTGTTGATGATATTGTATTGATTGATGAAACTAAAGATGGATTGAATGATAAAGTTCAACTTTGGAGAAAGGCATTGGAATCAAATGGATTGATGATTAGTAGGAGCAAAACTGAGTATATGCATTGCACTTTCAGTCAATCTCGCATATTGAATGGTGGAGCCAAGTTGGACGGGGTAGACGTACCAAAATGTGATAAATTTCGTTACTTGGGTTCTATTATTCAAATAGATGGGGATGTTAAAAATGACGTTTGTTACAGGATCATGGCAGGATGGTTGAAATGGAGGAGAGCAACTGGAGTATTATGTGATTGGAAGATCTCAAATTAAAAAGCAAGTTTTGTAGACCAATTCGCATAATGAAGGGACTTTTCCTCTAAGCAGCATATATGTCATGTAAGTTTTATGAGCATCAAGTACAGCCTTGCGTAAACCGATCTGCATAATAAAGGGACTTTTCCTCTAACCAGCATGATAAGTCCTACTTCAAACCTTAGATAATGTTAGGAGAAAGCAAATCCCTAAACAATTGGAAGTTGAGAAACCTTTTTGCAGACCACTCTCTCCACATGTTGAACCTTATATCAATCCTCAATGTAATTGACCTTATTATCCAAGTTGGCCTTTATAGAGGGGAACATTCGCAAAACAGTGAGCACACTATCAAAAACCCGTGGATGAAAGAACCCAAGCCATTGAGAGAGAGAGTACATTAACATTAGCATTCAAGACTTGTACAAAAAATCCCAAACCTGAACCCCTGAAAGATAACAATCCCTTTTAGTTTTCCTCACCAATTAGCATCAAAACTTAGGTCATTACTAAACAATGGAATCACTAAGGATCCGATTGATTTGTCGTAACTGGTCCGGAAAACTTATGAACTGGAGTTCCTAAAGCAGTTTTGTATGATTGGTTTAAAATAAGTGTTGGAACTTGAGTTCCGTGACTTCCGGTAAGTTACAGATCAACATACAAACCACAGTTCTTGAGTTCCCTCTTAAAAAGAGCGGAAAATGAGTTACGGGACAACTAACAACAATTCTCATACAATTATATTCTTCATTTGTTATAAATGGCACATGTAAAATATTTATGACTAGAAATATTAACGATATGGATATAATTCATTGCTAAAACCATAAGATAATATGAAAAAATAGCATACACTATAATCACACTATGTAAAATATTTTACACTAACTACCATCATCAGTGCGATTTACAAAGTAAAAAATACAAACATCATGAAAAAAATACTCACCGCAACATGTGAAAACAATGCGATTTACCTATCATATTTTTATTATTTAAATTTAAATAATATGATGTGAAAAATGATAATTAACTATGACCATGTACGAATAATATAATAAAATATTCCCACAAAATAATGTCAAAATTAATATTCTACAATGTGTTAAACAAAATTGAACAAAAATTTATATTTATAAGAACATAAAATGTGGAAATTATTACAATACTTTGTACACACAAAGTGAAACTAAAATATTATGATGTGATTTTAATCATAATATTTTTATTAAAATTATAGTTCTACCATAATAACAAATTTTTATAAAGGAGAGACATCTGCACCATAACCACTTGTTGAGGTTATTATGATTTTTTACGAATATAATTTTTTTTATGTCTTTGTCGTCCTTTCTTATTTATATTACATAGTAAAAATTAACAATGTTTCTAACGATTTCAATATTTACAGTTACAACAAACCAATCATATGGAAGTAAATGGAACTTAAGTTCCAGAAACTAAACTAGAATTCCCAGAAAATGAGTTCCACAAAACTTATGACTTACAACAAACCAATAGGAGCCTAAGCTTCATCACTCAAATCATTTACCACGAAACCTGAAGAGTTGGCCAAACAGTTGAATTGGAAACTGAGACCCTAGAAGTTTTGTGGATCAATCTTCAATTGCATATAAAAAATTGAAAACCTTTCTCATGACCTAACCACCACACCTACATATGGTTTCTCTTGCAACCATTCTTCTCGAACATGAATCTAAGATGCAAAAAAACATTTTGAAATACAGCGACAGACAATTGTATGTATACAAGACATCAGAATTTTGAAAAACATAGGGCACAGTCCATGTGGGCACGACACCGGGCACAGCAAAGACATGCATCCTATATGCATGTAGTAGCATCATCTACTTTCAACTCCATGTCATTTCAAATGTTAAGTATAGATCTGGAGAAAACCTTTCCCATGACCCAAATACCAATGATTCTAAGCAGCAAAGAAACATTCTTAATTACAGAGACAGACAATTGCATATATATGGGGACACATCTTAAAATATAGGGCACAATCAATGTGGACACGACACGGGGCACAGCAAAGATATACATGCATCAATTACCTTCAACTACATTACCATTCCACATGTTAAATGGAGATGTGACAAGTTAAAAGAAGGTTGAAATAAGATGAGAATTTGTAATATTAACTATAATGTGTTTCATCTCAGGACACTTACATTTGTTCTTTTCCATTATACTCAAGTGAAATAACATTGAAAGCTTTCCAACAACTTCCTAGGAAGAAAAATGAAGGAGATGGGAAACCATTTATATGAAGACAACATGTTCAAGTAGAAGAAAAAATTTATAAGGTGTGCCTTTTCTTGAAGCACATCCAAGCCTCCAAGTCCCCTCCTATACAGCAAGGCAAGTCCACGCCACAGTCAACCTCTGGAAACTCCCTAAGAAAACTCCATTTTCGTCATTTCATGAAATCGCTACAGAACACGTCCTGTCTTTAAAAACTAATCTAAAGGAACTATAGCAAAAGCATTATGAAATACACACCTACAACCTTGAGTTGAGACCCCATCCCACCTTCCCTGTCCACCCCTCATGTCATGAATCCGACATTCCCTCATTAATGCAATATACATCCACCTCCAGCAGAGTCTTCCTAAAGCCTCTGCTTACAACCTTGGAATTGAGCCCCCCATCCCACCTTCCCTGTCAACCCCTCATCTCATGAATCCATTATTCCCTCATTAATGCCAATCCACATCCACTTCCAGCAAAGTCTTCCTAAAGCCACGCCTACCCCACACCCATCCCCCTAAAGTTCAATATAAGATCTCTACAAGATAGAAGAACTTATTGAACGCTCCCATGACCACAAGAGTTTCCATCATTATCACCTTCTTGTTTCCATCTTGGAGTGTGTTCAGGGTTACACGGTCTTCTCATAGCCAATGGAATTCCTAATTTATCTCTCATCAACATCAAAGAAAACACCAGTCATATCCCCTAGTTACACCCTGCTGCCCTGCTGCACCAAAACAATGTCAAAATATGAAGACCCTGTCCTTTTTTCGGAAAGGGCTCCAACTCTCTCTACATTATGGATTACATACATTATCATTTGAGCCTTCAAGTTCTTGAATAATAACAACAAAATAACGTCAATCAATATCATAGCTTCAGTGGGAGCGTTGACAAATTTCATGGAGGAACAGGGGAAACCACATAATTGGAACCAGAACTCAAAAGATACTTAGCAAGCATGGACTCGTTTGAACTCTGACAAACAAACAGGCGAAATGGCATGATTGTTAACAGATAAACATGGGAGTGACTAATTCAGTTCATGCATTATTAAGGTATTCACCAAACAACAGAAGTTCTCTTTTCTCTGTTTTACATCATGGCAAAGGTACAATAATAGATCTCGAATCCAGAAAATAAATAGCATACTATAATGATACATATGCAAAGTAACAAAGCAAATGGACATAAAGGAAGTTCTGAAGCATAAGAACTCTGAACAAAATTTGATCCTCAGCAGTACCCTAGTATCTAATACAACTCGAAGTATAACCAACTCACTCCAACTTCCTTTAATCATCGACTTCTTCTTTGATTTGCTTCATCAGCTCATCTTTATAGTCTTCGAAAGATCCATCAAAATGTTCAACAGTGCCATTCTCCACGATCCAAAGCTCACTTTTCTCCTCATCTTCGCACACACGAGATATCAACCTTGAGTCATGGCTGACCAAAACTACACCGCCTGTAAATTCCTCCAGTGCCTCAGCCAATGCATCAATACTCTGCATGTCTAAGTGGTTGGTGGGTTCGTCCAATAAGAGAATATGAGGCTTCGACATCGAGATAGATGTGAAGACAACGCGTGACTTTTGACCCCCTGACAGTTTTGCAATTGGTGTGAGGTGGTTATGGCTAGGAAGCCCAAATTTCCCCAGCTTTGCACGGACAGCTTCCTGCTTGCTAAAACCTTCTTGGTCTGGATGAAGTCTAAGTAGGTATTGAACTGGGGTTTCATCCATTGTCAAGAGGTCAACAAAGTGCTGAGAGTATCTTCCAATCCTCAGCTTCTGGCTTCTGCGCACCTCTCCTTCAGTTGGAGACAGATCGCCAGCTAGCAAATTCAGTAGAGTGGATTTTCCAGCCCCATTTGGACCCACAATTGCAACACGTGTTCCCATGTCAATGCCAACATCAACATCTGAAAGCCTGAAATCAGGTCTGTTGGGGTATGAGAAACTAACTTCAATCAGTTGCAACAGGGGAGGAGTGAGCTCAGTAGGCACGGGGAAGTGGAACTCTACGGTGTAATCCCTCCACTTCTTGGGTGCCTCTAGAGGCATTTCATCATCATCCACTTTACCTTTAGCCTTATTTTTGGATGCTTCTTTCGAAGCAACATATTTGGCTCTGTCTTTGACCTTTTCCTGCTGCACACGGCTGCCTGACCTCTTAGCAGCCTTCTCTCGTTTCTCATGAACCTCAAACTTTTTGTTGGCCTCCTTCCTTTTCTGTTCGTATCCTCTCTCAAAGTCATCAAAATTCCCTCGGTAGAAATGGAGTTTCAGGTCATGAAGATGGATAATTTCTGTGCTGACGCTGTTAAGGAAGTCACGGTCATGAGAAACAACAATCAGTGTCTTCTTCCAACGGGTCAAGTATTCTTCAAGCCAAAGCACTGCCCTGAGATCGAGGTGATTGGTAGGTTCATCAAGCAGCAGCAGTGTGGGCTGAATAAACAAGGCCCTTGCCAGAGAAATCCTCATCCTCCACCCACCACTGAATGACTTTGTTGGCCTAACCTGCATCTCTTTCGTGAACCCAAGTCCTGCCAGGATCTTTGAAGCCTGTGCCTCAGCGGCGTCTGCACCAATAATCTGCAGCCTCTCATATAGCTGAGCGAGCTTTTCACCTGAATCATCTTCTTCATCATCACCCCCTTCGCCTTCTTTCTCTGGAGCAGATGACAGCATGGCAACCTCCTGACGGAGCTTCACAAGTTCCTCGTTGGCAGACACCACGGCTTCCAGCGCAGTCTTATCATCCCCAACCACCTCCTGTTCAACCAGAAGCACATCTATATTCCTGGGAACGGGGATCTTTCTCCAAGCCAACAGCTTCAGCAGTGTGGACTTGCCCTTGCCATTGGGTCCAACAAGACCGTACCTTTTGCCGTGAGCGATCTTGACCGACGCGTTCTTAAGCAACTCCTTGCCCCTGGCGGACACTGAGAAGTTGTCGATTGTAATATCTTTCACGTTCGCATCAGCAGCGGTTGACCCACCTTCCCCATCCTCATTGAGTACGGCGGCGCGGGTCCCGATGACCACGGTGAAGGCGTCCCTGTCGTCCTTGAGCGCCTCTTGTTTGGCATGTTCCACCGCCATGGCGACCATCTGGTCCTTCTTCTCTCGCTTCTTCAATTCCTTACTGGAAATTTCTAACGACATGTCCTGCAGTGGTTTGACGGCGGCGGATCTCCTCCTCACAGCCTCTTCTGCATCCTGGTCAGGCAACTCCTCCTCCTCCTCCGAAGAGGGCAGATCCATATCTTCCAAGTAGGAGGAAGTCTTCGGCGGCAGCTTCATACGTCTTGTAGGGGCTGAGGCGGAGGAAGCCTTCGAGGGTTTCGGGTCGGCAGCGGCCAGCAGACTGGCAGACGAAGAAGCCTTCTCCTTTTTCAAATCCTTGGCGGCTGATGAATCTCTAGGTTTGGCCTTAGCAGCGTCGGATCCAGGCTTCTTCCCCATGGAGGCGGCAGCGGCGGCGGCGGCGGCGGCGGCGATGAACGGGCGATGAAAAGCTGGGGGTGGTTGCACCTCGACTGGATGCAAGCCGACTCACGCTGAGGCCTTTGAAATCGAGTCGTGCGTTCCGCTTTCAACCTTCAAGATCAAGGGCGAAGCGTCCCTTTGGTTACGGAGGCATTTTATAAGCGTTGATGCTTCTTCAGCTATGGGTGGAGTCGTGAAGGACTTCCGAATCCGAGTGGTTATAAATTCTCTTGATTGGACCAGGAAACTGGGACGGTCCAGACCGGACCGAATAGAACTACTTCCTACGTTTAATTTATTTTTAGTCGGAGTAAACTCAAATATAAGTGGTTTACTCAGCTTTCCTCATTAAAAAAAAAAAAGTGGTTTACTCAGCTATGGATGCCGGTGGAGCCGATTTTCTTCATTGGAGCAGAAAATGGTATTGTCTCCCGAGACACCGAACCAGCCGAATAGGACTACAACTTTTCGTTTTATTATTTTAATTGGGAATAAACTCAAATCTATACTATGGTTGTGTTTGGCGTACAACTATGAGAGGTGTAGGTAAATAAACCGGTGATATTTTAACCTTATATAAGATGAATGTTGTTTGGGGCGACCGCAAATAAATTTGTAGAAAAGTTGTCCATTGTTTGGTACATGTGTACGTGGGTTGCATTTATTTTAGATAAAGTCTATTAAACCCTACACATAAGCTTCCTTTAGAACAAAGAGAGGAATAGTGAATGTTATATAGCTAGATGCGGTAGGTTCTACCATTAAAGTCTATGGAAATCGAACAAAGGAAGAAGATAAGGTGAGGAACATCAAGAAAACCACCAAGAAGTGTCCTTTCCACGCCCATATCATCTCTCCATCTCATGTACCAAACAAGTTTGCAAGTGTGCACTTGCCTTGGGGGCCAATGGTGGCGATCGGAGCATCGTGCACATCTCATGTACCAAACAAGTTTGCAAATGTGTACTTCCCTTGGTTGGTCGTTGGTGGCGATCGGAGAAGGTTTGTCCGAACATTTGCCTTGGGGGTCGGCCGTTGTGGCAAATGTACACAATGGGGGTGGTCATCGCACGCCACCGACACAGTGCAACTTTGCTCGCAAGAGATTGTTCCAT
The DNA here is from genome assembly GCA_963693085.1 of Alisma plantago-aquatica. NCBI lineage: Eukaryota > Viridiplantae > Streptophyta > Magnoliopsida > Alismatales > Alismataceae > Alisma > Alisma plantago-aquatica. The sequence continues at coordinate 1,706,737,778 of OY856409.1, read as the reverse complement.
TTGCCTTAGAATGGTCATGAAAGAGCCGTGAACAAGTTTGGTGGCGATCGGAGAAGGTTTGTCCGAACACATGCATTGGGGGCCGCCCGTTGTGGCAGATGTGCACAACGGGGGTGGTCACCGCACGCCACCAGCACGGTGCAACTTTGCTCTACACATAAATAACAGTGTATGTATTGAATAGTCGGATAGAGGGGTATATGGAAAATGGACAGCCGCGGCAAATAAACTTATTTCCTGCCGCAAGGATTTGGTGCGGCAGGTTATCAAGAGATTTGTCGGTTAACTTACCCGTGCGGCAATTTATCTATCTTTCAATTGGCACAACAAACACCGGTTATAATACCCAGTCACATTTGGTTACCTTGCCACTATCAGGTCGGCACAAATGCAGCATAACAAGCTGTTCAGGATTACTAAAACAATGTTTTCCAATATTTTTTGAAATTAGACGTAGGTCCTTGTGTGTACACTAAATTCTTTTTTTTATAATTATATATGGTATAGGAGAAGCATTCAATTTTCTCTATTATTTTCTAAAATTATGTATTGGTCCCTATTGTGTACACACTTTTCTCTTTGAAATATTTAAGTTATATATTTACTTTAGAAAATTCATCTATACTCTATATAACAAGTCGTTCAGCACTAAAGCAATTTTTCCAATATTTTTTGAAATCACACATAGGTCCTTGTGTGTACACAATTTTTTTATAATAATATATGGTATAGGAGAAGCATTCAATTTTGTGTGTGATAAAGGTCTCTGTGCGTGTACACCACACTTTTCTCTTTATATTTTTTAATTATATATTATATTAGGAGACTCGTCTATACTATATAAGAAAGCTCGTGGAGGGGTTGCATGTAATTTTTTTCCTATTTTTTTAAATTACATAATGGTCTTTGTGTGTGTACATCAAACTTTTCTCTTTAAATTTCTTAAATTATATATTATATTAGGAGACTCGTCTATACTATATAAGGAAGCCCACATAAGGAATTGTACGTAATTTGCTATATTATTTTTTGAAATTACATAATGGTCCTTGTGTGTACACCACAATTTTCTCTTTAAATTTTTTAAATTATATATATATATATTAGGAGACTCTTCTATACTATATAAGAAAGCCCGCAGAGGGGTTGCATACAATGTTTTTCATTATTTTTTGAAATTACATAATGGTCATGTGTGTGTACACCACACCTTTCTCTTTGAATTTTTTATTTGAAAGCCCGCAAAAGGGGGGTTGCATGCAATTTTTTCTATTATTTTTAGAAATTATATAATGGTCCTTGTGTGGACACCACACTTTTCTCTTTAAATTTTTGAAATTATATATTAGATTAGGAGACTCATCTATATTATATAAGAAAGTCCATGGAGGAGGTTGCATGCAATTTTCTCTATTATTTTTTGAAATTACATAGTAGTCCTTGTGTGTGTACACCACACTTTTCTCTTTAAATATTTTAAATTATATATTATATTAGGACACACATTTATACTATATAAGAAAGCCCGCTGAGCGGGTTGCGTGCAATTTTCTCTACTATTTTTTGAAATTACATAATGATCCATGTGTGTACGGTGTACTTTTATCTTTAAAAATATTAAATTATAAATTATATTAGGAGACTCATCTACACTATATGAGAAAGCCCCCGGAGGGGTTGCATTCAATTTTCTCCATTATCTTTTGATATTACATAATGATTTATGTTTGTGTACACCACACTTTTCTCTTTAAATATTTTAAATTATATATTATATTAGGAGACTCATTTATACTATATAAGAAAGCCCAGAGAGGGGGTTGCATGTAATTTTCTCTATATTTTTTTTTAATTACATAATGGTCCATGTGTGTGTACACCACACTTTTCTCTTTAATTTTTTTAAATTATATATTATATTAGAAGACTCGTCTATACTATATTAGAAAGCCCATGGAAGGGTTGCATATAATTTTTTATATTATTTTTAAAAATTATATAATGGTCCCTTTCTGTGTACACCACACTTTTTTCTTAAAAAATTTAAAATTATATTTATATTAGGAGACTCATCTATACTATATATGAAATCTCACAGAGGGGGTTGCATGTAATTTTCTCTAATATTTTTTGAAATTACATAATGGTCCATATGTGTATGAGAAGACATATTATTATATGAATTACATATTTATTACATTTTTTTTTCCAAAGTTCAACCTATAAATTACTCATTGCAGTCTACTAAGGCACATGTGCATGTTTTTGTCTAGTACAGTCTAATACTAGGTTATACACCTAAAAAGATAAAGGACTTTTGGAGGATCGCCAGCTCGACCAACGCATCAGTATCTTTGCCCGGTCGAATTATCTTGGACAACTCATCTTGTTCTTATTCTCCCTTTTTCTTGGTTTTTCTTCAACACAATCAGAATCGACATCCAATTTCGATTATCCAACCACTCAATAGAGAAATTGAAGAAAAAGAAAAATATTTAAACGCTTTGATTAAAAAAAGTGGAGAATGTGCATTTGCTTAAAACATTTCCCAAACAACTATTTTAATCACGAATGGATCCTTTGATTAGGTCTCAATGAAAAATTGAGCCTGACCATTGTTAGTACATACCAAATACCTCTTTCATTGATCACTATTTACTCATCGGGTGGGGCAAGCTCTTCAATTTTGATTTATGGTTTCTCTTGACTATATAGTTTATCTGGGTGGGAGACCGAGCTTCAAGAAATAGTGTGGCTCTGTTACTATTGAGGCTTGGCTTCTTTTTTGAGTCACATTGGGGAATGGCATCTTCCTTAGATAGTATATAATGGTGATAAATAAGAAGGATACTAAATATTCCAGCAATCAAAATGTTTCAGTTGTAACACAAGATGCTTATCAGATTGAATTGAAGAATTTACTCATATCCGAAGTAATAAAGAATTAACCCATTTCATGAATAAAAATATAACTGATTAATTGGTCCACATAAGTAGATGGTATAAATCATGCCTTCTTGTTGTATTGAAATATATAAATGTTGACCAATCTAGATGATGTTGAGCTTGGTAAAATGAAGTGGTTGAATAATTAAAAATTGTGCACTACAAACATGAACTAATGAATAAGCTTGTGATCCCATAGTAAGACATCACAATCCCTTGTAGAAAGAAAAAAAAAATAGTGATGAGGGAATATATATTTCAAATTCTTACGAAGATTACTAGAAATTCCAACCACTAGAAACCCAGAAAACCTAAAAAAAGGGTTTTGGTTATCATATTCCTTGTGATAGTCCAGAACAGGTGGTACTTGTGTTCTTTTGATCTGAGTAAATGTTTTCCTCCTTTTCCCTCTAGGATTGGAGTAATTTGGTTTCTGAAATAGTCTAATGTCAAAGAATATTTTTTGTCTCACTCCTTTTTTTTTACCCAAAGAAAGTCTTTTTCAGGTATGGCAAGTGTAATTCTTATTGTTATAGGCAAGGGGATGCAATTTAGAAAGTATGAAGGTAATTAGTATGGAACCCAAGGCTTGTTTCATTTTATAATGCCATGTTAATCATAAGATATGTGTGGAGTGTATGGCTAACCCAATAACAAAATTTTCATAAGGGGACTAGAGCATGCTACTATGATACAAATGATCTTCTTCTAATGATTCAATTCAGGTCTTTTCTATGTCTACGGTCCAATATTGAAATCATTTCAGAGGTTTTATCTTACTTTGTTCGTGTCAACAAATAATTCAAAATACCTGAACCTTTTTAGAATAGGTGTGAGTCAAATAGAAATGATTTGAAGTAATTATTTTTACATTAAACTATTTCTGAAACCCATAACATCCCCCTAATTAGATCAATAAAAATAAAATACTATAAAAGGGTCTCTAGATGCTCATAACTTCCACACTATAATAGTTCACACATTTTTAGAAACCTAGTTAAATAAGTATGCCATATATAAACCTAATATCATTCATCAATAACTACAAATTCATATTATCCTTTTGTAATGACCTTTAGTTTAATGGTCTTTAACCTCTTACCAGCCTTAAATGTATCACACCTACCTTTCCCAAATATATAGCTACAAGGTATTGAATTCCTCTATAGTAACCAAGATCGTAACTTAAAAACCAATACATCTAATTATCTCATACTCATTCTAACACTTAGTGAAATGAAACTACTTAGATCCCTTTCTGAACCCAAATAATTATATCATGGAATTGGGTTCATAATTCTCCATAAAAGAGATAGATTCCTTACTTTTAGTGGCTCAACCATGCCCTTTGACAACAATTTTTTATCTTTTCAAATAAGATCAAACATCAAATTGTTCATTTGAATTATGTGATCCTTTAGACTTCTATGAGACCCAACTTGCGCAAAGTAGTATACACATACATGTCCCTTTCCCTTGCATAATTTTCTAGAATGATTCTGAATCCATAGACCATATATTCTTCCTCCTCCCTTTTTCATTTGTTTTTAGTCCTCCTTCAATCTTCCCACTCCAAACTTAGCACATCCATTCAAAAACACTAGAATAACCTTCATCCTTAGCAGATTATCTAAAAAAGTAAGCATATTCATTACTACCTAAGGCACATTTGGAGGAAACATAATAATCAAGTATTTAGAAATACATAACTTATTTACATTCAATCCCAAGACAAATCAATGGTGACATAGCTACATAGAAAGCCTTTTAAGGACTTTCCACCTTTCTTTCTCAAGATTAGCTAGTTGGGTCTTCTTGATCCACCTCTAGGCTAGATCTAATCTCAACCCCAAACCCTATCAACCTCAGTTAATGGCCTCAAGTTTGATTCTTTAGTTGACGGGGACAACTGTGATAAAGCATGATGATATTTGTAACATACTCATATATAGGTATTAACCTTGCTTTCCTTGTGCTATTAAAAAAAGTTAACCATTAGTGGCATTTAAACATGCATTTTTATTCTAATACCACAAAACTCCTCGATATGAATGTAAAATAAAAACTCCCAATTCATGAATTTAAGATATATAATAACAACAATTTAGACATGTCAATTTGTCAATTTTGACACCATGTGATAACTATACTAGACAAATTCGGAGTAACAAGGTATGAGACCCTAGTTTATGGGATGTTTTTTTTAAACCATGTCAATTTCTAAAACTTTGACTCCCTCATTTTCCCCTGTCCCACCTTATGCCCCACTATGTCCCCTTATTTGTACACTTTATGCCTCCTCCACCTATAACTCCTAACTGTAGTTGCATTCTCTCCCATTGTGTATTCCTCACTGTGTTCAAGATCGATCAGAAGTCAAGAGTTGTGAGGGTCAATAAAGTCATAGTACATAGGAAAGATAAGACGGCCTAACATTGTTGTTGCCAGAGGATGAGTCCTAAATGTAGTCTTTGACTTTAACTTCATCATTTTTGACCTCTGTGATAAGAGAGGGATGTAACAACCCTCCAAGCACACTTATAACAATGCAAACAAATGTCATGTTGTCCATAACATGGGTCACTTGGTTTGCAGAAATGTCCCAAACATGAGATACATAATATGTGGATAAATGAAACACAATGCATTAATTGAAAAGAGATTCATACAATGTTCAAATAGGAAAAAACATAAACTATATCATCTTTATCAAAGACCTAATACATATAGTCTACATAATTTTAAATAATCAAATGATATCTAAAATAGATAATCTCCTATTGAGTTGTAGACAACACCCCACCAAGTTGAAGTCTTCTCTGATGTTTCTATGATGAATTTCTTACATCAGTCCTCCTATGCTCCTTGATATAGGGACATATCATCCCACAACCACGTAAAAGAATGTAACATCAAAAGTAAGCAACATTAAAATTTTGTAATTGTTACAAATAAGCATATATATTTTGAATTAAAATAAACTTGACATGTCATAACATAAATAATACTCATTATACTAAAACATGCATAACATTAATGAAGTATGAAACATTTTTTGACTTGTTTATATAACTTTCTGTCACGGAACCGGAATCCCAGTCCCATGAACCAAAAATATACCAAAGGCGAAATGCGGAAGCGTAAAGCTTAGCACACATGAACAGATAACAAGATACAAGCACCAACATAATCTCAACAATCAACAAGATATATTAAGCAATATTATTATATTACATGATTTGAATTACATATTTCGAGAGTCACTTTGTACAAGTCTGCTCATGTATACTATATCTGGATCTTACAAAAAGTACACCTAGCATATCTCACCAAGCCCATCAACCTTCTAGCCATCTCTGAACCTAAAAAACAACATACGAGAAATGGGTCAACACACGAGGTGTTGAGTATGGGCTGAAAGATACACATATATATAATCTTTGCATAATTTTGAAAAGATTTCAAGATTAAACGAATCAGAATAAACATGTTAATTGTTTAACAAATGTGAAACCATATTTTATGTCATTTCACTCCATTATACCAACAATATCAAGCATATTTAAGGCCTTTGACCATCTTCCCGTCGGAAGGGTCCGTAAGGGTGCTCAAGCTTAGCTAACCTTTTTATATGAGAGGGACCTCAAAGACATCACCAAGAGTTAACCCTTTATCAACAATATTATAATGGAGTTTTATACATATATGTGTTCAAGTTATAAAACTAACGAGTCAAGCATCGAGTAACACATATCAATACTACATGGCAATATTTGAGAAAATAGACAAACAAGCATACAATATATGTCTTTTCAAGCAAGAAAGCGGTAGTCATATAACTAGATAAGGCCCATACCTGATTCAGAGATTCTTAACTTAACACGTCCATTACCATCTAGATCATAAGCCAACCTGATTAACAACAAGATTGCATATATGCATTAGATTCTCATCATTAATCCTATTTAGATGCATTTTAGGGTTTTGGCCAAGGTGGGTTCCAAGTTTCTTATTGGTTCATTAGGTGATCTTATACTGATTTAGGGTCCATCATAAGAGTTTGGTTCAAGTTTCATATCATTCTAAGGTTCCACGGATTACATATGACCATTTCAAGGTTCAAGTTCATTAGTACATTAAAGGATCAAAGACTCATAATAGGGTAACCAAGGTCATGATCATCAAGGTAGGAGAACCCATCATCAAACATGGTTTAGATCAGCAACATTAGGTCATAAGAATTATATTCCAAATAGGTGTTTGTCCATTAGAAGCAAGGTTAGCAATCTAGGCAAGGTTCAACATTATAGTCCAAAGTAGGCACATATGTACAAAAGTTATTGACTTCAAGGTTAGGAGGGTAGGTATACATCAAATATTCAATATTCATCACAATTATGCATAAAGCATGGTCAAAGGAGTCAAAGATCACATATCTAGCATTATCAGAGATTTAGAAGAATATTCAGGGTCTGAAACTATTCTCATGTTGATTATCTTTTTGAGTTGATCGATTTGATATATAGGTTCATGCATTTTGGACTTAGGGTCTAGGAATTATCATATTTCAAATAATTGGTCTTAAAAAGGGGAACAATACCTTATTTTAGCTAGAAACTTGGTATGTCCCTTGACTGGGCCTTGGCCGCCCATGGGTGTTGGGCCTCCGGCCTTGCTGGTCCAAGCCCAAGCGGGCGTCTCCCCCTTCCTCACAATTCCCTTGTTCTTGCGCAGGAACAGAGTGGAACCAGGGGACGACACGCAGGTCTCTCTTAGCAACCACGTCACTTCCAGAATCTCAGGGCGAGGCAAGGTCGGGGTAGGCATGGTCTTGGGCGCGCTGAAGAGATACCGAACGGCCAAGCAGGTAGAGGTGACGCCTAGGGTGACGACGCCCTGGAGGTGTAAGGTAAGCTGGGCGGAAGAACTCCGGTGCCGCCGACTCTACCCAACAGCTTCCCCGCTGCCACATGGTTCCAAGATGAGAGGGAGAAGGGTGAAGGTCGCCGCCTACCCTCTTCCTACCACGATGTGGTTTCTGGTTGTGTTGGCCTCCACCGACGATGCCCAAGGTAGTGCACCCAAAGTAAGGGAAGGGTAGCTGTCAAGCTACTATCAAACAAAGGAGGAAGGGAAGGGTGTTGGCGGCCAGACCTAAAGGAAAAAGAAAGGAAGGAGCAATGCAGGAAAACGGAAGACGGGAGGGTTATAAGAGGACCCGGGGGTTTCAGGTTCCTTGCCTTTCATTTCTTCATTGCCTGATTCAGATGGAGGCGTGAGACCAACCTCCAAACCATACGATCTTTCCAGAAGTGGCAAGGGGTGAAGAGAAAGCGGTTGGGCCATGGATTTTATTTGTATTTCGGTCCATGCAGCCCGATCTAGGGCATAGAAAAACAATTAGATCATGTCATCTTTCAATTACCATAACTTTGGATTCATAGCTCAGATCCGAGTGGTTTTTGTTCCATCGGATTTGTATTTGAAAGATTTATAGCTTGACATATATTGGGGAGTTAAAAGGTCATAGTGAAAAGGTCCAAAATCAATTACAAGTTGGTCATATGTTAAAATATGTTCAAATTTTCAAATAAATATTTCACAGGGTGACATTGAGCATTGATGTTACTAAATTGGAGTATGACAACACTTGAAAAATGAAATTGACATCCAACTAGATAATTTGTCATCATAGAGCAAGGGACAGCATAATCAAAGGGTGAGAAAATTTGGGTTGTCACATCCTTCCCTCCTTACAAGAAATTTCATCCTCGAAATTTGTCCAAGATCATGGTCAGAAGTCAAAGTAAAAAACCATTGAGCTCAGGTATCCAGTCATAGTTGTCAAGTCATTCCCCACATTATGGTGTACACTTAGGTTATCATCATTAAAAGTGTACTCATCTCATCTATGTACATATTACTTTGTATTGTCTTACGACATCATCACAACATTAGGGTTTTTGTTCATATCTTTATATGAGACCAAGGGGTAACATCAAAAATCTATTTTATCAATTCAGAAATGAATATATGCATGCTCATGGCTTCAAACAAGACTATCATCAAGTGTGTATCTCATCTTTACTCTAGATTTCATGCATGTTTTTGTCTTCCCCAAAATTCTTCCAACTCTAATCGATTACGTTCATTATTATTCATCATGTTTATTCAAGTTATGATCCAAGGGCATCGATATCTAGAGTTAATCATCTTTTTTTCCTCCATTCGGGGTATGAGATTAGGCATGTTACCCATAACTATACAAGTTAAGATCTCTAGGCATCACCATATCGAGTTCATAATTTCAAGGCTACAACTTTTATGTATAGTATGATTTCATACTAGTTCTAGATTATGAGAGTGGCTATTGCACATTTATCAAAATTTTAACTCAAGTGAGATTCTTTCATGTATCGAGCATCATATGAGGGACAGAATTATCATAAATATCGAGGTTTTGTAACTTTCTCACTTATATCTAGAAAGAGCTCCACAAGCTCAAGCCACTCAAGCTAAGACATATATGTGTCCAAGAAGACATGTTAACCACCACCTTATATGTGTAACAAAATTTCTACCCATCTTTCGAAAAACAAGGATAACCTCTAGATTCCTTTATATAAAACTACTAACCCAAGTATGAGGCTCATCATCAATATCACACATCGTATACATTATCTAAGGGTCTTGGGACATCTCCATCACCTATATATATATATATATATATATATATATATATATATATATATATATATATATATATATATATATATATATATATATATATATATATATATATATATATATATATATATATGGGCGTTCATTCGTTGCCCGCGCAGGTAACTTGGATTTTCGCTACCCTGCAGCCAAAAAAGTAACTCTCCTAGCCAAAAAAGTAAGTCTTCTGTCAAAAAAGTAACTATGGTGGCCAAAAAAGTAACTCTGCTGGCCAAAAAAGTAACTCTGTACAAAATATACAACATATATATATAAGGATGGGTTTTTTGATTTTGGAGGGGCAAATGATATTATTTTTGGCCAAAATTTTTTGGAGAGCTAGACAAAATACTCCTCTACAGTTGCAAATTTTTTTTTTTGAAAAAAAGTGATGGGAAGGGTGGGCGGGTAGCTACCCGCGCGGGCAATAAAGATGGGCCATATATATATATATATATATATATATATATATATATATATATATATATATATATATATATATCAAGCATCAAATCTTCAATTGCCTCTTTCTCTAGGGTTAGATATTTTCATAGGACATCTAGGGTTCAACATTTTCAAGGAAACCATCCACTAGGTCACTCAACTCATATACTTAGAAGTATTCTATCTAGGGACTCATCATCAAGTATTTCATCATTCATATTTTTCAACATTTCAAATATCTTGGAGTTTAGGTACTCTAACCTTCTCCTATGGTGGGTCGACTCATATTAAAAGGTCACCCTATTCATATGTCCCATGCTAGATGTCTTCCTTTGTAAAGAGATTGAGGCCCATGTTGGTCTCAAACTATATACCACATATCATATCCCCACATGTACAAGCAAGCATGTCAACGCGCTAGCTATGTTTAGCACATCAACCAAGTCATATGTATCAACAAGGTGCTAGGTCTAGCTAGGGCTACATGGTCAAACTCATTTCATATCATCAAACTACTTGGCCCTCTCAAGGACAAACTTAAGTCTTATCAACATCAACATCATCATCATTAATATCATTATCATCAACTTAGGTTTCTAGGTTACTCACATGCCTAACCTATATCATGGCTCTAGACAACTCTAGAGACTATCACTATCATCTAAACTCTCTCATCTAGACTTGATGTTACATCTCTTCCTCCTAGGTTGCATGGAAACTCACTACCTTTCTGCGTGTGGTAACATTTTTCATATGTACATATAATAATACTTGAAATATGTTTTCTCCAACGTTTAACCAGGTGATGAAAACCACCATACTCCATTCGAATAAAACCAAAACCAAAACGAGTTACCACACTCATTAGGCAGTCTAGTATCATGACACCTAGAGAACTAGTAAGAACATGGTGCACACTTGTGTAGACATCCAAAGCACATGTCATGAATCATGTCGAGGGAGGTAACTTACACAAGTCTACACCTAGTTCTAGAACATCTAGGCTCTAACCTAGAGGCTAAGTCAACCTAATCCACTAGGATATTTCATTAAGTTTCTAGGGTTGAGATGTAAGGTGAGTTTAGTTTGTATTCCATGTGAGTAATGTTTGGTGTAGTTATTGTTCATGCTCTGATACCATCTGTCACGGAACCAGAATCTCAGTCCCATGAACCAAACGTATACCAAAGGAGAAATGCGGAAGCGTAAAGCTTAGCACACATGAACAGATAACAAGATACAAGCACCAACATAATCTCAACAATCAACAAGATATATTAAGCAATATTATTATATTACATGATTTGAATTACATATTTCGAGAGTCACTTTGTACAAGTCTGCTCATGTATACTATATCTGGATCTTACAACAAGTACACCTAGCATATGTCACCAATCCCATCAACCTTCTAGCCATCTCTGAACCTAAAAAACAACATACGAGAAAAGGGTCAACACACGAGGTGTTGAGTATGGGCTGAAAGATACACATATATATAATCTTTGCATAATTTTGAAAAGATTTCAAAATTAAATGAATCGGAATAAACATGTTAATTGTTTAACAAATGTGAAACCATATTTTATGGCATTTCACTCCATTATACCAACAATATCAAGCATATTTAAGGCCTTTGACCATCTTCCCATCGGAAGGGTCCGTAAGGGTGCTCAAGCTTAGCTACCCTTTTTATACTAGAGGGACCTCAAGGACATCACCAAGAGTTAACCCTTTATCAACAATATTATAATGGAGTTTTATACATATATGTGTTCAAGTTATAAAACTGACGAGTCAAGCATCGAGTAACACATATCAATACTACATGGCAATATTTGAGAAAATAGACAAACAAGCATACAATATATGTCTTTTCAAGCAAGAAAGCGGTAGTCATATAACTAGATAAGGCCCATACCTGATTCAGAGATTCTTAACTTAACACGTCCATTACCATCTAGATCATAATCCAACCTGATTAACAACAAGATTACATATATGCATTAGATTCTCATCATTAATCCTATTTAGATGCATTTTAGGGTTTTGGCCAAGGTGGGTTCCAAGTTGCTTATTGGTTCATTAGGTGATCTTATACTGATTTAGGGTCCATCATAAGAGTTTGGTTCAAGTTTCATATCATTCTAAGGTTCCACGGATTACATATGACCATTTCAAGGTTCAAGTTCATTATTACATTAAAGGATCAAAGACTCATAATAGGGTAACCAAGGTCATGATCATCAAGGTAGGAGAACCCATCATCAAACATGGTTTAGATCAGCAACATTAGGTCATAAGAATTATATTCCAAATAGGTGTTTGTCCATTAGAAGCAAGGTTAGCAATCTAGGCAAGGTTCAACATTATAGTCCAAAGTAGGCACATATGTACAAAAGTTATTGACTTCAAGGTTAGGAGGGTAGGTATACATCAAATATTCAATATTCATCACAATTATGCATAAAGCATGGTCAAAGGAGTCAAAGATCACATATCTAGCATTATCATAGATTTAGAAGAATATCCAGGGTCTGAAACTATTCTCATGTTGTAGATCTTTTTGAGTTGATCGGTTTGATATATAGGTTCGTGCCATTTTGACTTAGGGTCTAGGAATTATCATATTTCAAATAATTGGTCTTAAAAGGGGAACAATACCTTATTTTAGCTAGAAACTTGGTCTGTCCCTTGATTGGGCCTTGGCTGCCCATGGGTGCTGGGCCTCCGGCCTTGCTGGTCCAAGCCCAAGCAGGCGTCTCCCCCTTCCTAGCGATTCCCCTGTTCTTGCGCAGGAACAGAGTGGAACCAGGGGACGACGTGCAGGTCTCTCTCAGCAACCACGACACTTCCAGAATCTCAGGGCGAGGCAAGGTCGGGGTAGGCATGGTCTTGGGCGCGCTGAAGAGATACCGAACGACCAAGAAGGTAGAGGTGACGCCTAGGGTGACGGCGCCCTGGAGGTGTAAGGTAAGCTGGGCGGAAGAACTCTGGTGCCGCCGGCTCTACCCAACAGCTTCCCTACTGCCACATGGTTCCAAGATGAGAGGGAGAAGGGTGAAGGTCGCCGCCTACCCTCTTCCTACCACGATGTGGTTTCTGGTTGTGTTGGCCTCTACCAGCGATGCCCGGGGTAGTGCACCCAAAGGAAGGGAAGGGTGGATGTCAATCTGTTGTCAAACAAAGGAGGAAGGGAAGGGTGTTGGTGGCCAGACCTAAAGGAAAAAAGAAAGGAAGGAGCAATGCAGGAAACAGAAGACGGGAGGGTTATAAGAGGACCCGAGGGTTTCAGGTTCCTTGCCTTTCGTTTCTTCATTGCCTGATTCGGATGGAGGCGCGAGACCAGCCTCCAAACCCTACGATCTTTCCAGAAGTGGCAAGGGGTGAAGAGCAAGCGGTTGGGCCATGTATTTTATTTGTATTTCGGTCCATGCAGCCCGATCCAGGGCATAGAAAAACAATTAGATCATGTCATCTTTCAATGACCATAACTTTGGATTCATAGCTCAGATCCAAGTGGTTTTTGTTCCATCGGATTTGTATTTGAAAGATTTATAGCTTGAAATATATTGGGGAGTTAAAAGGTCATAGTGAAAAGGTCCAAAATCAATTACAAGTTGGTCATATGTTAAAATATGTTCAAATTTTCAAATAAATATTTCACAGGGTGACATTGAGCATTGATGTTACTAAATTGGAGTATGACAACACTTGAAAAATGAAATTGACATCCAACTAGATAATTTGTCATCATAGAGCAAGGGACAACATAATCAAAGGGTGAGAAAATTTGGGTTGTCACACTTTCCACCAAAGGCGCGTCATAACATTGTTTAATTCACAACTTAGGTCCATTATCTTAGTCATCATGGGATTTCTCCTTCTTATTATTTAAATTAATATATACACGAGTAACATGAATCTTTCTTCGTTTTCTTGAACATTACAAGATCATACAATTAACTTGGTGAGTACATAAGATAATTATTAGACTATATGAATATAACAAACATTATGCAATAATATAATCAGAAGCACCATCCTCATTATCTTGATTGTGATTCAGAACTCAAAAATTCAAAGTGTAATGCATACTCTATACATAATCATGTAATTCATCTGAGGTATATATGTATAGTGGCATGACCCACTTACTTGGAGAAAATCACATCCTTATATTAGTTCTTCATACTTAGCGTCAAATCATAAATTGTCTAAAATAACATTCATACATCAGAATTTATTTTAAGATAACCTTAAACCCAAATCCTAGGTCTTTAGGGAATTCATATCTATTTGTTTTGAACTAGGACTTGAAATCAAAAAATAGATTGCTTACTTGAATACATATACAATTATTATTTTATCACATTTTGATAAAATATGTATTTACTGGGATTTATCAAAGTAAGGACTAACTAAAAATTTGACTAATTAAACCTCATCTTTTTTTTGTCAGCCATGCCTCACAACAGGCCCATGAGCCTTGCATCCGGTAGCCCACAAACATGGCCCCGATGCCCTTTCTTCCTCCACCATCACTGCAAGACAAGTGTCTCCACTCTTCAATTTATAAAACTATTAAAGAATTCCATCATGCAACCTTTGGAAAGCGGATCAGGCACCACTTCACCTCTTATTATGCTTGATTGGAGCAGAGCACCCCCGATGTGTTCCTCATGTGCAAAGAGTGTTGGTGACTAAAGGAAGGGACATCGACTTGTTGAGGATAAGATGCTTTTGTTGATGCCATGAAATACCCACATAAGGGAGTTGGGAATCTAGAAATCATCAATTATGAGAAATATTGGGTATTGGAAAATTGACTGCACCAAGCAAAAATATTGCTTCTTCGGCTAAATTGGAGGTATTATGGGTATCATTGGGATTCAAGGAGCCAATCACGACCATCAATGAGAATTTATAGGGCTTGTTCCATCATTTGGGGCCTCCCATTGACACACAACAAGGATGAGGTTTGCAGATATGATGATCAAGTAAGAAGGGCATACAAAATTGATTGGTTTTGGTTACGATGGGTTTTGGATCATTTAAGAGGTTCTCTTATATAATTTTTAGGTCTAGTGAGGTTTTCCCTTTGATTTGGACACCATAACAGAGAGTTAGAGGGAGTCCAAGGTTGTTTAGTGTGTTCAAAGCATGAAATCCCATGGAATTTGGGGTATGTATATCCATCTTTATACATTGAAGGTGGTGGTGGGTTAATGGTAATCATGATATCATAGAGAGGGGGAGCGATTTATGAGGGGATGATAGAGTCGTGACTTGCAGAGTCATATGGACTCTTGGAATCAAGCGAGGGAGACAAGATTGGGACTCTTTTATGGACACGGATTCATGAGTCTGACTCAGACTGGGTTGTGAATGGAGCACATAG
The DNA here is from genome assembly GCA_963693085.1 of Alisma plantago-aquatica. NCBI lineage: Eukaryota > Viridiplantae > Streptophyta > Magnoliopsida > Alismatales > Alismataceae > Alisma > Alisma plantago-aquatica. The sequence goes on along the minus strand of OY856409.1, from coordinate 1,706,722,264 downwards.
CACATACATGTGAAAATTGATTAAAAATCACGGTCCCTGTGATCTGCATTAGGAAAACATTTATTTAAATGATATTCTTTCTGACTCAAATTGTGACATCTAGAATTGTCCAAATACAATGAAAATTAATGTGTTAGCTAATTTGAGTATGAGGAATCAGAATATCAACTTAGCTTTCCGTTTAAGTGTAACATCCCTGACCTGGGTTATGAATTAACCCTAGATGTTTTGTCTAATAAGGTTGATTAGATTCTTAATCTTATCTTGGGAAAAGTAATTAGGCCTCATAAGAAACTTATGTTTCAATTTTGGTCCTGTTTGAGCAATGTTGAAGCAATGTTTGCTTATTTTGGACTAAAGTGCAAATTACCCAAGTCGAGGGGTTAACTTGCAAATGGTGCATGATAAGATGTTCCTATGATGTTAATACATCATAATAATGAATGTGATGTAGTTGTATGGTTTCCACAAGCTTGGGCACCAAGATTAAGCTTGTAAAGCAATGTTGTGCATTAAAACCTAGTTTTGGTGAAAAGTGCAATTTACCCAAAATCTAGGGTTCAATATGCAAATTACCACTTCAATAAAGTCCCTAATGTTTCTTGGAATCATGTAGAGCAAATAAAATGAGAGTTACTTCTCATTTGAATTAAGATGGAGGAGAGAGAATCTTGATATTAAAATAATCAAGATTTAATCCTAATTGAAACCCTAATTCAATTTAGGGCAAAAATGAATAAAACTAATTGAAGGGCTTTCAACCAAAATGTTTTGGGTTGATTTTGAATAAGGATGGACGTTCCTTTGCCAAGATAAGGAACGAAAATATCTTAAGTAGGTGAAATTCCACTCACCTTATTATAAAGAAAAGTAATTTCCACTCACATATGGGATATTAATATAATAAGCATTAAGGTGCTTAATTTGCTTTTCTTTAAATTGAGGATAATGAAGGAGAATTAAAGGAAAAGGGATATGCCTCGTATACATGGAGTTTAGGGGGAATAGGTGGCCATAATTTTTGGATTAATTGGATTTTTATAAGGCATATTCTCTCTCATCAATTTCTATATAAAAGTGCCATTTCCAAGCCCAAACCAAGGCCTTTTTCGGATTTTCTTCTTCCCCTTGCTTGCAAAACCGACCAAGGAGCTAGGGAGGAGCAGGGAGCACGTCCCTAACCTGTGGGTAAGCCCTTGACCTTCGTTCTTCATGATTTCATGGTGGAAATTGAAAATAAATTATGGATTCCTTCTTATTTCGATCTCCTCTTCAACCCTAGCCAACTTTTGCAATCAAAAGCTTGAGGAAGATCCTAGGGGGAGTTGCTAGAGCTTCATCCACCATTAATGGTGTGATCTTGGAGCTTTGGAGCTCAATTGGAGGCGGGTTTTATAACTTAAACCCTCAAACATTGCTATTGCATCAATCTTCTATGCTTTGTTGATTGATTTCTTCAATTTTATACACTTTTGTTTCTTTGCTGCAAATTCCATCAAGAACGGTTGCTGTTCTTGGGTGCACGAAGGAAGCTGATGATTACATCATCATCAGCAAGAACCTCACCAAATATTTTGGGAGCAAACGATCTCAAAAGTTGGGACCAAACGGTTTCACCAAAACCGTTTGGTGACCAAACGAGTTGCAAACCATTTGGTGGAAAACGGGTTCAAACCCGCTTGAAGGAGTTTACCAAGCGTTGACCGTTTGGGAATCTAGTTTCTAATTATGTAGGATAATGACCCTCCAAATTTTAGGTGTTAACTCCAAAGGAATAATAGGTTTAAGGCCAATCAATTAGACAAATCGAATTGAATTAAGTGCTGATTTTCAACCTGAATAACTTGACCTGCTTGGGCAAACGGGTTCAAGACAGTTTGAGATGGTTGACCAAGCGTTTACCATTTGGGATTACTGTTCATAATGATGTTGATTAATGACCCTACAAATTTGAGGGGTTAAATCCAAAGTAATAATAGGTTGAAGGCTAATCAATTAGGAAAACCTAATTGGATTAAGTGGTGATTTTCAACCTGATTAACTTGACCTGCTTGGGAAAACGGGTTCAAGACCGTTTGAGTGAGTTGACCAAGCGTTGACCGTTTGGGATTCCTGTTCATAATTATGTTGGTTAATGACTATCCAAATTTGAGGGGTTAACTCCCAAGGAATCGTGAGTTGAAGGCTATTCAATTAGGCAAACCCTAATTGAAAACAGTGCTGAAATTCCAATGAGTTAAGTTGAGATTTTGGGTTGATTAGCCCAAACGGGTTCAAGACCGTTTGGGGATCATCAAAACGGGTTCAATACCGTTTGGGGATCATCCCAAGACCGTTTGGAGGTCTGGGGTCAAGTATAGTTGATCAATTGAAGGTCCAAAGGTACCCAATCATACTGCAACTCAATGTTGATTTGTTGATCAACTCGATAGACCAATCCATGATGATTTTTCACTAAAGTCCAAAGGTTGGATGAGCCAAACGGTCTCAAGACCATTTGGAGCTCATCCAAACGGTCTCAAGACCGTTTGGTGGTCACCCAAGACCGTTTGGAGGTCTAGGGTTGAGTATGGTTAGGTGTTTGAAGGTCTAAAGGTACTAAGCTGATATACAATGCAATGTTGATTTCGTGATCAATCCAATGAATCAAACCCCAATTGGATTGCTTAGATTTGAGTGATATGATGGGCAAACGGTCTCAAGACCGTTTGGAGGTCATCCAAACGACCTCAAGACCGTTTGGGGTCAGGTCATACCCAATTTGGATAATGGTTCAATAGTTTCAAAGTAACCAATCTTGCATTGATGAGTGTTGTTGGATCTTCGATTCCAAACCCTAATTCAATTGAATCAAACCTTAATTGATGATCAATTGATGGTCAATTGAGAGTCAAATCAGTTGAAGGTTGACCTATTAAACTCAATTGAAGTATGAGGGTAGGTCCAATTGATGATTGGTTCCATGAATCCAATGATTGAAGGAATCAACATTAGAAACCCTAATTCAATTGGACACCCCATGTTATTGAAGGTCTGATTGATCAAACCTTTTTGGAAACCTAATGTAATTAGGTGAGAGATACCCTTAATGGTACTAATCAATAATGCATAACAAATTCATGAATCCAATACATGATTAGTAAACCCTAGTTGAGGGTGTATCCTTATGAACCCTGGTTGAGGGTGTATCCTTGTGAAACCCTAGTTGAGGGTGTATCCTTGTGAAACCCTAGTTGAGGGTGTATCCATATGAACCCTAGTTGAGGGTGTATCCTTGTGAAACCCTAGTTGAGGGTGTATCCTTATAAACCGTGGTTGAGGGTGTATCCTTGTGAAACCCTAGTTGAGGGTGTATCATTGTGAACCCTAGTTGAGGGTGTAACCTTGTGAAACCCTAGTGGAGGGTGTATCATTGTGAACCCTGGTTGAGGGTGTAACCTTGTGAAACCCTAGTGGAGGGTGTATCATTGTGAACCCTGGTTGAGGGTGTATCCTTGTGAAACCCTAGTGGAGGGTATATCATTGTGAACCATGGTTGAGGGTGTAACCTTGTGAAACCCTAGTGGAGGGTGTATCATTGTGAACCCTGGTTGAGGGTGTAACCTTGTGAAACCCTAGTGGAGGGTGTATCATTGTGAACCCTGGTTGAGGGTGTATCCTTGTGAAACCCTAGTGGAGGGTGTATCATTGTGAACCATGGTTGAGGGTGTAACCTTGTGAAACCCTAGTGGAGGGTGTATCATTATGAACCCTGGTTGAGGGTGTATCCTTGTGAAACCCTAGTTGAGGGCGTATCATTGCGATTGTTTATAGGCAACTTTATAATAAAGTTATGCCTTAAACTAAGATAAGTCCATATCATGTGAGATAGCTGGACAATTCTAATGTGTGGCCTATGCATTATATGCTAAGGGTGAGTATTCTGTGATGGAATGTATTAAGAGGGTAAATACCTTAATACAAGATAAAGTTGGTTAACTCAAGAGGGTATGAATTAATGAGAAATAGGGAACTCTAACCCTAATTTGGGGAAAAGGGAATGATAAGCCTTGTTTGATAGTGAACCCTAATTCCTGGTTAAGGAATGATGGTGTTACTATTGTATCACATGATGTGATGAATATCTTGTATGACTGTTATCATGCCTAATAACCATGCAGGTATGATGAGATGATGAATATAGCCAAGTTTGGGCTGTGACATTTATATAATAAATGTTGATTGGCTTTTTGTGCGTTAATGTTGTTGTTGCTTAATAAAAGTAACAATGTGTATGGATTTTATGAACCATGTGAATAAGTTGTTGCCTAGTGAGAGGTGACAAGATGTGAATGGTCTTATGAACCATGTGAATAAGTTGTTGCCTAGTGAGAGGTGACAAGATGTGAATGGTCTTATGAACCATGTGAATGGTCTTATGAACCATGTGAATAAGTTGTTGCCTAGTGAGAGGTGACAAGATGTGAATGGCCTTGTGAGCCATGTGAATAAGTTGTTGCCTAGTGAGAGGTGACAAGATATGAATGGCCTTGTGAGCCATGTATGATGCTTGGGTAACAAGTATCATGTTTCTTTGTAGCATTTGTGTTAATAAGTTATGCTAGAGAACTTGGATGATGTTACATTTCTGTTATATATCTATAGTTCATTGATGATTATTCATATCTGTTGTATTCATTACAAGTAGATGGATGAACTATGAGTCTACCATGGGTAGATGCAATTCTCTTATTGAAAATGGAGATTATCTTATTCTGTTCTATGAAGAATAATTCTGCCTATTAATGTAAAAGTAACCCCTGCTCAGTTTAATTTCATAATCTGCTATAACAATGTTTCTGGCGGAGAGTTATATCTCTCGCTGGGGCAATTTACAATTGTCTCACCCCCGTGGGAAACATTTTTAGGAATGCATGAAAGGCAGAGCAGAAACCCTAGAATAGGGAAAGAGCAGCAACAACAGGGACAACAATAAGATCTCAGGTGGAGATATTGTCTATCTAGTCATATAGATAGTAGTCCTATGTGTCGTCTCTGTACTCTCAGGTCCTTGGAGTTTTTAGTCAGTGTTTTTGATATATCAGTCTGAGGTTTTGGCTTGATGCCTTGAGATTTGTATGCTGCCTGCATATATGTTTATAAGGCAGCTGATGATGTAGTCTCTGGAAAGAGATGGTACATGATATGTACGTTTGAAACAGAATGTATATGATATACAATGGCTTTTGTTGGAAAAGATTTCCTATGTGTGGATCTCTTTGCAAAAAGTTTTTAATTTTGAGTGATTTTCGCTAATTCGCTGCTTGATGAACGCTTCCGCATTAGTTAATCATGTTTTCGCGAGACGGTCGTCACAATTAAGTGGTATCAGAGCTCTAGGTTCGCTGAGTCTATAGAGACATAGGACTAAGGTATCGAGTCTGTGTTAGTGTCCTCCAGTATACCCTATAATGATTTCTGCTTGTGCAGAGAAAGGGTAAAGTTTTAAAATGACTGGGGAGCACAAGGAACACATTGCTTAGGGCAATGTTGTTGCACCAAGAAGTGGTGCAAGGATCATGCAAGAATAGAATGAGTGCCTGAAAATCCCCATTAAGACCTGATCAGGATAAAGAATCCTAGGATCATGCTCTTATTGGGCAAATCAGGGCAACAGTGATGCATAAAGAAGACTGGATATTGGTGTTATAACCTAGGTCACCAGTCCTTAATACATAAGCTTTGGGCTTTGAAAGGATTCCTGAATGACATAGTCATGTTGGAACAAGGGAAAATATGGAAAAGATTAACTTATTGCAAGAAAGTAGACTCTGCCATGAGTTTAGACAAACAGTATATCTGTGATGGTAGTGCCCAAGGAGGGGCCATAAGATGAGATTTAGAAAATGATGCCTGGAGGAAATCTAGGAATGGAAAATCCTGTATGTATAATGGTATGAAAAGTGAGGAATATGATAGTAAATAAGGTACATACTACCTGATCTTACAATACTTGTATACCCTGGCCAGGTATATGATTATTGTAGATAAGGCAAGTATGAAACTCTTAGATTGTTATCTTTTTGATTGCTCTGATCAAGCAGTCATTCTGATACAATCTAATGAGTATCATGAAATAAGAAATATGGAATCAATAAAGGAAGATGCTTTGTGCAATTCCAATAAAGGAAGATGCTTTGTGCAATTCCAATAAAGGAAGATGCTTTGTGCAATTCCAATAAAGGAAGATGCTTTGTGCAATTCCAATAAAGGAAGATGCTTTGTGCAATTCCAATAAAGGAAGATGCTTTGTGCAATTCCAATAAAGGAAGATGCTTTGTGCAATTCCAATAAAGGAAGATGCTTTGTGCAATTCCAATAAAGGAAGATGCTTTGTGCAATTCCAATAAAGGAAGATGCTTTGTGCAATTCCAATAAAGGAAGATGCTTTGTGCAATTCCAATAAAGGAAGATGCTTTGTGCAATTCCAATAAAGGAAGATGCTTTGTGCAATTCCAATAAAGGAAGATGCTTTGTGCAATTCCAATAAAGGAAGACGCTTTGTGCAATTCCAACCCTAAACAAAAAGGGAAAAGCTATGTGACATTCCTAAATAATAGGAAGAACTACGTGAACATTCCCAATTACATAGAGTTTTATAAGTGAATTATCTATGTTAGATATATATGTTTTTCCTTTTGATAAGTATTCTTGAGTGATTATTGAAGTATGTTCTTTTATGCTTCTTCCTTTCAATGACATGGACATCATATGTTAGGGGTTTATACTTTGCATAAACATAAACAGTGATATGGAGGAATTAATGAAAGGAGCTTTGTGTGGAATCACAGAGTTCATAATATCTCCAGGATATTAAGATGATATGTGGAGACTTGAGGGCATGATTAATGAACAATCTGTTCCTCCTTTTCCTGGGATTTCGAGGACGAAATCCTTGTTAGGGGTTTATAATTTGTAACATCCCTGACCTGGGTTATGAATTAACCCTAGATGTTTTATCTAATAAGGTTGAGTAGATTCTTAATCTTATCTTGGGAAAAGTAATTAGGCCTCATAAGAAACTTATGTTTCAATTTTGGTCATGTTTGAGCAATGTTGAAGCAATGTTTGCTTATTTTGGACTAAAGTGCAAATTACCCAAGTCGAGGGGTTAACTTGCAAATGTTGCATGATAAGATGTTCCTATGATGTTAATACATCATAATAATGAATGTGATGTAGTGGTATGGTTTCCACAAGCTTGTAAAGCAATGTTGTGCATTAAAACCTAGTTTTGGTGAAAAGTGCAATTTACCCAAAATCTAGGGTTCAATATGCAAATTACCACTTCAATAAAATCCCTAATGTTTCTTGGCATTATTTAGAGCAAAGAAAATGAGAGTTACTTCTCATTTGAATTAAGATGGAGGAGAGAGAATCTTGATATTAAAATAATCAAGATTTAATCCTAATTGAAACCCTAATTCAATTTAGGGCAAAAATGAATAAAAATAATTGAAGGGCTTTCAACCAAAATGTTTTGGGTTGATTTTGAATAAGGATGGACGTTCCTTTTCCAAGATAAGGAACGAAAATATCTTAAGTAGGTGAAATTCCACTCACCTTATTATAAAGAAAAGTAATTTCCACTCACATATGGGATATTAATATAATAAGCATTAAGGTGCTTAATTTGCTTTTCTTTAAATTGAGGATAATGAAGGATAATTAAAGGAAAAGGGATATGCCTCGTATACATGGAGTTGAGGGGGAAGAGGCGGCCATAATTTTTGGATTAATTGGATTTTTATAAGGCATATTCTCTCTCATCAATTTCTTTATAAAAGTGCCATTTCCAAGCCCAAACCAAGGCCTTTTTTGGATTTGCTTCTTCCCCTTGCTTGCAAAACCGACCAAGGAGCTAGGGAGGAGCAGGGAGCACGTTCCCAACCTGTGGGTAAGCCCTTGACCTTCGTTCTGCATGATTTCATGGTGGAAATCGAAAATAAATTATGGATTCCTTCTTATTTCGATCTCCTCTTCAACCCTAGCCAACTTTTGCAATCAAAAGCTTGAGGACGAGCCTAGGGGGAGTTGCTAGAGCTTCATCCACCATTAATGTCATGATCTTGGAGCTTTGGAGATCAATTGGAGGCGGGTTTTATAACTTAAACCCTCAAACATTGCTATTGCATCACTCTTCTATGCTTTGTTGATTGATTTCTTCAATTTTATACACTTTTGTTTCATTGCTGCAAATTCCATCAAGAAAGGTTGCTGTTCTTGGGTGAACGAAGGAAGATGATGATGACATAATCATAAGCAAGTACCTCACCAAATATCTTGGGAGCAAACGATCTCAAAAGTTGGGACCAAACGGTTTCACCAAAACCGTTTGGTGACCAAACGAGTTGCAAACCGTTTGGTGGAAAACGGGTTCAAACCCGTTTGAAGGAGTTGACCAAGAGTTTACCGTTTGAGAATCTCGTTCCTAATTATGTAGGATAATGACCCTCCAAATTTGAGGGATTAACTCCAAAGGAATCATAGGTTGAAGGCCAATCAATTAGACAAATCGAATTGAATTAAGTGCTGATTTTCAACCTGAATAACTTGACCTGCTTGGGCAAACGGGTTCAAGACAGTTTTAGATGGTTGACCAAGCGTTGACCATTTGGGATTCCTGTTCATAATGATGTTGATTAATGACCCTCCAAATTTTAGGGGTTAACTCCAAAGGAATCATAGGTTGAAGGCTAATAAATTAGGAAAACCTAATTGGATTAAGTGCTGATTTTCAACCTGATTAACTTGACCTGCTTGGGAAAACGGGTTCAAGACCGTTTAAGTGAGTTGACAAAGCGTTGACCGTTTGGGATTCCTGTTCATAATTATGTTGGTTAATGACTCTCCGAATTTGAGGGGTTAACTCCCAAGGAATCGTGAGTTGAAGTCTATTCAATTAGGCAAACCCTAATTGAAAATAGTGCTGAAATTCCAATGAGTTAAGTTGAGATTTTGGGTTGATTATCCCAAACGGGTTCAAGACCATTTGGGGATCATCCAAACGGGTTCAAGACCGTTTGGAGGTCTGGGGTCAAGTATAGTTGATCAATTGAAGGTCCAAAGGTACCAAATCATACTGCAACTCAATGCTGATTTGTTGATCAACTCGATAGACCAATCCATGATGATTTTTCACTAAAGTCCAAAGGTCGGATGAGACAAACGGTCTCAAGACCGTTTGGTGATCACCCAAGACCGTTTGGAGGTCTAGGGTTGAGTATGGTTAGGTGTTTGAAGGTCTAAAGGTACTAAGCTGATATACAATGCAATGTTGATTTGGTGATCAATCCAATGAACCAAACCCCAATTGGGTTGCTTAGATTTGAGTGATATGATGGGAAAACGGTCTCAAGACTGTTTGGAGGTCATCCAAACGACCTCAAGACCATTTGGGGTCAGGTCATACCCAATTTGGATAATGGTTCAATAGTTTCAAAGTAACCAATCTTGCATTAATGAGTGTTGTTGGATCTTCGATTCCAAACCCTAATTCAATTGAATCAAACCCTAATTGATGATCAATTGAGGGTCAATTGAGAGTCAAATTAGTTGAAGGTTGACCTATTAAACTCAATTGAAGTATGAGGGTAGGTCCAATTGATGATTAGTTCCATGAATCCAATGATTGAAGGAATCAACATTGGAAGCCCTAATTCAATTGGACACCCCATGTTATTGAAGGTCCGATTGACCAAACCTTTTTGGAAACCTAATGTAATTAGGTGAGAGATACCCTTAATGGTACTAATCAATAATGCATAACAAATTCATGAATCCAATACATGATTAGTAAACCCTAGTTGAGGGTGTATCCTTATGAACCCTGGTTGAGGGTGTATCCTTGTGAAACCCTAGTTGAGGGTGTATCCTTGTGAAACCCTAGTTGAGGGTGTATCCTTATGAACCCTAGTTGAGGGTTTATCCTTGTGAAACCCTAGTTGAGGGTGTATCCTTATAAACCCTGGTTGAGGGTGTATCCTTGTGAAACCCTAGTGGAGGGTGTATCATTGTGAACCCTGGTTGAGGGTGTAACCTTGTGAAACCCTAGTGGAGGGTGTATCATTGTGAACCCTGGTTGAGGGTGTAACCTTGTGAAACCCTAGTGGAGGGTGTATCATTGTGAACCCTGGTTGAGGGTGTATCCTTGTGAAACCCTAGTGGAGGGTGTATCATTGTGAACCATGGTTGAGGGTGTAACCTTGTGAAACCCTAGTAGAGGGTGTATCATTGTGAACCCTGGTTGAGGGTGTAACCTTGTGAAACCCTAGTGGAGGGTGTATCATTGTGAACCCTGGTTGAGGGTGTATCCTTGTGAAACCCTAGTGGAGGGTGTATCATTGTGAACCATGGTTGAGGGTGTAACCTTGTGAAACCCTAGTGGAGGGTGTATCATTATGAACCCTGGTTGAGGGTGTATCCTTGTGAAACCCTAGTTGAGGGCGTATCATTGCGATTGTTTATAGGCAACTTTATAATAAAGTTATGCCTTAAACTAAGATAAGTCCATATCATGTGAGATAGCTGGACAATTCTAATGTGTCGCCTATGCATTATATACTAAGGGTGAGTATTATGTGATGGAATGTATTAAGAGGGTAAATACCTTAATACAAGATAAAGTTGGTTAACTCAAGAGGGTATGAATTAATGAGAAATGGGGAACCCTAACCCTAATTTGGGGAAAAGGGAATGATAAGCCCTGTTTGATAGTGAACCCTAATTCCTGGTTAAGGAATGATGGTGTTACTATTGTATCACATGATGTGATGAATATCTTGTATGCTGTTATCATGCCTAATAACCATGCAGGTATGATGAGATGATGAATATAGCCAAGTTTGGGCTGTGACATTTATATAATAAATGTTAATTGGCTTTTTGTGCGTTAATGTTGTTGTTTCTTAATAAAAGTAACAATATGTACGGATTTTATGAACCATGTGAATAAGTTGTTGCCTAGTGAGAGGTGACAAGATGTGAATGGTCTTATGAACCATGTGAATAAGTTGTTGCCTAGTGAGAGGTGACAAGATGTGAATGGTCTTATGAACCATGTGAATAAATTGTTGCTTAGTGAGAGGTGACAAGATGTGAATGGCCTTGTGAGCCATGTTAATAAGTTGTTGCCTAGTGAGAGGTTACTAGATATGAATGGCCTTGTGAGCCATGTGTGATGCTTGGGTAACAAGTATCATGTTTCTTTGTAGCATTTGTGTTAATAAGTTATGCTAGAGAACTTGGATGATGTTACATTTCTGTTATATATCTATAGTTCATTGATGATTATTCATATCTGTTGTATTCATTACAAGTAGATGGATGAACTATGAGTCTACCATGGGTAGATGCAATGCTCTTATTGAAAATGGAGATTATCTTATTCTGTTCTATGAAGAATAATTCTGCCTATTAATGTAAAAGTAACCCCTGCTCAGTTTAATTTCATAATCTGCTATAACAATGTTTCTGGCGGAGAGTTATATCTCTTGCTGGGGCAATTTACAATTGTCTCACCCCCGTGGGAAACATTTTTAGGTATGCATGAAAGGCAGAGCAGAAACCCTAGAACAGGGAAAGAGCAGCAGCAACAGCAACAGCAGGGACAACAATAAGATCTCAGGTGGAGATATTGTCTGTCTAGTCATATAGATAGTCGTCCTATGTGTCGTCTCTGTACTCCCAGGTCCTCGGAGTTTTTAGTCAGTGTTTTTGATATATCAGTCTGAGGTTTTGGCTTGATGCCTTGAGATTTGTATGCTGCCTGCATATATGTTTATAAGGCAGCTGATGATGTAGTCTCTGGAAAGAGATGGTACATGATATGTACGTTTGAAACAGAATGTATATGATATACAATGGCATTTGTTGGAAAAGATTTCCTATGTGTGGATCTCTTTGCAAAAAGTTTTTAATTTTTAGTGATTTTCGCTAATCCGCTGCTTGATGAACGCTTCCGCATTAGTTAATCATGTTTTCACGAGACGGTCGTCACATTAAGAGTTAAGTCATTCTAGGTTTGCCTTTTTAAGATAATCTTATATTTTGTTTTCTAGAATTATCTAGAGAAAATTAAAGGCCAATTTTTATAAAGAAATATATTAATGTATTAGTATCCTAAGAATTTTATTGGCTCATAATGTGAAATTAATTAGGAAAATTTTACTAACCCTTATGCGACAACTATTTGTCAATTAGGCTATACTTTTTGTAAAGACATTATAGTTGAGTTAATTATTATTCAAACTATACCATTTTTAGCTATATCTAAATATTAGGCTATTACATTTCTTCCCACCTTATGAAAAGATCATCCTCAAAATTTACATGCTAGTACCGACCTTAGGGTTTTCCATGTCAACGCATATCTATGTTTTCAACCAAATATCATAATGTTATAAACCAACAAAATACATAATCAATTCATTTTCTCTATATAGCAGCCTCAATTTCCTCAATAAATCATGTAATCGTATTCCTCAATTAACCTTTAAGTTTATATCATCAAATAAATCATTAATATGTAATCATCAACCATATATGTTATTATCATAATTTTGTGTTCATACTTTGCTCAAAGTTTGGGGTATCTAACCTTGGCATACATGGTGACTTTCTAATATCTAACTGTTGGGGTTAGATGACTATCTAGTTTATGTCTTTTGTATTTCCCATTTTAGTGACATCCCCATATATTTGTTAATCAGTCACGTACCCAATGAGGTGAGGTCTTATCATGGTACACTCCACCAACGTAATAGTGCACATGCCCGATACCCAAAATGCTAATAAGAGGGGAAGAGATGCACAATAAGTCTTCTGCTATGACATTCTCTCTTCAATCCTCAATTTGTATGCACTAACTATTGAGTTAAAGAGAGGATATGTCACATGTGAAGAGTGGGATAATACATATGATCCATTTTTATTAAGAAAACTATCCTAACAAATCCATCTAGTTTGTTTATTTACATAAACCTCAAATTTGTTTTTTCTCAGGGTTTCTTAACTTTTCACAAACCTCAAACTACAATCATATCACTCATATCTCTTAACTTCACTCCTCAACCTACAAGTTGCCTAGAAGAAGAGTAGATTAATCTTTAGCTTAGTGAATATCTACCCTTTTCTTTGATATCATATTATAACGCCCCTCCAAGTATGCATACAACTTGGAAGGAAATCACATGTTGTCTATAACATGAGTCACTTAGCTTAAAGAAGTGTCACATAACATAATATACATAACATGCAAATAATTGTAACACCATGCATTAATTGAAAAGAGTTTCATGCAATGTCTAGAAGGAAAAACATAAAAAGTCTCATCTTGATCTAAAACCTAATAAATGTAGTCTAAACAATTCTAAAGACCAAGTGATATCTAGAATAGATAATCTTCAATTAAGTGGTAGATGGCACCCCGCACAGTTGAAGTCTTATCTAGTGTAAATTACATTGAAGAGCTTGATTGAGTCCTCCTTTGCTCCTTAATCTAGGGACATCTTGTCCCACAACCATGCAAAGAAAGCTATTATCATAAGTAAGACACTACACATTTTATAAGAACTTAAAAGAAGAATATATATATTGAAGTGAAATAAACATGATATGTCTTAACATTAATAATCCTCATTGCATTTTAACATGCATTACACCAATGAATTAGGCAATAATATCGTGTTACTTCTCTATATAACTGCCCACTAGGGGAACATCATTCTCATAAAGCCCACCATTTCTGGAAAGCCCATAACGACCATAAAGATCCATCATGGCGAGAAGCATATAATAAGTTTCTCTTCATTGATCATTAGCATCATTATTATTGTCTTTCCATCAATATAAATTGTCATCACCCAACAATTGCACAAAATGCTCATCAGTTCCATGAAGGAAAGTAACATATGGAGAAGCAATTCAAAACTTAGGTGAATTATCTTAATCATCATCATATTTCTCCCTATTATTATATAAATTAACATTTACATGGGTAACATGAATTTTTTATCAATTTATTGAACATTACAAGGTCATATAATTAACTTAATGAGTACATGTCATAATCATAGGATTTTATGATTATAAAACATTACATAGAAATATAATCAAAAGATCATTATATTGATTGCAATTTAGCAACTCAAAAATTTAATGTGTAATGCATACATTGTACATAATCATGCAATTCATCCAAGGTTTATATGTATCGTACCCTAACCCACATCCTTAGAATAGTGCTCCATACTTAGGTTTGTGTCCTAAATTGTCTAAAATAACTTTCATACATCAAAAACTATTTTAATATAACCTTAATCCCAAATCTAAGGTCTTTAGGAATTTGGATCTAATTTATATGAATTAGGATTTGAAACTAAAAGAATTTGACTTTGTTAGTTAAATGTCTATCCAATGCTATTTTTTCATAAATTTTCTAATAAAATATGTATACGTTGTGATTTTTCAAAGGAATACTTGAAAATGTGAAGAATTAAACTTCACCCCTTTTTTGGTCGGCCATGCCTTGTAATAGGCCCATGAGCCTTGTGGTTGGTGGCCCATAAAGAGGGCCCCAATGCCCTTTGTTCCTCATCCAGCAACACGAGATGGGTGTCCCCGCTCTTCATTTCCACAAAATTGGGGTAGAGTCTCGTTTTGTAATCTCTGACAGATGAAACAACCACCACTTCACCTATTGATGTGTGTGACTATAGTGGAGTATTTCCCACAGTGTTCTTCATGTGCGACTAGTGCTAGAATCCTAAGAAAGGGACATTGAGTTGTTGAGGAAAATAACTTTTGGTGGCTTCCAAGATAGATCGAGATGGGGGAGTTGGGAATCTAGAAAACATCAACTATGAGAAAAACTTGGTACTACAAAGTCTTCTTGATGATTGTGCCAAACAGAAATCTTGCTTCTTCAGGTGAATTGTAAGTAGAAGGGGGAATCCTAGGGATTTGAAGAGCCAACATTGACCATCAATAAGGATTTGCAGGGCTTGTGCAATCGTGTCGGGCCTCTTATTGATGCACATCAAGGATGAGATCTGGAGATATGATGATCGAGTAAAAATGACATACAACACTGGTCACTTTTGGTTTACAATGAGTTTTGAATCATTTAGGAGGTTCTCTTATATAGCTTTTAGGGCATGGAATGTTTTCCCTTCGATTTGGACACCATAATAGAGAGTTAGAGGGAGTCTAAGGTTGTTTGGTGTGTTCAAAGCATGAAATCATATGGAATATGGGGTATGTAGGTCTATATTTCTATGTTGAAGGTGGCGGTGGGTTCAATGGTAATTTTGATTTTGTTGAGAGGGAGAAATATATATATTGAGGGATGATGGAGTCATGGCTTGTGGACTCCTACAAACTCTGAGAATTAGGTGAGGGAGACAAGGTGAGACTCCTCCACGTACCAGGATCCAAGAGTCTGACTTGGAATGGTTGTGAATAGATCGCTTAACACATACAAGTGAAAATAGGTAAAAATCAAGGTCCCTTGTTATCATAATTAGGACATAACATTTATTTAAATGATGTTCTTTCTGATTCAAACATCTATCCAAATAAAATGAAAATTGGTGTGTTAGCTAATCTGACTTTGAGAAATCTGAATATCAAATTAGTTTTTAGTTTGAGAGTTGAGTCAATTTAGGTTTTCCTTTTTGAAATGATCTCATATCTAATTATCTAGAATTATAAAAGGAACTAGAGGCCAATATTTTTATAATATTGACCTAATATCATATTAATCTCATAATGGTTTTATTGGCTCATAGGCTGGACATTAATTAGGCAACTTTTACTCTTAACCCAGACATGAGAACTATTTGTGATTAGGGTATGATTTTTCTAAAGACATTTCACATTATCTAAGTAATATTCAAACTATACCCATCTTAAGCTAGATCAAAATATTAGGGTGGTTATAAAGGATCTTACCCATCAACTAGTAAGATCAATGATAAGTTGATCTCTATTCTTCTTTTTATTCAATAGGTGTGGTAATATGTATAATGTCAAAAACTATTATAAATTGTCCCCCATGCATCTCTTCCTCCACAATAAGTCAACTTGCAGTTGTTCAAGGTTTACCATGTACTAAATTCGTTTTTTTCACCCCAGTTGTCTGACTATTGCCTCTTAATCTGAAGAAAACACTTATGTATACTTCCCACCTTTTAATTCTTACCATGAAAAGCAAAGAAGGTAGGTCTTCAAGTCTAACTTGGTGCAAAACAACATGATAGAAGCTAGATAAGAGAAAAGAACCATGCCATCTCTATTTACCTCTATCTGATTAAGTCATGTTAGTTATAATTATGAAAAATATGTGTTACAACCCCAATTTTTTGGGTTCTTTTGGTCGGAAATGCAATTTCCCCAATAAATGTATGATTTTGTAATTGTATGAATTATGTGCCTTAAACAGATTCCTTTGATAAATAGCCTTGTATGTTTGATTTCATGGGCCTTGTTGGCTATTGGGCCCAATAATAGGAAAAAGGAAATAAAAAGGAAAAGGAATCAATTAATAAAGGAATAACTAAGATAATGAGAAAAGAAAGATGTGGAAGCATCTAGAAGACTAAGAATTATCCTTCAAGGAAGGATTTCGTATCTTTAGGATTTCTTGGGTTCCAAGGAGTCCAAGTTGAAAAGATAATAGGAGAAGAAAGAGATAAAATCAAATAAGGCATTATTAAGAAGGAAAGTTGAGATAATGATGAAAATATAAGAAATATGTGGAAATATGGATAATGGAATCATTATGAATGAGATTTCAACTCCACATGGTTTATTGGGATACAAGGAATTCAAATAAAGAGAATAAAGGAATAGGAGAGAAAATATGCATAAAATATGCCTTAATAAGTAATAACTTGCATATAAAGAAAAGTCTCTCATACTTTTGATTTTGAGTCCCAAATTTGGTACATAAGTATACTAAGTCATCATGGACTTTCCCCTAATATTTGGGATCAAACAGATAAGTTTTTTGGGAGATATGATTTTTGCAAGAAATCCTAAAGTGAAGAGGATAAAGGTTAATGTCACGGTTTATGATTCAAATAGAATTATCTATTATTTAGATCTGCATACTGGGGCCATTGATTTAGGATCCGAAGGTTGAGAACCCATCATCTTACTCCAACCTGGTTAGGAAGGATGGGAATAGTGGGCACCTGATTGGTGACCCCAGGCACCAAGCTCAGGATGGAGAAGGTGGCCTTATGTCCCTTGCAAGGACAAAACCTTAAGAGAGGGTAAATCAGGGTTTAGGGTAAAAGTATTTAAGAAGTTACATGCAAAACATAATTTCGATTGTTGATCAACTATTTACTATGATTAGGTTGTTAGAGCCTATTTGTAATGTTGTGTTTGTCCCCACATACCAGTATAGCAATATACTGACTGACATTTTGTTTGTTAACGTTTTAGGTATTATCTGAAAAGGACAAATAGTAAAATGAAATATGTGAAGATATAGTTAAGTAATCCAAAGGAGGATTATATAGATAGATTTTGTCTGTGATAGAAGTCTTAGATCCTAATTTTACAAGGTATGCAAAAGTTTTATTTTATTCCAGCTTTCCAGTTTAGTATTAGTAGAATGTGATAATTATTTTTGATTAAATCGTCAAACCATTGATCCTGAATTTTGGGATAACGTCTCTGACCTCTTGGTCTCCCTTGATTGGGGGTTATCAGGAAGCGGGGTCATTACATTTGGTATCAGAGCCAATGGTTTCTCATTTAATTCTTAATAATTATTAAATTTACAAACTCTGTAGAACTGAGGAAGTTATAAGAGGATTTTCCAATGACGGAGGTGTCTAGAAAAGGATCACGGTCCAGGGGCTGGCAATATTTTTCTCTGCCCCGCTAGTCAGTCATGAGGACTCCCAGATGCGGTGTGACTGCCTGGCCAAAGTCTGAGGTCTTGACTCGAAATATGATACCTTTAGGACTCTCTCATCTATTTTCGTCCCTTCTCAATCCTAATTCAATTAAGGTTCTAAGGTTTAGGCTTTTTCTCTCCCCACACCCCTCTTATGATTGGGATAAGAGTAATAAGGATTAAGGAATCCTCCACCAAATAATGAGAAGCATGTAAACAAGATGTCATGGACATAAGTTTAATAGTTTAAGTGTAAACAAAAGGTTAATTACATGCTTAGGTGGCATGGTGTGTCTTGTTGTGCCCTCAGGAGAGCTCTGAGGATAGACCTTCTTGTCAAGAGGTTGAGTAGAGAGTTAGCCTTGGAGACAGAGGCCTCCAGAAAGAGGTAGAGACCTGATGCATCCTCTGAGGATGATGCTAACCCTAACCCTAAGTGGTTGTTAGAGAGAGAGAGATGACAAGATGAGTTGGATACCATAGTCGACCATGCAGGTTTTTATGTGGGTTGACATTCATATAGGTTTTGTGTACCCATGAGAAGTAGGAGCTAGGTTTGACCTAGTGTTTTTGGTGACCCGACCTTGGGCGGTCATGACTTTGA
This sequence comes from Alisma plantago-aquatica, assembly GCA_963693085.1. Classification (NCBI taxonomy): domain Eukaryota; kingdom Viridiplantae; phylum Streptophyta; class Magnoliopsida; order Alismatales; family Alismataceae; genus Alisma; species Alisma plantago-aquatica. The sequence goes on along the minus strand of OY856409.1, from coordinate 1,706,703,710 downwards.
GGGTGAGGAATAGCTGCCTTTTCGTGGAGGATAGTGGTGACCATATAGAAACCCTTAGGGGCATGTAGGAGTAGAGATGAGGCATGCACCTATGTAGAGATGGACAATAGTAGAGCTGGCAGTAGGTTGAGACTTAGGTCAGAAGGGTTGTGTCTGACAGGTGAGGAGATGAACATGTTGAGCTTTGGATAATCTTGATTGAACATAGGTATGGATCATATGTCTCACCCATGCAGGTGTATGCATGTATCCTTAAGAGCTTGATCCACCTTCTTAGAGAGAGAACCTCCTATGGTAAGATCGGTGGTAGGGTTATCTCTAGAGAGAGAGAGCAATACCCAAGAAAGAAGGTTGGAAGCTTAGACTCTGAGACATGAGGAATCATGGGAAGTTGGGTATGATATGGCCTAGATGGATGACCCTAAGTAGATCTATATGGTTTCATCATGCATGATCCTTGGAGACTCGACGTACCTTGGTTTCCTTTCGAGGAACCAAACCCTAGAAGGAGCAAGAGGCTACTTGAATCGAGGTACAAAAGTTGTAGGTGCTTACCTTACCTTATAGGTATAGAAAGGAGAGTTCCTTAGACCCTGGGGAGGTATGGAAATAAGTTATGAGGTCTCAAACCGAGTTGGTTGTCCTTGTGTAGGACTCTACATTGTTTACATGGAAAAATGGTGGGAAGTGTATGCCCTACCTTGTACATGTTTGGTTGTGGTTGGACATCTGATGCATAACAATTGAACCTAGGGTTCCTTGACCTGGGGGGGAGTAGTAGTACTTGGTACACCTGATGCTCACAAAGATGGTTGAGTTCCTACAGATTCGAGCACAGAACCCCCTCAAGTTTAGAGGAAAAGGAAACCCCATGGACTAAGGTATATGTTTGATGAACCCCTCACACATAGGTTGGTGACATATGCATGTATGATATTGGTCCAATGTTGAGGAATAGGAACTAGTATGACCTACCAAGGAAACCTAGCATGGTTTAGTAGGTGGTCTTCTTGTTAGCTGTGTGCCTTAGTAATTTGATAGGGCTAAGTATGCACATGATAGTGTAAACCCTAGACGTAAGGATGGTTGTGTTCTTTGTTGCTATCAAGAGATAGCTTTCTCCCATCCTGGGGAGGGACCCTTCTGTAGGGTGAGTTCGATGTAACCTAAAGAGGTTTCTCTTATAAGAGCTTGATGAGCTAAGTGGAGAACACATAGTTTGAGAATGAATCTATAAACCCATGTGTGACCATCTCTAAGGGGCATGAGGATAGGTTGCCATGGAGGTAACCTGTATGGGGCCATACCAAGAAAGGTCGATCGCCATGATCCCTATGAAAGGATGTAAGTTTGACCACATATTCCCATAGAGATGATGGAGTTTTGAGTAAGGGTTCAAGTTTGAGATGTACCATGATAGAATCCTAAGTCTATACTAAGGTCAGGTGGGGACAAGACCGATGGGAGTAGGAGTTGTTTGTTTCCCTAGTTGCACAAGACCATATGGTTGGGAGGTAACAACCATCTTCGTCTGAGGATCATGGGTTAGGAGATTGATCACCTTCATGAGTTCATGGGACCCAAAGCCAAATGAGGTAGGAACTCCCTGGATGCATAAGGGAAGAGGGATGACCCCAAAAGTACCGACACCATATCAACCTTGAGGAAAGGACTAAGGATTATGTATATATTAGTATGTAGACCCAGGAGTGCTTGGGAATAGTTTTCCATGGAGGTAAACCTAAAATCGAGATGTTTGTGATGTGGAGACAGGTGATGCACGTTTCAACTTGGTTTAGAAAGTGTACTTGCGATGTGTGATGTACCATCTCTACTCTTGGAATGGGATGAACTATGTATTTGGACTGTATCCAAATGCTTATTTCCTCTCATTATGGGTGTGAGAGATAGGGCAAAATGCATGACATATACTAAGGATAAATATGATGTGAATTGAAACATTGCTATGATGTCTGAGGATAGAGAAAGTATCATACCTTTTAAAGAGTAGGTTGAATGGATGGTTTACAAACATGAAGAGAACTAAGGTAGTCATCATATGGGGACATTCTTATTAAGAGCAGTCTGGAATTTGTGAGTTATATAAGTTTGAGTTTGATGACCAAGATGATGAGATTGAAGTTTTCTTGACTCAGTTAGACCTAAATCCAAGATGAGGATGATGAGTGGAGTATATGACGGTTTATGTCTTCACCGTTACCTAGCACATAAGGATGTAAGGTGGTAATGGATGCTCTTAGTCAAGACGCGGCTCTCTTGTTTAGCTAGTAGAGAGGCTAGAAGAAGTTGTTAGGTGAACCCTAAGTTTGTGTGACATGTAGCACCCCGATACAACCATACCCGTGGGTTGAGTTGGTGGTTGCTTAGTTAGCCAGACCAGAGCTTGAGAATATAGAAGGAGGGTTGAAGGAACCTCAGATACACTTCTTGGGAAGAAGAAGGAGGTGAAACCCTATGCTAGAGTGTTTTAGAGTTTCTGAGGAGTCAACCTTGATGAATTATGACATGCAAGAGCTCACGATTTTAAGTACACCGTACACCGTACACCGTGGTACTACCAAGATGATTAAAGTTTGCAGTAGTTCTTTGAATACCTGAGATGAAGAAGTATATAGAGTTGCATGTGGCTTGTCTCCATGCACACCAGGAGGTGAAGGTCGAACACCAGTAACCCAGTGAGTTGCTACCGATAGTGAAGAGTCCCCAAGAGGGAATAGGAATAGTTCACCATAGACGTTTTGGTGAGTCTCCCCTGGACCAAGAGAGGTCAGGATGCAATATGGGTTATGGTAGATTGCCTTACCAGGATGACCTAACCCCTTGCCTAAGAGAGAGAGAGCACTGTCATTGTGACAGATCTGGTTGAACTATATATGAGAGAGAGAGATAGTTCATCTACAATGTGATCCAAGATCAATATCTGGAGCATGACCTCAACTTCACTTCCATGCGGTGGAAGTAGGTACATGAAGAACTCGATACCAGTTTAAAGTTTAGTACATCTTATCACCCCTAACTGATAGTTACTATGATCCAGACTAGAGGGTCTGATGAGAGCATGTGTGCTCGTTTAGGGTGATACATGGGGGCAGTTCTTGTCCTATGAGAGTTTGTGATGATAGCTACCATAGCCAATATCGGGATGTAAGAAGCTTGGTAAGGGAGGTCGTGTCGGTCAGCACTTCATTAGGATGATGTCGGTGAAAGGACCTTGTGAATGTCAGAGAGACCACAATGTGTGCAGACGAAGTCGCTTTGATCGTGCGATGGCTGAGAAAGCCCAGGGGCGACATGAGTCGTGAGATGATGCAAAGTAGACTGACATATAGTTCAATGTGGGATAATATGTGTTATGAAAACCCAACCCCTCTGAGCTATGGCTGAGAAAAATGAGTCCCCGATACATGGGTCCATTTGGGATGGATTGGTGGAGATGCTTATGTTTAGCCTTACCCCTCCAGATCACATGATGTATGATGTGTTCCATGAGTCCGATCTAGAGCGCTATGTGATGTACACGAACCATGTGCTGAGCCATGAACCTATTGAGCTTCTAGGGAGGCTGAAATATCCTGAGTCACCTGTGAGGGTACAAGATACCAAGGTGAGAGAGAAATCAGATGTAAGAATATAAGATGATAAAGGTTCTTTGTAAGCACCATGGAGAGGATGAGGCCACATGGGAGCCAATGATGCATATGGAAAAGTTTTATCCTAATTTGTTTGTATGTTTGGTAGAATTTTGAGGGCAAAATTCCTATAAGAGGGGAAGGATGTTACAACCCTAATTTTTTGGGTTCTTTTGGTCAGAAATGCAATTTCCCCAATAAATATATGATTGTGTAATTGTGTGATTTATGTGCCTTAAACGAAATTCCTTTGATAAATAGCCTTGTATGTTTTATTTCGTGGGCCTTGTTGGATATTGGGCCCAATAATAAGAAAAAGGAAATAAAAAGGAAAAGGAATCAATTAATAAAGGAATAACTAAGATAATGAGAAAAGAAAGATGTGGAAGCATCTAAAAGGCTAATAATTATCCTTCAAGGAAGGATTTTCTATCTTTAGGATTTCTTGGGTTCCAAGGAGTCTAAGTTGCAAAGATAATAGGAGAAGAAAGATATAAAATCAAACAAGGCATTATTAAGAAGGAAAGTTGAGATAATGATGAAAATATAAGAATTATATGGAAATATGGATAATGGAATCATTATGAATGAGATTTAGACTCCACATGGTTTCTTGGGATACAAGGAATCCAAATAAAGAGAATAAAGGAATAGGAGAGAGAAAATATGCATAAAGTATGCCTTAATAAGTAATAACTTGCATATAAAGAAAAGTCTCTCATACTTTCCAGTTTGAGTCCCAAATTTAGTACACAACTAAGTCATCATGGACTTTCCCCTAAAATTTTGGATCAAACGGATAAGTGGTTTAGGAGATACAATTTTTGCAAGAAATCCTAAAGTGAAGGGGATAAAGGTTAATGTCACGATTTCTGATTCAAATAGAATTATCTGTTATTTAGATCCGCATACTGGGGGTTGTTGATTTAGGACCCAACACTTGAGAACCCATCATCTTCCTCCAGCCTGGTTAGAAAGGATGGGAATAGTGCCTGACTCTGATTGGGATTGCTTTCTCTCCCCGCAAAGATCAGGCAGCCCTGGGGAGTCTCCCCTTGGGTTTGCAAGACCAAGGTGAATCAAACGGACATGGGCTTTACCCCCTTTGGAAGGATATAGCAGGTTTCCACAATTCACCAGACTCTTGTTAGAACCTATCGATACCAACAAGTATGTAAGGGGGGGGATAAGCAACCCCCATTGAGATCGAAACCTTGTCTCGATCACTCTGCAGGACTAGTCGAACCTCTCCTCACTCTCAACTTCATAGCAGTGACACTCCTCCTCCTCCTTCTTGTGCTCCACCATAGGAGTGCCACCATTGCCCTTCACAAGTCACCTCGCCTCAGCTGTGGGCCGTCAACGAGTCTGGGGTAGCCTAGAGAGAGAGAGTTGGTGCCCTCGCTTGACACCTCAGTGTTTTAGATCTCGAAGTCAACCCCAAGGTTGACTGGAGCCTGGCGCTGAGTCACGAACAAAGAGGGAATGTGAGGTTGTTGATGATGACCTGCATGATTACCAAAATGCCCAGGAGTGTATCGGACCTTGGCCTTTGGCGCAGGGGCAGAAGCGTCCATGGGCGATCTAGCAGAGATGCCAGCCAGGCGAGATGAGTCACCGAGATGGTTGCACATCATTAGTTGGATAATACTGACCCATGTGGAAAAGAATAGAGCAAGCCGCCAGGCTGATGTGGCGGCGTCCCATTGGCCGAGAGGTAAGTATTTTAGAAAAATCATAGTAAGAGTTTGGTAACTCAGATTAAGACAAGTAAAATATGAAAATTGATCAGGAGAACGCGAGGAATCTAATAAAAATACTTTTAAAGCCTGATTACGTTTCTAACTCCAAAAGTGATTTAAGTTGATCATGATTATGCATTAAACAATGTGAAAACCCTAATTGTGTTTGGAAATCAGATTTAAGGTCTTAAATAGGTTATTTTGAGATATAGTAACATGTTGAGGAAAAGAATAAGAGCTGAATTTGATTTAGTTGATAATATGCTTGCTATGGGGTTTTTACACATGAATATGTTATAATGCACATAGAAACCCTAATTTAGGGTGAATAGTGATTAATGTGTTTAATTCGAAATTCATGTGAGGAAAGTAATGTAGAGTGGATCCTAAGCCTGTTAGGAAGGTTTTAACGAGCTAATTAGGGTTTGCAACCAGTTTTTCCGTTTAAGGGTTTGTAGTGATAATGATAAAGACGAACCCTAATGAAACCACTAAAAAGTAGGAAACCCTGGGAAGCAAGTTCAAGATGAATAAGATAGAATCTGATAAAGTGGATAGTAAAAAGAGTACATGTACTTTTAAGGATTCTTGCTTGTGTGGATTGAACTGCTTGCTTAGACAATTTCTTGCTTGGATTTATTATTAGCTTGATGAATCTACTGAACATGCATGTGGTTACTTTATGAATAATTGCCTTATGATTCACAACATTTCATGAGGTTTCTCAATTGCTGTGCAACCTAAACTGTTTGATTGTTCAATTCTGCAATCTCATAAATTCACTATGTGTATAACAATAACTATGAGTGTACTTCTCAAACCTACATACCACCCTGATGTATGATGTAAGACCAAGCCCCAGAGGGAAGGTATGAGTTGGTCAAGCCTCAGAGAGAAGACCATTGGGCACCCGAGTGGTGACCCTAGGCACCAAGCTCAGGATGGAGAAGGTGGCTTTATGTCCCTTGCAAGGACAAAACCCTAAGAGAGGATAATCTAGGGTTTAGGGTAAAAGCGGTTGAGAAGTTACATGCAAAATGTAATTTGGATTGTTAATCAACTATTTTCTATGATTAGGTTGTTAGAGCCTATTTGTGATGTTGTGTTTGTCCCCACATACCAATATAGCAATATACTGACCGACGTTTTGTTTGTCGGCGTTTTAGGTATTATCTGAAAAGGACAAATAGTAAAATGAAATTTGTGAAGATACAGTTAAGTAATCCAAAGGAGGATTAGATAGATAGATTTCATCTGCGGATAGAAGTCTTAGATCCTAATTTTACAAGGTATGCAAAAATTTTATTTTATTCCAGCTTTCCAGTTTAGTATTAGTAGAATTTGATAATTATTTTTGATTAAATCATCAAACCATTGATCCTGAATTTTGGGATAACGCCTCTGACCTCTTGGTCTCCCTTTATTGGGGGTTAATGGGAAGCAGGGTTGTTACAATATGATTGTCATATGTCATTCATCTTCTGAACATGAAGGATGGCATGTTGCTTCGATCATATCATCCTCATTTTGTATGGAGATCATGATAGAAAGCTGACTTTGTTAGACATCTTTTCTAATAATGTTCACCATAATCCATTGATCATAGACATATATTTGTGCCTAAACCAGGTGTCATAGACAAGGTAGTTTGGTATATTGCATCGATGTTTTGGGAATAATATAAAGGTTGTGTGTGTACCATGAAATATGATGATGCCCTTATTTCCTCTTGTGGAGGTTCACACCCCTTCCGACTCTCTCGACTGGATGTATTAAGGGTTTCTTCTTAGCTTTTTTTGCAGGAACATGTTGGATATTTTATCCAACAACTGCTTTGTATTCTATGATTTATATATGTTTCATCCGACATTCTTTTTTTATTAGCATTTACACAACATGCATGTGTTGTAATTGTGGTTGAACTAACAGAATACATATCGAACCATTTCTTCTTATATTGTCTCCCTCAAATTTGCACCATGTATATATTGTGCCATTTTAAAATTTATGTGGGGGGGCATGTAGAATTTATCTTTCATATGTTTCACATAGAAAAAAAACACATACTTTACATAGAATAGATCCTATACCCATGATCTCTAATTTCATTTACTATTACTTTAAAACATAGCTAATAACTACATTTAGCAACAAATGATCTTTAAAAAGACTAAAAATAAGATAAATCCATGATAAAATGATATACATTCCACATAAGCTTATTCTCAAAACATGTATTGAGCACTCATGTCGCGACCCAGTCAAATATAGTCATGGAACACATTGTTATTCCCTACCATCCACCTGTTGATGACACACAAAAGTCAAAATTTATCTTTTAGACCTCATCGTATTATCTCTACCATTGACATCATTTCATTGGTTGCTTCCTCATCTGATCACCCTATGAATCATCCACTAATTGGCATAGAGACACCAGCTAAAGGGACCCATACCCTTTGATTAGTGGCTTGCATTAGATTTCATGTTGTATTGTGTCATTCCTATATGATTCTCTTGATATTTATTGATGGGTTGCATATTTTGGATCATCAAAAAAGTTCCCCGACAAACACATAATTAACAATGAGATACAACTCTAAGTGAATGATATTATTTTTTCTTTAGTCACGCCTAATTAAATCTCTTGTAATAAAATTCTAATCCATTTCCAACTTTAATACTATGGATTGGAATTCCATCCAAAACACATGTTGTAGTAGTACTACTAGTCTATCTTAGAAAGTTGTGGAGGTTGAGGAATATAAATATCATTAGTATCAAGAATTCCATGCTAATTTATCCATCAATATTGTTTAAACTAGCAAATCAATATATTAATAACTTTGTTTTGTATATTCTTATTTTAGTTTCTTTATGATAATTTTACATCATGTAACAAATTGTTTGAGAGCAAACAAAGGTTTTCCTTTGATGTAATAAACATAGACAACTCATCATGTATTCCTTGTAAATCTATAACCAAATATGTTCTCTTAACTATGAATATGTGTTTGAAACCAAATGTGGTAAATGTAAGTGTTTCTTCTTGTGCACATCCTTAAAAATACATTTCTAATATCTTCTAAGTGGTGCTAATATGTTCAGTTTGGTTATCATTTTATTTTCCCAGTGGTATTATGTGTTTCTGCTTCACCCTTGCCTTGCTTCAAATGGTTTCTACAAACTGGAATTACACATAATTACATGTAATAGGTAGTATGTAGTTGCAAAGTTTAGATGTATTTGTAAGATTGACGATCTTACTTGTTTTGAAATATATTACAATTCGAAATCTACTAGATCTCTTGAACTCTGAATTTTATTTGCAAACTCTGTATGAGTTGGCTTTAATGAAAAACAATTGCCCATATGGTATCATTCATTAGGCATGTAATTACAACCCATAATATTGTCATTATTTGTATGCCTCCCATTAGCATATATGGCTTTTTTTGTCTATGCACCACTTGTCATATGATTTGCTAAAAGGAGATTCTTTACTGGAAGCCTATCAATTAGGATTGTTTACATTTGTATTGAATCCATGCCAGTTTGTTGGAAGAGGTATTGATCTAGGAAGAAGTCAAGGATTAGTAGTTTTAGTGCATCCATGTATAATCCAAATCCTTAGAGTAATATATTTATGAAATGGGTATAACATGATGGATAGAGTTACTTGAAATTGTCCCACATGTTTATAATGTAGAAGGTAAAAATGGATGTGTATGCAGTTTCATGAATAAGAAAAATAGGATATATGAAAGGCACACAACACAATTTGTCCTGCATATACATTTACATATTGGAAACAAAGTTTTCATATCATCTATATTTGAGATATCACATTATTGAATAAGTCAGGGACCTATTAAATCAATTTGGATTTCCTACAAAAGAATAAATAGAGATCAATTAAATTTCCATTCGTTTATTTAATGATGCACATGTTAGTGGGGTGTTTATCATTTGGAAGTGTATTTTCTAAAGAAATATAGGCACTAACACCGATGGACATAGCTACAAGAGTTTCATAGTTAAACCAATATGATTGTCTTAGGTCTAAACTTGTATATTCAATGTTATAATTGATGGTTTCAGTAAGCATATAAAAGGTTAACAAATTAATAAGTTTCTTAAATTTGTTCATTAGATTGTTCATGGATGAATATTACATGATATAATCATATCTCTCTGGCCCTGTTTCCCATGATATCATAGTTCAACCATGCTTGGAGCCACCTTGGATTGAGGAATGTGAATGCAATTAATGAGATGTCCTCTATCCTCTTCCCTACGTTTGTCATCCATACTAGCATGGCATTCTTATTCTTAGTTGGAGCGATCTATGACTAGTTAGGTAGCTCACAATCATCCTGATTCATTTGTTCTTTTTTTTCGTGATTGACTATAAAAGAACCACGTGTCAGCTTGTAACATGCAAGCTCCATGGAACCTCCAATAATTTCGGTTGGGTGAAGAATTATTTTTGTAATTTTTCCCCTTAGTGACTCTAGAGAGCCTTGGTAGGAAACTTGGACCAAAGCATATTATATTATTCAATGCACTAATATGATACAAAATCTAATATAGTTATTTACCCAAAAAACAATTTTCTACCTACTACAACTAGACCTACTACAAATTAAAGGTATATTTGCAAACAATACCCCACCCTACCCCCTATAACTAGAGGAGGGTGAGTATGGGAGAAAGGATGGTGATTGTTGCCTTGGTATATGGTGTATAGATGACTATACGTGTGAGGGCTTGGTGGATGGTGAGGATTTTGGTGTCAGGACTCTATGTGAGGTGGAGGTAGAAAAAAAATTTAGTCACTCCATATCTCTATCTAAGGTAGAGTCTACAATTGAGGAGAATGTTTGTAGTTTCAATACCATGCATCATTGGTGATTTCACCATGAATGGCCACAATCATCCCCTCATGATTTTTAGGGGATTTGTGGGCCTGCTAGAGTTTTGTCTTTTCTTTTTTGCCATTTTACTCTACATAGAATGTAGATTCTTTATGACTGATACACTAATATTGAATGTGCAACTTTGAGGGTATGATCTCTCAGGCTTAGTATATTGCAGACTTCAGTGTCCACATGGTCACTTAACTACTCCTCTGCCAAAATTCTATGTACTATCTTTGACCCTCTTATACATGGTGGAGAGTAGATATGTAGAAGATGTTTATTTAAAAGGTAATCTTTGCATATTTCATTAAGTTAGATTTATGTTTTATGCTTTAGTTAATTCACTACTTATTTGTAGTCTAGGTCAAATTTGTGATTTGTACCGGATGTTAGTGTAGTATAATCACTATTGACTAGGAAATGCTCTTTAACTATCTAGACATGGATTCCCTATGGATATAGCTTGAGTCTCCATGTGGTAGTGTGATTTATATGTGTAAGTGCACTACTTGATAGTAGCAAGGAGAGTGTCACATCCTGAATGATCTTAATAAAGGGTTGATACATCTTGGAGCTGGAATCAATTAGTTGGTATAGGGCTTGATGGGTAGCCAAGTGATTCATGAAACATATTTACAGTTGTTTCATTAGCATGGCCTATTGTTCTATCATAGAGATCATCAATGTCTAATTTTTCCTCTACTAGTTAGATTTAATCTTCAATATTTGTCTTTGCATTTTATTCTAATAGTAACCTAATAGACATTTTGCTTTTCTTATAAAACCATTAAATATTATTATTCCAAGATGTGATACAATATTGGCTACAATGTTTAATGTCCTTGACCTTCTGGATAAGCTTTGTTAGACAACAGTGCTCCACACTACATGAGCCTACTAGAGAGGAACCTCATGCCTTTAATGAATTTCCTAGTTTGTATTCTCATCACAATTGGGGTTGGAGCTTCGAGACACTTTCCTAATTTTGTATCCAAATAGATCTCTTTATTCAATGAGGGAAACTTTGGAGGGTCCCCGTTCCCCCAAGAGGCTAGTTTTGAAGCTAGCTTGGTCGATTATTTCTTCAAATCTAGTATCTTAATTATATGCATGCTTAGTTAGCAGTCCCAGGGAGATTAGGGTCACTACGGTTACATTATGAGTATCACATACTTACCCATGGAGGATCTTATATTTTTAGAGGAAATACATGGTTGTATGGTCTAATGGGTTTTGTGGGACAGAACATGCAGCCGATTTTTTTAATCTAACCACTAACCCATAACCAGCAGATCACATCAACAACTATGTCATAAGAAAGATGGTTTAGTGAGATATACCTAGTCCTAAGGCTTGCTTAGTGGCAATACCTCGTAGCTAGTGCGGTCTTCAACCACCTAATCTTTGACATTATCTGTACAACTCTTAGTGTAGACTTGGACCGCAGTTGACAGTCGTCCTCCTGAGCGGCAGAAATCTCCTGCCTCTATAGATAGTCCACACAGACCACCGGGAACTCTAGTCATCCTGATGGACAGACTAGATGGAATTGTCCCCCTCTGTCAGTGTACTAGTCACCGACACACTCTCCCACTACAAGTTGCTTTTCTGTAGTTGGATTTCCCTCGTTGTTCCTCTATGGGTGGGTAGAACTTGCTAGGGGTCTCTCAGTTACCACAACCAGAGAGGACAATAACTTTGCGGAGCAACTAATGTTCTGATTTTTGTGTATTGAGAAGCCCCATATACCCCTCTATTTATAGTAGAGGGTAGGGTCAGGGTTCCCAGTCTATGCGGGAGTAGAAGGGTCTGGATTTTCCACAAACTGATTGTATTGCGGCAGACGAACTGATCATTTCACAACTCAACCGGTCATTTGGGCAAGTGAGCCAATCAGTTCACTTTTAAACCGGTCAGTTGGGAGTGTGAACCAGTCGTTTCACTTCCCAGACTTGCCCACAATTAACTTTCCTTATTCTTTTCTAATTAATGCAAAGATCAATTCTTGTCCCAATCAAATTGAACAAGTGAAACGAAAATCTTTTCTCACAAACTGGGAAACCCAACACCTGCTCGTTTGGTCCATGTGAACCGATCAGTTTACCACTGTGAACCGGTCATCTCACTGACCATGAGTTGATCGGTTCACTGAGTAAACCGGTCGGTTGGTGGTCCAGGTTGTGTAGAACTCAGTCAATGTAGTTCTCAATCAATCTGACACTCTAATCAATTGGTTCAACACTTGAACTTGATGATTCTGAGTCAAGTCAATTGATTGAATATTTAATTAAGTACCTAAACACTTTAGTAATCAATCTAAACATCATTCATGGATAAACTCTTCTTCTAGGTTAATCCTATGTGTGTGACCCTATAGGTTCCATTCACGTTGGCAGTGAATGTCCATAACTAACTTATGACATCACAAGCAAAGAGTGTTGCCTAGTCGCACATCAGTGCTACCCAAGTGAAGAGGAAAATTGGAGAACAACTTTCAACCTACAATCTGTTATTGGTGTTACAGTGAATGTATAGTCTTTTTGTCACTGATATCCGGATTGAACTCGAGGCATGGAGTTGTCATCCTCTACAAATATTAAATCCATGTTTCTTGACTCAGAGTAGACTTCCTGAGATATATGTAAGCTCAATATCATATATTGACTTACATGTGCATGGCCATGCATTTTTCAGTCTCACTCCTCAAGTGGCCAACATATCACATTCTCTTAGGAGGGACAAATTCCATATCTATCACTCACAGTCAAGTCCCCATGTGTCAAAGTCACCCAACCATCACTGTTATAACAACCCATGTTTTAGGACTACGTTTGATGATGTCAAAGTGTACCCAATCACATGTGATGAGTGCAGTGATTTCAGGTCTAAGAACCACAATCACCACCAATACTATAAGAGATGATTCTGACTAACCAAGTGAGGTTTCCATGCATCACTCTTATGGTGGGCCTGTCCAATATGCTGTTCTCTAACATGTATCTGTGTGCTTGGTTTGATATCACATATCATGACTAATGAGACTTTGTCATCAATCAACACACACTCTAGTCTTTTGTTTTATTGAAATAAAAACCAAATACAGACATAACAAGAATGTATACTCTTAACATCCATATGATATCATTATTCAGGTCCTCAACCCGAAGGCATAAGTCATTGAGTAATACAACTCTTTAGACATCTAACATGTTATATCATTATCTCAAAATAGATTAAACATATAGAAAGAAATTGCCTTTATTGTTATCTAAATCATTTACAAAGTATTCCATTGCAAGCATCATATGACTGGCTCTATGGGCATACATACCAACAGACTCCCACTTGCACTTTGAGCCAATCACCCATGAATCTCAGTCCTTTTGATTTAACATGACCATCATGCTTCTGCTATGAAAGTGCCTTAGTCAAGGGATCAACAATATTGTCTTCGGTTGGTACTCCACAAATCTTCACATCTCCTCGTTGTACAATCACTCTTATGAGATGGAAGCACCGTTGTATGTGCTTGGACCGCTGATGTGATCTAGGTTCTTTAGCTTGTGCAATAGCTCCATTGTTGTCACAATAAAGCTCAATTGCATCACAGATGCTAGGAACCACCCCAAGTTCAGAGATGAACTTCTTGATCCAGACAACCTCCTTTGCTGCATGGGATGCAACAATATACTCAACCTCTATCATAGAATCTGCAACTGTCTCTTTCTTGGAAGTCTTCCAGCTCACACCTCCATTGTTAAGGCAAAACACAAATCCTGACTGCAATCTATAATCATCTTTATCGATTTGGAAGCTTGCATCGGTGTAACCCTTTACCACCAACTCTTCCTTAACGTCATAGATGAGGAACTGATCCTTAGTCCTTCTTAAGTACTTTAGGATGTTCTTCACGACTGTCCAATGAGCATATCCGTGATCTGACTGGTATTTGCTAATCATGATGAGTGCATACGAGACATCGAGATAGGTGCACAACATTGTATACATGATGGATCCAATTATTGATGCATATGGAATTCCACTCATGCATTTCCTATCTTCACAAGATTTGGGACATTGATCTCTAGATACAGGAACTCCATGTCTCATGGGTATGCTTCCTCTCTTTGAGTTCTCCATGTTGAACCTCTTCAAGACTTTATCAATGTATGTGCTTTGACTTAGTCCAAGAAGCCTTCTAGATATATCTCTATAGATCTTGATTCCTAAGATATAGGAAGCCTCTCCTATGTCTTTAATTGAGAATGTATTTCCAAGCCATGCCTTTACCTTTTGTAAAGTAGGGATGTCATTCCCCATCAACAATATGTCATCTACATACAATATAAGGAATGTAGTCATGCTCCCACTAACCTTCTTGTACACACAAGGTTCATCTTCATTTTAACTATAGCCAAACTCTTTGACTGTTTCATCAAATTGAAGATTCTATCTCAAAGATTCTTGCTTCAATCCATAGATTGACCTTTGCATCTTACATACTTTATTTGCATACTTTGGATTTATAAAACCTTCAGGTTGTGTCAGGTACACATCCTCAACAAGATTACCATTGAGGAATGTAGTTTTAACATCCATCTATCAAATTTCATAGTCATAGTAGGCTGCAATAGCAAGCATGATCTTGATGGACTTAATCATGGCAACTAGAGAAAATGTTTCGTCATAGTCAACACCTTAAACTTGTCTGAAACCCTTTGCAACCAATCTGCCTTTATAAGTTTGCACATTGCCATCCATGTTGGTCTTCTTCTTGAAGACCCACTTGCACCCTATGGGTTTTACCCCTTCAAGTGGATCCACTAAGATCCATACCTTGTTAGTATACATGGATTTCATCTCAGATCTTATGGCCTCAAGCCATTTTTCAGAATCTGGTCTCTACATAGCTTCTAGATAGGTAGTTGTCTCATCATCTATGACCAACTCACCACCTTCTTGAGTCACAAGATATCCAAATCTTTTAGGCTCAAGGTGTGTCCTACTAGATCTACGAGGTTCCTGTGTTACTTGATGAATTTGAGATTACACAACAACTTGTGATTCTCTATGTTCCTCTTATACATATATTGGTTTAATGTTTTCTTGTTGGTCTCGAACCTCTTCGAGCTCTATTTTCCTCCCACTAATTCCTTTGGAAATAAATTCCTTTTCTTGGAATACACCAGTTCTAGCAACAAACACTTTGTTGTCAAATGGAGTGAAAAAGTAATATCCCCTAGTTTCCTTGGGATATCCAACAAGGTAACACTTATCTAATTTGGGTCCAAGCTTTTCAAGAAACATTTTCTTGACATAAGCTTCGCATCCCCAAATCCTCATAAAAGACACATCGAGACGCTTCCCATGCCATATCTCATATGGTGTCTTTTGAACCGATTTAGATGGTACACAGTTAAGTGTATATGTGGCAGTTTCAAGAGCATAACCCCAGAAGGAAGTTGGAAGATTGATAAAACTCATCATAGATCACACCATGCCAAGTAATGTGCGATTCCTTCTTTCTGAAACACCATTATGTTGTGGTGTTCCAGGTGGAGTCCATTATGATATAATACCACGGGCTCTCAGAAGGTTCTCAAACTCTTGGCTTAAGTATTATCCACCTCGATCGGATTGAAGTGCCTTAATACTTTTGCCAAGTTGGTTCTGTACTTCATTCATGAAATCCTTGAACCTTTCAAGGGTTTCTGATTTATGTCTCATCAAGTAAACATGACCATACCTACTGAAGTCATTAGTAAATGTAATGAAGTAATGATACCCACCTCTAGCATTTGTTCTAAAAGGCCCACATACATCAGTATGTATGAGTCCTAATAGATCACTCGCTCTCTCACCTTTTCCTGAAAAAGGAGCCTTGGTCATCTTGCCCAATAAACAAGATTCACATGTCTCTATCGATTCATAATCAAAAGAGACCAGATAACCATCCTTATGGAGTCTAGATATACGATTCTCATTTATTCGCTCTAGACGACAATGCCAAAGGTATGTTTTGTTTGAGTCATTGAGTTTTTGTCTTTTGGTGTTTACATTGTACACACTTGTCTATAGATCTATCAAGTATAGACCATAAGACATTGGGGAACTGCCATAAAAGATCCCATCTTTAGAAATGGAACATTTTCCATTCTTAATAAGAAATTCAAATCCATCCTTGTTCAAACAAGTTACAAGAATGATATTCCTATTTATGGCAGGTACATAATAGAAGTTTTGTAACTCTATTATCATCCCACTTGGTAGAGATAACTCATAGGTTCCTACCGCGCTGGTAGCAACTCTTGCTCCATTAGCAACACGTAGTTCAACCTCGGCCTTTTGCTAAAGGCCTACTTCTTTTTAGACCCTTCACATTTGAAGAAATGTGTGATCCACATCCGATATTAAGTACCCATGATGAAAAAGTAGTAAAGTTAATATCAATCACGTATACTCCAGAAGTAGAGATCTCTATCTCTTGCTTCATATTCCTTGATTCCCTTAATCCTCTCCATATTTTGAGCGCAGAAGACTTGGATTTCAGCTTGGCGGGAGAACACTTCTATTCTTGCATGTGTCCTTGGACTCCATTCCACTGATTACTATCATGGAACTATCATTCTTCTTTTGTACCTCAAACAACACCCTAAGCATACATAGAGCAAATTCTACAACCACTGATATCTTAGGAATATGCAGAACAATTATCATAGTCCTTAACCAGTTATGGAAATTTATCTCAATTAAATTATCCGATTTAAACGATGATTTCTTCGCCATTTGATTCTATAAGAGAAAGCATTTGCATTTTGTCAAAAGTCCTTTTGATTTGATTTGAATACACTTGATGATATTAATTAGGACTTTAATTAATTATGTCTCCCACTATTTTGATCAAATTGATAACCCTCATGTATCAATTCAAAAGATTGCAACGTACAACCTTCTAGTGGGCAAGACCTTGACTTCCTCTCAGTTATGGACCAATGAAGGCTGTCACCCACAACTAGATTATTTCAGGTAGGCAACCTTATCCAATTGCATCATATGCAACTCTTGATAGATGTCATGCACAACCCCTTGTCATGATCATCTCCATGCCTCAAGGTGCTTAATCCTATTAAGATCACCTTGTTGTCCGTTCCCAGAAGCCAACATGATGAGTACACACCTTGTGAAAGCAGACCCACATACCCACCATCACACTTCCCTGAGATAGAGGTGCACCATGATAAGGTGTTCCCACACTTAGTCAATCAAGATTTTCATGTGTGTTGCTTTTAGAAGGCATCTTAACCTTAATATTTAAATTGAGGGGTTTGATATTTATATACATATACATATACATATCCAATCACCACATATATAGTACGTATCATATACATGCTATATCCCACAAGAATACATGTGAAGCGATAAAGCGATGATTATGGCCATCCAATTGTAATTCCTTGAGCCACAAGGAATTACAGTCATCTAGATCTACATCATATGCAGCAACCTGTAGTTGATGAAGATCTGTGCTTTAGCCATTCCGGGTTGATCATCTCATCCTATGATCGGTCAGCTCGCCTCCTAGCTGGTTGGTTGGTTGTCACCAACTGATCATCTGGATCCTCCAGACGATCGATTCGTGGAGTCGTCGTGGTACTCGTTAGGCCACCAACTGCTCGTCTTGCACCATTAAGCGGTCGTCTCGATCCTCCAACCTCTCGTTTGGGCGCCCATCGATCTTCGACATAACATGAAATACAACTATCCTACTTCTACATATTTCTTTGGGAAACCCCGAGTTACATTCGGGGGGAGCAAAGATAGAAGAGAAGGTTCGAGTTATCTCGAGTTACATATGGAATAGAAGAAAGGACTAGGTACGTAGACCGAGATGCAAACAACTACAACCAACCATGCACACACATAGGGTTTATAGGCCATAACCACACTACACATCCACCATCAAAACTATTTTAGGGCGACACATATCGATTGCATATATATACCATATCATATATGTATATATGGATCATGGTGTTTAATCAGATATGCACATTATCTAGTTAAGTATTCACATCACATGCAATAAATAAATGGTGAAAAACCAAAATTTGATCATATCGAATTAACCTAAAACATAGTATGTTGATGTGGCTCTGATACCACTAATTGGGTTTTGTGGGATAGAACAGGCACTGAAAACAAAATTTTTATCTAGCCACAAACCCATAACCAACAGATCGCATCAACAACTATGCAATAGGAAATATAGTTTAGCGAGATATACCTAGTCGTGAGGCTTGCTCATCAACAATACCTTGCAGTTAGTGCGGTCTTCAACCACCTAGTCTTTGATGACATCTATGCAGCTCATGGTGTAGACCCGAACTTTGGTTGATAGTCGTCCTCCTGAGCGGCATAAATCTCCCACCTCTATAGATAGTCCACACGGACCACTGGGAACTCTACTCATCCTGATGGACAAACTAGAAGGAGTCGTCCCCCTTTGTCAGTGTAGTAGTCATCGACACACTCTCCCACCACCAGTCGTTTTTCTATCCCCGGACAGGTAGAACTTACTTGGGCTCTATTAGTTACCACAACCAGAGAGGAAAACAACTTTGCAGAGCGACTGATGTTCTGAGTTATGTGTACCGATAAGCCCCATGTACCCCTCTATTTATAGTAGAGGGAAGGATCAGGGGTCCCAGTCTGTACGTAAGTAGAAGGGTCCAAATTTTCCATAAACTGATTGTACTACGGCAGACGAGCTGATCGTTTTGCAACTCAACCGATCATTTGGGCAAGTGAGCCAATCGCTTCACTTTTGAACTAGTCAATTGGGAGTGTGAACCGGTTGATTCACTTAGTGAACTGGTCGTTTCACTTCTCAAACTTGCCCACAAATGACTTTCCTTATTCATTTCTAATTAATGCAAAGATTAATTCTTGTCCCAATCAAATTGAATAAGTGAAATGAAAATCTTTTCTCACAAATTGGGAAACCCAACACTTGCTCGTTTGGTCCGTGTGAACCGATCATCTCACTGACCATGAGCCGATCGGTTCACCCAGTGAACCGGTCGGTTGGTGGTCCAGGTTGTGTAGAACTCAGTCAATGCAGTTCTCAATCAATCTGACACTCTAATCAATTGGTTCAACACTTGAACTTGATGATTCTGAGCCAAGTCTATTGATTTAATGTTTGATTGAGTACCTAAATTGTAACGCCCGGGCCTACTGCCCGAGGCTCTAGTAGAGTTTCAGGAACGACGACTGGCCCCACAGACCATCACTAGCCTTAACTGCGCACATTATCATCACTCACACGCAAGCCAGGATAAACTTCCCGACTGGTCACCCATCCTAGTACTACTCCAAGCTGAGCACACTTAACTATGAAGTTCTTTAGAAATGGGCTCCCTGAAAAGGAGGTGCACCTTGGTGATATGGGTAGTCCAATCATTCCTTTTAAGATCATGTTATCCCAAGCCTCAAATCCTAGGATGTTACAATCTCCCCCACTTAGACTCTTGACGTCCTCGTCAAGGCTCAACTATATGGCCTCATAATCTTTCCCCATTTCAGTGTAGACCCAAATGTCCCATGTACACCCAACTCCCGATCATGGCTACCAACGTAAGGGCGGTTCCATCAACTCGGATAGCCCTTTCCAACATGCCTAGATACTACCAGCGCATGGGCGGCTCCACAGACCATCACTAGCCTTAACTGCGCACATTATCATCACTCACGCGCAAGCCAGGATAAACTTCCCGACTGGTCACCCATCCTAGTACTACTCCAAGCTGAGCACACTTAACTATGAAGTTCTTTAGAAATGGGCTCCCTGAAAAGGAGGTGCACCTTGGTGATATGGGTAGTCCAATCATTCCTTTTAAGATCATGTTATCCCAAGCCTCAAATCCTAGGATGTTACAATCTCCCCCACTTAGACTCTTGACGTCCTCGTCAAGGCTCAACTATATGGCCTCATAATCTTTCCCCATTTCAGTGTAGACCCAAATGTCCCATGTACACCCAGCTCCCGATCATGGCTACCAACGTAAGGGCGGTTCCATCAACTCGGATAGCCCTTTCCAATATGCCTAGATACTACCAGCGCATGGGCGGCTCCATCCACTCGGATAGCCCTTTCCAACATGCGTGGACCGCACAGCTCAAAGACTGGCATGCCACAGGCCCAAGTGGGCCCCACCTACTGGAGGGGAATTGGCTCTGATACCATTTGTAATGCCCGTGCCTACTTTCCGAGGCTCTAGTAGAGTTTCAGGAATGACGAATGGGCCCCACAGACCACCACTAGCCTTAACTGCGCACATTATCATCACTCACGCGCAAGCCAGGATAAATGTAACATCCCTGACCTAGGTTATGAGTTAACCCTAGGTGTTTTGCCTAAATATGTAATTAAATCCTTGTGATTAACCTTGGGCATGTAATTAAGTTTCTCAGAAACATATATTTCAGTTTTTGCTCCTTTTTATATAAAGTTGTAGCATTGTTTTGTTATGCAGGGACCTATGTGAAATTTACCCAATTAGAAGGGTTAACTTGCAATTTGCACATGTTGAAATGTTCCTCTGATGTTGAGACATCATGAGAATCATTTTGGTAAAGTTGGAGGGATTTCCCAAGCTTGGGCACCAATGTGCAGCTGTGGAAGCAATCCCGGTGCTTGAAACCCTAATTTGGAGTAAAATGCAATTTACCCAAATTTAGGGATGCAATTTGTAAAATACATCATCTAATGTATCTTTTAAGACTCTTATCATCATTTAGAGAATAAATGATGAAATGTCACTTCAATTGATTCATCAAGTTTGAAAAACACCTTTGTGATTGAATAATCAGGGTGTATGTACTATAGCCCTTTTTATGTGTGTGCTTTAGTAATAGGTTGATCTTCTTTGCCCTCATTTCTTGGCCATATAAGAAAAGTTGTCCTTAGAATTAAGAATAGAGGACGATCAAAGAAGGATGGAGGGACTTAGTTGAAATTATGGAAAACTCATGAGCTAATGTTGAAAATCCCACCCCAAGTATATATACCCTCAACTTCACTTAGCAAGGAACCTCTCCCTTCGTTCCTTTCACTGTTCTTTTCAACCAAACCTACTAAGGAGAGCTTGGAGCTCAGGAGGACGACCAAAGGTGTGCAAGGTAGGTTTGGATCCCTCCTTTTTGCCTAATTTCATGGTTAGAACTCGAATTCAAGGCCAAATTGATGACTAGCTCCCTTAACTCTACCTTTCTAGCCATCTTTTCTCAACTTTCCTTGGAAGGATCACCTTGGCCGACCTGTGGAAGCTCAAGGACGCCATTAAAGCTTGGAGCTCGAAAGCCTGGAGCTCAAAGAGCAAGCTTTAGGCGGGTTTTATAACTCTAAACCCATGCTTTGTTATATACATCTTGTTCATGCTTTTAGATGATAGTTCTTCTTCTTCCCTACTTTCCTTTGCTACCTTGCAAGAAAATCCGTGAGAAATCCTTGCTGTTCTTGAGATAGGAGATGAAGACGTTATTTCCAAAGTTAATCCACTACTTTTTACTTTACCAAACGGTCTCCACAAATTGCTCTCTCGGTCTCAAGACCGTGTGGTGAGCAAACGGTCTCAAGACCGTGTAAGGGCAAACGGTCTTCAAGACCATTTAGACGCATTGATCGAGCATGTACCATATAAGATTTCTGTTCGTAATTATATAGGCTAATCACCCACAAAATTTGAGATGATAACTCCAAAGGAATCGTGAGATATGGCCTTTTTAATCAACAACTTTAATTGAATTTACTCCTGATTTCCAATCTGTTGAAATCGCCCTTTTTGGGCAAACGGTCTCAAGACCGTGTGAGGTCTCTCGACCTCAAGACCGTGTGAGGTTTCTCGATCTCAAGACCGTGTGAGGTCTCTCGACCTCAAGACCGTGTGAGGTCTCTTGACCTCAAGACCGTGTGAGGTCTCTTGACCTCAAGATCGTGTGAGGTCTCTCGACCTCAAGACCGTGTGAGGTCTCTCGATCTCAAGACCGTGTGAGGTCTCTCGACCTCAAGACCGTGTGAGGTCTCTCGACCTCAAGACCGTGTGAGGTCTCTCAACCTCAAGACCGTGTGAGGTCTCTCGACCTCAAGACCGTGTGAGGTCTCTCGACCTCAAGACCGTGTGAGGTCTCTCGATCTCAAGACCGTGTGAGGTCTCTCGACCTCAAGACCGTGTGAGGTCTCTCGACCTCAAGACCGTGTGAGGTCACTCGACCTCAAGACACAATGAGGGTAAACGGTCTTGAATGTTATATGGTCTTGAAGTCAACTCAAGCTCAAACGGTCTACAAAGCTTAAACGGTTTGCAACCTTATACGATCTCAAGATCGTATAAAGGTTGAAGGTGTGAAACCTAACAAAGACTTTTGAGGATAAGTCTGCCTTATGCCTTGAAGGCTTAATTAGTTTGATGATTGTTCAAACTAAACCCTAATGATACCAAGAGACATTAAGGGTCCAGTGATTAGTAAATTAACCCATGATGATGATCAATGTGTAATTTACCATAATACCCTTGAAAGGTTCATATTGAGTGAAACCTTGTTCTAATCAAACCCTAATCACTCAACAGTGGTGATTTGGTCTATGTTAATCAAAGTGGACTTCACCCAACCTGATCTAGAGTGGTGCTATCACCATCTACTAGTATGAGGAGAGATAAAGTACCTTAGAGAGAGAAAGTACCTTAAGAGAGAGAAAGTACCCTCATATGATGGGAAGTCAAGTAAAGAACCTTCAATACACATGAATGTGCATGATTAGGGTATGATCCACCTATGTGAGATCATGGAAACCCTAATTATGATATATGATGAATCTTAAGCCAATCTAAGAGTATCAATGATGGTGTTCCTCATACATGATGATGTTATGAGTTCAATTCAAGGGTGATGATATGTAATGTGAATAGTAAACCCTAATTCAAGGGTGATGATATGTAATGTGAATAGTAAACCCTAATTCAAGGGGGATGACATGTAATGTGAATAGTAAACCCTAATTCAAGGGTAATGACATGCAATATAAGTATTAAACTCTAATTGATGAGAATAAGAGAACTTAGCTGTTATGACAAGAGTGGGAAATGTATTCCTTGTTTTGAATTACCTTTATCAGATGAACTAACCATGCAGGTTCTGATATGAAGGTGATCATATCCAGGTATGGATGATGATACTGTAATCATTGAAAGCATGCTATAAGCTTTATGAATAAGTAAAATATCTTGATGCCTTGTCAGTGGCATCCTATGATTTAATGGGCTGTGTGAGCCATGAATATCATCAAGGTCATGCTTTAGAGATGACTTGTGATGAGTATAATGAGAAATGATGATTGATGAGAGTTAGGCTTGTTACATTTAGTATTCTCCTTTCATATCTACTATGCTACTTTTATTGTTTGAAGAACAATGTTTGATGTTAAAAGAATACTAAATGTACCTAACTAATCAAGTATAATGTAGAGCCCTGATCATAGATCCATCATTGTCAGAGATCAAATGATGGTGAAACAGGTTTTCCTAAGGGAACTCCTGGATCACATACTATTGAGTATGCGGGGTATATGGATGTGTAGAACCTTACATCCTAGTGTAGGTGATTGATGTAGATGTGCAATCCGTCAACCCTTCACTACAAAACCCTACCGTATCAGTGGATGGTAAGCATGAAACCTCCTGATGACGAAGAAAACATAGATATCCGTATTAGTAGAGATAAACATGAAATCTCCTGATGACGAAGAGAGTACAGAACGCCACTGTAACTCTAAAATAGCGAAGGACCAATTTACCCTGGTGAGCTATAATAGTAGAGACACAAGATGTCCTACAAGCGATCCTCTTACTGACTGAGGAAGGTGAAGGTCATGAGAATCTGGCTCTCTTAATGGCCTATGTATGATACTGATGCGACTTCTTAGCGATCAGTTGGAGTATGAGTGGTATGCCTCATCTCCACAGGGCATAATGTTGTTTGTAAAACATAATCAACCACGTAGTGTACCTGTTAGAGGTAACTACGAGTTAGTGGATTGATGATACACTGTGATAGTGCTTATATTTCTTCATATCTCATAAATGTTAAGCTCTTGTTATAGCTGCAACTGCTATTGAATACTTTGAAAGCTTTACTGCTTAAGTTATTCTTCGATGTTACAATAAAGCTTCTGGCGGAGAGTTATAACTCTCGCTGGGACGATTATGTAAAATTGTCTCACCCCGTAGACTTCAACTTTTTAGGTGGACGTCGGAGACGGAGGAACCAGTCTACAGGTGACCAGTCTCAGCAGCAGCAGCACCAGGAGCAGCAGTGAAATCTCAGGTGGAGATTTAGCCTGCCATGTGGTGTAGTTAGAGTCAGTCCTATGTGTCCTCTGTACTCTCAGGTCTTGGAGTCTTTTGTTATGTGTTCTTGAGATTTTGTATCTTGATGTATATAAATACTCAAGAAGTAATTATCATGAGATGTAAACAGTTTATCTCTTCTTATGAAAGAAGCTTTTATGGATTCAAGCTCTTGTCTCGAAAAGTTTTAATTTCCCGTGATTTTTGTCTTCCGCTGTTTATCGAATCGCTTCCGCTAAGTTTATATCGTGGTTTGGAGATCAGAGCCCACAATTAATGGTATCAGAGCCCAAGTTTAGTTGAGTCTACAAAGGCATAGGACTTAGGATGTTGAGTCTATCTTTAGTACTCTTTCCCCTATCTAATAGAATCTTCTACTCCTCAGGAGAAGAAGATACATAAGGATGGCTGAGCCACATGATGAGTACGTGGCAGAGAGTAGTGCTAGTGCACCTCGAGGCAGTGCAAGGGTTCCAGAAATAGAACAGCCTACACCAGAGTCCGCAAGAGAGCCACCCCAGTTTGACCCAGCCGACATGGGTAACCCAGCTGTACAGACAATGTTCGGGCAATTCATGACTGCCATGACACACATAACCGACAGGATGCCCATGCCTACACCTAGGGCACCTGTCCAGCCTGAAGCACATGGTATTGGTAAGACGTTCGAACGACTTTGTCGTGTCGGAGCTACCGAGTACTTTGGGACTGCTGACCCCGTAGATGCTGATGTATGGTTGACAGAGTTGGAGAAGGCTTTCAGGATTCTTACTATCCCGGAGACTGAGAAGGTTAGACATGCTGTCTATCTTCTCAAAGGCAGTGCTGGTCACTGGTGGAACATGGAAGAGCAGAAGAGACCTGGAATAGAGTTCTCATGGGAAGAGTTTCGTCGGGAATTTATCAATAGATATTTTCCAAAGACCTTCCTAGATGAGAAGATATCTCAGTTTGAGAGACTAAGGCAGGGTATGATGAACATCAGCGAGTATGAAGCTAAGTTCATGGAATTGCTACGGTTCTGTCCGCACATGGCTGCCACAGATGAGGAAAGAATCAGGAGATTCGAGAAGGGTTTGAATGCTGATATGTCAACCCCTGTGTCTGCCTTAGAAAACCGAGAGAGATTCTCTACCTTCGTTGAGTCAGTCTGAAGGATAGAGAGATCTGTGGTTGAGAAGAGGCAAACCCAGAAAAGATATCCACAGTTCCAAGGTTCTTCATCTAGGGATTTCAAGAAACCTAGATTCTCTACACCTAACCCTCCACCACCCAGATTGAGTTCTCAAACTCAGTGGTCACCAAGCAGAGGTAGAGGACGGAGTCAACCGCTTCAAGGGACTCACAGTTCTGCATCGATGTCAGTTACTGGACCACCCCTACCACAACAACAGGAGAGGAGATGCTACAACTGTGGTAAGGTGGGACACTTGATGAAGGATTGCCGTTCTAGGCCTGTCAGTGTGACACAACCTCCGAGACAGAATCAACAAGGATCTCAGAGAATGCAATCTCAAGGAGCAGCCCGAGGACGTGGACAAGCATCTCAAGCTGGATCATTAGCACCACCTCAACACCAGGCGACAACAAGGTTCTATGCTATGAACCCACCAGATGCAGTGGTCAATCCACGGGTAATGGCAGGTCAGATGGAACTTTTATATCCTGATATGTCTACATCCTGTGTTGTATCTGTTCTGATTGACCCGGGTGCTACACACTCTTTCATCACTCGAAGAGTGATTCATAACTGCAATGTGACTGTTAGTCATAGGGCAGATAGTTTCACTACTATAGAAACCCCATTTGGCGTCGGTCTTTTAACCCCATTTGGCGTCGGTTTCCGACCGACGCCTATGTGGGCGCCGCTAAAGGTCGAACATTTCGGCGTCGGTTTTTTAACCGACGCCTATTTAACCTATAGGCGTCGGTCTTTTAGTAGACAACCGACGCCAAAAGGGTTCGTGCCACAGAAAACGGCGTCATCTAGGGCACTTTCTGCGTCGGTGATTTACTAAAAAACCGACGCCTATATTCAATGTAGCGTCGGTCTTTTAGTTGATAACCGACGCATAAAGTGTCCTAGATGATGCCGTTTTCTGTGGCGCGAACCCTTTTGGCGTCGGTTATATACCAAACGACCGACGCTTTGTTGTTTAAATAGGCGTCGGTTCGATACGAATATCCGACGCCATTTCCAGGACTGCTTTGGCCACATCAGGCGTCGGTTATAAATAAATAACCGACGCTGTATGTCTTTGCTGACGGTTTTTATTAAATAACCGACGCCTATTTATATATTTTTTTCATATCAGTTTGCAGGCCTGCTGTGGCTGGTCAGCAGGATGAGAACCTACAGTTCAGTTTTCTGAACTGCATGTTTACGACATCCATTGATATCAGCCTACAAACTGGCCGCAAACCTGCAAAAGTCACAAAGTAAATTTCACACAAGTACATACATGTACATACATTCAGACATCAATTCAATTCTCACATTCACACATATAGAAACATTCAAATAAATGTATTAACATTTAGAAATATTCATTTACAAAGTATCATTCATTATCGCTATCAACATCCCAATTATATCTTACAGTTGCCACTGCTTGTATGGCTTTTGCCCATTCTTCTCTTACTTCATTTAATGCTTCCATCGTATATGGAGCATGTATATTTTTTAAGCGTTTACCTGTAGTGTTGTCAGTTTTAAACACCTGCAAAGAGAATGATGTATATATATAAGTAATAATATAAAAATAAGATAAGATTGATATATTGCATACTAACTAATGAGACTATATATAATACCTCATGTATGGTATCGATGTCCAATGCGGCATATTTGATAATCATCTGCATAAATCGCATCACATAGTATGCGCATGCCCAACCATTGTCTTGTGTAGCACACTATAAATTGAAACATACAAAATAATACAACTAAGCACAATTCACATCAATAATATATATATTCGAGTCGGGAACTTACTTGTACGTTCTGCCAATTTATTGGCTGGTTCTTTTTCCTTGGGACCGTTCCTCCAGCCTTTTTGAATGCATCTAAACCCCTACATGTTAATATAACACAATAAATTGCATAAGTAAATAGTAATGTAATAAAAGATGTTAGCGGATATAAAAATGAAATATTTCTCACCAGAATAATGGCATTCTCATTACGTGTCCAATTTTAGGGTTCAATGTACTCCCCGCAGGATCTAGATAATAAACAGTGAATGTCCCAGGGACAATAACTAGTAACTCCCAATGTCTACCGCTAGAGGTAAGAAGTTAACAATTAATAACTCAAAATGCAAAATAAAAATGGAATTTTCTTAAGTCCAAATTATAAATAAAGTAAACTTACTTGACATTGAATGGAGCTATTATTATCATCTTCTTTTGCTGACCAAAAATTGTAAAAGCATCTATACAGTATTGTTGAACATTATCAGGGTCTTTAGCTACCAAACTAATCAATGATGGAATCAAAAATCCCAAATGATCAAATGCAAATTGTTTGCAATGATCTTCGACTAAGTAGCTGCAAAACATACAGGCGTATGCATTAATATATAAGAAACCAGATCACCGGATCTTACACAAGGTATATGGATGTATAAACAAGATCTCACCTTATCCATGTCTCTATCATTGATGTATTCAGCCAATCATACATAAACAGCTCAATAATATCTTGTATAAATAAAGAGCTATCGTATGATTGACCTGCATAATCTGCATCTAAAGAAATAATTATAGGGCAATGTACATTATGTGCCCGTAGCCAACATGCCATTCCCCTACAAGCAGGACCTAACGGGTATGTTAGGTCAGTTGGAACCCAATCGGGTAATGCGGGAAGTGGAAGTGGAGGCCTAGGTGCTCCTGGTGTCCTCTTTTTAACCTGTACATATAACTTCAGATCAGTTGACATCATATATACACATTAACAGTCTAAATCAATGTAAATTTATCTTACAATTTCAGTCGTGTAGACGACATCTGCTTTGGGCCACAATATCACCCCGCCTTCTGCATCAGCAAGTCTATCAATATCCGGGTGGGGATATGGCAATGTAGCTTCTCTCCAATCAGGTAACACACGTATCGGGCTCACACGAACGTAGCCCTGTGGCATTGGAGTCCCGTGAAACATTGCCCCAGGAAGGGACGGGTAAGCCTGCGCCTCTGCAACAACGTAGTCTTGCATTCTTAAGCGGCATAGCTTCAATGCCTACAAATTTACGTAAAGAATATTATACATATATACATATCATCTTGAAAACATAACAACTTGAAAAGACTAACTACAATGTCATAAACAATACTTACAGCAGACGTGCTAGGCGATGGGTCTCCAGGATTACTCGCAGTCTGTGCATCAGGAGAAGAGTGGGTCGCCATAGGCGTATTGGAAGCCTGAGATGCCTGCCACCACAGCAATTCTTCCTTGACCTTCTCAACAACTACATCGTTGACCTTCTTAGCAACTAAATCCTCAACTCTCTTATTCTCCTATACATGGATAAAAGAAACATTAGCTTCTTATTAATGAATTTCCTTTTGCAGTAACATTCTAAAAAAAGAATAGGTTACCTCTTCTTGAGAAAGTCCCGCTCTGGGTTTGCGCTGGGATGGCCCAAAGAATGCTTTGATGCCAACACCAGCGCCGACACCTCTAACACGTCCAGGATGCTCTGGGTTACCCAGAGCAATTGTCAATTCATCCCTTGTGCCCTGAGGGATGAACGTGCCTTGTTTCCTCTGCTCGTGCAGCTCCCGCTAATCACCATAAACAGAAATTGGTAAGTTAACACCACAAATAATCAATATTCAAACGATTTCTCTAAGAGTGTTATTTTACCATTTTTGCAGCCGCCTCAGCAGTTACAGGATTCTTTATTTCATCCTTCTTGTTTTGCCTGCCAGCTATCCAGATATCATGGCGAGGCATGGGTGTGGCAGACTCCTGAGTAGGAGCAGACTCCTGAGTAGCCGCAGACTCCGCCTGTAGTCTTTGGCGAACGCTTGCATAGCCTTTTGGACCCATAGTGTGGTCATGCACATTCAGTGCACGTCTTGCTTTTTGTGCGTCACTGAGGGCCTAGTTAGTATGCACATTAATGATTTGGTTAGTAGCACTAAATGCTAATCTTGAATAGGTGAATACAATGTATATTAATTAAATTAGGAGTGACGCCTAATACCTTGAATTCTTCATATTTTCTTGAAGCAACAAAATTGTCCCAATCTTCTTTGTCCAAGAAGTTCCATTGTTCAAGGGCTGACTTCTTCTTCTTATCACCCTCTTTTATGTATTCTCTGTTCAGATTTGTCCTATAATTCCTAAGCATCTTTCCAGTGCGTTGCATCACATTTTTACGATGCAACTTCTCATCCAATGCAAACAGATTCTGTAAAATAGAAATGTTATTAACTAGTATCCAAAATAGAATTGCAAATAATAGAATTTGTAATCTACAAAATACAATTGCAAATAATAATAACTCACGCATAAATCCTTCCATATCAAGTCTTTTTTCCCTTGAGGAACTTTATGCCAATTGTCATACTTAACACCACAATGGCTCCGAGTGGTACACCCAAGATAGTTCACAAAATTATTGCGGTTCACTCCAATTGGATTTCCTCCATTATCAAACTCCACCACCAATTTGGATCCACTACCACTTAGCGCTAATAACTTCTTCAACAGAGTGATGCCCCTTTTCTTGTTAAGTGTTTGGTGTTGCGCATCAAGTTGCTCCAGTGCTTCAGTGGGTACAGGTGCATCAACCTAAAATTTGACAAAAATAAAACACACTAAATTAGCCCAATATAGAAATATAGGATATATGACATAACTAGAAGATAATGAATTTTATAGAAATACAGGATATGTTTTTAGAACTTACATTAGTATCCTCGCCATGCTCGTCATGGACATCATGCTCATCATGGACTTCATGCTCATCATGGACATCATGCTCATCATGGTCAACCATCTGAAAATGTCATTAAAAAGGCAAACATTTAGCATTTGTATTAACTAGAAAAAGGCAAACATTTAGCATTTGTATTAACTAGAAAAAGGCAAACATTTAGCATTTGTATAAACATACATGTCTCTAAAATTGTGATCTTTTATCAATTAACAATCCTTCATTGTGATCTCCGCGCACATATAAGTCATCATTAGCTTCAATATTTTGTGGAGTTGGCAACCCAACTGAGAATGGACTGGAGTCATCATACTTATCATAGTACTCTTCTTCATCTATAGGATCTTCAATGAACTGTCTTTTACCATGAAGAACAACCGACCATTTATCATTTGCAGGATCATCGATATAGAATATTTGTTTCGCCTGTGATGCCAATATGAATGGTTCACCCTTCTCGCCAATCTTTTCAAAGTTCACCAAAGTGAAACCCAATTCATCCACTATAACTCCTTTGGTGTTATCAACCCAATTACATTTAAAGAGCGGAATTTTGAAATCTATGTAGTCAAACTCCCAAATGTCCTCAATGACACCGTAATATGACATTTTAGCTTCACGTGGACTCTTATCCTTTGCACTTGCAAAGTACATAGTCGACGCTTGAAGAGTGACCCCACTATTTTGGACGACACTCTTATCATCTTGGCGCTTTGTGTAATATGTGAATCCATTAATGTCAAACCCTTCATAAGACATAACATTCGGTTTTGGTTTAAAGGTGAGGCATTTGATAGTTTCTGTAATATCATTTGGTGTTTGAGATAGTTGATGTAAGACTTTATCTTCAAACCACTTAGTAAAAGTCTTATTATGCTCTCTAGCAAGCCACATTGAACTTGCTCGAGGATGTTGTCTCTTTATGAAATTGGTATGTTCCTCGATATAAACACTCACTTCGTCCATATTGTGTAAAATATACAAGTGAGCTTGTTCCAACTGCTCACGGCTGATTACTTTCACCCGTGATCCCAAAATTCCTTTGCCCTCCTCAATATTCTTGTCATTATCAGGAGTGTCATTACCACTGAGAAAGTCATTGCAAAAATCCATAACCTCTCTCGCCACATAACCTTCAATAATACTCCCTTCAGGCCGATAACGGTTTCGAACATCACCTTTAAAAACGCTCATGTATCGTTCAAAGGGATACATCCAATGCAAGAAAACTGGTCCCAACATTTTCACTTCCCTAGTCAAGTGGACAACAAGATGTACCATGATATCAAAGAACGAAGGAGGGAAATACATCTCAAGCTGACATAGGGTAACAACCACTTCTCTTTGCAAATTATCGAGAGTATCAGGGTCAATAACTTTGCTGCATAGAGTGTTGAAAAAGAAACAAAGTCTGGTAATTGCAAACCTTACATGCTTCGGCAATATAGATTGAATTTCCACGGGCAATATTTGTTGCATTAGAGTGTGACAATCATGAGATTTAAGACCTATCAACTTCAGATCTTTCATTGATACCAATCTACGGATGTTGGATGAGTAACCATGTGGCACCTTAACATTTACCAAGCATTCACAAAAAGTTTTCTTCTCCTTTCTAGACAACGTGTAACAAGCGGGAGGTAAGTATGTTCTTTTATTACCCATTTCACGTAATTCTGTTAATTCTGACCTTATTCCCATTTCACGTAGGTCCAGTCTGGATTTTATCCCATCTTTAGTCTTACCTGGTATATTTAACAGAGTACCAATGATGCTATCACAGACATTTTTCTCAACGTGCATTACATCGATACAATGCCTGACTGTCAAAGAACTCCAATAAGGAAGATCCCAAAATATTGACTTCTTCTTGAATGAAGAATTGTCACTCCGTGTGGCCATACTACATTGTGATTTCTTACCAAATTCATTGACAATGTCTTTTACTCTTTCATAAACAACATCCCCTGATATAGGTTTAGGTGCACTCCGTTCATCATTCCATCCATTGAATGCTTTGCGCTTCCTACGATACGGATGGAATTTTGAAAGAAACCTTCGATGACCAAGATATACAGTCTTGCCGCCATGTTTTAGTCTTATTGAATCAGTGTTTTCTTCACATATAGGACACGCTTTAGCTCCTTTGACACTATATCCAGACAAATTCCCATATGCTGGAAAGTCATTAATAGTGCAAAACAACATAGCGTGCAAACGAAATGTCTCTCTTGCTGAAGCATCATAGGTCATCACACCTTCAGCCCAAAGTTTCTTTAAGTCATCAATCAAAGGTTCAAGATAAACATCGATATCATTTCCGGGTTGTTTAGGGCCCGATATCAACAATGACAACATAACGTACTAATTTTTCATACACATCCAGGGAGGAAGATTGTATATAACAAGCATGACTGGCCAAGTGCTATGTTGGCTGTTCAATGTCCCGTACGGATTCATCCCATCTGTACAAAGCCCAAGTCTTAGATTCCTATCTTCTTCACCAAATTTAGGGTACAATAGATCAATCTTCTTCCACTGTGGGGAATCAGACGCATGTCGTAGGATCCCATCATTATTTTTCTTAACATCTGCATGCCACCTCAAATTCTTTGCATCTTTCGGATTTGCAAACAAGCGTTGAAACCGTGATATTATAGGTAGATACCACAACACCTTGGCAGGAGAACCAGTTTTGGACTCCCCCGAAGTCGTCAATTTATACCGTGACGCACCACATTTTGGACAATCTTTCAAATCTACAAAGTCCTTTTGAAATAATACACAATCATTCGGGCATGCGTGTATCTTCTTGGCCTCCATTCCCATTGGGCACAACATTTTCTTTACTTGGTATGTTGAGATTGGAAGCTCGTTTCCTTCAGGAAGCATTTCTTTCAACAAAGTCAACAATGAAGTGAAGCTTTTGTCGCTCCATCTATTGTTAGCTTTCAACTTATACAATCTCAACACAACGCTAAGCTTCGTAAACTTAGCAGAGCCTGTGTATAACGGTATCTCAGCATCATGCACAATGTTTGTAAAGATAGGAGGTGGATCGGTGTGCTCTACCCTACAACTATCCAACATCGCATCAACGATGTCTGCTGGAACTGGTTCGTTCACATTTACGTCATCGGAGGCAATTTCTTCTTCCACCCAAGCACTGCTATTGACATCTACTGGTTTCGATTTGAAATCTCTCCATGCCAGTGCCATTCTGTATAGCCTTGTACAATCCCGTTGCACATGACATGACTTTTGATTTCCTCACCAGTGTTGACTTTCAAGTTGTTACCGCAATGCCTACATGGACAGTAGAACCTATCTGTAGGTTTTTTCCTATGTTCCTCGGCAAATCTAATAAACTGATCAAGACCAGATATAAACTCTGGGGTGCAACGATTACGAATGGACATCCATGATCTATCCATTCTATGATCAGAGAAAACAAGTATATATTAGGAAACAAGTATATATTAGGAAAAGATTAGGCAGCATTTCCCCGCTGTTCTCTAAGTACATATGTACTTAGAGAACAAACGGGGAAATGCCAACAAACACATGTGATGTCATTCTTATATATAATAAATGTGTACCACCTATCCCATCCGTGAACACTTAATCTCACTAGTAAGTGTATAATGTGTATTGGGTTTTCAAGAAAATTTCGGCAGCATTTCCCCGCTGTTCTCTAAGTACATATGTACTTAGAGAACAAACGGGGAAATGCTACCAAAATTTTCTCGAAAACTCAATACACATTATACACTTACATCCTAAGTGAGATTAGGTGTTCAAGAACAGTCCCAAACCGGGGACTATCCAAGATTTACTCCTAATGAGTAAATCTTGGACGGGTTTCTAGGCCAACAAACACAATAATAGATATCTACAATGAAGCCGGACTCCATACAAACAGTATATAATTTAGTGATTGTTCATTCTAATTTATATCAATGTACAAGTAATATAAAAAACAATGATTGTTCACATTCTAGGCCAACAAACACATGTGATCTCATTCTTATATATAATAAATGTGTACCAACTATCCCATCCTTGAACACCTAATCTCACTAGTAAGTGTATAATGTGTATTGGGTTTTCAAGAAAATTTCGGCAGCATTTCCCCGCTGTTCTCTAAGTACATATGTACTTAGAGAACAAACGGGGAAATGCTACCAAAATTTTCTCGAAAACTCAATACACATTATACACTTACATCCTAAGTGAGATTAGGTGTTCAAGAACAGTCCCAAACCGGGGACTATCCAAGATTTACTCCTAATGAGTAAATCTTGGACGGGTTTCTAGGCCAACAAACACAATAATAGATATCTACAATGAAGCCGGACTCCATATAAACAATATATAATTTAGTGATTGTTCATTCTAATTTATATCAATGTACAAGTAATATGAAAAACAATGATTGTTCACATTCTAGGCCAACAAACACATGTGATGTCATTCTTATATATAATAAATGTGTACCACCTATCCCATCCTTGAACACCTAATCTCACTAGTAAGTGTATAATGTGTATTGGGTTTTCAAGAAAATTTCGGCAGCATTTCCCCGCTGTTCTCTAAGTACATATGTACTTAGAGAACAAACGGGGAAATGCTACCAAAATTTTCTCAAAAACTCAATACACATTATACACTTACATCCTAAGTGAGATTAGGTGTTCAAGAACAGTCCCAAACCGGGGACTATCCAAGATTTACTCCTAATGAGTAAATCTTGGACAGGTTTCTAGGCCAACAAATAATGTGTTGTCATTCTTATACCTAAAATCCTAGTTCTTCAAATTAGGGTGATTATTGATGTCTTTAAAAGCATGATTGGCAATTTAGGGAAAAGTTCATCATTTAAATTCCAAGCATTCACATGTGTGCATTACAGTTCATCATTAAGCAAGAAGGGTGATTAGGATTCTCAATATACTCAACAATAAAATAAGTTAAACATGTGTGCATTACAGTTCATCATTTACATTCCAAACATGTCACATGTGTGCATTACAGTTCATCGTCAAGATATCTATAACTTACTTAAACATTCAATTATGAAGTAAATATACACTTAATTAAGAATAGCATGACACACAAAGTTGCAGTCAACATCATTATGTTTTGTTCTATCATGGACTATCATATTGGTATATCACATATGTATCAGTACATTATTAAATAAACACAATCAGTAAATAACTTTTAAAAAAAATCCACTAGACGTGCAGCCTAGACGTGCCCTGGCGCCGCCCAAGCATCCGCCCAGAGGCCTATCTAGGCAGGGCACCTGGGCTTGGGACCCTAGGCGTGCCCTGGCACCTACTTAGGCGCTGCCTGGGTGGGTTCTAGGTCGGCGGTGGCAGAGAAAAGCAAGGCAGAGGACAAAAAAGGTGGTGAAGGTTTGTGGGTTACCTTGCACGAGGACAACACGAGTAAAGCTGCTTCTACCGGCGGGGGCGGAGGTGACGACGACAACACCGTAGCTGCTTCTACTGGCGGCGACGACTAGAGGAGAGCAGGGGCGGTGGGCAACGACTGGCGGCGACGAGCGGACAGCAGCAGCAGCAGGGGCGGCGGAGAAGAAGGGCGCCGGAGAAGAAGGACGCCGGAGATGGGGCGCCGGAGAGAAGCACCGGAGAGCAGCAGCAGCAGAGAAGCGCCGGAAAGTCGCCGCAATAGGGAAAATCGCCGCAATAGGGTAGCAATGAAACAGAAGAAAGGGGAAGAGTCGGGTGATCGCGGGGGGTTATAAGTTCCCAAATAGCGTCGGTTGTTTACAACAACCGACGCCTAAACATCTTTAGCGTCGGTTGGTTGAAACAACCGACGTCCAATTGGACGATATTTTCATGGAAATTTTTGGCGGGAACCACCTTCAGCGTCGGTTAGACAAGGATAACCGACGCTGAAAGTGACATTGTCCGCGAAAATTTTCATCGCAAATAGGCGTCGGTTTTCTAGGTATATAACCGACGCTGAAAATGACACTATTTTTTTTATCGAAAAATGGATTTCGCGGGCGACTTTAAGCGTCGGTTTTTTATAAACAACCGACGCTTAATACAAAGCAGTACCCGTGTCTGGCTGGTCTTCGAATATAGACGTCGGTTTTATTAAACAACCGACGCCTTATATGTTAGGCGTCAGTTTTCCTTAATAACCGACGCCCAGAAAAGTGACACTGAATGCTATTTCTGTAGTAGTGTTTGTTGTTGGAGACTCCGTTGAGTGGGTCTGCCGTTTTGCAAGAGGTATGCTCTCCCTGCATCCTCTTCTTTTCTGACCATCGCATTCAAGTGGATCTTATACCGCTTGATATGCAAGGATTTGATATAATCCTCGGGATGGATACCTTAGAGAGGTATAGAGTTGTCTTGGATTGTGAATCCAAGTTGGCTGTGTTTGCTAATGAAAGCAACACATGGATCTCTCAAGGAGAAAGAAAGATTCTGCCCACCTATCTTGTGTCAGCTATGGTTGCTGATAAGTTGTTGAGGCAAGGATGTTATGCATTCTTAGCCCATGTGGTATATGTTACCAAGGAAAGTTCCAATCCTGCTGAAGTTCCCATAGTCAGGGAATTCGAGGATGTGTTTCCTGAAGAACTTCCTGGTATACCACCACCTCGGGAGATTGATTTTGAAATCAATCTGATCCCAGATACGAAACCCATAGCCCAGACTCCGTATAGGATGGCGCCTGCCGAGATGGCAGAACTCAAGAAACATCTTCAAGAATTACGTGAGAAGGGTTTTATCCGACCGAGCACTTCACCTTGGGGTGCTCCGGTCTTGTTTGTTAAAAAGAAAGATGGGTCAATGCGGTTGTGCATCGACTACAGACAACTCAATAAAGTAACAATAAAGAATAAGTATCCTCTGCCGAGGATTGATGATCTCTTTGATCAGTTGCGTGGTGCAACAATCTTTTGAAAGATAGACTTGAGGTCTGGATATCATCAACTCTGTATTAAGGATAGTGACATATCCAAGTCTGCCTTTAGGACAAGGTATGGTCACTATGAGTTCACGGTTATGTCATTTGGACTAACCAATGCACCAACTGCATTTATGGAACTCATGAATAGAGTTTTTCGACCTTTCCTTGATCAGTGTGTTGTCATCTTCATAGATGACATTCTGATCTATAGTAAGGATGCTCAGCAGCATGAGCGGCATCTTTTCCAAGCTTTGACCTTGCTAAGAGAACACAAGCTGTATGCTAAGTTTAGCAAGTGTGAGTTCTGGCTGCCGGAGGTATCTTTTCTTGGACACGTGATATCTGCCTCGGGAATTCGTGTTGACCCTACAAAGGTAGACTCTGTCCTACAATGGGAACAACCGAAAACACCAACAGAGATTCGAAGTTTCTTGGGGTTAGCTGGCTATTATCGAAGGTTCATTAAGAACTTTAGCTCTATAGCCTTACCTTTGACCAAGTTGACCCGAAAAGATGTTCCTTTTTCTTGGAGTGATAAGTGTCAACAGTCTTTCCAGTTGTTGAAGGAGAGGTTGACAAGTGCACCTGTGCTTGTACTACCTGAACAAGGAAAAGGATATGTAGTTTTCTGTGATGCTTCTAAGAATGGACTAGGATGTGTGTTGATGCAGGATAAACAAGTGATTTCTTTTGCTTCCCGACAGCTTAAGAAACACGAGGAGAATTATTCGACACACGATCTGGAGTTAGCTGCCGTGGTTCATGCCTTGAAAATCTGGAGACATTATCTCTACGGAGAAACATTCCAGATTTTCACAGACCACAAGAACCTTAAGTATATCTTCTCTCAGCACGAGCTTAACATGAGGCAACGTCGTTGGATGGAGTTAATCAAGGACTACGATTGTACAATTGATTACCATCCGGGCAAGGCCAATGTTGTTGCAGATGCCTTGAGTAGGAAATCAGCAACATCAACCATGGATAGGGCACAACTAAACTCTTTAGTGTGCTCTAAGAGAGATATGTTTATCTCTTTAAGGCAAGACAATGTACAGTTGAAGGTGTCATTGTTAGCCGGGTTGTTAGCTGAGATGCATATTAAACCTACCCTAAGGGAGCAGATTAAGGAAGCACAGCTAGGTGATGCTGCAGTTCAGCAGATTAGATCAGAGTATGGAAATGAGAAGCAAGATGGTTTCCATGACTCGGATGATCATGTAGCATGTTATAATGGAAGAATGATAGTGCCGGATGTGGATAACTTAAGGAAGTTAGTCCTAGAAGAAGCTCATTCTTCCATGTATGCTATGCATCCAGGGAGCACCAAGATGTATCATAATTTAAAGGAACTGTATTGGTGGCCTGGAATGAAGAAGGATGTTGCAGAGTTTGTTCTGAGGTGTCCTGTGTGTCAGCAAGTTAAAGCTGAACACCATAAGCCTACAGGAACAATGCAACCTTTACCCATATCACAGTGGAAGTGGGACCATGTGACCATGGACTTTGTTGTTGGCCTACCCAGGACAAGCAAAGGACATGATTCCATATGGGTAGTTGTTGATAGGTTGACTAAGACAACACATTTCTTACCTGTCAAAACAACCTATTCTGCTGAAAGGTTATCACAGTTGTATGTACAAGAGATAGTGCGTTTGCACGGAGTTCCTGTCACAATAGTTTCTGACCGAGGTCCTCAGTTTACAAGTCATTTTTGGAAACAGTTACACAGAGCCTTAGGCACCAAGCTAAGGTTTAGTACGGCCTTTCATCCACAGACTGATGGACAGTCAGAAAGAACTATACAAACCTTAGAAGACCTGTTGAGAGCATGTGTTCTCCAGTTTATCGGAAGTTGGGATCTACACCTAAGCTTGATAGAATTTGCCTATAACAATAGCTATCAGCATAGCATTGATATGGCACCTTATGAAGCCTTGTATGGTAGACGTTGTAGATCACCTCTGTGTTGGTTCGAGACTGGTGAACATCAGTTGTTAGGTCCTGATCTTGTGCAGCAGACCATAGAAAAGATTAAGGTAATACAACAACAGATTAAGACTGCACATGATAGGCAGAAATCTTATGCTGACAAGCGTCGTAGACCCTTAGAGTTCCAGGTTGGAGACAGAGCGTATCTCAAAGTCTCGCCTTGGAAAGGAGTCCTTCGTTTTGGGAGGAAAGGGAAGTTAGCTCCTAGATATATGGGGCCTTATCCAATCATTGAACGAATTGGAAAAGTAGCATATAGACTAGAGCTGCCACCAGAGTTATAGAGGTTACACCCTGTGTTTCACATTTCTATGCTGAAGAAATGTCACCCAAACACCGAGTCAGTTCTACAACCTATGGAGGTAGAATTGAATGATGATATATCCTATGAGGAGGGACCAGTGTCAATCCTTGATAATAGAATGAAAAGGTTAAAGAAGAAAGATATAAGTCTTGTGAAAGTCCTCTGGAACCACCGTGGTGTTGAAGAAGCCACTTGGGAATTAGAGGATGAGACGAGAAGGAAGTATCCTGCCCTTTTCTCTTAGTATGTTTTATCGATTTCGGGGACGAAATCCTTGTAAGGGGTGGATAATTTGTAACATCCCTGACCTGGGTTATGAGTTAACCCTAGGTGTTTTGCCTAAATATGTAATTAAATCCTTATGATTAACCTTGGGCATGTAATTAAGTTTTTCAGAAACATATATTTCAGTTTTTGCTCCTTTTTATATAAAGTTGTAGCATTGTTTTGTTATGCAGGGACCTATGTGCAATTTACCCAATTAGAAGGGTTAACTTGCAATTTGAACATGTTGAAATGTTCCTCTGATGTTGAGACATCATGAGAATCATTTTGGTAAAGTTGGAGGGATTTCCCAAGCTTGGGCACCAAGGTGCAGCTGTGGAAGCTATCTCGGTGCTTGAAACCCTAATTTGGAGTAAAATGCAATTTACCCAAATTTAGGGATGCAATTTGTAAAATACATCATCTAATGTATCTTTTAAGACTCTTATCATCATTTCGAGAATAAATGATGAAAGGTCACTTCAATTGATTAATCAAGTTATGAAAAACACCTTTGTGATTGAATAATCAGGGTGTATGTACTATAGCCCTTTTTATGTGTGTGCTTTAGTAATAGGTTGATATTCTTTGCCCTCATTTCTTGGCCATATAAGAAAATTTGTCCTTAGAATTAAGAAGAGAGGACGAGCAAAGAAGGATGGAGGGACTTAGTTGAAATTATGGAAAACTCATGAGATAATGTTGAAAATCCCACCCCAAGTATATATACCCTCAACTTCACTTAGCAAGGAACCTCTCCCTTCGTTCCTTTCACTGTTCTTTTCAACCAAACCGACTAAGGAGAGCTTGGAGCTCAGGAGGACGACCAAAGGTGTGCAAGGTAGGTTTGGATCCCTCCTTTTTGCCTAATTTCATGGTTAGAACTCGAATTCAAGGCCAAATTGATGACTAGCTCCCTTAACTCTACCTTTCTAGCCATCTTTTCTCAACTTTTCTTGGAAGGATCACCTTGGCCGACCTATGGAAGCTCAAGGACGCCATTAAATCTTGGAGCTCGAAAGCTTGGAGCTCAAAGAGAAAGCTTTAGGCGGGTTTTATAACTCTAAACCCATGCTTTGTTATATACATCTTGTTCATGCTTTTAGATGATAGTTCTTCTTCTTCCCTACTTTCCTTTGCTACCTTGCAAGCAAATCCGTGAGAAATCCTTGCTGTTCTTGAGCTAGGAGATGAAGACGTTATTTCCAAAGTTAATCCACTACTTTTTACTTTACCAAACGGTCTCCACAAATTGCTCTCTCGGTCTCAAGACCGTGTGGTGAGCAAACGGTCTCAGGACCGTGTAAGGGAAAACGGTCTTCAAGACCATTTAGCCGCGTTGACCGAGTGTGGACCGTATAAGATTTCTGTTTGTAATTATATAGGATAATCACCCACAAAATTTGAGATGATAACTCCAAAGGAATCGTGAGATATGGCCTTTTTAATCAACAACTTTAATTGAATTTACTCCTGATTTCCAATCTGTTGAAATCGCCCTTTTTGGGCAAACGGTCTCAAGACCGTGTGAGGTCTCTCGACCTCAAGACCGTGTGAGGTCTCTCGATCTCAAGACCGTGTGAGGTCTCTTGACCTCAAGACCGTGTGAGGTCTCTCGATCTCAAGACCATGTGAGGTCTCTCGACCTCAAGACCGTGTGAGGTCTCTCGATCTCAAGACCGTGTGAGGTCTCTCGGCCTCAAGACCGTGTGAGGTCTCTCGACCTCAAGACCGTGTGAGGTCTCTTGACCTCAAGACCGTGTGAGGTCTCTCGACCTCAAGACCGTGTGAGGTCTCTTGACCTCAAGACCGTGTGAGGTCACTCAACCTCAAGACCCAATGAGGGTAAACTGTCTTGAATGTTATACGGTCTTGAAGTCAACTCAAGCTCAAACGGTCTACAAAGCTTAAACAGTTTGCAACCTTATACGATCTCAAGATCGTATAAAGGTTGAAGGTGTGAAACCTAACAAAGACTTTTAAGGATAAGTCTGCCTTATGCCTTGAAGGCTTAATTAGTTTGATGATTGTTCAAACTAAACCCTAATGATACCAAGAGACATTAAGGGT
Source organism: Alisma plantago-aquatica (assembly GCA_963693085.1). Taxonomy (NCBI): domain Eukaryota; kingdom Viridiplantae; phylum Streptophyta; class Magnoliopsida; order Alismatales; family Alismataceae; genus Alisma; species Alisma plantago-aquatica. The sequence goes on along the minus strand of OY856409.1, from coordinate 1,706,661,447 downwards.
CCAGTGATTAGTAAATTAACCCATGATGATGATCAATGTGTAATTTACCATAATACCCTTGAAAGGTTCATATTGAGTGAAACCTTGTTCTAATCAAACCATAATCACTCAACAATGGTGATTTGGTCTATGTTAATCAAAGTGGACTTCACCCAACCTGATCTAGAGTGGTGCTATCACCATCTACTAGTATGAGGAGAGAGAAAGTACCTTAGAGAGAGAAAGTACCTTAAGAGAGAGAAAGTACCCTCATATGATGGGAAGTCCAGTAAAGAACCTTCAATACACATGAATGTGCATGATTAGGGTATGATCCACCTATGTGAGATCATGGAAACCCTAATTATGATATATGATGAATCTTAAGCCAATCTAAGAGTATCAATGATGGTGTTCCTCATACATGATGATGTTATGAGTTCAATTCAAGGGTGATGATATGTAATGTGAATAGTAAACCCTAATTCAAGGGTGATGATATGTAATGTGAATAGTAAACCCTAATTCAAGGGGGATGACATGTAATGTGAATAATAAACCCTAATTCAAGGGTAATGACATGCAATATAAGTATTAAACTCTAATTGATGAGAATCAGAGAACTTAGCTCTTATGACAAGAGTGGGAAATGTATTCCTTGTTTTGAATTACCTTTATCAGATGAACTAACCATGCAGGTTCTGATATGAAGGTGATCATATCCAGGTATGGATGATGATACTGTAATCATTGAAAGCATGTTATAAGCTTTATGAATAAGTAAAATATCTTGATGCCTTGTCAGTGGAATCCTATGATTTAATGGGCTGTGTGAGCCATGAATATCATCAAGGTCATGCTTTAGAGATGACTTGTGATGAGTATAATGAGAAATGATGATTGATGAGAGTTAGGCTTGTTACATTTAGTATTCTCCTTTCATATCTGCTATGCTACTGTTATTGTTTGAAGAACAATGTTTGATGTTAAAAGAATACTAAATGTACCTAACTAATCAAGTATAATGTAGAGCCCTGATCATAGATCCATCATTGTCAGAGATCAAATGATGGTGAAACAGGTTTTCCTAAGGGAACTCCTGGATCACATACTATTGAGTATGTGGGGTATATGGATGTGTAGAACCTTACATCCTAGTGTAGGTGATTGATGTAGATGTGCAATCCGTCAACCCTTCACTACGAAACCCTACCGTATCAGTGGATGGTAAGCATGAAACCTCCTGATGACGAAGAAAACATAGATATCCATATTAGTAGAGATAAACATGAAATCTCCTGATGACGAAGAGAGTACAGAACGCCACTGTAACTCTAAAATAGTGAAGGACCAATTTACCCTGGTGAGCTATAATAGTAGAGACACAAGATGTCCTACAAGCGATCCTCTTACTGACTGAGGAAGGTGAAGGTCATGAGAATCTGGCTCTCTTAATGGCCTATGTATGATACTGATGCAACTTCTTAGCGATCAGTTGGAGTATGAGTGGTATGCCTCATCTCCACAGGGCATAATGTTGTTTGTAAAACATAATCAACCACATAGTGTACCTGTTAGAGGTAACTACGAGTTAGTGGATTGATGATACACTATGATAATGCTTATATTTCTTCATATCTCATAAATGTTAAGCTCTTGTTATAGCTGCAACTGCTATTGAATACTTTGAAAGCTTTACTGCTTAAGTTATTCTTTGATGTTACATTAAAGCTTCTGGCGGAGAGTTATAACTCTCGCTGGGACGATTATGTAAAATTGTCTCACCCCGTAGACTTCAACTTTTTAGGTGGACGTCGAAGAAGGAGGAACCAGTCTACAGGTGACCAGTCTCAGCAGCAGCACTAGGAGCAGCAGTGAAATCTCAGGTGGAGATTTAGCATGCCATGTGGTGTAGTTAGAGTCAGTCCTATGTATCCTCTGTACTCTCAGGTCTTGGAGTCTTTTGTTATGTATTCTTGAGATTTTGTATCTTGATGTATATAACTACTCAAGAAGTAATTATCATGAGATGTAAACAGTTTATCTCTTCTTATGAAAGAAGCTTTTATGGATTCAAGCTCTTGTCTCGAAAAGTTTTAATTTCCCGTGATTTTTGTCTTCCGCTATTTATCGAATCGCTTCCGCTAAGTTTATATCGTGGTTTGGAGATCAGAGCCCACAATAAACTTCCCGACTGGTCACCCATCCTAGTACTACTCCAAGCTGAGCACGCTTAACTATGGAGTTCTTTAGAGATGGGCTCCCTGAAAAGGAGGTGCACCTTGGTGATATGGGTAGTCCAATCATTCCTTTTAAGATCATGTTATCCCAGGCCTCAAATCCTAGGATGTTACACAAATACTTTAGTAATCAATCTAAACATCATTCATGGATAAAATCCTCTTCCAGGTTAATCCTATGTGTGTGACCCTATATGTTCCATTTCATGTTGGCAGTGAACGTCCATAACTAACTTATGACATCACAAGTAAAGAGTGGTGCCTAGTCACACATCAATGCTACCCAAGTGAAGAGGAAAGTTGGAGAACAACTTTCAACCTACAATATGTTATTGGTGTTACAGTGAATGTATAGTCCCTTTGTCACTGATATCTGAATTGAACTCGAGGCATGGAGTTGTCATCCTCTACAAACATTAAATCCATGTTTCTTGACTCATAGTAGACTGCCTGAGATATATGTAAGCTTAATATCATATATTAACTTACATGTGCATGGCCATGCATTTATCAGTCTCACTCCTCAAGTGTCCAGGATATCACACTCCCTTAAGAGTGACAAATTCCATATCTATCACTCATAGTCAAGTCCCCATGTGTCAAAGTCACCCAATCATCACTGTTATAACAACCCATGTTTCAGGACTGTATTTGATGATGTCAAAGTATACCCAATCACATGTGATGAGTGTAGTGATTTTAGGTCTAAGAACCACAATCACCACCAACACTATAAGAGATGATTCTGACTAACCAAGTGTGGTTTCCATGCATCACTGTTATGGTGGGTATGTCCGATACACTATTCTCTAACATGTATCTATGTGCTTGGTTTGATATCACATATCATGACTAATGAGACTTTATCATCAACCAAAACACACTCTAGTCTTTTGTATTATTGATGTCTATGGTTATTTCCACAATAACTACCGACTAGGGACATAACAAGAATGTATACTCTTAACATCCATATGATCTCATTGTTCAAGTCCTCAACCCGAAGACATATGTCATTGAGTAATACAATTCTTTAGACATCTAACATGTTATATCATTATCTCAAAATAGATTAAACATATAGACGAAAATTGCCTTTATTATTATTCAAATCATTTACAAAGTATGCTATTACAATCATCATATGACTGGCTCTATGGGCATACATACCAACACGATCACCATGGAGCCCCCTTCTATTGATGTTCCTGTAGAACTATTTCATTAGAGGGACACATCTTCAGATGTTGATGAGTTTGTGTGTGGACCAAATTTTGGTTATTGATGGTCCACCATGATAGTATACCTAAATGTGAGAATGGATCACTAGTCATTATGCTTGTATACATACCAGACACCCTTGGATAGATGCTTCAAGGGTTAGATGAAGTAGTATCTTATTCATGCATTTTACCCTTTTCACTATTTTGCAATGTGTGCAACATTTTCCTTCTAGATAAACACGTGCACTTTTAGTATGCTTAACAATAAAATAAATTTATTTTTAAACTTAAAAATTTGAATTTGTGAGGAGAAATCATGTTCTGGATGTGATGGAATATTGCATCTTTGAGGTCTCTAAAACGTTCATTTGGGATTAAATTGTCATGATGGAAATTATTCTGTATTTGACCATCATTAGGGATTAGGGTTGGACACTTAGGCTCACAGAAGGCATGATTTGATGACCTATTTTTTTGGTAGAATGAGCAATCCATGGATCACTCAAGAACTTGTTCGATCAATGGGGGTAGAGAGGGGATTGAATAGAGCTAAAAAACTTAAATAAGATTAATTAGAACCAAATTTCTTCATGAGATAAGGTTGCGAATATGGAATTTGTGTGCAAATAACATACATAGCAAGGATGAGAGAGATTGAATCAGATCAAGAACAAGCCATGTATAGCGGTTCCAAACTCCAAACTAGGAGAGTGTACATCCACTACCTAGAGAGGTCAACCTCTAGGATTTTGCAACCATTGCATACTTATATTCCATTATAAGACATACACTAAGACCTTCCTTTTTAAGGGCAAGGATACCCAACCTTCCTTTTTAAGGAGCAAAAGGATTCAATAAACCTTACAATGTCTTACCTATACGTTGATCTAGAGTCTTCAACCTCTACAAGGGATTACCCACTTTTGCACAAGATGGACATAGGGGTGTAAACGGTGTGGGTACGGTGCGGGTCTAGCCATACCCATACCCATCTAATTTAGTGGGTCTGGTTCCGGTTCTAGACCCGTATAATACAAAACCTGGACCCGCACCATACCCGTACCCGCAATAATAGCGGGTATGTGGTGCGGGTATGCGGGTAAGCGGTTCTATAAAACATCATATTGTTTATATAAGAGAAATGAATATGTTATATATATTTAACACAACAAGATATTGTTATCATATAGTATATTAACATGTAATAGTTATATTAGACAATGCTATATTCTATACAATAAAATTAATTGAGTAATTGTTTACATATTTGTAGTCATGATCATAACATTTAATTTATGTAGAAAGTAATGTAGATTAGTAGACATTTTGATTTTAAGTTTACATATGATGTTCGTTATTGTAACTAGAATAGTTAACTCTTAGTTATATGACTAGTCTCAACCTTAGAGTAGGATATAATCTCAATAATTATATTAATTAGACTAGTTAAGTATGATATATATAACATATTATTTTAGTAGTTACTTATGTATAGCGGGTACACGGGTCTAGCGGGTCTGGGTCTGGGTCCCAACATACCCATTATTGGACCCGCTTATATGCGGGTCCAAGGGTATACGGGGTCCAAGGGTATGCGGGTATAAAAAATTAGACCCGTGACGGGTTTTTTAAGGGTCCGGATTTGCGGGGCCGCGGGTCTACCCGTACCCATTTACAGCCCTAGCTGGACACCTTCTCTAAGGATCTCCCCTTTTGCAACAAGTCTTCCACCTTGAAGGAATTACCTACTCTCTCAAGGATCTTCAACCTTCACCTTCTCCTTCACCAAGGATAAGCTTTCATCAACTTTTCTCTTGAGAGAGGGAATGCAAAAGGGAAGATTTGAGAGCTTTACAATGAGTACAATGGAATATCTATCTCACACATAGCCTATCTCACTCATAATGACCTTTTGATTAGTAAGCAAGAGAGAGAAATGGTCTCTTAGTAGACAAATCCACTCAACTATAGCTAGGAGCATAAGAAGTAAACTTGGGATGAAGCCCAAGGGTCCCTATATATAGTTGGGGATGTCTAATAGCGAATAAAAGCATTTGGGGATAAATTCTAGTCATTTGAGGTGTTTCAAAAGATCTATTTTTGATGTTTGCAACACTCTAACAACTAGAAACACTTTTTTTACACACTTCTTACACTGCAGTTGTTCAAGTTTCAATAAAGCAAACTCAGCCGATAGCACTATGAAACAAAGCAAATTTGAAGTGTTGGTCGAGTTTATCCTATATGAAACTTGGATGATGGATTAAATTTGATTTGGTCAGTGCAGGGTGTTGGTTGAGTTTGTCCTAAGAAAACTCAGCTAATCCTGGCAATTCCCAAAATCCATCAACAATGCCGGCCAAGTTTATCAAGGATGAAACTCAGTCGACAAAACTCCCTATAACGAATTTTGGAAATTATTATTTGAGTGCTTAAATATTCATTTTAAGTGCTCCTATTTTTCATATTAATTACAAGTCATAGCATCAATACAGATGATTACAAAAATTATCCTAAGGGTTCTATGGCATATTTCACAAAAGTACATCTGCATTGACTTTGGCTTGTATTTGATCAATCTAGGGCTTGATTGAATTGATCATTTTCATGTATGTAATATCTGATATGTTACAACACTTTCCACTCATCATTGGATATAATTTTGTGGTAAAACAACCACTTGCGTAAAATAGCAAAATTAACAAAAACAAAATAAGGCATTAAAACTAGGCATATGTAGCACTAACAAGCATAAGGTGAGCAATTTATAAGAAAGAACATATATGTAAGAGAACATCTAGCTAGAAGGCATATCAATATCATCAAGAGAATTAATAAGAAATTTTGATCTAATGGAAGTAAATTGCTCTCTATCTTGAGGTTTGGTGAAAATGTCCGCAAGTTGGTTTTTTGTGTCCACATGAGTGATGTAGATATCTTTCTTATCAATGTGGTCACGAAGGAAGTGATGGTAGACCTCTATATGTTTAGCTCTACTATGAAATATAGGATTGTAAGAAAGATTGGTTGCACTAGTATTATCACAAAACCTAGGAGAAGCATCCTAATGAATTATAAAGTCTTGGAGCATTTGTTTCATTCATAGGAGTTGGGGACAACTCCCAGCTACAATGTACTCAGCCTTGATAGTTGAAAGAGACACTACGCTTTGTTTCTTAGAGAACCAAGAAATCAAGCATGGTCCTAGGAGGAAGATACTTTCTATCAATTAAGCACCTGACATTATCGGCATCACTATAAGCCGTAAGAGTAAAGTACCTTGACTTGGGATACCATATTCCAAAATTTTGGATTTTGTCTAGATATCTTAGAATCCTCTTAACCTCTATCAAATAGTATTTTTATAGGGCTTTATTGAAATATATCAAACAAGCCAATACTAAATTTAATATCAGGTCTAGAGGCAATTAAATATAACAAGCTACCAATCATACCTCTATAAATCTTCTCGTCTACCTTCTCACCTTCCTCATCTCTATCAAGTTTGGTGGTGTTTGGCATGGGAGTGTCCATCGGCTTGGTGTTCTATATCCCAAAGTGCTTCAAGAGTTTACTTATATACTTGCCTTGGTTGATGAAGTTTCTATCCTTTGTTTTTTTTTATTTGGAATCCAAGAAGTTAAGATCCCTTATCAAACTCATCTCAAATTCACTCTACATTAGAAAACATAACTCATTGCAAAGATCAAGATGACTTCCGCCAAATATGATATCATCCACATATATTTAAAGAATAAAAAGTTGCTAGAAGCGTGATTAAGAAAGAGGGTAGAATCAACTTTGCCCATGACATAGCCATTGTCTGGAAAAAAGTTCTTTAATTTCTCATACCAAGCTCTAGGGGCTTATTTGAGTCCATAAAGAGCTTTTTGTAGAAAATAAACATGGTTAGGAAGCTTGTCACATTCAAATCTAGGAGGTTGAGCCACATATACTTCCTCCTCTATTCTATCATTTAGAAACACACTTTTAACATCCATTTGGTATAATAAGAAATTTTTATAGCTAGCAAATGAAAGTAACATTCTAATATATTCAAGTGTAGCAATAGGAGCATAAGTTTCATCAAAGTCAATACCTTCCTGTTGATTATAGCCTTGAGAAAATAACCTTGCTTTGTTTCTTACCACTTTGTCGCCTTCATCTAGCTTGTCACGGTAGTCCTACTTGGTGACAATGATCTTCCTATCATTTTGTCTTGGCACTAAGATCTACACTTTGTTATTCTCAAACTGCTCTAGCTCCTCTTGCATAGCTAGGATCCATTCATCATATTTAAGAGCTTTGCTGACATTCTTTAACTCAAGTTGTGAGATGAAGGCATTGTCAACTTGTTCTTTTTTTAATGCAGCCCGTGTCTTCACCCTTTCAAAATGATTGCCTATGATGAGCTCTTTAGGATGATCTTCAGCAAATCAAGGAGTTGGATCCTTCTTTTATTATTCTTTCTCTTCTTCATCTACTATCACCTATTTTACTTTGTCAATGATGTTGGCTCACCTCATCTACAACATTATCATTTACAATATTCTTGAAAATAGAGGGTTTTGTCTCAACAAATTTAACATTGATAGATTTTTCTACTTTAGACAATTCAATGTTCTATACTCTATATTCTCTGCTAGTAGTGCTATATATAAGAAAGAAAGCCTTGTAAGATTTCAAATCAAACTTGTCAAGAGAATCCTTGGTGTTCAAAAGAAAACAAGGACAACCAAAACATGAAAGAAAATTGATGGAGGGCTTTCTACCATGCCATAACTCATAGGGGTTTTTATTTAAAGATGGATGAGTGAAAACCTGGTTTTGCATAAAACATGAGGTACTAATGGATTTGGCCCAAAACTTATTTGGACTATCAACTCTAGAAGCATGGTCCTAGCCATTTCCTATAAAGACCTATTATTTCTCTTTACTACTCAATTTTGTTGAGGTGTATGAGGGGAAGAAAAGTTGTGAAAATAACTGAATTCCTCACATAACCTTTCAAACATATCATTTTCATATTCTCCCCCGTGGTCACCATGGATAGAGATGATTTAAAAAGAAGCTTTGTTTTCAACTTATTTGCAAAAAGTAGAGAAAACATCAAGAGTGTCACTTTTTGAAACTAAGAAGAAGGTCCAAGTAAAGTGAGAAAAATCATTGACAATTATGAGGCAATACTTGCTACCACAAAGCAATTGAGTTCTCATTGGTCTAAATAGATTTATGTGGAGAAGTTGTTGAACTGGATTATCTCGCCTGTCATGTGCTTGGAGCAACCACTATCGACAATCCATTTTCCTTTCATATACAAGAAAGGAAGATGTCAGTACCCAATTCAAACCTTGGGATCCAGAGTTAGCTTGGGGACCCATTTCATCTTTGGGTTGACCCCCTTCTCCTTGTAAGGACAATAAGTAGAATAATGATAATCACTCTAGAAATGTGCACAAACCATATGGTTCTTAGAGCTAGATGACTGTCCATGGAAAGTAGGAGGTTCCTTGCTCTTTTTCTTACCCTTGCCCTTGATTTTGTGAACTCCCTCATATCACAAACCACTTTTACCCATTTCTTTAGTGGAGTGATCTAGAACTTCATTGAGGGACTAAATTCCTTTGAGGAACTTTTGCAAGGAATCTCTAAGCTTGTGATTATCATCACTAAGAGTAATGACACTAGAAGAAAAACTAGTTAAATCATCTTGAGCATGAAGCAAGTCGGTCTCTAGATAGAGGGTTTTAGTAAGATAAGAGTCTCTTTCAAGAGCTACACTAGACACTTCATTACTAGGCAATAAAGGTCTAGGAAAGATCATTAACTTTAGCAAGAAATCTAGCATTTTCATATCTCAACATAGTAAGATCAACAATATAGATTCTATTTTCATCCTTAATATCATCACAAGCATGTCTAAGATCATTGAGCTTGGCAACAAGCTTATCATTTTCAGTTCTAATCAAAATAAGCTCATTAAGTCAAGTTTGGTTTTAATCTTTAAGACCATTGATGTTCTTAATATAAATACCATTCTCTACCTCAACACCATTATATTGCAACTCAAGTTCAAGAAATTGACCTTGCAAAGAATCTATACTATCAAGATTGACTTTTTAATTTTGCACAAGGAAATCAATTTTAGCATACAAGTCATCAATAATTTCCCCTAACCTTTACTTCTTATATTTGCATTTGGAATAAGAAGAACATGAAAATTAAGCATGTCAGTGAGGTCTTATTTAAATAATTAATTCAAGCTTACCTCACTTACCTCACTTACCTCACATATGTCTTCACTAGTTGAGGTAATGAGATCAAGGTGGCATTCTCCCTCATTGGAGCTGGAATCACTAGAAGAAGACTCCTCCCATGCGGCATGGGATGCATGTTTGCTTGTTCTTTCCTTTTTGTACTTCCTCTTGAACTTTCTTTCCTTCTTGTAGTACTCCTTCTTCTTGGAGATGCTCTTGTGGTATGACTTCTTTGCCTTGGGGCAATCATTCTTGTAATGTCCCTTTTTACCATACTCATAGCACCTTGGAGTAGAGGAGGAGGAGGGATTTCCTTTGAAGTGATTCCCCTTGGAGTTGTTAGCTTGATGATCACTAGGGGCTTCATCCTCACTTGATGGAGGAGTAGACCAACAAGAAAGTTGCAGTTGAAGAAAATGGCCTCCACTTGAGCTTTGAAGGCATTTTCTTTCATATTCTTAATTCCTTCCCTTCTAGCTTTTCCTATTCTTCTTGCTTGTCAAGTCTAGGCTCATTGGCTTGGAGATTTCCAATGAGCTCTTTGGTAGAGAGGCCACCAAGGTTTGTAGTTTCTTCATTGGAGGTCACCTTGGATTGACACCTTTTGGGAAGGGATCTAAGGATCTTGGAGTTTATAGTGCCTTGATCCATAGGATGACCCAAAGAAGCAAGTCCATTCACAATGGTGTTGAGCCTAGAATACATCTTTGCCACTCATCTTTCTTACCCATCTTGAATTTCTCAAGGAGACCTTTGAGCATTTAGACCTTGCACTCCACTTGTTTGGTCTCTTCATAGGTAATGTATAGTTTGTTCCATATCTCATAGGTTGTGTCCCAAGAAGAGATCTGATTGAATTATAAAGGAGTGAGGGATGCATAGATGATGCTTATAGCCTTTGCATTCAACTAGGATTTGTTCAAGGTAGCTTCATCCCAAGTGGCACATCTCCTCCCGACTCCTTATAGGGAAGGATGACCACTTTCCACATGTCGTAGCTCACCCCTTGCAAGTAGAAATGCATCCTCCACTTCCAATATAGGAAGTTTGTTCTGTCAAAGATTGGAGGTCTCATGGAGAATCCACCCTCCAAGATGAGAGAACCTAGAAGGTTGTTGCCCATCTTCTCATATTGTGGGAGATCTTCTTTAATAAGACCTTAGATCTCATACTACTTGACGGATCAATGGGCTCTAGAAGAGAGGGTTGAATAGAGCTAAAACACTTAAACAAGATTCATTAGACCTTCAAATTTCTTCAAGAGATAAGGTTGGAAAATATGGAATTTGTCTGCAACTTTGGGGATGTTGTGATAATTCCTACCCTAGAGGACATGGACAAGATTACTTGTTCAAATATCCCAGTTGAACTTGACCTAGAATACTGAGCTTGTATATTTCTTGTCATCAAGAAGTAGATATTTAGTGGTTTATTATTGATGGTCTCTTCATCAACTTGGCTCTACTTTATAAGTCCATTAATCGATACATGCTTTGTCTGTGAGCCTATAACTTGACCCTTTTTGCATGGTTGTTCTTTGGAGAGGACTAAGTCAACTGTCAACATCATGGGTGTTGTTTGATGCGGTGACACCATTGTTTCCTTGGTCTTGGGCAAGTTGTATTAGTGCTTGGATGAGTTCAAGCTGATTTGGAGGATCTGGGGATTCTTAAAGGAAGTGTATATTCATATGCAGACATGTATCTATCCTCTTGAGTTTGAGAAGGTGGAAAATCCACGTCATATACTTGCGTAAGAGTATCTAAAGTGTATCAAGCTAGTCAGTTTCTTCTAACATCATAGTGAGCTAGAATGGTGACTTTTGCATTTTCCACATGGTTACATGTTTTAGAGCACAATGAAGTTCTATCTTGCGGAATATCAATGTCCAACTTTTGATAGATAATATTTCTTTTTTAGTATTTAACCATGTGTTGTGTACTTCCTAATTGTTTCTACTTAGGTAGTTTAGTTGTAGACAATGTAGATATGATGTGGATGACATTTGACTTATACTTGAGTCTACTTTATGGTTCTTGCAAGGCCAAGAGATATTGGTGATACTATATTTTGATTGTCAGAAGATGAATTAGATGGATTTCACTTTTTAGAAGGATTGCACCCCTGAGTACTTGGTATAGAAAGATTCATCTACTTCAATAATCGTGACTTTGAGACTAAAGAAAATATTATTAGTCATGTATGACATAGCTTGGTCTTATGTCCATGTTTTAGATATTTTTCATGTTAGCACCGTGATTCCATTTTATATACTTTGTAATATTCATTTTGATGTAAAAAAATCCAAATTTGACATATTTATCATGGTTTGCACCATCAGAATTTGGTACCACATCCACAAAGTTCACCATGTATACCCATTAGGATTGTAGCTCTCAACACGACCATTACTGAGGTCATTACTACTAAAGCCCCTTTTGGAGAGTCAAGTGACATATGTTAGTTGAGAATGGCCAACTTTCATATTGTGATGTGCGCATGATGGTTTTGTTTTTTATGCAATTTGGAAAAATAAATAATCACAACTATCTTAGATCATTCTTTTTCCATTTCCATTGCTAGAGTTTGAGAGGGTTGGGATCTCAAGCATGTTTTAGCTTGCCATGTATTTCACCCTTATACTCATAGGTTAGTTCCTCCTTTATGAAGTATGTGGCATGTTCTACCACAAGGGGTTCATTTATATAGGGGAGAATATCGATTGGGGTCTCCACTGACCTTAGATTTCCTTCTAACAAACTAAAACTATGCACCCTACACTAAACATAGATTTATTTCTAGTGTATTAAAACTATGTTATGTAGTGGGCAACAAGTGGTAACTCCCTACCCAATTGTGTTAAGGCATCAAGTCTAAAAGACACCTTCGTTACATCTATTATGAGACACATTTTATTTTTGTTTGAGATATAGTAGTTATGAACATTGATGCTCATGGCCTCAGTATGGGATCTTGGGTTCTATTCTAATAGAAAAATGGGGTTTTCCTAGTGAAGGGTTTCCCTATATGTGGCTCCCGATTTGGTCCATCATAAATTTTTATTCACCTATTTTAGAAGGGTAAGGCATGGATAGAAAAAAATGACCTTGAACTCTACTCTTATCCACCATACATTCACGTGCAATATATCATGTGGCCCCAAAAGTTGTCATATCTCAATGTGAGTGCTTAGGCGAGTTCCAACCCTATAAAGTGTCAAGTTGTCTCAACATTGTAGATAGCGTCTAAATTTCTTTAGGGACTTACAATAGTAGCATACCTTTACTCTCAAGTAACATTTGATGTCCATATATGGGTAGTTTTCACATTACCTTATGCTTAGGGAGTCTTTCTTGTGACAATGAGTTTTCCTCTACCTGATCAATAACCATGAATTGTTTTTAGTTAAGGTTGGCATATTTTAAGGTTTGAATTTGAACCAGCTTACTATGTAGGCCTCAAGAAAATAGTTGTGTTTCTTACATCATAGGCCCATAATGATAGTGTTGGATCCCTTGTTGCCATAGATCCTCCATGGGTAACACTTGTTTTAAATAGGAAACATGGTGTTTAAAGTAATTTAATTGCAATTTTTGGGTGGGGTATTTGGCCCCAATGATCCTCCTCCATGTAGGCTTGATGTTGATGAAGTTTTCTCATTAGAAGTAGTAGTGTTTGATGAGGTTGGCATTGGTATGGTAGATATAAATATCCCCATACACATCTTTTAGGCACACAAAACCCAACCATATATTTCATGGATGATGTAGGGTCCCTCCCATATTGGATAAAACTTTACCTTGGTATCAATATTCCAAGTGATACGAAACATTAGGCTTCTTATCTGGAAATTGCAGAGGTGGACCATCTTACTGAATGAATAAATACTCTGACCAAACTACAATGTGTGTAATGCTAAGATTTTGTCCATTCTTCTTTAAGTGCGTCAAGGCAATACATGAAATTTTTGACCTATTCGACCTTAAGGATTTCACCTTCTTTTAGTATTTGGAGGGATGGATCTTAAACTCCACTAGTAGGACTATCTCATACCGTATATCCAATTTTGTGGATTTTGAATGCCTATTTTACCATCATATTAATAATTTAACAAGGTCTTATTTTGATAAATCTACTTGTTTTGACACTTCTAAAGTAACCACCCTTACTCCCTTCCCTTTCTTTTTATGTACAAGAAATGTACAAGAATGGATATTAGAAAGACTGATGATAGATGGGCCTCCATCATTAGTGGTCGATGGACCTTCAACACCAATGACCGCTGGCTTCAACAACATCAATGACCGTTGAACACGAGGACCAATGACTGTCGGCCTTGGCATCCTCAGTGACCATGAGGACCAAAGACCAATGGGGCACTACCATCGACGACCTCTAGATCTACAGTCCCAATGACTACTAGGAACCTACAATACAAGTGACTGACGGGAGTGGTGCCTCGAGAGTCGTGCCTATAAATAGCCAACTATTTTAGTCATGAAGGAGGGCATTACAATGTGTGAGAGATGATGAAGTGTTGCTGCACCGCACAACCATCTTGTCATCAGTTCGAGATCTCTGGAGATGAGAGTCTGAAGGAGATCCTGTGCGTCCGCCATCATCAAGCCCCGCTAGTTCCTTCTTTGAGAGGAGGATTAGCCATCTTCAACGTCCACTCCAGACCCAGATTTGAAGAATATGTGCATAACCCTTGGTCATTTGTGGTTACAGGTGTTGTATCTCCCTTCTTCTTCTCCAGATATGTTCATCCTCCTTCATATCCTTCATCCATTTCATCGTCCCCTCTTCATGTATGATTACACTTGTAAATCTATAATGCTAATCACCACCATGAGTGGCTAAACATATAACTTGGGTTGGGAGTAGCCACTGAGGCTTTCTCAACATGTAAATACTTCTATCCATTGAATATATTCTCGTAGCAATGATTATCTCCATACTCTTGGTCTTAATTCTTCACTTTTCTGACTAGCTACCATCTTGTGATGTTTGATTGTTAGTACCTTTAAAGAGTAGTATTAAACTTATATAAATGTTATGGAGTTGTAGGAATGAATGAGAATGTTGGGATGCTTAAGCTAATGATCATATGTTTATATTGTGATTGTTTGTTTGCCATAATGAAAGAGAGAGAACCTATTAATCTAGAACTATCCCAAGATCGAAAGAGGAGGGAATAGTCATCTATGATGATTGCTTGTAATCTTGATAAGGGTATACAATGGGTGTGAGTATTGCATGTTGATGAGAGACTTTAGAGGTGAAACCAAATCCAAGTTCCCATCCATACTTGACATGTTACTCTTTGATTTTACTTGTTCTCTTGGTTTTCTACTTGTTTTACTTTACTCGTTTGTTGAAGTACCATCATTTCGTAAGGAACATCAAACTTGATTACACCCTTTGGTGGTGTAACTAAGCCAAGATTCTACATTCTTAACACATACCACTCCTTGTCCCCGTGGATCGACCCCAATCTATTACATCAAGCCTTGCATAATAGTTGCGGGGGATGAGTGTCAGGTTACAAATTTAAGAGTCTGACTACTCTAGATTTTCTCCTTTTTAGATGTGTGATTTAGGCTTGTCAACTTTTTTTGGGTTATAAATGGGCGTGGGAGGTACTACTATCATACCCTCTACTCATATAGTAAAATAAGTAGCAAACCAAGAGAACAAGTAAAATCAAAGAGTAACATATCAAGTATGGATGGAAACTTGGATTAGGTTTCACCATCTAAAATTTCTCACCAACATGCAATACTCACACACATTGTATACCCTTAGCAAGATTACAAGCAAACATCATAGATGTCTATTCCCTCCTCTCTCAAGCTTAGGATAGATCAATATTAGTAGGTTGTCTCTCTCTTGAGTTGGAAAAAAATAAGTCACAATATAACCATATGATCGTTGGCTTAAGAATTCCATCATTATCATGAATTCTTGCAACTCCATAACACTTAGGTAAGGTCAATACTACTCTTTATAGGTACAATCAAACATTAAAAGATGGTATCTAATCATACAAGTGAAGCATTAAGACAAAGAGTATGGAGATAATCATCACTAAGAGCATATATTCAATGGATACAAGTATTTACATGTTGACAGAGCTTTAATGGATACTCCCAACCCAGGCTATATGTTTAGCCACTCATGGTGGTGAGTAACATTATGGATTTACACGTGTAATGATCCATGGAGAGGGGACGATGAAATGAATGAAGGAGATGAAGGAGGATGAACATATCTAGAGAAGAACAAGGGAGATACACCACTTGTAACCACAAATGACCAAGGTTGATGCATGTCTTCTTTGGATCTAGATATGGAGTGAACATCGAAGATGGTTGCTCCTCCTCTTGAAGAAGGAATTTGTCAGGCTTGGTGATGATGGAGGTGTGGGATCTCCTTCAGACTCTTATCTTAAGAGATCTCGAACTAATGGGAAGATGTATGTGCAGTCTGGAAACACTTCTCCATCTGTCACACATCATGATCCCCCCTCATGACTGAAATGGTTGGCTATTTGTAAGCATGAGTCTTGAGGCAATGATACCATCAGTCACTTGTACTGTAGGTTCCCAACGGTTGCTGGGACTGTAGACCTGATGATCACTGATGGTAGTCCCACATCAGTCATCGGTCCTCATGGTCGATGAGGACGCCAAGGCCGGCGATCAATGGTCCTCATGTTTAACGGTCGCTAATGTTTTTTAAGCCATTGATGGGTGGTGTGGAAGGTCCATCGACCATTGAGGATGGAGGCCCATCGACTGCCAATCTTTCCAAGCTCCATTGTTGTGCATTTCATGTACATAAAAAGAAAGGGAAGGGAGTAAGGGTGATTATTTCAGAAATGTCATAACAAGTAGATTTATCGAAATAACAACTTGTTAAATTGATAATGTGAGGGTAAAATAGGGACTCAAAATCCACAAAATTGGATGTTATAAACCCCCCAAACTTAAGATCTAGCATGTCATCATGCTAACAAATAGAATTAAGGCGTCTAACGACTTCAAAGGGGTTTATTAGATTTTTTTTTGGAGTGTGAAGAATGTCATTACGCCAGCCTTAAGTCAAGACATATGTATCATGGCTAGGAGTGGTAAATTCCAAAGATTCTCCTTCTCAGATCAGGAGTTGTGTTACTTGTATTGCCTATTATGGCCTTATGAGGAAGGATTTCTCCATCATGATGCACCGATGATCCCTTTACTGGCCGTACTTCCGCAAGGTTCTTGTTATAGGTAGATTTCATACCCAACTTTTATTTTATGGAGATCCTAGATATTGTTCTAGGGTAGGCTAAGGGTTAAGTGTTTCCTACCTTTCATAGGTTCACTCAACCATGATTACTGTTGTAGTGTTACCCAATTTGGGTCTTGAGTAATCTCAAGTGGTATGTGAGGTTCCCCTCGAAAGGCATGTGGGAAGTTTGGCTTCTGAGCTTGTTCCCCTCAGCATATTTTGAATTTTGGGCACAACTTTCATGATTTTATTCCACTAGGATTTTATTCTTGCTCACATGCTTAGGGGTAATAGGATTTTGAGGATGTTTTGGGCCGTAAAGCCTCTTTTTTATCCCAAAGTGGGGATTTATGCACCTGAAGGGGTAGTTATTTCCTCTTTGCCAAGGTTATGTGCTTTTGTACCTATACTTGAGATGTAGGGTGATCAATCGAGAGTGTATCAAACTATATCCTCCTTACCTTGAGGGTTCATCTTGGAATAATAGGCATCTTTTTGCATTTTACAGTATACGTGGATAAGCCTGATGTACTAAACATTATCACATTTGTCTTTTAGGTGAATTAGATAGCCCAAATCCTTGATTCTTGAAATAATTACGCTAAGCGTTATCTGAAGACAAGAAAGTCTAAGAGTGGATTTTATGACTAAATTCAAGAAAATTGGATCCAAAACTTGCCCATGGATAGATTCTTTTAAAATTAGCAAAAAGTTATAGTTTATGTTCAAAAGTTCCATTTTTTTTTTAAATTTCCAGTTTGGGTTTATGTGCAAAATCAAAATTGTGAAATCAAAAGTTGAAAGTTTAGGTAATCAAATTTTGATGACTAGAGGGAATGAGAGTAGCGAAAGATCTAGAGGGGGTGAATAGAGCTTTTGATAATTTTAAGATTAATTTAAAACTTAACTTGCAAAAGAGAAGTAGATACAAAGAGGAGACACACAAATTAGAGTGGTTCCATCCTTCAAAGTTGAACGATGTCATTCCACTACCCAATTGTATATAATTGGGATTTTGCAAGTGATTATTTTTATTACCTCTCAAGGAATTACAATAAAATATAAGCACTTAACCTCAACCTCTTCTTTACTAAGATGCGGAAGAGAACCCAAGGAGAGGATGACGATCTACCTCTACCACCTTGATGCAACCTTCACCTCCTTGAAGTAACGTCAATTACCTTGGAGCAGCCTTCACACCTTGAAGTAGCACCAATCACCTAGGAGCATCCTTCACGCCTAGAAGTAGCTCCACTCGCGTAGGAGCAGCCTTCATGCCTTGAAGTAGCTCTGAGCAAACTCGCTTAGACAACCTCCCACACTTGGAGTAGTCAAGGAGCACAATCATAAGAACTTAGAAAAGTAGAATGGAGGAATGAGAGTTACACCAATGTAATACAATGATTTGATCCTTTATTAATCATTAGACCTCCTAATCACTTAAGATGGATGTTGCTAGATGTTGTCTAGGAGAATGTAGCTATAGGACACTAGCTAAGAGCTCAATGAAGAAGATAGCACATGTATTTCAGCTATGTTGCTCTCTAGAATGATTGCTCAAGTGTAAATTGTGTGTTGTGGTGTCCTAAGGTCACCTCTATTTATAGGAATTAGTTGTAGGTGACTAGGGTACTTTGGGGAAGTGTCTAGAGGGTTGTAGGAAGAGATGTAGCTGTCAGAGTTGGATAAAATTAGGTGCAATGGCTAGCTTAGTAGAGTTTAGAAAGAACAATCCAGAACCCAATTCGGTTGACAAGTTTTTCGACCGACCATGTCTGGGTAAAAAATTTCTTCAATTGAGACTGAGTCGAATGCACATCTATTCCAATGACTATCCTCAACTACCAACTACTCAGTCTAATGGCCATATTATTTGGACCGAATGTGTTTGGTTGACATGTTTTTTGACCGAACTGGATGTAGAGCACAAATGTGTAAAGTTTCGACTGTTGCTTTGACTCCTCGATCAAGGTGGTTCTTGGTCGACAATTTTCTTGACCAAGAGATTTTTGGTAGAAAAATCCATGTAGATGGGTGTGTAAAATTGTGGAAAAACTACCAATTGATTTTTCTAATAAAGGATAACGACTCTAGACTCTAAGGGGGGACTGGTGTGATATTCTCAAGGCCACACACTAGCCAACTAAAGGTGGCTAGATGCAACCCTAAGGGAAAACACACATATCTCTCAAAATTTGTATATGGACCTAGTCTACCACACAGGCTCAACTAATCACACATACCTACAAGTGTACAAGGTTGTGTTGTAGTATAGGCTAGTGGTAAGATTAGGGTTGATCCTAAGGGATAGAGGGGGCACTGAATCTAGGTTAATGTTAGCTATGTTCCTAAAGCAGAGTCTAGGGTTTGAGGGTTTAAAGTTGAGTTTGGTTTGATTATGATACGATTGCAAGCAGGAACAAGCAAGAAAGAAACTAGGTTAACAAAAACCCTAGATTACCTTAAGCAAGTTAGGACTAAGGAACTAGGAAAGACAAGCAACTATACTAGAGCAAGGAGTTACACTACACTAGCAAGGCAATTTATCAAATAAGAAGCAAGCTAAGCAACAAGACAAGTAAGAGCCTACGTTATCACTAACTAGCTAAATTAACACAAGCAAGCTCAAAAGAGCCCTAACTACTTGAAAAAGAGCTAACTATCTAGAACTAAGCAACTAACAAAAGCAATTAACTAAACTAGCATTAACAAGCTAAGAAGGCAAGAGTGGGTTTTAAGCAATTAGATGGATAGGTGGGCCGTTTAGGAATAAGACTTGATATTAGTTGGGGGAAAGTCAACATAACATTCAATAATCATATTTCAATCTAGATTACCAAACCAAACAACAAGGCAAGTGCTATTAGAATATACCATATACTACTAGTTGGAGAACTAGGGCTAGATGTAATTCTAATAGGACTTGACAAGTCTAGGTTTCTAGGGTAAGTGTTATTAGGGAAATTGAGAGCCAAGGGTAGGAATTGGAGTAGAGATGAGGATGTTTCACCTCATGTTACTTGCTATCTAGCCTTTAGGAAACTCTAGACCATTGCACTAATCACACTTACACTAGATACTTAGATCTCACACTTACTTGTAGAAGAAGGGAGATGCATGTAGGAACCAAGGGAGCTAGCTAGGGATCTACTAATTGGACCTAGGAGCCATTCCTAAGATTGCCACATACATTCCATTTCCTCCTAGAAGCTAAGTGTCATCAAGCATCATAAAACACACTGATTATGTTTAAAAGGACAAACCACATGCAAGATAATGGGAAATGAGATAGAAGCAAGAGGCAATCATCATAGAATGAAATTATGTTCCATACATGTTATTTCCCCCCAACATGGTATCAAAGTCACATTCTAACCCCAAACATCCCACCACTAGGGGCTTAGCTAGACATACTCAAAGAAAAGATAAAGGAAATAAGAAGAATGGGGTGAGAATCCTTGGAGCTCAGAGTATCTTCTTCTTCTTCACCTCCTAGGTGCTGTAGGGTGTGGATACTCCTATAAGGGGGTGAAAAGCATGGAAATATGGGTGATTATGGAAGGGATCCTAGAAAACTAGGTTTCTATGGTGGAAATAGAGTGGAATATGGAGTGAGAGGTAGGTGAGTGGAGTAAATGCAAGGAAGGGGGTGAAGGATCTCTAGAGTAGCTAGGAAGAGGCTAAGGGAAGCTAACCTTCATGTTGTGACTGCCACCTATGTATATATAGGTGGTGGGGAGGCACTAGGGTAAGTAGGGGCAAAATGGAAAAAACAATGGAGAAAATAGGTAGGTTTAGGTGGTCACCACAGCCATGGTGAGGTGCCATGGCCGAGGTGGGGGTTGCATGGAACGATTGTGGGCAGTCGAATGGCCGAGGTGGAAGGTGGAGTTGAAGTATAAGTGTGTATGGTGGCCACGACTGTGTGGGATGCCACAACCATGTTGGGTAGAGGGTACCACGTCTGTGTGGGATTCCACGACCGTGCTGGAGGAGGTAGCCACAGGCAAAGTCATCTTGAGGTCATTTTGTCTTCAGCTAGCCATGATGTGGTGAGAACCACGGGCGAGGTGGCCTTCAAGGGCCGTGCTGATGACCACGACCGTGGTCATTCATGTGTACATTGATCCAAGTCCTTTTTGATTTTTGGGATCTTCATGCATAAATCACCATGTCCGTATTGGTGACCACGGGCGAGGCAGGAGGCGCTGGCCATAGCCATGCTAGGGACCACGATTGTGGGGTGTTCAGTGACCATGGCCATTGTAATGACCACAGATGTGATCATGGATGTGTAAATTAAGCGACTTCCCCGTGACTTTTGGAACTTAATTCCCCACGACCGTGGTGATGTTCCACGACCGTTTTGGGGCTTCTTGGTGCTG
Source organism: Alisma plantago-aquatica (assembly GCA_963693085.1). Lineage (NCBI taxonomy): Eukaryota > Viridiplantae > Streptophyta > Magnoliopsida > Alismatales > Alismataceae > Alisma > Alisma plantago-aquatica. The sequence goes on along the minus strand of OY856409.1, from coordinate 1,706,640,085 downwards.
ATTATCCACTTCAACTTCTTCATCTATCCTCCTTTTTCTTTGAATTGCTCTTGTGCATCCAAGGGAAGCTCGGGGAAGAGATAGGTCCACTCTTGGGGTGTAAGAATCCAAATACGTTCTTCATCTCTCTTCCATGCATCAATGCATGCGTAAGTGCCCTTAAATACACAAAAAAGGAGGCATAAGTGCATTTGTCATAAAAGATCATATTGGAGGAACTAGCTTCTAATATACAATGTTTAGATGTGATTATCATGCAAAAAGACATGGCATGAAGTCCTAAAATAGGGCTGCATCAGGAACCGAACTAAGGGTTCTAGGTGGATAGGGAAAATCTAACGCTTGATTTTACATGACTTCAAGATACTTGTACATTATACACTTGTACAAGTTATTACAAGTTGTAAAAAACATGAAAATACAAGCATTTAGATATTTGGGCTTCATATATCCATTGAGTGTGATCTCCTTGAACCCTAAAATACTCATGTAGCAAGTTAGACCCATAAGAATGAAATGTTTGCCATCATCAAAAGAGAGGATAAGCTAATGTCGAATTTAGACAACATTCTCCTCCATTTTGAAGATGGCAATGTTTTTAAAAATAAGCAAAATATTTTAAAGATAAATTTCATACCTAAGAAGAACAAATCCTTTATTGGCATAAAAATGTGTGCTAGTATGCTTAGAGAGATATAGAACATGATATCCATCTTGTAAGTCATTTTATCACCAAATTTATTTTGGCCAAGAGAATAAAATAGTGAAACCATCATGAAGCTCAAGGAACATTTTGCTTTATATTTTATTTCTCCCACTTTGTCATCTCAAAAAGATAGCCAAATATTAAAATAACCCCCCTTAATAGGATATTCCCCCTTAATAAAGTACCCATAAAATTGAAAATGAATGTCCAACAAAAGTCACCAATTTAAGATGTATGTTAGAAACCAATAACAATACAACTAGCACAAATACTCTAAATCAATGGTATGGAGTGTTAAGTCCACCATGATATAGAGATGACATGAAGACCAAAATATAAAGACTGAGTTTTTCAACCATTTCCAAGGGATGTTAAGCCCAAAAATGATTAGAGAATCCTTTCAACTCAGAATGAAGTAAACAAAGATATCTCTAAACCAAATATACAGGATGTTAAGCCCATATTGGTGTATAGAGACCAGTAAAGAAAAAGTGAAAAGATATGCAAGATAAATCCAAAAATTCTTCAGGCACCCACTTAATCTCATATTAGAAAGATGAGCTCAAAAAAAGTTAGTGTTAAAGAAATCAATTAAAGATTACTCTCAATGTTTCTGATACTATCTTGGTCCAAAAGATATCCTGCTTGCAAATTGTAAATGATACATCTTGGTTTGTTACACTAACGAGTTTCAATCATAAGAATGATCTTTTACTCAACTAGCTATTTCCCGCAAGTATACTAGAGTAGTTGTAGTTGAGGTCGAACACAAGGAGCATTGGTTAGCTAGGCGCAAGAGTTATGATTTTCAATAATCTAGATCGTTGTACACAAGATGATTGGATTAGAACAACTAAATTATATATTTAAAACAAAATAGCAAATTATCACTTAAGAAAGGTTAAGATTAAGATTTAGGAGGATCCTAGACTTGGGATTTCACTATCACATCATAGCTTATATTAAAATACGAATTTAAACATGTTAATTAACTTACAAAGGAGGTTTGTAGTGATCACTCACCTCTCGATGAAGTGATGACAATTCTAACTCCATACATCACTCTCGTGTATGTATTTCATTTCGAATCACAAACCTTGCTCCTCAACTTAATCCCAGTCACTCTCGCAGTCAAGAACAAATTGCCAAAAGAGTAACTCCATACTCTCAAACACAACATCCCAGATTATGAAAGAAATCATAAAACATGCAAGTATGATGGCCAATCACACAAACAAGCATTTCAGATCTGAAACAACTCTTGGAACATGCAAGCAACTAACATTTAGTACGAAATTCATATGTTCATACAAGCTATGACATGGGAGTTACTCTCCCATGTCCAAGATTTAGATTCTACTCATCCATGGCTAGCGAAAGAAGGTACAAGCAGCCGAAAACATCAAAGGACATAGTAAAAGAGTAGAAAGAACTAGTATGTCCATGAGAAGTAGTAGAATGAAGAAGAACTCTGGCTAAAAGTCAAGCTCTGTCCTTGCTTGCTGCACTTTCTCCAGATTTCTTCACTCCCAAGCAGATAGAAAAGGAAGAAGAAGATCCTTGCTACAAATATTGAAGAAGAAGGAAGAAGCAGAGGGTTCTCTCTCGAGTAACCACCTCATATATCCCTTGGTATCCTCCAACTTCTCCTTGATCTCCCTTGCTTGAGCCCCACTCCAAAAGATCCCAAATAGTCTGTGATAACTGTCCCAAGATGAGTTGAGGTCATATATATACGTGTGAGACAGTTAAATTCGTGTTTGAGTGAAATCAGTAGGTCACACGACGTGTCGTTTATAAGACATGATGTGTCTTATGCAATAACTGAAGTTTGGATTGAGTTATGGGAGGTTACACGACATGTTTGTAATAAGACACGACATGTCTTTAATAAGACACGATGTGTCTTTAATAAAACACAATGTGTGGCTGCAAATCTGGAGTTTTGCATTCAATTTCTGGACTGAGACACGGGGTGTCTTTTTAAGACACGGCGTGTCAATGGCTGTTCTGGGTTGTTTTGGGCTGCTGTGTATTCTGCTCATAACTTACGGCGTGTAGGTCAGTTTTACATGCCGTAAAAAGTGGTATTTGCGTAGTTTCGAACCCCAAACATATAGATACTTGAGGAGTGATCCAGTAAGTGATAATATGATATATTACTCATCATTTCATTGCAAAATGTAGTACCTACAATCCAAACCATGAGACGAGTAAGAATAGCTAAAAATATAGAATCTAGCATGAATGAGAGCGATCAAGCTTAAACCATTGCTTGTCCTCAAACAAAAAGAGCATAGAAACCCAAATGAAGGAATTGTCAAGTTCATGCATAAATCAAATGAACTAAAAGATGTGTATATGACCAAACCAACCATGATCAACATGTTTATACTCATAGCCATCAATTCAACTTAAATACCCAAGAAAGATATTTTTAGTTCACCAGGGGTGGCCATAATTAAATGAATCAATCAAATAAATAACACTAAGTATAATTTGGATGACCAAGCCAAATAATTAGTGGATGTGCAACTCAAACTCTCAACTATTAAGGTAAAATGATGATATCTTAGTTAAAATTGACAATTTTAGCTGTACTCTCCTTCTTTCCCAAAAATGATATGACAATGGATTATGGGTTCCGACACTCGACTGCTAATGTAGGCTTATGCACATGTGGAATATTGGGTGGAGTATTTTACCCTCTTTTAAGACATACCACCTAACCATCGTGGCCAGATCAGACTTACACTAGGCTAGCATGATATGTGGGTGGTTTAGCCATCTTTTTTATGGGGTATAAAGATGAGATAAGCCAAAAGAAATTTTAATTTTTTTCCAAAACATAGGAGAGTCAACTAAATTGCAACATTAGCTAGATTTCCTTCATTTGTTTTGATTTTGTTTTGTTAAAAGAGTGTCTGAAAATGTACTAAGAGCTTGGCAAGGGCATCCTATATTCCAAATGATGTTGTAAAGTTGATTTACTCACAAAAATTGAAACCATTACATGTTTTAAGGAATTAAGGATGTGTAAGATGAATTTTTAGACTGGAAGCATAAACTAGAGTTAAGCACATGTTGATGGCCAAAAGGTTTCATTTGATTGATGCATGCTTTTTACAATTTCTCCAAATGATATTTCTCATCAAAAGAGGACAATCAGTTAAGCGTAGGAGTTCAATCCACATATAAAAGATGGGTCTCAAATCAAACTGGATTTTCCACAAGAAGAGCAAAACTAGAAACAACAACTAAAAAAAGATAATAAAAAGGAAATAAAACTACACTGCACTACCGGCCGGTTGCTCTCCCCCTAAGCTTGAAATTTGTAGTGTCTTCACTGCATATAACAAACTTAAGAGGATTGCAACCAGATACCTGTCATGGTGAATGATGGAGATAGAGGTCTATTGCTTTGATTTGCAGTTGGAAATTATTGCGCTAAAGATTGATGCCTCCTTACAAATATGTCCTTGATTTGGGGCAAACGAAAACACCTATGAGATGCAGCAAGAATAGTCTTTTGTACGCCAATACTATTTTTCTTTTCATTCTCCTTTAAAGCATCATCAAAATATGAGTTGGGAAGACTATTCTCATTATAAAGCAATGTGTCATCTAGAGTGTGAGGAGGAAGGACATGTGGCTTGCTTAAAGAATATAAAAGTAGATCATTTGTTGTAGCTTTCTCCCCTTGATTTTCAGCTTCATAATCCTCATAGGTATCAACATCATCATATCCTGAAGGATATACTTCTATGACAACACCATTCTTCAATGTCACCGGCCTGAAATATGTAGGATTCATCTCCGGTGGACTTGGCAAGAAATGTGGAAATGCTTCTTTGCTAGAAAGAGTTTGCTGGGCAATTTGTTTATCCAAGATGTGTGCATGAGTGGAAATATCGTCCACCTTAGAAGAGAGTTGGCAAATGGCACCCTTCATTGATTGTCTTTGTTGATGGAACTCCTCATTTTGCTACATTTGAGTTGAAATAAATGTTTCAAGCATGGACTCTAATCTAGAAGTTACTTGTGGTTGTTGTGGTTAAATGAAATTCAGGTTCACATTGCCGTAGAAGCTCGGTGGAGTGTAGCCCATTGGAGAATAAATAGAAGAAGCACAACATGTAGAAGATGAGTGTCTAAGCAACCTACATGCATCACAAAAAATATTGGATGCTTGAAATGGTTGTGTGCTTAGCTTCTCAAACCTTTGTGATAAAGTGTCTAGCTTTGGTGCAATTATGTATATAGCATCAACCATGTGACTCCCCACTTGTATCTCGGATGTAGTAGCTGAATAAGATGGATGGTAGCTTTTATCCGAGCTCCATTGGCAATAGTTTGCTGCCATATCTTCAATAATAGCATAAGCTTCTCCATAAGATTTGTTCATTAGAGCTCCATTTGCAGGTGCATCAATAGATAATTTTGTATTGTAGCACAAACCATTGTAGAAAGATTGCAATAGAAGCCAATTGCTTAGACCATGATGTGGACAAAGATGCTGGAGATCTTTGAACCTCTCCATGTATCATACAATTTCTCTTCATCCCTTTGAGAATAATTGATGAGTTGATTCCTTAGATGTGCGGTCCTTCTAGGTGGAAAGTATTTTGCCAAAAAGACTTTTAGAATCTCCTCCCAAGTGTTGATGGATTTCTTTGGAAAGGAATAGAGCCACACCTTGGATCTATCCCTAAGGGAGAATGGAAAAAGGAGTAGTCAGATCCCTTTAGTAGGAATGCCATTTATCTTTATGGTGATTAGCAACTACAAAAATTTAGCAATGTGGAGTTTGGATCCTCCATTGGTGTCCCTCCAAATGAATTCACCTATAGAAATTGTATGATGACTGGGCTAATAGAAAACTCCTCTCCCTCAAATTCTGAAATATTAATTGGCCCACTCATGTGCATTATAGCTGTACCAAAATAGTCCTTAAGAGGAAGGTCATCCTCCTTGACTAGTTCTTCATGTGGATTCAGAGGATTATGTGGATGTGGCATAGATGGTGGTGGTGTATGTGGTATGGATGTAGGTGGTTGATATGAGGGTGTGGAAGAATGTGGTATGGGTGTTGGTGGTGTATATGATGGTGGTGAATAAGGTGTGAATGATGGTGGTGTGGATGAAGGATGTGTGGACGAGGGTGGTGCATATGAAGGTGATGTGGATGAAGGTGGCATGAGTGAGTGTCATTTGGATTATGGTGACATGGATGATGATTGTGTGGGTTGTTATTCCTCCATACATGTTTGGGTTTCACTCCTTCTTGCTCCATGAGAGCTGCAAATGATGTGTTCATTTTTTGAATGTAGAGATATGCACGGTTCAAGGATCTTTTTATGAACATCCTGTATGCTCCTGCAAATAAACAAGGTGAGTGAGATACAAAAACAAACATGGAAGATACAACAAATTATGATGATCATGATGAATTATGGGTATGATGGTGGATATGAAGGTTGTGATCTAGTCTTATTTATTTATCAACAACTCTTACTCTAATAGGAATATTGATGCTCCCCGACAACGACGCCAAAAACTTGCTGGTTTGTTATACTAACGAGTTTCAATCATAAGAATGATCTTTTACTCAACTAGCTATTTCCCGCAAGTATACGAGAATAGTTGTAGTCGAGGTCGAACACAAGGAGTGTTGGTTAGCTAGGCACAAGAGTTATGATTTTCAATAATCTAGATCATTGTATACAAGATGATTGGATTAGCATAACGAAATTATAGATTTAAAACAAAACAGTAAATTATCACTTAAGAAAGGTTAATATTTAGATTTAGGAGGATCCTAGACTTGGGATTTCACTATCAAATCATAGATTATATTAAAATATGAATTTAAACATGTTAATTAACTAGCAAAGGAGGTTTGTAGTCATCACTCACCTCCCGGTGAAGTGATGACGATTCTAACTCTATACATCACTCTCGTGTATGTATTTCATTTCAAATCATAAACCTTGCTCCTCAACTTAATCCCAGCCACTCTCACGGTCAAGAACAAGTTGCCAAAAGAGTAACTCCATACTCTCAAACACATCTTCTCAGATTATGAAAGAAAGCATAAAACATGCAAGTATGATGGCCAATCACACAAACAAGCATTTTAGATCTGAAACAACTCTTGAAACATGCAAGCAACTAACATTTAGTACAAAATTCATATGTTCATACAAGCTATATCATGGGAGTTACTCTCCCATGTCCAATATTCAAATTCTAATCATCCATGGCTAGAGAAAGAAGGTACAATCAATAGAAAACATCAAAGGACATAGTAAAAAAGTAGAAAGAACTAGTATGTTTGTGAGAAGTAGTAGAATGAAGAAGAACTCTGGCTAGAAGTCAAGCTCCATCCTTGCTTGCTGCACTTTCTCTAGATTTCTTCACTCCCAAGCAGATAGAAAAGGAAGAAGAAGATCCTTGCTGTAAATATTGAAGAAGGAAGAAGAAGAGGGTTCTCTCTCGAGTAACCACCTCCTATCTCCCTTGGTCTCCTCCAACTTCTCCTTGCTCTCTCCTTCTTGAGTCCCGCTCCAAAAGATCCCAAATAGTATGTGATAACTATCCCAAGACAAGTTGGGGTCATATATATAAGTGTGAGATAGTTAAATTTGTGTTTGAGTGAAATCTATAGGTCACACGATGTGTCTTTTATTAGACACGGTGTGTCTTATGCAATAACTGAAGTTTGGATCGAGTTCTGGGAGGTTATACGACGTGTCTTTAATAAGACACGGTGTGTGCATGCGGTTGCAAATCTGGAGTTTTGGATTCAATTTCTAGACTGAGACACGGGGTGTCTTTAATAAGACACGTCGTGTCTTTTTAAGACACGACATGTCAATGGCTGTTCTGGGTTGTTATGGGCTGCTGTGTATTATGCTCATAACGTATGACATGTAGGTCAGTTTTACATGCCATAAAAAGTGGTATTTGTGCAGTTTCAAACCCCAAAACATGTAGATACTTGAGGAGTGATCTAATAAGTGATAATATGACATATTACTCATCATTTCATTGCACAATGTAGTACCTACAATCCAAACCATGAGACAAGTAAGAATAGCTAAAAATATAGAATCTAGCATGAATGAGAGTGATAATTGAGTCAAAACAACATGGATATGCAACCAAACATGATCCAAAATATGATATGAAATACACACATAAATACACAAAGGGAGTTTCAATCATAGGTCACAATAATCTTTTATTATGTTAATTTAGATTGCCCAAATGAATGATCAAATGCACATAGATATACATGTTAAAATCCAATTCAATTCTTTCAAATGATCCTTTTAGCATTAATATATATGCAAGTGGTGATCCTTTAGCATTAATATATATGCTTCAAAGATTTTATCATTTTGAGTTTTTAAACTAAACTAATTTTTGAATATCAATATTAGTTGTAAGTGAATGATTTTATTTTCAATAAACAGTTATGAGAGAACTACCTTTGGTCGATTTTTTCTTCGACTGAAAGATCCCTCGACGGAGGTCTTTGTCAACCAAGATGAAGTTCTACATGTTTTTTTAGTGAATGAAGCATTTCTAAAGTAAACAAATCATACCATTTACACTTGTTTTATTATGAATAGGACAAATAAGCAATCAAACAAAGATATACAAGTTAAATCACATTTTAGTTGAGATAAGACTTATATGCATTTCACAATGAAGTTTAGGCCAAATCTCAACAAATTATCTTAAAATTTCTAAGTTTTAGGTTTTGGAACCCAAACCAAATCCGTGTCATTATTCTTCTTGTAACGGCAAGAGAATGAATAATTTCCAAGACGTTGACAGTAGTTACAAGTAATAAAGTCAATTTGGTTTCTCTTCTTCTCAACATTTTGGACATGTTCTACATGATTCTTGGGCACAAATATAGTTTTTGTTTTAGGGGCTTGTGTTTTTCCAACTCTAGGCTTTTGATGAGGTTTTCCTTTAGGTGCATAGACTAGGCCCCTTCTTCGAACCTGTTCAGTGGTGCTTTTCAAAACTCTATCAAGCATATCATCATGTTTTAAATTATCAATATATTTATATAATTTAGCAATTTCAACAAGTTTCTTTGTAAGATCAAGATTTACTCTAGCTAAATATGAAAGAAATGAATCTCTTTCTCTAACAATGATGTCATAATCTAAATGATGCATAAAATAGACTGGGTTTGATAATCCTTTAACTTATCTAGCAATTCAACCTTTTCTTGAGAAAGAAGATCATTATTATTTTCTAAAACAAACAATTTAGCATTATAATCATCAATGAGGCTTTCAAAGTATCATTTTCAGAAGTAAAGTCATTTAGTTTATCATGTAACTCCTCATTGACTTTATAAAGCTTTTTTAATTTTCTTTTGCAATCAATATATTTAATATGAGTTTCTTCAAGACTATTAACTAGATCCGTTTTAGATAATTCAAAATATCTACCTCATTTGAGTCTTCATCTTCATTTTCCTTAGCCATGAGACACTCCACTTCTTTTTCTCCACTCTCGCTATCATCACTTGATTCATCCCAAACTACTTTGTAGGCTTTGTCTTCCTCAGCCATGAGACACTCCACTTCTTTTTCTCCACTCTCGCTATCATCACTTGATTCATCCCAAACCGCTTTGTAGGCTTTTTCTCCCTTGTCCTTCATCTTGAAAGAGTATTTATTTCCCTTCTTGATTTTAGGACACTCATTCTTTACATTCCCTTCTTTCTACATTGAAAGCACCTAAAGGAAGAAGAGGAAGAAGCACTATAATTTTTTTAGGTTATACCTTCTATATTTCTTACCATTTACAATGAGTGCATCTTCTCCGTCATCTCCTTCCCTTGTCTTGTCACTTTCTTGAGTGATAACTTTTGATTGAGATTTGGTTGTAGCTTTTAGTGCAATGTCCTTCCTTCTCCCCTTTTGGAGTTTGACCTCCAGTCTTTCTTTTTCTTCAAGGGTGACCTCATGTGTCTCAAGGCTTCCAATGAGCTGCTTTATCATCAATTTGGTGAGGTCATTGGTTTCTTCAATGGCTGTCACCTTGGGCTTGTACTTTGGAGGCAATGATATTAGTATCTTGGATACTTGATCCTCTTCACTAATGTACTTTCCCAAAGCATTCAAGCTGTTGATGATAGAAGAAAACCTAGCATACATCTCACTTACAGATTCATTAGGCATCATACAAAATTGTTCAAACTTTTTCTTAAGCATACTAATTTTCATATTCTTTACTTGAACAGTACCTTCATGTGTAACCAAAATTTTATGCCAAATCTCATAGGTGGTTTCACAAGAAGACATGTGATTAAGTTCACCAACAAATATTGAACAATATATAATGCTTACAACCTTGGCATTGAGTTGAACTTTCTTTACCTTCTCCGCATCCCATTTATCATAATTCATAGTTGGAAGATCATATAAATGCATCACCATTATCCATATATCCAAGATTATTCCTTAGAAGTAGAATTGCATCCTCCTTTTCTTATAGTTGTGGCTGGATCCATCGAATGGTTGTGGCTAACTCACGTACATCCCTTCAAGGTCGAGGTCACTCAACAAGTTTCCCCCCATGCTTCAAGACTTGTTGGAGATCCTTGAAGACCTACTCTGATACCAATTGAAATATCTATAGGGGGTGAATAGAGATTTTGATAATTTTAAGATTAATTTAAAACTTAACTTGCAAAAGAGAAGTGGACACAAAGAGGAGACACATGAATTAGAGTGATTCCACCTTCGAATCAAAGGATATCAGTCCACTACCCAATTGTCTCCAATTGGGATTTTGCAAGTGATCAATATTATTACCTCTCAAGGAATTACATTAAAATACAATCACTTAACTTCATCCTCTTCTTTACTGGGACGCGGAAGAGAATCCAAGGAGAGGATGATGATCCACCTCCACCACCTTGACGCATCCTTCACCTACTTGAAGTAGTGTCAATCACCTTAGAGTAGCCTTCACACCTTGAAGTAGCACCAATCACCTAGGAGCAACCTTCACACCTTGAAGTATCTACAATCGTCTAGGAGCAGCCTTCACACCTTGAAGTAGCTCCGAGCAAGATCCATCATACAACCTCCCACACTTGGAGTAGTCAAAGAGCACAATCACAAGAACTTCTCTAAGTAGATTAGAGAAAGGAGAGTTACACCAATGTCGTACAACACTTTGATCCTATATCAAGCATTAAACATCTTAATCACTTAAGATGGACATTACTATATGGTGGCTAGGATATTGTAGCTATAGGACACTAGCTAAGAGCTAAAGGAAGAAGATAGCAAATGTATTTCAGCTATGTTTCTATCTAGAATGACTACTCAAGTGTAACTTGTGTGTTGTGGTGTCCTAAGGTCACCTTTATTTATAGGAATTGGTTGTAGGTGACTAGGGTACTTTGGGGAAGTGTCTATAGGGTTCTAGGATGAGATATAGCCATTAGCATTGAATAAAATTAGGTGCAACGACTAGCTTAGTCGAGTTTAGAAAGAACAATCCAGAACTCAGTGCGATCGACATGTTATTCGACCGACCATGTCTCGATTGAGAATTTCTTAGACTGAGCCTGAGTTGAATGCACATCTATTCCAATGGCTATCTTCAACTACCAACTACTCGGTTTAATAGTCATATGATTTGGATTGAAGATGTGTTCGGTTGGCAAATTTTTTGGCCGAACTAAGATTTAGAGAACAAATGTGTAAAGTTTCAACCGTTGCTCTGACTCCTCCACTGAGGTAGTTCTCGATCGACAATGTTCTCGACCGAGATATTTTCAGTTGACATTTTTCTCGACCAAAAATTCCCCGTAAATGGGTCTATAAAATTGTGAAAAAACTATCTATTGATTTTTCTAATAAAGGATAATGACTCTAGACTCTAAGGGGGAACATAACTAAGGGTTCTAGGTGGATAGGGAAAATCTAACACTTGATTTTACATGACTTCTAGATATTTATACATTATACACTTGGACAAGCTATTACAAGTTGTACAAAACATGAAAATACAAGCATTTAGATATTTGGGCTTCGTCTATCCATGGAGTGTATCTCCTTGAACCCCGAAATACTCAAGTAGCAAGTGAGATCCACAAAAATGAAATGTTTTTCATCATCAAAGAGTGGATAAGATAATTCCAATTTAGGGCATGTTTGGTTTATTGAATTCCATTGGATTTTCAATAATCTGAGATTATCAAAATACATGATTAACATGGGATTATAGTAATCCCACATATTAATGTTTTATGTTTGGCTTTTTGGATTTAGTAAGTCCTAGATTATAAAATGTTATATTTGGTTTGTTGGATTTCAATAAAGGATATATACTTTTGATTCTAACTTTTAAAATTGCATATTTGCAAGCTATTTTGAATACATAATTACAAAACCATCTCGAACCCAGAATTTATAAATCCAAAATTTATTATAACTCATAATTATAATATCCAAAATCAGGTTCCAATCCCAATTTATAGAGTATTATTTTTAATACCAATACAAATCAAACGCCTACCAAAAGTTTCAAGGATTTTGTATGAATTACAAATAAACTTGAGGGCTAATAATTTTTCAAAATCCAATCAAATACCATCTAATGTATGGACACTATTTATTTTGATCAAATACACACAAAAATTCAAAATTTGATTACCATTCAAGATTTCAACCATTCAATTACATATCTAAATATTTTGCAATGCAACCCAATGCCTAGATTCCATCTTATTTTGCATAAAATACACATAAAATTCAAAATCCAATCACCATTCAAGATTTGGACCACTTAAACATAAATCCATTTTTTTTATAAATGCAATGACACAAACAACCATAAACTTGAGTGGTGAATGTTAACATTGATGCGAGGATTTTGAGTCACATTTATAGACTTGTTTTACTTGCGTTTTATGTGTTTATTGGTCACTTTGGTGGTTAATAGTACATAATTCACTTACTCTAGTCTATAATCTCTTTCAGTATCAAATCTCTCATATTTTATATTTTTGATCATAAACGATTATAATAATGGGTTTTATCTCAGCTGATTTGGCTTTGTCTTGCAATTTCAGGAAAAACATATATATACAGCTGTCGATGCCATCGACATCCGTCGATAGTATCGACATAGTCACAGAGAGAGAGCCGCGAGGAGCCAAGCAGTGTCGATACCATCGACTGGGAAGTCGATGGTAGCGAGTTACATTCAGGTTTCCCACAATCAGCCAGTCGATACTATCGACGGTCCCAGTTTCAGCGAAAGAAAAGTGACAAAACCGACGCCTAAGGGCGTCGATACCATCGACCCTCATTGATGGTATCGAGTCTGCATCAGGCTGAATGACAGAGAAGAAAAGAAAACTACTGATATCATGAAGGGTCGATACCATCGACCTGCGTCGATACCATCGACCCGCGTCGATGGTATCGATGCCGTCACATTATTATTTGTTTCAGATCGGCCCAAATCCAACAGTGGTGATATTTTGGCGATCTAACTTGGTGTTTATACCTAATGACGGTGGCCAGGAGCCATCTATCATGTCATTAGCCACTACACACATCCCAAGGAGAGTGGGAGAGGAGAACGGAGACCAGAAGCATGCCCTGACCGTTCCGAGAGCTGAAGAAGACGTTTTCCACCGCCGGAAGGCTGTAGATTGCACACTCTACGTCGAGGAACGCTTGGATCTTCTCAATTTAAGGGTTTACATCACTTCATCCACGTTTTTCTCCATGTTTTCCCTTTCCTTCATCATGTCTTGCTTTGAGATGAACATGCAGGGCTAATCCCCTTTGTCTTTAGGACCGGGAGTAGCCCGGGTAATCATTGTATGACGTTTTTATCATTGTAATTCATAATTTGTCTCTTAAATCTGTGGTATGATTTCGTTTTTTTCCATTATATCATTATGCCTGATCACCCTAATGATAATCTAATGCCTTTAATTGCTTTGAAAGAAGAATTAATGGTTGAAAAGAGACGAAATTCACATTAACTCATAAATTCCTTGAACAAGGTAATGTACGGTTAATGGTGGAAACCCAGAGGTTGATTCTAATGCACCTAGTTTAGGGTATAGGTTACTACGAAGGTGGAACCGACCTAGATTTAGGTAGTGAATTGTATCATGATAGTGAACAATTCTGACTACAGGCCACTGCCCAGAATAAGAGATGAATTTGATTATCTACATAGAAATAAATACAACGAGAACCCGCGGTGAAACCGCAATCCTAAAGATTCCCATCTAAATTGATTAAACTCAACATTTAATCGATTGCTTTACTTTCTTTTATTTTCTTTTTCTTTTTAATCAACTCTCAGAACCTTTTTTTACCGGTCTAGCTGATTGCGAACAGTTAGTAGTAGTCTACCGATAGTTCAGTGTCCCTGAGTTTGACTTGGGCCTCACAAAGGCCTATATTACATTGACGCGTGCACTTGCGTTTTATGCACGGTAAAAGCGTGTTAAGTTTTTGGCGCCGTTGCCGGGGACACGGAAATTTTCGGCACTACGAGTGCTGCAAGCGGCCACTCTAGACCATATTTTTTTATTATAAATTTTGAAATTCATTATTTATCCATCATATCTAGCAATAGTCTAGCTCTGTACTGAACCAAATTCATTTCCTTGCAGGTACCAGTGCATGGTGAAGACGCATAGTACAGACTACACACAATCATCATCAGAGGTCCCGTTCTGGGGATCAGACGATGAAGAGAACAATATTCACAATCAGGCTGAGGATATAGATTCGGAGTCTGAACCAGAAGCTATGGCTGAAGAACAGACAATATGGGAGAATATAAAAGCTTCTTCCTCGTCAGCAACGAAGGGACCAATAAAAAAACTGGCAGTCAACATTCCCACTTATAAGATTGACCCAGCACTGGTAAACTTGGTCAAGTCTCAAGCATTTCACGGGATGAAGAATGAGGACCCAGTTGCACACATCAGCACATTTGTGGAAAATTACGATATGATCAAGATAGAAAGGTTTCCACAAGAGACACTATATTTGAAGTTGTTTCCCAGCTCTCTTGCAGGTAATGCACGTGAATGGCTAAATAACCTAGATGATGAGACTGTCGAGACTTGGGATCAAATGATCAAGGTATTCTTTGAGAGATTCTTTCCACTAGAGAAAACCAACGACCTGGTATGGAAGATCCAAAATTTCAGCCAGAAAGTCGGGGAGACGTAGTCTGAGACTTCGGAACATTTTCAAATAATGCTGAGGAGGTGCCCACATCATGGGCTTGACAAGGAGAAACAAGTTAAGATTTTCTATTTTGCTCTTTCTGAGCATGATAGAAGCAACCTTGATTTAGCAGGTTCGGGGTTCTTCTTAAACAACACAGGCACAAGGTATTGGGAGATTTTGAAGAACATGGCTAAAGAGCAGTCCTGGGGTGATAGAGATGCGCCAGAACAAGTTTGAGCTGCTGGTGAGTCAAAGGCCATCAAGGAGCTAAATGAGAAGATGGACCTTCTCGCCAAGAAATTGCTAGCAAAAGAAGACGCAGAATCTGATGATGAGGCACATGTGAAATTTATGCGCCAACAACAGGGGTACATAAACAATGACTATTCTTGGAGGAAAGACAAAGAAATTTTCATGGAAGGACCCAACCAATTTCTTGCAAGACCCTGATGCAAAACCACAACCGTCGGCAGAGGACAAGAGCAATGAGTTGCTCAATCAAGTAATCAGGCAGAATCAAGAACTCATGAGCACGTTTGGACAACAGATTAAGCAACAAGGAGAATTTATGAATCAGTTTGGGCAGACCTTACAAAGTCATGGGGCTCAGATGAGAACTATAGAGACATCATTAGCGTAGAAGATAGCAAATATGAAAAAGCCAACACAACAAGGTTTTCCCAGAAATACAAATGTTCTAGGAGGAAACCAACAAGCTAAGGCAATTCTGCTACGGAGTGGTAAGAAGATTTTAAACCCCAGGGCCGATGAACTGAGCACACCCCAACTAGAAACCGCAGGTGAGGCCATAGAGGAGGTTACAATCACAGAGTCGATAGCTGATGTGGTAGAGGAAGCCACACCGGAACCCATTATTGAGGGAGAAACTCCAAAGAGGACACCATATGTGCTGCCACATCAAAGGGAACAGACAGTCCCAGTTCTGTATCCAAATAGTTTAAAGCCAAGAAAGTGGACGCTCAGTTCAAGAAGTTCCTAGATAGCTTTAGGAAGCTTTCTGTCAACATTCCACTGTTAGAAGCAATAGAGCAGATACCCTCTTACGACAAGTTTCTGAAAGATATAATCATAAAGAAGAGGAAGATTCCTGATATTGAGGTCGTGGTTCTTAAGGAGCAGGTGAGCGCCTTCATTATGGGAACATTGCCACCTAAAAGACAGGATCTGGACTGCTTCAATATTTCATGTTACATCGGTAAAGTGAAATTTGGCGAAGCATTGTGTGATTCTGGGAAAAGTATTAATTTGATGCCTCTCTCTACTTTCAAGAAGCTGGGACTGAAAGAATCAAGACATAGCAATATGACGATTCAGTTGGCGGACAATTCTGTGGTTAAGTCGTACGGTATTTGCGAGGATGTGTTGGTTAAAGTCGACCGGTTTGTATTTCCAGTAGATTTTGTGGTAATGGAAATGCAAGATGAACAAGGAAATGAGCTACTCCTTGGAAGACCCTTCCAAGCTACTGCAGATATGATACTTGAAATGGGACGAGGCTGTCTGACGTTGGGAATCACGGATGACCGATTTGAAATGATTATGCCCCCAAGCACAACACAATCAAAAGCAAAGGAGCAGTGTCGCATGGTGAACCATTTTGATCAGAACATTTCTCTGTGTCTAGGGAAGCCATTTCTAGATATGGCTCATGTGATGACCAAGGTAGATAAGGGGACACTGGCTGTAGACATTATGGAACAGACCAAAGTTGTTTCTCTTTGCAGAGCTGTAGGTTTTCCAAATGATGAAGAGGAGGAAATTTCTCTTTCTACTGAAGATGATGCAATAGCAAATTCTGTCTTTGATGCATACCCAGAACTGCCCCTTGAAGCCTGCCTTGTCAACATAATGCATGACTGGATGAGAAGCAAGTCGTTACAAGAATGCGTCAAGATGCTTCAAGTGCTTCCATGTTATTATGCCAAGCATTATGAAGATCTTGGGCCACTCCCACCACCGCTTCAGTAATCATTGATCAGTCCACCAGAGTTAGAACTGAAGCCACTGCCTCCCCATTTGAAGTATACATTCTTAGCCGATGGTGAAAGACTACCAGTGATTATCTCGGAATATCTGAGTGCCGATGAAGAGGATCAACTGATGATCGTGTTGAAGAACCACCAGGGTGCATTCGGGTGGTCAGTTGCGGATATCAAGGGGATTTCCCCTACACTGTGCCAGCACAAGATCCGTCTCGAGGAAGGAGCCAAACCTGTAATCCAGCCACAGTGCAGACTCAATCCAAGCATGATGGAGGTAGTAAAGAAGGAGGTGATCAAGCTCCTTTCTGCAGGCATCATCTATGCTATCTTCGATTCGACGTGGGTAAGTCCTACACAGGTAGTCCCTAAAAGGGGGGGGGAATCACTGTCGCTCACAACTTGTTAAATGAGCCAGTCACGACCTGTTTGGTAACCGGGTGGCGTGTGTGCATTGATTACCGTAGATTGAACTCTACTACGTTAAAATATCATTTTCCTCTTCCGTTCATTGATCAAATTTTAGAGCGACTAGAAGGTCGATCTCACTTTTGTTTTCTAGACGGTTACTCTGGCTACAATCAGATTTCCATTGATCCTAAGGACCAAGAGAAGTCCACCTTCACTTGTCCTTACGGAACATTTGCATATCGCTGTATGCCCTTTGGTTTATGCAACGCACCAACAACCTTTCAGCGTTGCATGCTTGCCATTTTCTCTGATATGGTTGAGCGCTGTTTAGAGGTCTTCATGGATGATTTTTCCATCTATGGTGCGTCTTTTGATGAATGTTTATACAATTTGGATAAAGTTTTACAACGATGTGAGGACACACATTTAGTTCTCAACTGGAAAAAATGCCATATGATGGTTAGTGAAGGGATTGTGCTTGGACATAAAGTGTCTAGCAAGGGGTTGGAGGTAGATCCAGTTAAGATTGAGGTTATTTCCAAATTAACCCCACCGAATTCGGTTAAAGGGGTAAGGAGTGTTCTCGGTCACGTAGGATTTTATCGCCGCTTTATCAAAGATTTCTCGAAAATCGCTAAACCATTATCTGAACTGCTTGAGAAAGATGCGGTGTTTGATTTTAATGAAAAGTGTTTGCATGCTTGTAATGTGCTCAAAGAGAAGTTAATTTCTACACCGATTGTTCAAACACCGGATTGGACAAAGCCTTTTGAATTAATGTGCGATGCTTCGGATTTTGCAGTGGGGGCTGTTCTTGGGCAACATTTTGAAAACAAACCCGCTGTGATTTTCTATGCATCCAAGACTTTAAATGAAACACAACTTAATTACACTACAACTGAAAAGTAACTTCTCACCGTTGTTTTTGCATTTGAAAAATTTCGGCAATATCTTGTAGGGTCAAAAGTTGTGGTATGGACGGACCACGCCGCCATAAAATATTTGATGGAAAAGAAAGATGCCAAACCTAGATTGATTAGTTGGATCTTATTGTTACAAGAATTTGACATTGAAATTAAAGATAAGGCGGGAATAGAGAATGTGGTTGCGGACCACTTGTCTAGATTAGAACGGGTAGATGAGAAGGACATCAATATACCCATTACCGAGACATTCCCTGATGAGCGAATCCTTTCTGTAAAATCCAAGGATCCATGGTTTTCATATATTGTTAATTATCTCGCCTGTAAAATAATCCCAGATGATTGGACATATCAAGAGAAAAAGAAAATTTTCCATTCTTTGAGATATTATTTTTGGGATGATCCCATTTTGTTGAAGCAATGCATGGACGACGTTTTGCGCAGGTGTGTATCGGAGATAGAATATGACAGTGTACTCAGTCATTATCACACACTACCTATCGGTGGCCATCATGCAAGTTCCAGAACGGCGGCCAAGGTGCTTGAGAGTGGCCTTTATTGGCCTACACTTTTTCGGGACGCATACGATTATGTGCGAAGATGTGATTCCTGTCAAAGGGCAGGTAATATTTCCAAGCGGAAATAGATGCCCCTCAACGTGTTTCAAGAAGTTGAGGTGTTTGATCTGTGGGGTATTGATTTTATGGGACCCTTTGTGTCCTCAAACTATAATTTTTACATTTTATTTGCTGTTGATTATGTATCGAAGTGGGTAGAGGCAATACCCACAAGGACTAATGATGCTGCTCTAGTGTGCATGTTTGTAAAAGATCACATTTTCTGTAGATTTGGTGTGCCAAGGATGATTATCAACGATGGAGGTACCCATTTCAAAAATTAAAAGTTTGCTGCATTGTTGAGAAAGTACGGGGTTAAGCACAATATTGGTACCCCGTACAACCCGCAGACACAAGGGCATTTCGAAATGTCCAATAGATAAATCAAGAAAATCTTGGAGCGCACAGTGGATTTAACAAGAAAGAACTGGAGTACTTTGCTACCAGATGCTTTATGGGCGTATAGGACGGCATTTAAGACACCTATAGGCAGTACGCCTTTTAGGTTGGCTTATGGGCGGGCCTGCCATTTGCCGGTAGAGTTGGAGCACAAGGCGCTCTGGGTGCTAAGTAAGCTGAACTTGACTTATGATGAGGCATGGAAGAAATGCATGCTAGAGCTCAATGAGCTAGATGAGCTAGATGAGCTGAGGATGAACGCCTATGAAAGCTCAAGGATTTACAAGGAGAGAACAAAGCTTATTCACGAATGACACATTCAAATGTGTGTCTTCAAGAAGGGAGATCGTGTGCTATTGTTCAACTCGAGGTTGAAGCTGCATCCTGGGAAATTGAAATCTCGATGGAGTGGACCTTTCACCATGGAGGAGGTACGACCACATGGTGCCATCATGGTGCGTGATGGAGAGACGACATTTCTAGTCAATGGACAGAGGTTGAAGCTATACTTTGGTGAGGACTACACGAGGAAAGTGCATGAGGTCAAACTTATAGAACTTAAGGATGCATGATAAGCTTGATTTTGTCTAGCCTAAGATGTTAAATAAGGGCGCTTGTTGGGAGGCAACCCAACCATTAGTAGTTTCGTCCATTTTCTTCCACATTTACAAGTTACTTTGGTTTAATTTCATTTTTAGTGTAAAAATGATACCTTGATCGTTTGTTCAGTGTGCAGGTCTGAGGCAGAGTCGATACCATCGACCATTGTGTCAATGGTAGCGACATGGGTACAGGTAGGTGACTGTAGAAAATTTTCTGAGTCGATACCATCGACGGCCTCGTCGATGGTATCGACCTACCATTAGTGACGCTGAAGAAACAACCAGATCGGGGTCGATAGTATCGATACGCATGTCGATACTCGTGAAATCGTTTCACGCTGAAGATTTACAGACGATTTTGTCTCAGTGAAGTCAATCCCATCGACGGCCTTGTCGATGGTATCGACCTGACAATAGTTATAAAGCGGCCGCCGGGCCTCGTGAGGGTTATTGATCCTTGAAGAGTCGATACCATCGACACCCCGTCGATGGTATCGATGCGACACGTCACCGATACACGAGAAGAAATCAATAGCAGCTGCTAAATCAAGGAAGTCGATCCGTGGGATGGGTCGATACCATCGAAATGTCGATAGTATCGACACGTCATCGATCCGAGCCCCCACATCAAGCAATCGACAACCGTCGATACTAGCAAAGACCCAGATTGTGCTACAGGTGTCGATACCATCGACACCCCGTCGATGGTATCGACAGTGCAACAACAACGCTGAGTTGAGTTATAAAAGGGAGGGTTATTTCTCCGATCTCTTCACACCTTCAGAGTTTCTTCCTTCCTCTTGTGCATTGATCGTTGTTGTGAGACTGGAGGCCTGCTACGAGCATCCAAGGATCGCGATCTCTTCATCAAGCGCTGCACCGAGCGGAGATCGTCTTCTCCGACTTCACCGAGCTCTCTCTTATTCCCTTTCTCTCTGAAACGATGGTGCAGACAGAAGGAGCGTCTTCTTCAAGGGCGGTCCCGATGGAGATCCCGACTTTCGTTCCTCCACCACCCAGATCGATTCCTCATCTGAGGATTTTTCATCCTTCCGCGGAAGTACGGAAGGTATATGAAGAGTTGCTGAAGAGGAAAATTGAGCCAACCTGATATGTTGATCGGGACATGGTTCGTTACCTTGGGTTCGAGCCCAATCTTGCTTATGTCCTTCAAGGGAAAGCAAGGAATACGGGCAGGAGGCCCGACGAGATGGAGTTCCACGCTGACGACCAACCATTTTTCAGTGAGTGGCCGACATATAAAGAGCTCGTGGCGGAGTTCATGGAGTTGCTAGACATATGCGTCATACCGAACGACCTCATCGCCACTGATCGAGAATGGATATAGGGTCACGTTTCTTTCCGGCTCTATAACAACAATTACACTCTCACCCTCAAGCAATTCAATTCCATTTACAACTGGAATCACAGGAGAGACCAACACAGGAGGCCGGACAACCAGACCGATTACGATGACATCTTTGCCCAGCTGGTGACCGCGCCTCCAGGCAAATCTGTTAGCTATCACAATGCTGCTGTCACCGACTTCGAGTATCCTTTTGTGCGAATTCTACATCGCATGCTTTGCACGACGCTCTTTGCTCGAGGCGATCTTTATCTTAGTAAATTCCAGGAGATAGATTTGTTCTTTTTGTATAAACTGCTGAAGCGAGAAGAGTGCAACTGGGGCATGTTTTTCTTGACGCGTGTGTTGGCTGTGAAGAGGAGTACACAAAAAGCTCCTATCCACTTTAGAGGGCTCATCACACCGTTGGCTCTCTACCTTGGGTTGGATTTTTCCCAACTCGCTCCGCTTTCCAATAGGAACAAGGTCAACCTGCATCATCTACACCGCTCCAATCTCCTTATGCTCCGTGATTGCTTGGCTTATGCACATTGCCATGTCAATCACACATATCAAGAATGTGTGCTTCCAGATCCCATCTTCAACATCGAGGGAGCTCAGCACTTCCGGTGGCCCATCATTGCCATTGCCGACTCCGATGAAGAGGAAGACAGGGACGATGACAACAATGATGACGACGATGAGCATGAAGAGGAAGAGGAGGCTTTCACTCCTCTTCAGGTACGAGTGGCACCGAGGAAGCGTCCCCGCTTCCTCCAGGGTGCATCATCTTCTTCGTAGCCTCTGCCACCTCAGCCCTCTCAACAAGGAGAGGATGCCTATTCGATGCAAGGGATGTACTCAATGCTGTAGGAGATTCAACAGACCCAGCAACAGAATACTACTTCTTTTGCCTGTATTCAGGATACCACGAACTGGCTTTTCGTGAACCAATATGCCATCTACGAGAATGAGCGCCTCCTCCTCGCCAACCAACAGAATATACATGACAAGTTGCATAAGACAGAGATGCAGCAACAACCCTTCTACGACAACTACTGGTGCCGGAACTATTTTGGGGGGTATCCTCAACCTCCGCCAATGCCCCAATATGATCCGAGTTTCCAGAGGCAGTATCCATCATGGGACCCCACAGCCCCGCATTACCTGCCTCCACCTGACCAATGATCGGTATCACTGTTCCACCTTTTAAGGTTATTTTTTACTATGAGGCCATAGTCGAATTCAAGCTTAGGGGGGGAGTTGGAACAACTTCCATCCTTTATTTTTCTTAGTTTTTATCATTTATTGCTTTGTCTCTTATTTTAGAAATTTTCTTAGTTCTTAGTTTTTTTTAGGATCCACACTCTATCTGGTGTAATTGTAGATGTCTAATGTAATGTGTCATCTCTGTGTTTGTACATGGGAATCAGGGGTAAATTTGAAATTTTTTAGTGAATTTGCAAGCTTGTTTCATTCAAACTTAAGCACATGACTTATGAAAATTATTGGGTTTGTCAACTTTAAAACAGAACACCATACTGCACCTGCTGTTGATTCACGAAAAGTGGACAAAATTGGTTTTTTGAGCCTAAACTGACCAAATGATAGCGAGACCTTAATTTGAAATAAGAGAGAGAAACCTCTTAATTATTACACAGGTCAGTAAGGAGGGACATATAATATTTTCCAATGGTTCAGCCAATTAATCTTGTGATCTATCCATCCCATTGTTTTCATACTCTACCATAAGAACTGGAAGCACATTACGGTTTTCATCTTTTGATTGCATACATTTAGGTAGGATTGCATTTTAGTAGATTGTGTATAAAAAATGGAAAATGACAAAATTTGTAGATGAATCATGCATGCACACATTCCTGAGTGCATGGCATCACAGTTTCATAGTTGATCTCATGTAGTTGCATTTTAACATATCTTTGAGCATATAGGACAGTATGTGCCTTATTTCTTCTGAAAAATAAGAGAAGTGGGTAACTCATTGTATACTCTCTGAAATACAGTTGTAAGGCCTCAAGGATTACAATTATGTGATAGTAAGCCCAGGAAAAAAAAAAGAATTCTGAAAAATATTGTACATTTTGCAATTTGAGAGAAAAAGGGCTTGAAAAAAAAACAGAAAATGGGCTGATTTTAGAGGGAGAAAAGAGCTTGTCTCACCAGTGTAATAGGAAGAATAAGCACATAATGTAGTTTTTAGACATTCTATCTCGTAGAAAATGGAATTGTAGGAACATGCATCATTCCACCCAAATGTAGGCATTAGGGCATTTTCATTTGCATATGCATCATTTAGGTCATTTCAGATATTCGTGCATTTTAAAACTGTATTATGCTTCCATTTCTTCCGCAGCCACCTATTCCATCCACCCGTTGCTCAGATTGGTAGGCCACTGTGATTATATCCTCACTCGTTCATATCAGGAGAGTTGCTTCCACTTAGATGGTAGTTAGGACGAGAAACGTAGATAGAAGATCACAAGATGCACCGAGTCTGGACCGGAGGATTTTATTATGTTAACTACCTTATGTGATAGTGTTCATCAGTTTTGGGGTAGATATCTCTTATGGATGATCATTGTCGCCTTGCAGGTAATTATCATTTTGTGGTTAGCGAGGGCTGGAATGTGAATGTCTAGCGGGAATCATACGGTGAGGTCTGTTGTGATAATCTATTCTTTAGTTGACTTTCGCAATTCTATTCTAAAAGTTTTGTTGCTCGAGGACGAGCAATGTTCAAGCTTAGGGGAGTTTGATGCGAGGATTTTGAGTCGCATTTATAGACTTGTTTTACTTGCATTTTATATGTTTATTGGTCACTTTGGTGGTTAATAGTACATAATTCACTTACTCTAGTCTATAATCTCTTTCAATATCAAATCTCTCATATTTTATCTTTTTAATCATAAACGATTATAATAATGGGTTTTATCTCAGCTGATTTGGCTTTGTCTTACAATTTCGGGAAAAACGTATATATATAACTGTCGATACCATCGACATCCGTCGATAGTATCGACACAATCACAGAGAGATAGCCACGAGGAGCCAAGTAGTGTCGATACCATCGACTGGGAAGTCGATGGTACCGAGTTACATTCAGGTTTCCCGCAATCATCCGGTCGATACTATCGACACAAAAGTCGATACTATCGACGGTCCCAGTTTCAGCGACGGAAAAGTGACAAAACGGACGCCTAAGGGCGTCGATACCATCGACCCTCGTCGATGGTATCGAGTCTGCATCAGGCTGAATGATAGAGAAGAAAGGAAACCTGCCGATATCACGAAGGGTCGATACCATCGACCCGCGTCGATGGTATCGACGCTGTCAGATTAGTATTTGTTTCAGATCGACTCGAATCCAATGGTGGTGATATTTCAGCGATCTAACTTGGTGTTTATACCTAATGACGGTGGCCAGGAGCCATCTATCACGTCATTAGCCACTGCATACATCCCAAGGAGAGTGGGAGAGGAGAACGGAGACCCGAAGCACGCCCCAACCGTTCCGAGAGCCGAAGAAGACGTTTTCCACCGCCGAAAGGCTTTAGATTGCACCTTCTATGTCGAGGAACGCTTGGATCTTCTCTGTTCAGGGGTTTACATCACTTCATCCACGTTTTTCTCCATGTTTTCCCTTTCCTCCATCATGTCTTGCTTTGAGATGAACATGCGGGGCTAATCCCCTTTGTCTTTAGGACCGGGAGTAGCCCGGGTAATCATTGTATGACATTTTTATCATAGTAATTCATAATTTGTCTCTTAAATCTGTGGTATGATTTCATTTTCTCCATTATATCATTATGCCTGATCACCCTAATGATAATCTAATGCCTTTAATTGCTTTGAAAGAAGAATTAATGGTTGAAAAGAGACGAAATTCACATTAACTCATAAATTCCTTGAATAAGGTAATGTACGGTTAATAGTGGAAACCCAGAGGTTGATTCTAATGCACCTAGTTTAGGGTATAGGTTACTACGACGGCAGAACCGACCTAGATTTAGGTAGTGAATTGTATCACGACAGTGAACAATTCTGACTACAGGCCACTGCCCGGAATAAGAGATGAACTTGATTAGATGCATAGAAATAAATACAATGAGAGCCCACAGTGAAACCGCAATCCTAAAGATTCCCATATAAATTGATTAAGCTCAACATTTAATCGATTGCTTTTCTTTCTTTTATTTTCTTTTTCTTTTTAATCAACTCTCAGAACCTTTTTTTTACCGGTCTAGCTTATTGCGAACAGTTAATAGTAGTCTACCGATAGTTCAGTGTCCCTGAGTTCAACTCGGGCCTCACAAAGGCCTATATTACATTGACACATGCACTTGCATTATACACACGGTAAAATTGTGTCAAACATCATAGATCAAAAATCCAAATATTTTAATACAACCCAATGCCTAGATGGTAACAACCATAAACGACACATTCAAGATCACAAATCATCCTATCCTAAGATAGTTAACAGTGGTAGATCAACTAAATTTAAAATAAAATCTCATTCTAGTCATGTCAGTACAATCTATAATTCCATAAAAATCCCCAACCAAAGTAAGTAAAAGACTTCATTGTCTCTCTCTTCACAAAGAAGAATGACATGCACTTCACTCCACAGAATAATGAATCTACAATTAGGCACCTGGTGGGTCTGTAGTACAAACAAAGTAGATAAGAGATTTCATATGTTAAATGATGAATAAAACATGAACAAGAGACTAACAAAACAAACAAACAAACATGCAACACTAAAATGTAGTAAACGGACCAACCATGAACAAATAATTATAAATAGAAATAGAACTTTAATTCTGGTGCATGTTGGCTTCTAGATACCATTAGAGACATCACCACATAAACATAGCTACACCTCTATGCTCTTCTTAGAGCTGCTTCTAGATACCATTAGTTTAGTGGGGGGTCATTTGCAACACAACAATTACCAGCCATATTGAGGCTTATAGAAAGGAGACATCTACCCACAACAATTAGCACAACAATTAGCAACCATATTACCTAGTGATGCTTATATCCAAGAGGCCAAATTGACCTTTCAAGAGACCAAATGCTCTCTCTATAGTTGATCGAAGGGAAGAATGGCATATATTGAACAACTCCTTCATATTCATAGGCGGTTTTTCATTGTTGAACTCATTCAAGTGGTATCTTACATTTCGATATGGTGCAATGAAACCATATTTGGTTGTATAACCTGCATATGCAAGATAGTATTTTCCTACAATAAAGTATTATAAAGAAGTTAATATCACTATTAACTTATTCTAACACAGTCAATTTGCATCTCTCACCTTCAGGAATTGCTAACCCATTCTCTCTCTCTAATGCACTTTTCAAGACTTTTGCATCATGAGAAGATCCTTCCCAACCCGCCAAAACATAAGAGAATGTGAGATCAAAATTCACTGCAGCAAGGACATTTTGAGTAGGGTACTCTTTTTGACCCCATAAACTACCCTTGAGTACCATTGGCAAGTTGGAAGCACGTACATGTGTCCCATCAATAGCGCCAATACAATCCTAAACAAAAATCCATCAAATAAATACTAATCTCATGCATCCTATCTATATAATGACACTACTTTATATGGCTTCTAAAGAATACAAATCATACCTTAAACCATGGCCAATATCGCTTTTTTGATATGTTTTCTATTGGTGTCACACCTGAAGGGGGAATGATATACTCATCCTTCAGGGAACCAATTGCCTTCAATACATCATTGAAATAACGACTCACAGTCTATCCTGATCGAATGAAATTGTGTCTAACAACACGGTTTCGTACACTATGGCCGATTGTGTGTAGAAACATGACTACTTGCTCCTCTACTGTGGTCCAAGTAGTATTAGCTAGCAAACCTCTAGACCTCAAAATATTACAAAGGTGAAAAAAAGGTGCCCTACTCATTCTGGTCATATCTTTGTATTTCTCATCAGTTGATTCGATGATAGAGAGTAGATATCGTTCTCTATTAGTGTCCCGATTGACATACGGTGCCCTAACTCTACTTCTCCTCATTCTTGCCCGTCTTCGAAGTACAACAACAACTACTATCATTGCAAATATCACACAAATCCTACGTTTTCTTTGAACAATTCAATCCATCTACATTTTAGGAGAGGAAAAGTTGTAAACAAAACATTTCTAACATATGAGTAAAGAGGTCGTGATAGAGGTTCTATATGTCCTGCTATGTAAATTAATTCCAACATGAGTAGAAATTGTGATATGGATTTAGCTGAAGCACATGGTTAATTCATCATTTAAGTAGAAATATACAACAATATAAAAAAATATGTTCTCATTTTCTAAATATGATTTAGCCCAACCACATCAAATATGCACTTGACAACATAATAAATTGCTGACTTATAACAAAAATAAGCAATGATTCATAAAAAACATTAATTCCAGGCCAGTAAAATTTTAAGGAAAAAAATAGACATAACAACATGTAGGTGTCCAAAGAAGAGAGGAGATTAGAATCACCTATAGATGTGAGAATGACCAGAGAAGGTAGGAACCTTCCTACTCACTGAATAACAGAGACTTTCATAGTAACTATTGTCTTCACCTCAAAATGAGAGAGCTGAAACTAAGCAAGGGAGAAAGGAACCTCATGTCAGTTTCTAACCTAGGAAATAGAGAAGGAAGAAGAACTAAGGGAAAGGGAGTTGGATTTAACCTGCTGGGTTGTAGGGGCAAAAATAAACAGCATAAACTTTCACTTTGTTAATCCCTTAACCAGCTAGAGAAACCTTGCAAAAATAGAGCAGAGAAACAATGAGATTAGATCGTAGGGTGGGGAGACTCAATGTTGTAAAGGAAAAAAAAGAGAAAAATGATATGAACGGGGAGATTGACGATACCTATGGTGTAGTACAGTGACCAAATCTGGTTGAATCCACCCTCCTTGTTGTGAAAAACCTTCACAACGACATTTCTGGTCACCCAATTTGAGGTATGGTAAGAAATGCAGAATGGATGTACCTCAGATCAGTAGGAACGGAGGATTTAGAAAAGGGGGAGAAGAGGTGAGGCATATGGGAGATCGAAAATCACCTGTAAATGTCATCCGCTGGCACCATCTTAAGCAGATCTAGCTAAGAGAATGGAGGAGGAGCATAGCTGGTGTATAAGATCTCCTTGTCGGGATGCAAGAGAAGTGAAGGTCACCGACGTTGCTAGCATGCAGACTCTGGGCAGGGAACCTTCTCAATGACGTTTCTTCTCGCCCAAGTCCAGATCTGGTAAGAGAAGAAGAAAGGATGGACCTCGGATCACTTGGAACGGAGGAACTAGAAAAGGAAGAGAAGAGCCGAGGAGATGCATATCAGAGAGAAATATCACCTGTAAACTGCTTCTCGAAGAGAGTAATGGAGAGATTTCAACCGTCAACAGTACCTTGAACGACTAGCTGGGAGAAAAGAGGAGCATGGTTGGTCACCGCGATGTAAGAGGAGAGGGCACCGGCATTGCTGGACTGCTTCTTGAGGCCGGCGACCTTGCTCGGCGGAGCCACGAGTGCGAGGGAGAGAATAGTCGGGAGGCAAAGCAATCCGGAAGGGAGTCGGGAGAGGGAGCCACCGTCGCGCGATGTATGGGATTGCGGCATCCTGCAATTTTGAAATGGAAACCCTAATCCCAGACTGGCTGTATACTTTATTTTATGGGATTTTGGCACTTTTACTGCTCCCGCAAAACAAACATGAAATTTGCGTTGCTGGATTTAAGAATGCAACTAAATCCAATTAGATCCAATAAACCAAACATGCCCTTAGCCAACAAGTAGTAACTACCACACCCATCCATAACCCCTAAATGTATCATATACTATGTCTCAGAGTGTCAAAGATGGAGGTTGGATATAAATGAGCGGGGTTTACTATTCATGTGGAAATCCTAGGATTTCCCAACGTGAGCACAATAACATGTTGGCATAGACCCCATGGAGTGTATGGTAACGGTCGTGCTGCATACTTTTGACTTTAGTGTGTTTCTCAGCCAAATCCGTCATCCAATATACAAAGTGGAAATGTCACAGAGTCATTTATTATCCGAAGCCCACACTCCTAATGGCTACATAGCCAAAGGCGAGTACACTCGTGTGCCTATCCATAGAATGACACAAATATTTCACACATGCATTATATTTTTAAAGCCAGTAACAACAAGACATAAAAAGATACTAAAATGAGATAGAGAAGTATGTACCCATTTCTATATTCAAGTATACCCATTGGTGTTTCATTTCTGATCTTAGAGTTTTGAGTGCAACAGATCTTCATTTGAGAACTATAAATTCGATAAACAAAACATATTAATGCTAAAACATTAAGTACGCTACGAAAAATATGTAACCACAATCTAAGAGTAATATAAAAGTTGCTTGTCTAGAAATATCATATATAGAAAGAAGTAGAAACAAGGTGAGAACACTTCACGACATTGTTTTATACAAGGCATATTTTGGGTGTATTTCCATTATACTCAACAACATATTTTGGCCATTGACCAGATTCCCATTGGAAGGGTTCCTGAGGGTGTTCAAGATTAGCTAACCCTTTCATCAACATGGTCCACCTTATCTTGACATCTCAAGTAAGACACCCAACCTTGTGTCCTTACTCCGAGAATACAGACAGGTACACAAGGGTTTGTATAATGGACAAGTTCAATTATGTTCAAGGTTTGTTCAACATATATCCAGCAAAATGAGCGTACTAATCATAGGGAACAAGTAGCTCAAACAAGTAATTAACAAGCCATTAATTCATACAAGCATAGATACAAGCAAGCCAATAACATAGTAGGGTCAAGAGATTAAGCTCACCTTGAGAGGTGAGTACACATTATGATTCTTGAGTAGATTCTAGAGTAGGTCCAATCCATTTGGGACCTAAGATATAAAAAGACATAATAGTGGGTCTTAGATTAGTAGGTTCTTGTTAATATAAACATAAACATGTCATGTGGATGTTCTCCTAAACCTAGGTATCAAAAAGTTCAAGTATGGTCCCTTCTTGTCAAACATGCATACATGTAATCAACATAGTATAAGTATTAACACTAAACCTTAGGTCTAGGTGAACCATCCACATTATGAGTACTACAAGATAGATATAAGGTCTAATTTAGGAGTAAGGGAAGCATGACATTTTGACTATCATCAAGTTTTAGACAAGCAACCATAATTAGTCACATTAGATCCATTTCATGAATAGGGTCTTAATTCCAAGTCAATGGAGCATTAAGTAGAACAAGTTTGCATGTAGATATAAAACATGATGATTCTACTCATATAGAGTCATTAAGATATCATGGATAGCATTGGATCAAGATCTAGAAAGGTTAGAGCCCAAAAATTAACACATGCATTACCATCACATTAATTGTCACATGTATGTCATGAGTGCATATGAGTATGTTACAAGGAAATTCATATCACAAGTAATTTTGAGGATTGATTTGAGGTTCATAATATAGGTTTGAGAACCTAGGATCCACATTTCATAAGGATTAAGGATTCAAGGATATAAGTACTAAACATCACATAATAGAGCGTCATAGTGTACAAAGGTGAGTCCCTTAGGTCACATGATTTACATCTTGTCAAAAGGCCATAAGACATTAGTCAAACATGGAACATGCATTAGGAATATTATTGATTTCGAAATGCAACCATTACATGATGAGAAATTAGGTCCTAGACTCCATATATGATCCATTTGCATCGCTAAACACATAAAGAGCCATTTTTAGAGCAAAGCTAGTAATAGAAGGTTAAGATGATCACTAGGGTTCATTTAGATGGTCCAAGATCTATAACATAGCAAGAGTGAACTAAACTTACTGATTTAAGGGATTAGTATAATTAGGGACCATAAGGATACAAATCAAAACATGCTTAAGAGTCATTAACATCAACATACTCATAAGAGAAGCATTCATAGCAATCCAGGAGAGATAGAGACAAAACTAGCAATATGTGACAGTTTGCAAAGATGACATTTTACTGATAAAAATGGTCTATAATTTCATTAGATTTGGGTAAAAGACCAAGAACTTACAAGGTTTTGAAATTTTGCATAGGAAAAGGGATTTTAGGGGGGGGATACCCTTTAATGGCCCAAACCCGCACTGAACAAGAAAGCCATCCCACGAGGGCACTGGTGCGTGCAGATTCTATGAACGTGTTGCCCGACTGTAGAGGTTGGGAACGCCTCGAGGCATCATCCTGCATTTGGGAGCGGGGTGACTTGGCGTCTTCCTTGTCCTCAGATTGACCATCCATTGATCTAGAGGTGTTCTCTTTTCTTGAGCTCCTATTCGCATAGGACAAGCCTTTCGCAGTGATGATGCCGCCGGGACGCTGCCAAGTCGAGGCAGAAGGTCTCTATCCATCTAGGCAAAGTGACTGACTGTGCTTGGCTTGCTCCAGAGGAGAAATTGGCGGTCTCTCTCAAAGCTTAGGAAGGATAGGGTTAGAATCCCTAAAGCCGACCCTGATGGCGGTGCCAGCCGCTGGGAAGAAGAAAGTGGGAGAAAGACAGGGCTTCACGCCACAATTGTGAGCTAGAAATAGAAGGAAAAGAAGGAAGACGGGTTGGCAAAGGGAAATAGAGACTCAATTTGGGGTTAGGTATGGTTTTGAGCTGTCCCGGACAACCAGGAGGCCATCATACACTATTGGTCTGCCAAAAGGAGGGAGACAAAATGGCATCATTGGATGATGCTCGGATTCAGGGTTGAAGGATCCAACGACCCAAAAAGAAAGAACATAAGATTCGACCTTGTGATTGGATGCACAAGAAAAGGGTGGATTGCTAAAGGGGGGGATTTTTTGGGCCACATGCACACACCCAGCTCGGGCCCAATAAGCCCAACCAAGACTCAAATAAGAGATTAAAATTTATAAATTGGGGTTTGCACATTGGATTTTCAAACAAGCATAACTTTTCCATCTTAATTTAGAATTGAGCAAAATTTGATGCGTTGGAATCGTGAGAATGTCCACTACATAAAGAGACAAGTTTAATATAGAGTGAGACATAAGTGTGAGATCAAAAGGGAATGATAGGAAATGAGGTGTAAATATAGGTGCAAACTTGTTTTTATATCAAAATGAAGGTCACCACTCGCCACGTGGATACAAGACAAACCCGAGAACCATAAAAACATTTCCCACCTTAAAAGGAACTTTGCCCCCAAAATTTGTACAAGTCATCGACCCATATTGAGTTTTCCTATTCAACATCAAAACCATCATAGTATTCTCATAAGGTATCATCACCGCTTACAACATCCATCTCATTCAAAAATTGAACCATTGGACATCATGGTCATCACATAGTCACATAGATCATTAGATTGGAAATATCCTAGTCACACGATCATCAATTTGAGGAGGTCATTACATGAGTTACAAATCAGAAGAGATATTCCTATAGATCACAAATTTGGAGAGATTATATCATATGAATAGAGTTTTTGAATCGAGAGTAAAGCTTGACTTTCATTTCCAACATATAGGGTTCTAGCTTCTACATTGGCCTAGGTGGGGTTATACAACCATGATCAAGATTTCATATTTTAACAATCCGAGACAACATAATATTTCAACATCGTGATTTCATGCTCAAAATTGATGGAAGTGCCCACCCTAGTCTACATGGAGCTTAACCCTAAGTCATAAATTTAGAGAATTAACATGACCATCATTACAATTTTTTTGAGATTTGGAAACATGAAAGTCGTCAGTCATATATCGAGGGTGATCTCAAGATCCAAATAGAGTGAGTGTAGGATCCAAGTCAATATCATGATCATAAATTGTGAGTCAAGAATTCATAAATCAATGCTCGAAAGTCAAGTGTGGACATCAAATTCATAGATCCAAACATTAAGCTAGGGTTTAGATTCTGATGTGGATATTATCGCACTACAAATTCACTAGGAATGGAATTCCTAGAGTTTATCAAAACAAATGTGTAATAATTACCACCCGCAAGCAGACGAGTCTTATCGCAGTATGTAAAGGATCGAACCCAAGAGACAACATTTTTAAGAATTGATTGATCAAATCTAATTGAACTAACAAAAGTACTTAACACAAAAGTTGGATTTTAGTTGATTACAACTAACGTGCAAGAATAAAAGACTATAATAAAATCGAAGATTATCAGATGGATGGATACACTAGGATGAGTAGGTTTCACCACCAGTACATTTATTCTCTCAATGCATCACAAATATACATAAACAATATCATGGAGGCCAGATAAATCTCCCTTTCAGTGTTAAGATTAAGCCTAGAGAGATATCCCTCTAGGCTCGCTATCACGTTACACAAAGGTCTTGTATCCATCACCCTAGAAAATACATATCTGATGTCTCATCAAGAGTCTAACAAAAATCAATCGATATCCTAGATCTTGAGTTCGAAGTTCTCTACACCCGAGACCATGATAAACATGTAAACCTGTTGGACAAATAAGAATACAAGAACTAGAATGATTGTTTTAACATGAAAATGGTTCATACATGCATGGATGCAATAAAATAACAAAAGAAAATAGTGATGCTACTCCTCACGTCCTAGATTAAGGAACTACTCACAACTTATAGTAAGATTAGAATAAGTAACAAAAAAGGAAAGAGATACCCATCGTCTTGACGGGTAGAAAAGATGCAGCAATAGGATCCGCCCTGAACTGTCATCGGGTGACCCTTCTTCTTTGTCATCCTCTTTACTTGGATCTAGTATGCCGATAAGGGAAGAGCAGGTGAACGGATGGATGGAGGCATCGTGGACCTTCCTCTGTCGAGTAAGGAAGTCGGGCATTGGCGGAGCGGTAGCTTGTCGGGCGGGAAAGAGCGATGGAGTGGAAATACGACAACCTTTCAGCCGGAAAAAACGATCCTTTTAACTGATGCCCTGGGGTCCTATTTATACTTTACGTTAAAGAAGTCCAAGAGTGACAAAATAAATGAGTGAGATCCAGTTGTCGACAGGCGTGTGTAGATCAGGCTTGGACGTCGACAAGTGATTGTCGATCTCTAGCTGTCGACGTGACTGTCGAGTTGCTGCTCAGAGACCCTGTCGAGGTCTTCGGTTGACAGCACCGTCGATCCGTGAAGATGGCTGCATGTCAAGCTGTTGGTTGGGTGCAGTGGCGGCGTCAGGGGGGCAAGCAGGGGCAACTGCCCCCCTCAAATTTTGGATTTAATATATATATATATATATATATATATATATATATATATATATATATATATATATATATATATATATATATATATATATATACGCAACATGGTATCATAATGAATAAGTATTTTTAAATATTCTCTACAAAAAAGTTGGTACATCGACTTTTATAATTTATAGAAAATTTTCAACAAATAATGCCATTGCTTGTGTGTTTTAAGCAACAAAACACAATAGAAACACATAAAAATAACATAAATTTCATATAAAACTGCAATATTTAATTATTTTTAGAAACATATCTTGATTTTTGTGAATTTGTATTTATTTAAATAAATTGATAATTATATTACAAACACAAACATTAATGTCAACTTATTAATTATTAATATTAACATATATAATGTTGAAACAAATAACATAAATTAATAGTTAGTTGTATACTTTATTATAATGTAATTATTTTATATCACCTATATATAAATAAATCTATAACAAATATAGTTAGTACTAAGTTATATGTTGTATAATTTGTATGTGTTAATAATATATGATAATTATTTATCTAACACAGGTGTTTATAATGATAAGAGGCAAAAATTAATCAATATTAATTGTTTCTTTTAGTTTATAGTTATATAATATATTTGTTAATTAATGATGTTAAAACACATTTTTATTATTTATAAACTTCATATATATATTTGGTAAAATAAGGATGCATCATGTACTAATATAAGATAAACCCTTAAAATAACATTAATGTAAATAATATAAAAAAGTTTAGATAATCATTGTATATTACTTTTTATTTATGATATTACTAAAAATGACGTTTTAGATTCTTTCATTATGTTAGATTATCAAGATTAAAGAACACATCTTAAATGTTAAACCATTAAAGTCTCATTTATTTAAATATTTTAACTTTTCTAATGGATCAACTATATAGTCATACTTCTATATGTATGTAATCCAAATGTTTTTTTTCTCAAAATTTTATATTTTATTTTTACTATAATGTCAAACATAATGTATTTGGTATTTTCTTTATTTTCAGCATCGAGTAGATATGTGTATATTTGTAATTCAGTAATTAATTAATTACCTTATAGTTTGTTTAATATTTAGGTAAAATTGGTGATGGATTAATATCATGATGCATGTATTTTTTGACTTAAATTTATTACATTATTTTCTCTCAACTTATATGATATAATTGTTACATGGTATCGAATATACAAACCTAATTATTAAAATAAAGGTTTGAGCCGGTTGGTTAGCCAGCAGTGGGGGTTTTTGTAGCTAATACCCTCTGTATAGTATACGGGTTCTCCCTATACTTTTTGAGTTGTGAGTAATATTTTAACTTATCAAAAAATAAAATAAATGTTACTTTATAATTACTAGAAATTTCAAAATCATCATATAAGAAATTATATGACAATCTTAAAACATAAATAATAATCCATGATATTGGACATAAAATGCATGTAGTTTTACCTGAGAGACCTACATTTATGAAGATCTAATTTAAAGTAGTTCATTTCATACAAAAATTATATCTTTTAAATGTTAGCAATTGTGGTTTAGAATACATTTAATTGTGTGTGGATAGTTATAAGATACATAATTTTATTTAATAATATCTATAGATAAATGAGTGTTTTAATTGTACATGGAAATTAGGCAGTCCACAAAGTGGTGAGCTATGTTGTCAATATTTTTTGTCACAGTAAGATCCATTGATTTTTCTATACACATCGTAATAACCAGGATAATAATGTCTTTAAGACATGCTAGTCACTCTAATTATCTAATGACAATAGTTAAAGACCTTTTCTTATATAAATAAAAAATATACATTTCATATGATATTATAATTTTACTTTATGTGTGCCCCCTTTGTAAGGAGGCTGGCTCCGCCCCTGGTTGGGCTGTGGACGATGACAGCTTGTCGATGGCTGGAGAGCCTTTGGCTGTCGACTTGTTCGTTCCTTATTTTGCTTGCCATGCTTGAAATCGACAGCTGCAGGTCGATGCCTATAGGAATCATGGAGGTCCACTAATGATTGTCGCGCATGGAGCCATTGTAGTGCTGGGATCATAGGTGTGGATACAGTATATGGGCTGTCAAGTTATTGGTTCCGTGTGGCTTGTTCGTACATCAATAGATTCAATGATCACTATAATTACCAATTCCTTGGGCCATCCGGGCTTTGGCATCTGTTTGAAGATGAGGGGGAGCGGGGTCTCCCTAAGACTAAAAAAACATATCCATCAGGCAACCGTTGCGAGGAAACACGACATGAATGTCCAAACTTTGTCGAGCTGTGACGGATTGATCGATGCATGCTTGGTATGAGTGTATTGGCCGATATAATATTAATTGAGTGATTGAGATATTGGCGGAAGGAGAACAGCGTGGGAAGTTGTGAAGGCATGGACACACGCTAACTTTGCTTCCTGTGATCTTGTGGCCTTCCTTTAATTGGAAATTGCTTCTTAAATATTACCAAAACCGAAGTGGTTGCGTGCTTGCTACCGCAAGGAATAATGAAAGAAATAAAAGGTTGTTGACCGGAGATTAACTCTTTTATGCATAATAACTTTTTGTCTACAAACATTCCAATTATCTTGATAGTCTTTACGCCTGGTGACCGCGTGTTAAGGAAATTATTTAATTAGTTGCCTTTACACCCAATCAAAGAAATAACTTGATGACACATAAATAAATGAATTTCTTTTCTTGATAAATAAGAGGATAATTTTGATTGGCCATAAGTAAATCCTTTGACATTGGAACTAGGGCTGTAAATGGATATGGGTATACCCGCTTATCCTTGAACCCATACCCTTTAAACCCGTCATGGGTATAAATTTTTATAACCATATAACCACTTACCCTTATACCCATGTACCCACCTCTCACTGGATAAGGTTATGGTTATGCATATACCCATATCCTGTATACCCATATACCCATTTAATTATATGATTTTATAGATAATTCATATTACAATGTAATAGTGCATATTGTAGGACTCACAACTAGATGGTATAAGGACCTTATCATAGTAACCATTTATATTAGAATGTCAGTTCCATATCATAGCACTCAATTCTGACATATATAAGCACCTTGCAATAATAAAATAAACAAACCACCAACACACCCTCATAACGACACAAGTACATTTCATTAACTTGAGAAGGTCATAAAGTTATTCTCTCATTCTGCTCTTCTCTCCTATATTCCTCGAATGATATTTTTCCATAACCTACCCATTTAAGTGTGGTAGTTTGGTATATCTCAAAATTTGTAGTGTATTATTATAGCATGTTTATCAATAACCGTATACCCAATTATCCGTCCATATACCCAGTGGTTATGTGGATATGGGTATGATGCAGGTATAGATTTTGACAAAGCAGGTATATACCCATACCCATACCCGCTTAACTAGACGGTTATGATTATGGATATGACCATAACCGCACCATACCCTACCCATTTACAGCCCTAATTGGAACCCTGTACAAAATAAAAGTAACTCCATTAAAAAAAATCATTGTACTCACAACAAAAGTGATAAAATCCAGATTTAATCAAAGTAGCCCATAATTTGTCTAAAAAGATGGAAAAATCAAAATATTAACAATTATGAGAGTACAAGGATGCATGAACCAATTTATTAAATAAAATGCTACATTGTGATGTAAAATTGGTCTAAGAAATGCAACTAAATTGGGATTCGTTCATCAAAATACCCCGAACTTAAATGTTTCCCATCATCGAGTTACACAAAATTTGACATTCACCAAATTAATACTTCCAACCTATATGATTGCATCATCCTTAGATTATGTAATTTTTCTTACCACCAATTATGGCATAGCTACCCAAAATTTCTGAGATCACATAACACATCTTAATTTCCATATTTTCTTTCCTGATTTTATTTCCTAAAACACTTCCTCGCTACCATCCCCAACATCAAGCATGCCAAAAAGTTTCATGGGAGTTTAGAGAGACATGCAGAACAACAAGTATGCATATGATCCAATCC
Organism: Alisma plantago-aquatica; assembly: GCA_963693085.1. Lineage (NCBI taxonomy): Eukaryota > Viridiplantae > Streptophyta > Magnoliopsida > Alismatales > Alismataceae > Alisma > Alisma plantago-aquatica. The sequence continues at coordinate 1,706,601,489 of OY856409.1, read as the reverse complement.
TGGTGTATGTCTAGAGAATGGTAAAACTTTGAGGCATTCATTGTGCTCATAGGTAGGAAAAGGAAGTGAATGGATGTATGGAAGAAAGCGATCTCGCCTCTATTCGACTTGAGATCTTTTTTTATTTCTTTGGGGGCGATCTCTCCTCTATTCAACTCGAGATATTTTATTTTTTATTTTGTTATAGTTACATTGACCGTATTTTTATTTGGTGCACATTGCCATCTTTTCTTGATGGTAGACCCCTATAAAATTTACTAGTGGTATGGAAGAAGCAGAAGAGGGGGAAGTGGATGTCCCACCCCAAACCCAGAGTTTGACACACTTTTGTGACTTTTTATTTTCTTTTTGATGGAATGAAAGGTAAGAAGATGGAGGATGTGTAGAAGAGAGTTCAAATAAAAATACAACTTGATTTACAATTCAATGCATCAGGTTGTTCTCCTTATCACACTACACTTGAATAATGACAAGACGGGAGATTAAATGAAAATTTCATACAATTGTGCCACTAGTCACTAGGAAGCACGATGTGCTTGATCCCTCTAATTTTCTTTCTACTTGTCATCTTTTCTAAGGAAACATAATATTTGGATTCTTAGGCCACATAGGATATTTTGTAGCCATTGGTTAGTTTAAAAAATCAGTCCTTTTGAAGATTTGCTTCAACTAAGAGGAGTTAAATGATGTGAACATGTATGTAAATAGGAAAATTAAATCTAAGATGACTAAAAATGACTTTAATTATTCTAAGAAAAAGGAAAATTTGAAAAAGTTAGCTAAATGCAATGCATGTATGCAATGATATAATCCTAAAAATTATAATATAGAAATTAAAAATAGAATGGTGTGGGTGGAATAGAGTACGTGCCACCCACCCTCCACCCCGAACTTAAATATTTTCTCATCCTGAGCAAATACTAAATTTAAAATGGAGGGGAAGAAATCTGCAAGGCTCAACCAGGCGGTCCTGGAAGCTCAAAGAAGGTCCAACTGAATGTGATGTTGATAAGAGCTGGAACCTTAAGAGGAGGAGTGTCATGAGTCACCAAATGATTGGATGGTCTTGGAAGCTCGAAGGGGCTTTCTGGAAGATTAAAATGATATTGCTTTTCATCTTACAACCCATCCAATAGGATCCACAAATCTTCCTCCATCAGTAGAGGAAATGTTGTATCTATGTGTGGATCAACAAGTAATGGAAGAGGCATATAAACTTCCTATGGAGGCGGAATCTCCTTGTCTGGATCAGCCTGATATGAGATACAAAGCGACTGAGATGGAGTATACAAATCTTGTTGAAAAGACCCTTCTTCATCTAAGATAAAAAGATATGGAACTGATGTTGGTTGTTCTTCTTCTGGATATGGTCAACCAAGGTTGGTTAATCATTGGTAGCATCTAGACCAGAGTCTATAATAAGGACGAATAATGGAGGCTTAGGTTCTACAACCATGAGGAGCCCGTCTTCCTGATGTGACTTTTCATACTGATGTACTAAAGTCTCAATCATAGAAAAGAATGGAATATCACGTTCTGGCTGCAGTTCCTCAATTTGTGCAGTTGTCGATGAATATGGTATTGTTGAAACTAAGATGGTATCATCTTCATTGGCGTCAAAGTCATCATATTTGGCTGCTTCATCCGTCCTTGGTAACTTTCTTGTTGGCTCGCTAGATCCTTAACTGATATGGCAAGTTGCACAAGCTCAACCCATTGTGTAAGTAACCTCTTGCTTCAGGCATCTTCTTCGATGAGCATTTTATGAAGAGTGTCCGGTCCACCACTCATATCAAGCGAAGGCTGGTCTTCATAGTATTGCTCGTTACTATAGCTCCCATAATGTTGTTGATGGTAGTCCACTATATAAGAGAATTGATCTTCATAACATGGAGGATTAGAACAACTTCCCAAATATTGTTGATTAAAGTCCCCATTATTGTGAAATTGATTTGTAGAGCAAGGTTCATCATGGTAACCGATTACAGTTTGCATCAAATCCACCATAATAGGAACATGTGACATCTTGCTTAGCAATGTATATGTGGAGTGCTAATATGATCCGAAAGAACACATTGGGGCAGTCTTTTGATGTATGATTGTAAAAATCACATGACTGATATGGTAAATAATGTTGCGCCGATCACTCCATTTAATATGGTACCTGAAAAATATGGAAGTTGTGTATTAGGATGAAAGAAAATTTTAATCAAGTAGATTTTTAATTAAAAAAATTGTTCAAGAAGATTTTAAATATTTGCAAAAGAAAAAGAAAAAAAATCCTAACTAGTCCTAATTAAATTGAATCAATCAATAATTCCGTTATCCTTGACAACGGTGCCAAAATTTGATGTGGATATTATCGCACTAGAAATTCACTAAGAATGAAATTCCTAGAGTTTACCAAAACAAACGTGCAATAATTTCCACCCACAAATAGACGGGTCTTATCGCAGTGGTTAAGGATCGAATCTAAGAGACAACATTTTAAAGAATTGATTGATCAATCTAATTGAACTAGGAAAAATACTTAACACAAAAGTTGGATTTTGGTTGATTACAACTAACGTGCAAGAATAAAAGACTGAAATAAAAGCTAAGATTATTAGATGGATGGATATACTAGGATAGTAGGTTTCACCACCACTATGCTTATTCTCTCAATGCCTCACAAACATACATAAACAATATCATAGAGGACAGATAAATCCCCCTTTCGGTGTTAGGATTAAGTCTGGACAGATATCCCTCTCGGGTCGTTGTTGCGTTACTCAAAGATCATGTATCTGCCACCCCAGAAAATACATATCCGGTGTCTCATCAAGAGTCTAACAAAAATCAATCAACATCCTAGATCTTGGGTTCGAAGTACTCTACACCGAGACCATGATAAACATATAGACCTGTCAGATAAATAAGAATACAAGAAATAGAACAATTAATTTAACATGAAAAATATTCATACATGCATGAATGCAATAAAAGAACAAAAGTAAATAGTGAGGCTATTCCCCACATCCTAGCGTAAGGAACTACTCACAACTCATAGTCAGATCAGAATAAGTAACAAGAAAAAGGAAAGAGATAGCCATCATCTTGACGGGTAGAAAAGATGTAGCAATAGGATTCACGCGCCCAGGATTGTCGTTGAGTGACCATTCTTCTTTGTCGTCCTTTTTGCTTGAATCTGGTCCGCCGATATATAAGGAAAGAGGTGGTGAACGGATGGATTGAGGCACCATCGACCTTCCTTTGTCGAGTAAGAAATTTGGGCCTTGGCGGAGCGGTGGAGCGGTAGCCGGGAAAGAGCGATGGAGTGGCAGAGCGGTAACCTTTTGGTTGAAAAAAACGATCTTTTTAACTGATGCCCCATGTCCTATTTATACTTTCTGTTGAAGAAGTCCAAGAGTCAGAAATAAATATATGAGACCCAGTTGGTCGACAGGCGCGTGTCAATCGGTGGTATTATCCAGGCTTGGACGTCGACATGTGATTGTCGATCTCTGACTCTCGACGTGACTGTTGAGTTGTTGCTCAGAGGCACTGTCGAGGTTGGTTGTCGGTCTTCCGTCAATAGTACCGTCGATCCGTGGAGATGGCTGGCTGTCGATTGGAGGCTGTCGAGCTGTTCGTTGGGCGGTGGACGATGACAACATGTCGATGGTTAGAGAGCCTTTGGCTGTCGACTTGTTCGATCCTTCTTATGCTTGCCATGCTTGAAGTCGACAGCTGCAAGCTGATGGCTGCAGGTCGATGCCTATAGGAATCATGGAGGTCGACTAATGGCTATCGAGCATGGAGTCATTGTTGTGCTGGGATGGATAGGTGTGGATACAGTAGCTGGGCTGTCGAGTTATTTGTTCCGTGTGGCTTGTTCGTACATCGATGGATTCAATGATCCAAAGGCAACCGTTGCGAGGAAACACGACATGTATGTCCAAACTTTGTCGAGCTGTGACGGTTTGATCGATGCATGCTTGATATGAGTGTATTGGCCGATAGAATATTAATTGAATGGTTGAGATATTGGCGGAAGGAGAACAGAGTGGGAAGTTGTGAAGCCAAGCACACACACACTAACTTTGCTTCCTGTGATCTAGTGACCTTCCTTTAATTGGAAATTGTTTCTTAAATTACCAAAACCGAAGTGGTTGCGTGCTTGCTAGTGCAAGGAATAATGAAAGAAATAAAAGGGTGTTGTTGACCGGAGATTAATCCTTTTATGCATAATAACTTTTTGTCTCCAAAGATTCCAATTGTCCTGATAGTCTTTACGCCTTGTGATCTCGTGTTAAGGAAATTATTTAATTAGTTGCCTTTGCACCCGGTCAAAGAAATAACTTGATGGCACATAAATAAATTTCTTTTCTTGATAAACAAGATGATGACTTTGATTGGCCATGAGTAAATCCTTGACATTGGAAGGCTCCTTGTTCAAAATAAAAGTAATTCAATCAGTAAAAATCATTGTACTCACAACAAAAGTGATACAATCCGGATTTAATCAAAGCAGCCCATAAATTGTCTAAAAAGATGAAAAAATTAAAATATTAACAATTATGGGAGTACAAGGCTGCATGAACTAATTTATTGGATAAAATGCTACATTGTGATGCAAAACGGGTCTAAAAATGCAACTAAATTGGGCTGAATATCCGTTCATCAGATTCATATTTAGACCTAAAGGTGATCATTCATCCATATACAACAATCGAACAACATTTCAAGCATCAATCAACATTTCGTGGCATCACTATTGAGTTCATTTCCATGGCGTATAAGGTTGATGAATGATCTAGGCCTAGGTCTTTCTAGGAACTTAGCCACTAATTATAGTCAACATCATCATATTTCAAGATCATCATCAAATCAAGGTTCAAGATTGAGTATCAGTATCATCACAAGCCTAACCTATTAGAGTCTTACGTAAAGAAATCACAATCGGGTGGAAGGGGTTACCTTTCCAAACTTTAAATAATCAACAAAATGAAAATTTAGAGAAAGTCATAATAGGGATGTTACGCATGTTAGGGAAGCCATAAGTTAACCATCACTCTGATATAGCAAGTTAGTCTACATTTGTCATGAGTCGTCAAACAAATCCAGATAGGGCGAGTAACAATTGTCAAATCATACTTCATAGAGTCATGCAGTCAAAGATAAGGTCATAGTAAGGAAACCATATTCAAGATTTTGCAAGATCAAGGTCATAATCATGTTCCCTTCCTTTCAAGATCAAGGTAAGGGTATATCTTAGAAATCGAGAAGTCAAATTGAGAACCCGATAGTTTGAATATAATAGTGCAAGATTAGATCTAGGTCTATCATATTTATTCAAAATCGAGCCTACAACGAGGATAATGGTCAATAGGGGTTTTCCTCTTCTAACAAGTCTTCACATCATGATTTAGGGTTCTATAGACATGGTCATTTTGTGGCATGATCATCATACATATCAAATAGGGGAACTTAACTATGTTTAAGGTTTAATCAACAATAGGGAAACATAGGTTTAATCAATAGGGACCTCGTCAAACATGAGGTGTAAAACATGAGTTCCACATTATTTCACCATATCTAGAATTTACCTCAATCATTGAAAGCACTTGTATTGAGTCGAGTATAATTGAGTTTACATGATCTTAGGTTTTTCATATGAGTTCATCACTCTCAAGATTACATGCATTCATAAAATAGGGTTTTCAATTTAAGATCAAATCATGGCATTATCATGTTAATCAAATTTAATGATTCAAATGAGTTTTCCTTTTCCCCATGCATAAGATACCCATTCGAGATGTCATGTGATTAATAAAAAAATGAGTCATCAAAGAGACTTCCTCTCCCCGAACCTCATTAACCATTGGAGGCCCAACACAAGAGGAGTATGGAAAACCAAGTGTGCAACCCATCAGTTCCGGTGCAAACCATGTCAGACATAAATCCTAGTTTATTCATTCTTGTGAGGATTGGAACTTGAGACATCTTCCTGCGTTCACAGTCTGATCACCAGTGAGCCACACCCTTGCGGGCATTCATGTGATTAATATTCAAGAGAAAAGAATCACATGTGGGAATAAGAAGACTAACGAATCATCTACTTGGGTAGCTTAGGTGGTCCTTAAAGAAAAGATGAGATGCTAGAAGACTCTCTAAACTTTGAGGGAGGGATTTTAGTCATGCCTGGGAACTTAAGATGTGTTATGCCTTAAACATATATAGATGCCTATGTGTATGGCTCGGATACCATTTGTCACGGAGACGTTTGTTGCCCTAAGTCCACACTCCTAATGGATACATAGCTAAGGAAAGTAGACTTGGGTACCCGTTAGTAGAACGACACAAATATTTCAACCAGACAATTTATATGTAAAAGTGGTAACAACAAGACATAACAAGATACTAAAAGGAGATAGAGAAGCATGTACCCATTTCTATATTCAAGTATACCCATTGGTTTTTCATTTCTAATCTTAGAGTCTTGAGTGCAGTGGATCTTCATTTGGGAATGACAAATTTGATAAGCAAAACATATTAATGCTAAAACATTAAGTACACTATGAAAAACATGTAACCACAGTTTAAGAGTAATATAAAAGTTGATTGGATAGAAACATCATATAGAGTAAGAAGTAGAAACAAGGCGATAACACTTAACGACGTTGTTTTATACAAGGCATATTTTAGGAGTATTTCCATTATACTCAACAACATATTCTGGCCATTGACCAACTTCCCATTGGAAGGGTCTGTGAGGGTGCTAAAGATTAGCTAACCCTTTTATCGACATGGTCCACCTTATCTTGACATCTCAAGTAAGACGCCCAACCTTGTGTCCTTACCCCGAGAATATAGACAGGTACACAAGGTTTGTATAATGGACAGGTTCAATTATGTTCAAGGTTTGTTCAACATATATCAGGAAAAATGAACTTACTAATCATAGGGAACAAGTAGCTCAAACAAGTAATTAACTAGCCAATCATTCATATGAGTATACATACAAGAAAGCCAATAACATAGTAGGGTCAAGAGATTAAGTGTACCTTGTGAGGTGAGTACACATTATGATTCTTGAGTAGATTCTAGAGTAGGTCCAATCCATTGGGGACCTAAGATATAAATAGGCATAATAGTGGATCTTATATCAGTAGGGTCTTATTAATATAAACATGAAACATTTCATGGGATGCTCTCCTAAACCTAGGTATCAAAAAGTTCAAGTATGGTCCCTTCTTGTCAAACATGCATACATGGATTCAACATAGTATAAGTGTTAACACTAAATCTTAGGTCTAGGTGAACCATACACATTATGAGTATTACAAGATAGATATAAGGTCTGATTTAGGAGTAAGGGAAGCATGACATTTTGACTATCATCAAGGTTTAGACAAGCAAGATCATAATTAGTCACATTAGATCCATTTCATGCAATAGGGTCTTAATTCCAAGTCAATGAAGTATTAAGTAGACAAAGTTAGGATTTAGATCTAAAACATGATGATTGTCTGATTTAGAGCCATTAAGATATCATGGATAGCATCAGATCAAGATCTAACAAGGTTAGATCCCAACAATTAACACACACATTACCATCACATTAATTGTCACATGTATGTCATGAGTGCATATGAAGATGTTACAAGGAAATTCATCTCACAAGTCATTTTGAGGACCGATTTGAGGTTCATAATATATGTTTGAGAACTTAGGATCCACATTTCATAAGGATTGAGGATTCAAGGATATACATACTAAACATCACATAATAATGCATCATAGTGTACAACTGTGAGTCCCTTAGGTCCACATGAGTTACATCTTGTCAAAAGGCCATAAGACCTAAGTCAAACATAGGACCGCCAGAACCAATTACCTAAATGTGACTATTCAAAACATAAAATGCAATCTATCACTAATTAATAACATATCCAAAAATGAGGATACATTAAAACCAATTTCACATCACCAACATGCTCTGTAACATTTACATTGAAAACCAACAACTTGCTTGTATTCATACTATGTCAAGAATTTGATACAATTGGTTCCATGGCCTCAGCTACCATATATATACATAGGAGAACACTTCTCACATTCATCACATGTACAAGCATATAAGATTGATTAAATCATTATTTACAAACTCCTCTGCCCGGATGTGAGAGTACATGGATGACTCTAGGACACACTAGACATATAATAGCTTTTACATAGGTTCATCACTATAGACCTCCTTGCTACCACTAGTTTACCATCCTTGCTCCTGATTACCTAAAAATGTGTGGCGAACCACAAGGGTGAGACCCATGTCCCAACAAGATATCTAACCTCCAACAATGCTTATTGATTACATCACTTTAGTAATTAAATAATTTAAGCATATTAAGTATGTCTAACAGATAAGCTTAGCAACAATGGTGATTAACATAGTACATGAAGGAACTCATACTAATTATCATCATTAGCTTGATTATAAACATATCCACTACCAATTGTATAAATAGTCTAGGGGCATAAAATCTCTATTATCATGAATAAATCAAGTAGAATGAGGTTTTAACATCCATATGCCAAATCTTATAGTCATGATTGGCTGCAATAGCAAGCATGATCTTGATGGACTTAACCATGGCCACTGGAGAAAAGATTTCATCATAGTCAACACCTTGAACTTGTCTAAAACCCTTTGCAACCAATCTGCCCTTATAGGTTTGTACTTTACCATCCATGTCGGTCTTCTTCTTGAAGATCCACTTGCACCCTATGGGTTTTACCCCTTCAGGTGGATCCACAAAGGTCCTTACCTTGTTGGTGCACATGGATTCCATATCAGATCTGTTACAACCCTAAATTTTGGGTTCATTTGGTGAGAAATGTAATTTATCATATTAAAGATATTTGAACAGATAATGATATAATTTGCTTCAAATAAATGGATTTCGTTTACAATAGCCTTGATGTTTGTGTTATGGGCTTTATTGGCTATTGGGCCCAAATAACAAGGAAATTCAATTAGTAAATGGATAATTAATTTTTTTTAGAAAAGAAATATGTAGAAACCTCTAGGAGATGTAATCTAAGGATGGATTTCGTGCCTCTTAGGTTCCTTGGGTTCCAAGGAGTCCAAAGTTGCAAAAAGAAAACAAGAAGAAAAGAAAGGATTAATTAAGTATTCCTTTATTAAGAGAGAAATTGAAAATAATGATAAAATGTGGAAAACAAGTGAAAAGAGGTATAATTGAGTTATCCTTTGTGAAATTTCGTATCCCAAGGATTCCTAATGTTAAATGGAATACCAATAAAGAAAATAAAAGAGAAATAAAGAAAGATTCTCAAAAAGAGTTATTTTAATGAGAAATAAACAAGATAATGTGAAATAATGCATAAAGATGCATCTAGAAGGATAATAAGTATCCAATAAAAAGAATTTCAAAATAATGGAGTGTCTTGGGATCCAAGGAGTCCCAATAAAGAGGAAAGAAAGAGAAAATACTAAATTTGCAAAATAAGAGGATAATGTGGTACCTTATTAATGAATTATAAGGTATTGATAAAAAGGAAATAGTTTCTTTTAAAAAGAGAAAATAATTTTGTGCCAATAAATGAAAAGGCAAGTACAAAGAAGATAAACGGTATAATTTTTGAAATCCTAATATCAAAAGAAGGAGGAATATTAAGGAAATAAGAGAGAGAGAGAAACTAACTTCTTAATGAAGGAAATATATTCCTATTAGGAAAAGGCTTTGCTAATGCATGGATGAAGGATGTAGGGCATGGATACTCTCCCCTATATAAGGGGTAGAGCCCTTGGCTGAGTTTAAGTTAATTCCAAGCATCCGTTCTCTCTCCTTCTTCATCGTTTATGTCCAAAACCCTAAACCTCGGGTGGTGTCTTCTCTGGAGTAACAAAGGGATGTGGAGGCGTCCTGAGGGTGTCCTGATGTATCCTGATGATCAGTGGATAGTCATATAACGCCCTTGAACGTCGGGCTTCACCCCCAACCGCCGGTGGCACACCTGCAGCACGACTGCAACAGGCTATGGGTCGTGGCCGGGCAGGGTCTGGTACCGGCCATGGCGGCCATAATCAAGGTAGCCCCACCTGTGTGGGGACTCGACGAAGGCAATGGAGCCGCCCCCAGCGGCCGACGAGGTCCAGGGAGCAGCCACTAGGCCGCGCACGACCTTGCTGCAGCGGCTGACCTAGACGCTCACGGGGAAGAAGATGATGGAGGGCATTGGACGGTTTTGCCCTCCGCAAGCTGAAGAATAGATCTACTTAAATCGAGGGTATACGCATCTTTTCGAAATGTTCCAAGTCGATTGCTTTACATAGCAAGGATGACGTGGCGCAATGCCATTGTCCAAGTAAGTAAATCCTCGCAAAAATCATATCTAATAAACCGTAGCTCGGATCAATACAAATAATATATGAATTTTGATAAGGAGAACGAGAGGAATCCAATAAAAATGATATTAAATATTGATTACGTTTCTAATTGCAAAAGTACTATAAGTTGATCATAAGTGCATTAAAGTTGAGTTAAAAACCCTATTTGTAATTAAAGGTTGAATCTAAGATGCTTAATGGGTTAATTGAGGTGTTAATAACCTGTTGAATGATAATGTTAGATTCGAACCTGATCTAAATGTAGAATTGCATGATTTAGGGTTATACCTCATATGAGAATGATTAAATAATTTAGAAACCCTAATTTTGGGGTAAAAGAAGATAAGATCATATTTAGATTGAAAAATATGAAAATATGATTGTTAAATGATAGTTCTAAGTTATTTGTATATGAAAGTCCTTAATTCTGGATAAATACCCTAAAAGTAGTAATTAAGGTCTTTTCATGAATAAAAGGTGGAATTGATGGCAAAATGAGTTCATATGTTAATTAGACCCTAATGAACTTTGAATTAATGATAGATGCACATAATGATCTTGTCATGAATTAAAAGGGATAAAAATAGTAGCTTTAATGTAAAAGAAATTTAATGAAATTAATTGATGATTAATGTGCCTTTAAATATGGAAATAGGGTTATATGTTGTTGAGATAACCTTAATATTGAAGAATAGATAAGATAACTAGGGTTTTTGAGTAATGGAATAAAATTAGGGTTTAATGCGGTGAAAGATGAAGGGAAACCCTAATTGCAAAACGAAACCCTAAAATGGATACAGAAACCCTAGAAAGTGAATCCAAGTTAATAAAGTAAGTTCTTGATAAAGTGTGTAATAAATATAGTACATATTCTTTTTAGGAATTATGTGATTGTTGAATTACTTGGATTGCATGCTTGGTTGGATTTTCTTAATGCTTCTGAAATCATCAAATCAGGTATGTGGTTACGCTTATGAATAATCGCTCTAGTTTCACGGTGATTCCTGAAGTTTTAATCGGTTGCTTGAAAATAACTGTTGGATGTTTATTTATTTCATGCAACTATAAAGTGACGATGATTATCACTATAAATGTGTGTATATAACTGACTAGATCCGGGTCCACCTCTATTGCTTTGAAAAGGCTAAGAAAAAAAAGGGGTAATCCTAGAGCAAGGTCTAGGTTACCGAGAGTTAGAAATCTGGGCTACCTACATGTAGTGCCATGAGACTCATTAGCCTGCCATGAGTTAAGGAGTGGGCTACTTACGAGTAGTGCCATGTGACTCAACCCTAGAAATTGGTTCACTTATAGGTGGATCATGAGGGGTTAAATGGGGAAAACATAGAGGATAGGGTACTCCTGGATCGCGGAGTTATATCTAAAATGTAATCTTGGTTGTTAAATGATTAATTGGATGATTACATTGTTAACATATTTACATGATTATTGTTTCCCCCACATACCAGCTTCAGCTGACCGACATTTTGTTTGTCGGCGTTTTAGGTACAAGCCAAAAGGACAAACAGTAAATCGTCATATTGTGAAATACATGAAGTAAAATACAAGGAGGATTAGTTAGAGTAGAATCCTTAAGTGGATAGATGTTTAGAGATCTAAGTTTTCAAAAAGGTATGCAAAAATTTTATTTTCTTACGGCTTTCAGTATAGTATGTTAAAATTTGATAATTATTTTTGGTTAATTGCCGAACCTTTGATCTGGAAGTTATGGGTGCGGCTTCGACCTCTCGGTCTCCCTTAATTGGGGGTTATCGGGAGGTGGGGTTGTAACAATTGGTATCAGAGTGTAGGTTCCTCATTTAACCATTAATAATTATTAAATTTTACAAACTCCATAGAACCCAAGGGAGTTATTAGAGGATTATCCGAAAGATGGAGGTGTCTAGAAAAGGATCACGACCGGGGGCTGGCAATATTTTCCTCCGCACTGCTAGTCGGAATACGAGGACTCTCGGATCCGTGTGACTGCCTGGACAAAGTCTTAGGGTATGAATCAAAATAAGATACCTTTAGGAATTTCTCATCTTATTCATCCCTTCTCATCACAAAATTTTGTTAAGGACCTGAAGGATTAGGGTTTTCTTTCTTCTCCTCACCCTCTTGAGGTATGGGTAAGGTTAATAAGGTTTAAGGAATCCTCCACCAAATTAATGAAAAGCATGTAAATAAGATGTCATGGACATAAGCTTAATAGATTAAGCACAAATTAAAGAATAGATACATGCTTAGGTCGTATGACATAAGTTGTCATGTCCTCAGAAGAGACCTGAGGCTAGACCTTCTTGTCAGGAGGATAAGTTAGTCTTGGAGATAGAGATCTCCATTGCAAGTAGAGACCTGACACATCCTCTGAGGATGATGTTAACCCTAACCCTAAGTGAAGGTTAGAGAGAAATGAGTTGGACCAGGTGTTTGAAAGGACATGCCTTTGGGATGCCATATGATCAATGGGTGACCTATCACCTTTGGCAACCTAACCCTGGGAAGGGCCGTGCATGTTAGGGTAAAGGATAACCCCTTAGATGATGATGTTAGTGAAGGACCTTAGAAACCCTATGGGCTTGTGCAAGTAGGGTATAGCTAGCACCTAGGGCACGTCATAGTGCTGACAGTATGAAACCCTGGATAAGGAATCATGATGGGGCATAGAGGGTTATGGATGATCTTGAGCAAACATAAGTTCGAACCTAGGCTTCACCCAAGTAGGGCATGCCTTTGAGGTTGATCCTTCATGAAGAGAGGACCTCTAATGGTGAGGTTGGATGTAGGGTTAGCTCTAGAGAGAGAAGGAAACCCAGCAAGGAGGTTGGAAGCCTAAAACCCTGAGATGTGAGGAATAATGGATGATAATGGTTGCCTCATGATCGATCCCTGGAAGTTGATGATATCTTGGTTGTCTTTAGATGGACCAAACCCTAGAGAGAAAAGATGAAGATTCTGGTACCTATGTGCCTACGGTATAGGTGTTTACCTTCTGAGGTAGGAAGAAGATGTTCTGTATACCCTGAAGTGGATTTGTAACAGGTTATGAGGCCTTGTACTTTATGGTTTGTCCTTGAGAAGGATCCAACTCTAAGTGTTGCTCGAGTTGAAGGATGACCGGAAGTGCACGTTATGCCTTTTGTAAGCTTGATTCATGGTTAAGAGATAGAACATGCAGTTGGACACCTAAAAGTGAACCTAGGGCTCCTAGGCCTAAGAGGGGAAGTGGTATACCTGATGCTCATGATGAGAGTTGAGTTCCTATAGAAGCGAGCATGGTACTCCTCATGTATAGAGGAAAAGGGAAGCCCCTTAAGGTTAAGGTGTGTTTGTTTGAACCCCTCACAGCTAGGTTGATGATAGAGAAAGGTATGATCTTGATCCAATATTGAGGAAAGCAGACAAGTATGACCTAGCATCGTTTGGTAGGTGATTTGTTGTGCCTTAATAGCTTGCTAGAGTTAAGTAGGCTTGTGTGGATGTAAACCCTAGACCTAAGAGCTTTTGTGACCTTGTTGTCAAGAGATAGTTTTGCTCCCATCTTGGGAGAGGGACCCCTTTGGTAGGGTGTATATCAGTTTTGTCAGTTTAAGGTAACCTAAAGAGGTCTCATAGGATCTTGAGAAGCTAAGTGAAAAGTACATGGTATGAGAATGTACCTGTAGGCCCCTAAATATCCATCTCTAAGTGCATGCAGATGTGTTACCATGGAGGTAACCAGTATGGGACTTGACCAAGGTAGGCAGGTTTCCATGATCCCTATGAAAGGATGAAAGCCAGCCCATGAATGTAGAAAGAGAGATGATGAAGACTTGGGTAAGGTTCTAAGTGAACATGTACTATAAATGGAGAATCCTAAGTCTATCCTAGGGTCAGGTAGGGATAAGACCGATGAAAGTAGGAGTCACCTAATTCCCCAATTGCACATGACCATAGGGTCGGGAGGTAACAACTATCATTGTCTGAGGACCATGGGTTAGGAGATTGATCACCTTCATGAACTCATGGGACCCAAAGGGCAGATGAGTAGGGCACTCTCTTGATGCATGAGGGAAGAGGGATGACCCCAAAAGTGTTGTTGCCCTATAGACCTAGAGGAGATGACCAAGGATTGTGAGGCGACCCAAGTAGGTTCGAAACCAATTTTCCATGGGAGTAACTTTGATATCGAGATGAATGTGATGATGAGACATATGTGGCATGTTTCAACTTAGATGTAAAAGTGTATTGGCAAGGTGGGATGTACCATCTCTACTCTTGAAACAGGAAGAAATATGTATTTGGACTGCAGCCAAATGCTTATTTCCTCTTGTTATGGGGGTGAGAGATAGGACATTACGCATGCCATACACCAAGGATAAGAGATGATGTAGGTTGGAACGTTGCCATGAGAAATGGGGATAGAGAAGATAATCTACTCTGGTAAAGTGAATGATACATGGATGGCTTGTAAACACTAAGAGGAATGAGGTAGTCCCCTTATGAGGATGTTTTTATCATGAGCTATGTGGAACTTACAAGTTATACCAGGTTGAGTTTGATCACCACGATGATGAAATCAGAGAGTGTTCTTAATGAAGATAGACAGAGAGTTTAAGGTGAGACAATAGGTGAAATACATGGAAGTGTATGTCTTCAACGTTACCTAATACCTAAGGATGTGAAGTGGTAATGGATGATCTGGTTGAGATACATCTGACTTGTTTGACTAGAAGCTAGAAGAGGTTGTTTGGCTAACCCTAAGTTCGAAAAGGAGAGGTGTTTGGATAACACTCAGATGTAACAAGATACATTGAAAAGTTAATGGTTGTTTGGTTAGCCAGTCTAGTCTTTGATGCAATGAAAGGATGGTGGTAGAACCGCATGTGCACTTCTTTGGAAAAGAAGGTGATGAAACCCTGACTAGAATGGTTTAGGGTTTCTGAGGAATCGATCTTGAGGAATCAGGACATACAAGAAATCATGATTGAAGATCACCATACACCGTGGAAAATGGAAATAGCACTTTGGATGCTTAAGATGAAGTTGCATGTGGTATATGGCCATGCAAGCCAGGAGGTAAAGGATGAACTCCAGTAACCCAGTGTATCGATAAAGAGGACAAAAGAGTCACTGAGAGGGAATGGGAGTTCATCACTATGGATGTTGTGATAGGTCTCCCCTGGACGAAGGAAGGTCGAGATGCAATCTGGGTTATGGTAGATCACCTTACCTAGATGACATGAGAAAGAAAGAGTTCTGTCAAGGGACAGACCTGGTTGAACTAACCATGAGAGAGATGGTTCAACCATGAAGCGAGTTCAAAGGTTTTTGAGTTTGACCTAAAGGTTCCCTTCCAAAAGGTGGAAGTAGGTACATGAAGAACTCAATGTAGGTACAGTTTATCACCCCATTTAATGGTTAGTATAATCCAGACCAAAGGGGGTCTGATGAGGGCATATGTTGTCGTTTTGGGGTGATAGTTAGAGACAGTTTTTGTCCTATGAAATATGCGAAGATAACCACCATAGCCGGTATCGGGATTTATAAGAAGCTCTGTAAGGGAGGTTGTGTCGGTCACCACTTCAGTAAGGTGATGTTGGTGAAAGGACCACATGATGATTAGAAAAGGGCCACAATGCGTGTAGATGAAGTCGCTTCGATCGTGCAATGGCTGAAAGGAGCCTAGAGATGACGAAAGTCATGAATAGATGCAATGTAGACTGACATGCAGTTCACTGTGGGAATATGTGACATAAAAATTTGACCCCTCTAAGTTATAACTAAGAGAGCTGAGTCCCCGATGCATGGGTTCTTTTGGCATGGTTTGGTGGAGAAGGTTAAGTTTGACCTTACCCCTCAGGATAAAGTAATGTGTGATGAGTTCCATGTGTCAAATTTTGAACACTATGTGCGGTACCCGACCATGTGCTGAGCAATGAACCTAGTGAGCCCCAAGGGAGGCTGACATGGCCTGAGTCACCTGTGCAGTTTATAGACGCCGGGATGAAAGAACTCAGAGAAAAGAATATATGTTGATAAAGGTTCTGTGGAAGCGCCATGAGTACGGTAAAGCCACATAGGGGCCAATGATGGACATGGAAAAGTATTATCCTGAATTGTTTGTTTGCTTGATAGAATTTTGAGGACAAAATTTCTATAAGAGGGGAAGGATGTTACAACCCTAAATTTTGGGTTCATTTGGTGAGAAATGTAATTTCTCATATTAAAGATATTTGAACAGATAATGATATAATTTGCTTCAAATAAATGGATTTCGTTTACAATAGCCTTGATGTTTGTGTTGTGGGCTTTATTGGCTATTGGGCCCAAATAACAAGGAAATTCAATTAGTAAATGGATAATTGATTTTTTTTAGAAAAGAAATATGTAGAAACCTCTAGGAGATGTAATCCAAGGATGGATTTTGTGCCTCTTGGGTTCCTTGGGTTCCAAGGAGTCCAAAGTTGCAAAAAGAAAACAATAAGAAAAGAAAGGATTAATTAAGTATTCCTTTATTAAGAGAGAAATTGAAAATAATGATAAAATGTGGAAAACAAGTGAAAAGAGGTATAATTGAGTTATCCTTTGTGAAATTTCGTATCCCAAGGATTCCTAATGTTAAAAGGAATACCAATAAGGAAAATAAAAGAGAAATAAAGAAAGATTCTCAAAAAGAGTTATTTTAATGAGAAATAAATAAGATAATGTGAAATAATGCATAAAGATGCATCTAGAAGGATAATAAGTATCCAATAAAAAGAATTTCTAAATAATGGAGTGTCTTGGGATCCAAGGAGTCCCAATAAAGAGGAAAGAAAGAGAAAATACTAAATTTGCAAAATAAGAGGATAATGTGGTACCTTATTAATGAATTATAAGGTATTGATAAAAAGGAAATAGTTTCTTTTAAAAAGAGAATATAATTTTGTGCCAATAAATGAAAAGGCAAGTACAAAGAAGATAAACGGTATAATTTTCGAAATCCTAATATCAAAAGAAGGAGGAATATTAAGGAAATAAGAGAGAGAGAGAGAGAAACTAACTTCTTAATGAAGGAAATATATTCCTATTAGGAAAAGGCTTTGCTAATGCATGGATGAAGGATGTAGGGCATGTATACTCTCCCCTATATAAGGGGTAGAGCCCTTGGCCGAGTTTAAGTTAATTCCAAGCATCCGTTCTCTCTCCTTCTTCATCGTTTATGTCCAAAACCCTAAACCTTGGGTGGTGTCTTCTCTGGAGTAACAGAGGGATGTGGAGGCATCTTGAGGGTGTCCTGATGTATCCCGATGATCAGTGGATAGTCATCTAATGCCCTTGAACGTCGGGCTTCACCCCCAACCGCCGGTGGCACACGTGCAGCACGGCTGCAACATGCTATGGGTCGCGGCCATGCAGGGTCTGGTACCGGCCATGGCGGCCATAATCAAGGTAGCCCCACCTGCGTGGGGGCTCGACGAAGGCAATGGAGCCGCCCCCAGCGGCCGACGAGGTCCAGGGAGCAGCCACTAGGCCGCACACGACCTTGCTGCAGCGGCTGACCTAGACGCTCGCGGGGAAGAAGATGACGGAGGGCATTGGACGGTTTTGCCCTCCGCAAGCTGAAGAGCGGATCTACTTAAATCGAGGGTATAAGCGTCTTTTTGAAATGTTCCAAGTCGATCGCTTTACATAGCAAGGATGACGTGGCGCAATGCCATTGGCCAAGTAAGTAAATCCTTGCAAAAATCATATCTAATAAATCGTAGCTCGGATCAATACAAATAATATATGAATTTTGATAAGGAGAATGAGAGGAATCCAATAAAATGATATTAAATATTGATTACATTTCTAATTGTAAAAGTACTATAAGTTGATGATAAGTGCATTAAAGTTGAGTTAAAAACCCTATTTGTAATTAAAGGTTGAATCTAAGATGCTTAATGGGTTAATTGAAGTGTTAATAACCTGTTGAATGATAATGTTAGATTCGAACCTGATCTAAATGTAGAATTGCATGATTTAGGGTTATACCTCATATGAGAATGATTAAATAATTTAGAAACCCTAATTTAGGATAAAAGAAGATAAGATCATATTTAGATTGAAAAATATGAAAATATGATTGTTAAATGATAGTTCTAAGTTATTTGTATATGAAAGTCCTTAATTCTGGATAAATACCCTAAAAGTAGTAATTAAGGTCTTTTCATGAATAAAAGGTGGAATTGATGGAAAAATGAGTTCATATGTTAATTAGACCCTAATGAACTTTGAATTAATGATAGATGCACATAATGATCTTGTCATGAATTAAAAGGGATAAAAATAGTAGCTTTAATGTAAAAGAAATTTAATGAAATTAATTGATGATTAATGTGCCTTTAAATATGGAAATAGGGTTATATGTTGTTGAGATAACCTTAATATTGAAGAATAGATAAGATAACTAGGGTTTTTGAGTAATGGCATAAAATTAGGGTTTAATGCGGTGAAAGATGAAGGGAAACCCTAATTGCAAAACAAAACCCTAAAATGGATACAAAAACCCTAGAAAGTGAATCCAAGTTAATAAAGTAAGTTCTTGATAAAGTGTGTAATAAATAGAGTACATATTCTTTTCAGGAATTATGTGATTGTTGAATTACTTGGATTGCATGCTTGGTTGGATTTTCTTAATGCTTCTGAAATCATCAAATCATGTATGTGGTTACGCTTATGAATAATCGCTCTAGTTTCACGGCGATTCCCGAAGTTTTAATCGGTTGCTTGAAAATAAATGTTGGATGTTTATTTATTTCATGCAACTATAAAGTGACGATGATTATCACTATAAATGTGCGTATATACATGACTAGATCCGGGTCCACCTCTATTGCTTTGAAAAGGCTAAGAAAAAAAAGGGGTAATCCTAGAGCAAGGTCTAGGTTACCGAGAGTTAGAAACTGGGCTACCTACGTGTAGTGCCATGAGACTCATTAGCCTGCCATGAGTTAAGGAGTGGGCTACTTACAAGTAGTGCCATGTGACTCAACCCTAGAAATTGGTTCACTTATAGGTGGATCATGAGGGGTTTAATGGGGACAACATAGAGGATAGGGTACTCCTGGATCGCGGAGTTATATCTAAAATGTAATCTTGGTTGTTAAATGATTAATTGGATGATTACATTGTTAACATATTTACATGATTATTGTTTCCCCCACATACCAGCTTCGGCTGACCGACGTTTTGTTTGTCGGCGTTTTAGGTACAAGCCAAAAGGACAAACAGTAAATCGTCATATTGTGAAATACATGAAGTAAAATACAAGGAGGATTAGTTAGAGTAGAATCCTTAAGCGGATAGATGTTTAGAGATCCAAGTTTTCAAAAAGGTATGCAAAAAGTTTATTTTCTTACAACTTTCAGTATAGTATGTTAAAACTTGATAATTAGTTTTGGTTAATTGCCAAACCTTTGATCTGGAAGTTATGGGTGCGGCTTCGACCTCTCGGTCTCCCTTAATTGGGGGTTATCGGGAGGTGGGGTCGTAACAAGATCTCATGGCCTCAAACCATTTCTCATACTCTGGTCCCTCTATAACATCTTTGTAACGATCTCACTTTTCAGCAACCCCCAATTAAGGAAGGACAAAAAGATGAGATCCATTACCTATAAATTTCCCCAAGGATCCGGATTTAGCAAATAATAAGTAATAGTATATAATTTCATTAATTCACAAATATTGTTTACAAAATGATTACATGAAATTCCATTACCAAAACTATACATAGAGAAGAACTTTCTATCTAAATCCTCCTTACTTAGATTAATGTCTTCACATCGTTTCATCTTTATCTTTATGCCCCTTATCATGTATATATCATATACCTAAAATGCCGTGAAATAAAACACGGTCAGTATGACAAGTCATACCGGTATGTGGGGGAAATAAAATTTCACAAGTAATGATAACAACATAATTCAACAATTAATGGTAACAAACCAAATTTAACATTTTCACCATGACTACCAAATCTAGGTTTCTCCACCCTCTGTCATAACCCCTCAGGGCATCAAACTGCAATATTCACAGTCTTCCCCTATTTAGGCAGATGACTTTATCATGTCTCCTCCTATTCAGGCATGTGACTTCTCATATACCCCCTATTTAGGCTGGTACCAATTTGTGCCTTCCCCTATCTAGGCTGATGGCCTTTCTATAGATCTAGAGGTGGCCTAGATTCAGGCTAGTCATGTTCATATATAATGTGATAATCATATTCACATTAAAATGCAAATGAAATTAAATAAACAAGCATCCATATATCTTCAAACCATTTGAAGAAATCTATGAGAAACCATGTGGAACTATAATGAATATTCTTAGGTGTAGACACATACCTCAATGGTGAGCCAAGCAGATTATCGTGTAATTATACTCCATGCATATTGTCCAAGCAAACAAATCAAGCATTGAAATATGCAAATATGTAAATCCTAACTTGTCACCATCACTTTAATTAGTTAAAACCTAATTGGACCTGATCTAGGCTTTAGGTTTCATTGGTATCGAGTTAACATGGACGCCTCTTTCCAACATGCCTGGATGACACAGTTCAAGACCGGCATGCCACATGCCCATGTGGGCCCCACCTACTGGAGCGGTTGTGGCTCTGATACCATTTGTAATGCCCTAGCTACTGCCCTAGGCTCTAGTAGAGTTTCAGGAATGTTGACTGGCCCCACAGACCACTACTAGCTTTAACTGCACATTTTTTCCTCACTCACATGCAAACCGAGGTGCACCTCCTTTTTTGGGAGTCCATCTCTAATAAATCCATAGTTAAGCATGCTCTGCTTGGAGTAGTACTAGGACGGGTGACCTATCGGGAAGTTGACCCATGCTTGCGCATGAGTGATGAAAAAGCATGCAATTAAGGCTAGTGGTGGTGTGTGGGGCCAATCGTTATTCCTGAAACAATATTAGAGCCTAGGGCAATGGCCATGGCGTTACAAATGGTATCAAAGACACAACCCCTCTAATAGGTGGGCCCCACATGGGCGCCAGTCTTGAGCCGTGCGGTTTAGGCATGTTGGAAAGGGTTGTCCATGGTGATGTAGCCACCCTTGCACTGGTATTTTGTGATCAAGAGATGGGTGTCCATTGATCATTATGGGTCTACACTGAAATGGGGTAATGTTATGAGGCCATATAGTTGAGCCTTGATGAGGAAGTCAAGAGTCTAAGTGGAGAAGATTGTAACTTCCCAAGATTTGAGGCCTCAGATATAATGATCTTAAAGGGAATGATTTGACTACCCATATCACCAAGGTGTACCTCCTTTTCAGGGAGTCCATCTCTAAAAACTCCATAGTTAAGCATTCTCAGCTTGGAATAGTACTAGGATGGGTGACCAGTTGGGAAGTTTATCCTGGCTTGCGCGTGAGTCAGGAAAAAGTGCACAGTTAAGGCTAGTGGTGGTTTGTGGGTCCATTCATCATTCCTGAAACTCTACTAGAGCGTTGGACAGTGGGCCTAGGCGTTACAATCTTGATAGGTTATTAGCTCATCATCTATGACCAATTCATTACCTTCGTGAGTCACAAGATATCCAAAAATTTTAGGCTCAAGGTGTGTCCTATTAGATCTATGAGGTTCCTATGTTACTTGAGGAATTTGAGACTCCACAACACCTTGTGATTATATTGGTTCCTCTTGTTCATCTATCAATTCTATGTTCTCTTGTGGTCTCAAACCTCTTCGAGTTTCACTTTCCTCCCATGATTCCTTTGGAAATGAAATCCATCTCAAAGAATGCAGCATCCCTGGAAACAAACACTTTGTTGTCAAATTGGGAATAAAAGTAATATCCTCTTATTTGTTTAGGATATCCAACAAAAAACATTTATCAGATTTAGGACCAAGCTTATCAGAAAACATTCTTTTAACATAATCTTCATATCTCTAAATCCTCATAAAAGACACTTTGGGACGTTTCCCATGCCATATCTCGTATGATGTGTTTTGAAATGATATAAATGGTAATCATTTTAGTGTAAATGTGGTAGTTTCTAAAGAATACCTCCAAAAGGTAGTCAGGAGCTCAACTAAAATCATCATTGATCGCACCAGATCCAACTATGTGCGATTATTTCTTTTGATACACCATTATACTGTGGTGTTCCAGGTTGAGTCTATTGGGATACAATCTCATGGGTTTTAAGAAGGTTCTCAAACTCTTGGTTTAAGTATTCTCCACCTCAATTAGAACGAAGTTCCTTAGTACTTTTACCAAGTTGGTTCTGCACTTCATTCATAAACTCCTTGAACTTGTCAAGAGTTTCTAACTTATGTTTCATTAAATAAACATAGCCATACCTACTGAAGTCATCAATGAATGTAATGAAGTATCAATACCCACCTCTAGAGGTTTTTCTAAAATGTCCACACACATCAGTATGTATAAGCCCTAATAGATCACCAATCCTCTCATTGTTACCAGTGAAAGGGGTTTTAGACATCTTGCCCAACAAACAAGATTCACATGTATCCATTGATTCTAGATCAAAAGAGTCTAGATAATCCTCCTAATGGAGTCTAGATATGTTATTCTCATTTATGTGCCCTAGAAGACAATGCTAAAGGTATTTTTTTTGAGTTGTTGAGTTTTATTCTTTTGGTATTAACGGTATATACATATGTCTTTAAATCTAACAAGTAAAGATCATAAGACATTGAGGAACTGGCATAAAAGATCCCATCTTTTAAAATAGAACATCGACCATTTTTAATATGGAATTCAAATGCATCCTTATCCATACAAGATACAAAAATGATGTTTCTATTATAGAATGTACATAATAGCAGTTCTTTAATTCTATTACAAGCCTTGTGGGTAGAGATATACTATAGGTTCCAACTACGCTGGTTGCAACTCTTGTGCAATTAGCAACTCATAGTTCCACCTCGCCTTTTCCCAAAGGCCTAATTCCTTTCAGATCCTACATATGAGAACATATGTGAGATCAACCTCTGATGTCTAGTACCCATGATGATGAAGTGATAGGTTTATCTCAATAACATATATACCTGAAGTGGAGATCACCATCCCCATCTTCTTCTTCCTAAATGCCTTCAAGTACAAAAGATGAGTTCCTCTTGTACTTTTCTTTCTCCTTATCTTGAGTGATGCAAATTTGGATTTGGGATAGACCTCATAACTCTTCATGGCCTTGCGTTTTTCCTTGGACTCATCTCTATTGATCATCATCATAGGCTTATCCTTCTTCAATTTTGCTTCAGTAGGAATCAACATGGCAAGAAAGTCTGACATGTGGTCAGTCACATTATTCACATGATGATGTGCAATAAAGTGGCTATATGATTCTAGCATTGACCTTAGAATCATATACATAGCCAACTCTTGGCTCAAGGTGAATCCTACTTCTTCAAGATTATGCACATGTATAATCATATTGAGCACATATTCTTCTATTGAGGTTCCTTCTGTCAGGTTAGACTCAAGTAGCACCTTTATGATATTGTCCCTTTCTTGCTTTGTAAGACCAAGTGTCATTTTCTTAAGATATGTTACCATCTCAATAACACTCATGTCCTTGCACTGCTCATGTAACTTATACTTCATGCATCTAAACATAAGGTATTTTATCTCCAAGGCATCATTGGCATGCTTCCAGTAAGCATCCACTTGAGCCCTAGGTGCATCAGGACCAGGTATTTCTGACACTGGTTTATCAAGGATGTAGAGCTTGCACTCTTCATTGAGAACCCCTCTCAAAGTCCAAAACCAATTGTGAAAATTTGTCCCATCAAGTTTGTCCTTCTTAAGGATCGATCACAATATGGGTTTGTTTGTCATTTGATTCAACAAGAGAAAATTTGCATTTATCAAAAACATTTCATTTGATTTGAAAATTTTGACGATATCAAATATGTCTTTAATTATTATCTCTCCCACTATTTTATTTCTAATTGATATCCCTCACATATCAATATGGAATATTGTAGCGTACAATATTCTAGTTGGCCAAATCCAAGATAATTTGACTAATGCCTGACCAACACTACAAAACACAACCAACTATCAAAGTAGGCAACTTTTACCAATTACATCATATGTAATTCTGGATAGATGATATGTTCAACTCCTTGTCATACTCATCTACATACTTCTAGACTTAGATGCTCTAAGCATCACCAGCCAACACGACAGGTATGCACCCTACGAAGGAAGAACCTACATATCTACCAACACACTTCCACGAGATAGACAATGCACCAAACGAAGGTGTAACCTACACTTGGTCGATAAAGCTTTTCATATGGGTTGCTATTGAAAAGCATCTAAGACTTAATATAATTTTTATGTGATGGAGTTTTTATTTATAAATACATATACTTTATCCAATCACCACATATATAGTACATATCATACACATGCTATATCCCACAATGAAAACATGCAATAAATGAAAGACATGGTTATGTCCAACCTAATGTAATTCCTTGGAGACACAAGGAAGTACTACATCCTAGGTTTACATCACATGTAAAAACCCACTATTGATGAAGATTCATGCTTGCCAATATGGGTTGATTGGTTCAACCCTTGAACCAATCGGCTCACCTGCTGGTAGGTCATTTGGTCGTCTCACCAGTCGTTTGGTCCTTCTATCCACCATCTGTTGGCTCCTTTAGCTGATCGGTTGGGTCCACCAGCCGGTCTGTCCGGTTTGTCCTTCTGGTTCTCCTCAGTCCTCCAATTGGACGGCTCATTAGAACGTCCTTCTTCTTCAAAACAAGAAAGGAAACTATCCTAGTTTTACATAATTTATTGAGAAACCCCAAATTACATTCAAGGGGAGTAAGGGTAGGAAAGAATTAACTTTACATTGGAAAGATAAGATAGAGGTTCAATACACATACCTAGATAAAATGATTAACCAACCACACAACCATGCACAAATAATATAGTTTATTGGCCATAACCATGCTACACATTCACCATCAAAATCACTTTTAGGGCGATACATGTAAATTGCATATTATATATATATATATATTAGTTTTGGATTATCATGATATTTGATTGGACAAAAATTATTCACATAGCATTCAATAATAGAATGATAAAACCAAAATCCAATCATATTGATTATCGCATAATATAGTAAATTGGCGTTGGCTCTGATACCACTATAGGGAAACATGGCTACAGAATAGGTAGAAAAAACAAAAATTTTATCTACCATATCCCCCATAAACCAGTGGATCACATCACTAACTATAAGATGAGAAGGATGGTTTTGAAGATATACATGGTCCTAGAGAAAGTCCAACAATATATCCTCATGATTGTCTATGCACAACTGTCTTCTAGTTGCATTGGGACTCGTCTGACTATTGCGCCTCTTGGTCTACACCATGGACTGCAGCCTGGAACATCGTCGTTTGTAGTATCTCATCTTTCAATGGACTTTTGGTTGACGTTGTTCTCCTAACGGTAGAAAATGGCCTCCCGCCTCTAGAGAAGTCCACACAGACTACCTAGAATTCATGCCGTCCTACTAGGATGGACAGACATGAGTTGTCCCTTCTATTGGCACACTAGTCACCAACTTGCTCTCCTACAACAATGATCCTCAGTTGTTCTCTCCCATAGATATCCCTCCCTAGTCAAGTATGACTTGCTTGGGCTCTCTTGGTTACCACAACCAGAGATGACAACAATTATTAGAGTAAATGATTCTCAATTGTCTGTGTTGTACTCTAGGAAGTCCCAAGTACCCCTCTATTTATAGGAGGGGTTTGGGCCAGAGTTCCCAGTCTATGCGGGAGTGGAAGGGACAAGAAGATCTTGAATTTTTGCAACATGTAAACACCCAAACAATCGTCTGGTGACCCAAACAGTCCTCTAGAATGAGGGACAACCATCTCACAGTATGAGGTGATTGTTTTACATGTTTTCCTATTGCATACTAGATTGGAAATTCGAATCCAATTAATGCACGACATGACGTCAACACCACTTCATTGATGCAATCAAATTTCCCACAAATCGAGCGATCTTTCTCATCTCACTGACATGAGTCAGTCGTCTCGCTCACCCAAACGGTCGTCTAGTGAGCCTAGCCGATCCAATCGACTCAACAGATTGAACTAGTCGGTTCACACCTCAGTTTAAGCATAACTTAGCTAGTTGAGTTCCAACTAGTATGATACCCCAAATGACCATCTCAACTCTTGAGCCGACCGTTTGGTACTCCAAACGGCCATATCACTTGAGTGATCCAATCGTGTGACAGTGTAGCCAACTGATTTGTTGCATGAATTGAATACCTAAACATTTTAGTAATCAATTCAATCATCATTCAAGATTAAACTCCTCTTCTAGTTAAGACCTATGTGTGTGACCCTATAGGTCCCATATCATATTGGAAATAAATGTCCATAACTAACTTATGACATCACAAGCAAAGAGTGGAGCCTATTCCCACATCAGTGCTACCCAAGTGAATGGAAAGTTGGGGAACAAATTCAACCTACAATATGTGTATGGAGTTGTAGTTTTTGTATAATTCCTTTGTCACTGATATCTAGATTGAACTCAAGGCATGGAGTAGTCACCCTATTCAACATTCAATCTTGTTTCTTGAACCAGAGCAGACTGTCTGAGATATATGTAAGCTCAATATCACATATTGACTCACATGTGCATGGCCATGCATTTCTGAATCTCGCTAATCAAGAGGCCTATGATATCATACTCCTGCAGGAGTGACAAATCCCAACTCTATCACTCACAGTCAGTCCCCATGTGTCACATTCACCCAATCATCACCGTTACAATAATCCATGTTTTAGGACTGCATTTGATGATGTCAAAGCATATCAAACAACATGTGATGAGTGTAGTGAATTCAAGTCTAAGAACCACAAACACCACCATCACTATGAGAGGTGACTATGACTACCATGGTAACGATTTCCTTGTGTCAGTCTCATGGTGGGTCTGTCTGATACACTGTTTTCTAACATGTATATGTGTGCTTGGTTTGATATAGCCATACCATGACTAGTGAGATTCGGTCATCAACCAACTTACACTCTGATTTTATGTGTCATTGTTGTCTATCAACCTTTCACAATAACAACTGACCAGGGACATAATGAGAATATCTATATGTAGTATTAACATCTATATGATCTCATTTCTCCAAGTCACGTACTTGAAGACATACATCATTGAGTAATACTATTCTCTAGACATTTATAATGTTACATCATTATCTCATAACTGGTTTAAATAGAATAAATTGGAAGCTTGCCTTTATTCATTAATCAAATCAATTACAAATTATGCCATTACAATCATCATAAGGTTGGCTCTCTTGCATACATACCAACAGTATGAGGGAGACACCCCTCTATTGACTTTTTGTGGCTCAAGGATTGAGTTGAGGTTGGTTTTTTCTGTATCATCTTCAACTTGAAAGGATTGATTCTCTTTCAATATATATTATGAGATGGGAATGTCATCAAATTCTACATCATATACATAATTTTGTTCTACAATTGAGAAAGATGTGTCAAGCTCCCTTCTACCTAGATTTGATTTGACTTTTTTGTACTTTTATCATTTTATATTTCCTTTTAATTTTGTTTTTGGTCATGGGTGGAGGCATTTTGGAGCAAGAAAAAACAACCACTATAGAATCTTCATGACATTGTGGTGTTGTTATTCTAGTGAACCTTTGTTATACATTAGAGGTGGATTCGGGTACACGACATCCTGCTCCTCCTTATGCCAATTGTAAATTTCGTACTTCATTTATAGAAGACATATTGTATTGTTAGATTTATAGTGTCTAATGGTTAAAGTATATCCATGATACTTCGACACTTTAGAAAATTCGTATTAATTGTCATATTTGTCATTTTGGGCATCATACTCCACCTATGGATACTCATTGATAAGTGGGTGATTTATATGCCTTGGTCATGCAAACTTAGTTTTCTCAAAGTAACTCTAGAGGACTTCATAATTTAGGTCTATGGCTTCCTCATATGTGGTCATATTTTATATTGTGATGAACATTGGTCGTCATTTGTATCCTTAGACTATAGGTACTTTTGGGCGATATGTAGGTCATCTACCATTTCAATGAGATGGGTGATTTCCCCAATATTGGCTGCAATGTCTGGGTACATATCTTGTTCTCCATATTTGACCTATTTATGGCATCCTCCCTACTAATTTTAATGAATGGAGTTTTGAAAATGAGATAATATCCACTTATAAAATGTTATGATGTAGGGCAAAGTACAAATTTTTTCACTTGGGCTTCCATCATGCAAAGCATGACCAACTACTTGGAGAATTGTTGAAACCCAAGCTTATAAACTTTTCACATTGGTGGATATGTATTATATTATTGTCCCCCTCTCTTACAGTCCCACACCTATGTTTGGATATATATCTACATCCCATGGCCTTCTTGTATACTACACTAGTTCATGGGGAAAATGGTGTGGTGATCAATATATTGGTGACACATTTTATTAAGGTGATTTGAAGTGTGCCACTTCAGATGTTGAAACAATCCTCTTCCAATCATGCTATCTAGGACTATCTTCATGGACAATAATAATGTATTTCCATCAAAATTTGATCTTATGATGTAAGGATGATGGTATCACTTTGTTCAAGTGGATATGTGAGCTTACATGGAGCAAGTTGATTGGGTTTAACTCCATGACTGGGAATAATACTAATAATGGTTATTTTCAAGTGGTATAGTGCATTCCAAACATTTGGGGTGACATGTAGTCATTATATTTGTGAAAAATCTTATCAAAGTGAGGGGATGAGGCATAGAAGATAAACCAAGAAAGGAGTAATGCATTGAGTTACACATGTAGAAGGTTTTAGGAACCTTATGATTATTGAACTTAGTAGTGGCATTCCTAGTGAAGGCATAATGAAATTCAAAAAAAAGTTTTCATGAACAAAACATAAAGATAACATAATAACAAACATGCGTGCATATAATATCATAAGAAAAGTGGTTAAAATAATGAGAGTATACCCAACATCATCAATCTCTAGTGCTCATATCATCACACACTATGGGATCCAAAATGAGACGGGGGATCTAAATTTTTGCTAGACCAGTCTACCTTGCTTAATGTGTTAGGAAGTGGAAGATGATTGTTTTCTATGATTGTATACCCAAGAAAGAGGATTAGATCCACAAAGTTACTCCTTTTTAGGGTTTTGAAGGATAGGGATGGATGATATAGATATTTGGGGTGTCTAGTTGTTGGCTTGTGGGATACATGTGTCAACTTTGATTCTAGAGAATAGCCTTGTTGTAACTTGGGTAGGTAGGCTACAAGAAGAATATATGGGTGATATCCCCTATAAATAGATTCAAACATTTTCAAATGGCGATCAAGAGGTTTATTATGCAGGACTAGTGGTTTCTTAGAGTTAGGGATTGGATAAATTTGTAATTAAGTCAATAAGGGTCTAGAAACTTAGGGACACACACCTTGGTGGTGCTTCATCTGCTAGAGAGTTTCAGGTGCATTTCACTGACGCTTTGTTGAGTGGCAAAAGAAGGATAGGAAGGGTGCATATTGGTCATGAGACTTATGTCACCCTACATACATATATTACACGACTGTATTATGTCTTTTATTATGCCCGAAGGATTTGAGTCATACCACCCAAATCCGACTGATCACTGCTAAGTTGAAATCAATGCCATATAAGGTTCATGGAAGAGCCGGAAGCCACAACCTCTTAAACACCTCTTGGCCAGCACAAGAGAACACCACAGAGACATATCAGTCAACTACAAAAGAGTGACGTATAGTCAACAAAAGGATCATCTCACTCATGGCCGTCCACATCAAAATACCTACCCACCTTGGTACAAGTAACGACTCTCGAAGAACAGGCTCACACATGACCGTTCTTAAAAGAAGGATTGGCTCACGCATGGCCATCCACATGAAAAGGATATCGGATCATGCATGGCCGTCTCACACAACCTGTAATTATGGATACAAGGAAATACTCGACTTGCACCCCGCATATTAAAAAATATGTGCTCTGAGTTAAACTCATTTCACCAATCCAGTAAATAAAGCTGGCACTGGAATGGATCTATGGCACAGAGCAAACTACATGATTAGGTTTCACTTGATTAGTTAGCCAATCGGGTGACTTTTAACATCAATCAAGTTACAACATATAAGGCTAAAAAAAACTCTACAAACTAAGGATGTATTGCAACTTTAGAAGATATACAACGTATGGGGTGAGAGCTTGTCACACAACCACCACACGATGCTCAATGATCTTCCATTCATTGGGCTACTATCAATGTCACACATCACCACGTGATATCAATCCCTTAACCACATCACTTTGAAGATATCACATCTCAATATGCATTAAGCCATCACCAAGTCATAGGACCTATCACTGTGAACCCTATATGTTCATCACCACATTATTATCACATCAATGTGCATAAGCACCACCTTGTGTCACATAATCACCACCATAGCATTCACGAGCCATGGCATACATATCACCTGCAAGGTTAGGGCTTATAAACAAGAGAGATAAAACATTACAATATGATGAACATATCATGAGAGAGAAAGTAAACATATCACATAACTCAACATTAGGGTTAGGGCTCCAAACTTAGCCAATTAGGGTTTTGTAGATGTATATAAACACTAATCCCTAGGTGGGACATCTCCCACATTATTGGAACACTTTAGGGTTAAGGATCACCATAAGTGTTAAGCAACAACTATCCACATAGCACTAAACGTGGCTCATACACTATTTATAGATGTGCATCGATTAGGTACTCAAGCATGTGTCACAACCACACTTCAACCATGTGTTGCGACCACCACCACCATGGGTCGTAACCACCAAAATCTTGGTGTCTTGACTGTGGACAACTTCATGATATCGTGATTGCGACACACCAAGGAGGAACATGTCTTGACCCAACAAGTAGCCAGGTCATGATCTAGACAAAACCATATGCCTCAAACAACTAGGGTTAGGGTTTCAACCAACCATGGTAGAACATGTCGCGACTCCTAATAACAAAGAGACATCTTGACCCATGACAATGACATGTCCCGACCTCAAGACCCAACCATGTCACCACCTCAAGAACCAAGGGCATGTCACGACCCTCAACCTATTGGAATTAGGTCACGGGTATGAAACTAGGTCATACAACTCGACCCAAACAAACCCAAGAACCAAAGTGTCACGACCCAAGAAAGATCAAGGTGTAGTGACCAACAATGGTCAAACTACTACCAGGGAAAAATACCATCGTCAAAACAAGATCAACCGATATCAAAATAGAGGTAAGACACATATAAAATAGAAGAGAACATCATGGAACACTACCATCTTCAAGAAGGAAAATGTCTCTAAAAACAGTTACCAGAACCCTAACACATGAGCCATGAAATTACCATAAAGAAACCTTATGCAAGAATAAAAACCATGTTTAACAAGAGAAAACCAGGACCAAAACTTCATAGAACACTTGAACACTCAATCATCATGTATTCCACCAAGACCAAGGTCAAGACATGGGAAAAAATCACCATTATACCACAAACACCAAAAATAGTTACAAAAGTAGGGTTCCATATTACATCTGAACCAAGCATGATCTCAACATCATACAAGTTCTAGAGTCTATCATCACCTACTAGCATATTAAGGGGATATCAAGAGAGAGCAAATAGTAGAATGCATGAAGAAAAAGTGCATTAATAGAGAAGGTTAAGAGTTATATAACCTTCCTTAAAGAAGATCACTCCAAGGAAGGCAAGCTCCAAGCACACGATCACCAAAGATGATCAAGCTTCACCAAAAGCTCCACCCTCATCTACAAGATCACCTCAAGAAAGTAAAGACACCAAGGTCAAGGATAAATTAAGAAAAGAGGGTAAGAAGCTCAAGGCCAAACCATAAGAAAGAAGGGGGAAAAGAGAGGAGAAACTCCCTCTCACTTGGGTGTCGCCTTGTAGAGACATGGCTTATTACCCTTGTGATGAGGAGCTTACTCTCAAGAAAGACCACCATGTCAAGACATGGTCTAGGGCCGACAAAAAGGGAAGAAGATGGGGTGGAAGATCCAAGGAAAACTCCAAAGAGTAAATATAACCCCTCACTAAGGTTGAAGATGACCAAGGTGTTGGCTAAATTGGACATTAATACCCTTTTGTTTTGATGATGAAAAACATTTCACACTTGTAGATCTAACATCTTATTTGAGTAATTAAGGGTTCAAAGGAATAAGGAAATTTTACTAAGTGGAAAGATGAAGATCAATGCAAATTGAAGATCAAGTGCGCTTAATTTTATATATGTTCATGATTGTACTCAAATGTAAACACTTGTATAAAAATATAATGTACAAGTACTTAGACATCATGTAAATCAAGCGTTAGATCTTCCCTATCCAATTATAACCCTTAGATAGGTTTCCCCCTAAAGTTAGAGTCACCATCACCCATTGAAACACACACAATGATTCAAAAGTTTGAAATAGGGACATGCTCGGTCGAAAAACTTGTCGGCCGAGACACACTCAGTCAAATTTTTTGTCGATCGATAACCACCTCGGTCGAACTTATGAGCATTATTCAATAACTTACACATTTGTGCTCTAAAATGGCCTTCGGTCAAAAATTTTCTTGACTGATCAAACCTCAGTCCAAAGCTTGCGACTGTTAGACCAAGTGGTTAGTAGTTGGGAGTTGAAAATAGACATTGCAACACTTTTGCCTTAAACCCAGGACAGTCAAAGAAAAGCTCGACTAAGACACAGTTTGGTCGACAAACTTGTCGATCGAGCAGGGTTCCAGATTGTTCTTTTAAGAATGAACAAATTAGCCATGTACACCTAACAACTAGTTAAGCACTAAGAACACTCTAGAGACTCCTTAGAACGTCCCTAAGTACTTTCAATCTGTTCTTATAATTAGGAGAGGCCTTATGACACCTAAAGAACCTAAGATACACTTGAGAATACATTCTTGTGAGAAAAAAAGCCAAGAAACACTTGCCATATTGTTCTACTAGCTCCAAATTCGTGTCCTACAGACATAGACTCTTAGCCACCTCATAGCAATGTCAATCCTAAGTGGTGTGAGGGGTCTAACGCTTGATATAGGATCAAAGTGCTATACTCAATTGTTGTACTTCCTTCTTCCAATCCCCCTTCATAGGTTAGAGCTACTTGTGCTCCTTAGCTACTCTAAGATTATTGAGGCTACTTGAGGGATCTTGGTTGAAGCTACTTATGGGTGGAAAAGGCTGATTCAAGAAGTGCTTGAGATTACTTCAAGGAAGGCTACTTCAAGGGAGGCTGGAGCTACTTCCAAAGGAAGGCTATCTCAAGGTGGTGGAGCTACTTGCAGGAGGAGAAGGATGCTCCAAGGGCTTGGAGTTACTTCAAAGAAGGATGCTTTAAGGAGGTTGAAGCTACTTCTAGGAGAAGACTACTTCAAGGAAGGTGATTGTATTTTATTGTAACATCCTTGAGAGGTAAAACAAATTAATCACTTTCAAAATCCCAATTGGAGACAATTGGGTAGTGGACTAACAATCTTTGAATTCAAAGGTTGGAACCACTCTAAACACAAATGTCTTTTGTTTCCTCCTCCTTCTTTGTTTGAGTGTTTTAACTATCTTTAGATTATCAAAAAGCTATATTCACCCCCTCTAGATCTTTCACAAGGATCACCACAAGCACCACATGCAAGGTTGAACCACCTCCAAAGCACCAAGAATAGCTTCTTCTTGCTCCACCAAGCTCCAAGGACGACCAAGCAAGGAAGGAGAAAGAAGATGGCTGAAAAATATCACTTGCATGGAGATAAGAGGGTTTATATAGCAAAGGAGGAGAGAAGTAGGGAAAAAGATGAGGTGTCAACAAGATATGGCTCTAAGGGGACACTTGTCCACTCAAGAAACTAGCATGCAACCACTTAAATCCCAGATGCATGAGATGGTGATACACTTAGGTTGGATTTCAACAACTTGGCCACCCAACATGGGTGCGGCCACAACCCACCATGGAACACCATCCATGGTCACAACATCACCACCAAGCACCACTAGGGCACGACACAAAGATCACCACACACCCTAGGTCGAGACACTCTGCACCAAAGCCATGTCTCGACCCAAGACCACCTTAGTCATGACCACCACACCTAGGAGAGGTGTCTCAACCATGACACCCTCCCAACAAGCCCTAGGTCGTGACCTAGGTTGAGACAAACCAACAAGGTTCACATGTTCAAGGCACACCAAACCCTAGAAACCCTAATCACCACTAAGGGTGACACCACTCAACCAAGGGTCAAACAAGGTGCCCCAAAGCACCAAACTCCCTATAATGAAGACAAGAGAGAGAAGGAACACTCTAAAGGTGAAAAATTACAAAAATACCCCCAAAATGGGTAAATTGCAAATTTCCCCAAAATAAGCACACAAAGCACAAACATCTTCCAAAAAAGCTCAAATTGGAGATTTAAGCTCTCCACAAGCTCTAAGATCATATAAAAGGATTATAGCAAGATTCTAAGCACATCATAAACCCAAATAAAATAGGTCTAACCCAAAACACATGTCAGGGGTCTTACAAGCCATAAACCTCCAACAAGTATTTCGCCCCCAAAATCCTAAGAGAAAAGAGACACATACTTCCTCCGCATCTCTTCCTCAAGATCCCACATGGGTTCTTCAAGGCCATGATGATGCCATAAAACCTTCACAAGCACTACATCATTATTATTCATCTTATTCACTCTCTTTTCAAGGATCAACAGGGGCCATTCAACATAGGACATGTCCTCATCAAGCTCAACCTCCACTGGCTGCAAAACCAACTTAGTATCAGGTGGGAACTTCCTCAAAATAGACACATAAAACACTGGGTGCAACTTGTGCAACTTAGGGGGCATCTCCAACCTATATTCCACCTTCCCAACAAGTGCTACCATGAGGTAAGGTCCCATATACTTGGGAGCCAGCTTACCCCTCTTCCCAAACCTCAAAACACCCTTACAAGGAGAGACTTTGAGATACACTCTATTCCCACTTGGAACTCCAAGGGTCTCCGACAATTATCCACATATGAATTCCACCTATCCTGGGCTGCTTTCAACTACTATTGAATCACTATGATCTTCACTATTGTCTGTTGTACAAGCTTAGGACCAAGAAGCCGATACTCACCTATCTCATACCAACACAACAGAGACCTACAACATCTCCCATCAATACCTTATACAATACCATGTCGATGCTCCTCTAATAACTGTTATTATAGGAAAACTCTATCAAACTAAGATAGATGTCCCAACTCCCCAAAAACTGCAAGATACAATCCCTTAATAGGTCCTCCAAGGTCTGTATGGTCCTCTCAGACTGACCATCTATCTATGGGTGGAAAGCAGTGCTGAATCACAACTTCATACCTAAAGTTGTGTGCAGACGTTCCCAAAAGCGGATCATAAACTAAGGACCTCTATCTGACATGATAGTAACTGGGACACTGTGCAAACACACTATCTCATCCACATATATCTGAGCGAGCTTCTTTGTTGAATATGTTGTCTTCACTGGCAAGAAGTACATTGAATTTTTCAACCGGCCAACTATCACCCAAATGGAATCATGTCAATTGGATATCGTAGGCATACCAACCACAAAGTCCATTGTAACATGATCCCACTTCCACTTTGGTATGTGTAATGGTTGCAACGTCCCTGTAGGTTTCTAATTCTCTACCTTGACTTGCTGACACACCACACAGTTGGTCACAAACTCAACCACATCCCGCTTCAAGCTAGGCCACCAATACATATCTTTAAGATTATGGTACATCTTGGTTCTACCCTAGTGCATCACATACATCAAAGAGTGAGCCTCTTCCAGAACCATCTTCCTCAAATTACTTGCATCAGGAACCACAACTCTGCCGTGGTAACAAACTGTCCCATCATCTGCCTCACGAAAGCCATCACGCTTCTCACTGTCGAACTCTGATCATATCTGTTGTATCATGGTATCAGCATGTTATTCCTTTTTGATATGCTATCTCAACGTTAGCTTCACCTGCAACTGTGCAATCAAACCTGCTAGCATAGATACCTCTAGCTTCATGTTCATCTGATGCAAGGACACCAACATATCTCTCTCATGACACACCAAGGAGTTTAACTGTGCACTTTTCATTGATGATGTCGAAGAAGACAATCTGCTCAGCATATCTGCCATGACATTTGCCTTTCTTGGATGGTAATCAATCATGCAATTATAGTCCTTGATTAACTCCATCCAGTGCCTCTACCCCATGTTCAACTCGTGCTATGAAAAGATATACTTCAAGTTCTTGTGATATGTAAAGATCTGACACTTCTCACCATACATGTAGTGTCTCCAAGTTTTGAAAGCATGAACCACTGTGACTAACTCTAGGTCATGGGTAAGATAGTTCTCCTCGTTCTTCTTCAACTGTCATGACACAAAAGATATCACATTCTTGTCCTGCATCAGCACACAACCCAAACCATTCCACAACACATCACAAAAAACTATGTAACCTTTACCTTGCTCAGGCAATACTAGTATTGGTGCACTTATCAACTTCTCCTTCAGCAACTGAAAGGAACACTGACATTTTTCATCCCAGACAAAAGGCACATCCTTTCTCGTCATCTTGGTTAAGGGTAATGCCACTGAGCTGAATTTTTTTAATGAACCTCCTATAGTAGCCTGCCAAACCCAAAAAGATACACACTTCTATTGGCGTCTTCGAATGCTCCCACTCCAACAGAGACTCAACCTTTTTGGGGTCCACACGAACTCCCTCAATGGATATAACGTGTCCTAGGAAAGAAACCTCCTTTAGCCAAAAATCACACTCACTAAACTTGGCGTATAGTTGATGCTGCCTCAACACGGTCAACGCCTGATGAAGATGATGTTCATGATGTTGACCATCACAATTGTATATCAAGATGTCATCTATGAATACCACCACAAATTGATAAAGTAACGGTCAAAACACTCATCAAGTCCATGAATGTTGCTGGTGCGTTAGTCAGCCCAAATGGCATGATGACAAACTCATAATGACCATACCGAGTCCTAAAAGTCGACTTAGCTATGCCATCCACCTTGATACACAACTGGTGATACCCCGACCTTAGGTCTATCTTGGAGAAGACTATAACACCTTGTAACTGATCAAACAACTCATCAATCCTCGGAAAGGGATACTTATTATTTATCGTCGCCTTGTTCAATTGTCTATAGTCTATAGACAGCATCGTGGATCTGTCTTTCTTCTTCACAAACATCACAGGAGCACTCCATAGAGACGTACTTGGTATGATGAAACCCTTCTCAAGCAACTCTTGCAATAGTTTCTTCAGTCCTGCCATCTCTATTGGTGCCAACCTATACGGTATCTGCACTATCCATTGCTTGCTCGGGACTAGATTGATCTCAAAATCAATCTCTCTAATAGAGGGAACACATGGAAACTCATCTGGGAACACATCCTCAAACTCTCAGACAACTGGCACCTCCTAGATACTCAGACTCCTCACCCTAGTATCCACCACATGCGCTAAGAATGCATCACGACCCCATCTCATCAACTTCTCAGCCGCAATTTTCTACATCAAACATGTAGGAAGAATCTTCCTATCACCCTAGAAGATCCACGACACGCCACCATCTAAAAATGTCACCACCTTGGAACTACAATCCAAGACCACCTAATACTTCTCCAAAGTGTCCATTCCAAGGATCACATTGAATCCATGCATATCAAGTGGCACGAGATTCACTTGAATGCTATGTCCTGAGAAAGAAAGGACACAGGAAGGACACACCTCCCGCAACTCTATGGAACCAACTAACGGGGTTTCTAAATGAAGACTATCCCATCTATGAATAATAGGAAAAAACAAGTATCAATCACTTTACAGGTGACAAAAGAATGTGTCGCACCCGGGTCAACTAAAATAGATATAAAGCAAGAAGAAGAAAATTAGAATGAAAGAACTCCATCTAACCTGTCACCACTTGTGGTTCGACCACTCCTTTAGGCTGACTCATGGCATAGAATCTAGTCATCGTTTGTTTCTGCCCTCTTCCTCTACTGGCCTATCTTGAAGAACCATCTTGAGATGCTTGTCCACGTGCCCTTCCACTGCTACTGAACTGTTGTCTCTGTGAGCCCTATTGGCTCTGTCGTGGCTGCTGGGTCACTTCATCATCTTTCATAGGGCAAAACAACTTCATATGGACAACCTATCTATACTTGTAGCAGGTCTTGCTCTCATACCTTGGCCTAGATGACCCTACACTGATGTTGATGCTACACTCTGAGCTCCTGTTGGTCGAAGATTGCATCCTCTACCCTTACTAGGCGACCATGGAGTTTGTACACTGGACCTCTGTTATACTAGTGGTGCAAAAATCCTAGGATTCTTAAAGCCTCCTGACGACTACCCTTGAGCCTGTGATGACCTCTTCTTGGCACTCTTTTCCCATTTCTCAACCTCAGACTATTCAATCCTCTTTATGGACTCTACAACCATTGCAAACTTATTACGGTTCTCCAGCGTTGCCGTCGTTGTTGTCATTTCACCATTCAGACCTTTCTCAAAACACTTGATCCTCTCTCCTCATTTGTTGACACCATGTGAGGACAAAACCTCAGCAGTTCCATAAAATTTTCTTTGTACTCATTGATCGACATGGATCTCTGTCAGATCTGCTCAAACTGACTGGTCTTCTCATCCAGATAGGTGTGTGGGAAGTACTTGCTGACAAACTCTCATCTGAACTCCTCCCAACTAATATCAACACCTAGACATTTCTCCTCTTCAGTGGCCCACCAGTGACCATCACTCCCCTTCAGAAGATACACTGTGTGCTTCACCTTATCAGCCTCGGGCATATTAAGGATCTTGAACGCATCTTCCAACTCCCTCAGCCAAAGATCGACATCTGCTAGATCAATCGTACCAACATACTCCATGACACCAACATGTCTCATTCTCTCAAAGGTCTTACCAACTCCTAGAGATTCAACACCAGGGAAAGCTGCCCTAGGCTGAGGGGCAGGCATCCTATCCACCATGTGCATCATCGTTGCCATAAACTGCCCAAATAGATATTGGAAGGCAAGGTTCTCTATCACAGTCAGGTTAAACTGGGGCTCATCAGGCACCTGATCTTCTCTTGTCTGATCCCTCACACCACCACCGGGTGCAGCAAAACTGCTCTCTACAATGTGTTCTTTGTGTTCTCCAACTATCTTTTCTACTCTTCTTCTTCTACATAAGCATAAGTCACTATAAGACAGACTGGAGGACACTAGAACTGACACAAACCCTAATCCTAGGTCCCTGTAGATTTAGCAAACCTAAAGCTCTGGTACCACCAAATGTGAGACATATGTCACCCTACACACATATACTACATGGTTGTATTACATCTTTTATTATGCCCAAGGATTTGAGTTGTACCATCCAAATCTAACTGACCACTACTAAGTCAAAATCAGTGCCATATAAGGTCCATGGATGAGTTGGAATCTACAACCTCTCCAACACCTCTTGGTCAGCATACGAGAACACCACAGAGATATATCAATAAACTACAAAAGAGTGACATATATTCAACAAAAGGATTGGCTCACACATGGCCATCCACATCAAAACACCTAGCCCACCTTGGAACATGTAATGACGCTAGAAGAATAGGCTCACACATGTCCATTACTAAAATAAGGATTGGCTCACACATGGTCATCCACATCACAAGGAGATCGGATCACACATGCGATCTCACACAACCAATAATTATGGATACAAGGAAATACTCAACTTGCACCCCACAGATTAAAACATATGCACTCAGAGTTAAACTCATTTCACCAATCCAGCAAATAAAACTAACTCTGGAATGGATCTATGGCACAAGGAAAACTACATGATTAGGTTTCCCTTGATTAATTATACAATTGGGAAACTTTCAACATCAATCAAGTTACAACATATAAGGCTAAAACAAACTCTACAAAATACTAAGGGTGTATTGCAACTTCAGAAGATATACAACGTACGGGGTGTGAGCTTGTCACACCACCACCACATGATGCTCACTGCTCTACCATTCACTGGGCCACCATCAATGTCACACATCACCAGGGGATCTCAATCCCTTAACCACATCACTTTGAGGATATCACCTCTCAATAGGCATTAAGCCATCACAAGTCATAAGACCTATCACAGTGAACCATGTATTTTCATGACCACATTATTATCTCATCATTGTGCATAAGCACTACCCTGTGTCACATAATCACCATCATAGCATTCGTGAGCCATGGCATACATATCACCTGAAAGGTTAGGGCTTATAAACAAGAGAGAGAAAACATTACAATATGATGAACATATCATGAGAGAGAAAGCAAACATATCACATAACTCAACATTGGGGTTAGGGCTCCAAGGTTATCCAATTAGGGTTTTGTATATGTATACAAACACTAAGCTCTAGGTGGGACATCTCTCACATTCTTGGAACACTTTAGGGTTAGGGATCACCATAAGGGTTAAGCAACAACTATCCAAATAGCACTACATGTGGCTCATACACTACTTATAGATGTGCATTGATTAGGTACTCAAGCATGTATCACAACCACACTTCAACCATGTATCACGACGACCACCACCTTGGGTTGCGACAACCATCATCTTGATGTCTCGACCGCGGCCAACCTCATGATGTTGCAACCATGACACACCAAGGAGGAACATGTCTCGACCCAACAAGCAGCTAGGTCATGATCTCAACAAAACCAGATGCCTTGACCAACTAGGGGTTAGGGTTTCAACCAACCAAGGTAGAATATGTCACGACTGCAAGAACAAAGAACCATCTTGACCCACGACAAGGACATGCCACGACCTCAAGACCCAACCACATCACAACCTCAATTACCAAGGAATTGTCACAACCCTCAACCTATTGGAATTAGGTCCGGACGTGACATTAGGTCACGGACGTGACATTAGGTCATACAACTCAACCCAAACAAACCCAAGAACCGTAGTGTCGCGACCCAAGAAAGATCAAGGTGTAATGATGACCAATGGTCAAACTACTACCAAGGTAAAATACCATCATCAAACCAAGATCAAAAAAGATAAAAATAGAGGTAAATCATGGCTAAAATAGAAGAGAACAACATGGAACACTATTTTCTTCAAGAGGAAAAACATCTCTAAAAAATGGTTACCAAAACCCTAACACATGAGTCATGAAATCACCATGAAAGGAACCTTATGCAAGAGATAAAAACCATGTTTAACACCACCAAACCAGGACCAAAACTTCATAGAACACTCAAACACTCTATCATCATGTATGCAACTAAGACCAAGGTTAAGAGATGGGGAAAACCCCCATTATACCACAAACACCAAAATTGGTTACAAAACTAGGGTTCCGGATTACATCCGAACCAAGCATGATCTCAACATCATCCAAGTTATAGAGTCTATCATCACCTACTAGCATATTAAGGGGACACCAAGAGAGAGAAAATAGTAGCATTCATGTAGAAAAAGTTCATGAGTAGAGAAGGTTAAGAGTTATATAACCCACCTTAAAGAAAATCACTCCAAGGAAGGCAAGCTCCAAGCACACGATCACTAAAGATGATCAAGCTTCACCAAATGCTCTACCCTCATCCACAAGATCACCTAAAAAAAAGACACCACAGTCAGGGATAGATCAAGAAAAGAGGGCATGAAGCTCAAGTCCAGACCACAAGAAAGAAAGGGGAAAGGAGAGGAGAAACTCACTCTCACTTGGGTGTCACCTTGTCAAGACATGGCCCACTACCATTGTTATGAGGAGATTACTCTCAAGAACTACCACCATGTCAAGACATGGTCTAGGGCCAACAAAAAGGGAAGAATATGGGGTGGGAGATCCAAGGAAAATACCAAAGAGGAAAGATAACCATTCACCAAGGTTGAAGATGACCAAGGATCACCACAAGCACCACATGCAAGGTTGAACCACCTCCAAAGCACCATAGCTTCTTCTTGATCGACCAAGCTCCAAGGATGACCAAGCAAGGAAGGAGAAATAAGATGGCTGAAAAATATTACTTGCACAGAGAGAAGAGGGTTTATATAGCAAAGGAGGAGAGAGGTAGGGTAAGAGATGAGGTGTCAACAAGATAGGGATCCAAGGGGACAATTGTACACTCAAGAAACTAACATGCAACCACTTCAAGCCCACATGCATGATATGGTCATACAATATAGGTTGGATCTTGACCACTTGGTCACCCAAAATGGTCATGGTCATGACCCACCATGGAATACCATCCATGGTCGTGACATCACCACCAAGCACCACTAGGTCACGACACAAAGATCACCACACACCCTAGGTCGAGACACTCCACACCAAAGCCATTGTATCGACCCAATAACACCTTGGTCACAGCCACCACACCTAGGGGAGGTGTATAAACCATGACACCCTCCCAACAAGCCCTAGGTCACGACCTAGGTTGAGACAAACCAACAAGGTTCACATGTTCAAGGCACACCAAACCTTTGAAACCGTAATCACCACTAAGGGTGACACCACTCAACCATGGGTCAAACAAGGTGCCCCAAAGTACCACACTCCCTATCATGAAGTCAAGAGAGAGAAGGAACACTCTATATGTGGAAAATTACAATAATACCCCCATTAATGGGTAAATTGCAAATTGCCCAAAAACAAGCACACAAAGCACAAACATCATCCAAACAAGATCAAACTGGAGACTTAAGCTCTCCACATGATCTAAGATCATATCAAAGGATTAGATCAAGGTTTTAAGCACATCATCAAGCCAAAGAAAATAGGGTTAACCCAAAATACATGTTAGGGGTCTTACATTTGTGCATGCCCTACTTTTTCGGTCTTCTAAGAGATTGTCAAATGGTGACTTATTGAGTGGTAAAAGGCAGATAAGATGAGGTCTGTTCTTGGGGCATGCCCTACTTTTCATGATTTATGGGAGCACTACTCTGGTGTCTTTTTAAATGTTTTAAGGTGGAGTGTGACCCTCCAAAGTGGAGCATGTACTTGTTAGTCACACCACCTCATTAGGTCTCTATGAAATCTCAATCTGGTAGAAGTGAAAGATGAGCCTAGATATGATTGGGGGATCAAAAAAAGGTGCAAGTATGACACTCTAGTCACTGGTACTGAATTTTGTACCCATATCACATAATAATTTACAAATGGTGTCGACATACTCATCGATAGTACTGACACTTATCAAGGTTTTCAAGTCAGTCGACAACTCGATACCACCAATATCCAGTCGATGGTACCAACTTTACATGGTAAATGTACATTAAAAGTTACAACCCATCCAATGGTTGTGATTTAATGACGTTCTGAGTCCCACTTATGACATAGGGGGTTCGTCCAAACAAAAACTTCATGTTCTATCTCGTTGCAATAGAGAACAGAGTCGTGATAGGAGGAGACGAAGGAGATACCATGGACGAGACACTCTATACAGTTCTAGAAGGTGGATTTGTAGTCAGAAGGTTGCAGATCAAGGTGTCTACCAGAGGGGACCGTCGAGACTACTTCTCCAAGGGTTATCATTGGTTTTCTAATGTTTAGATCATTTATCCCTCTTCCTCTCTTTGTATGATGATAGAAATCATGTGGGTCTAATCCCCATATCCCTTAGGACCAGGGAGTAGCCCGATATTGCTTTGTGTTCAACTCTTATGAATTAATATTTTATTTCCTTTAATTTTATATGTGAATCTATAATTTCTTATGGAATTTTTTGTGCTTGATACCCACAACTAATATATTATACTACTTATTGCTCATGGAGAGGGATTAGGGGTTGGGAAAGTTATATATTTTTACAGTTGATACCATACCTTGAGAGAGGGCTTATGACTGTGAAAGAACAACCTAGAGATACATCTCTAATGCACCTCCTAATTCCTAAACTACTATGGGAGTGGGGTTGTTTTATTCTAGGTAGTGTCTTATGCTACAAGAGTGGATAATACTTGCCATAGGTCTTT
Source organism: Alisma plantago-aquatica (assembly GCA_963693085.1). NCBI lineage: Eukaryota > Viridiplantae > Streptophyta > Magnoliopsida > Alismatales > Alismataceae > Alisma > Alisma plantago-aquatica. Next base: position 1,706,556,881 of record OY856409.1, on the reverse strand, counting down.
AGTTTAGGGTTAAGGGTGAATAACTATTGATGAAATAAAGTTTGAACACAATGGATACTATGGTGAAATTGGAATTCTAAGGACTCCATCCATTCATGTTCACACTCAATTAATTCAAATTTCATTTCTTGCTCTTAGTTATAAAACAATCAACCAACCATATTTTATGGACCTATCTAATTAGGTTACAATTAGTAATAGTTTATGGGATAGATCTATATTACTTGACATGAACACTTGCATTTCACATGCACAGATTTGGTGTGTCAAGTTTTTGGCACCATTGTTGGCGAAACAGTAACACCAACACTATGAGTGCTATGACCGACCACTCTAGGCCATTTTTATTTCTTTTAATTATTTTAATATTTTCTTTTTCATGAGAGAATAATTGAACATTTTTCTTTTGGTATTCACTAGTATTTTGTGTTCTCATATTATCATTAAGATTCAGGTACTAATGCACGGTTCATACTCAAAGCACATATTATAGAGAGTCTACTCCAACTGTTGTAGTTTAAGAGGAGATTTTTCACAAGGAGCGAGAGTTTGAGGCTTCAGTTGAGAATCTCATCCAAACCCCAACACCACAGGCAAAGTAGGCATAGACACTAGACATGGACCCAAACGCTAAAGAACATGTTGAGGAAAAGCTTGAGGAACAAAATGCATGAGAGAATATAAGAGCATCTTCAGCCACAATGCAACTAGGCTAGATAAAAAGGCAAGTAGTCAACATGGGTAGTTACAAGATAGATCCCAAACTGCTGGCATTAATTAAATCACTAGATTTTCACAGTCACAACATGAAGGACCCTATGGCTCATATTAATAGTTTTGTAGAGAGTTGTGATATGCTCAAACTCAACAAGGTTCCATCTATAATGATCCACTTGAAGCTATTTTCCTATTAACTATTAGTTGAATCCAAGGCATGGTTCCTTAGCCTCCCTTAAGAATCTATAGAGACTTGGGATGAAATGATTAATGCCTTATTCTACCTATACTTCCCATCCCAGAAGATAAATGAACTAGTGGGGAAGATCCATAACTTCAAGCAACATGCACATGAGTCATACTCAGAGGCTTGGGAGATTTTAGAATATGTTGATGAAGTTCCCTCATCATGGGATTGATTTGTATGGCCATGCAGAGACATTCTATCATGGTCTCCACAAAGGGGAATAAACTATGCTTGACAACATGGATGCATATTTCTTCTTGAACAATAAGGCTACTAGGTGTCATGATATCTTGAAGAACATGGGAACAAACCAGTCTTGGGATGAGGGGAGGGATGCCTTAACAATAATTAAGAGTTCTACGGAATCAAAAGAGATAGACAATGAAGTGGCACCCCAGTGGTATAAGTGATGATGCAAGACCGAGAGGTCATGAGTTCGAACCCAGGTGACAGGATGAATGAATCGCCAATTTTTTTTTAAAAAAGAGATAGCAAAACTAAAGGCTGAGATGGAAAGGCTCACAAGGAAACTGGAGCACAAATTTTGCACCAAATCTGGGGTGAAGAGGACGAGTGCATAAACCTACCCCAGTAATATCAACAAGATAGAGGTCCTAGTAAAAAAGATAAGATTTAATTCATGCTAGGCAAACTAGTGAGTCAGAATGAGGCTTTACTGGACCAGACAAAACAGGTGCAACAAAATAAAAGGGCTCACATCTGCAATATTGAAAATCAGATCTCTGAATTATTAGTGGAGGTGGAATCCATAAGGAAGTCAATGCATCATGGATTTCCTGGGAACATAGAGATAGATCATCATCATCATTAATTAAATTATCTCTCTATTCTCAAGGAAATAGAGCTAGTTATTGAGGAGTCATGAGATCAACACACTCTAAAGATGGATTGGGTGTATGTGCCAAAGGTTCCATTTCCCCACAACCTATACAGAAGACCATGGGGATGTCAGATTCCATGACATTCTCATATCTCAATCCATGTAGTATCTGCAAAAAGCAACAAGGAAACTCCATGTTTGGAGGTTTTGTAAGATAAGGAACTTTATGGTTTCACCATTTTTATGTCCACACCCCCAGTCCAAGAAAAGTTGGTGCCCCTTCAACAAGAACATTTGAAGTTTCTGCTTCGTAGTGGAGAAGTCATAGTCAATAAGGAAGAACACACAGTTGAGAAGGAGCAAACACATGTCACTCCATCCATATGAGACATACCAAATTCTATCCTAGAAGGTGGCATTGATGCAAGATTTGGGGAGGAGATTCCTAATTTGCCATACATTCCTCCCATAAAGCATGTAGAGAAGCCACATGTGCCATTCCTAAATAGTCTAGTGTCGAGAAAGGAGGAAAAACAATTCAAGAAAATCCTAGATATCTTCTAAAAGATCTACATTGACATCCCACTCATGGATGCCACATACTGCATATCCAAGACTCTTGAAGAATATCATCAACAAGAAAAGATGGATAAAAGTTATAAATGTATTGTGTGTTGATGAAGTGGTGAGTTCAATGATCCAGGGAAGGTTGCCGACAAATAGAAATAATCAAAGATGTTTCTACATCCCTTGTTCTATAGATAGGAAACATTTTCAACAAGAACAATGTGACTTTGGGGTGAGCATAAATCTCATGCCTCTCTCTACCTTTTAGAAGGTGGGATTGAAGAAACCAACGAAGACATCTATGACAAGCCAATTGGTGGATAGATCAATTGTAGGGTCGTATGGGATACACAAGGATGTTTTTGTCAAAGTTGATAAATTCATCTATCATGTTGATTTTGTGGTTATGAATATGCATGAGATGTGAGGATCTGAGATGATGTTAGGAAGGTCGTTCCAAGCTATGGTCTATGTGATCATTTTTGTGGGTAGAGGCTACTTGACACTTGAGATAAATGATGATAGAGTGGAGTTCAGACCTCTAGATGAGTCTTCACAACCATCCCGTGACAACCTAGGCTGAAGAAAATTACCTTGTCGAGCCTAGGAAATTAAATAAGGGTGCTCATGGGATGCAATCCAATTTTATTTTCATTATTTACTTTTTGTTTCAGTCTTTTCATTAGTTATATTCTGTAAATATCTTGCTAGTTTTGAATTGATGTATAAAAGGTACCTTAATGCTTTTATTTGGTGTGTAAGAAGACTCAATGTTGGTACTAACAACACTATTCTTAGTACCACTGACCCACTAAAAATGTTCAAAGGGGATTTCACAATTTTTCTGTATCGTCGACACATATGTCTATGGCATAGAATCCTTGATAGGTCAAAGTCTGCAAAAAGTTGGTACCATCACCAACCAAGTGAGTGGCACCAACATGTTTTCAAGAAAAATCATAGAGCTACAAGAAAAGATTGTCAATAACACCAACACACATGTTTGGTGGAACCACCACATACATCTCAAAGAAGGATAAAGGACGTCATATCTTCATACCACTAACACGCAAATTAGTGGCACCAACATAGAAGGACAAGCATGGCTATTGAGCTTGACCCACAAATGTCGTCAGAATGTTTCATCCACCACCACCACCCTACTGAGTACATAGTGCCCTCGTTCCACCACTTTGTTTGAATTTTTACTATGAGGACAAAGTCAAGTTCAACCTTAAGGGAGTGTTGGAATGACTTTATCTTGTTTATTTTCTATCTTGTTTTAGTTATTCTTATTTGCAAGTACAGAATCCACAATCTATTTAGTGTAATTGTAGAGCTTAGTTATCATGATTTCATTTATCATAAAAAAATGTGTTTGGTGCCCTAGGAATGAATTTAAAAAAAGTAGAATCACTTTTTTGTAATCTTATTTTGTAAAGTCTAAGGCAACACCAATCTGAGGAAGTATTTAGGTTAGTCAACTCGAGGACACTTCATATGAATGAAATACTAATTTATCCAAGATTTGTCTACAATGACAAGGTTTGAGTCCAAACCAACCAAACAAGTAAAGAGGCCTCAAATTGGATTGTTATGAAGAAACCCTAAGAATACCATGCACACAGGTTGATAGGGGAGGGACATACAATAGTTTAGAAAAGCATTGTCTCATAATGATGTGATTCCACCCACCTTTCATGAAATTTCATCCACCACCACAAGATGATCAAGTAATGCAAATTGTTTCCTCTTGATTGCATTGCATATCACACATAGCATGATGGCTAGTTTCTTTATAGTGCATTAGTTAGAAAAGACAAATTTAGAGATGTGCATAACAATTAGTCGCATAACAATTTCATGTAGAGTGCATTTTCTTTTATGCATCATTCTTTGAATATTTTGCAACATGTATATTTGTATCTTCCTCCAAAAATTAAAGTCTAAGGATATACATGCATATCCCTTATAATTAAAAAATTAAAAAAATCTATGATATATGTAGAAAGCCCGAGCATACATCATAAATCATGCTGAAATAAGAAGGGTAGAAAAAATCAATTAAAAGGGAGAAAAGGATGCCTTGAATTTAATCTAAATTTTCTTCATGGAGAAGGTGAAAATAGTTACATGTATGCATTCTTTCACCCACAACTCATCATATTGGTGAGACATTCAATGCATTCATCATTGCACCATTAGGCATTAGGATTCATGCATTTTTCATTCCCTTCATTTTGTGGGTTCATCATATTTTGTTTTTACATATTAACTTGGATGCTACTTGTGATTCTTGCTCATATCCACATATTTTCTTTCCACCCATTTCTCTTTATGGTAGGCCACATAAATGATTGATCCCCTCATTCATTCCTATACAAGGAACTACTTCCAACATAGTTTTGTTGGTAGATTAGAATGATGTAGATAGGGAATCACATGGTGCATCAAAAGGTATGCCCTATTGACTATCATGTTGACTACTCCATTGATAGTGTTTCACTGATCTAAGGATGGAAATATATAATGAACATTTATGGTCACTTCTGAGTAGTTATTTGTTCAGTGGTTGGTAAGGGCCAGTTCAAGACCAACATGTGATGGTATTTGAGAAATGTAGTTCATCTTATTTATCCTCTTATTGACTTAGTTTCAAACAGATCCAAAGATAGTGTTTCTCGAGGGTGAGAAACATTCAATCTTAGGGGATTTTGATGCACTAAGTTTTAGTCACTTTTTACATGCTATATTTCTATGCATTTAGTGCATAATTGCTCACCAAGAGATATGTTTATGCATTATTTATTACTATTAGCCTATGGAACACTATTGCATAAATTATCATGTATTTCAACCAAATTATGTTAAATCATCATCATTATTTGGACTTATATTATCTTTCCCATGTTTCAGGCAATTTGAGCACTTTCAATAAAGATCAGTGCTACCAACATACAAGTGGTGGTACCAACATTATGAAAAACCCAACATGGAATTCTAGAAATCTCAATTCTACCTAGATAGCACTCGGTGCTACCGAGATGACAATCAATGCTATTGAAGATAGGAGTCAGTGCTACCAACTTATTGCCCATAAACAGAAGTAGCATAATTAAATGCTTCGATGCCACTAACACTCTAGTTGGTGGCACTGACATTTGTACCTAGATCAAGTCATAGCTTGAAGAAATCAACTCAGTGTTTTTGACATACTCATTGGTAGTAATGACACTTATCAAGGGTTTAAAGTCAGTTGAAAACTCAGTGCCATCGACATCTAGTCGGTGGTACTGACTTTGCTCAATCAATGCATATTTAAAATTACAACATATCCAATGGTTGTGACTTGATGATGCTTCGAGCCCCACTTATGACTACGGTGAGTTCAAACAAAGACATACATACCATTCTATCTCATTGCAACAGAGCATGAACTCAAGATAGGAGGATACAAAGGATATAACCATGCATCCAACACTCTGGGCACTTATAGAAGGTGGATTTGCAGCTGGAACATTGTGCATCAAGGTGTCTACCAGAGGAGATCATCGAGACTACTTCCTCGAGGATTTTTCATTAGTTTTCTTATATTTATCTTTTTTCTTCCTCTTATGTCTTTGTATGATGATAGAAATTATGCAGGACTAATCCTTATATTCCTTAGAATCAGAGAGTAGCCTAATATTTCTTTGTATTCAAATATTATAAATAAATAATTTATTTCTTTAATTCTAGACATGAATCTATAATTTCTTATGGAATTGTTTGTACTTGATCACCAAGACTAATATATTAAACCACTAATTATTTCAGGAGAGGGATTAAGGAGTGGAAAAGTTATTGATTTACACAACTCATATCGTGCCTCGAGAGAAGGCTTATGGTTGTGAAAGAACAAAATAGAGTTATCGTGAGTGCACCTAGATAATTCCTATACATGTAAGGGAGTGGGGTTTGTTTTAGTCTAGGTAGTGTATTATGATACTTGAGTGGGTAATACTTTCTACAGGTCTTTAGTCTAGGATTAAGGGTTAATAACTATTGATGAAATAAAGTTTGAATGTCACGCATACTATGGTGAAACTATAATCCTTAGGAAACCATCCATTCCTAACATACTCACTTAGTTTAGATTTCGTTTCATTCTCTTAGTTTTAAAACAATCAACCAACATATTTTTTTGGGGCTAGTTGATTAGATTACAACTAATAGTAGTTTCTAGAAAATGTTTCCCTGAGCTCGACATTCAGGCCTCATAGGCCTATATGACTCGATGCATATACTTGCATTTCACAAGCACACTTTTGGCATGTTACCACATTACCTAGAGATCATATATCAATCACCTCAAAAAACACTTAGCTACAATTCTCATCAAGGGTTTACATGAATCAATCAATTCCCTAGATCGTGGGATCCAATTTCCCTACATCCAAGGTCTGATTGACATAAAATCTTGTGATTTGGCAAGATTATAAGCATAAGAATGATTGATTACCCAAACATATAATAGTTTATACGATATCGTATGCAGTAGAGAGAATAAAATTGGGTAGTGAGGCTACTCCTCACACCCTAAAGAGGGAACTACTTGCTCATGGCAATTGTGACATCCCCAGATTTTTTAAAACTTAATCTAATGTGTGACGCCCAAATTGAAACCCTCACCTCAGTGAGAATCCCAATTTAAATGCCACACACTAAGCTAAGAAGAAGAAAATCAGAGGAAGTCAGAAGGAAGCAATAGTATCACATACACATGAACCAAAAGAAATCCATACAACATATGTTCACCATTCAACATATAATTACAACATGAATTGTTACAACATTTGATACTACATATTGAACAACAAACTTCTACATATACATGTACTACTACTAAACAACAGGATCTTAGGCCAACAGGTCCACATGTACATTAGCTCACCACACAACTCTCAACTATCCTGGTTCTTTAAGATCATAAGTCCACAAACTAAACAAACGATTAAATGTGGTACACATTAGCACAATATTCAAGAATATTGTACTGAGTACACCTTTGTGTCTTTTAATATACCTCTCATTACTAAGAATTGGCAATAAGATAAAACTAATACTTGGCAGTAAAAACAAATATAAGAACAAGCATATACTTGCACAAAGATGCTCATTAACAAAACAGAACACATATTTTAGCTTATTTTCCATTATATTGTAAAGTTGATCAACCACATCCACTATTCTACCAAAGAGATTTAGTGCTCACATGTACTATTCTGCCAAAGAGATTTAGTACTTTCATAAATGCACTATTCTGCCAAAGAGATTTTGTGCTCACATGTACTATTCTGCCAAAAAGAATTAGTACTTTCATCAATGCACTATTCTACTAAAGAGATTTAGTGATATCATATAATGGATCAGATATGTTATGTTTCATGTGTTCATAGCCATATAAGTCCGGAAAATCAAGCAAGATATCATACAAGAACAATCATTTCATCCAATACCATATTCCAAGTATTTTGCTACATGTATAATACAAGCATATTGTATAATAAGCCAAGTAAGAGGTAATGGCGTACCTTGATCAAGATAACCTAATCATCATATATCCCTCATGTCAACTATAACCTTGGTTAAACCCTGATTAACATAAGATCATAAACTATTATCATATTCTCACCATCTTAACCCTAGTTATATCCATTTTAGGGTTTACTTTATTTCATTAAGATATTTCCATTAACACTTGCATTCTTGTCTTGGAATTATCTTACTGATGTCATATTCCATATTATTACCTCACTAACTAATAATCATGTTTTCTATCATTAGGTGAACATATTAACATTATGTCACATTCGTTAATCATATTAGGATTACATCACATGTATTAGGGGTCATTTTCATATGACATGAATTATGTGTATCTAACTTATCAAACTTACATATTAGATTCCAGTTATCAATATGAGCTTACTCTTTAATTTCTAGGGTTTCTTGAGCATATTTGTAATTATTGCACATTAATTAGAGTTATTATCGCTAATTACCTATATGAAGCATTTTACATGATTTCGTACATCAGCATCATAATCTCTGATATAAGATACATTATATACATGATTATGGATTTACGAACATATTATCATAATTTTAGTTCATCATTTGTTATTTATTATTCATGAAACAAATATTTCACAACTTACATGATATCACTAAGACCTGTGCATCATAAGCTGGATATTATGCTTTCTTGTTGTTCTACACATATTTCTGAGAATTTTGGTACCTTATTTATATTTTTTCGATAAACAAACTATTTTCTACAATTTTTCTAAGAACTGAACATTTTCTAGGGTTGTACCTTTTTAGGCCACTCAGGAGGCGACAAGTGTCCACTAAGGGACACAACTCCTTAGCTTAAGCCGACTGGCTCTAGCGATTGGACCCGGTCTAGGACTTGGTTTGGCTAGTTCAAGCGTTCTCCCTCTCGCCTCTATAAAAATATAGTTGGACATGCTTTTGGTCAATGTAAAAAAATATAAATAACTAGGTAATTTAGAGTCTCATATATACGCTTGTACACTGCACTGTATATTCCATAAATATGACTAGATGCTATTGAACTAATATTTTATGATATCTATCACCCTTAAAGTGTCTGACCTCTGCTATGGTTTGGTGGAGAGGGAGAAAATGTTTTCATGGAACCCAAATATTTTGTGGCATTTTTCTTTTAATAAATCACATGAATTACCTTAACGTGCTATATGTGTATGGTTTCATATCTAATTTTAGTTTGAGAAAAATCATATGCTATTTTATCTTTATTTGATTCACAAAGGTACACCATTAGAAGCATAAGCATATTTAAAAAGGTAATTTTTATTACATAAGATGTAAGTATTTTGATACAAGATTAGACATCCAAATTGAATATAATAGGTTCCATTTTATGATAATATATCAGTTTAATAGTAATTAATCAATATAGTTTTTTTAATAAAAAGTATAATTTATTCATACTTAAAATATCATCATATTTTAGTAAATAAATGTTTAAATGTTTACATTTGCATGTATTTTCTAGCATAAGATATATACTCTTAAGTAAAAATTTCATTATGCAAATAATCAAAAGTAAGCATTTGAAATAAGATATGTCCGGACAAAAAGAATTCTTTTCATATCCATAACCATCAAGTTAAGTGAAGGAAACTAGATGTAAGAGTGAATGAAAATTATCAATGATGGTATGAAAAGTTTCCAACAAGAACATTGAGAAGGGTGGGTGACATTTTATTTTTGGAATTAACCTTATGAACATGATTGAGTGTCAACACATAATGGTGTTATGTTATTTTTTATGAAAGGATAAATAATGATTGTATAATACATGAACATTTCTTCAAACCAGTCTCGTCAAATTCCCATCTAATTGACTATAATTTGTTTTTTTGCATTCAGTTGACCTAATAAGCTTGATTTATCAATCAATTTTGTGGTACCATCCATTTTTATAATGAACTTGCATGTTGTTTTCATTATATCATATCAAGAATTCTAAATTGGAAAAAAATTGTGAGATGGTTCGCGTGGTATAATATCAAGATGCTTCCGAAGTCACATGTCATTTGAAGATGAAAGGTTACTTGACTAAAAATGTGACCAAAAATAACAAGATAAGGTCTATGTTAATGAATTAAAAATGAAAGTTATTCTAAACTAACTTACCATAGAGATGATGGTTATTATGAATATCTTAGTGAATATGTAAGTGGTGCATCTTGGAATGAAAGGAGAGGAGGCTCTATATGGTAAATCAAAACACATGATATTAACTTTGCTTGGATGTATGATGGTTATTCTAAACCATTATCTGCATCGAAAGAACATGTTATGTAGTTACATCATATCTTTCGATATAGTTTGACAACACATTTAAATCACATATTTGACTATATTTGCTTACAATAACATATTCACTATGAAATGGCACATTATTCTACCTTTTGAGAATCATTAATTCTCTTTAGTGGAGTTATAAACTGTAATATCTTATTTTGACCATTCTGTTGTTAACATGTCTTGAGACTATGACTGATTGTTAAAGTTGTAGTGATTCTTCAAGTGTGCTAGAGGGACAATAACAATGATATTTATAAACATAATCATGAATGTAGACATCAACACATGGGAAGATGTCTACATTTTATAAATTTTATATATGTCTTGTACACTCGACTATTGAATTATTAGGGAGTCTTATATGAGAAGATAACATTTTATAAATGTTCACAACTAAGTAAAATAATTATAACATGACTGAAAGTTTTACAAATGGATTCTCAACACTGTTATAGTAAACCTCTCTCACCAAAAATGAGAGATACTTATTCCAAAAATAAAATATTCAATGAAGCATCACCGTGAGACACTAGAAAGAAAAAGAGAGGAGAGAGAAATTTTTAGCAAACACAAGACATGAATGAGTGAGGAAAACTTAAAATCCACAATTGTACCTATAATCTAAAAACATATCCATTACAAATCTAGGCACGTGCAAAGCACGTGTGCTAACTAGTGTATAATAAAATATGATATAGTTTTTCTCCGATAAAACAAGTGTCAAAGAAAACTATCGAGGTTCGATCCGATTGGAATCAGAAACCAAATCCACAAAATGAGTGTCCCACACATAGTAGAGAGTCCAATGTTATGTCACCTAATGAAAATGATGAGAACAAGGTGTAGACTGGTGTAGTTACCCAAAAAATAGATGCATCATATGTCAAAGGTTTCTCTTCTCATGATGTATGTCATTTCCAAATAATGCAATGTCCCATACCGTTGCACTATAAGGAAAGAATGACACCTAAAGACCTGCTATACAATAAGCACCAGTCTAGACCTAGTTCTCCGACATCTAAGTGCTAACCTAGAGGCTAGGTCAGATCTAATATCTAAAAGATGACTATTCTAACCCTAAAGGTTATTAAGTTTAAGGTTTTCTTTAGTTTGAGTTGCAGAATGAGAAAATGTCAGGCTTTGCTATTATTCATGCTCTGATACCAATTGTGACGTCCCCAGATTTTCTAAAACTTAATCTAATGTGTGACACCCAAATTGAAACCCTCACCTCAATGAAAATCCCAATTTAAACACCACACACTAGGCTAAGAAGAAGAAAATTAGAGGAAGTCAGAAGGAAACAACAGTAGCACATACAAATGAAAAAAAGCAAATATGTATAACATATGTTCACCATTCAACATATAATTACAACATGAATTGTTACAACATTTGATATTACATATTGAATGATAAATTTCTACATATACATATACTACCACTAAACAATAAAATCTTAAGACAATAGGTCCACATGTACATCAGCTCACCACACAACTCTGAACTATCTTGGTTCTTCAAGAGCATAAGTCCACAATCTAAACAAAAGATTACATGTGGTACACGTCAGCATCATATTCAAGAATATTGTACTAAGTATGCCTACATGTCTTTTTATATACATCTCATTACTAAGACTTGGTAGTAAGATAAAACTAATACTTGGCAGTAATGAACAAATATAAGAAAAAGCATATACTTGCACAAAGGTGTTCATTAACAAAAGAGAACACATATTTTAAGCTCATTTTCCATTATATGTAATTGATCAACCACATGTACTATTCTACCAAAGAGATTTAGTGCTCACATGTACTATTCTTCTCAAGAGATTTATTACTTTCATAAATGCACTATTCTGTTAAAGAGATTTAGTGCTCACATGTACTATTTTGTTAAAGAGAATTAATACTCTCATCAATGCACTATTCTACCAAAGAGATTTAGTGCTATCATATAATGGATTATATATCTTATGTTTCATGTGTTTATAGCCATATAAGTACAGAAAATCAAGCAAGATATCATACAAGAGCAATCATTTCATCCAATACCATATGTCAAGTATTTTGCTACATGTATAATACAATCATACTATATAATAAGCCAAGTAAGAGGTAATGGCGTAACTTGATCAAGATAACCTAATCATCAAATATCCCTCATGTCAACTATAACCTTGGTTAAACCCTAATTAACACAAGATCATAAACTATCATCAGATTCTCATCATCTTAACCCTAGTTATATCCATTTTAGGGTTTACCTTATCTCATTAGGATATTTCCATTATCACTTGCATTCTTATATCAGAATTACCTTACTAATTTCATATTCTATATTATTTCCTCACTAACTGGTAATCATATTTTCTATTATTAGGTGAACATATTAACACTATGTCACATTTGTTAATCATACTAGGGTTACATCACATGTATTAGGGGTTATTTTCATATAACACGAATTATGTGTATCTAACTGATATAAAACTTACATATTAGATTCCAGTTATTGATATGATCTTACTCTGTAATTTCTAGGTTTTCTTGAGCATATTTGTAATTATTGCACATTTATTAAGGTTATTAGCCCTAATTACCTATATGAAGCATTTTACATGATTCTATACATCAACATCATAATCTCTAATATAAGATACATTATAGACATGATTATGGATTTACGGACATATTAGAATAATTTTAGTCCATCATTTGTTATTTATTATCCATGAAACAAGCATTTTACAACTTACAAGATATTACTAAGATTAGTGCATTAAAAGTCTAATACTGAAATTTCATGTTGTTCTACATATTTTTTTGAGAATTTTGGTACCTTAGTTTTATTTTTCTGATAAATGGGCTATTTTCTACGATTTATCTAAGAACTGAACATTTTCTAGGTTTGTACCTTTTCAGGCCACTTAGGAGGCGACATGTGTCCACTAAGGGATGTGGCTCCTTAGCTTGAGTCGGCCTATTTTGGCGATTGGACCCGGTCTGGGACTTGGTTTGGCTGGTTCAAGCGCTTGCCCTCACATGAACGCGAGCACGCAGACGTGTCGCGCTTGCGAGCGTCTCCCGGCATAAGCCGCCACCACACGGTTGATCCCCAGCCTGCAATCATTCTGTAGGTGCGCCTTAAATCGATGAATGGTGCATCCGAGGGCTTCGGTCACACTCCCTCTATGTTCCTTGGAGGTGAGATGACCAGATCTCCAGTTTGATGCCCCTTCCGTCTTCCTCCGCTCGGACGTCTGGGTGCATCGTCTTCCTAATGAGCGTTTGACCACTGGGTTATCCTCCTTCATTCACCTCTTGTGTCCGTAACAGACGCCTGCTTCTGTAGGTTCCTTCTTTCTGATCCTGGCGCCATAGTCGTGGCTCTCTTCGGCAAGCGATCAAACATCGTTCTCTTCTCCAAACCAAAGCACGCCAACGTCGTCTGCCATGGAAGTATATCGTGGGTCTCACCCATGGCTTCCCGAGGGTTCAAAGGTGCTTTGATGTCACTGGGGTCTTCTCCAGGACCTCTCTTCCTCCTTTTCCCTACATACAGTTTTGGCATGCTTGTCATGGTGTACTCAGACGGTCGTTCACCTAAAATGAGGGGTTATCTGAGTTCCCGCATCAATATAGATAGTTGTAGCCAGATTCAGTCGTGTGATGACCCACGATTATGGTCGTGGAGATCAACTTCTCCCTTGACCGCGTAACTGACAGAGGTGGAAGGAGATGAATCGACCATTCAATCAGACTATCCAACGACTTAGGTGGGATGCTGCAAAAATACCTCTTAAACTAAGCGGCAACTACTGGGTGCGTGACACAGCTAACAAAACGAGATCTAAGCTAAAAAAATATCATAACTTTGGTAAACACGTACACCAATATTCACATTATTTCATAATATTCAAACCTAAATAACTCCCTCTAGGATACTCCAATTGCCACTAAATTTTAACCATAGCTTTACTATCTCTCAAGATACATTCTACTCAAATTTTATGACAAAAATCAGCTATATGACCAATCAATTAGATTAATCAAATAGACATAGACTTATGGATCTTAATAATGATATAAACACCAATTAACATACATATTTTGCCAAAAAACTTGGAACTCTTCAAAACAACTCAACATGCATGAATTCACTTATGTCATTGGACATTTAAAGATTTCAAAAGTCCACTCCATCATAGCAATAGTAACAAAATCAACAATAGAATAAGAGAAGAAGACAGTCATCACTGTAGACAAGGAAGGAGAAGTCGTAATGTATGGATTCCTATCTTTGATGTTGAAGGAGATGACAGTCAGCATGGTATCAAGTGTTATCCTTCATGTTCGTTGGGAAGAGACTTGACATCATCATCTTCTTTAACCAATGTCAAATATTATCACTGTGAGGAGAGATCTGTAGGAAGACAAAGGCAAAGGTTGTCAACTAATAGAAACAAGTGCTATAGAATATGCCTTTGTCAAGGTCTAAACCTCAGAACGTTGGCGGTTGTGAAGGTGGAAGGATCCTTGATTGACATTTGTCTACTAACAGAAAGGGTCAAAGATTTCTAGAGGTTGAAGGTGTGGATGAAAGTGGTAGCCTTGCATCATCAATGATGGATCCCCTTTCCTGGGGCCTTGTATTTATAGGTAGAGACTAGGGTTAAGAACCCTTCTAGCCACCTTGAAGTTACATTTTGGCTCTACTATGAAGGAGATGAGACATCAACATTGTGAGGAAGACGATGGGTCACTGATCCCTTAGTAATACCATCAGTAGATGAGGGACTCATGATGTTAATTCTCATCTTTGGTAGGTGAAAAGTCAGGTGGACAATCATAAGGTAGAACATAGGTCCCTTTGAAAGATTACATAGAAAAATCATCAATTGTTGCATGCATGAGTTCCTTCAGAAGGTGGAGTCAGAATGACCAACGCAAGGTGAAAATAGAAGTGACATCAAAAGGTAGAGTCTAACCAACAATCAGAAGGTGGGTCATCCCTTTGGTTGTTGAGTGCACGGTGACCTTTAGAAGGTGGTCAATGGAAACTTGAAACATGTGTTCCATCAATAGATGAAGTCAAAATAACCATCAGAAGGGCGTTGGGCTTTCTATGGTCAACCAAAGGAAGGACAGATGATGTAAACTGAAGGCATATAAGAAAGATGTGAATCGATGGAATATCCTCCACTAGTTTTTAATCGATCAAATAATATGTTGAACATGTTAATCATGCTTAACTTGTTATATAATCTGATACCATTGATTTAAAATGGAATCTTTAAATATTGTAAGATAAGGATGATAATGATATCAATTTTAGGGTTTCTATAGTCAATAAATCATGGAACCGGTAGTTAAGGTGCCGAGAACAAACCCTAATATCATCACTAGAACAAAACCCTAGATTCAACCCTATTTGTATTATATAAATGTATGGTGACACTTTAGGGTTATACATGCATGCTTAGTTAATGATTGATTGAATGCTCAAATATACCTTGCTTGTTTGGATCTACATATACCACAAGTATTATGTATGATTCAACGATGAGGTAAGTGGTTCTCTTATGAATACTCGCATTATTGATTTTTGATGTTTGTTGAGTATTTCTTGATGTTTGATGAAGTAAAACATTAGATGTTTATTTAATTTATGTCCATTATAATGCCAATGTGAGTATCATATAATAAAATTATAATATTATGAACCCTGGGGTTACACTATCAAGGGGTAATGCACACGAGTCGAAAGATGGACAATGATTATGCCCAAGGTGGTAGACCAAACAAAGGTTAGAATATACAACAAAAATGATAGTTCATATTTTCAAGTACTTTATTGATGCATTATATGTTGTTATACTTGTGCACTTCTAGTTACACTGCATACACTGTATAGCAAGATTGTGATCCACATTTTGATTGTCATCATTTTAAGTAACTGTCATATATGAAGATATGAAAGCATGGTGAATCAGATGAAATCAATTGAAGATATTAAAGCTAAGTTAAGTGGGACCAGTTAGTTGTTTCTTCTCATATGTATTAGTTTTGCATGTATAAGTTAGTTTTCTTTTCAGAAATCCATGTAACTCCTTGGAGGAATCTCATTGTGCATCTTGTAAACAATATTTTTAAATTTAATGAAAATCATTTATTGTTAATTATTATTTGCTAAGTCTGGAGCCTAGAATTTTAGGTAATGGATCTTAACTTTAAGGGCCTCCTTAATTTAGGAACACTCAAAAGTGGGGTTTGTTACAATTCTCCAAGTCATGGACCAAGAGAAGTAGCTATAAATCTAGTCGATCAAGCCACTGATTAGTTGATCCTTTGGAAAATAGAAGCAATTAATTGACCTATAGTTATTGGGGTCCATTTGAACCACAACCTCATGGATTAAGAAATTGAGTGAAGAGAGATCTGATTAGAAGTTTGGTAGATCTGAGAATATCTACCCTATGTTGGATAAATCTATCATATTTCTATGGTTATTGTTCATTTATTTATTTTCACATGGCTATATCAAGTTGTAATATGATATTCTCAGCAAGAGGGGCTAGTCCCTTTCAAACTTGGGTTGGGAGTAGTTGTCAAACCCTCCCAACCGTGTATATGTTACATTTCCTTTAAAAAAAAAATCAAAGTTTTGTTTATACAATCCTATTTTGATGTTTTGTTGTATGATTATCTAACTTCTTGCAATTTCTTATCTCACTAATCCCAAATTGATGATTTTAGTTAGATCTAGGTCATGAAATAGTTTGAATCTCAAAAGTGTTGAATTATCATAGTTGTGGGTATGTGGTGATAATCATTTTGTTGATCACATGTCATCTTGAGAGTGAGACATCCTTCAACCCTGCCTACCCTCATGTAGAGAGAGAGAAGAATTAGATGCTTATGATGAGTACCTATAAAATGTTTGCGGTAACTGGTTTGGTTATAGCATAAGAAATTCACGTAGGTAAAATTCCCTAAGTTTTATCTTAACTAACATACAATAATTACCACCCCCAAGTGGACATATCTTGTTGTGGTATACTTCATGATCGAACCCAAAGGACAATGTTTTTAAGAGTTTACTAATCAAAATAACCACATAAGAACTAGTATTTGTGACAAATCTAATTGGAAATAGTAAAATGTTGGATTAAAGGTCTAGATTTATAAATGGATGGGAACATTAGGGTGGAATGGGTTTCACCACCTTTACCTATTATCCACACTCTCACTGCATCATATTAAGCATAGGAATATATATTGAGGCCACAAAAACCCCCCATTCATATTAAGATTAATATCCAAATAGAAATCAATCTAACCTCTCTAGCGCATTACCTAACAATCATGCATCTATCACCTCAAAAAACACCTATCTGAACTTCCCGTCAAGGGTTTAATAGGAATCAAACAATATCCTAGATCCTCAGTTCAAAGTTTTCTACACCTAAGATCTGATTAACATATTAACTTAATGGTCAGAAATATTATATGCATAAGAACGACAAATTTCAAAATATTATGGTTCATGCATTAACAATTGCAGTACAAAGAATAAAATTGGGTAGCAGGGATACTCCCCACACCCTAGTGAGGGAACTACTCGCTCATGGTAGTAGTATCAAAATTAACAATAGAAGAAGAGAAGAAGGCCTTCATCACAGTAGACAAGGAAGGAGAAGCCTTGGTATTTGGATGCTTGACTTTGAGGTCAAAGGAGATGATAGTTGACACAACAACAAATTTTCTCCTTATTGTTTGTTGGGGAGAAACTTGGCAATGCCATCTTCTTTTACCAAGGTCCGATATTATCACTGTGAGGAGAGAATAGTAGGAATGAAGGCAAAGGTCATCAATTGATGGAAATAGGTGCAACGGAATTTTCCTCTGTCAAGGTCTGAACCTTAGAACCTTGGTGACGATGAAGGTTGAAGGCTTCTTGGTTGAAATTTGTCGACTGATAGTTGGAGGTTGAAGGTGTGGAGTGAAAGCGGCAGCCTTGTGGGGTCAATGGTGGATCCCCTTCCTAGAGGCAAAGGCCTTGTATTTATAGGTGGAGGCTAGGGTTAAGAATCCTTCCAACCACCTTGGAGTTACATTTTGTTGGTTCCATGAAGGTGAAGAGACAATAGCTTCATGAGGAAGACAATGGGTTTCCTACACTTAGTAATACCATTGGGTAGACAAGGGGACTCACAAATTTTAGTTTTTCCTTTAGTGGGAAAACAGTTAGGTGTACCATCAATAGGCAAAGTCAAGGTGTGCAAAAACCATCAATTGTTATGCATAGGAGTTCCTTCAGAAGGTGGAGTCAGAATGACCACTGAAAGGTGAAAATAAAAGAGCCATCAAAAGATATGTCTGACCTATTGGGAAATACAGGAACATAGTAAGGCAGCGGAAACAAAAATTATATCTAATTGTATTCCCAGAACAACAAGATCATGTCAATAACTATAAAATAGGAAAGATGGTTTAACAAGTTCAGACCTAGTCCTGGAGAAGTCTAGTGATGACAACTCATTGCATTGCAACTATCTTTTAATTGCTCTAGGACGGTGTCTGTGAAGCTCCTGGTCTTCACCATAGACAGGAAACTGGAATAGCATCTGTAGTGGCTCCTATGATCTCACCATGGACAACAGGCTCACAACATCCTCCCAGTGACAGGAAATGCCACCTTTCATCTATGAAAGTCCACACAGACCACCCAAAACTCATGTGGTCCTATTAGAACAGACAAGAAAGAGTTGTCCCTCACTTTGGTGTACTAGTCACCAACCTGCTCTCTCATAATGATCCTCAGTTGTTCTCTCCCTCGTTGTCCCTCCCTAGTCGGGTAGGACTTACTTGGGCTCTCTTGGTTACCATAACCAGAGAGGATAACAATTGTCAAAGCAATTGATTCTCAATTTTGTGTGTTGGGAAGCCGCCAATACCCCTCTATTTATAGGAGGGGTTAGGGTCAAGGTTCCCACTCAATGTCAGAGTGGAAGGGACCAAAAGATCATGATTTTTCACAACCAGTAAGTGTTGAACCGGTCGATTGGAAACCAAACTCGATTTACATGAGAGAAGATCAGTTCCCACAATGAACCATTTGTTTCTCTATGTTTTCCAATCGCATATGATTTGATAATTCAAATCCAATTAATGTACAACATGACATCAACACTAATCCTTGATGCAATTGAATTTCTCCACGAATTGAGTGATCTCACTCACATGAGTGGGTCGTCTCACTCTTAAAATTGGTCTATTGGTGAGTCGAGCCCATCGATTCACTGAGTGAACCGTTCAGTTTGCTGCTCAGTTTGGGCACAACTTAGCCAATTCAATTTCTGATCATCCTAACACCCCGACGGTCGTCTCAACACTTGAGTCGATTGGTTGGCAATCCACTCAGTTTATTTTTTGCTTGAACAAAATACCTAAATACTTTAGTAATCAATTAAATTATCATTCATGATAAACTCCTCTTCTAGGTGAGTTCCAATGTGTGTGACCCTATATGTCCCATATCACATTGGTAGTGAATATCCATAGCTAGCTTATGACATCACAAGCAAAGAGTGGTGCCTAGTCACACATTAGTGCTACCCAAGTGAATGGAAAGTTGGAGAACAACTTCAACCTACAATCTATGTAAGGTGTTGAAGTAATTGTATAATTCTTTTATCTCTGATATCTGAAATGAACCCGAGGTATGGACTCATCATCCTCTCAATGTTCAATCCATGTTCCTTGAACCTAGATCAGAATGTATGAGATATATGTGACCTCAATATCATATATTAATTCACATGTACATGCACATGCGTTTCTCAATCTCGCTAATCAAGTGGCCATGTATATAAAACTCCAATAGGAGGGATAAATCCCATCTACATCACTCACAGTCTATCCCCATCTGTCACAGCTACCCAATCATCACCTTTATGGAAATCCATGTTTCATGGTTACGTTGGATGATGTCAAAGTATACCAAATGACATGTGATGAGTCTAGTGACTTCAGCTCTAAGAATCACAATCACCACCTTCACTATGAGGGATGACTATGATTTCCAAGTATGGTTTTCATGTGTCGCTCTCAAGGTTGGTCTATCTGATACACTGTTCTCTAGGTATTAGTGTGCTTGGTTTGATATACCATATCATGACTAATGAGATTCTATCATCAACCAACTCACACTCCAGTCTTATGTGTTGTTTTTGTCTATCTTCCTTCCACAATAACAACCGACTAGGGACATAACAAGAATGTACATACTCTTAACATCTATATGATCTCATTGTTCAAGTCACGTACTTGAAGACATACGTCATTGAGTAATTTTCATTCTTTAGACATTCATTATGTTTCCTTATTATCTCATAACTGATTGAATTAGAATGAATTGGAAGGTTGTCTCTATTATTATGAATCACACCCTTTATGTAATATGCCTTCAAATTCATCATATGATTAGCTCTCTGGGCATACTTACCAACATGAACAACCATCAAAAGATGTGTCATCCATTTAGTTTTTGGGTGTAGTGTGGCCTTCAGAAGATGGTCAACAGAAGGCGGACATAGGTGTTACATTGAAAGATGAATTCATAACAACCATCAGAAGGTGACCATCGACATCGGGTGATGAGATTTATTTGATTCCCAACCAAAGGAAGGACAAATCATGTAAACCTAAGGCATATCAAAAAGACGTGAATGGAAGTAATATCTTCCATTGGTTGTCAATCGAAAAAGTTTATTATGGAATGGAATTTTGAGATTATTGAGTAGACAATTTGGATCAATAAATTCATGAAATTTACGAATGGAATGGTCAACTTGACTTCATATGTATGTATGTGAATGACGATGTCAACTTTAGTGATTTATTCACTCATGAAACTAATTATGGATATAGAGTATTTATGAATTAGTATAATATAATGATGGTCCTTAAAGTGCGTCGTTCAAACAAAGCTATCTCATTTAGTCTAATGGATTTTGAATATCATGTGATGTTAATTTTGTGTATTTATGTTATTTGCCACTTCGAGATATTCAATGGATGGTCGAAAAATGTTATCTTGGCATACAATTTATATGAAATGTATGTCATGTGAAGTGTAATATTTGGTTCAATTTATATAATCCAATAGAAAGTTAATCAAGGATGTTTGAAAGACCTAAGTCAATAATAATATCATGCATATGCCATGGCATGTATTTGTCATGTTATTTCTCTCTTTTTCACTAGGAAGACGTGGTTGTGTGCTACTCATAGCCTTTTTGTCATGAATAGTCCTCAAGGAGCGTTGAATCAAGCCCTCATATGAGATGAATGACTGTAACCTTGGTCTTCAACCTTGCAGTCAAAGACTTAACACATACACAATATCTCCACAATGAACATGCTACTAATTGTGTTAGAGAGAAGTATCTTATCGAGTGATTTCCATCAGCTCAAGGAGATACCCCACACAAAAGGTATCTCCATTGTTAGTAGTGGTCCAGACCAGGATAGAGACTGGAAGCATCTTGATACTTAGTGAAGACAAACCAAAAGTCAAAGAAATTAGTCCTCATTGTTGTTTTAGATTCCCATTGTGATTTAGTGAGTTCCAATGTCCTTTTTCTTAGAGAAGAAAATGGGGGACATAATTTTGTTGTTTCTATGAGATATCATGGTAATTCTTCCATGGTCAAATGACTCCATTTTTGTAGGGAAGAAGGTGAAGTTCGAAGTTGATTCAAGGGCCCTTTCAGGTGTGTCATGGTGACACGTTCAAGTTACTTGAAAGTCAAAACCTGGTTGCTTCAAAGCTATGTGGTTTCAAAGAGGTGGATGTTCTGTCATTAGGAGATAGGAAGTAGATGAAGGTGATCATTGTAAAGAGGTGAGATCACCCCTTTACTAAAATTTAAAGGAAATACAAGCATCCACAATTTTTAACAAAAATTTTAGACTTTGAGGATGATTGCATAATATTCCAAGTAAATAAGCATGATTCCAGATACATAATAAAATGTCAATAGCAGCGGAAAGAAAGAAATAATAAGCCTTCTAATGGCTTCATTGTTTATTACATGAATGCTTTCTAAAAGAAAAGATAAGATAAGATAAGAGGATCTAGCTATAGCAACCTAGCCATCCTTCTTGACAAGCTAACGATCAACAGCAGAGGAACCTTTCTTCAAGCCCTTCCTTCACCTTGCTCATCACCAACACCTGGGTGGTTGGGAAGACACCCAGCAAGAGGGAAAAACAAAGGAAAGTATGTGTTACAAGAATATTCTAACAATGTCAAAGAAAGTTGTAACAAGTAAATTAGGCTAGATATTTGGTGTGAAAAGAGATATCAAAGAGTATGAGGCTATTATAATGAATCTTGCCAATAACAAAATAAATAAAGGTTTTGCATGTATATTAATATGTCTACCTAACTAAGTAGGGTTAAGGCACCTACCGGACCTCTAACCTTAGGTGAGGTAAGAATAAAAACATTTCCAATCACCTAAAATTTTTAATGGGGAGAATTATAAACATTCCCCTAGGGAGATTTTATACATGCCCTCTATGGATGGTTGTACATAAGTACCACTACTTAAACATTAAATAGATCATTTAATTACATGCTAACAAAAGAGTTATGGCAAGGATAAGCAAAAGAATATATAACATGGCAGTGGGGTATGAATACCCCAATCAAAAGAATACTACATCTACTTTTGAGGCAATAAGCAAATCAGGTTTCAGGGTTCAAGGATTTAGATCAAGTTAAACCTCATAAGAAAGTATGGGTAATGGATTAATGATTTCCCAACTGAAAAGGTAGTTGCACCATCAAAACACATACCTTAGCCTCAAGTGTTCTAGAATTTCCCTTTTCAACTCTTCACACGAATTATAAACCCAATTTCACTAATACATCATTATATTCATAAATTAGAATTACACACATTCATTTAAAAGATTGAAAACCCTAATTCACTAACTTTTGCGCAAACCATCGATTTAGACTCCAAAAACCTCATAACCATCTTAGTTAGGTTTTCCTGATCAAAATAACATATAATATTGTATATTTTGGAAATATAGATTCTTAGGGTTAATTTTAGTGATTTTAAGATAATTAAATCGACTTTAAAAATACATTTTCGCAAACCTCAAAACCAGAACTCAAAAATATTTTTATTGAATAGGTATCGTCTTCTTGAATCCAAAACACTATTTATTTTTAAGTTTTGACCACAGGATTAATTTTTAGAAAATGTTTTGTCTCGAACAATCACAGCCTGCCATGTAGGCAAGGCCAGATGGGCCGAGCGGTCGGGGGTGCTTGGCAGCGGTGACACGTTCCTTGCGGTCGCTCGCCACCGGTCGCGATCGGGTCAGGCGATCAAAACCAACAGAAGAAAAGACGCGAACGTCCCTCGCGCGGAACAGAGCAAACGACCAGCCCGAGGGGCAAAAAGGTAAAATCACCGAGTCATCTTCTTCCCTCGCTCGCGACCTAGACAAGGAACGACAAGAAGCAAAACTTGACCGATTTGGGCAAATCCACGATACCCAACGAAAACTCACGTTCAAGTATGCGAATGAAAGAGGAAGAAGAACCGAAGTTGGTGATACCTCTTGATTGGACGGAGGAGGAGCAACCAGAGAGGAAGAGGCGCCGCAATCCAGGCATCGTCGGCGGCTAGTAGGTGGTCAGATCGTCCACGAATCGTCGAATTGAAGACACGATCAAGTTGCTAAGACGATGGCGGTTGCGAGGGTTGAGATATATATAGACAAGGAACCCTAAACTAGGATATAGGTAGGAGCAAAGAGAGATGGCCGGCGACCGGTTTAGGCGTTTCTAAAAAATGTGTCTAATCCCAAACGTTTTGGGATAATTCGGAGCGGAATCGCGCAAGAAATCCAACGAAACTTATTTGAGCAAAAATCATCGAGTAAAACTCGAGATATACCAATTTGAAAAATCGAAAACAAGAGACATGTTGCCTTAATCGGCTAGAGGTGGAAGATGACCGCGAGTCGTCCGATTGATGGACCTGAGTCCATCAAGGAATCTGAGCCGTCAGATCTCGCATTAGATTAGGAAAATAACCCTTAGCAAAAATCGATTAAATCCATTAAATTCTTAAATTTTTTTCTCTCTCTTTATTTGGAGGCTCAAACATCGTCCAAAAATTATCAAATTTTATATCCTGACTTATTTCAACGCGTATAATCCAATTATGGAGTTAGTTTTGCATTTTGAGAAAATGTGATAGGTGAAATAATTAATATATCATTTTCTCTTTCCTCCTTCAAAAGAGGTGATAATATTATCTAAAATTAGTGTAACTTCACCCATAAGTCTCCCTAAGAGATTGGAACACGATTTTGCAATTATCTTTACAAGTTGAGATTATCTTTTTATTTATTAAATAAATAGAACATTCTTCACACTTTCTCTCTCCTATTTCACTCATTATTCACACCTTATCCAAATTAGTTGCAAATTTGCACAGAGGCTTATTTTTATGTTTAGAATACGAATTTGAAGTTATTTTCCTGATTTGAGAGCATTAAGTATTTTATTTCTCTTTATTGGCATATTTCCTATATTCTTTTGATAATGTTATTAATATTTATATTTGGGTTCCATTTTAAATGATACTTGGCCCTTAAGTTACTTTTTGGTCAGGAAAATGAATTTTATTATCAAATTATCCTAATGGGTTTCCAAGTATGTTTTTGGTGCAATATCTTTCTCATTATCTTCTTTACCCATTAATTCTCATATTACCTTTAATTATTGCATTTATCTTCTCCTTTATACAAAAATTCGGATTTTTTTTTATTTCTCTTATCCTAGAAAATGCTAGAAAGTTCTAGGACGAAAACATTTTATTCTTTTTATTACTTAATGTGAAATTGCATTTTAGTCCCATTATCTAAATCTAACTGAGGAAGTTGTTCATGCAATCCTTGTATTAAGAATATATGGGAAATATTTATCCAATAACCATCATAATTCCTTTAAATCAAAACCAAAGACATATGGAATGAAAATGAAGGAGAAAACTTATAGAAAAGAGTACAAAGAGGTACATAGGGGATTTCAGTATGTTACAACACTCCACTCCTTAAAAAGGATTTCGTCCCTGAAATCTCATACAAAGAGGGAAGGGTGAGTACGTAACATCTCATCTCTCAACTCCCAAGTGGTTTCTTCTAAACCATGGTATCTCCACAAAACCTTCACTAACTCTATCTCCTTATTCTTCAGTTGCTTTAATCGGGAGTCAAGGATCTTCACATGTAGTTCTTCATAAGTCAGATTCTCATTAATCTCCACAGGTTCAATGGTGAGTACATGAGACGGATCCTTAACGTACTTCCTCAACACAAAAACATGGAACACATTGTGAATCTTATCATAAGCAGGAGGCAAAGCTAGACGATATGCACAATCCCCCACTTTATCTAAGATCTCAAATGGTCCAACATAGGGAGGACTCAACTTGCCTTTTACTTTAGATCTTGCAATAGAACGTATAGGCTTGATCTTTAGAAAAGCATAGTCTCCCACTAAGAAACTTACATCAGACCTCTTTTTATCAGCATACATCTTCTGTCTGTCTTGAGCAGCTTTCATCCGTTTCTTTATCAACTGAACCTTCTCAAGCATCATTTGCATGTCATCAGTATTCACGAGGGAACGTTCACCAACATCATCCCAGTGCAAAGGTGAACGACAAGGTCTACCATAGAGAGCTTCAAAAGGTGGCATACCAATACTGGCTTGGTAGCTATTGTTGTAAGAGAACTCTGCTAACGGTAGATATCAATCCCAGGCACCACCCCAATCCATCACACAAGCATGTAGCAAGTCCTCCAGAATCTGAACTGTTCTTTCAGACTGACCATCAGTTTGCGGGTGGTAAGTAGTACTGAAACGCAGATCAGTACCCATCTCTTCCTGAATCTGACCCCATAAGCAAGAAGTGAATTTCGGGTCTCGATCAGTAACTATCACAACAGGGACACCATGCAGACGAACTATCCACTCCACATACAACTGAGCCATCTCAGCAACTTTATACGTGGTTTTGAAAGGCAAGAAATGAGCAGATTTTGTAAGCCGATCAATCACCACCCAAACAGCATCATAACCTTTCTTGGACTTAGGGAAACCGGTAACAAAGTCCATTGTGATATTCTCCCACTTCCATTCTGGAATCTCAAGAGGATGAAGAAGACCACTGGGTCGTTGATGTTCAATCTTGACTTGCTGACATGTCAAGCACTTCGCTACGAACAGAGCTATATCATTCTTCATGTTCTTCCACCAGAAGCTTCACTGTAAGTCCTTGTACATCTTGGTTGTGCCAGGGTGAATAGTGTACTTGGAACCATGAGCTTCACTCAGAACCTTCTATCTCAGATCACCAGCATTGGGTATCCACAACCTTTGTCTGAAGCGGATATCACCATCCACTCCGACAGAGAAGTTAGATTGCGGTTTCTCAGATAAAGCTTTCAACTCTTCAAGCTCGGATCTCTCCAACTGTGCAGACATGACTTCTGAGATCCAGGTTGGTGTAACGGTCAAACTGGCCATATGAACACACAACTTATCTTCATCCACTGAATCGACAGGCTGAGGTCTCCAACTGGCCACATGTTCAAGGTTTTCCCACACAGAACATCTCAGAGCAGCACAAACAACATCCTTCTTGCGACTTAAAGCATCAGCTAGGAAATTTTCTTTACCAGGATGATAGGTGATGGTGAAGTTGTAATCTTTAAGATATTCCATCCACCTACGCTGTCTCAAGTTCAGATCCTTCTGAGTCAACATATATCTCAGACTCTTGTGATCAGAAAAGACTTCAAACTTTTCACCATAGAGGTAGTGTCACCAGATCTTCAAAGCATGAACTATGGCAGCCAGCTCCAAATCATGCGTAGGCCAGTTAGCTTCATTAGGTTTCAACTGTCGAGAAGCATAGGCGATCACCTTTCCGTCTTGCATCAAAACACACCCTAAGCCTTGTCGGGATGCGTCGGTGTAGATGACATAGGGTATGCCTTCAACAGGCAAAGCAAGCACGGGAGCAGAAGTCAGACTCATCTTCAACTTCTGAAAATTGTCCTCACATTCAGGGGTCCATGAGAACTTGACCTCCTTCCGAGTCAGCTTGGTCAAAGGTAAAGCCAACTCAGAAAACCCTTGGATAAACTTCCGATAGTAACCAGCTAGACCAAGGAAACTACATATTTCAGATGGGTTTTTCGGAGCATTCCACTTTGTCACAGCTTCTACCTTCGCAGGATCAACAACTATATGGCCGGCAGAAATCACGTGACCAAGAAACATCACTTCCTTTATCCAGAACTCACATTTTGAGAATTTTGCATACAGTTGATTTTCTCACAATGTGCTGAGTACAATCCGCAGGTGCTCGCGATGTTGTTCCAACGTCTCGGAATAAACCAAAACGTCATCAATAAACACCACTACAAACTTGTCGAGGTATGGGCGGAATACTCGGTTCATCAGGTCCATGAATGCAGCAGGGGCATTCGTCAAACCAAAAGGCATGACCATAAATTCATAATGCCCATAGCGAGTTCTGAACGCTGTCTTCGGAACATCATCATCCTTTACACGCATCTGGTAGTAGCCACTTCACAGATCCATTTTGGAGAACACGGTGGCTGACTTTAGCTGATCGAATAGGTCGTCGATGCGCGGCAACGGATAACGATTATTCACTGTCACCAGGTTGAGCATGTGGTAGTCCATACACATCCGCAAAGAGCCATCCTTCTTCTTCACGAATAGGACAGGGGCTCCCCAAGGGGAAACACTAGGACGAATGAAGCCCATGTCGAGAAGCTCTTCAAGTTGCTTCTTCAACTCCGCCAGCTCAGCAGGAGCCAAGCGGTAAGGTGGCTTCGATATCGGTGAAGTTCCAGGCATGAGCTCGATGGAGAATTCCACCTCGCGAGTTGGTGGCAACTCGAGTAACTCCTCAGGAAAGACATCTGGGAAGTCCTTCACCACATCAACATGTTCTAGAGCAGGAGGTGTAGCATCGAGAACTATGGAGGCTAGAAAGGCTCTACACCCTTGCGAGACGAGTTTTTCAGCTTTGATGGCAGAGATGACGAACTGTCGCTCTCCTCGCTTCTTGCCCTTGACACACACTCTTCCTTCATCAGGATGAAACAAACTAACCTTGGATTCCTCACAGTACAAAACTGCTTTATACTTCTTTAACCAATCCATACCCAGGATGATGTCAAAAACGGTCATATCAAGCAAGACAAAAATTATGGGAAACATTATTCCGGATATACAGAGGTTCAAGGTAGGAGTTTGGAGGTACGAGGAGCAGATTTTACCACTAGGAGTTTTTACATCTAACACATGATCCATAAACTCAGATTCGATTTCAAGCATGGAGGCAAACTGACTAGATATGAAGGTATTGGAGGAACCAAAATCAAACAGGGCTTTTAAAGGATGCATATAAAGGTGCAGTGTACCTTCAATCACTTCATTGCCTTCACCCTCCTCTTCAGCATTGAGAGCAAACACTCTCCCATTCCGCCTCTCAGCTGGCGGACGCCTCGGGTTCTGGTTGTTGTTGTTATTGTTGTTGTTGTTCCACGGCGGCGGGTTCTGTCTCGGCTGTTGCGGCTGCGGGGCATTATTCTGCACTTGCTGGAAACAGGGGCAGTTGGGTCAAATGTGCCCAACATGGCCGCACTCATGGCAGGTCGGTGGAGGACGGTTGCCATTACGATCAGGTGCATTGTTGATGGGGCATCTTCCAGGAGGATGGTGGCAGTTGCATCTATTGCAGCGATCACGTCCACGGTTCTCATGCTGGTTCAGATTCTTCCTTTTGTTGTTGAAGCCATTGGAAGCTTGAAATCCCGGATAAGACTCAATGGCGAGAGCCTTGTCCACCATTTGTTGAAACGTGAGTGGCAGTTGTGGAACGAGGCTTCGACCAACATGATAGTTCAGGCCCTCCAAGAACAAGGTCGCTCTTCTTTCAGCTCCAAGGTCGGTGGCGTAACGCTCTAACAGCAGAAATTTCTGAACGTAGTCGGCCACGCTCATGCTTCCTTGCTTGAGACTATGCAACTCAGCCTCCTTCTTTCTCAGGAAAGCAGGGCAGATATACTTCTCTCTGAACAACTTCAGGAACTGGGTCCACTCCATGGAGGAGGTGTCCTGAGTGCAGGCAACATCATTCCACCAAATGCGCGCCGGTCCATCCAGCACATACGTCGTGAACCGAACCTTCTGGTGAGGAGGGCATGCCATACCCTCGAAGGTCCGATCCAGGGCCAACACCCAGTCGTCGGCTTTGTTCACCATGTTAGGCTCACTTTCACCCTTGAAGTAGGGTGGCTGTGTTGGGTTTTAGGGGAGACAGAGAAGGTAGCGGAAATAAAAAAATTTCTCTCCCAACCCATACCGAGGAAATGCGTCAACGTCTATATAATAGGAAAGGATGGTTTGTGGAATCATACCTTGTCCAGAGGCTTGCTCGGCGACAATACCTCACGCAATGCGCGGTCTTCAACTCCAGTCTTGGACGATGTCTGTGCAGCTCCTGGTCGCACCGGGACTGACGACTCCTCCTCCTACCGGACTGTCGGATGACAGTTGTCCTCCTAAGCGGCAGTGTCCTCCCACCTCTGTAGTAGTCCACACGGACCACCTGGAACTCCACACTCCTTGTCCCACAAGGAAGTGGAAGGAGTCGCACCCTCCTGTTGACGTACTAGTCGCCAACATACTCTCCTGCTACCAGTTGCAACTGCAGTTGTCCTTCCCTTGCTGCACCTCCCTTTTGTGGGAAGCACTTTCTCGGGATCTCTCACGGTTACCAAAACCAGAGAGAATGACAACTTCGCAAAGCAACCAGCTTGCATTGAGTTGTACTTTGAGAAGCCCCCAATACCCCTATATATAGGCGGGTCATGGGACAGGGTTCTCTGTGCCCGGCAATATGGGACTAAAGTAGGAGTAGAAGGGTTCGAGATTTTCCACAAAAAGCAACCAACTCGCAACCTAAACCGATCGGTTCACAAGTGAACCGGTCGGTTGGGGACCTGAACCGGTCGGTTGGAGCACCAACCGATCGGTTGGGACCCATGAGCCGATCGGTTCACTTCTGAACCGGTCGGTTCGTGGTCCTGATCAGTTCCCGATTGACTTTCCAACTTTCGTTTCTAATTGGTATCGAATACCAATCCTTGTTCCCATCAAATTGGGCAAGTGAAACGCAAGGAAAATTCTCACCGACCTGACTTTCCCAACTTGCTCGGTTGCACCAGTTGAATCGATCAGTTCAACACTTGAACCGCTCATTTCACCCTAGGCTTGAGCCGATCGGCTCAACACTTGAGCCGACCAGTTCAGAAACCTCAGCCGACCGGTTCAACACTTGAACCGATCGATTGGGAGTATAGGTTGTGCAGAATCAGTCAAATGCGATTTCAATCAATCCGATACTCCAATCAATGCGTCCAACACCTTGAACCATATGATATTGAGCTATCAACTGATTGAGTGTTTAATTGAACTACTAAACTCCTTTAGTAATCAATCTAAACATTGCTTTGTGGACAAAACTCCTCTTCCAGGTTAAATCCTATGTGTGTGACCCTACAGGTCCATTTCACGTTGGCAGTGAAAGTCCATAACACTTATGACTTCACAAGCAAAGAGCGGTGCCTAGTCACACATCATTGCTACCCAAGTGAAAGTAGAAAGTTGGAGAACAACTTTCATCCTACAATCTGTGAATGGTGTTACAGTGAATGTATAATTCCTTTGTCACTGATATCCCGATTGAACTCAAGGCATGGAACAGTCATCCTGTCAACGTTCATTCACTTTCTTGATCTCATAGTAGATTGAAGGAGATATGTATGACATCAATATCACATACTGATTCACACATGCGTGCGCACGCCTATCTCAATCCTACTCATCAAGTGGC
Organism: Alisma plantago-aquatica; assembly: GCA_963693085.1. Taxonomy (NCBI): domain Eukaryota; kingdom Viridiplantae; phylum Streptophyta; class Magnoliopsida; order Alismatales; family Alismataceae; genus Alisma; species Alisma plantago-aquatica. The sequence goes on along the minus strand of OY856409.1, from coordinate 1,706,525,564 downwards.
CTTGGATATCAAACTCCCTTAGGAGGGACAAATCCCATATCTATCACTCACCCCTCAAAAGCCCCATGTGTCAAAGCCACCCAATCATCACCTTTATAACAACCCATGTTTCAGGACTGCGTTTGATGATGTCAAAGTGTGCCCAACGACATGTGTTGAGTGCAATGATTTCAGGTCTAAGAATCACACTCACCACCATCACTATGAGTACTGACTGTGACTACCATCTTATGGTTCCATGTGTCAAACTCACGGTGGGTCTGTCTGGTACACTTGTTCTCTAACAAGTACCTATGTGTTTGGTTTGATATCTCTATATCATGACTAATGAGATTCTGTCATCAACCAACACCACAATCTAGTCTTGTGTGTCATTGCTGTCTATCTACCTTCCACAATGACATCCGACTAGGGACATAACAAGAATGTACAAACTCTTAGCATCCGTATGATCTCATCGTTCAGGTCCTCAACCTGAAAGCATACGTCATTGAGTACTGTCATTCTCTAGACATTCAATCTGTTCTATCACTATCTCATATGACTGAACCAGAATGAATTGGAAGCTTGCCTTTGATGTTTATCAAATCAATCTTAATGTATCCCACCAATCATCCCATGATTGGCTCTCAGGGCATACATACCAACAGACTCCCACTTGCACTGCGAGCCAATCACTCTTGAATCATATTCATAGTGATCTTCAAACATGTCCCACATGTCACTGTGCTCTAGTGCCAACATAGTGAGTAATGGCAGCACCTTGCCAAAGTCGTATAAATCACATGTCTCTCATCTCTTCGTTGTACGTCGCACGTATGAGATGGAGTTGCCGTAATATGCGATCTAGTATTCCATTGCTAACCTTTAGCCACATTGCATGATCAAGGATTCCAGACTTGTCATCAATGAGTGGAATATAAGTTCATCTCATGAACTTTTAGATCCATATAGTATCCACTGCTGTTCTCTAACACACAGATACTCGACATTTCCCTTTTAAATGGTTTTATTGGAACACTTCCAATTATCAACAAACTTTCACTTTTATACATCATATGTATATTTTGCGATTAATTTTCTGTCCTTTCGGAAGTTCGCATCAATGTAACTCTTTACATCGAACTCTTCCTTATCTCCATAGAACTAGTACATCCCAAGTACTTATCAAGTTCTTATGGTATTCCAGTAACCCTTACTGGACGTAGACAGACATCCACTCGTCATGTCCTACATACGAGTTATCAGGATGAGCACATTATATTGCCATGTCCTACATACAAGATGATGAATGCATTTTATTCTTGCCATGCAAGACAATGGGATGATTACATACATGATAGATCCATATCTATTCTTAGTGTTCCCATTCTTCATAAGAATTGGACACTTGGCCTTGGGATACTAATATCCATATAATATGGACACGTTTTCTCCCACTGAATCTGTGCATACTGAACCCTTCAGTACAGATTGCCAATGTATGCTCTCTCTTTTCTAGGTCAAGAGATTTTTCGAGAACTATCTCTATAGATCTCTATTCCTATCACATAGGAAACATCTCTATCTTCCTTAAAGATAATTTCCACTTTTGGATTTCCATTCTAGAACAATTCCATTTCACATCAATATGTGGAATGTGAATACGCTCCCACTAAATCACAGATCCCGTCTTTATCTTTGACATATCAGTCAAACCCTTTGACTATATCATCAAAGTAAAGATCCAATTTTGAGTTGCTTGTACTCAATCAATCACATTGATTAGTCCATTGTAACTTATAGACTTCATTTGCATTAATGGATTCATAAACCTTATAGGCTGTGTCACGTACACATCTTGATTTTATTCCTCAAAGGAATGCGGTTTTAGTATCCATATGCCAAATGTCTTAGTCATTAAGTTGCAATCAACAAGCATCATCCTTCTCAAAATGTTATGCATGTGTCTTAACACTTAAGACTTATTTGCACTTATGGATATCATCCAATGAGTGCTACCATCAAGGTCATACCTTATGGTTCACACGGATGTCATTTAGGATGTAATGGTTTTATACCATAACTCAAAATCTGATTCCTCATATTCATCTAGATAGTTGACTCATCATATGAAAAACTCATCACATAGATAATTGAGGTGTATATGTCAAGAATATAAGAATTCACAACTCCTTGTGATTCTTAATGTCCTTTATTAGTGTGGGGTATCCTTTTATTAAGAAGAATTCAGTTATTTGATAATCATTCTCTAACTCGTTAGAGTATGATTCCTTCTTGATTTAGACATCACCATGCCTTAATCATGAGTTCACTATGATACACTATCATAATCACTCATAAGGATCTCAAACATTTGGTCAAAGTATTTTATTCATTGATCTCATCAAGAATTAATACTTTACCAAATTTGTACTTCATTTATGATAATCTTGAACACTTCAAGATATTCATATTGGTATTTCTCTAAACACCATTTGAAGTATTAGCATTCGCTCCAATAGGTATGTAAATACATCACATGTATTATACCTAATAGGACAATCATTCTCCCACTACCATTAGTGAAGATTGATTAATCATGTACAAGAGATTCATGTCTCTTACTGGTTCTCTAACCAAAAGAGTCTAGATTTATCCATCATATGGAAACTAGAAATGAATTTCTCATGATTGATGCTAATTTGATTGTTTGAGTTATCAATAACTTTAGGTATCATTTTATCTTATGCATACCATGTATCACAAGATAAACAAGGCATTTCCACAAAGATCATATCTTTAAGATTGAAACATCAACTTTATTAATTGCCATCATTGTCATACAATATGCAATAATAAAGTGTTTCTATCTATTGGCAATATATGAAATAGCAGTTCTGAACTCTATTTCGTGCCCTTTAGGCTGAAATAAACTGAACAATACTCCTATCTATGGCCGCAACACTTGCTCCAATGATGGGTACTTCTTTCTTGGTCCTTTCACAAAGGCCATCACTTCTTTGCGGATATTGCATATCATATATGACATATCCATATCTTGGTATCATATACCTCGGATAAAGAAGTGGTTCATTTCATGATACCTTAGGTAGAGATTTCCATCCCCTCCTTCATCTTCTTTTGTTCTTCCAGATATAGAGGGCAATCCCTCATACACCCTTTCCCCATGTGCCTTGAGGCTGAAGACGGCTTGGATTGCTGGCTAGCATCAAAACACTTCTTTACTTTGCCCTTGTCCTTGCCCTTAAGACTTACCTTTTCTTTGATCACATCAAAGATTATGGTTTGTCTTTCTTCATCTTTGCCTCTACTATCCTCAACATGTCTAACAACTCTGTCAACGCTTGTCAAAGTTGTTCATGTTGTAGCTTATCATGAATTGTATGATTCTCACAACATTTGCAGTATCATACCAATAGCCAACCCTTGGCTCAGAGGGAATCCTTCTCAGTCAGGTTTTCCACATACCCAATCACATTGCGTGTGTGAATCCCTTACTGGATCTCCTTCTGTCATGACATACTAGGACAGTGTCTTAGAGACATCATATGTCTCATGTTGTCTCTGCAACTCACAGTTCAGAGAACACAACATCAAACACTCCTCATGAATGTCTTTCTCAGTATGCTTCCATAAGCATACTTTCAGCCATTTATGTGGTGGGATCGAGTTCATCTGGTTCTGGTATAACTAGGACTTGGAGCTTTCACTCTTTGAGAACACTTCTCACCATCCTAACAAGTCGTGGAATTATTCCCATTTAATTTGTTGGTCTCAAAGACCGATCGCAAATAAAGTGATTTGTTGATTAACCATTTATTTTAACAAAAGGAAATATATGCAATTTTAGTCCAAAAACTCATTTTTGACTTGTTTGATTGATTTGAAAAGTTGACGATAAAATTAGGCCTTTAAATAATTATCGCTCCCACTATTTTACTTCAAATTGATAGCCCTCACCATCAATTCGGAAGATTGCAGTGTACAACCTTCTAGTGGGCAAGATCCTGAAATCCTCTAAGTCATGGACCAGCTTGGGCTGTCACCCACAACATTGATCTCTCAGGTAGGCAACTTTTGCCAATTGCATCATATGCAACTCTTGATAAGATGTCATATACAACTCCTTGCAATGATCATCTCCATGCCTCAAGGCGCTAGATCCTATCTAGGTCACCTTGTTAAGTCCGACCCAAAGCAAACACGATGAATATGCACCCTGCTTGGGCAGACCCACACATTCATCCTTCACGCTTCCACGAGGTAGACGGTGCACCACGCTAGGGCGTGCCCACACTTGGTCGAACAAGCTTTTCATGTGTGTCGCATTTGGAAGGCATCTAAAACTTAATATTTTAATGAGGGATTTGGTTTTATATACATATACATATCCAATCACCAAAATACATAGTACGTATCATATACATGCTATATCCCACAGAAAACATGCACAAACGATAAAAAGCGATGATTATGGCCATCCTAATGTGATTCCTCGAGCCAAGAGGAATCACGGTCATCTAGGTCTACATCACATGCAACCTGTACAAGATGAACTTTTGTGCCTTGCCATCCGAGTTGATCAACTCATCACATGAATGATCTGTACTCTCCACCTGGTCGTCTGGGTGCCACCAACCGATCGGTTGACTCCTCCAACTGATCGGTTCGCCTGGTCATCGTGCATCTCGTCATGTCTACCACCCGCTCGTCTCGCTCCTCGAACCGGTCATCAACCGATCGGTTCACTCCTTGAACCGATCGTTTCAGCTGTCGTCTTGATGTCCTCCGGTCTTTGACATAACAGGAAATAAAAATCTATCCTATTTATTACATTGCTTTAAAAAGGAAACCCCGAGTTTCATTCGGGGGGAGCAAAGGTAGGAAAGAATCTCGAATTATTTCGAGTTACATTGGGAATAAGAGAGGGAAGATCGGTGCGCAGACCGAGATGCAAGCAACCACACACAGATAGGGGTTTATAGGCCATAATCACGCTACACACATCCACCACAAAACTCATTTAAGGGCGACGTGTATCGAGTGCATTAATAATACATATCATATATGTAATTAGGGATTTGTGGATTTAGGATTGGACATGCATAAAGCCAATATTATTCGCATCGTATGCAATAAATAAAGGCGACAAACCAAAATCGATCATATCGATATTCCTAAAATATAGAGCAGTTGACGTGGCTCTGATACCACTGTTGGGTTTTAGGGGAGACAGAGAAGGCAGCGGAAACAAAAAATTTTCTCCCCCAACCCATACTGAGGAAACGCGTCAACGTCTATATAATAGGAAAGGATGGTTTGTGGAATCATACCTTGTCCCGAGGCTTTCTCGGCGACAATACCTCGCGCAATGCGCGGTCTTCAACTCCGGTCTTGGACGGTGTCTGTGCAGCTCCTGGTCGCACCGGGACTGACGACTCCTCCTCCTACCAGACTGTCGGATGACAGTTGTCCTCCTAAGCGGCAGTGTCCTCCCGCCTCTGTAGTAGTCCACACGGACCACCTGGAACTCCACACTCCTTGTCCCACAAGGAAGTGGAAGGAGTCACACCCTCCTGTTGACGTACTAGTTGCCAACATACTCTCCTGCTACCAGTTGCAACTGTAGTTGTCCTTCCCTTGCTGCACCTCCCTTTTGCGGGAAGCACTTGCTCGGGATATCTCACGGTTACCAAAACTAGAGAGAACGACAACTTCGCAAAGCAACCGGCTTGCATTGAGTTGTACTTTGAGAATCCCCCAATACCCCTATATATAGGCGGGTCATGGGACATGGTTCTCTGTGCCCGGCAATATGGGACTAAAGCAGGAGTAGAAGGGTTCGAGATTTTCCACAAAAAGCAACCAACTCGCAACCTGAACTGATCGCTTCACAAGTGAACCGGTCGGTTGGGGACCTGAACCAGTCGGTTGGAGCACCAACCGATCGGTTGGGACCCATGAGCCGATCGGTTCACTTCTAAACCGGTCGGTTCGTGGTCCTGATCAGTTCCCGATTGACTTTCCAACTTTTGTTTCTAATTGGTATCAAATACCAATCCTTGTTCCAATCAAATTGGGCAAGTGAAACGCAAGGAAAATTCTCACCGACCTGACTTTCCCAACTTGCTCGGTTGCACCAGTTGAACTGATCGGTTCAACACTTGAACCGCTCGTTTCACCCTGGGCTTGAGCCGATCGGCTCAACACTTGAGCCGACCGGTTCAACAACCTCAACCGACCGGTTCAACACTTGAACTGATCGGTTGGGAGTACAGGTTGTGCAGAATCAGTCAAATGTGATTTCAATCAATCTGATACTCCAATCAATGCGTCCAACACCTTGAACCATATGATATTGAGCTATCAACTGATTGAGTGTTTAATTGAACTACTAAACTCCTTTAGTAATCAATCGAAACATTGCTTTGTGGACAAAACTCCTCTTCCAGGTTAAATCCTATGTGTGTGACCCTGCAGGTCCCTTTCACGTTGGCAGTGAAAGTCCATAACACTTATGACTTCACAAGCAAAGAGCGGTGCCTAGTCACACATCAGTGCTACCCAAGTGAAAGTATAAAGTTGGAGAATAACTTTCATCCTACAATCCGTGAATGGCGTTACAGTGAATGTATAATTCCTTTGTCACTGATATCCCGAATGAACTCAAGGCATGTAACAGTCATCCTGTTCATTCACTTTCTTGATCTCAGAGTAGATTGAAGGAGATATGTATGACATCAATATCACATACTGATTCACACATGGGTGCGCATGCCTATCTCAATCCTACTCATCAAGTGGCCTTGGATATCAAACTCCCTTAGGAGGGACAAATCCCATATCTATCACTCACCCCTCAAAAGCCCCATGTGTCAAAGCCACCCAATCATCACCTTTATAACAACCCATGTTTCAGGACTGCGTTTGATGATGTCAAAGTGTGCCCAACGACATGTGTTGAGTGCAGTGATTTCAGGTCTAAGAATCACACTCACCACCATCACTGTGAGTACTGACTGTGACTACCATCTTATGGTTCCATGTGTCAAACTCACGGTGGGTCTGTCCGGTACACTTGTTCTCTAACAAGTACCTATGTGTTTGGTTTGATATCTCTATATCATGACTAATGAGATTCTGTCATCAACCAACACCACAATCCAGTCTTGTGTGTCATTGCTGTCTATCTACCTTCCACAATGACATCCGACTAGGGACATAACAAGAATGTACAAACTCTTAGCATCCGTATGATCTCATCGTTTAGGTCCTCAACCTAAAAGCATACGTCATTGAGTACTGTCATTCTCTAGACATTCAATCTGTTCTATCACTATCTCATATGACTGAACCAGAATGAATTGGAAGCTTGCCTTTGATGTTTATCAAATCAATCTTAATGTATCCCACTAATCATCCCATGATTGGCTCTCAGGGCATACATACCAACAGGCTGCATCTTGATGAAATCAGTGAGGGTGAACTCCCTTGGCTTGGTAGCAACAGCAGCAATGGTGTTGAGTTGTCCCATCATGGTGGAGGACAACAACTGTCGCAACATCGCCAGTTCTTTCTCAGGTGTGAAGGCGGGAACACCAGAAGCTGGTTGGTTAACAACAGGAGTCGCAGGAGTGTCGGGGTTGTCAGTGGTTGACTCCTGGTTTGTGTTGTCAATCAAGTCACCTCTCCTGAAATTAGGGTTAACATATTAAATTCTCAGGAGTAAAGAATCATAGATGAGAGGGAAAAGAAATAGAGATGAGAAAAAGGATAACTAGAATGCTATTGCCTAAAAGCATACTATTTCGGGCAGTTTGTTTCGGCGCAGGCCAGGCCGGATCATATGGGCACGAGAGTCCTCGTATACCAAGCTAGTGGTGCGGAGGAAAATCCTTCCATCCCCCGATACCCTGATCCTTTCTAGACACCCTTGCCTCAACTGCATGCCCTAATAGTCGCCAACCTGGATCTGATACCATGCTGTAAAGAGGCGAGATCACCCCTTTACTAAAATTTAAAGGAAATACAAGCATCCACAATTTTTAACAAAAATTTTAGACTTTGAGGATGATTGCATAATATTCCAAGTAAATAAGAATGATTCCAGATACATAATAAAATGTCAATAGCAGCGGAAAGAAAGAAATAATAAGCCTTCTAATGGCTTCATTGTTTATTACATGAATGATTTCTAAAAGAAAAGACAAGATAAGATAAGAGGATCTAGCTATAGCAACCTAGCCATCCTTCTTGACAAGCTAACGATCAACAGCAGAGGAACCTTTCTTCAAGCCCTTCCTTCACCTTGCTCAGCACCAACACCTGGGTGGTTGGGAAGACACCCAGCAAGAGGGAAAAACAAAGGAAAGTATGTGTTACAAGAATATTCTAACAATGTCAAAGAAAGTTGTAACAAGTAAATTAGGCTAGATATTGGGTGTGAAAAGAGATATCAAAGAGTATGAGGCTTTTATAATGAATCTTACCAATAACAAAATAAATAAAGGTTTTTCATGTAAATTAATATGTCTACCTAACTAAGTAGGGTTGAGGCACCTACCGGACCTCTAACCTTAGGTGAGGGAAGAATAAAAACATTTCCAATCACCTAAAATTTTTAATGGGGAGAATTATAAACATTCCCCTAGGGCGATTTTATACATGCCCTCTATGGGTGGTTGTACATAAGTACCACTACTTAAACATTAAATAGATCATTTAATTACATGCTAACAAAAGAGTTATGGCAAGGATAAGCAAAAGAATATATAACATGGCAGTGGGGTATGAATACCCAATCAAAAGAATACTACATCTACTTTTGAGGCAATAAGCAAATCAGGTTTCAGGGTTCAAGGATTTAGATCAAGTTAAACCTCATAAGAAAGTATGGGTAATGGATTAATGATTTCCCAACTGAAAAGGTAGTTGCACCATCAAAACACATACCTTAGCCTCAGGTGTTCTAGAATTTCCCTTTTCAACTCTTCACACGAATTATAAACCCAATTTCCCTAATACAACATTATATTCATAAATTAGAATTACACACATTCATTTAAAAGATTGAAAACCCTAATTCACTAACTTTTGCGCAAACCATCGATTTAGACTCCAAAAACCTCATAACCATCTTAGTTAGGTTTTCCTGATCAAAATAACATATAATATTGTATATTTTGGAAATATAGATTCTTAGGGTTAATTTTAGTGATTTTAAGATAATTAAATCGACTTTAAAAATACATTTTCGCAAACCTCAAAACCAGAACTCAAAAATATTTTTATTGAATAGGTATCGTCTTCCTGAATCCAAAACACTATTTATTTTTAAGTTTTGACCACAGGATTAATTTTTAGAAAATGTTTTGTCTCGACCAATCACAGCCTGCCACGTAGGCAAGGCCAGATGGGCCGAGCGGTCGGGGGCGCTTGGCAGCGGTGACCCGCGCCTTGCGGTCGCTCGCCACCGGTCGCGATCGGGTCAGGCGATCAAAACCAACAGAAGAAAAGACGCGAACGTCCCTCGCGCGGAACAGAGAAAACGACCAGCCCGAGGGGCAAAAAGGTAAAATCACCGAGTCATCTTCTTCCCTCGCTCGCGACCTGGGCAAGGAACGACGAGAAGCAAAACTCGACCGATTTGGGCAAATCCACGATACCCAACGAAAACTCACGTTCAAGTATGCGAATGAAACAGGAAGAAGAACTGAAGTTGGTGATACCTCTTGATTGGACGGAGGAGGAGCAACCGGAGAGGAAGAGGCGCCGCAATCCAGGCTTCATCGGCAGCTAGTAGGTGGTCAGATCATCCACGAATCGTCGAATTGAAGACACGATCAAGTTGTTAATATGATGGCGGTTGCAAGGGTTGAGATATATATAGACAAGGAACCCTAAACTAGGATATAGGTAGGAGCAAAGAGAGATGGTCGGCGGCCGGTTTAGGCATTTCTCAAAAACGCGTCTAATCCCAAACTTTTTGGGATAATCCGGGACGGAATCGCGCAAGAAATCCAACGAAACTTTTTTGAGCAAAAATCATCGAGTAAAACTCGAGATATACCGATTTGAAAAATCGAAAACAAGAGACTTGTTGCCTTAATCGGCTAGAGGTGGAAGACGACCGCGAGTCGTCCGATTGATGGACCCGAGTCCATCAAGGAATCTGAGCCGTCAGATCTCGCATTAGATTAGGAAAACAACCCTTAGCAAAAATTGATTAAATCCATTAAATTCTTAAATGTTTTTCTCTCTCTTTATTTGGAGGCTCAAACATCGTCCAAAAATTATCAAATTTTATATCCTGACTTATTTCGATGCGTAGAATCCAATTATGGAGTTAGTTTTGCATTTTGAGAAAATGTGATAGGTGAAATAATTAATATATCATTTTCTCTTTCCTCCTTCAAAAGAGGTGATAATATTATCTAAAATTAGTGTAACTTCACCCATAAGTCTCCCTAAGAGATTGGAACACGATTTTGCAATTATCTTTACAAGTTGAGATTATCTTTTTATTTATTAAATAAATAGAACATTCTTCACACTTTCTCTCTCCTATTTCACTCATTATTCACACCTTATCCAAATTAGTTGCAAATTTGCACAGAGGCTTATTTTTATGTTTAGAATACGAATTTGAAGTTATTTTCCTGATTTGAGAGCATTAAGTATTTTATTTCTCTTTATTGGTATATTTCCTATATTCTTTTGATAATGTTATTAATATTTATATTTGGGTTCCATTTTAAATGATACTTGGCCCTTAAGTTACTTTTTGGTCAGGAAAACGAATTTTATTATCAAATTATCCTAATGGGTTTCCAAGTATGTTTTTGGTGCAATATCTTTCTCATTATCTTCTTTACCCATTAATTCTCATATTACCTTTAATTATTGCATTTATCTTCTCCTTTATACAAAAATTCGGATTTTCTTTTATTTCTCTTATCCTAGAAAATGCTAGAAAGTTCTAGGATGAAAACATTATATTCTTTTTATTACTTAATGTGAAATTGCATTTTAGTCCCATTATCTAAATCTAACTGAGGAAGTTGTTCATGCAATCCTTGTATTAAGAATATATGGGAAACATTTATCCAATAACTGTCATAATTCCTTTAAATCAAAACCAAAGACATATGGAATGAAAATGAAGGACAAAACTTATAGAAAAGAGTACAAAGAGGTACATAGGGGATTTTAGTATGTTACAATCATCTTCTTATTGGGTTTTGTGGAGGCGATAGGTGCAAAAAAAGAAAAGAAAAATTCTCCGCATACCCTACTGGAGGATCTCGTCGACCACAATATATTCAGAAGAAGGGTGTTGGGATATACCTCATCCCAAACCAAGTCTGGTTACCTCCCTTCACGCAGTGATGTGTGTCGGTCCTAGCATGCACAAATGACTTCATCTATCCTCCGAACACAGGCACAACAATGTCTGCATCTCTACTTCATCCATGCAGATGGACTGGAAATCCATTTTGTGATTCCTTAAGCTAGTGGGTAGGAGAAGCCTTTTATTTGACGATGTGCTAGCATCGGTTGCTCTCCTTCTCTCTTGCTTGGGGACAATGATGGTTAGGGTTTATGTACATGAGCATAACCTAAGCATGAGCCTATATCTATTAACCAAAAGCTGATCATCATACCCCTATTAAAATAGTAGAGAATGCAAGCATGGTCTCTCAAAATCCTTGGGTAAACAAAAAGGTCATGGGTTTGTTAAAATGAGCCTCTTATGGACAACCAAAAGAATATTCTATAATTACTTAATTAACTAATTGATTACATTAATTGATTAACTATTTTTCATCATCCATATATAGTTAATCTCTCTGGATCATCTAGATGACTTAAAAATGGAATCTAGTTAATTGTCTTAACAACTTTAAAAAATCAACTCATATTATATTCCAATATTATAGTAGATTACCTACATATTTTAGTAATCAATTTGATTCAAAACATCTCCAATCAGATCCACAATTATACTCCTATTCCAATCACATCCTATGTGTGTGACCCGATAGGCTCCACATTATGTTGGTAGTGATATTCATAATCATATTATGATTTCACAAGCAATGATTGGTATCTAGCAAGACTTCATTGCTACCCAAGTAATTGGAGAAGTTGGAGAACAACTTAACATATCATTTGTGATTTTTGTTATAGTGAATGTATAGTTCCTTTGTCTCTTATATTCAGATTGAACTCAAGGCATGGAATTATCATCCTCTTTAACATTCAATCTATGTTTCTTGAACTAGACCAGACTATCTGAGATATGTATAAGCTCAATATCACATATGGACTCACATCAGCATGTCCATGTATTTCTTAGTCTCGCTTATGAAGTGGCCAAGATATCAAACTCTTATAGGAGGTACAAATCCCATCTACATCACTAACAATCATCCCCATGTGTCGTAGTGAACCCGAGCACCACCTTTATGGAAACCCTTATTCAGGACGACAGTGGATGATGTCAAAGCACACCGAACAACATGTAATGAGTGTAGTGACTTCAGGTCTAAGAACCACAATCACCTCCATCACTATGAGAGATGACTCTGACTACCATTTATGGTTCCATGCGTCAATATCAAGGTGGGTTTGTCTGATACACTGTTGTCTAAAAAGTATCTATGTTCTTGGTTTGATATCACATATCATGACTAATGAGATTCTATCATCAACCAATACACACTGTAGTCCTATGTGTTATTGTTATCTATTAGCCTTACATAATAACATCCGACTAGGGACACAACAAGAATGTGTTTACTCTTGACATACATATGATCTCATCATTCATGTCCTCAACCCGAAGACATACATCATTGAGTAATATCATTCTTAAGACATTTATTGTGTTACATCATTATCTCATAACTAAATAACAAAATAAATTGGAAAATTTCCTTTATTATTAATCAAATTGTTTACAAGATATGTCATTACAATCATCATATGTTTGGCTCTTTGGGCATACATACTAACACTTCTCACCCAGGATCTTGCTCGCATCTGCAGCTAGTGATGCGCTCTCAACAAGATCGCTAGGGAGGATATAGAGGTAGTCCATCATGTTAGAGGCACAGAGAAGGAACATGTTAGTCTTTTGGTGGTGGAATATGATGGTGAGGTGGCTCCAATCAAGGTATGTTGCTTGTTGTAGGAGAGAGACCCGTAGTAGCGAATATTTTATGCTTAATCATATCACAAAAAGTATAGTATAGGACCGGTCCTATATTATTTTATAGGACAACCAATCACAGTGTAGTAAATCCTCTTCTCTCCTCTTTAAAATCCCACCCCTTAGAAAAGATACGGTGAGAGAAATGCATATTGTACACTATAATTAATTATTATTGGATCCTATCAATTTATTATAGGACCAGCCCTATAATAAGTTTTTTCATCGTATCAGGCATTCACACGTTCACGGAAGAAGGAGATAGAAGGAGTGGGAGGTCTAGAGATAGTGAATTGTTGAGAACTGGATGGCTCAACCAAGGCGTTTTGACCCCTCATAGACACATGACAGAACCTGATGGGCCAAAAATGTAGCTAAATCTAGAAACATCAATAAATGCCTTCTATCTTGTAAAATACACAATAATTAGCATGGATGTCAGAAAATTACAAACAAGGTATCAAAATGTTCGCTATAAGGACTATAACAACATAGAACTATTATATCAATCTTTTGATGCTTAAATTTTAATTATATCAAGGTAAATGTATTACACTTGTTTCATGAGTAATAAACATCAAATAATGACCTAAAATTATGTGCATGTGTCAATAATTCTAAAATATGATATATAATCAATATTATGTGAGATATAATTATGTTAGAACATGTATCATGTAATTTTCTTAGTATGTATATCTAAAGCTAATAACCCTAAATAAAATGTAGAAAATACAAATATGGTCCATAAATGTTGGAATTTCCATAGTATGTTCATATCAGTATAGGGAAGACGATATGGAACTAATATATCAGTTGTATGCCCATAATTCATGATTATGTGGTGATGACTAATTATATATGGTTTGTCATACTATTTGGATTAGTGCATGTAAATTAGGGTTTATATGTGCATATATTTATATGAAACATAATTTTCAGATTATCTATATGGACCCAAGACATAATTGGAAAATAAGATATGTGCGATAAATTTAAGACGATAATACAAGAAATAATTATGGGAATATCATATTAACTAAGCAAAACCCTAACATGGACATACTAGTTTTAAGATGATGAGAACTTGATAGTGGTATGTGATCGTGTCTTCATCAGGGTTTGATCAAGGTGTCATTGACCTTAACAAGTATGTAATTTAAGACTATCTTGGATCAAGGTACACTTTACCTCTTACTTGGCCTACTATATAGCATGGTTATATGATATGTGTACAAAATGCTTTGCATATGGTATTGGATGAAATGAGTGTTGTATGTTACTTTGCTCGTTATTTTGTATATACATCATTGAACACATGAACATAATCACTGGCTCCAATATATCTTAGCACTATATCTCTTTGGTAAGCATATTTCTTGTGAGTGATCTATCTCTTTGGAAAGCTAGATAATCTTGTATAATGGTATATCTCTTTGGTAAGCAGATTATAAGGCCTCAACACATCTATCCCTTTGGTAGGATACAAAAAATATGCTTAAAATATATGTTCTCTTTTGCTAATAAATATTTTTGTTCAAGTATGTTGTTATTTTTGTTTATTACTTCCAACTTCTAGTTTTATCTTATTTCCAAGTCATAGTATAAAAAGGTATGTGGATCTTGTATCATACTCAGCACAATATTTTATTATATTTTGTTGACGTGTACTACTTGTGATATCTTCTTTAGGTGACATGAAAATGATCTTGAAGACCCATTATAGTTGAGAGTTGTGTTGCGATCTGATGTACAAGTGGACCTATTGTCTAAAGATCTTATTGTATTGATAGTCAGTTCTTATGTAAAAGTTTAATGTTCAATGCATAATACCAATGTTTAATATTGTTGGTATGTATGCCCTGAGAGCCAATCATGTGATGATTGGTGGGATACATTAAGATTGATTTGATAAACATCAAAGGCAAGCTTCCAATTCTTTCTGGTTCAGTCATATGAGATAGTGATAGAACAGATTGAATGTCTAAAGAATGACAGTACTCAATGACGTATGCCTTCAGGTTCATGACCTGAACGATGAGATCATACGAATGCTAAGAGTTTGTACATTCTTGTTATGTCCCTAGTCGGATGTCATTGTGGAAGGTAGATAGACAACAATGACACACAAGACTAGATTGTGGTGTTGGTTGATGATAGAATCTCATTAGTCATTATATAGAGATATCAAACCAAACACATAGGTACTTGTTAGAGAACAAGGTATCAGACAGACCCACCGTGAGTTTGACACATGGAACCATGAGATGGTAGTCACAGTCAGTACTCACAGTGATGGTGGTGAGTGTGATTCTTAGACCTGAAATCACTACACTCAACACATGTCGTTGGGCACACTTTGACATCATCAAACGCAGTCCTGAAACATGGGTTGTTATAAAGGTGATGATTGGGTGGCTTTGTCACATGGGGCTTTTGAGGGGTGAGTGATAGATATGGGATTTGTCCCTCCTGAGGGAGTTTGATATCCATGGCCACTTGATGAGTAGGATTGAGAAAGGCGTGCACGCATGTGTGAATCAGTATATGATACTGATGTCATACATATCTCTTCCAGTCTACTCTGAGATCAAGGAAGTGAATGAACGTTGACAGGATGAATGTTCCATGCCTCGAGTTCATTCGGGATATCAGTGACAAAGGAATTATACATTCGCTGTAACACCATTCACGGATTGTAGGATGAAAGTTGTTCTCCAACTTTCTACTTTCACTTGGGTAGCACTGATGTGTGACTAGGCACCGCTCTTTGCTTGTGAAGTCATAAGTGTTATGGACTTTCACTGCCAACGTGAAATGGACCTGTAGGGTCACACACATAGGATTTAACCTGGAAGAGGAGTTTTGTCCACAAAGCAATGTTTAGATTGATTACTAAAGGAGTTTAGTAGTTCAATTAAACACTCAATCAGTCGATGGCTCAATATCGTATGGTTCAAGGTGTTGGACGCATTGATTGGAGTATCGGATTGATTGAAATCGCAATTGACTGATTTTGCCCAACCTGTGCTCCCAACCGATCGGTTCATGTGATGAACCGGTCGGCTGAGGTTGCTGAACCGGTCGGCTGGAGTGTCCAGGCCGATCGGCTCATGCCCAGGTTGAAACGACCGGTTCAAGGGTTGAACCGATCGGCTCAACTGGTGCAATCGACCAATTGGAAAAAAGTCATGTCGGCAAGAATTTTCCTTTGGTTTCAAATTGCCCAATTCGATTGGGAATAATATTGGTATTCGATACCAATTGGGAAAGAAACAAGGAAAGTCTTTTTGAGCCAGATTAGGACCATGAACCGATTGGTTCAGGGCACCAACCGATCGGTTGGAGTGCCCCAAACGATCGGCTCAGGTCCAACCGATCGGCTCAATGGCCGAACCGATCGGTTCAGTTGTGAACCGATCATTTCAAGTTGCGAACCGGTTGCTTTTTGTGGAAAATTCTCGAACCCTTCTACTCCTGCTTTAGTCCCGCATTGCCCGGGATGGAGAACCCTGTCCCATGACTCTCCTATATATATAGGGGTATTGGGGGCTTCTCAAAGTACAGCTCAGTGCAACCAGTTGCTCTGCAAGTTGTCGTTCTCTCTGGTTTTGGTAACCGTGAGAGAGCCCGAGCAAGTGCTTCCCGCAAAAGGGAGGTGCAACAAGGGAAGGACAACTGCAGTTGCAACAGGAGGCAGGAGAGCGTGTTGGCGACTAGTACGTCAACAGGAGGGTGCGACTCCTTCCACTTCCTTGTGGGACAAGGAGAGTGGAGTTCTAGGTGGTCCGTGTGGACTAGTACAGAGGCGGGAGGACACTGTCGCTTAGGAGGACAATTGTCATCCGACAGTCCGGTTCGAGTAGGAGTTGTCAGTCCCAGTGCGACCAGGAGCTGCACAGACACCGTCGAAGTCCGGAGTTGAAGACCGCGCATTGCGCGAGGTATTGTCGCCGAGCAAGCCTCGGGACAAGGTATGATTCCGCAAACCATCCTTTCCTATTATATAGACGTTGACGCGTTTCCTCGGTATGGGTTGGGGAGAAAAATTTTTGTTTCCGCTGCCTTCTCTGTCTCCCCTAAAACCCAACAGTGGTATCAGAGCCACGTCAGCTGTTCTATATTTTAGGATTATCGATATGATCGATTTTGGTTTGTCGCCTTTATTTATTGCATACGATGCAAATAATATCGACTTTATGCATGTCCAATCCTAAATCCACAAATCCCAAATTACATATATGATATGTATTATTAATGCACCTGATACGCGTCGCCCTTAAATGAGTTTTGTGGTGGATGTGTGTAGCGTGATTATGGCCTATAAACCCCTATATGTGTGTGGTTGTTTGTGGTTTCTTGCATCTCGGTCTGCGCACCGATCTTCCCTCTCTTAATCCCGGTGTAACTCGAAATAATTCGAGATTCTTTCCTACCTTTGCTCCCCCCGAATGTAACTCGGGGTTTCCCTTTTTAAAGCAATGTAATAAATAGGATAGATTTTTATTTCCTATTATGTCCAAGACCGGCGGACATCAAGACGACAGCTGAAACGATCGGTTCAAGGCGTGAACAGATCGGTTGACGTTCCAGACGGTCGGTTCAAGGAGTGAACCGATCGGTTGATGACCGGTTCGAGGAGCGAGACGAGCGGGTGGCGGACATGACGAGATGCACGATGACCAGGCGAACCGATCGGTTGGAGGAGCCAACCGATCGGCTGGTGGCACCCAGACGACCGGCTAGAGAGTAGAGATCATTCATGTGATGAGTTGATCAACTCGGAAGGCAAGGCACAAAAGTTCATCTTGTACAGGTTGCATGTGATGTAGACCTAGATGACCATGATTCCTCTTGGCTCGAGGAATCACATTAGGATGGCCATAATCATCGCTTTTTATCGTTTGTGCATGTTTTCTGTGGGATATAGCATGTATATGATACGTACTATGTATTGTGGTGATTGGATATGTATATGTATATAAAACCAAATCCCTCATTAAAATATTAAGTTTTAGATGTCTTCCAAATGCGACACACGTGAAAAGCTTGATCGACCAAGTGTGGGCACGCCAAAGCGTGGTACACCGTCTATCTCGTGGAAGCGTGAAGGATGAATGTGTGGGTCTGCCCAAGCAGGGTGCATATTCATCGTGTTTGCTTTGGGTCAGACTTAACAAGGTGATCTAGATGGGATCTAGTACCTTGAGGAATAGAGATGATCATTGCAAGGAGTTGTAGATGACATCTTATCAAGAGTTGCATATGATGCAATTGGCAAGAGTTGCCTACCTGAGAGATCTAAGTTGTGGGCGATCAGCCAAAGTTGACTCATGATTTAGAGGATTTCAGGATCTTGCCCACTAGAAGGTTGTGCGCTGCAATCTTCCGAGTTGATGGTGAGGGCTATCAATTTGAACTAAAATAGTGGGAGCGATAATTAATTAAAGGCCTAATTATATCGTCAAACTTTCAAATCAGTCAAATAAGTCAAAAATGAGTTTTGGACTAAAATTGCATATTTTCCTTTTTGTAGTTCAAATGGCAACAAACAACAACAACTTTTCTTTGCGATCGGTCCTTGACAAGGACAAGCTAAATGGGACAAACTTCCACGACTGGTATCGGACATTGAGAATTGTTCTCACTCAAGAGCGTAAGCTCTATGTCCTGGATACTCCAATTCCAGAGGAACCCGCTCCTAATGCACCAAGGACAGAAAGGGATGCTTACAAGAAGCATTCTGATGATGCCATTGATGCAAAGTGCTTGATGCTATGTTCAATGAACCATGAGTTGCAGAGGCAACATGAGAACATGGGTGTCATAGAGATGATTATGCATCTCAGGAACATGTATGAAGATCAGGCATGGCAAGAGAGGTACAATGTTTCTAGGTCACTGTTCAAGTGTGTCATGACAGAAGGAGATCCAGTTGGTCCTCACACACTCAAGATGATTGGGTATGTGGAGAACCTGCAGAGACTGGGATTTCCACTGAGCCAAGAGTTGGCTACTGACGTGATACTACAATCGTTGCCAGAATCTTACAGTCAGTTTGTGATGAACTACAACATGAACAACTTTGATAGGCCACTGTTAGAGTTGTTGGGCATGTTGAGGACAGCCGAGTTACAGATGAAGAAGGACAAGCCTAAGTCCGTGATGGTGATCACGAGCAAGAAAGGCAAGTCCAAGCGCAAGGGCAAGGGAAAAGCTAAGAAAGGTTCTGAAGCTAGCCAGGAGTCCAAGCCATCTTCAGCTCTCAAGGCCAAGGGAGGCGTGACCAAGAAAGGAAATTGCCACCATTGTCAAAAAACCAGGACATTGGAAAAGGAATTGTCCTCTCTACCTGGAAGAACAAAAGAAGAAGGAGGCGACTGAAGCCTCTACTTGAAGGTGTCATGAAAGTAAACTTGTAACACTTTTCAGATATATGATATCAAGATGAAAAGTGTAAAGCATTCTTACTTGGGGCAAGTGTTGCCTTTATAGATAGGAATACTTTAGTTTATTTTCAGCCAATAAGGCATGTAATACAGTTATGAACTGCTATTTCATACTTGCCAATAGATAGAAACACTTTATTTTTGCATATTGTATGACAATGATGGCAAAGAGATGTTTCAATTTATAAAGATGTGATCTTTGTGGCAATGCCTTATTTATCTTGTGATATTTGATATGCATAAGATAAGACGATACCTAAAAGTTATAGATAACTCAAACAAATTAGCATTAATCATGAGAAATTCATTTCTAGTTTCCATGTGATGGATAAATCTAGACTCTTTTGGTAAGAGACATGAATATCTTGGACATGATTAATCAATCTTCACTAATGTAGTGGGAGAGTGATTATCCTATTAGGTATAATACATGTGATGTATTTACATACCTATTGGAATAAATGCTAATACTTCAAATGGTGTTTAGAGAAATACCAATATGAATATCTTGAAGTGTTCAAGATTATCATAAATGAAGTACAAATTTGGTAAAGTATTAATTCTTGATGAGATCAATAAATGAAATACTTGGACCAAATGTTTGAGATCCTTATGAGTGATTATGATAGTGTATCATAGTGAACTCATGATTAAGGCATGGTGATGTCTGAATCAAGAAGGAATCATACTCTAAGGAGTTAGAGAATGATTATCAAATAACTGAATTCTTCTTAATAAAAGAATACCCCACACTAATAAAAGAAATTAAGAATCACAAGGGTTGTGAGTTCTTATATCTTTAACAGATACACCTCAATTATCTATGTGATCAGTTGTTCATGTGATGAGTCAACTTTCAAGATAAATATAAGGAACTGAATCTTGAGTTATGGTTTATGACTATTACATCCTAAATGACATCCATGTGAACCATAAGGTATGACCTTGATGGTAGCACTCATTGGATCATATCCATAAGTGCAGATGAGTCTTAAGTGTTAAGACACATGGATAACATTTTGAGAAGGATGATGCTTGTTGATTGCAACTTAATGACTGAGACATTTGGCATATGGATACTAAAAATGCATTCCTATGAGGAATAAAACAAGGATGTGTACGTGACACAACCTATAAGGTTTATGAATCCACTAATGCAAATGAAGTCTATAAGTTACAATGGACTAATCAATGTGATTGATTGAGTACAAGCAACTCAAAATTGGATCTTTATTTTGATAATATAGTCAAAGGGTTTGACAGATATGTAAAAGATAAAGAAGTGATCTGTGATTTAGTGGGAGCGTGTTCACATTCCACATATTGATGTGAAATGGAAATGTTCTAGATTGGAAATCCGAATGTGGAAATTATCTTTAAGGAAGATAGAGATGTTTCCTATGTGATAGGAATAGAGATCTATAGAGATAGTTCTCAAAAATCTCTTGACCTGGAAAGAGGAAGCATACATTGGCAATCTGTACTGAAGTGTTCAGTATGTACAGATTTAGTGGGAGAAAACTTGTCCATGTTACATGGAGTTAGTATCCCAAGGCCAAGTGTTCAATTCTTATGAAGAGCGTGAACGCTAAGAATAGATATGGATCTATCATGTATGTAATCATCCCATTATCTTGCATGTATGACTTGGCAAGAATAAAATGCATTCATCATCTTGTATGTAGGACATGACAATATGATGTGCTCATCCTGATAACTCGTATGTGTGACATGACGAGTGGATTTTTGTCTATTTCCAGTAAGGGTTATTGGAATACCATGAGAACTTGATAAGTTCTTGTGAAGTACTAGTTCTATGGAGATAAGGAAGAGTTTAATGTAAAGAGTTACATTGATGCGAACTTCCGAAAGGACAGAAAATTAATCGCAATATATACATAAGATGTATAAAAGTGAAAGTTTGTTGATAAATTGGAAATGTTCCAATAAAGCCATTTAAAAGGGGAAATGCCGAGTATCTATGTGTTAGAGAACAGCAATGGATACTATATGGATCTGAAAGTTCATGAGATGAACTTATATTCCACTCATTGATGACAAGTCTGGAATCCTTGATCATGCAATGTGGCTAAAGGTTAGCAATGGAATACTAGATCGCATATTACGACAACTCCATCTCATACGTGTGACGTACAGCGAAGAGATGTGAGACATGCAATTTGTACATATTTTGGCAAGATGTTGCCATTACTCACTATGTTTGCACTAAGAGCACAGTAACATGTGGGACATGTTTGAAGATCACTATGAATATGATTCATGGGTGATTGGCTCGCAGTGCAAGTGGGAGTCTGTTGGTATGTATGCCCTGAGAGCCAATCATGTGATGATTGGTGGGATACATTAAGATTGATTTGATAAACATAAAAGGCAAGCTTCCAATTCTTTCTGGTTCAGTCATATGAGATAGTGATAGAACAGATTGAATGTCTAAAGAATGACAGTACTCAATGACGTATGCCTTCAGGTTCATGACCTGAACGATGAGATCATACGAATGCTAAGAGTTTGTACATTCTTGTTATGTCCCTAGTCGGATGTCATTGTGGAAGGTAGATAGACAACAATGACACACAAGACTAGATTGTGGTGCTGGTTGATGACAGAATCTCATTAGTCATGATATAGAGATATCAAACCAAACACATAGGTACTTGTTATAGAACAAGGTATCGGACAGACCCACCGTGAGTTTGACACATGGAACCATGAGATGGTAGTCACAGGCAGTACTCACAGTGATGGTGGTGAGTGTGATTCTTAGACCTGAAATCACTACACAACACATGTCGTTGGGCACACTTTGACATCATCAAACGCAGTCCTGAAACATGGGTTGTTATAAAGGTGATGATTGGGTGGCTTTGACACATGGGGCTTTTGAGGGGTGAGTGATAGATATGGGATTTGTCCCTCCTGAGGGAGTTTGATATCCATGGCCACTTGATGAGTAGGATTGAGAAAGGCGTGCACGCATGTGTGAATTAGTATATGATACTGATGTCATACATATCTCTTCCAGTCTACTCTGAGATCAAGGAAGTGAATGAATGTTGACAGGATGATTGTTCCATGCCTCGAGTTCATTCGGGATATCAGTGACAAAGGAATTATACATTCGTTGTAACACCATTCACGAATTGTAGGATGAAAGTTGTTCTCCAACTTTCTACTTTCACTTGGGTAGCACTGATGTGTGACTAGGCACCGCTCTTTTCTTGTGAAGTCATAAGTGTTATGGACTTTCACTGCCAACGTGAAATGGACCTGCAGGGTCACACACATAGGATTTAACCTGGAAGAGGAGTTTTGTCCACAAAGCAATGTTTAGATTGATTACTAAAGGAGTTTAGTAGTTCAATTAAACACTCAATCAGTCGATGGCTCAATATCGTATGGTTCAAGGTGTTGGACGCATTGATTGGAGTATCGGATTGATTGAAATCACAATTGACTGATTTTTCCCAACCTGTGCTCCCAACCGATCGGTTCATGTGATGAACCGGTCGGCTGAGGTTGCTGAACCGGTCGGCTGGAGTGTCCAGGCCGATCGGCTCATGCCCAGGTTGAAACGACCGGTTCAAGGGTTGAACCGATCGGCTCAACTGGTGCAATCGACCAATTGGAAAAAAGTCATGTCGGCAAGAATTTTCCTTTGGTTTCAAATTGCCCAATTCGATTGGGAATAATATTGGTATTCGATACCAATTGGGAAAGAAACAACGAAAGTCTTTTTGAGCCGGATTAGGACCATGAACCGATCGGTTCAGGGCACCAACCGATTGGTTGGAGTGCCCCAAACGATCGACTTAGGTCCAACCGATCGGCTCAATGGCCGAACCGATCGGTTCAGTTGTGAACCGATCATTTCAAGTTGCGAACCGGTTGCTTTTTGTGGAAAATTCTCGAACCCTTCTACTCCTGCTTTAGTCCTGCATTGCCCGGGATGGAGAACCCTGTCCCATGACTCTCCTATATATATAGGGGTATTGGGGGCTTCTCAAAGTACAGCTCAGTGCAACCAGTTGCTCTGCAAGTTGTCGTTCTCTCTGGTTTTGGTAACCGTGAGAGAGCCCGAGCAAGTGCTTCCCGCAAAAGGGAGGTGCAGTAAGGGAAGGACAACTGCAGTTGCAACAGGAGGCAGGAGAGCGTGTTGGCGACTAGTACGTCAACAGGAGGGTGCGACTCCTTCCACTTCCTTGTGGGACAAGGAGAGTGGAGTTCCAGGTGGTCCGTGTGGACTACTACAGAGGCGGGAGGACACTGCCGCTTAGGAGGACAACTGTCATCCGACAGTCCGGTTCGAGTAGGAGTTGTCAGTCCCGGTGCGACCAGGAGCTGCACAGACACCGTCGAAGTCCGGAGTTGAAGATCGCGCATTGCGCGAGGTATTGTTGCCGAGCAAGCCTCGGGACAAGGTATGATTCCGCAAACCATCCTTTCCTATTATATAGACGTTGACGCGTTTCCTCGGTATGGGTTGGGGAGAAAATTTTTTGTTTCCGCTGCCTTCTCTGTCTCCCCTAAAACCCAACAAATATTTCATTTTGTAAGTTGAATGGTGGGGTTTTGCTTATGGTTTGTTCTTGTTCATCTATATGTGTTGCTTTGGTTTCTTTTGACTCCCTTGGTTTCCTTCTACTCACCTAGTATGTGATGTTTGAGTTGAGATTCTTTCTGAGGTGGGAGTTTTGATTTGGACATCATACATGCGGTCAAGGTGTTGAAAATACAGGGACTTCATAGGTGGTATCAAAGCATGAATAATATAAAAGTCTGACATTTGCTTACTATGAAACTCTAAACTAAAGAAAACCATGAACTTGAAAACCTTGAGGGTTAAATTAGTCATCTTTGAGAGAGTAGATTTGCCTTAGCCTATAGGTTAAAACCTAGATGTCTGAGAACTAGGTCTAGACTGGTGCTTGTTGTATAGCAGGTCTTGATGTGTCATTATTTCCTTATAATTTGGTGGTATGGGACATTGACTTGATGTACATCATGGGAAGAGAAACCCTTGACATATGATGGATCTAGTGTATTGGGTAGCTACATTAGTCTACACCTTGTTCTCACCCTTTCACTAAGTGACATGGCACTAGACTCTCTAATATGTGTGGGACACTCGGTTTGCTGATTTGGTTTTGTTTCCAACTAGCTTGAGTCTCGACAAGTTTATCTTATGCTTGTTTTATCGAATAAAATATACATAATATTTTATTTTATATATAACTAAATACAAAAATGTGTCCCCACACTTGTTTTAGTAGGAGGCAGTCATGTAACTTAAGGCAAAGTGAGAGAAATCAACCGAGAAGAGAGAGTAGCTCTATGTTATATGTCTAAGCCTTGTTGGAATACTGATAGATGGAATAGATAAGATAAGTTTAGATTATATGATCTAAGTTTTATATGATAAGATAAGTTAGTTTATGATAATCAAAGTCAGGTTCTATAATTTGAGTTTAATTTTGAGGATTTCACAAAAGAGTTGATGATGCAAGTATGTGTACTTTTCTAAGATAATATAAGCTAAGTTTTTTTTGTTGAAAGGGTGATGCTTATATTTAATTATCCATCTCAAGGATCTCATTACAAGAGCTGGGGAAGCCCTCAGACCAAATACAATTAGAGATTAAACTGGCTCAAAGGTTAGCCACATGATCAGCTACTTTACTCTCACGAGGCGTGTGAGAAAAGCTGACAGATCTGAAAGATTTAGCAGCATCATCGACGTGCTTCAGAATTTGCATATGAGGACTTGGGCCCCTGACTTTGTTTATCATTTGGTGGATGGCATTGGCAGCATCAGATTCGATGACAACTCTGGAGAACCCATGATCTCTAGCAACATAAATCCCGAACAGGATGGCATAGCATTCAGCTGTATGGGCACCCCAGAACCCCAGGACTGTCTTGGCCGCCATGAGAATGCAGCGGCCATCATGGTTTTTGATAACTACCCCAAAACTGGTGACGGTATTAGTAAAAATAACAACGTCAACATTAACTTTCAAATCACCAGGGCTGGGAGCCTGCCATCTGATACTAGACTGGATAACAGGTGTTGTTGGGGCCTTAATGAGATTTTTTGTGAAGAGTGCAAGGAGACCCATTTTGCTAGATTTGAAGAAGTGATCAAAGCATTTGGGTCAGCAAGGTTGAAGAGGTGTTCATTTCTACACTTCCAAGTTGATAGGCAATAAATCACGGCTTCCAGAACCTCACCCCTTTTTAAGTTTTCAAACATCCACTTCCAACATCTCATACTATCATTGTCATGTCTGTTCTTGATGGACCCAAATAGAAGCTTATCCTTCCATATATCCCATGCATACCTACAGTCGAACATGGCATGGTTAACATCTTCAACCTCAGCCTGGCACAGTTGACAACAAGGGTCTTCACAAATTTGTTTAGCAGCCATCTTATCCCCAGTAGCTAGAAACCCATGGCAGATACACCACACAAAATGTTTTAGCTTTGGAGGGGCCTCCATATTCCAAATCCCTTTCCAGAATTTATCATCAGTAGAAAGAAATTGATCAGTGAGATGATCAGGACCCTCGCGTCCCAGCCTATAACCAGATTTAACAGAGTAGACCCCATCTCTGGTTAAAGACTAGTATTGCCCATCCATACAACTGCAACACAGGGGCATGGTCAAGATCGGGTCCTTATCCTCAATGTTGAAGATATCACCCACCAGATCATTTCTCCAACAATGAGTGTCTTTGTCAATGATATCCGCCACTATCCAATCTTTAGTGCACTCGCTAAATAAAGAAGCAGAGCACCTCCCTTTGTTGTTTGGAAGCCAATCATCCTCCCATATACTAATATTGTCGCCAGATCCAACACACCAATGCAGCCCCTCCTTTAGCAGGGCTCTAGCCCCCCAGATGCTACACCATGTAAAGATGGGGTCATAACCCCTATACGCCTCCAAGAAAGGATAGTGAGGAAAATATTTAGCTTTAATGACCCTACTGGCCAGAGACCAGATATTAGAGAAAACTCGTCAAGCTTATTTAGCCAATAGAGCAGTATTGAAGGTGTTGAGGTCCCTGAACCTGACTCCCCCTTTATCTTTAGGCCTACACATTTTGTCCCACGATGCCCAATGAATCCTTCGATGCCCATCCGTAGAGCCCCACCAGAAATTTGCAATCATCCTTGTCATGTCATCAATGATGTTTTGTGGAATCTTGAAAATCCCCATCATATACATAGGGAGAGCTTGGACAACTGATTTTATAAGGACTTCCTTACCAGCCTGGCTAAGGTATTTCTCCTTCCACCCATTGAGACGACTCCACATTTTGTCCTTCATAGTTTTGAAAATCAACTTCTTAGATCTGCCTATGATAGTAGGCAACCCCAGATATTTATCATGCACCTCCACCTGTTTCATGCTAAGCTTATCGAGGATGGCCCTTTTCTTATCATTGGTGACATTTTTGTTGAAAGAAATTTCCGACTTTTCCATATTAATCTTCTACCCTGAGGCTCTTTCATAGCAGATGATTTTCTCAGCTATCATAGAAGCCTCCATCGGAGTAGATCTAGTGAACACCACACTGTCATCAGCAAAGAAGAGGTGGGATATGGCCGGACCCCTCTTGGACACCTTGGCTCCATGGATGAGCCCCTCATTAGCCACTTTGATCAGCATATGCGAGAAAGCATATGTACAAAACAAGAAGAGGTAAGGTGATATTGGATCTCCTTAGCAGAGACCTCTTTTTAGGATTATCTTTCCTTTTTTATAGTCGTTTACAATAACAGAGAGTGGTGCTGTGAAAACATTGCCCCCACCTTTTTCCTCCACGTCTGGTTGAACCCCATCGCCCTCATAACACCATTAATAAAGTCCCATTCAACCCTATCGTAGGCCTTGCTCATGTCAAGTTTCAGAGCCATCAGACCTTTTCTACCTTTCGCCCTCCGCTTCATGGCATGGAAAACTTCAAAAGCAATCATAGCATTATCGGTAATAAGACGATCAGGGATGAAGGAACTCTAGTAAGTGGAGATAATATCATTCAGAAAGGGCTTTACTTTGTTCGCCATGACTTTAGAAATGATTTTATAAATGGTATTGCAGAGACTGATGGGCCTAAAATCACTAGTGGCCATAGGATCCTTACATTTAGGGATCAAGACAATGTTGGTATTGTTTATTTTAGAGATATCAACCTCCCCCTTCCACCACCCCTTTATATACCTAGTGATGTCTTCTTCAACTATGCTCCAGAACACTTGAAAGAAACCCACATGGAAGTTGTTAGGCCCCGGGGCCTTAGACGGTGCATCTGAAAGAGGGCTCTTTTGACTTCTTCTATAGATGGCTCTTTTGCAAACTGATCATTCATGTCATCAAAAATCACCTTCGGAACATTGCTAAGAGCTTCATTCACATCTAGGACACCTTAGGACATAAAGAGGTCTTCAAAATAATCAATAATGATCTTATGTATCTCCCCCTCATTGGTTTTAATGTGCCCCTCTCTGTTCTTTAGATTTTTTATCAAATTTATTTTTCTTCTTTGTGAGGCTTTCTTGTGGAAGTAAGTTGTATTACAATCCCCATCTTTCATCTTGTTCACTTTGGCTCTAACAAACCAATAAGACTCATTTTGTGCTTGAAGTTTGATAAGCTCCTCACTGAGAGTCTTGTGTTTAACAATATTATCCTCAGTCATGCACTGCTTCTGAGCCAGATCCAGTTCCTTCTCAGTCTTTTTAAGAGTTCTGCCAATATTCCCAAACTTCTGCTTAGCCCAAAAGCTAAGATTGGTAGCACAATTGCTGACCTTGTCATCGATATTTTTACTGTTGTCCCTCTTCCACGTTTCCCCCACAACATCTTTACATTCAGGGTCATATAGCCAGAACATTTTACACCTGAAGGCAGTTTTATAGGGCCTGAACCGACCCTCCTCAGTGGTGTGTAGAAGAATAGGGGCATGATCTGAGCACACCCTCGGCAGCACCTTGACCCAAGCATTCAGATAAAAGTTATTCCAGCTGAGAGACACTAAAGCCATGTCGAGTCTCTCTCTAATGGCAATCTTCACATTTCTACCCTTGAACCAGGTAAAAGCATTTCCCCTATACCCAATGTCTAGATGATTACGTGTATCGACAACCTCCCTAAATTCATCGATATGCCTGACATTTTTTTGGAGAGCCACCCTCTTTCTCATTATAGTTTAGGATTTCATTGAAATCACCAATCAGCACAATAGGGAGACTAGAGCTCTAGATGAGGGAGTGGAGCAGCTCCCACGTATTATATTTTAAATTGTTTTCAGGCCACCCATAGATCCTAGCCAACCGCCACTGAGAACCATCATTATCATTGGTAATCTCCACAATGAAATGGTGTTTAGAATAGGATATAGTTTTGATATTATCGCCACTCCACCACATTCCCATACCTCCAGATCTGCCATTACTGCTCAAACAGACACCATTGAGGTACCCACATTTTCTT
Source organism: Alisma plantago-aquatica (assembly GCA_963693085.1). Classification (NCBI taxonomy): domain Eukaryota; kingdom Viridiplantae; phylum Streptophyta; class Magnoliopsida; order Alismatales; family Alismataceae; genus Alisma; species Alisma plantago-aquatica. Next base: position 1,706,496,379 of record OY856409.1, on the reverse strand, counting down.
TTGGTTTTTTTGAGATCATTACTGTCAATCATCATCTCCATGAGGAACACCACCTTAGGCCTATCTCTCCAACACGTGTGCTGGAGAGTGCGGACAGTGTCAAGGTTGGCCAAGCCTTGACAATTCCAACTGAGAATTTTCATCTCCGTTCATGTTGTTGGTCTTCTCCAACCACCACTACTTTTGGGTATGAATCCCAAATCATGCATACTCCATCCCCCCTCTCTGTCTTACCTCTTATTTCACCTTCCTTTTCTACTATATGAGCCCCTTTCCTTTTCTCTTTTTTCCCAGCTTCTTGCGTTTAATGGGCACCCGGTTCAAACCCCACATGTGCGGCCCTTTTCCTGGCTCCCCTTCGAGTGGATTTCTTGATTTCCTTCATTTTGTTTCTGCTCTCTGTGTATTGAATTCCTTCATGTAAGCCATTATCTCCTCTGACCCCTCCCTCCTCAGAGATGCTTGTTCTAGTAATAGGAGGGGCCTTTGTCTTTGTTTCCAGCTGTTTAGGCTTTTTATAGACGAATCTCCACTGTCTTCAAAGCCCCACTCCTCATTCAACTATGAGCTTTTACTGTCCACTATCACTACTTTTGTCGAACAGATGGTGTGCCCCTCATTAGTTTCACTGGCAGAGCTGATAGTTTGTTCTTGGTCCTCACCCATTGTACCTTCACCTACTGTTGTCTTTTGTATGGCCATGCTTCCCTCTTCTTTATTCTCTCCCAAGATATCAGCCTTCGTTTGCTCTTTTCCACTACCCCCAGAAGGAATCTTGCTTTGGATGTTTCCCTCAACTCTCTCTTCCCGAGTTGACAGAGAGCTCTCCGTGAAGAGGGCTTTCCTGCTACCTTCATAAGCCGTCCCCACATGAGTTGGGTTTGGGTTTCTTCTAGGTGATGCTCATAGCTAGTTTCCCCACTTTTGCACATCACCACTTCTTTCCTCTTCTTCCAGCTGACAGTCCCTCTCGATGTTCCCCATCTTACCATAGTCAAAGTAGAAGAAAGGGAGCCTTTCATATCGCAGTTTCACCTCGGCGATAGATCCCTCCCTCATTTTCATCTTCTGGATCATTTTGAGAGGTTTTTTGATGTTGATGGTGATCCTAGCTCTCCTCACTCTTGCCCAACCTTCAGTTTCTTTCTCTATCGTCAACACATTTCCCACATTCTCAGCCATCTTCCTGTCACTATCGTCTCCTCTATATCCCAATGGTATGTTGTAGAATCTGACCCAGAAAGGGCATTCATTTAGTATAATCTTTGACAGTTGAACACCCTCTATAACCTCCTTCATTATTAACAGTTGATCGTCAAAATTCCAGGGTGTGCCTGACCAGCCTAAATCGCGCGTCCTAAATTTGGAGGCGGATTGGAGGTAGTCGAGCTTTCATATTTATAACCCGAATCCTTCTAGGCCCCCGCAACTTTGTTTACGGGGTCGAAGTAGATATACGGGGTCGAACACGGGGACAAGGGTGGTAGTGTTGAGAACCCAGAATCAACATGCTACTCTCCGGCAGGTGTAAAGAGATAATAAATTCCCAAAAGGGAAACAACAAGTTGTCACAAACAAAGTAAAGAAAACTATCTCCAACTGGAGCTACAAGAAAGATTTAAGGTTTTAGTCATTTAGCAGTTTTTAGGGGTTTTCATGCAACAGAAATAGAAAGATAAAACTAGAGCTAGAGAAAGGTACGAAGGATAAGACTTTAGTAAAACAAGTGGTAGTAGTAACATCCTGCACCCTCCTCTCAGAGCGGGTACCTCTAACCAAGCATCAACACCCCTCTCGAGGTTGTTGGACGTAAGTTAGAGTGAAATGCTACTAAAACAACTCCGTTCCAGGCACTCTCATACTCCGGAATCGGACCAAACACTAGAGCCACAACACAACTCTCGAAGATGTTGCGACGGGAAAACACGATTCGGTAGCTAAGCGAAACACGATCTGACATGCAAGCTAGAGTTTAGATATCAAACATAGCAGTCATCCAACATTTTGCACCAAGCATAGAGCATCAAGTAATTAAGCTTTTCCATTCCCATAAACAATACAGGTCTTAATACATTGCATAAGTAAGGAATTAAATAACAGAATCAAAGATAGATGTCACCTTCTTGATGTAGAAGGGCGACAGGCTACTGCGGCTCTCCAGCCCGATACCGGTCAGGAGCCTAGTTCGATACAGCAGTGTCGGGCGGCACACCCTCTCGGGTGACACACCGTGACGGCCTACTGTATCGCTCAAGGGCCCTATCCGATACACTCATGTCGGGCGGTGCACCCTCTCGGGCGGCACGCATGACGGGCGAAGTGTATCGGGTTCGATATCGTGTCGGACATGGAGCGACGCGTTCTACTGTCGGATACTTGTGTCGCTCATCAACGTTGGCCGATATCAGCCCGTAGTGTTACCAGGGACGGTCCTAAGTGAACCATCCCCTCCCTCTCGGGACGAGGAAGAGCTCACCTAGAGTTGCCCGACACGAGCACTGGTACATGATACTCTTACTCTCGTAGTGTTTCTCCGAAGATCGCTCAAAGTCTCCAACTATCTGAACTGTCTCTTCAGCTTCCTGTAGCTGCTATTTATAGGCATCGGTTGGGGAAAGTTATGGTGCTCGAAGTGCCACGTGTCCTCCTTATTCGCGGGTGTGTGGACGGCTGATATTGGTATCGCTCGGCACGGGGGTGTCAGCTATCGGTCACGTGACGGGCGGCACACCTGCCGGTGGGTGGTTGTGTCGCCCGACAAGCTTGGGTTGTCGTGGCGAGTTTGGCTCCTTGTCAGGTAGAAGACGTGTCATCCGTCAGTTTCTTCTTGCGCGGCATCCCTTTGTCGTGCATCATTGTGTCGCTCCACCCTGTCGGGCGGAGGTCGTATCGGGCGTCAGGAAGGCCGAAGCAGACTTGGACTTATTTGTGGGCCGGGACGGCCTTATTGTACCAAAATGAGGAGAAACTATGCAAAAGATGGAAATATTGGATTAAGAGTGTTGCTTGGCCAATTATTGCGAAAGTACTAATAAAAGAGAGGAAAATACCAGAAAAGGGTAGTTTTGATAACAGAATAAAGGGAAAAAACATCACAAAAATTGGTGTTATCAACTCCCCTAAACTTAGCATTTTGATTGTCCTCAATCAATATTTAAACTTTGTTTAGTGATGCTTCTTCTGCTCGGAGTAGCTTTCAGGCCAAGAGGTGAAACAAGAATCGCAATGCCTTAGAGATAATGTTGTCTTACTATGAACTAAAGCCTTTGTTTTTCCTGCCTTATTGTTTAAGTAAGATGTTTCTCTACAGCTTCGGAGAGACTTTGTTGTATGATTCCGAAGTTAGCTTACACACCAAACAGCTTTATTTTGGGGGCAGAGAGTTGTGTATAGGGTAGGCTAAGGCTTTTTTTTTGGGGGGGGTTCTTGTTTCCCATCAGTCCATCCAGGTAAGGGTCTGTTAGCGGGCAAGTGGTCCTTGCAGTCCAAGCCAGTTGGCTTTAGAGCAGTGATTTCACATCCTACGTACCACTTCCCCAGATCTACCATGCCTAAAGATGGGTACTTTTGGAAAACAAGTGTGTATATATTTTTTTCTTTTTTTTATTGGGCACAACTCTCATGCTTTTATTCACACTCATAAGGCTGCTTTCTCTTTTTGGGATTTTCGTTGGGTGGGGAAAAACAAAGAGATTTCTGTTGTTTGGGCAACTTTTTCCTTCTCCATACTCGTCTCTTAGTTGTTGTGAGATTATTATTTTTTTCGAAATTTTTGGCACGGAAAAACGTAATCTTTTGTTCGTTTGAAGCAGCATTATCAGAAAGATATAACAATATTTGCATTTCGTTGAGCACATAGAAAACAAACTTGGCAAGAAGTCGCATCAGGTTTTTTACTATATAGCAACTTTGTACATATGCGTGGGAATGATATAAACAAAAAGAACTTTCAAAGCTTTGGTATGAACATATATATGTACACAAGGAACAAAAGAATAACGAGTATGAGACAAAAGAATAAAGAAATAGATTTAGAATTTTCAAAATTGTGTACCTCCCTCACTGGTACATGGTACCCCCCCAAACTTACTCCATACTCTATCCCAGAGTTGTGAAGTAGATAAGGTGAGGTAATGTTTATTCCAGTGAGGTTGTGCCTGCGTCAGACAGAAGCTCCCACACATATTCCCCCCTTTTGTTGTGATAGAAGGTGTGGTGGAGATGGTCAGGCGTTTCTTTGTTCGCCATCCATTCCAGGACGTAGATGTCGTAGTCGTTGGATAAGGGAAGTTGTTGCGGACTGTGGTGGCAAAACTGGAGTTTGTGCCATTTTCTTGCTTGTGTATCCAGGAATGGTTGGATCATCTTTTCTACCTCGTCGTAGTATTTTCGGACCAAGCGTTCGACGGATGTCAAAGGTTCTGATGTACACGGCACTGGGTGGTTCTTGTTGCTGTCCGAGCTATTGTAGAAAATTCCTGCTCGTTGCCGGGTGTACACTGTTAGGAGCGTCCAATGGTTGTAATGTAGGACGGGGAGGAAGATCTTGCTGGGAACTTTTCTCGCCAATTCCTGCAGGAATGCTTGCTTCGCTCCTGTTTCATCGGCGAGGCAAATGTCGTTGAATAGCATCGTATGGGCTATGTATGCATGTTCTAGCCTTGGCTGTATATATTGGATGTAAGCGGCTGCCACAGATACATCCAGGCATCCTCCTTCCCTTACCATGTCCCTTAGATTATCGATCGGGACTACGACATCGCCTGCCTTAAAGGTAACAACCGATGGGGTAGAATCAGCTAGCTTCAGCTGGATTACGTTGACCTGCTCCTATGTGAGAGTTGCACACGAGAAACGGTCAAAATGTTTTATCATCCCTTCTGAAGGTTCAGGCGAAGTAGCGTCTTCCATCCCGTGCACTTTCTTCAGGACTTCCAACTTCTTGCCTGCCCCATAGGTGTCGGTAGCTATCTCCTCTTCTTTTTCCAAAGAGCTGCTGGATTGAGAAGAGTCTTCTTCCATGTCACTGTCCAGCAGCTGCTCTGGTACCCCTACATCTTGGAAATAGCACTTTTCCTTGATCAGAAACATGGCGTAAGCACCTCTGCATTGATAGAAGGATTTGCCTTTGAGGGCTCCCAAGTTTCCAAATGTATTGAGCACCTCAATAGCACTCAAGATGGCAAAAGCATTGTTCCCACTCCCCTCTTCTTCCTGGACGGGGAGGTCTCATAGAGTAAAGAAGTTCCAAGGACCTTGGTGATGTTGGCCTCCTTGCTTTATAGCTCGTAGCAGACGCAGCGGCAGGAGTCTCAGCTTCCTATCCTCCAGGTGGCAGAAAACACCCCCGGAGCATGGCACTTCATCATTGCTGCAACACAGCAGCTGGACGTCGCGGTTTCTGAGGTCTACTATGCAGAGAAACCACACGTTCCGGTGCTTGTACGGGGCCAACACCAGGTTCGGCCTATGCTCTTCAATGTGATGCAACATGTCGGCCACCGCACGGGAGTCTGGATCTCCCTTCATCAGCCTTCTTGCCAAGGTCGGGGTGGCTGTGTAAAGTGCCCTCCAACTTGTCCTGCTGTCGATATTTTCTATTATCGCATTCTCTAGGACTCTAAACAGTCTTTTGCTGACCACAACCGGTGTACGGAACATGCTTCGAAGAGCTCCCCGTTGCACGGAGAGGTAGTCGTCGGTCCAGACGACGTCATCTTCATCCACCTGTGATCGTAAGACCTTATTCAGCAGCTTCTGGTCTCTAATCGTCAGTTTTCTGATGTCTCTTCTGTCGAAGTCGGCCATCTCGAAAGATGGTATCTCGGATGGCTCACGGAATCTATCCTCCATCGAGCGCCTTCCTCAGGGTAGATTTCTCTTATTGATTGCGTAGACGTCCCCTTTTCTCCCTCAGACTCATCAGAAGAGTCTCCCCTGATGCTGATATCTATGCTATCATCTTCGGCTTCATCTAGGGGGATGGAGATGTTTCCTCCTTCGAAACCTAGAGAGCTCTTCTGTCCGTCTGGAGCTTCTTTGGCTGACCTTTGTTGTGTTCCCTCCTAGGGCGTTGAGGATTGCCCGCTGGAGGTGGAGGAGGAGGCTGTTCCCGAGGGGGAAGCTGACAAAGAAGGAGGAGAGCCACGGCTGGGGATGACAGTGATCGTCTCGGCTACCTTCGGCGCGGATGGTCGTCGCTTCTGTCTAGCCTCTCCTCGATCTTGTCGAGTCGTTGGAGAACTTGCTGCATCATTGCATTCAAAGCCTCTAGTCCGTTGGGAAGGCTCGCTAGAGTCAACAGCTCTCTTTATTGGCTATTCAGCCTGTCTTGGAAAGATGCAAGTTTGTGGGTTAGGGAAGTACAAGTAGCAGAGTTGGTATTTGTTACCTCCCGCAAATCATCGAGCTCGTGCCTGAGCATCTTTCCGAGCGACGGAGGAGTTCCGGTCGGTCTCCCTTCCATCCTCGCGACATCTTACTCACACGATGGCCTACCCGGCGAGGTAGAATCTATCAGAATCATTCGCGATCCAGCTGTCGCCAGGCCAGGTGTCGGCGCTTTTTCAGGTGCCACTACCTTGCCTTCTCGTCTGGGTGGATATGGCCGTGGTGAGGGAGGACTCTGCTCCACCTCTGCACTGTTGGTGATCTCCTCAACGCTGCAGGTGGGGACTTCAGCGGCGGTGTCGATGTTCTTCCGAGCTCCCTCAGGATTTTGTCGAACATCCCATTGTTGTCGCCCTGCTAAAGTTCCTCTTCTGGCTCTGTAGGCTTTGAAACAAAGATGGGGGCTATGGCCGTTTCTCCCGTGGCAGCTCCCGTAGTCTCTGTCTCGGTGACCTCAACGATCACCGGTTCTTTCTCAGCTATCACCATCCTTGTTGTGGCGGTGGCTGATATAGTCGGAGCGATGACAACTCTATCAGTAGTTGTCGTCGGTAGCTCTGGGACTACCCTCTCCGGAGCCCTGGTGTCGGTGGTGTAAGTTGTGTTGTTTGCTACAGCTTCAATTTCAGCGGTGGTGAAGACTAGTTTCTCTGCATCATAGGTGGCGCAGGGAGGGAGCGGGAGGAGTATGTCCGTCCTTGAAAACTTGTAGAAGAAGTTCCTCCCCTCCTTCCTAATGATGTTGGTCCTCATCACGTACTTGGTGTCGATCACCTCATCGCCTTACGTCCTTGAAAGGTTGCGTGGCTCTTTTGGGTACCCGAGCCCCACTGCGATTAAGTTGACTATTCCTACCATGCAGTACTCTTTTGTGGCTTCTTTCATCGGGTGCAGTTTGTTCAGCAAGAACCGCCTGAGGTTGATCACTCGACCCTCCATTATGTGCCACATGATGTGGAGTTCTTCTGTATAGATGTTACTGGATTCATTTTTGCTAAATAGCAAGCATGCCACCAATTTGTGCACTATCCTCCAAAAGCAGGAGTGCACTGCCACCACCTTTCTTCCCGGCTTGAACGAAGATTAGCCAGTTAGCTTGCTCCAGAGCTCTGCGGGATTGAACCCGTCTCCCTCAGTGATTCTCTCACCATTATCCATGAGATTCCTCTCCTCCTTGTTAGAGGAGAAGATCTTATTCAACAGCCTCTCAGAGATGGGGTGCTCTGAGTTGTAAAGTCGGGCCTGGAGTTTGTCTGGCCCACCAAATTCTTCTCTCTCCACCGCAGAATTCTTCACCCTGTGGAGAGAAGACATAAACTCCATTGTCAGTTTGGTGTAAGAGGAAGACCGGCTGACACAGATCTTCTTCAGCCCTGTCACGGCGAGGACGACCTTCAGCCTCCCCACAATTCGTAGTTCAGCAAACGAGGCCTGATGGCAGAACCTACTCGGTCGGTAGACCTTGGTCACTAGTTCGGCATATCGGCGAGCGTGCTCATCGTCCCTTAGCTCGAAACTTCCCGACAAGAATTTTGGGAGTTCTGCCGCTGCTAGAGGTGTTGGTGTTGGAGTTGGAGCTTCCACTTCTCCAACCCTAGCCCTCTTCTCTACTGTCAACGCCCCGGCTGGTCCTGGGTTCGGGCGCTTAGGCTTGGCAGTCTTCCCTTCAGCAGCAGTCTCTGGGTAGATTCTCCTGCCTTGTGCGTCAACAGGGACAATAGTTGTCTTGATGCGGGCCATTTTTGTAAGACAATAAGAAAATACCTCGATTAAATATGTTGATGCTTTGAAAAAGTAAAGAATAAATGTGCAACCAGGTAATTCTCTGTACAAAGACTGTCCTGCACCCCGTATTGGGCAACACAAGGGTTTCAGAGGTGAATTATTGTGCCCGGTATGAGAGATGGGTATCGCCCGTCACGTCAGAAAATCAAAACATGCGATAAGAACAAGGTGATAAGGCTAAAAACATGCGTCAGGTCTGTCGCTTGATACGGGTGTGTCGACTAAGATGCCCGATAAGGTCATCTTGAAAGGAAAGCAGCGTGTCTCCCGTCAACAAAACAGGCGAGGTGGTGCAAAGATAGGTGACACGGCTGCCGCCCGACATGGTGTATCGGGCAATCGTGAATAAAAAGGTACATTGTGCGACATCCATATCGGGCGATACAAGGCTACTCAGCGCATGAACCGTAAGATCGATAAGCTACTTACTTAAAGAAAAGGAGTGTGTCAGGTGACACATTCTGTCGGTCGAGAGGGTATGTCGGGCTATACCTTGCTATGATCTGAAGTTCCGCACGATACGAGAGAAAAAGCACGAGGTCTTAGCATGATACGAGAGCGTGAAAATAGTAAGGCAAGGAGCCCGACACGGTAAAAACTCGCCCCTTTATATAGCAAACTCAACCAGGGTGAAACAAGTGAATCCAGGGCGCATGTCGGCCGTTAAGGCAGATCGTAAGTCGGGGAAGTCCATCCGTCGGCACGACCCTTGCGATCCCTAAAATTCCACTGTCCGATATGGGCACATTCATAGCACCAGTTGGGTTGCTATCTGATACGTCGTGAAAACAAAACGGTTTAAACTGCGGCTGATGAGTAAAACATCATTGGCCTAAGACTAAGCTCCCGACCTCAGATAGTATTATCCATCATGGTTAATAAATCTAAAGCGGTGACCCCTAAAACATAAGAGTCAGCGCATGTGGCGCATGCACTGACTCGGGCCTTATTACAGTCTGAATTGTCCATAATACTTGAAATGTTCTATCTTACACAAAAGTAAATGCACCCTATACTAGGAATTTAAAATATAGCTCGGGATGCCTCCCAAGAAGTGCTGAGTTTCCCGTCCTCAGTTGGACATCTTTGGCTTCTTCTTCATCTTTCTGCTCCGTAGCTACTGTCCCGATCTCTTGGCTGGTTCAGTGTTGGACGGGATCTTCCCCGAAGGGTTCTTTACGATCTCGGCGAGCTGAGCTAGCTGCTGGTCGATTTGGCATTGATGTGTCTACATGTCTTCCAACTGTACCTGCAACGAGTTCAAAACACCAGAGTTGGACAGCGCACTTTGCGCTAGTTGGTTATTGATGGTGTCCTGTTTCTTAACAAAATCAAACAACTGGCCAATCACATCAGATTGGCTTGCTCCTTTGTCTTGTTCTCGATTTAGGCCTTGGTACTTTCCCGATGCTTGGAAATTGCCTTTTGCTGGTTGGAATTGGTTGTTCTTGATGTATTGACAGTATCCTCCTTTCTTCTCAAAAGTTGGCGCTGGCTTGGCCGAGGTGTGCAGCTGATGTGAATTTTCAGCTGCATCCTTGTTACCGTAATTAAATCCAAGGTGATCTGGCCTCTTGAAGTTCATGTAGTAGGCATTCTCTGTCCTTTTGTCTTCTGAGTCGGAGTCGCTGTCCGCTTCTGGTTGGGTGTAGACACAGTTGTCTACCCTGTGACCTCCCTCTCCGCACGTAATGCATTTCATCACTTTTTCAACTGGCCTCTTACCTTTACTGCCAGCTTCCTGCAATTGTTTAACATCAGTAGCAATTCTTTGAATCTGCGAAGTGATTGACTCCAGCACCTTAGACTCAGGGGCGGATCCTTCACCTACCTTCTTTGCTTGTCCTCTATCAGATCAATCAAACTCATCATCGGCCATTAGCTCGGCCATGTTCTTGATAATCGTTTCGGACTTCTTTGGCTTCTTCCCTAGGAAGTCACTGCCTGCTGCTGCATTCAGTGACACCCTCTCATCGGGAGTCAGGCCATTGTAGAAGGTGGTGACGAGGAAGCCCTTCTTATAATTATGATGGGGGCAATCCCTCTGGCATTCCTGGAATCGCTCCCAGGCGTCATGGAGGCTTTCATTCGGCTTTTGCATAAAAGCGGTTATTTTCTGCCTGTTTCTGACAGTTCTTTTAGTGGGGTAGAACTTGTTAACGAATGCGTCAGCCAAAGCTCCCCATTCGTTTAAAGATTGGTGGGGTAACCCAAGATACCAGGATAGGGCTTTGTCCTCCAGGAAGAAAATGAAGCCTTTACAGTAAATCACCTCTTGGGGGACCCCCCTCATATTTATGGTATTACATATATTTTTGAATGCATCCAGATGGTGGTAGGGGTTGTCTTTCTTTGAACTCCCCCTGAAGCTCTTGTTCTGGATCATTGAGATAACGGACGGCTTGAGCTCAAAATTTGCTGCGTTGAAACGTGGGACAACGACGGGGCATCAGGAGTTGTTGGCCTTCGTGGACGCCAACTCCCTCAGCGTTTTCTCTTCTTCCTCTGAGTCGTTGTTGCCACTGGCGTCATGTCGCCATTCCTGATTGTCATGATTCATTCTGTGTCTCCGGTGGCGATGACGTCTATCACGGCGATGTCCTTCCTCGCTCTCTCCCAATTCTGGATCTTCCTGTTGAGCGTTGTCGTCGTACCAGTCATCGCCTTCGGGTGACGGCGAGTCAGGCCTCCTCCCTTGGCGTTCGCCTCCAGAATGTTGGGGTTCGACGCGAGGAGGCATATTGGTGTTGGTGTTTGGCAGACTAGATTACCGTACTTCAGAGTTCCTGAAATGGCACGAAAGATAAAGTCAGAAAATAGAATTATAAATTTTTATGCAAAGGATAACAATAAAAAAAGAAAAGGAGTGTTGTCAAACTCATTTCTAAGCTTGAGGCACGGGAGTGTAGTTAGTGGATTCGGATTTGTCAACAGTGTCGTTTCGCCTTGTCCCCGGCAACGGTGCCAGAAAGTTGACTGGCCTAAATCGCGCGTCCTAAATTTGGAGGTGGATTGGAGGTAGTCGAGCTTTCATATTTATAACCCGAATCCTTCTAGGCCCCCGCAACTTTGTTTACGGGGTCGAAGTAGATATATGGGGTCGAACACAGGGACAAGGGTGGTAGTGTTGAGAACCCAGAATCGACATGCTACTCTCCGGCAGGTGTAAAGAGATAATAAATTCCCAAAAGGGAAACAACAAGTTGTCACAAACAAAGTAAAGAAAACTATCTCCAACTGGAGCTACAAGAAAGATTTAAGGTTTTAGTCATTTAGCAGTTTTTAGGGGTTTTCATGCAACAGAAACAGAAAGATAAAACTAGAGGTAGAGCAAGGTACGAAGGATAAGACTTTAGTAAAACAAGTGGTAGCAGTAACATCCTGCACCCCTCCTCACAGAGCAGGTACCTCTAACCAAGCGTTAACACCCCTCTCGAGGTTGATGGACGTAAGTTAGAGTGAAATGCTACTGAAATAACTCCGTTCCAAGCATTCTCGTACTCCAGAATCGGACCAAACACTAGAGCCACAACACAACTCTCGAAGCTATTGCGATAGGAAAACACGATTCGGTAGCTAAGCGAAACGCGATCCAACATGCAAGCTAGAGTTTAGATATCAAACATAACAATCATCCAACATTTTGCACCAAGCATAGAGCAACAAGTAATTAAGTGTTTCCATTCCCATAAACAATAAAGGTCTTAATACATTGCATAAGTAAGGAATTAAATAACAGAATCAAAGATAGATGTCGCCTTCTTGATGTAGAAGGGCGACAGGCTACTGTGGCTCTCCAGCCCGATATCGGTCAGGAGCCTAGTCCGATACAGCATTGTCGGGCGGCACACCCTCTCAAGTGACACACCGTGATGGCTGACTATATCGCTCAAGGACCCTGGCCGATACGCTCATGTCGGGCGGTGCACCCTCTCGGGCGGCACGCATGACGGGTGAAGCGTATCGGGTTCGATATCGTGTCGGGCATGGAGCGACGCATTCTACTGTCGGATACTTGTGTCGCTCATCAACGTTGGCCGATATCGGCCCACAGTGTCGCCCGGGATGGTCCTAAGTGAACCATCCCCTCCCTCTCGGTACGAGGAAGAGCTCACCTAGAGTTACTCGGCACGAACACTGGTGCACAATACTCTTGCTCTCGCAGTTTTCCTCCGAAGATCGTTCAAAGTCTCCAACTGTCTGAACTGTCTCTTCATCTTCCTGTAGCTGCTATTTATAGGCAGCGGTTGGGGAAAGTTATGGTGCTCGAAGCACCACGTGTCCTCCTTATTTGCAGGTGTGTGGACGGTCGATACTGGTATCGTTCGGCATGGGGGTGTCGGCTATCGGTCACGTGACGGGCGGCGCGCCTGCCGGTGGGTGGTTGTGTCGCCCGACAAGCTTGGGTTGTCATGGTGAGTTTGGCTCCCTGTCTGGTAGAAGACGTGTCGTCTGTCAGTTTCTTCTTGTGCGGCATCCCTTTGTCGTGCGTCATTGTGTCGCTCCACCCTGTCGGGCGGAGGTCGTATCGGGCGTCAGGAAGGCCGAAGCAGACTTGGACTTATTTGTGGGCCGGGACGACCTTATTGTACCAAAATGAGGAGAAACTCTATAAAAGATGGAAATATTGGATTAAGAGCATTGCTTGGCCAATTATTGCGAAAGTAATAATAAAAGTGAGGAAAATACCAGAAAAGGGCAGTTTTGATAACAGAATAAAGGGCAAAAACATCACAAAAATTGGTGTTATCAGTGCCTTCCAGTATTTTTTCCTTATCTCTTCTATGCTCGAACTTGATCATAATAAGATTGTGCTCTATTTGCTGAAAGCTCGCCTGCTTCTGTAATCTCCAAACATGTGTCAGAGTCCTTTGCAAAGCTTGGAAGTTATAGGGTCTTTCACTGAGGATTCAGGCAACTACTAAGAGTTCTGCTTCCCCTCCATCCTCCCCTTTGGGAACATCTATAAAGTCGACTATATCATCTTCCTTCTCAGCCAACCTCAGATTTTTGCACCACATTGTTATCTCTTCCGCCATCACTACTGACCGCCTATTGCACTGCGGGAGAGAAACCCAAGAAATGGCAGATTTGTGGGAGGAAAACCCTAAACGCTTCACCTATCGCCGGATACCAGCAGGAAGGGAGGAATGGGGACTTTGTACCATAAGACTGATAGATAATATAAGCTAAGTTAAATATATATCAATCAGCAAGAGTCTCAATTTCTTCTGCACATGAGGACCTATAGTGTTAGGACCAGTTATAGGGTTAACTCCAGGGAGAGTGAGACCCAGAGGGAGAAGGTCAGAGACCCTAACCTTCAAGACATGAGAATTATGAGAAATATGTGATATGATATATCCTAAACTAGATTACCCCTGAATGAATGAATTGAGTTTCTTTATGCATGATTCCTATTAGATATTGTACCCTATATGGACCCAGGGAGGACCAAACTCTAGAGTTAGAGAGAGGTTGTCACTATGTATATGTGAAAATGAATATGAGTACCTACCATATAGGTAAGGGAGAGAGAGTGCTATGATCTTGGAGGAGGTAATAAATGTTAGTATGATGTGAAGCCTCATGGTCGAGTTGGTGGTTTCCTACATAGGACTCTAGTGGTGTATACATGGGAGAGATAGGAAATAGTATTTCATGGGTAGAGAACTATGAAGAGAATGTCATATTATGTTTTGGTTTGGTTTGTGTTTAAGTGGTCAAATATTGAGAAGTTAATGGTTAGTACTAATGAGGTACATCTGATAACCCTACATCAAAGAGGGAATATAAAGATAGAGCATATGATGCTCATAGATCTCAGTGAGCTCAAAGAGATTGAGATGGAACTACCCTCCAACAATGGGTTAGGAGAACCTCAATTGGACTAGATAATTTTTTTGATATATGTTTTAAAAGCACTCATATAAGTTTGTTTAGCACAACCACGATATCATATATGTAATAATATGATTAAATATTGAGATGGGATATATGGATATGACATGATGAAAAACCTAGAGATGGTTTAATATCTCTATATGTATAGATGGTTAGCCGCACACATGAATAATGATGACATTATAAGTTGGTGAATCTAGTGATGTAGTCACTAATAAGTGTGTAACCTATTGAGAAAGTAAAATGAGATAATATGTGTAGCATCCAACTCAAAAAAACAAGATTAACTTAAGAGGAAGCAAATTATTAGCAGCGGAATAATCAAAATTACTAAAAATTTAAAACTTTTTGGAAAGAGATCTTTAAACCATAAAACTCTTTTTATAAGAAAACAAGATGAACTGTTTACAACATGGTTTGACATTACATCTCTGTGAATTCACATCTCGAGTGATTACATACATCCATTGCCCTGTTACCTGTATAGGTAAGATACAAAAATCTCGAGGCATTAAGCCAAAAACCTCAAATCTACTGACTCCTAGGACCTAAGAGTACAGAGACGACACATAGGACCTACTATCTACAAGACTTGACAGTCAATATCTCCACTTGAGATTTACTACTTCCCCTGGTGTTGCTGCTGCTATTGTTGCTCATCTCTAGATGGATTCCTTCATCCTCGGCGTCTCCCTAAAAAGTCGAATCCCACGGGGGTGAGACAATTGAATAATTGTCCCAGCGAGAGTTATAACTCTCCGTCGGAAGCTTTGTTATTGCAATAAGGAATAACAATAAGCAGTATAATTATTTAACATGTAACAGCAGGTTTAATGTCAAGTAAAGCAACATTTCAATTATAGCTTAATTGGATATCAAAGCATATCTCATTAAAGAATATGGAGAACATGTATACTAGTTATTTAACTAGAACATTATAAACAATATAACATCAATCATTGTTCCTCGTAGTTCAACCTAAGAAGTTATGCTACACGGCTGATTATGTTTTCCAAACATTATTATGCCCTGCGGAGATGAGGTATACCGCTCATACTCTAACCGACCATTACGAAATCGCGTCGGTATCATACATAGGTCATCAAAAGAGCCGGATTCTTATGACCTCATCTTCCTCAGTCAGTGTGAGGATTTACATGTAGGACATCTTGTGTCTCTGTTATGATAGCTATCCAGGGTATTCTGGCAACTTCGCTATTAGAGTCACAGTGGCATTCTGTACTCTCTTCATCATCGAGGGATCTCTTGTTTATCTCTCATTGATGCGTCATTAATGATTCCCTCGGGAGATTAATGATACATCATCCCGACATAGACATGTAATGAAGGATTGATGGGTTAAATATACATCCTTCATCAATTCCTACATTAGGACGTAAGGATATTCGCGTCCATAATCCCCCATATACTCAAAAGTATATGTTCCAGGAGTTCCCTTAGGAAAACCTATTTCACCATCATTTGGTCTCTAACAATGATGGATCTATGGTCAGAGCCCTACATGATATGATCATACTTGATTATTTAAGTACATTTTAGCATTCTTTTAGCATCAAACATGTTTTCAAACATAAACAATTAAAACATCTGCTATAGAAGAATACTAAATGTATCAAGTTTATTTCACATCAGTTATCATTTCTTAACCATCTCATCATTATGGTTCAAGAACAAGGATGTTCAAACCCTTAAATCATCATAAGTCATCTAATAGCATGACCTTAATTGTAACAATGTAAATATTACTCAAGGCTCTTACAGCCCATCATTCTCATATGTTACCTCTTAAACCAGGCAACATAGTATATCTTTATTCATAAAGCTTATAACATGCATGCTTTCAATGAATAAAACATCATAACTCTTACCTGGCTATAATTACCTCTTGCTAACAACCTACATGATTAATATAATTGAAGACATGCATATATAACAATATCAGTACAATACCAATTCTTTTCAATTTATTCATAGAACACCACGGCCGTGCGCAAAGGGAAGCTACCACAGCCGTGCTCCATAGCATGGTCGTGCTATCAACATCATACCATGACCATGTTACATCACCATGGTTGATTTCTAGGGTTAGGGTTTATTCAACTCAATTAGGGTTATTAAACCCCTTTGACTTATAAGGTATAAGGATTCCTCATATTATAATTCATTCAAAGGGTTTCCTACTTAAAAGCATAACCCAAACTTAGGGTTAAAGTAGCCTACCTTTCATTAATTAGGGTTTCTTGTTCACATTATCAGTTCAACCCTAATATAATACCCCACTACCATTGGGAGCATTCAAAGATGTTATAAGTATTTGATTTCGGTTATTGTACTCATCATGTATCATTAATGATCATCACTTCTAAGTATTAGACCATTCCTCGTATGGTGCATATATCATATATCAGAATTATCCAATTATCTGTAATGATATAGGTTTAAACATTGTTGATATAGGATAAATCATCATCAACTATTCTAGGTATCTTCATATTCAGGATGTTATCTACATCATGCTTTAGTATACATCATTTCTAAGAGTTTGATGCCCATTATTATTATTATAAGGTGTAAAATCTATTACTCATTCATAGGGATGTTTGGATCTAGGCATCTTACCTCTTAAATCCTTATTTATTGAAATTACCACATTTATCATTCACAGGGTTCACTAACTCTATTCTATATGTTTATGACATAATCATCTTATTTAATTGATTTAGCTACACCTCACCTTATTGTACTATCTAGTAAACCATCTCAAGGTTTTCATGATTAATAAGCCATAAATTAAGCTTGCTATTCATCTTAATAAGGGTTTCCCATAACATCACCTCCATCTAGGGTTTCTATTCATATCACATCTCCCCTAGATTAGGTTTATGATTAATATCCCACCATTAGGGACTACTATTTCACATCATGTTATTCCCCTAGAATTAGGGTTTACTATTCACATTACATGATTTACCCTAAAATTAGGGTTTACTATTCACATCACAGTGAATTGAGGTCTTACCATCATTATTTATGAATATTACTTCCATTAACACCTTCAAATTAAGTTAAGATTCATAATCTCCATAATTAGGGTTTCCATGATCTCCTTATGAAGGATCATACCCTAATGGTGTGTTTTGATACATTTTAAAGGTATCTTATTTGATTGTCATTGATATTAGGAGTCTTCTCTCTCCTCTTACTAATAGATGATGTTTACATCACTCTTAATTAGGTTAAGTCAACTCAACTTTGACTGACATAAGTCAAGTCATCACCATTAATGTCATTAGGGTTTACCTGATCGAGGGTACTATTCACACTAACCCACTAAGGGTACTTTTGTAATCTTCACCATTGACCCTAACATACATTAGTTCACTACTTACCTAACCCCTTAATGACTTTAGGTGTCTTTAGGGTTTAGGTTAAACAACCATTGCACCATCTAAGTCTTTAAAGCATTAAGCATTCTTGACCTTAAAAGATCCCAAACGGTTTTGCACTTTCAACCTCCAAACGGTTTTGAAACCGCATGAATCCAAACGGTTTTGAAACCGTTTGGTCCCAAACGGTCTTGAGACCATTTGGTCCAAACCTCCTCAAAACCGCATGGACCAAAGATGGTCTCAACTACACCAATCGGTTTAGGGTTCTCAATATTAATTCCTTCAATCATTGAATTCATGGAACCAATCATCAATTGGACCTATCCTCATACTTCAATTGAGTTAAATAGGTCAACCTTAAACTGATTTGACCCTCAATTGACCCTCAATTACTCATCAATTAGGGTTTGAAATAATTGAATTAGGGTTTGGAATCGATGATCCTTCAACACTAATCAATGCAAGATTAGTTACTTTGAAACCATTGAACCATCATCCAAATTGAACATGACCTGACCCCAAACGGTCTTGAGGTCGTTTGGATGACCCCCAAACGGTCTTGAGACCGTTTTCCCATCAAATCATCAAAATCCAAGTCAACCAATTAGGGTTTGGATCATTGGATTGATCACCAAATCAGCAATTGATTACACTTTAACTTAGTATCATTAGATCATCAATTGCTTAACCATACTCACCCCTAGACCTCCAAACGGTCTTGGGTGGCCTCCAAACGTTCCTGAGACCGTTTGGATGAGTTCCAAACGGTCTTGAGACCGTTTGTCTCATCCAACCCTTGTATTCTAGTGAAAAATCATTAGGGTTTGAGCTATTGAGTTGATCATCGAATCAGCACTTGATTGCATTTCAATTTGGTATGTTTAGACCTTCAATTACTCAACCATACTTTACCCCAGACCTCCAAACGGTCTTGGGTGACCTCCAAACGGTCTTGAGACCGTTTGGGTAATCCCCAAATGGTTTTGAAACTGTTTGGGCTCAATCACCCAAAACATCAACTCATTTCAATGCAAAACCAACACTTAGCCGATTAGGGTTAACACCATATCTTTTGTCCTTCAAACACTTAACAATATCCAACCATAGACATACAAACAGTCTTGGGTGACCCCCAAACGGTCTTGAGACCGTTTGGGTGATCCCCAAACGGTTTTGAAACCGTTTGAGCTAATCAACCCAAAATCTCAAATTAACTCATTGGAATTTCAGCACTAATTTCAATTAGGGTTTGCCCAATTGATTAGCCTTCAACTCATGATTCCTTGGGAATTAACCCATAAAATTTGGTGAGTCATTAACCAACATAATTAGGAACATGAATATCAAACGGTCAATGCTTGGTCAACTCAGTCAAATGGTTTTGAAACCGTTTTCCCAAAAAGTTCAATTAATCAAGCTGAAAAATCAGCACTTAATCCAATTAGGTTTGCCTAATTGATTAGCCTTCAACTCACGATTCCTTGGGAGTTCACCCATCAAATTTGGTGAGTCATTATCCAACATAATTAGGAACATGAATCTCAAACGGTCAACGCTTGGTCAACTCACTCAAAAGTTTTTGAAACCGTTTTCCCAAAAAGGTCAAGTTAATCAAGTTGAAAATCAGCACTTAATTCAATTAGGTTTACCTAATTGATTAGCCTTCAACTCACGATTCCTTTGGAGTTAATCCCTAAAATTTGGAGGGTTATCAACCAACATAATTATGAACAGAAATATCAAACTTTCAACCCTTGGTCAACTCAACCAAACGGTTTTGGAGACCGTTTTCTCCAACCGACCTTGTGAAACCGTTTGCCCTTCAAACGGTTTTGCAAACCGTTTGGCCAAGGGGGGGGCAAGACCGTTTGATAAAGTAGCATTGGTAATCACGCCCATCTTCTTCTACCTTCAGATCAAGGTCTTTTCTTCATGGTTTTAGTTGCAAGAAAGCAAGGAAGGATGGGGGAAAGAAGAACAAGCTACTTTTGAAAGAAAGAAAGATGCATAACAAAGTTTAAGGGTTTAGAGTTATAAAACCCACCTTAGAACCAGCTCTAGAGCTCCAAGCTTCGAAGCTTTAATGGTGTATTGAGATCCACTGGTTGTCCAAGGTTTCTTCTTCAAGAATTGGTTGGAAAGGATGACTAGAAAGAAGAGCTAAGTAAGAAAAGCTAGCACACCAACCTTATATCATGTTTTCCTCCATGAATCCGAGCTAGAAGATAACCAAAGCTTACCCAACTTTACTTGGACGTTCTCCTCTTCTCCAGAGCTCTGTCCTAAGTCAGTCTAAGCAAGGGGATAAGAAGGGAATTGAAGGAAACGATCCTTGCTAAGTGAGAAAAGGTGTATATATACTTTGGGTGAAATTCCAACATAAGGACAACTTGTTTCTCCATTTCTCATCTAGGTCCTTACCTTCTTCTAAGCCAAGTTTCTCCCTTCCATACTTAAGAAAAACTCATCTTAAACTCAAGGTCTAAAGGTGAAGAAAGGCAACTTCTTACTAAGTTGCACATATAGAAGGGTTATTAGGCTTATAACTTGATTATTTAATTTATAAGGGTTATCATTCTTATTTGATTATTCAATTGAAGTGCCCTCTTCATCATTATTACTCTAAATGATGACAAGAGTCATAAAAGATACTCTAGAAGGTGTATTTTACAAGTTTCACCCCATATTTTGGGTAAATTGCACTTTACACCAAAACTAGGGTTTTAAGTACAAGGATTGCTCCATAAGCTGCATCTTGGTGCCCAAGCTTGGAGAATCCATCATACTTCATCATATTCATTCTTATGATGTATCAACACCAAAGGAACATCTTAACATGTGCAATTTGCAAGTTAACCCCTTTTAATTGGGTAATTTGCACATAGGTCCTTGTATTACAAAACAATATTACAACATTGTTCAAAAGGGACAGAAATGGAAATGTATGTTCCTCAGGAGCTTTAATTACATACTCAAAAGATAATCACAAGTATCTAATTACATAATTAAGAAAAACACCTAGGGTTAGTTCATAACCCAGGTCAGGGATGTTACAATATGAATATGATAAACATTGAATGTGGTACTAATTTTAGTGCCCAATAAAGATGTTGAATATAATTTGACAATTAGCACGTCATAATGATCTTTACACCTTGATATGATCTATATGGAAAAAGTGGGTTAACTACAGTTAAATCCTTCATAAATAAATGTTAAAGTGGATGTTGGGATCATATTTGCTTGGGTAAAAATGAGAATGTGAATCCTAAAATATGAAATATGTCATGAGATGACCTAAGATAAGCATATAATAAATGTTATATGTGAGTGGTTAACCCTTGTTACTCTAATAATTTCCTAGGAATGGTTAAGATTTAGTCTTCAAAACTTTTGTTTGTGTACATGTTGCACCTAGGGTGGTGTTCTACATGTAATGGAAGACATTGTTTTGTTTGTGGGAATAAGAGAATGGCTTAATTTATAGGATGAAATTTCATTTAAGATGTGTAGGATGTGATAGACTGAATTTGTGCTTAATTTTAGGGAAGAAAATTTTTAAGGTGTGTACGATGTTATTGGAATGGAATTTTGAGATTATAGAGTAGCCAATTTGAATAAATATATTCATAAAATTGAGTAATGGAATCGTCAACTTGACTTCATATGTATGTATGTGAATGATGATGTCAAATTCTTTGATTTTATGCACTCATTAAGCTAATTATGAAGATATTATGAATTAATATGATATAATGACGGTCCTTATAGTGTGCCAATCATAAAAAGGCATCTCATTTAGTCTAATGGTGTCTTAATACCATTTGATGTTAATTTTATGTATATATGTTTATGTGCCTCTTTGACATATTCAATTGGATGGTTGATTGATGTTATATTGGCATACAAGTTGTACAATATGTACATCATGTAAAATGTAAGATGTGTTTCAATTTTGGTGAACTTTAGATAATCTAATAGAAAGTTAATAGAGGATGTCTGAAATGCCTAATTCAATAATAATATCATGCATATGTTGTGGCATTTGATATGCCATGCATCTTCTCTCTTGTTAAGTTGGAAGGTGTGGTTGTGTGCCAGTCACAACCTTTTTTTCCACAAATTGGCCTCAACGAGCGCTAATGTCAGCCCTTAGATGAGATGAATGGTTGTGACCTTGGTCTACAACCTTGTAGTTAGAGACCAGACACATTCATGATCTCTCCACAACACATACGATATTGACCGTGTGTAAGAGCACTATCCAACTGAGTGATTTCCATCATCTCATCACAAGGAGACACCCCACACAACATGGTCTCTCCATCATCATTAGTGGTCCAGAATGGGACCAATAGAGACTAGAAGCATCTTGGTACTCAGTGAAGACAAAGAAGAAGTCAGAAGAAATAGTCCTTGTTGTTGTTTTAGCTCTCATGGTAATTTGGCGGGGTGTCAAAGTATTTTTTTAACACTAATCCTTGATGTATTTAAATTTCTCCACAAACTGGACATCTTGCTCTTGCAAGATGGTCATCTCAACCACGAGACAGTCATCTCGCATAAGAAAAATGGTCGTCTCGCTTCCCAGTTCAGGCAGATTTCAGCCAATTCAGTTCTAATCAACTTGACACTCTGATTGACAATCACAACACTTGAACTGATCGTTTGGTAGTCCATAAGCTGATTTGTTGTGTGAATTGAATACTTAAACATTTTACTAGTCAATCCAATCATCATTCAAGATCAAACTCCACTTCTAGATGAGTTCCTATGTGTGTGACCCTATAGGTCCCATATTATGTTGGCAATGAATGTCCATAACAACTTATGACATCACAAGCAATGAGCAGTGCCTAGTCACACATCATTGCTACTCGAGTAAATGGAAAGTTGGAGAACAACTTCAACCTACAATTTGTGTATGGTGTTACAGTGTTTGTATAGTTCCTTTGTCACTGATATCCAGATTGAACTAGAGGCATGAATCAGTCGTCATCATAATTATTCAATCTTGTTCCTTGAACCAAAGCAGACTGTATGATATATATATATATATATATATATATATAAGCTCAATATCACATATTGACTCACATGTGTGTGTCCATGCATTTCTCAGTCTTGATAATCAAGAGGCCTTGGGTATCATACTACCTTAGGAGGGACAAATCCCATCTCTATCACTCACAGTCATCCCCCATGTGTCACAACTGCCCAATCATCACCTTTATAACAACCCATGTTTCAGGATTGATTTTGATGATGTTAAAGCATACCAAACAAGATGATATGTATGTAGTGATTTCATGTCTAAGAACCAAAAACACCACCATCACTATGAGAGTTGACTATGACTACCATGGTAATGATTTCCATGTGTCATTCTCATGGTGGGTCTGTCTAATACACTGTTCTCTAACATGTATATGTATATGTATACTTGGTTTGATATTGCCATATCATGACTAATGAGATTTTGTCATCAACTCACACTCTGATCTTATGTGTTATTGTTGTCTATCTACCTTCCACAATAACAACTGATTAGGGACATAACAAGAATGCATATACTCTTAACATCTGAATGATCTCATTCTTTAGGTCCTCAACCTAAAGACATACATCATTGAATAATATCATTCTCTAGACATTTATTATATTATTTCATTAACTCATAAATGAATTACAAAAGAATAAATTAGAAGCTTGCCTTTATTATTAATCACATCATTTACAATTATGCACTACAATCATCATATGATTGGTTCTCTGGGCATACATACCGACAAAAAGGAATTCACTTATTTCTGTAAGCCATCATGGCAATTCTTCCATGGTCAATTGACATCATTTTTGTGGGGAAGAAGGTGAAGCTTGAAGTTAATTCAAGGGACTTTGACGTTGTGCTATTGGGACACATTCAAGTTACTGGAGAGCCAAACCCTGGAGGCTTTGAAACTTCATGTTCCACAGAGGTGGAGATTTTCCGTCATCAGGGGACAGAAGTAGTTGGAGGTGATTGTTTTCTCGCTCGAGATCTCACTCAAATCTACAACCAATGACGACACTCTCACTGGGACAGCCAGGGAAGGACCATAGGTAGTCCACCATATTTATAGCATAAATAAGGAACATTCTAGTCTTTTGGATGCAGAATTGGATGGCGAGGTGGTGCCAATTAAGGTTTGTTTCCCTACAGTGATGGTTGATTTATGCCTAGTCATATAGGGCATTCACATGTTTAAGTGAGAATGAGATAGAAGGGGTGGGCGGTCCAAAGGAAGTGAACCACCATGAACCAACTGGCTCAACCAAGGATCTACGACCCCTCACATACACATAGTTGATCTTGATAGGCTAGAAAGGTAACTAAATCCAAAAAATAAAAAATACTTTCTATCTTGTAAAATATACAGTAATTAGCAAGAATCTCTAAAATTACAAACAAGGTATCAAAATGTTCAATAAAATGAGTATAACAACATAGAACTACTGTTTTGGTATTTTGATGCTTAAATAATAATGATATCATGATAAATGTATTACACTTGTTGCATGAGTAATAAATATCAAATAGTGACCTGAAATTATGGGAATGCATCAATAACTCTAAAATATGATGTATAATCCATATTATGTTAGATATAATCATGCTAGAACATGTATCACATAATTTTTGTAGTGTGTCTATCTAGATATAATAACCCTAAATAAAATGTATTGAATACAAATATGGTCAATACATGTCAGAATTTTCATAATATGTTCATAATAGTATATGGAAGATGATATGGAACTATCATGCCAGTCATATGCCCATAATTCGTGATTATGTGGTGATGACGCATTGTATATGGTTGAAACCCTATTTGGATTAATGCATGTAACTTAGGATTAATATATGCATATAATTATATGTAACATAATTTCCAGATGATCTATATTGATCGACACATAATTAGAAAATAAGATTAGTGAGATGATTTTAAGAAGATAAGACAAGAAATAATGATGGGAGTATCCTATAGACTAATAAAAACCTTAAAATGGGTACTAGGGTTAAGATGATGAGAACTTGAAGGTGATATGTGATCTTGTCTTCATCAGGTCTTGACCAAATTGTTGTTGACCTTAAGGAATTTGAGAATTAAGAATATCCTGCCTGGATCAAGGTATGCTTTACCGCTTACTTGGCCTACTATATAGTATGGTTATATAATATGTGTATAAAAATATGAATATGTTATTGGATGAAATGACTATTGTATGTTACATTGCTTATTTTTCTGTATATATAGTATTGAACACATGAAACATAATATGTTGGTTCCACTATATCTTAGCACTATATATATTTGGTAAGCATAGTGCTTGTGAGTGATCTATCTCTTTGGCAAGAAGATCACCTTATACAATGATCTATCTCTTCGGCAAGTAGATTACCTTATACAATAATCCATCTCTTTGGTTAGCAATCATAAGGCCTTAACACATCTATCCCTTTGGTAGGAATATGCATAGAAGATATAATGGAAAATGTGGCTAAAATATGTTTTCTCTTCTGCTAATAATATATTTGTTCAAGTATTGTGTTATATTTGTTTATTACTACCAAGTTCTAGTATTATCTTATTGCCAAGTCATAGTATAAAAAGGTATGTGGATTTTGTAGCATATTTAGCACAATATTTTAGTATATTTTGTTGATGTGTACCACTTGTAATCTCTTCATTAGGTGACATGGACATGTGATCTTAAAGACCCATGATAGTTTATAGTTGTGTTGCGAGTTGATGTATAAGTGAATCTATCATCTAAAGATCTTGTTATGGTATTATGTGCATAAGTAGAAGTTTATTTTTCAATGTGAAGTACCAATTTGTAATAATTTGATTTGTAATTATATGTTGACGTGAGCTTGTGGTTATGGTTTGTTTTTGTTCATGTGCAATGCTACTTTGGTTTCCTCTGGCTCCCATGATTTGCTTCTTCTTAGCCTATAGTGTGGTGTTTGAGTTGAAATTCTTTTTGAGGTTGGGGTTTTGGATTTGGACATCACACATGTGTTCAAGGTGTTGAAAATCTGAGGATGTCACAAAGTAATTTAGTGAGATAAACCCACCAAGGGGGGTATTGTTGAGTGTTAAAGGGTTTGTGTGTTAAACCCTCAACCAAAGGAATTATCAATTGATGGAAGGGTAAAGCAACAAAAGAAGATGGTTTAACAAGTCTAATGCAAATCGATGTCTTCAACAATCGATGGAGGAACGGATCACCAAAAATAGTGGGACCACTTCCTGCTACACTCCTACCATGCAATAAAGCTCAAGCATGCCATGTAAACTAAGAATTTGGATCAAGACCTTATAAATTATCATAAAATAAAGAAAACACAACTGGAAGCTAGTTCTAAGCTAAAATGATCAAAGTGAATGCAGAGCTAGGTTGTAAATGTAACTAAAACTAGGATGAATATGCACTCATCAGTAAGAATATGAAATAGGGAAGGTTGCTTGCATGATTGGTGAATGAGCTCAATTGCCAAAACCTAATCTAAGTTTTATATCAGCATATCATAATTCAAAAAGGGTTACCAATATTCACTTTAGTTTGATAATGTAATTTTTTATTTGTACACGTGGATTTGTTCTTGTTTGATATTAAATCAATTTTATATTTGACTTAGTTAAGTTATATCATATGTTCCAATGTTCTTGTCCCCTTATCCGTGTTTTTGACCCTGTATGCTGCAATAGACCACATATGTTGTTGTGTGTCTCTTGGAGTTAACTAAGAGTTAGAATATGATGCATTTAGACTGGGCACTTATGCTATACTATCAATCCACATTTTGAGAAATCACTTTTTCTACAATAGACTGTAATGGTATTGGATCTCAAGAGGGTGTGTCTGTAGATATAGAGCCCAAAAGGAGACTTGTTAGTGGTAGTTTGTCCTTACTAGAACATTGTGATCTAGACTTGTCACGTCGGTGTAGTTCTTGGCTAAGTTGATGGTCCTACCAGTATGTGTTGTCGTTGTAGGGTATTAAGGGAATGGGTGCATAAGAAATATAAAATTCTAATGAATCTCTTATTCAAAGGATCCATCTTACCCATAAAACTATAGATAATAATAGAAATAAAAGGGATTCAAATATACCTTGGTGCACACTAATTGTCCAATAACTAGACACATTTTACTTCAGTAGAGAACTTTTACTTTTGGATGTGGATCCAAAGTTTTTGATGTTGTTGTCCTTGAAGAAGTTGTTTGTCATCAAGCCTCTGTTCAAGGGCCTCAACCTCTATGTTATCCATGTGGATGCAGGAACTCTTGGTGCACCATATTGGTTATCAAGAGGAAGTAGAACTCAGAGTCATCAATGTTCTAGCATTACTTGATCTCCTTATCCTCCTATTGTGGGTTTTCATCATTGGTATGAGTTTTTATCTATCCAAGAAGACCTCTTAGACAACCTATATCACAATGTGTGTATCCCTTTTGACATCCACCCCTTGATATAGGAGATTCATGGGATTGGATTTTACAAAATTCAATCATGTTCCTAAGCACAACCCAAAATAGAACTAAACTAGAAAAACTCATATAGCCTTCCAACTGACCAATTTTTTATCCATTTTACTAATTAGGACTAGTTGGGTCACCAATTCGACATTGTATATCCAAATGACTATTTTCCACTCTCAGTCTGATCCAAATGACCAATTTGACTCTATATTAAACAAGTATCCCTTTTCCTTGTTGTTTCTTATTTTTATACACTTGACTGATTGGATTACCTAGTCGGAAAGTTGGCCAATTTCCCAAATTAGAAACCAATGAAACAACTGAGTTTCAGTTGATTAATTGTTTTGACCCATCTAGTGGATGGATCGGCTTACCCAGTCGGCCGCTTGGGCAGGAAATCATATGGTACATGATATAAAACCATTATAATCATATGTTTTATTAAAAACCTAATTCCCTTAAGAATACTTATGTGAATGAATTATTAGGTTGCATATTATGTTGGTAATGATGTCAAAGACCTCACAATCAAAGAGAAACATCTAGAAACATGTCATTGAGAAAAACTTTAACATGTAATTAATTGATGTTACCATGACTGTGTAATCCATTTGTCATGTATAACTAGATTGAAACTGAGGCATGGATTGGTCATCCTCTTAAATTTGAATTTATGTTTTTTTGAACTAGATCTACTGTTGAGATTGTGTGAGATCAATATCGTATATTGACTACATGACCATGGACATACATTTCATAGTCTCACTTATCAAGTGCACATGGTATTACTCCAATGAAGGGACAAATTCCATCTACGTTGCTAAAAGTAATTCAAGTGTCATAGTGCACCCATCATTACTTGTATGAAAACCCTTATTCAAAGTCATGTTGGGAAGTGTTACAATAAACAGAACAACATGGGATAATTGTAGTAACTTCCGGTCTAAGGATCACAGTCACCATTTCCACATTGACATATGACTCTGACTACCATGATATGGATTCCATGTGTCATTTTCAAAGTGATAATGTCTAATAAAACTTATTCTCTAACAAGTATCCATGTATCTAGATTGATATCGAGATTCATTACAAAAGATACATAGTCATCATTCATAACACACACTAGTCTTATGCATTATGTTGTCCTATAATAAGCACAATAATAACTAACTGGGGACATAACAAGAATGGATACTCTTGAGTATACATATGATTTCATGCTCAGTTCCTCAACCCAAACCATATGACATTGCATCAAAACATTCTTAGGAAATTATTACATAAATTCATTATCTCAATATGAAAACAAACATAATAAGCAAAATTTCCTTTTATTTATAATATAATCATATACAATATATTCCTACTATATTAATTTCAAGATGAATCTCATGGCATATAATCAACAGTCTCCCACTTAGCATCTGCTAGGAGTATTGATGTGATCTAGGTTCCATAGCCTATGCAATGACTCCACAATTGTCAGAATAAATATTTGTTGCATCCTCAATGGTTGGAATCACCCCAAGTTCACTAATGAACTTTTTGATTCATATCGCTTCCTTTGCTACATTTGATGCAATAATATACTTAGATTCTATTGTATAATTGACCCCTTTCTCTTGCTTGGAACTCTTCCTGCTTATAGCTCTGTCATTTAGGCAAAACACAAATCTAGATTGCAATCAAAATCATTCTAGCCGACTTGTAATCTTGCATTAGTGTAACCATTTACAACTATCTCTTCTTCACCTCTATATATCAAGAATTGATCCTTTGTTCTTTTCAAGTACTTCAGGATATTTTTGATGGATATCTAGGAGCCTTCACCAATATTTGACTAGCACATGCTCGTCATTCTCAAAGCATATGAGACACATAGGTGTGTACATAACATTGCAAACATGTTAGATATAATTGCATATACATATGGTATCTTACTTATGCATGCCCTCTCTTCCAAAGATCTGGGACGTTGGAATTTAGAGAGACTTATTACATGGTACATGGGTAAATTTCCTCTCTTAGAATCCTACATGCTAAACCTTTTCAACACCTTGTCAATGTATGTACTATGTCTTAGGACAAGAAGCCTTCTACATCTATCTCTATAGATCTTGGTTACTAGAATGTAGGTTACTAGAATGTAGGATGCTTCTCCAACCTTCACAAAGAAGGTATTACCCGACCAGGTTTTAACTAATTGTAAAGTAGGCATGCCATTTACCATTACTAATATGTAATCTACATATAATATTAGAAATACAATTATGCTCCCACTAACCTTTTCTTAAAAATTCCCTTTTTCATTTTTGATAGAGTTAAACTCTTTGATCATCTCAAAAAAAATGAAGATTCTGTATTCTTGATGCTTGCTTCAATCCATAGATTGACCTTGGTAGCTTACAAACATCAATGACTTCATTTAGAGCGATAAAACCTCTAGACTATGCCATGTACACATACCTAAGAAGATTTCTATTAAGTAAAGCATTTTTAATATCCATTTAGCAAATTGCACAGTCAAGATAAGCTGCAACTGAAAGCATTATCTTGATGGATTAACCATGGAAACTGGTGAAAATGATTCATTATAGTCAGCACATTGAGCTTATCTGAAACCTTTTGCAACCAATTGTACTTATAGTTTTGTACAATATCATCCATGTTACTCTTATTCTTGAAGACTCATTTGCACTATATGGGTTTTAACCCTTCAGGTGAATCAACCAAAGTCCATGCTTTGTTGACATACATGTTGTTCACCTATTAATAATGCCTCAAGATATTTACTAGAATTTAATCCCTTGATAGAATTATTGTAGGTTGTTGGCTCATCATCATTCATGACCAACAAATCGTCTAATTGATTCATGAGAAATCCAAATCTCTCTGACTCCTACATGATTCATTTGAGATTTCATAATGGCTTGTGATTCTCTGGGTACCTCATCTATATAGATATGTTTGTTAATATCTTGTTGGCCTCAAACAACTTTGAGATTTTTTTTCTTCTCACTAATTCCCTTAGAAATGAATTTCCTTTCAACAAATCGTCTAATTGATTCATGAGAAATCCAGGAGGAGCATATGGAATGCGAAAGCCATCATTCTGGAAGGGATACAGTGGAGAGTGGGAGATGGGGCGTGTATCAATATATGGAAAGACCAGTGGATACCGGGTATAAAAGGAAGCATTGAAAGTACTTATAACTTCTCGAGTACCAACGCTCAATGGGTGAAGCAACTCATGTCGGAGGACTCTATCACATGGGACAAGGAAAGCATAGAAAACCTTTTCATCCCGGAAATTGCACAACAGATTTTGGCTATACCGTTGGGAATTGACAGAAGAGACGACAGTATCTTTTGGAAACCGGATAGAAGAGGTGAATTCACGGTTAGATCGGCCTACTGGATGGCTTCCCAAGATCCGAGCGTAATAGCAGCCCAAAGAAATCAGCAGGAAGCAGAAAGATGGAGACTTGTTTGGAGGAAGAACCTAGTCCCAAAAGCAGCACATTTCCTATGGAGATGTATGTCCGGGGCGCTAGGTACGTTGGGCAGGTTGTATGACCGACATTGTCACCCTGATGGAAGGTGTAGTATTTGTGGGAGGGAGAAAGAAGATATTGGGCACATGCTTTTCAGGTGCCCGCAGGCGTGGGAGCTATGGAAAGAAAGCCCGCTAGAGGTGCAAGAAAAAATCCGAGAGGTGGGGGAGATGGACGTGGGATGCGGAATCAAGAGGCTCATTACACAGCAACGAGAAGATGCCAACCATGCCATGATTGCAGCCATGTGGACCATATGGACCAGGCAGAATTCCATTATATTCAAGGAGCAGCCGAAGCCACCCATTGTTATCCAGCGACAACTTCTAGCGCTGATCGTCGGCTACCAAAACGAGCAGCCTCGCATGGACGGCAGGACGGCAGACCAGGCGGCGAGATCCACATCTTGGGTGGTGCCAGAATCTGACATTATTAAACTCAATTGCGACGCTGCTGTACAAGTACAGAGACATGACGCTACGGGTTTAGTATGGCGTGATTCTGCAGGCCGTGTGCTACATGTTGCTGGTTGCAGGCGTCCCTCAAGCCAAAGAGTCGACCTCGCCGAAGCATGGGCTATACGAGAAGGAATCCTACAGTCCAAGGCTCACGATATACAGAACATTGTGGTGGAGGACACAATCATCCAGCTACTAAAGGCAAAAGTCAAAAGGCCGGACTTACTAGGCATCATTCTAGAAGACATCTATAGCTTAAGCACTTCTTTTCAGTCGATTAGTTTTTCTTTCTGTAAAAGACAGGCGAATGGACTAGCACACCTGCTAGCTCGTGAAGCCGTCAATAGAACTAGCTCGTTTTTCTTATCGTCGTCCTTTCCTCTCTTTGTAGCAAACTGGAATGAGCCACCTTTGAGCTCAGAGTAATAGAATGGTGCAGTTGACTTCAAAAAAAAAATGAATTTCCTTTCAAGGAATATAGAAATTTTGGCAACAAAAATTGTGTTGTCAAATGGAATATAGAAGTAATAGCCCTCGGTTCATTCATGGTATCCAAAAAAGAAATATTTATATGATCTGGATCCAATCTTTTTCAAAAAATTGTATCTTGACATAAGCTTTACATCTTTAAATTTTCATAAAAGATATATTGGGATATTTTCTTCCAAATATCATATGGTGTCATTTGAACCAAAATAGAAGGTACACGGTTAAGTGTAAACGTGTGAAGGTTTCAAGAGAATATACCCATAAGGGAGTTGGAAATTAGCTAATTTATCATTGATAGTACCATTTCCAACAAGGTATGATTTCTTCTTTCTGACTTTCCATCATATTGCAGTGTTCTAGGTGGAGTAAATAGTGATATAATACCAAGATATCTCAGAAGGGCCTCAAACTCTCAACTTAGATATTCTACACCATGATCAGGTCATGTCTTTTAATGTTCTTTCAAAGTTGTTCTTGTACTTCATTCATGAATTCCTTGAACTTTTCAAGATAATTTAAATTTTTTTTAAATAAGATACACATATCCATATCTACTGAAATTATCATTAAATGTGATGAATAATTGATATCCACATATAGAACACGTGTTAAATTTCTACATGCATCAGTATGTATGAGTCCAAACAAGACACTTTCCCTCTCATTTTAATCAATGATGGGTGTTTTTTCATCTTGCCAAATAAACAAGACTCACACAAATCTATTGATTCAAAATCAAATGAGTCCAACAACCATATTAATGGAGTCTAGAAATGCATTTCTCATTTATGTGACCTACATGATAGTGACAAAGGTAACTTTTTTTTACTCATCAAGTTTTAACTTCTTAGTATTTATGTAATACACACTTGTCCTAAGATCTGGTCAATAAGGACCATAAGACATTGAGGCATTGGCACATAATATCTCTTTTATTGAAATAGAAATTGGACCACTCTTTATTATAAATTCAAATTTGTTTTTGTCCAAACAAGATGCATATATAATGTTTTTATTCATGGTAGGTACATAAAGAAGTCCACAAACTCTATTACAAGTCCAATAGAAAGAGATAAAATATAGGTTCTTATAGTTGTGGCAGCAACTCTTGCTCCATTAGCAACTTGTAGATTCACCTATCCTTTTAGTAAGTATTTACTTCTTTTACAATCACACATATTAGAGCATTTTGTGAGATCCACAACTGGTATCTAATACCCAAGATGAAGAAGTAGATAAGTTTATCTTTACAACATTATATGTCTAAAGTGGAGATCTCTACACCCTCCTCCTTATTCTTTATTTCCTCAAGTAAAGAGGGTAACTTCTTTTCAATGTCCAACCTAGTGACAATTATAACAATCTACTCTCTTGCCTACTCCTCCACTAGCTTTAAGTGTAGAAGATGTGGCCTTTTGGATAGCTTTATAACTCTTCTTTCCTTTTCCCTTTCCCTTTGACTTACCCTTTCCTTTGTTGACGACCAACACAAAATTTGGCTTGTATTACTTCATTTGAGTCGTAGTAGTTATCAACATGCTAGGTAACTCTAACAACAGTCAAACAAAGTTATTCAGGTTTTAGTTCATGACAAAATGACTATAAGATTCTATAAATGATTGAAAGATTGCATTAGTGGACAACTCTTGGCCTAAGGGGAACCACAGTGTCTTTATTCTTCATCCTTAAGCAATAAACTTGAGTACATGGGGCCCAATTGGATCACCTTTAGTCTTATTGCAGTTAGATGGGGCCTTGGAGGCATCATACCTCTATTGCCTGACTTTTCTTGGAACATAGTCCTAAGATGTGTGGTCATATCTAGAGCTCTATGTTCTCGTTTCTTCTTAAGCTCATGATTCATGGAACATAGCATGAAGCACTTGATTTAAACAATGTCATTAGTATGTTTATGATAATCTTCCCTTTGTTCTCTAAGTGCATCAGGAGATGGTTCTTTAGGTTCTAGTGTTTCTTGGACATAGATCTTATGGTCATTAGTGAGAACAATTCTCAAGTGCTATACAAGTCATGGAAGTTATTCCAATGTTTCTTTTTAGGGACTGATCACAATGAAAAGTTGTAATGTGTGTTTACCAATACATCTATGAATAAGATATTTGCATGAGTTAACAATGTGAATTGAAAATTAACTTGATTTTATGATTTTAATTTGTACCTTAATTAATAAGTATCCCACTGTGTTGATCAAATTTATATCTCTCACTATTAATTTGAAATATGATAATGAGAAATGTTCTAATGAGCCAAGATCTATAATACAAACTGGTTAACCACTTACAATCTAAACATTTAGATAGGTAACAATTGCTAATTGCATCAAATGAAAATTTTGGATAGATGGTTGCACAACTCTATTTCATAAATCATCTTATGAAGTATGTGCCATCTTTTTTCTTTTATGTTCTTGATTATACTAAGATCACTATAGTTAAGTCAATCCCAAAGGTCAATACAATAGGCTATGTACCCTAATTTGGAACCCCTACATACTTTTTATGACACTTCCCCAAGATAGATGATGCAACATGCTCTATCATGACCACACTCGGTCAATCAAAGTTTTCATGTGTATTGCACATTGGAAGATATCTTAAACTAAATTAATTGAGGGATTTGATATTATATTCATATGTATCCAATCACTATTACATATACTTTGTTTTGCATATCATATACATCAACAATCATCAGAAGAGATAAAACATGGTATGGAAACTAGTACAACATCTAGAACCATCAAGAGTTCTAAACAAAAAACTAAAAGATCCTCATCTTCATTTAACCATAAAGCTGATTTTACATATATATCTAGTTGATCTACTAGTTAGACCAATCGATCGATTGGACACTCTATTGGGGAAGGTCTTTGGTTGTTGAAGTATTTGTCACTTCGTCTTCATCACAAACCCTCCAAAGATCTTCCTAGTTGGTGTGAGCTTCTGATCATGTCCTCCTCTCCACCATTGTCCATAGGTGATGTCATTGCATCATCCTAATATAACTACAATAACTAAAATTTACATGAATAAGTAGAGAGAGGGTCATGGCATACAAGACATATACATGTTACATTTTTAAATCACAACTAAAAACACTGATTAAATGTTTCATACCACAAACATTCACTACAACAACCTAGTTTTCATATCACATTAACCAAAGAAAATAATTTCAAAGGTACCATATTAGTTTATGTAATATAGATATATCATGTCATATATAATAGTTAGTGATTAACATGGATACATACCTCATGTGTTTTCAACTAGAACAATTTGTGGTTCAAAATCCAGGTTGGTATAGATGGCGTACAACATTGGATCAGATACCATTATATGATTTTTAGGGAAAGGGTGATGAATCTCTTAATTGTGTCTTCATATAGTGTCATTTCACCCATTATTCACATCTAGATGTTTCATAATGCAAGGTATTTTCTAAATAAACTCCATTATAATCAAATGCACTTATGGAGGTTTTTTGCATTATGGTCACTACTTGATGGAATGGAAGAAGATGGTTGAATCTAGGGTTTCCTCAGGCCTGGAGGAGCCCGAAAGGAGGCCAAAACCACTCCCAACCTACCTCAAGGGATCAAATAATGTACTGAAGCAATAAATTCCATGGATGACCAGGTTCAAAACCCAAATGCAAGGGAATGACTCCAAAACATATGTGCTACTAGAGAACAGTCGTTCTGGAAATGGCCCAATCACATATTATTTACAAACTTTCCATAAATTGATCTAGTTTGCCAAAACAGACATTTTATGCAAATTTTCTATATTGGGAGGTGATCACCATGTTTGTGCTACCACTTAACCCCACCTATTCTATCACTTGATCTCTCTATTTTACCCCACTTAACCCTAGACCCCCTCTAGAACCTATATAAGCCTTACAGGCGATTGGAGGTCAAAGGTTGGATCCCTTGGGCATTCATATAACTTACCTACCTCGCTCCACTCCCATTTCATCATCTTCCATCCATTCCATTTCATGTCATTCCACCTTAGACGAGGCAAATTCTCAAGTTTGACATTTTTGGAAAAGAACAGTTCAACCTATACACTGAGCTTCATGCTCCATTGGTGGGCTATTTGGGGGAATAAATGTGACTTTGATACCATGTTGGGGAATTATTATTGTAAACACTATCATTTTTTTGAGGAATTGTAAACACTATCATTTTGTTTTGAATTGTTATTCTTACGCTTCTATCTCATTTTACCATCTCTTTCTATGGTGATTGATGCTTGAAACCACCTAAGCATCAAATAATGTTGTATTTGTGACTATTTAAGGAAAACTATTAAGTCAAACTAGTGGATCCTTTGCTAGATACCCCTCTTCCTATATAACCATCTATTCTTCTATCACTTGGTGTATGATCTAAGTAGCTAGTAGTGCCTCACTTAGTGTGCCTGGATAAGAGCATGTGTATCTATTGGATGGAGTGTAAATGAGGTGAATTACTGACCGGCCTAAATCACACATCCAAAATGGAGCGGATCCAGAGAAGTCGGACCTTTAAGATTATAACCTGACACTCAAGACCCCACAACTATTATACGGGGTTCGATGTACTATTTGGGGTCGAACCACAGGGACAAGGTCGGTAATTGTTAAGTACATAGAGTTTTGCACTCTTGCACTCCAAAAAAACAGGTGGGTTAAAAAGGGTGTTCCCCAAGGAACGATGATGCTCCATCCAAAACAAAGAAAGGTGAAAGAAATAAAATAAAGTCAAGAGAAAAATGTTAACAAGAGGTAAGAAATAAAGGCATGAAAGAAACTTGGATCGGGTTTCACCTACTAAGGTCTCTCATCAACATGAAAAACTCACACCCCTTCGTATGCTCTTATCTGTTGAGTTTTAGGGGAGACAGAGAAGGCAGCGGAAACAAAAATTATCTCCTCCCAAACCCAGAAAAGGAATCGCATCAACGTCTATACAATAGAAAGGATGGTCTGTAGAGGCATACCTTGTCCCGAGACTTGCGCGATGACATTACATCACGGCTTGCGCGGTCTTTACCTCTGGTCTTGGATGGTGTCTGTGCAGCTCCTAGTCTTAGCGGGACTGTCGGAATTGACAGTTGTCCTCCGAGCGACAGAAATCTCCCACCTATGAAGTAGTCCACATGGACCACCTGGAACTCTGATCTCCTTGTCCCATAAGGAATCCGAAGGAGTCGCACCCTCCTATCAGCATACTAGTCATTGACACACTCTCCTACCACCAGTCGCTTCTACTAATCATTGACACACTCTCCTTCCACCAGTCACTTTTCTACAGTTGTCTTTCCATTGATGTGCCTCCCTTGTCGGGTAGCACTTGCTCGGGATCTCTCAGTTACCACAACCATAGAGAACGACAACTTTGCAAAGCAATTGGTGTTCTGAGTTGTTCTTGAGAAGCCCCCAATATCCCTATATATATAGGAGGGTCATGGGACAAGGTTCTCTACCCTGGGCAATGCGGGATTAAAGCAGGAGTAGAAGGGTTCAATATTTTCCACAAAACAACTAATCTACGTCAGTTGAACTGATCGGTTCACACCCTGAAACGATCATTTCGGGCCCTGAGCCGATCATTTAGGACCTGAGTCAATCGTATGGGGCTCTGAGCCGATCAGTTCGTGGTCCTGATCCAACTCAAATTGACTTTCATATTTGTTTCCGATTAATCAAATATTAATCCTTGTCCAAATAGAATTTGTACAAGTGAAACAAATTGTATTTGCAAAATACTCTTCTGACTTTCCAAACAATCTCGGTTGGTCACACGAATTGACCGGTTCAACAATTGATATGATCATTTCATGACACATGAGCTGATTGTCTCACCAGTTGAGCCGATCGGTTCACCAACCTGAGCCGATTGGTTCATACCATGAGCCGATTGGTTGGGGCAGCATACTATGCAAAATCAGTCAATTGCAATTCCAATCAATTCGATACTCCAATCAATTGGTTCAATACCTTGAACGCTGTGATACTGAGTTATCAATTGATTAAGTGTTTAATTGAACTACTAAACTCCTTTAGTAATCAATCTAAACATCATTTGTGAAAAAAATCCTCTTCCAGGTTAAATCCTATGTGTGTGACCCTGCAGGTCCATTTCACGTTGCCAGTGAAAGTCCATAACACTTATGACTTCACAAGCAAATAATGGTGCCTAGTCGCACATCAGTGATACCCAAGTGAAATAGAAAGTTGGAGAACAACTTTCAATCCTACAATTTGTGAATGGTGTTACAGTGATTGTATAATTCCTTTGTCGCTGATATCCCGAATGAAATCAAGGCATGGAACAGTCATCCTATCAACGTTCATTCATTTTCTTGATCTCAGAGTAGATTGGAGGAGATATGTATGACATCAATATCACATACTAATTCATAGATATGTGCGCACACCTATCTCAATCCTACTCATTAAGTGGCCATGGATATTAAACTCCCTTAGGAGGGACAAATCCTATATCTATCACTCACCCCTTAAAAGCCCCATGTGTCAAAGTCACCCAATCATCACCTTTATAACAATCCATGTTTCAGGACTGCATTTTGTGATGTCAAAGTGTACCCAATGACATGTGTTGAGTGTAGTGATTTCAGGTCAAAGAATCACACTCACCACCATCACTGTGAGAACTGAGTGTGACTACCATGTCATGGTTCCATGTGTCAAACTCACGGTGGGTCTGTCCGGTATACTTGTTCTCTAAAAAGTACCTATGTGTTTGGTTTGATATCTCCTTATCATGACTAACAAGATTTTGTCATCAACCAACACCACAATCTAGTCTTGTGTGTCATTCTTGTCAATCTACCTTCCACAATGACATCTGACTAGGGACATAATAAGAATGTACAAACTCTTACATCCGTATGATCTCATCGTTCAGGTCCTGAACCTGAAAGCATACGTCATTGAGTACTGTCATTCTCTAGACATTCAATCTGTTCTATCATTATCTGATATGACTGAACTAGAAAGAATTGGAAGCTTGCATTTGATGTTTATCAAATCAATCTTAATGTATCCCACCAATCATCCCATGATTGGCTCTCAGGGCACACATACCAACATACTCCCACTTGCACTGTGAGCCAATCACCCTTGAATCATATTCTTAGTGATTTTCAAACATGTCCCACATGTTACTATGCTCTAGTGCTTATGTAGTAAGTTATGGAAACACCTTACCAAAGTCAGTATTAACTGCATGTCTCTCATCTCTTCATTGTACATCACACATATGAGATGGAGTTGTCATAATATGTGATCTAGTATTCCTTTGCTAATCTTTAGCCACATTGCATGACCAAGCACTCCTAACTTGTCATCAATGACCAGAATAACTATAAGTTCATCTCATGAACTTCTAGATCCATATCGTATCCACTGCTATTCTCTAACACACAGATACTCGGCATTTCCTTTTAAAACGGCTTTATTGGAACGTTTCCATTTATCAACAAACATTCACTTTTATATATCTCATATATATTTTGCAATTAATTTTCTGTCCTTTTCAGAGGTTTGCATCAGTGTAACTCTTTACAGTGAACCCTTCCTTATTTCTATAGAACTAGTACTTATCAAGTACTTATCAAGTTCTTATGGTATTCCAGTAACCCTTACTGGAACTAGACAGACATCCAATCGTCATGTCATACATATGAGTTATCACGATGAGCACATCATATTGTCATGTCATACATACAAGATGATGAATGCATTTTATTCTTGTCATGTCCATGGGATGATTACATACATGATAGATCCATATATATTCTTAGTGTTCCCATTCTTCATAAGAATTGGATACTTGGCCTTGGGATACTAACTCCATGTAACATGGACAAGTTTTTCCCACTAAATTTGTGCACACTAAACCCTTCAGTATAGATTACCAATGTATGCTCTCTCTTTTCAAGTCAAGTGGTTTTCGAGAACTATCTCTATAGATCTCTATTCCTATCACATAGGAAACATCTCTATCTTCCTTAAAGATAACTTCCATAAAGAATTCCATTCTAAGAACATCTCATTTCACATCATCATGTGGAATGTGAATATGCTCCCACTAAATCACAGATCCCTTTCTTTATCTTTGACATATCAGTCAAACCCTTTGACTATATTATCAAAGTAAAGATCACAGTTCTGAGTTGCTTGTACTCAATCAATCACATTGATTAGTCCATTGTAACTTATAGACTTCATTTTCATTAATGGATTCATAAACCTTATAGGTTGTGTCACGTATACATCCTCATTTTATTCCTTATAGGAATGCAGTTTTAGTATCCATATGCCAAATCTCTTAGTCATTAAGTTGCAATCAACAAGCATCATCCTTCTTAAAATGTCATACATGTGTCTTAACATTTAAGACTCATTCACACTTATGGATTTCATTCCAATGAGTGCTACCATCAAGGTCACACCTTATGGTTCACATGGAAGTCATTTAGGATGTAATGGTCATAAACCATAACTCAAAATCTGGTTCCTCATATTCATCTAGATAGTTGACTCATCACATGACCAACTCATCATATAGATAATTGGGGTGTATCTGTCAAGGATATAAGAACTCGCAACTCCTTGTGATTCTTAATGGCCTTTATTAGTGTAGGGTATTCTTTATTTAAAAAGAAATTAGTTATTTGATAATCATCCTCTAACTCCTTAGAGTATGACTCCTTTTGATTTAGACATCACCATGCCTTAATCACGAGCTTACTATGATACACTATCATAATCACTCATAAGGATCTCAAACATTTGGTTCAAGTATTTTATTCATTGATCTCATCAAGAATTAGCACTTTACCAAATTTTCACTTTATCTATGATATTCTTGAACACTTCAAGATATTCATATTGGTATTTCTCTAAACACCATTTGAAGTACTAGCATTAAGTCCAATAGGTATGTAAATACATCACATGTATTATACCTAATAGGATAATCATTCTCCCACTACCATTAGTGAAGATTGATGTCTAAGAGGTTCATGTCTCTTACTAGTTCTCTAACCAAAAGAGTCTAGATTCATCCATCATATGGCAACTAGAAATGAATTTCTCATGATTTATGCCAATTTGATTGTTTGAGTTATCAATAACTTTTAGGTATCATTTTATCTTATGCATACTAAGTAACACAAGATAAACAAGGCATTGCCACATAGATCATATCTTTGAAACATCAACTATATTGATAGCCATCTTGTCACTACAAGATGCAATAATAAAGTGTTTCTATTGGCAAATTGAAATAGCACTTCTCAACTCTATTTCGTGCCCTTTAGGCTGAAATAAACTGAAAGGTACACCTATCTATGGCAGCAACACTTGCTCTAATGATGGGTACTCCTTTCTTGGTCCTTTCATAAAGGCTATCACTTCTTTGTAGATCTTACATATCATATATGTCAGATCTTTATCTTGGTATCATATACCTCAGAAATAGTTCATTTCATGATACCTTAGGTGGAGATCTCCATCCCCTCCTTTCGTCTTCTTTTATTCTTCCAGATATAGAGGGCAATTTCCTCATTCACCCTCCCATGTGCCTTGAGGATGAAGACGGCTTGGATTGTTGGCTAGCATCAGAACACTTCTTAGCTTTGCCCTTGTCCTTGCCTTTAAGACTTACCCCTCATCGATCAAAGATTAGGGTTTTGTCTTTCTTCATCTTTGCCTCTACTGTCCTCAACATGTTCAACAACTTTGTCAATGCTTGTCAAAGTTGTTCATGTCATAGTTCATCATGAACTGTATGATTCTCACAACATTTGCAGTATCATACCAGTAGCCAACTCTTAGCTCAGAGGGAATCCTTCTTAGTCAGGTTTTTCCACATACCCAATCACATTGAGTGTGTGAATACCTTACTGGATCTCCTTCTTTCATGACATACTAGGACAGTGTCTTAGAGACATCATATGTCTCATGTTGTCTCTGCAACTCATAGTTCAAAGAGCACAACATCAAGCACTCCACATCAATGGCATCCTCAGTATGCTTCCATAAGCATACTTTCATCCATTGGTGTGGTGGGATCGAGTTCATCTGGTCCTGGTATAACTAGGACTTAGAGCTTTCGCTCTTTGATTGAGAACACTTCTCAATGTTCTAACCAGTCGTGGAAATAATTCCCATTTAATTTGTTGGTCTTAAGGACCAATCACAAATAAAGTGATTATTGTTGATTAACCATTTATTGTACAAAAGGAAATATATGCAATTTAGTCCAAAAATTCTTTTTTGACTTGATTGATTTGAAAAAGTTTTACGATATAATTAGGTCTTTAATTAATTATCGTTCCCACTATTTTTGTTCAAATTGAAAGCCCCCACCATCAATTCAGAAGATTGTAGTGCACAATCTTCTAGTGGGTCAAGATCCATATTTCACCAAGTCATGAGTCAGCTTTGGCTGATCGCCCACAATCTTGACTATTTAGGTAGGCCATCATGTCAATTGCATCATATGCAACTCTTAATGAATGAACATGCACAACACCTTGCCATGAACATTCCGTGCCTCTAGGCTTAGACGCTCTAAGAATCACCAGTTAAGTCTAACCCAAAATCTGACACGGTAATCATGCACCCTGCTTTGGTGGAACCTACATGTTTACCCTTCACACTTCCATGAGATAGATGGCGCACCACGCTTTGGCGTAACCTACGCTTGGTTTATCAAGTTTTTCATGTGTGCCGCTAATGGAAGGCGTAAAAGACTTAATATTTAGATGAGGTATTTGGTTTTTATAGGTACATATACATATCCAATCACCACAATACATAGTATGTATCATATACATGCTATATCCCACAGAAAACATGTGAAATGATAAAAACGATGATTATGGCCATCCTAATGTGATTCCTCAAGCCAAGAGGAATCACGGTCATCTAGGTCCATATCACATGCAACATGTACAAGATGAACTCTATGCTTTTCCGTTCTGGGTTTGATCAACTCATCTTCATGATTGATCAGCTCACCATCAGGCCGGTCGGTTGGGTGCCACCAGTTGATCGAATGGAACCTCCAGCCGATCGGTTCACTGGTCATCATGAATCTCCTCAGGTCGCCACCCGCTCATCTCACTTCCGTGAACCAGTCATCTAGAATGCTAACCGATCGGTTCATGCCTTGAATCGATCGTCTCAGTCATCGTCAGAAGTCCTCCGTTCTTTGACATAACATGAAATAAAAGATCTATCCTATTTTACATTTGAATTGGGAAACCCCGAGTTATATTCAGGGGGAGCAAAGGTAGGAAAGAAATCTTGAGTTATCTCGAGTTACATCAGGAATAAGAGATAGAGAATCGATGCGCAGACCGAGATGCAAGCAGCCACATTCAACCAAGCACACATACATAGGGTTTATTGGCCATAACCACACTATACATCCACCACAAAACTCATTTAAGGGTGACGCGTATCGAGTGCATTCATATTACATATCATATATGTATATTGGGATTTGTGGATTTAGGATTGGACATGCATAAAGCCAATTTTATTTGCATCGTATGAAATAAATAAAGGTGACAAACCAAAGTCGATCACATCGATAATCCTAAAGTATAGAGAAGTTGACGTGGCTCTGATACCACTATTGGGTTTTAGGGGAGACAGAGAAGGTAGCGGAAACAAAAATTATCTCCTCACAAACCTAGAAAAATAATCGTGTCAATGTCTATACAATAGGAATGACGGTTTGTAGCGGCATACCTTGTCTCGAGGCTTGCTCGGTGACGTTACCTCACGGCTTGTGCGGTCTTCACCTCCAATCTTGGACGGTGTCTGTGCAGCTCCTGGTCTCACCGGGACTGTCAGGATTGACAGTTGTCCTTCGAGCAGCAGAAATCTCCCGCCTCTGAAGTAGTCCACACAGACCACCTGGAACTCCGATCTCCTTGTCCAACAAGGAATCGGAAGGAGTCGCACCCTCCTATCGGCGTACTAGTCACTGACACACTCTCCTACCACCAGTCACTTTTCTGCAGTTGTCTTTCCCTTGATGTGCCTCCCTTGTCGGGTAGCACTTGCTCAGGCTCTCTCAGTTACGACAACCATAGAGAACGACAACTTTGCAGAGCAACTGGTGTTCTGAGTTGTTCTTGAGAAGCCCCCAATACCCCTATATATAGGAGGGTCATGGGGCAAGGTTCTCTACCCTGGGCAATGCAGGATTAAAGCAGGAGTAGAAGGGTTCAAGATTTTCCACAAAACAACCAATTTGCGCCAGCTGAACCGATCGGTTCACACCCTAAAACGATCATTTCGGGCCCTGAGCCGATCGCTTGGGACCTGAACTGATCGTCTGG
The DNA here is from genome assembly GCA_963693085.1 of Alisma plantago-aquatica. Taxonomy (NCBI): domain Eukaryota; kingdom Viridiplantae; phylum Streptophyta; class Magnoliopsida; order Alismatales; family Alismataceae; genus Alisma; species Alisma plantago-aquatica. Next base: position 1,706,452,454 of record OY856409.1, on the reverse strand, counting down.
GGCTCTGAGATGATCAGTTTGTGGTCTTGATCCAACTCAAATTGACTTTCATATTTGTTTCCGATTAATCAAATATTAATCCTTGTCCAAATTGAATTTGTACAAGTGAAACAAATTGTATTTGCAAAATAGTCTTTTGACTTTCCAAACGATCTCGGTTGGTCACATGAATCGACTGGTTCAACGATTGAGCTGATCATTTCATGACACATGAGCTGATCGTCTCACCTGTTGAGTTGATCTGTTCACCAACCTGAGCCGATCGGTTGGGGCAGCAGACTATGCAAAATCAGTCAATTGTAGTTCCAATCAATCTGATACTCCAATCAATTGGTCCAACACCTTGAACGCTATGATATTGAGTTATCAATTGATTAATTGTTTAATTGAACTACTAAACTCCTTTAGTAATCAATCTAAACATCATTTGTGGAAAAAATCCTCTTCCAAGTTAAATCCTATGTGTGTGACCTTGCAGGTCCATTTCACGTTGGCAGTGAAAGTCCATAACACTTATGACTTCACAAGCAAAGAGCAGTGCCTAGTCACACATCAGTGCTACCCAAGTGAAATAGAAAGTTGGAGAACAACTTTCAATCCTACAATCCGTGAATGGTGTTACAGCGAATGTATAATTCCTTTGTCACTGATATCCTGAATGAACTCAAGGCATGGAACAATCATCTTGTCAATGTTCATTCACTTTCTTGATCTCAGAGTAGATTGGAGGAGATATGTATGACATCAATATCACATACTGATTCATACATGCATGTGCATGCCTATCTCAATCCTACTCATCAAGTGGCCATGGATATCAAACTCCCTCGGGAGGGACAAATCCCATATCTATCACTCACCCCTCAAAAGCCCCATGTATCAAAGCTACCCAATCATCACCTTTATAACAAACCATGTTTCAGGACTGTGTTTGATGATGTCAAAGTGTACCCAATGACATGTGTTGAGTGTAGTGATTTTAGGTCAAAGAATCACACTCACCACCATCACTATGAGAACTGACTGTGACTAACATGTCATGGTTCCATGTGTCAAACTCACGGTGGGAATGTCCGGTATACTTGTTCTCTAACAAGTACATATGTGTTTGGTTTGATATCTCCATATCATGACTAATGAGATTCTGTCATCAACCAACACCACAATCTATTCTTGTGTGTCATTGTTGTCTATCTACCTTTCATAATTACATCCTACTAGGGACATAATAAGAATGTACAAACTCTTAGCATCCGTATGATCTCATCGTTTAGGTCCTGAACCTGAAAGCATACATCATTGAGTACTGTCATTCTCTAGACATTCAATCTGTTCTATCATTATCTCATATGACTGAACCAGCAAGAATTGGAAGCTTTCCTTTGATGTTTATCAAATCAATCTTAATGTATCCCACCAATCATCCCATGATTGGATCTCAGGGCACACATACCAACATTATCAAGATTACAAGCAATCATCAAAATGTCCATTCCCTCCTCTCTCAATGTTAGGATAGATCTAGGTTCTAAGGTAGTCTCTCTCTCTCTCGAGACAACGGTCCAACAACCAAAAAGCAAACCATATGACTGTTAGCTTTAGCATTCCAACACTTTCATGCATTCATACTACTCCATAGCATTAGATAAGGTTGGTACTATTCTTTCAAAGTACCAACAATCAAACATCACCAGATGGTAGCTAAGCATACAAGTGAGGCATTAAAAAGAAGAGTATGGAGATAATTATGATAAGAGAATATATATATTCAAAGGGGAGAAAGAATATACATGTTGGGAGAGCCTTAGTGGCTACTCCCAACCCAAGTTAGATGTTTAGCCACACATGTTGACGGGAAGCATAATGGTGTCACAAAATGATAGATACATCAATAACCATGAAGAGGGAGAGTACAATGTGATGAAGATGATAGATCTAGATAGAGAGAGAAGATGGTGATACACCATTGTACCTCTTCAATCAAGATCTAGAATGGGCAATGTGGCAGTGGCTTCTTCCTTTGAAGAAGAGGGTGATCAATCTTCTCTCTCCTCCGACTTCTGTCTTCAAAGATCTAAGACTAATGGTATGGATGTGACTCTGGATTTTGGCAGCACTTTGTGATTCTTGATGATCTTGTGATTTGACCAGTTGAGGTGGGGGTCTATTTATAGACGTTGCCCAGCGACTTAACCTCTGGGCTACGATTGCGGTATGGCATCGATTGCGCCATGGCCTCGGTCACAACCTCCATCATGGTCACGGTGTGTCGTGGATGAGGGGGAGCCTCGGTCGCGGTATGGTCTCGACCGTGGGGTGTTGCCATGGTAGAGGGTTGCGGTCGCTGTGTGAAGTGATGATAATGGAGGCCTCAACTGTGATAGGATCCTTAGTGGACTATACAGCCGCGGTTGTGGTCTTGACTGTAACCATATCTTGGCATGACCCTACAAAAGTGAAAGATGTGTGAAATTGAGATTTTTGACATTAAGGCATTAAGATAAGTAGAGAAATCTATAAAAGGTATGCTAGGGGAGGCATAAATCATACGCAAAAAGTACACAAAAATGAGATGTTATCAACTCCCCCAAACTTAGGATCGAGCATGTCCTCAGGCAAATGGTAGGCCCGAAATCATAGAGAGATGAGCTATGGGTAACAAAAAAATTTAGAAATCCTACCATTACATAATTGTCTCATTCTTGTGGCAAAATTTTTGTAGTATGTCCATTTGAATCCTAAGGTTCTATTTCCTTCCTTTCGTATCTAGAGTTGCATGACTTTGAATCCTTTACAATGCCTTTTTATAGTAAAGGGCTCTCCGTCTCAATGACTTTCCCCTTCATGTGCAAGGTTGCTAGCCATATTTGTACAACATCCCCTTGAGGGGTAGCATGCACACCATTCCTTTATTTTAGTTGGCCCTATGCTAATGTGCTCAGGTAGGTTTCGGGCTTCAAATGTTTTCCTACTCTCCTCAATTTCCCTCACCCACAAGCTGTCGCAAGGACAGTGTTGCCCCAAGGGCTCCTGACATTAAGTCAGGTGGTTGCGTGAGGGTAGCTTGGGAGTGTAGGTGGATATATTTGGCTTCAGGGCGCCACTTACGGGCACGACATATCTGCATTCATGAGTGTAGTAATACACCGACCGTGTGGGATCCTTCAATGTCTTTTGGGCACAACTCTCAATATTTTTTTTCTTTTTGGCTTTTCATCTGTCTTCACATGTTTGGGTGAGGGGTTTTTACATGATTTTCTGGGGGTCCAAGCCTCTTTTCATCCTAAAGCGGGGATAATTAAACATGAAAGGGGTAGTTGTTTCCTTCTTGAGGGAGGTGAGGATTTTATAGCTAGAACCGTCAGGTTAGGATGACCGGTCAGGAGTATGGCTTGGTAAAGTCCTCCAGTTTCTAGGGATTCCATAGACTTAGGATTGTTCCACACATAATGTTTTGCCATAAATGGGATAAAACCATATTGTTGTTCTTCTTGTTTTTACTATTATGTGTATTAGTCGCTCATTTGTGCCTCTCTAGAAACGATTACGCTATAGCATTCCACAGGGGGACTGACAAGTCCAAGAAATGGCTAAGCAAAACTGCAACTTATAGCAAAATTTCTAAAAGTAAATTTTTAGAAGAAAAAAAATTCTCATACTTGATTGTAGCATAAATGAGAATATGTACAAGTAAATTTTTGAAATTTTGGAAATTTTGGGTGATAAAATTGTACCTCTCATGCCCATTTATAACCCCTCCCCCAAACTTATCATTCACCCCGACTTGGGGTGTCAAAATTGGAGTTGGATGTATAAATGGGCTTTCTTTATTGCTGCTAGTTGTTTGTGGTCGCCCACTTTGACTCGAGGAGCATGATGGCATATACTTTGCATAGTGGATGGTATTATTCATGTTGCATGCCCTCCACCTTCATATTCATTGTAGCTAGGGCGATCATCCAGGACAGACAATAGAAGTCTCAATCATTTGACAATGGTATTTTTTGAGGGCTTCTATGGAAGAACTGCGTCTTCTTGAATTCTTTTCCTTCCTTATGCTTATACCCTTTTCCATGGTTTTTGAAATTTCTACAACTGCTTCGGCGCATGTGACTGCCTTCTCTTCTGTAGGTGTCTGTGCAGTAGTCATGTTTGTTCTTTTATTGAGTGCAAAGGCTACATCTGATTTGTTGTAGAGAACTGTAGTCCTAGCTATAATAATGAATACTAGCAGAGTCCAATGACTATCATGTAGAATGGGCAAGAATATATAATATGGAAGAGATATCTCTAGGCTTTACAGTAGGCAGTCTTTTTTGCCTGACCTTTTATCCTTTAAGATGTCATCTACTAAGAGTAAGTAGGTCATATGCATGTTCGACATGTTGTCATTCAGCAGTGCTTGGTTGGCTGACATAGTGTTGACTGAAAGGTACCCTTATGTTTTCAAAGTATCTTAGATGTCTTCCTTTAGCACACCAATGCCATCCCTTTTGAAGATTGCCTCTTTCATGGTGTCACCTTCCCGCAAGCATTTCATATCAGCTATAGGGATTCTAATGACAAGCTTTCACAGCTCCACCTATCAAAATCCTTGAAGGTGGGCACTATTTCTACTACTGCCCATCTTGTTTTATCTCTAGCATATCCTCTTCCTCTATCACCCCTTCTTTGGGCTCATGAGCTAGAGGTTGTTCTTTGTTTGTTTCTTCTATGGGAGCGTGTTCTGGCTTGCTCTCAGTTTGTTCTCTGCTTTGTTAGGAATGTCGGCCGCCCATCCTTCCTTCCAAGTAGATTCTCTAGTAGGTTCTTTTGGATCAACCCATAGGGTTATAAGTCTTTCCCTCTAGGTTTTCTAGAGGTATTTCTTGGTGAAGTCGACGTGGTACTGCATCTGAAGGCATCGTCAGGTCATTGAAGAAGCGGCGATCATAGATAACTTCCATTGCATAGACACCACATAACCCATGTAGATCTTCTATACAGAGGTCTTCCAGTGGGATTACCTTATTCATTGCTTCCATCATCTTGAGTACTATGAAGGTGCAATCCCCTATTCCAACCTTTTCTTGAGGGACATTTTTATAGATAGAGAACTGCTTCCACATCCCTTTGTGTCAATTGTCCGCCATCTGTATAGCCCTATACAAATGTAGTGGCACCTTTAAGATATCCCTTGCCTCCTTGTTTTTGTATATTAGGGACGTGTTGTCCAAATCAAGTGTGCAGCAAATGAACATTGTTGTACATCTTTCATATAGCTTAACGACAATTAGTTCCCAATGCTTTACAGTCCTTATAGGAAGGACTACAAATTTCATCTCCTCTCTGCTCACTGCACATTGTAGTTCTTTTACATCAGTAGCTTTGTCATTTTTATCAAACAGTTGACCTGCTAGATGTGTGGTGTCGTTGAATACAGGTTGCATTTTGTCAGGATGTAGAATTCTTCAAGTAGAGTTTCACAGAGTACTTTGAATAGCTTCTTGTGTACTCATGTTCTTTTTAGAAAGATCCCTCTAAAATGGTCCCTGTTAAGCGACCTTCCTTTGTTGTGGTAGAGAATATTAGTGCCTAGAAGGTTGTCGTTGAGTACGTCTGCTAAGATATGGACATATCTGCATGTAATTCTGGATAATGAGGTCATGTCCATGCCCACCATCTTGTAGGGTAGAGGAGGAGCAACACCTAATGGTACATCATGAACTGGTGTGCTCTGCTTTCTGACCATCTCATCAGTGAACAAAGAGGCAAGTCTGCCTTCTTCATCTTCTAAGGTACCATCTTCTGCTATCTGCATTGTTGGGGGTTGTACCTCTGTAGCGAGAAGATGTATCTTGGTATCCAATGGTGCTTGATTTGTCGCTTTACTTTCATTGTTTGTGGATATCTCAGCAGTTAAGTCTTCTATGGGATTGTTCCCTTCTAATGGCTGCTCAAATTCTACTAAATTGAGTGTGGCTAACGTTGTAGCCATATTTTCATAATAGACTGGATCATTATGCTCGTACTGCACCAGGTCTTATAGAAAATCATTGTAGATATCCATTCGGAATGTCATGTCATCCAAGAACTTGTTGAGATCTCTTATTTCTTATGATGTGAGATCTTCTATGGCAGTGCTTTTGTCCCTGGCAATGACGATTAGTTTAGGTTCCTCAGATGCATCCTTGTCCTCTTCTAGGTTATTGTTCAAGTCAAACATTCTTGATAGGGCATTTGTTTTCTTTGTCTCAGCGTCTTGATGAGATTCTGACTATTGCGGTGCTTCTTTTACAGGAGGTTTGAAACATCCCAGGATTTGAGGCCTCAGATAAGTTGATCTTAAAAGGAATGATTGGACTACCCATATCACTAAGGTACACCTCCTTTTTCGGGAGCCCATCACTAAGAACTCCATAGTTAAGTGTGCTCTACTTAGAGTAGTACTGGGATGGTGACCTGTCGGGAAGTTGATCCTGGCATGCGCGTGAGTGAGGTCAAAGCGCGCAGTTAAGGCTAGTGGTGGTCTGTGGGGCCAGTCGTCATTCTTGAAACTCTACTAGAGCCTCGGGTAGTGGACCCGGGCATTACAAATGGTATCAGAGCCAATTCCCCTCCAGTAGGTGGGGCCCACATGGACATGGCATGCCAGTCTTGAGTCGTGCGGTCCAGGCATGTAGGAAAGGGCTTTCCATGGTTGACGTAGCCACCCTTGAACTGGTATTCTGTGATTGGGAGTTGGGTGTCCATGGGCCAGTGTGGGTCTACACTAAAATGGGGAAGAGATTATGAGGCCTTATAGTTGAGCCTTGATGAGGACATCAAGAGTCTAAGTGGGGGAGATTGTAACATCCTAGGATTTGAGGCCTCAGATAAGTTGAACTTAAAAGGAATGATTGGACTATCAATATCACCAAGGTCCACCTCCTTTTCCGGGAGCCCATCACTAAGAACTCCATAGTTAAGCGTGCTCATCTTGGAGTAGTACTGGGATGGGTGACCTGTCGGGAAGTTGATCCTGGCATGCGCATGAGTGAGGTCAAAGCACACAGTTGAGGCTAGTGGTGGTATGTGGGGACAGTCATCATTCTTGAAACTCTACTAGAGCCTCGGGCAGTGGGCCCGAGCGTTACAAATACTGTAACGTCCCCAGATTTTGTTGTCTCGAGACTTAGAAGACCCGAGAGGATGAATCCGAAAACGTTAACTAATTGTTTCAAAGAGCGATGCGAAAGCACAATACACATACATGAATATACAACCATAACATACTCAACATTCAACGTGTATATTTATACAGCATGAATTATTACACAATGATTTACAATTACATATTGAAAGAGAATTTTACACAAGTCTAAACATGTATGCTAACTAGGATCCTAGACAATAGGTAACCTAAACAACTTGCTCACACCCTATTCTTTTTCTCCCATGCTATCTCTGAACCTAAAACATATGTGAAACAAATGAATCAACAAAAGTTGGTACGTGGTAAAAGATACACTAGTAAGGTTGCATAAAGGAAAATACTTGAAGAAGGAAGAAAGAGAGAAAAACCATTTCTTAAGGAAAAAACAAGTAAACATCCTTTTTATTACATTTATTTGATGTGGTTGTACTACACTTATCTGCACTTGGCTTACATCCAGTATGGGCAAAAATTATATCATCATACATCTAACATGGGCCAAAGCATCATACATCCAAGTTAGGCAACATACATCCATACTGGGCTAGGTGCACTAGTAGCTACAACCCATCCATATCCTTTTATGTTATATTAGATTTTGGCGAAGTATAACTCATAATAGTTCAACCAAGCAATGAATATCCAAATAATAGCATTCATGATATTACATATCATAAGCAACCAAGAAATCTAGTCTTATACTTATAAGACCACGTACCTGAGTTTAGATATTCATGACTTATCCTTGATTATCTACATATCTTGTCATCACCTGAGTAATAACAATTAATTTTCATTAATACAACATTCAACATTATTATAGTTAATTAGGTCCAAAGTTAGGGTTTAGACAAACCTAGGTCCAACTAATCCAAAACATGTTTCTGTTAATTTTCTACTGATCAAGAGATTATAATAAGAGTCTGGTCTGATTTTCATATTTTTCTGATGACTGGTCTATTTTCTAGAATTAAAAAGAGGTTAGAAGCACTTATTTACATTTTAATACCAAAAGTCCTAATATCAGGCAAGACAGTTCTAAACAGGGTCAAAATATGGTATATAATGACTTTTATCTTTGACATAAATTTTTGGAGATTTTATGTCGACCATATATCATTTATTACATTTAATATACTCTAAAAGAAGCTTCAACTTATTATTAAAAAACCTTAGAAATTACTACTTCAAATATGGCTTATGATAAAGGGTGTATTTTTCTGAGTCCAGAGGTATTTTTGAAGAATTTATTGGACACTCGAGCTATTTTTGATGATATTTCCAAATTTTGGTCTGATTCTGAGAAATTAAGAAGGATTTTACCTTGATGGGTGATAGCCGGATCCTTGGTTGGATCTTTCAAGGCCTCGACCCAGATACCTGCCTTATCCAGTTCTCTCTTCCATGTGACAACAGTGTTCTCGCATCTTCCCCGTCTTTTGTAGGTGCGCACACATATTTCTCCCTACCGCCATGGAAAGGCAAGACATCACAAGGTCGACTCCTCCTCGCAGTCTGGAACATATGGATTCCTTTTCATGGGATCCCGATATCACATGCGGCCGCTCCAACACCAGCAAAGAGGAGTCATCCAAAGTATTTGCTTTCCTATTGGGTGCTGCCACAAGCATCAGCTTCAGCAGGCTCCGTCTTAGACTCCAGAGCGGTGACCAGGGGGGTCCTGGTTGTAGATCGACGTCCTTTGTGGAGACAGGGATGCATAGTCAGTTTATGCAGGGGAGATCTGTGGCTCTACTACTATCACTGTGATGGATGGCCTTGGGCACGTTGAAGTTGCAATCTTGTGGCCTCTCTACCGGGGGCTAATTGCTGGAGAAGATCCTCCTCCTTTGTCTGCACCCCATCCTAGTAAGAGGTGAAAGGGGACGTGGTAGCAGATTGCATGTTTTGTGATCTGTGTTGGACAAAGGAGTTGTGACTATGGATTACCAGAGGAATATGCCTCCCCATTGTACGGCTTGGTGAGAGTCAGATTCATTGGAACCTCTACGTACTGTCGGTGGCCCTCCATTCTAGATAGGTCAGGGAGGTGAGAAGCAGCAATTTCTCCATCTCTAGGGTTGGCTACCGCTAGAAGCAATGGTGAAAGGAGAAGGAAGAGGAGGTCGGGGAGAAGGGATAAGGGAGACAAGTTCAAGGGTGATGATCTCCCTCACATTACCTTCATATTTTGCAAGCCAGGTCTCAGGGGTGTTGGTTGGATTCTGGTGGCACGGTGGATCCAAAGATCTCGCTTAATCCTCTAATAGCCTCCTTGTTACACCTCATGACTTGGTCTCCTAGACACTAGTTTCTCCGCTTGAAATGGAGGTAGGTGACAATCATCAACTCATTGGATCTATACCCAGGTCACGAAGATGCCACCTCACCTAGCCAAGTCACAAATATTAGAGTCGCATCCATTTGTTAGTGAGTTGGTTGTGTGATAAATAAATCAAACCTAGGTCTAAATCATTTAAACCTTATTCATTTAATCAAATCTCAATCATCAATATCTCTTAGGTGGATCATTCAATGTTTATGAAACTTTCAACTATCCTTTCATTATCAATTGTTCTTTCTATATGCCTAGTTTGATCCACAAATGATGTTAATTAATCGTTAAAATAAATTCCTCGAAAGGATCCTTCCTCCCATCAAGAAGATCACTAACTGGATGTTTTGTCTCAGAAATACTATGTTGATTAATAAAGGCTGAATTGGATTTAGTTAGGCATCACAGTCCTCTATCATATCTCAAATAAACTTATTTGGGTGAAGCTATCCATAACTGGGTTACCCATTCCTCAATTTGATAGTTTTTGTCTATAGAGCATGCATGGTCCTCCAATACCTTATTATATATAAACCCCAAAATCAAGGTCATCACATTCACCCCATCTTATATGGAATTTCGTCCTCAAAATTCAACTAAACATACTATTTGGGAGTTCAAGGAGTTGGTAATACTTTTAGGACACCACTTCTAAAAGACAAGTCTATCATGGTTTGTAAGGGACCCTAAGTTGTCATCTTAGGGTTTAGAGCATCTAGGGTGTACCCACCCCCAGCTTATATAGGTGGAAGCATCATAAAAAACAGTTATAGCATCACTTAGTGTCTTAGTCATCACATAACATTATGATATCTTAGGGTTACATCACCACTAAGGTTACATGTTTTGTTCATACTTTTAATGTTTAGGAGGAATTCGTTTATATGCCATGATATTCAGATCGTTCAAATCTAATATCATTAATATGTTTTATGATCAACATCTTACAATGATTTCAGCATTAGAAGAGATTAATCTTCATCCTTGATATTAGGATTTTTCTACATAATAAGGGCTTACGTAACATGCTTGACCATTAGGGTTTCACCCTGTGGTGTGATATTCATACTCAACTTAGAAGCATACATTGAGAAGGATCAAAGTTATGAACTATATTTCTGATCATATATCCTATGATCCAAAAATATCTTTATATCAAGTTCATGAGTTCAACATTTTATGTCTTGCATGTATTATGTGAAGGGAAAAAGAGAATATACTAAGTTTATCACATGATCTCAGCATCATATCTTTCATGTTTCATATGAAGGGGAAGAGAATACTTTAAAATCAACTTATCATGATTTCAATCTTGGGTGCTACATGTATGATATAGGGGGGAAATATATAATAGGTCAAGCTTATATGAGTGACTCCTCATATATAAATCATCTATATAGCTCAAGTGAGGTTTCTATCATCATATATTAAGAAAGAGAAGAAGAAGGGAGAACATGTATTTTGAGTATCTTTTGCACAAAGCATCACACTATCATAACTAGAGTTCATATATTACCTCACTTGCAACTAATGATGAGATTCACAAAATATGTCACTCCAGCTAGGACCTAACTCAGCCAAAGGATTCACTTCTCAGCCAAAGGATTCACTACGAAAAATATGGTCTTTAACTACAAAAAAAATTGTAGCGAAAACCCCAAAATTTGTAGCTAAAATCTTTGGCTACATTTATCCTTACATTTATAATATATAGTTAATACTCGTGTAGCTAATTGTTTAGGCTACATTTTTAAAGTTGTAGTTAGTTATTCCTCTCGCTACAAATTCATATGTAACCCTAATTGTAGGTAAAAATGTCCTTACACATAAACATGTAGCTTCAATTGTAGCCAAATGTATGACTACAATTCAATTTGTACCTATGATATGTAGGGAGAGATGACATTGGTTACAATTTGTATTTGTAGTTCATGTATAGCAAAAATTAGCACTTTCTACACATGTAATTATAGCTAGTGTGTAGTGAAAGACACCATGTACTATACATACATATGTAGTGAGAGACATTATGTAACCATTCATTCGCTTGCCAATATAGAGTGGTTTTCAATAAGAAAACAGATGAATGTTAATCAAGATCGAGTTGTGCTTACAATGTCACCAATGATACTTTTATTTATATTTGAACAATGAGTACACATGGGGAGGACATTAACCTGGCCCCTGTTTTACAATATGCATGGAAAAAAGATACATGTATACAGTATCTTCTTCTGACTACATCTATCCACTGCAGACTACAAAGCACAATATAAAGAGGGCTCATCTCCCTTAGTTCCTCCACCTAATTCAAAGTGAGTTTAACAGCCCTATGAATCTCATCTTATAACCTATTTCTTCATTTGACAATTCCTTCGCATCATCGGCTGCAGACAACTTTTTCCCAGGATTATCCTTTATTTCAGTCTCCTGATCTCATTGCTTAGAACGTAAGGCTTCATACACTCGAATGTTGTTCACAATTCTTTCAAGTTTGGCTCACTGTGAAACAGAAGCATCCACATCCTTGTTTCTTTCCATATCAGTTTCATTCTTATTGCCCGCCAACCGTTGTTCAACTAGAGTATCAATGAAAAATGGAAGTGAACTAGGATGCACTGTTATCACATTTCCAACCCTCACGAGGAACGGTTTGTACATTTTCCCATCTTTCCCATAAAGACCATTATTAACTCTGGATACTAGTTCATCTACAGCAGCATTTGACTATGCACAGATAAGAATCCTTCCTCTTGAAGGATTACTAGATTTAGAGTCAACTCCTAGCTTATCATATGTCATCTGTTTAGCAACTGCAGCATCTTGCCAAGCTCTTGCAATTGCAGTAGCTTGGCAAACTCGAGCTTTATACTGAGAAAATGTGGTACCATCAGAGCTTGAAGTTTTATGTTGTACCTTTGAATCAGATATGCTGCCAGATAAGCCTAAGGAAAGCAATGCACTCACAATAGCAACAATAGTACTGGTTTTCCCAGTGCCTGCAATCAGAAGGAAACACTCAGCATATAACCTGAAAGAAACTACAATGAAGTAAATTGAAGATTTAGTATTTAACAGCACCTGGTGGGCCTTGAATGAGTGCCAGGTCAAATGCTTTGTTAGGTGTTTTATTTCTAATAGAACCACTAATAGCTTGTAGCTAACTATAGTTGAATCAAGATTCAAGTGCTCTTTGCATAGGCTGTGATAACCTAGATAAGTCAGGTTTTCCAAGAACCTTGTAAGATATATATCTCATAGTTTACTAAAATATAATTTAGATATGAAAAACGATAATTTTGACTGATCTGACAAGTGAAAGGCAGGAATATACATCAGTGATCGTGATTTAGATATTAGAAACAACCTACCATAATGCATTTTGTTCCATATGACTTCAGAAGTTGAAGAGGTATCAGTGTTGCTGGCTCAAGAGCCTGCGAAGTATGGCCATTGAAAATTAAGATACTTGATGGACTGATGCCAAGATATAAGTCAATGCAATGAGGAAAATAGAAACAAAGTGTACCTGAGCTGCTTCATCAATTACAACTGCATCAAAAAAAAATGTTCTGAAGGGCTTCCAAATTTAGAATTTGATGCATAATCATATAAAATAGCATAAATATCACCGCCACAGCCACTGAGAGTCGTAACAACTATCTCAGCAAACAAAGCTTACTCCCCAGTTAGCTGCTGCCATAGCTGCATCACAAGAGACCCATGCTGCTTGTAATGAGTCTCAGATTGAGGTAGAGAGCCCAGCTTCGTTATATACCATCCTCAAGATTGTTTTGATGGTACCACAGGTCCTAAAAAGATGACCTACATAGTCTTCGAAGTTAGAACAGAATTTATAAATCACATACATGGGTGTAACTCCTTTGATGTTGTTCAGTGTGGCCATCCTGTTCAAATGGAATTTCATTTTTAAGAACACCTTGATTTTTAGACGATTATGGCCTTTCAACTTTATTCCTCCATGGTAGAACAGCCCCTACATGTCATCCACACCCTAATGTGACAAAAAGAAAAAACTCTCCTTTGTTAAGGCATCAAGCCACGATGGAACTGGAGCTGGGTGCCTTGAAAACGTAAAACTCCTGTTAGTTTCAGGCAATTTTCCATTCTATTTTTGCAAATCCTACAGTTATGGTGAGTTTCCCCCCTTCATATGCATATACCTTGTGGTTAAATGCATAGATACATACATAAATTATGGTTATATACATAAACAAAGATAGTAAAATATACACATATATACACATGTATCTATGGATGATCCCAAAAAAGAGCCCTCAACCGTGTGAAAAATAACCAACTAAACCAAGGTATTTCCTACGTGGTTAATACATAATTTAGGGTCACTATAACAGCAAAGAGGGGTTGTATAAGTACAATAATGTTTTATTTTACATGTACATAGGCAGCCGAGCTTTTATGCTTTCAGGTTAATTCCACACTTACATGCCTCATATACACATGACAAATAGTTTAAAGCAAATGATGGTATTTGGTGTTTTGAAAATGTATAAGAGGGTTTTAATAACAGTACTGTGCTCTTAACATTACGACTAAAGACAAATAAATATGCAAACAGTCCTGCACACAGAAAAAAAAATTAAGGAGTGAGCTAAGGCAAATCAGAAATTGGGCACTAAGGGTATTATTCTCCAAAATAATAATCAGACACTTGATAAGGAAATAATAGTTAATATGGACATTAGAACACTATAACACTATAAAACAGCATTATACCCATTAATAGGTGTTAGGACCCAAAAACATACCCCAAGTAAGCAAATATGACACATAGAAAGTCGAGGGCCTCAAGGCACACTACCATGGACACCTTGATGCGAAGGTACATGCCTTATCAAGTATGACCAATTCTTGTTTGTTGCACTACTTGTCCTCCGGCCTCAACAAGAGGCTAGTGACATTTCCACCTCAGTTTCCTACTCTAATGCTTCATTCTCAAACATGTTCTTCATCAATTACAACTGCATCAAACAAAAAACATTCTGAAGGGCTTCCAAATTTAGAATTTGATGCATAATCAGAGCAAATAGCATAAATATCACCGCCACACTTACTGAGAGTCGTAACAACTATCTCAGAAAACAAAGCTTACTCCCCAGTTAGCTGCTGCCATAGCTCTGCCATAGTTGCATCACAAGAGATCCATGTTGCTTGTAATGAGTCTCAGATTGAGGTAGAGAGCCCAGCTTCTTTATATACCATCCTCAAGATTGTTTTGATGGTACCTCAAGATTCAGACATGATCCATGTATCCTAAATTACGTAGACAGTAAATAGAATCAAATTCATGTCTAAGTTACATAGAAGAAAATACCTCTAGGAAGTCATCGCGCATCTATAATATCATTATCTGAGGTATTTTTGTAAGGAAAGCATATATGTTGTTTAACTCTTTGCCATCAATGTCATGCGAAGCTTCATCTCCACAAGAAAGAAGAATATATAGGCCTGACATAAGTGGTGCATATTCAATCATAACTTTATCTATGATCCACATAGTTTTCAAACTTGGACTTCGAGGGCATGAATTTTTAGACTTGAGAAATCAGTGCAATGTGCCAGATCTAACTTTTACAAAAGTTGGCACCTAGAAATAAGAGTTTCAACATCATCACTATTGGAAAAGCTAATACTACAGAGCGTAAGAGTTATATTTATTCTTTCTGTGCATACCTACAGTGAGAGTTTAAGAAAATTAGAACAGAGATACCCACACCCTGTCATCATCTTCAGCAGGACATATATCAAATTATGTAACAGTGAATTTTCCATGGAACTGCTGTAGAATTTTCCATAAGACATATTTTGATTATGTTATGGCACATGTAATAGCAATAGAGGAAGCATCAAACTACTCCAATATAGATATTTATCCAAATATATAATTCCTGGTTTACTTAAAAGCACACTAAAGAGTGATGGTATTAATTCGTAACCATGCCACTAACTGTACTCATCAATCAAGGTATACAACATCCATGAGCAAGATGATTCACCAACATCCCATTCAATTGACCTAAAAATGAATATAACCTGTGACAGGATCTGAAAACCCTCTAACTAGGGTAGGGTTTCCATTCTTGTATATGTTGAACAAAGGCAAACTTGTAAGAGAAGAGATGAGCATCGTCAACATTAGTACCACCTGCATATGCAGTGTGATATTGATATTTTTGTGAACTAATGTAGGATGCAGATCAAGATAAATCAATTACCACAAGGCTCCTTTGAGCATCAAATTGTCAAATGAAGATAAATCAGTTAACAACTTTACTCCAACATCTACTAATGCCCCCTCTGACTTCTCTATTGTTTGTGAGATGGCAACAAGCATTGACCTATGGGCATCTACTTCGTCTCAACCATAATATGCCTCATCCTCTTTGTGCTTTGCTTATATTGATAGCATGACCAGCACCATCTAAGTAGTTGTTGTTAAACTACATTTGCATTTGGCTACTAAAATGGGAGGAAACATATAGCTATTGGTATCATTGCTAAGACAAAGTACAACATCACCAGATATAGGAATTCAGACATGATATAGAAACCCCAATAGATAATAAAAAATTAGTTTACATAGATATTTACTAATATGGCATATGTAATCCAACTCAACATGATCATGGCCTTCAGAATTAATGGTGTCTTCTATTGGACCAAAGGTTGGCATTTGGAAATTATTAGTTTTTGATATTTGTAGATTCTTGGTACATAACTTCTCTTTTCTTTTATAAAATAAAAATCATCAACCAGAACATACAATAAATCATTCTAAAGAGAGAAAATAATTATAACAGAAATATATAATAAATGGCTAGCTTTGTTAGAGAAGAAAAGGCAACTAATCCAGAACAATGCAATTTCCATGGAGCATAAAATTTCCATGACAGAGTAGTTTTTGACTGAAACATAAAGATAAATTATTCAAATCTAATTTACCTTGTTACTCCTGACATCAAGAGTGAGGCCATCTAAGAATTCGATGTTTACAATTTGACTAGCTCCTTCTGAACTTGAGATATCTATTCTGTGTTGTGAAATAACTACGATGATGTGTCCTTCTCATAGGATAACTTTGTCCAGAGAAAACCTTGTGAGGCAATACAAACATCCAGGGAAATCCCTAAGAAACTTTGAAGGAAAAGCCCTCCTGCATGCTCCATCAACCAACTAAGCAAATAAAGAAAAATTCATAGGAGGGTACTTCCAGTTGTACTTGGTTCTCTACAGTCGCCTTGTTCCCTATGGTTCCATGTTCTATACTTTTTGGAAGGTGGCATGGTGGATATGTGTCTGACTTTGCTGCTATGGCTTGCATTAGGACTGTTTCATGCCTTCTTGAATTTACTTCCATGGTTTATGGCTTTGGATCTAGAACTTTACTCCTCTATTTCTAGTGTAAATCCTGCCATGAATTCTGGTTGTTGACTAAGTTGGAAATCTTGGTCAGAAAGGCTCTGAGCAATGTTGGTTTTCCTGACTTCCTACATATGTGACTATGCTTATCAATCATTACATGCTGGTCACTGGAAATCATAACACTTCACTTTTTTAGCTCATGTGCATGCTAGCTAGTGGGAGGTATGGGCAATAAACAAACAAATTATTACCAGGACTACTTTGAAGATATTTCAAGTCATGTTAGTCTTATACATAAAACATACCTAATGCTTGCTAGTGGGATGTATTGGCAATAGGTGTTTATGATATCTAGAGACCAAGCAGAACATATGGGACCAGATTGGAAACACCAATAATGAATACTAAATCATATGCAAAAGGTTTATTCAACCCAGCCAAATAGGTTGTATACAAGAGCATAAGTAAAGTGCTTCATCCAAGGACAAACGATCCCATACTGGAATCTGATCAAGTCAGTAAAAAGGAACATAAACCTCGAATCAGTAGGTTCCTCATGACCTCAAATGTCAAAAATGACAGCTCTAGAACTTAACCTCTAGCTGACTGAGAAAGATAAAAACGCAAGAGGTATTTACCAACTCAACGCCAAAAATAATTAAGTGAAGGTATCAGTTCAGCTAACTCCATAAGCACTAAAGAAATCAGATAGTAGCATACCTTCAACCCATTCGAGTACAAAGACCAGCTTCATATACATTTGACATTTGTGCAAAAGATCATTCAGATACTCACCTATGTTTTTTAAAGATTGAAGCTCAAACAACACATACAAAAAAAGGATACATGTTAATAGAGATCATAAAATCTAGGGACAAGCTTGATCCAATTATATCCCTGAACTGAAATGAGTCTAGCACATAAAACATGTAGTATAAAAATAAAAAGTAGCTCCAAAAATCTTGAATTCTACTCAGACATCAGATACAAGATCATTCCTTCAAAAATAGAGCATATCCAGAGCATAAAATGGTATGAACTTCAAGCAATAGATTTGTATTCCTCATGTATTGCTTCTTCAAGAAATTAATGTCCTAATCAATTACATAGTTTCTTATTAATATAAGAATGATTTACAAGACCTTATTCTGTGTATGATTTGGTTCCCATAATGAAATATATACAAAATATAAATTCATAGACATTAAATATACATAATTATTTGACAACCATTTAATCTTTTTATCTGCTAACAAAACACATAAAATGCCTCAAAAATAGAATGAAAAGTTGTGCTAGCCTAGTTCCCTTCTTCCATGAGCTGCAGAAACATATTCATCCATATCTGAAGCACAAGATGCTTCACTCCACCTTCTATTCCTTATGACGCTAAATGACCTAGTATTATATCATTGAATCACACTAGCAGCATTTTGCATTAGATACCAATGTACAAGAAGAAGAAACTTCTCTAGATTCTTCTATCACATCAGCAAGCTGAAATGTAAGCAGTTCACATCTTTGGGGATCAAAAACATTCACCATCTATCCAAGACTATCATTGATGACTGGAAGAATGGATGTCATTGTCCTTATAGCAAGCAAACCACTTGCCCTTATATCAGACTATATGCCAGAACTACTTTCAGAGTTCACATTATTAAGAGAATAACAGTTTACACATTGCATGAAATCTTGGGAAAGAGTAGAGATAGGCGTAGGATATCTAATATTGCCTCATTCTAGTGGAGTTTTCTGCAGATGAGGCAGAAAATCATCACTAGTTAATGACACAAAAAATGCATAACAAACTGGAATGTGAGTGATGATCAAGACATCCACATGATGTGTGAATTTATATGGAAACCATTTTAGGCACCATAAAAACACTCATCAAGCAAGCATGTGTGTTGTATGGGAAAGTACCAAGCAAAAATAATAATGTCGAACTTCTAAGTGTATGACACATTTAATAGGATGCTCTACGTAGTGTGAGAAATTCATGAATAATCCAGGAATGCTGAGATAACTAGTAAATTTTCCTATTCCATCAAATTCTTCATTCCAACGCTTTCATGTTACAGGGGCTTGACCCATTTCAAGTAGACTGGGCTTCTTCAACATGCGTTGGAAGGAAACATCTAATATACCAGTACTACCTAGAATTCAGCTTCACAAGATATCTTTGATCAGAGGTTGATACCTATGATGTTGATCACAAGTATAGATCATAAGTTGATACCTATGATGTTGATCATAAGCACAGATCAAATCAAATCCATGAAGGAGATGAACAAAGCAATCCTCATGAAAGATCCTAGGATCTCATTACTACCATGAAGAAGCACTGAAGAAATATGATGGCAGATAAATATAAATAGCAAATCACTAACAACATCTTACCCACCTAAGGCTAAGTCCTTTGGAAAGTATATAATAGATAGAGAAACTCAACATACAAAGTTGGATTACTCAAGAGCAACCTACAAAACTGGGCACAACTAAACCAAAACTCAACTCATTCTAAACAACATTGGCCAGCCATAGTCTCTACTGCCTGGAGGACCATCTAATTAAGTGGAAATGAAGTAGTGTTCCAGAAACTTACAAAACCAGTTTGACAGCAAATCAGATCCATAAAAAAGATTGTCATAAACACTGTGTTCAGACACCAAGCTAAGCATGAATAATAATAGTTTAAATTTAAAACCCACCCATCTGAAATGCATAACTGATATATGAGTTTAGCAACTACTGCCTACAATTATACTAAGTAGAATATGTAATATTAGTAATCTGCTTGGAGATATTTAAAGGCTAATCAAGACATTCAAACAAATCACCAAGGTGATGACCAATGCAATACTCGTTGATAACACCATGTTCTTATCTTGTGCGAACCAAGTACGTAAAACAGATTAGAATAATCCTTATGAGATTAAGGAGATCAAAATAATCCTTGTGATCATTCAGAGATCCATCTGTCTGACTTGGAGATGCTTTATTTATCAGTAATAATTACAGAAAAATTAGTACGAATTTGCATAATGTATAGGAAAGAAGTTTACTCTTTGTAACATTAGATAAGAATTTTTAGTGGACTCCAAGTTGAGCATGAACAAGAATATCAATAACCAGGAATGGTAAAAGAAAATCCTAAGGCTATTAGAGGTTTTTGGGACCCAAATGAATTTATCAACAAACATACTTCTAAGCTGTCAAAACTGCCGGAAAATTGAACTACAAGCAGATAGAATATGACCTCATACACGACATTGACAAAGACAATTGAATTATGTGTCTTCTCACAAAATGAGATTGTTTAAACTATGCAGGTTAGAATATGCTCTATGGTTTCCAAGTAGCACGAAAATGATAAGCATGCATCGAACTCAATTGTTAACAATGTACATATCCTATACAACGTTACTACAATATTTCCAAACAAGACTGGTAAGGCGCTCTAAGAAAAATAAATAACCATCTTAAACAAATAAAACTCCATGAAAATAGGTAGTTGTCTATATGAATGCTACTAAACATAGAGTCAAGCTTAGATACAGACTGTATAAACTCATCACCCTAAGTATCTTCATATCAACACCCTTCAAACAAAGGTTAGTACTTAGTAGAGCATCCCATTTTAAGAAAGCACAACCTTTTTGCAAAACAGGCTATTTATATGTACCAAGAAACCTATATATTCTAGGAAAAGCTTCCCAAGAACCTTGGTCAACCTCTACTTCTGTCTCTAGACAAAACCAATAAGGATCTCCAAGGCAAAACAAAAAATTGGACTAGTCAATCAGACTAATAGAGTCGACAACTAAAGATACGACTGGGTTGAAAGAAGATAATAATAGATTCAAACGTGGACATAGATATAGCGATTAAGCTATGGCATTTGTGTAAAGAGGCTCAATATGAATGAACATTAACTTATACAAGCTGAAGAAAGCGTCACCAGATCATGTTACTACAACAATATAATTAGATTAAGACAGTCGCAAAAAAACTCATTTTACTTAGAACTAGCATTACATTGTCAACATGTTATTGACGTGTTGCTTGTAATGGTGATTGTTCTTTATTTTAATAAACATTATCAATATCCCTAAAAACATAATTGAGCTAATGAATGGGGAATGTAACCAACATGCATATGTAATAGGATGTTCTTTATTCTTCCATACCAGCTTGTCGCCTACAAAAAAGTGATAGGAAAAATCAAAGCAACAAATGATGAGATGAGGAAGTATTAATTGGAACACAAGAGGAGCACTACCTTCCTAAGAGTATCTTCATTTCTAACATGTGAAAGTTGGTCGACAAACTAGGTGTCTTGGGGATCCCAACTGCATTGAGATCTCTATGTGGACTGTCTATTATATTCTTTAAAAAGGAGAGGAAAATTTAAAACTTTCAGACCATCAAGAAAGAAATAACATTTTAATTCTTTCATAATGCTCTTGAATACATTTTATACATAGTAGACTAGATACAAGCCAGACAAGGTCAAACTTTCCTACATGCTTCTCTTTACATAGCAACTCATTAAATTGTTACACTGGTGAGTACAGTGCCGAAAGGCAGCAAAACAACGATTTATGAGTTTAGTCTAAAAATGCATTTCCTATTCTACATTATATGTCAGCTCCAACGAAACAGTTCTTCCTTAAAAGGAACGTTTGAAAAAATTAATCTTGCATGGAAAATCATTCTGACAAGCATGTCAGATATGTGATTTGCAACTAAACTTCAAAAAATATAGTTTTTCTTAGTGCATTAGTATCATCTAGTCCCATATAAGTATGCATTACAACAAGCAATCTATCTAACAACTCAAAAACCATGTTCAACAAAAGCAAATGTTAGCTTGTCTCCAGCAATGGTTCTTATTCTGACTGACAAGATTACCTTGTGTATCAATTATTTTGACAAGTTGCATCCTCCATTTCCTCCTGTATAAAAATCTAATTGTCCATGATAAAACTCTCCTCACTAATTCTACGTCCTATGAATACCACCTCCCAAACGATGTTGTTGTGTGCAATGCGATAAGCCCAAGCATGGGAGCAGGCTGTTAAGGAATTCAACATATACCTAGAGGTGACTATGATGTTAATGTCACTGAAAGATGGCAATCTAGGCCTTAATGTGATAGTAGCATGTCATGTCATTCTTGAGAATCTAATGGGGAATCCAACCAGCTACGAAGATCAAGCCGTTATCAAGGCCAACTGTATCAGACAGACCTGACCTATCACTGTCCATAGACTCACCATTGAAGATACAACTGAGCAGTGCATGTTGAACCTTCAAGACAAGAAGAGAGACATGGTTTCATCAGCTTTGGGGAGGATTCCTCTGGGAACATTGCAACCCATCTCATGATGGATGACTTGAGGTTCTTATTCAGGTTTCAAGATGAGATCTTAAGGGGGAATATGCTCTGCAAAGCATATTCAATGGCATCATAATTGTTGTTGGTGATAACATGTTATCATGTTGGAAAGATTCAGTGTGGAGATTAAGGTTAAATGGTAGGAAACATCATAATTTTCCTAGACCTGATAAAGTTCTGATGGAAAGTCTGAATCATGAAAGCAAACAATCCTCCAGTCTCTCAACAACAATCCAAAAACAAACATGTGCGACCTATATCCCTGCCCTCAGTTGCATCAGATGCCCCTGCATCATTGGGAAATGGAAACCTCATGGAAGCAAGACATATCTCCAACTCCTAGAAGTAAGCTACATTAGCCAATTTAGAATGAGAATCAGGCTAATGCAAATACCAACAAAAATCTGAGTGAAATGAAGCCAAAACCTATAGGTGGTTACATATTGTTTGGTATCCAACTAATTGAAGCACTCAATCGTTAATGAAACCTAATCCCTGCCAACTGCGTCTATAGTTATCAAGGGAAGAATCACTATCAATTTGTTGGAGAGTGATTGTAACATACTATTACAATCATGACATTCCAACAGATTAGATTTTACTACAGTCAACAATGAGCATGATAAGTATTGTCTGGATATTTAACCAAGATTTAAGTCTCTGGTATGAACTAAGATTTACATGAAAGGAATGGCCATTGGTAGAGCCATTGATTCATGAGATTACAAAGCTATAGTGATCGTCTTTAGGAACTAAGTTCTTACAAGGGTGAACTTAAAAGTTTGACAACTTAAATGATTAGTACCATAAAGCTCAGAGGTAAATTTAGGAACACACAAGATGATGCATCATTTAACTCAATATAATTAATGGTACAAAAGACAAGAAAGTTCAGAAGTATAAGTATGCCTCTATCTCCATCTTTTGAGAAACATATCTTGCCCTGACAAGAACAGTTGCCTCCTGGTAAAAAATTTCCATTAAGTCCTACACATGGGTCAAAAGTGAAATGTAAATAGTTTAGAATAGATTTCGGTTTGTTACATATAAACAAAGGAGAGGACAAAAACCATAGAGGATAAAGAAAGGATGACATACAATTGTCAAGTAAGAAGATATTGAGAGGCAAATGAGATGAAGGAAGAGTAAAATGAAGTGATGAGGCAAGGAGAAAAATCCACCAAGCTAGGGAGTTGCCACAGGGGAGGAAACTCAGTACTCAACATTCTTTTAGAAAGGGTGTTTACCTCTACAAGGGTCACTACATTGTTGAGGAGGTGTATAAATTTGCAAAAGGTCCAACCATGTAAAAGGGGTTTGTGGGTATGGTCAGAGAGAAGTCAAGATTTTGAAAGTTCCATAAGTTTATCAAGTGTATTAGAATGATTAAGAAGATATTTTTATTTAGAAGGGGCAAGGATTACAATAGTATTTGGAGGTTCGGTCTTAACCTGATAGGTTGGTTACATTGTGATTGAATCAATCAATGCAACAACTCAACTAACTAAACAATGGTCCAAACACTAAAATTTGTTGTCTAATTGGATTTAAAATAGCATTAACACTACGTTTCAGTCTTGAGATGACTTATTGTATCTAGTCCTCTAAACATTAATCGAATCTCAATAAGTAACCACTCATTTTACCCCTTGAGTTTGGAACTAATAGCTAAGCAACAACATGCTATCTAGAAGCTTTTATTTGGTCAACAAGCTCCCTTCCCTCTTTTATTTCATATTTCAGACTGAACTGTGGTTATACATATATGACATCTACATTCGATACTTCCTCACCTTAAAGAAATAAAAATGAAAAGATATGCCTTTAAATTTTTCTAAGGGGGCATAATTGCAAAAGAAAATAAAGGTAAAATAGAAACATGAGTCTGTCTTCATGAAATAAAACTCCCCAATAAGAGGATTAACATCAACTTTTTTAAAAAAAGTCAGCGGATTATTAGCAACTATATCCATAAAACTTCAAATATTAAGGAGAATAGAGGATCCATGGTATACCAATACGCTCTCCAAATCTAGATAGTTAGGGTGCTATATTATCATTGAAAACTAGAAATAAGAAGCTCCATATAAAAACTTAAGAATCATCACACCCTTTAAACACAATTTTAGCGAAAAGAGCAACAAAGTTGTAGAACCTAAGTACTGAAGAGTAATGTCATAATCACAAAAGAAAATAAATTGTTAAGCTACAATATATAGGAGTTAGTATAGCCGGATGACAACATCATCCTAAAGATTTTTAAACATTCATCTAAGTAGCTATAGAAAAAAAAATTGTAGGATTCTTAGTTTTTAGAATTAGGGGGTAGAAAAAACATTAAGACCACAGTAGTCCCAGGCACCAACATGGGAAATCCATTCCCAAAATAAACTAATTCACCAACCTCAAAGTTCCAAAAAAGAGCACTCCTGAATTCAGATATAAAAACATCATGCCTAAGAAATCCAAGAAAGATCAAAACCTTTTCAAGAATTGAATAGTACAACAACAAATTAAGTTAAGAGAGAAGTTTCAGCAATTGACAGTCAATTTATATTTGATAGAAGCGACTAGATCAAAATAAACCATCCAGAAATAAATTAGTCTTCAGATTACCATAGCATGAGAAATAAACTACAGGAACGGTGAAACCTCGAGCCTACTTCTACACTCCAAAAATAGATAGAAGTAGTAGATGATCAATTAATAAGGAATCAGAAAAGGCCAATATGAGATGAATAAACCTCAACTTAACCAAAATACGGCTAGAAGTATCACCACATAATTTTTCTTTGTAAATCACCTATTTCAGCTATTTCCCCAGACAATGAAGATTGGTCAATAATTCTATCAATATCAATTGCCCGTGTAAAATACAATAGAAAGAAAGAGTACATCTGTGAAGTTACCTCTAGAGAAGGAAGATGTCCATTGAGTGGGAATTTTGGCGCTAGATACGGTGTAAAGTTCATAGGCACAACAATTTACTGGTACCCTCACTGTGAGACGGAGAAAAATGGGTGTGCAATCTGAAACCCCAACATTGCAATCCATTTGTTGTGGAATCAGAAGTCTTCAGCCTCATCTCCTCCCCTCTTTTCTATTTCCTGAAGGAATTTGACTATATGGTGCCTTCTCTCTGATGCTCCGTGAGGTCAGGTGCTAATGGAGGAGAAGGAGAGAACGACCACGCCCTACTTCGAGAAGAGAACTGAGCGAGAGGGAGTGTGTCTTCGAGTGAATGCAATAGGGATAGGGTGCTCGCGAGAGGGGAGGTTCAAGAGCTATTGAGCGGAAGGGGCATTCACGCCACATGCGGTAGGAAGAGACGAGGGAATACCAGTCGCGCCAATTGTAGGGGGCAGTCAACCCGTAAAAAATTTCAAATTGTGGGAAATGTTCGGTTATTTGAGCAAGTGAGAATTGAGAAGTTGGGGGAGAGACATGCATTCGAAAGTGTATGTAAATCTGTAGTCAATTTGTAGTCATTGGAATTAACTATATTTGTACTCTTTACAATATTAAAATTTGTAGCGGAAAATAGCTTTATCTTCAAATACAACATCTGTAGTCATAATAATTATAGCCAAATCATATTTTTTTTGTAGTGATTGACTTTATCATATGGGTCATTTACCCATCCCTTTCTTTTACCCAATTCTCACATATAGATTTGAATCATGCATAAGGACTCAACTCAACACTCAAGAGTAATCTAGTGTAGGACACATTTTTTTTACACATATCTCATATATTGGAGGCTAGGTCCTATGACCTTCTCCCTGTGGGTCTTACTCTCTTTAGAGTTCACCACATATCTCATCCTACCACTAGACATCCTCCTTGTATAAGAGCTTGAGGCTCATGCATACCCATCTCTATCTTAACTTAGCTTATCTTATGTAGGAAAAGATAATGTACTTTCATCATTACGACTTAGCATAGATCCTCTAAGAGTGGATTCGGCTCATATACAACTCAAATCTTAATAAGGAAACTTATACCATCATAGTTCAAAGTTAGATACGATTCTATATGCTTATTTCCTTCATCTTTCTTTTGTCTATCTATCTATCACATAATCTTATGAAGTTCTAGACTTCTAATCTAGATCTATTCTCACTTCTAGACTGATGTCACTCCCTTTCACTTAGATTGCATGAACACCCACTACTCTCCTGTGTGAGGGACACATTTTTATATTTACACATATCTAATAAAATATTATATAGTTTTTTTCCGAGAAAGAAGGCGTCAGAGAAAACTATCGAGGTGCGAGCTGATTATGAAACAAAACCAAACCAGCAAACTCGAGTGTCCAACACACAGTAGATAGTCTAGTGCCATGTAATATAATGAAATGGTGAGAACATGGTGTAGACTAGTGTAGCTACCCAATACATATGAGCTCTATATGGAAAGGGTTTCAGACACTTATCTAAACCTAGTTCTCAAACATCTAGGTTCTAACCTAGAGGCTAAGTCAAACCTTATTCCTATATAACAACTTACTAAGTTTCTAAGGTTTTAAGTGAAAGGTTCAATTTATTTTTATGTTTCATGGTGAGCAATTGTTAGGTGTAGCTATTGTTCATGCTCTGATACCAACTGTAACGTCCCCGGATTTTGTCGTCTCGAGACTTAGAAGACCCGAGAGGATGAATCTGAAAATGTTAACTAATTGTTTCAGAGAGCAATGCAGAAGCACAATACGCATACATGAACATACAACCATAACATACTCAACATTCAACGTGTATATTTATACAGCATGAATTATTACACAATGATTTACAATTACATATTGAAAGAGAATTTTACACAAGTCTAAACATGTATGCTAACTAGGATCCTAGACAATAGGTAACCTGAACAACTTGCTCACACCCTATTCTTTTTCTCCCATGCTATCTGTGAACCTAAAACATACGTGAAACAAATGAATCAATAAAAGTTGGTATGTGGTAAAAGATACACTAGTAAGGTTGCATAAAGGAAAATACTTGAAGAAGGAAGAAAGAGAGAAAACCCATTTCTTAAGGTGAAAATCAGGTAAACATCCTTTTTATTACATTTATTTGATGCGGTTGTACTACACTTATCTGCACTTGACTTACATCCAGTATGGGCAAAAAGTATATCATCATACATCTAACATGGGCCAAAGCATCATACATCCATGTTAGGCAACAAACATCCATACCGGGCTAGGTGCACTAGTAGCTACAACCCACCCATATCCTTTTATGTTATATTAGATTTTGGCAAAGTATAACTCATAATAGTTCAACCAAGCAATGAATATCCAAATAATAGCATTCATGATATTACATATCATAAGCAACCAAGAAATCTAGTCTTATACTTATAAGACCACGTACCTGAGTTCAGAGATTCATGACTTATCCTTGATTATCTACATATCTTGTCATCACCTGAGTAATAACAATTAATTTTCATTAATACAACATTCAACATTATTATAATTAATTAGGTTCTAAGTTAGGGTTTAGACAAACCTAGGTCCAACTAATCTAAAACATGTTTTTGTTAATTTTCTACTGATCAAGCGATCATAATAAGAGCCTGGTCTGATTTTCATATTTTTCTGATGACAGGTCTATTTTCTAGAATTAAAAAGAGGCTAGAATCACTTATTTACATTTTAATACCAAAAGTCCTAATATCGGGCAAGATAGTTCCAAACAGGGTCAAAATATGGTATATAATGACTTTTATCTTTGACATAAATTTTTGGAGATTTTATGTCTACCATATATCATTTATTACATTTAATATACTCTAAAAGAAGCTTCAACTTGTTATTCAAAAACCTTAAAAATAACTACTGCAAATATGGCTTATGATAAAGGGTGTATTTTGCTGAGTCCAGAGGTATTTTTGGAGAATTTATTGGACATTGGAGCTATTTTTAATGATATTTCCAAATTTTGGTCTGATTCTGAGAAATTAAGAAGGATTTTACCTTGATGGGTGATAGTCGGATCCTTGGTTGGATCTGTCAAGGCCTTGACCCAGATACCGGCCCTAGCCAGTTCTCTCTTCCATGCAACAATAGTGTTCTCACGTCTTCCCCGTCTTCTGTAGGTACGTGCACATATTGCTCCCTGCCGCCATGGCAAGGCAAGACATCACAAGGTCGACTCCTCCTCGCAGTCTGGAATGTATGGATTCCTTTTCATGGGATCCCGAGATCACATGTGGCCGCTCCAACGCTAGCAGAGAGGAGTCATCCAAACTATCTGCTTTCCTATTGGGTGCTGCCGCAAGCATCAGCTTCGGCAGGCTCTGTCTTGGACTCCAGAGCGATGACCAGGGGGTCCTGGTTGTAGATCAACGTCCTTCGTGGAGACAGGGATGCGTAGTCAATTTATGCAGGGGAGCTCTGTGTCTCTACTACTGTCGCCGTGATGGATGGCCCTGGGCATGCTGAAGTTGCGATCTTGTGGCCTCTCCGTTGGGGGCTAATTGCTGGAGAAGATCCTCCTACTTCGTCGGCACCCCATTCCAGCAAGAGGTGAAAGGGGACGCGGTAGCATATTGCATGTTTTGTGATCTGTGTTGGATAAAGGAGCTCTGACTATGGATCACCAGATGAATAAGCCTCCTCATTGTACGGCTTGGTGAGATTCAGATTCATTGGAACCTCTACGTACTGTTGGTGGCCCTCCATTCTAGATAGGTCAGGGAGGCGAGAAGCAGCAATTTCTCCATCTCTAGGGTTGGCTACCTCTAGAAGCAATGGAGAAAGGAGAAGGAAGAGGAGGTTGGGGAGAAGGGATAAGGGAGATGAGGTTAAGGGTGATGATCTCCCTCACATTACCTTCATATTTCACAAGCCAGGTCTCCAGGGTGTTGGCTGGATTATGGTGGCACGGTGGATCCAAAGATCTCACTTAATCCTCTAACAGCCTCCTTGTTACACCTCATGACTTAGTCTCCTAGACAGTAGTTGCTCCTCTTGAAATGGAGGTAGGTGACAATCATCAACTCATTGGATTTATACCCAGGTCACGAAGATGTCGCCTCACCTAGCCAAGTCACAAATATTAGAGTCGCATCCATTTTTTAGTGAGTTGGCTGCGTGATAAAGAAATCAAACCTAGGTCTAAATCATTTAAACCTTATTCATTTAATCAAAGCTCAATCATCAATATCTCTCAGGTGGATCATTCAATGTTTATGAAACTTTCAACCATTCTTTCATTATCAATTGTTCTTTCTATATGCCTAGTTTGAGCCACAAATGATGTTAGTTGATCATTTAAATAAATTCCTCCAAAGGATCCTTCCTCCCATCAAGAAGATCACTAACTGGATGTTTGGTCTCAGAAATACTCTGTTGATTAATAAAGGATGAATTGGATTCAGTTAGGCATCACAGTCCTCTATCATATCTCAAATAAACTTATTTGGGGCGAAACTATCCATAATTGGGTTACCAATTCCTCGATTTGATAGTTTTTGTCTATAGAGCATGCATGGTCCTCCAATACCTTATTGTATCTAAACCCCAAAATCAAGGTCATCACAAGGTTCCACCCTTAGGGTGCTCATCACATTATCACCCTCGTCCTTCAAAGCAGTGCTTGCACCTGTCCCTCCTATGTCATCATCATCTTTATCTGGGCTCGAGGGGCTTGAGGAAGCTTGTGATGTAGAAGGGTTGGTTAGACGCTTCGACTTCTTTCTTTGCCTCCAACCGTCTATCTCTTAGAATTCTGCATCAAGTTGTCGGTGTTCCTCATCTAAATGTTGACGTTCCTTCTTTAGGTCATCTAACACTTCTTCATACCCCTTCCACATCAGTTCTTTATCTGCTCTCATGGCATCTTGTTCCTTTCTGAGGTCTGCCATTTCTTCAGTCAGTGTCTTCAAAGCCCCCATCATTGCATTCTGGGTGTTTATGACCCCTTTTATGAACTGGGGGAGTGCCTCAGTCCTCACGTTTAAACTTTATACCTGTGTAGTTAGTGTGCATAGGCTAGAAGTAATATTGAAATTAATTTTAGAAGTATGTTGCATTTGTAACCACATGGCATCAAATGTGTGCCCTAATACATCATCAAATGTTTGTGGGCGTTGGTGTTGCTTCTCTACAGGCGTTGTTGATGGTGTCATAGACGTTACAGGCTCCTTAGGTTGTGAAGTTGGCTTGTTTTGCATAGGATCAACATGGGTTGCTTGGGCAGAAGTGCTCACCTCTGGTTGCTCTGGTACTTGCAGTACCACTTCTGGGATCACGGGGTTGGGTGCAACCTTGGGGTCTTCACACTCTTAACGGGGTTCTTGCTCAACCTCTAAATGTCATTCTTATTTGGTGGCTTTGACATGTGCCTGGTCTCTTTCTTCATTTAGTGCCACCTCAGGTTGGTCTTTTTCATTTACTACCATCTGTACAGGAATGTGTGGTGAGGGTAGAGATTTGTATGACATTTTCTTCTTTCTCTTCCTTATTGCTAGCTTCTTTCTTTCCTCTGGCTTTTGTATCTCCATTTCTGGAGTCTTATCATTCATGTTTTTCTCACCATTGGGTGATGATGGTCATGTGGTTGTGCTGGTAACACCTGAGTACATCTTGTCCACATCCTCCTGTGTGGGTCGCATCTTGTGGGCATCATAACATGCCATCTCTGATAGGGGTAGAAGTACCTTGGAGCAGCTTTGTTTGTAGAAAAGTCTGTTGCCTTTCTGTGCCAAAATGTCTGTGTTAATGAGGGACTTGATGTCAATCTTGGTATGTCCCTTAGTCTTCTTGTATTTCATCAACAGATTGGCATCCATAAAATGATAAGCTATTCTAGTTATCTGGCTTCCCATGCAATTCTTTTGTCTGCTTTGCTTCCCCTCCTATTGTAGCTGACAGCCTCTCGATTAGTAGTCTCCCGATGTTCATTAGTTTCTTGTTGAGCATGGACCATATTAGAAATAGGTCCCCTTAGTCACTCCTCTAGTTTTTGATCTCGTGAAGACTGTGTCGGTGGTTATTTTCCATATCACTCAGATAAAACAGGAGGTGATGAGAGTCGCCTTTGAATTCTTCAAGTTGTGCTCGTGTTCTCGAATCAGCTTCTCTCACATTTTGTGATTGTTGTATCTGACGGATTCTTTTTTCCTAGAACAGTTGAGCAGGCTTGTTCCCCTTTAGTTGTCTTGGTGAATATAGTATTGAGCATGGCTTCAATAATCATATGAGCCTTGTCCTCCTATTCTCACTTCTAGTTTGCAATTGTCGCCACCCTTTTTGTGCTCACCATCACTGATGGGAAGCTTTTCTAATGTTGACATGAACTCTTTCGTAAATTGAGTGAGTGAGGGAGCTTATGATGTACAGAGGGCATGCAAATTGGCGCCTTCCATGAAGTTGATAACCCTATGATCGATTCCCATCTTCTTGAAGTCCTCGGCATCTGGATATCGCGTCAGCTTGTGCCCACTCGAACTATGACTGGTATATTTGATCTCTTGGTATGAATGTTGGCACTTGTTGTTTGAGGGCCTTCTATTCTTCCTCATCGACCTCTTCAGGGGTTGCTTCTTTTTGTTGGCCCTTTGATTTTTTCACGGTTGTCAATTTCCTCTATTTTCTACTTTTTGCATCATTGGTTTCATATTTCCATTTCTCTAGCTTCTTTAGCTAAGTTTTAGAAGGTTGGTATTCAAAAGTCTCTGCTCGTGACGTCTCCAGAGACTCCTTCGACTCTTATGGTGTCTTGTGGGTCAAGATGTACTTGTATTTCTTCTTCATTAGCTGCAACTAAAGCTTCTTCGTAGGTGAGAGGTTTGGGTTATCCTTCAGTGCATTCGTTGTTTTCTCTAAGTTTTCCTCTGCACGCCTCAATGAAATTGCTTTCTTCATCAAAGTGTCCTCAGTTGAAGTCGACGTTCTAAAAGTTTCAACATTAAAATTGTTGTTAGCAAGATTGTATTTTATATTTTATTTATGGCAATTCATTTTTTATTTGTTTGTGCTTGAAATGCATGAGATGTCATGGTTGCGGCATAAACATAAAGTAGTATCGCAGTCGAGGAGGGTGTCGCAACTACAGTAGGTGATAAATGAAGCCAAGGGAATGTCGTGACAGTGACAAAGAAACACTACAATTGTGGTGGGTGTTGCGACCACGACCGACGTTAGAACTGATTAAGAGAAATTTGTACAAAGACCGTGATCGTGGCCAAAACTACTATTGGTGTCATGACCGCGGTCAGGGAGGTACCTACTTGACCATGACCACAATGATTGCAATGAGTATTCCCACTCAAATTCTCACCGACCAGCGGCAATTCAGTAGGAAGCGCGCGAGTAAAGCACTACAAATAAGTTCAACAAAGGTTGAAGAGAAAGGAAATCAGTGAATAAAAGTAAAGCACCAGCAAAACTCTGTTGAAGGAGCGGCAATAAAATTGGTGATTCTGGCAGTTTCCACGCCATAGAGAAAACCATATTCAAGGGTTGTAACCCCAAGAAAGGTGATGAAATCTCAAAGAAACAAGAAATAGGAACAACGGTGATCAAAAGGAATGCGCAATCGGTACGTCGGCGTGGATAGGAATTCAAAATAGCGGCTAGGGAGGCAGAAGTAGAGGTGGTGCTATCATGGTGAGGGTATGACGTCGGTGGAGGTGGGTTCATAGAAAACATTCCTTGTTGTTCGATCGTTGTCTCATTTTCTCGCGTCTTGCAATTCTTCAGTTAAGCTTCGTCTAACGTTCGAGAGTCAGAGAGTAAGGAAAGAAAGAAAACCCTACTTTTGAGAGGGTTTTGCTTATATACTTGAGAATATCCACGACTGCGGCTGGGTAGACCGCCTCGAACGAGGTCAAACGTTCTCTCAAACATGTCATGATTGCGGTCCTAAGGTACGTAAACTAGTATCGCGACCGCAGTAGATGTCGTGACCGCGATTGGTGTCGCAACCACAGTGCACACAAAACCAAGTTGAAAGAATCAATTAACTAAAACTAAAACACCTAACCTCTCATTAAAATGTTTATGAAAAGAAAGTAATTTACATACTACATAAATACTTTTTCTAGATGTGAAAATCTAAAATACTTAGAAGGAGAGAGGTATAGAGATCATAGACTAAAACATGAGATAAATAAAAACATGATTTGTGAAAGAAAATAGCAAAAGATTTGATTGCCTCACAAGAAGCACTAGTTTAAAGTTTTTTAGGTTGACTCTTTCTCATTCTGGCTTCATCACCTTTCAGCTAGTGCTGATACTTTATCATTTGTTTCATCTGCTAGAGGACTGGGTTCCCCCAAACTCAGCTCGATCCTTCTCACAAAAGCTTCATCTTCATAATACCTTTTTACCCTTTGCCCATTCACCTTGAAAGTGCCTGTCTTATCCCCAGTTATTTCCATCATCCCTGACGGGTATATTTTTACGACAGAAAAGGGCCCGGACCATCTTGTTCTCAATTTTTTGAGGAACAACCTAATACTTGAGTTGAATAAAAGAACTTTTTCTCCTTCATGACATTCATTACTCTTCAAGTGGGAGTCATGCCATACCTTAGTTCTTTGATTATATATCCTCATATTCTCATAAGCATGCAGTTTTAACTCTTCGAGTTCCTAGAGTTGGAGAAATATTTTCTACCACTCCTTATCAAGATCCATGTTCAAAAAATTGATAGCCATAGGGCTTTGTGCTCTAACTTAATAGGCTGATGACAGGACTTTCCCATAAATCAACATGTAGGGTGTCATGCCTATGGGTGTCTTATACGTTGTGCAATAAGCCCATAGCGCATCGTCGAGTTTCATAGACCAATCCTTCCTTGTATGACTTATAGTCTTCTCTAGGATTTGTTTGGTCTGCCTGTTAGACACCTCGACTTGTCCTAATAATTGGGGATGGTATGGTGTTGCAACTTTGTGTTTTATTCCATACTTCCTCAATAGAGCTTCAAAGTTCTTTTCCCCAAAGTGAGACCCTCTGTCACTTATAATAGTGTGTGGTACTCCAAACTGTAGGAAGATAGTTTTCTCAAACAACTTGATTACTTCCTTGGAGTCATAGGTTTGGTGGCAACAGCCTTTACCCATTTCGAGATGTAGTCGACAGCAACAACTATATATTGGTTTCCTTTTGATGATGGGAAAGGTCTCATATAGTCAATCCTCCATACATTAAAATTTTCAACTTCCACCCAATCGGCCATCGGTATCTTGTTCCTTCAGTTGATGTTTCCAGTAAGTTGACACTCTTTGCAGCTCTTGAAAAATGCCGCAACATATTTAAAAAGAGTCGGCCAATAAAATCCTAACTGTAGAACTTTTTTGGCTATTCTTTCCACTCCGTGGTGGCCCCCATAAGATGAGGAATGGCATTGTTTGAGGATTAGGGGCACTTCTTCTTCCAGTATGTAATGACTATATAAGTTGTCAGAGCATCTTTTGAACAGCAATGGATTATCCCAATAGTAGTTTTTTAGATCAATTAATAATTTCTTCTTTTGATTATAAGTGATCTCTGGTGGAAGTTTCCCCCAGGCTAGATATTTGCAAATTTCAGCAAACGAAGGCAGGATCTTCTCTTATGACTGGGACATCAAGAGAGCTTCATCATCATAGTTTTCATTTAATGGAAACTTATTTTCTTCATCAAAAACTATCCTTGACAGGTGGTCTGCAACCACATTTTCTTTTCCTTTTTTATCAATGATCTCATGGTCAAACTCTTGCAGTAATAAGGCCCACCATGGAAGTCTCGGCTTTGTGTCCTTATACATGAGGTATTTTATATCTCTGTGATCAGTGTATACTCTTACTTTTGACCCTACCAAATATGATCTGAACTTATCAAAGGCAAATATGATAGCCAACATTTCTTTTTCATTGGTCATGTAATTTGCATGGGCTTCGTCCAATGTTCAATTTGTGTAGCAAATCATTTGGTGTCTCTTATCCTTCTTCTCTCATAGGATAATGCCGATGGCAAAATCACTGGTATCGCACATAATCTCAAATGGTAACTCCTAATATGGCGCTTGTAGAATTGGTGTTGTTGTTAATGCCCTTGTAAGGGTCTGGAAGGCGTCTAAACATTCACTAGTGAATTCAAATTCAGCATCCTTAATCAGGAGATTCGAAAGGGGTTTAGTGATCTTCGAGAAGTCTTTTATAAATCTTCTATAATATCCCACATTCCCTAAGAAACTCCTTACTCTAGTAATGCATTTAGGCAGAGAAAGCTTGGATATGGCTTCGATCTTTCTTAGGTCCACTTTGATTCCTTTCTTGGAAACTTTATGCCCTAAGATGATACCGTCTTGGACCATAAAATGGCATTTTTCCCAGTTTAGTACAATGTGTTTTTCCTCACAGCATTGCGGCACTAAAGATAGGTTTTTTAGACATGTCTCAAAATCTATTCCATAGATAGAGAATTCATCCATTAATACCTCCACTATGTCCTCTAGAAAGTCTAAAAACATAGATATCATGCAGCGTTGGAAAGTTGTTGGTGCATTACACAACCCAAATAGAATCCTTCTGAAAGCGTATGTGCCATAGATGCAGGTGAAAGTTGTCTTTTCCTAATCATCGGGATGAATCCATACTTGATAGAATCTCGAATACCCGTCCAGAAAATGGAAGTAATCATGGTGAGATAATCTTTCTAGAACTTGATCTGTAATTGGAAGAGGGAAATGGGCCTTTCTGGTAGCAGCATTTAGCTTGTGGTAGTCAATGCACATACACCAACCTGTTATTGTTCTTGTAGCCACTTCATCTCCATCCTCTCCTCTTATCATTGTCATTCCACCTTTCTTAGGCACCACATGGATAGGGCTTACCCAGTTACTGTCACTTATTGGGTAAATGATCCCGACATCCCACAGCTTAATAACTTCCTTCTTCGTGACTTCTTTTAGCATTTGATTCAACTTCCTCTACGGTTGAGCTAAAAGTTTAGCTATTTCTTTTAGATGTATTTTGTGCATGCATAAGGCAGGGTTGAGCCCTCTGATGTCTTGTACTAAATACCCTATAGCCTTTCTATGCAATCTGAACTCCTTTAGCAACCTTTCTAGCTGATCATTTGTCAAGTTGGCATTGACGATCACAGGATTCCTCTCTTCTTTGTCCAGAGATTCATATTTTATCCCTTTCAGAAGCAGTTTCATTTATGGCTTTGGTTTTGGTGTTCTATTTTCTTCAAGTGTTTGCTCAAGTGAGGCATACTTTGTGGTCTTGACAGTCTCTTCATCATCACTGAGTTCTTCTTCATGTTGATTCAGGTAATCTAAGATCTCTACGACCTCTGGGTCTTCCACTATAGGGTCTGGATTATTCAAGGCTCACATGAGGGGATCAACAATTGCTTTGTCTTCTTGCACCTCTTTGTAGTATTGATTATAGCTATTCATAAAGTAAACTAACTCAAAGAGAATGGTCCTCTCATAGCATCTTATACTCAGAAGTCGATGTGATCATCCCCTACACGTAAAGTAATGATTCCTTCTGCTACATCTATTAGAGCCCTTCTAGTTGTGAGGAAAGGTCTCCCAAATACCATTGGACACTTAGAGTGCTCAACTGTGTCTATCACTACTATGTCGCATGGTATGAAAAATTGTCCGACCCATATCGGAACATCTTCTACTATTCCCACGATTCTTGTAAAGGTGTGATCAGCTAATTTGATTCTCATGCCCATCTTTACCATATTTGTTAACCCAAGCCTTTGTGCTAGAGTCAAGGGCATAAGACTAATGCTCACTCCCAAATCGGTTAATCCCTTCCTTTCTACATTGTTTCCAACACATAAGGGTATGTTGAATGCCCTTGGATCTCTTTTTTGGTTGGTAACTCATCTCGAACAAAGGCGCTTGACATTTTTGCCAATTGCACGGTCTCAAAATGGTCTCCTTTCCTTCTCTTTGTGATTAGGTCCTTAAAGAATTTTGCATATGTCAGCATCTCTTCAATCACATTGAGAAATGGGACATCTAGGTGTAGCTTCTATACTGCTTCCATAAATTTCTCGTACCTCTTCTTTAAATGTGCCTTGATCAGTTTTTAGGGAAAGGGAACTCTTGGGGATAACGATTTCTCTTCATAAGAACTTCTCCTATAGGATCTGAGTTCTTGACCTCTTCATCCTTCTTCTTTTCACCATTTCCTACTTCTCGGCCGTGTTTAGCTGATCCTTGTCCCTTTAACTCTTCTGTTGCAATCACCTTTTCAGATTTTTGCTCACCATGGCTTCCTTCTTCTTTAGTATTGTTAGTGTTAGGGTCTTCCAACATCCTCCCTGATCAGAGAGTAGTCATCTTTGCAGTCTCCATATTTGAAGGGATCTTCCCTGAAGGGTTTTTCATAAGTTCTACTGGTTGTGCAAGTTGTTGATCAATCTGCCTTTGATGGGTTTGCATGTCTGCCATCTGAGTTTGCACTGTAGTTAACACTCCTGAATTGGTGAAGGCACTTTGATCAAGTTTGTCATTTACTGAAGCTTGCCTCTTTGCAAAGTTTAACAATTAAGTAATCATGTCAGTTTGGTTTCTATCTTTGGGTTGGGTCGATCCTTGGCCTTGTCCTTGACCCTGTCATCTCATATTTTTATTTTGACTTTGGTAGCTATTTTTATTTGTCTGATAACTAGTAGTTCTAGTATATTGAGTCGGTCCTCCTTTCTTCTCAAATCTTGGAGGTGGTTTAGATGAATTACTCAGTTTATGGGTGTTTACAGCAGCTTCTTTGTTATCGTAGTTAAACCCAAGATGATCTTATCATTTGAAATTGGCATAAGAGACATTTTTAGTTTCTTCTTTGCTTTCACTTCCTTCACACTCTTCTGGCCATGTATAAATATAGTTGTCAACTACATGCTCTCCTTCTCCACATGTAATGCATTTCATGGCTTTCTCTGTGTGTTTCTTCCCCTTTCCCCTAGTGTCTTTTTATTTCTTGACATCGGTAGCAATTTTCTGAATTTGATCTATAATGGTTTCCAAAGCCTTAGCTTAGATTGATGGTCCTTCAGATCCTACCTTCTTGGTTGATCCTCTATTGTTCCTATCATAGTCCATGCATGCTTGTAGTGCAGCCATGTTATCGATGATCTTTATGGTTCTGATCAGTTTCTTACCAAGAAAGTCGCTTCTAGTGGCTGCATTTAGTGAAGTTCTTTCTATGGGAGTTAGCCCATTGTAAAAAGTGGTTACCAGGAATCCTTTATGGTAGTTATGGTGGGGGCAATATCTCTGGTATTCTTGAAAATATTCCCATGCCTCGTGAAGGTTATCTCCTAGTTTTTGTACAAAAGAAGTGATCTTTTGCATATTACGGATAGTTCTTTTAGTGGGTTAAAATTTAGTGACAAAAGCATCTGCAAGGGGTCTCCATCCATCTATGGACTAGTGGGGCAAGTTAAGGTACCAGGATAAAGCTTTATCTTCAAGAGAGAAAATGAATCCTTTGCAATGTATGACTTCTTGGGGCACTTCCCTCATCTTGATGGTATCGTAGATGTTTTTGAAGGCATCAAGATGATGGTACAGACTTTCTCTCCTTGAATTCCCACAGAAGGGCTTGTTCTGGATCATCGAGATTATAGTAGGTTTCAACTCAAAATTAGTTGCATTGAAGTGTGGGATGATAATTGGGCATCTTTACTCATTGGCTTTAGTCACGGCCAACTCTCTAAGAGTTTTTCCTTCCTCATAATCTTCACTCTCATTGTTCTAGTCATCACGTTCATGTTCATTCTCATGGTGATTTCTAAGATGCCTTCTACAGTGATTGTGACGTCGTTCTTCCTCGCATCATTCTTCCTCACGGCGGTGACCATCTGAGTGGTAGTCATCTCTTTCTTCATTTGTCTCATGCAGCGGTGGGTTGTGTTGAACTCTTGCATTTTGATCATCCCCAGTAAGATTGTCATCCACACAAAGTGGCATGGTGACTTGAAGTTAAGGTGAAGAATGGAACATATCTGCTTCCCTCAGGGTTCCCTGAATAGACCGCACAGTCGAGTTAGAAAATTGGATGTGTTAAAAGAAACTATTCTACATAATCATAGGGTAGCATATTTGGAGTTTTTGTGTAGTCAAGCTTATCTCTAAGATTGAGGTACGGGAGTATAGTGAGTGGACTTGTGTTGTTAACAGTAACATTTTTCCTTGTCCCTGACAATGACATTAAAAAGTTGACCTGCCTAGATCGCACAAACCTTTAAGATTATAACTCGACATTCAAGCCCCCGCAAGTATTATATGGGGTCTAATGTAGTATTTAGGGTCGAACCATAGGGACAAGGTCGGTAAGTGTTATGTACGCAGAGTCTCGCACTCTTTCACTCCAAACAAACAGGTGGGTTAAAAAGGGTGTTCTCCAAGGAACGATGATGCTCCAGCCAAAACAAAGAAAGGTAAAATAATAAAAATAAAGTCAAGAGAAAAACATTAACGAGCGGTAAATAATAAAGATATGGAAGAAAACTTGAATCGGGCTTCACCTACTAAGGTTTCTCATCAACATGCAAAACTCACACCCCTTCATATGCTCCTATCAGGATTACAAGAAATCATCTAAATATCCATTCCCTCCTCTCTCGATGTTAGGATAGATCTAGGTTCTAAGGTAGTCTCTCTCTCAAAACGACGGCCCAACAACCATAGAGCAAACCATATGACCATTAGCTTTACCATTCCAACACTTTCATGCATTCCTACTACTCCATAACACTAGATAAGGTTGGCACTATTCTTTTGAGGTACCAACAATGAAACATCACAAGATGGTGGCTAAGCATACAAGTGAAGCATTAAAAACAAGAGTATGAAGATAATCTTGATAAGAGCATATATATATATATATATATATATATATATATATTCAAAGGGGAGAAAGAATATACATGTTGGGAGATCCTTAGTGGCTACTTCCAACCCAAGTTATATGTTTAGCCACACATGTTGACGGGCATCATAACGACGTCACAAAATGATAGATACATCAATAACCACAAAGAGGGAGAGTACAATGTGATGAAGATGATAGATCTAGATAGAGAGATAAGATGGAGATACACCACTATACTTCTTCAATCTAGATCTGGAGTGGGAGATGTGGTGGTGGCTTCTTCCTTTGAAGAAGAGGGTGATCAATCTTCTCTCTCCTCTGACTTCCATCTTCAGAGATCCAAGTCTGATGGAATGGATGTTAGTGACTCTGGAGTTTGGCAGCACTTCGTGGTCCTTGATGATCTGATGATTTGACAAGTCAAGGTGGAGGTCTATCTATAGACGCTGCCCACTGACTTAACCTCTAGGTCATGGTCGTGGTATGGCCTCGGTCGCGCCATGGCCTCAGTCGTGACCTCCATCGCGGTCGCGATGTGTTGGTTGTCTGTCGTGGTTAAGGGGGAGCCTCAGTCATGGTATGGCCTCGACCACAGGGTGTTGCCATGGTAGAGGTTCACAGTCGTAGTGTGAAAAGACAATAATGGAGGCATCAACCACTATAGGGTCCTTAGTGGACTATACATCCGCGGTCGTGGTCTTGACTACGACCATATATTGGCATGACCCTGCTAATGTGAAAGATGTGTGAAATTGAGATTTTTGACATTAAGCCACTAAAATAAGTAGAGAAATCTATAAAAGGTATGCTAGGGGAGGCATAAGTCATACACAAAAAGTACACAAAATTGAGATGTTATCAACTACCCTTCTCCTACACTCCATGTGATCCTTTTCCACTAAGTATATTAGGGGAATCACTCATAGAGACCTAGACTAGCGTGCTTGTGATTGAGTTAGACCTATGACCTAGTCAATTAAACATCATAAGGTTCAATAGGGGGTAATGGAGACTAGTTCCTCTATGTACACCCTACACCACCCATGGTCAAGTAGTAGTATATGACAATTCACTATTATCTCACTATGTTATTTAGTTAGATAACATGCTTTGATTGAATGTGTTGCATGATAGAACCCTAGGTAGGTTGATAGTCACATTTTTGCCCAAATGGCCCACTTCCCTAATTAATTGCTTAAAACCCTAATTTCTCATTTTTGTAGCTAGTGTTAACCTAGTTAGCTTCCTTTCTTGTTTACTTAGCTAATTGTCTTTCTCATGTTAGTTTTCCCTTTTTAGAGTAGTTGACTCTTTCCTTTATTCTTTTATGCTAGGTTTTGCTAGTTTAGTTCATTGCTTGCCTTCCTTGAGTAATTTCTAGATTAGTGTAACTAGTTCCCCCTTATTGACTTGTTTAGCTAGATATTCTCTTGATTACTAATTAGGATTGTTCTTGCCTAGTTTAATGCAATTGCCTCTCTTGCTTACTTTTATAGCATCGTTTGTGTAGGGTTGGCTTAGGTTTGATTCTTACATCTCTTTCTTGCCTGTTCACTTGGTTTAATTCAAATCCCCAAGTCATACCCTAAAAACCCTACACTCTGGAATAGGAACCTAGTAAAATAAGCTAAGGTCTAGTGCCCCCTCTATTTCTTAGGTTTGACCACAACTTGCTATTCCTATACTACTCCTGGGCCCATGTGTTTTCAGAATTATATAAGA
Source organism: Alisma plantago-aquatica (assembly GCA_963693085.1). Classification (NCBI taxonomy): domain Eukaryota; kingdom Viridiplantae; phylum Streptophyta; class Magnoliopsida; order Alismatales; family Alismataceae; genus Alisma; species Alisma plantago-aquatica. The sequence continues at coordinate 1,706,410,565 of OY856409.1, read as the reverse complement.
GTGTCAATTCCTGGATATATATATATATATCAAAAAACCCAGGAGTGCTCCTAAGGAATATCTATCCACATCAATTGGCTAGAGGTTATGTGGACGTGATGCATCTGGTAGAGGTGCTACACGCTAGCCGATTTGACTCGACTAGATGCGCCCCACAAGATCAAACACACGTGTGGGAACTTTCAAAAATTAAATTGGCCCTAACCAAGTCGACCACAAAACTAAACAGGTCTCTCGCAAGCACACGGGGTACTGTTGTAGTATAGGTGATTGACAAGAAAAGGGGTCGGTCCTCAGGGATAGAGGGGGTACTAGAGCTAGGGTAGTGTTTTCTATGTTCCTAGTGCAGAGTTTAGGGTTTGAGGGTTTTAAAAGGTTTGTTTGTGATTACACTAAGCAAACAAGAAAGGAAAGGCAAGATGGAAACTAAGTTATCAAAAATCTAGATTATCCTAAGCAAGTTGAATCTAAGCAACTAGGCCAAGCAATTAACCAAATGAGAGCAAGGTGAACTACACTACTCTAGAAAGGCGAGAAGCACTTAAGAGCTAAACTAACCACTAGCTAGAGCAAGAGTTTAAGTTAACACTAAAGAACAAAACTAAGTAATTAACTAGATTAAACAAAAGCAACTAAACTAGACTAGAATGAACAAGCAAGCAAAGCAAGATGGGTTTTAAGCAAGATGATTAGGGTAGGTGGGCCGTTTGGAGATGTGGTTTGATATTATTTGGGGGATCTCAACGTAGTAAGCAACCATCACAATTCTATCTAGATTACCAAACCAAACAACAAGTAAAGTGCTAATAGAATATACCCTATACTACTAGTTGGGTAACTAGGGTTAGGTGTAATTCTAGTAGGACTTGTCAGGTCTAGGTTTCTAGGATAAGTGGTATTAGGTCAATTGAGAGCCAAGGGTAGATATGGGAGTACAGATGAGGATATTTGACCTCATGCCACTAGCCATTCTAGCCTTTAGAAAGCCCTACGAAATTTCACTAATCACACTTACACTAGCTACTTAGATCTCACATTCACTTATAGGAGGGATGTGTATGTAGGAATAAAGGGGGCTAGCTAGGGATCCACTAATTGGACCTAGAAGCCATTCCTAAGATTGCCATATACACTCCAATTCCTCCTAGAAGCTAAGTGTCATCAAACATCTCAAAGCAAGCAATTCATGTTAGAAGCACAAACAACATGCAATAAAATAGGAAATGAGATAGAATCAAGAGGCAATCATCATAGATATAAATTATGTTCATTACAAAAGACAAACAAGGAGATGAGCGGAAGCGCGGAGACGCGGAGAGGAGCGGGCGGCGACCTAGGTCTAGGCGGCATGACGGCTCATGGAAATGGTGATCCGGACGATGAGGGGGGCGTTGATAAGGCGGCGAGCGGGCGAAGAAGATCCATGAGTCCAGGATCTCATCGGATCTCAACTGAAACGGCTAGGGTTTCGAAGACACAAGGCCAAAACCAAGGCATCAATGAAGTGATAGCGCAGGTAGGTTTAAATCTACAGTATGCCGGCATGAGAGGATCGTCTGAGGAATCCCAACAGGCAGAATCAAACACAAAGAAATCAGGATCTATGGTAGGAGGTGCATCGGATAACACGGACAGCAACTTTTTGTTGCTGAATACGCAGGTTGCGACGGCACAAGATAAGGAAATACCTGGAAACCAAAGTTGTTGGGGATCAGGTTCTGCCAGAGCTGAACAAGAAGGAAGTAGGAAAGCGGATTCAGATATGTTCCTGAGCAAACTATTTGAGGAACACCTGGAACCGGAAGCTATCAGTACTGGGGAACTTGAAGGCAAACCTTCCATACTCATCAACCCCATGGAGGAGGAACACCTGGTACGTCCATGGAAATACACTGTTATTGTCAAGGCTTTGGTCACAGAACTGGGCTACATGACTCTCAGAGATAGGTTACGTGTCATGGTGGGGAGATTTAATATATATGAATTAGACCTGAATCATTTTGTGGTTCAACTATCATGTAGACAAGATTATGATATGGCCATGACTAGAGGTCCTTGGAAGATCTTCGGCTATCATTTAGTAGTGTGGGATTGGTATTCTACGTTTATACCTTCTAATGATATGCCAAGACACATAGTATGATGGGTGAGAATCCTCAATATGTCGCTGCATCTCTATGTGCAATCTATGTTCAACATCGTAGGGTCGCTGCTGGGCAAACTGGTGAAGGTGGATGAACATACAACCAAGAGAACACGAAGCAAGTTTGCAAGACTTGCAATAGAGATCGACATGAATAAAGATTTGACACCTTCGATCTTTATAAATGGCATGGAATATGAAGTTGAATATGAAGGCTTCCCATTTGCATGCACTGCATGTGGAGAAGCGGGCCATACCTCCAAAGATTGTAGAGGGAAGGCTGAAATGCCACCTGACAACGTAGACAACAACAGGAATGCAAGGCAAGACCACGGAAATGAGGGGGACTGTAACATGGCAGACACAGCGCAGGAGAAGAAATTCCAACCCAAGAAGAGGATACAAGCAGGATAAAGCTCCAGAACCTTTGACATTTTCTAAAAACCAGTTCGAGGAGTTGGAGGAAGAATGTGGAGAGGAATCAGAGAGGGCTGTAGAGGAGCCACATCACCAGACCACATAAGGAAATGTACACAGTCAGGCGACATCGAAAGTCTGGAGGATGAAGATGATGAATAGTAACTCGAAGGAACAACTACAGAGAAAGGAGGGAATTATAGACATCATGAATATTGTGCACAGCAGATCGGTTCACAAAGGAAAAGGTGCGTCCCATGCAAACAAGGAAGTTCATACAGCTTTAAATCTGGAGGTAGACGAAGTAATAAAATTGATAGTGGACAATGAAGAGCATGAGGACATGTGCATTACCGATCATGCAGCTGTAAACTCTACTGGTGACCAGCCCCGATTGAAAGCAGATGACAATGACTCCATACCAAGGGCAGTCAATGCGAGCAAGGAAATAAAAGGTAGCGGAACAAAAATGAAAAGACAAGGAAATTCTAAGAGGTTGCTCACAGTGGAAAGGAAGAGGAAAAGTCTGAGTCTGAGAGTAGCGCATAGCAGCTATTCTAGAAGCGTTGAATGAGGTATCCAACAAGGAGAACCAAGTTCCTGTATCGGATCAGTAACCTTTCTATCCAAAACCTTCCCAAAGGACATATGGTGAGCTTCTTATGCTGGAACATGAGGGGTATAGGGAACAAAGATACTTGCAGAGTGCTGAAAGAATATATTTCTTTATACAAACCTATGATTACTGTTATTTTGGAACCAAGAATAAGTGCTGATCGAGCTATGGCTACTATCAAACGGCTAGGCTTCTCTAATTCTCATAGATCATAGGCAAGGGGCTTCTCTGGAGGTATATGGGTTTGTTGGAACGAAAGGCAGATAAAGCTAGAGATTGTTAACACTCATAGACAATTCATAACTTGTAAGGTGAACAATGCTTTCTTTGCAACGTTTGTGTATGCCAACCCTCATTTTCAAGTCAGAAGTTTACTCCGGAAACAGATTATCAGCCTAGGAAACAGCTTCAATGAGCCTTGGGTTGTGGCAGGTGATTTTAATAGTGTCATTTCTCCTGCGGAAACTATGGGATATCAATCTTTCAACAATCAGGAAGCCATTATTTTTTCTGATACTATCCTTGAAGCTGGCCTCTCTGACATGGGTTTCTCAGGTCAGAAGTATACATACTGACATGGTTTTAAACAGAGAAGATTGGATCGTGTCCTTGCCAATGATGACTTTATTCTAAAATTTTCTGGTGTAACAGTTACTCATCTCCCTAAAGTAGAATCGGATCATTGCCCGCTTCTTGTGAGAACCTTGCCTTCCAACAGACATACTAGAAGATTCTCCACCAAAGTTTCTTGGAATATGGATAGCACCTTCTTGCCTACTCTGACGGAGTGCTGGAATAGAAACAGCAGTTACATGCTTGCTCTTAGAAACGCTCAGGCTCATTTAATGGAGTGGGAGGTGCAGCGAGCTAAACATATAAACTCTCATAAGATGCGGCTCCACCGTAACATTGACATCCTTCAGAAAAATCTGGCGATCAAATATGACGACATCACAGACAATTTTATCATTGACATGCAGGTAGAATTGACTCAGCTGCTCAAGAAGGAGGAGGAAGATTGGAAGGAACACAGTCACGTTACTTGGCTTAAAGATGGTGACAATAACACCCAGTTTTGCCAGGATTATGTCAACCAAAGAAAATAGGCCAACCGTATATGTGCAATCAAAAATCACCAAGGAGTTTGGGTTACTGAAGCCAAAGATATCTTCAACACTGTGACCACTTATTTCATAAATCTTTTTACTACTCCTAACAGAATACATAAGCAGTTGTTCGACAGTATCCCTGCACGATTTTCTGCTATTCCACAGGAGGCACAAGCTTATATAGAAAGAGAAGTGGGGTTTTCTGAAATTGAGGAGGTTCTGGGCAAGATGAATCCTTTCAAAGTTGTGGGGCCTGATGGCACCACTACCCATTTCATCAAGTCTAATTGGAGTATTATTCATAAGTCTGTGGTTCGAACTGTGAACGATGTTGTTTATAGGGCTACTATGGAGGTAGGTATGTGTGATTCCACCATCATCCTCATACCTAAAGCTACCAGGCCTATATGAAGCAATCAATTCCGGCCTATCTCCCTTAACAACACCATTCTAAAAATCTGTTCGAAGGTGGTGGTGGAGAGACTTAAAAGTTGGCTACCAAAGTGGATTAATCCTGCGCAAAGCGCCTTTGTTCCTGGTCGAAAAATTTCTGATAATATCGTGGTAGCCCAGGAGCTCGTGCACTCGATGAGGAAGAGTTCTTCTACTAAAGCTATGGCCATTAAGGTTGATTTGACCAAATCATATGATATGATGGACTGGAGTTTTATTAAAGATACGCTGCAAAAGACCGATATACTGGAAAACATTTGCAAGTACATAATGCACTCGATTACAAGGGGTCGCACGATCATTGCCTGGAATGGTGAAAATACTGAAGATTTCAAAGCTACCAAGGGACTTAGGCAAGGAGACCCGCTTAGTCCTTATATCTTCGTTCTGTGTATTGAAAGGCTTAGTCAGATGATTGAAGATGTTGTCCAAAACAGATCTTGGACTCCATTAAAAATGGGAAGAAACGAACCACGCATAGCACACTTGTGCTTTGCTGATGACATACTTCTGTTTGCTAAAGCTAATACTTCTAACATGAATGCTATCTTGAATTGCTTTAGGAAATTCGAGAAGGTTTCTGGACAAGCTATATCCATTGATAAAACAAGAATTTATTTCTCGAGGAGAGTCACGAAGGTGGAAGCTGGTCGGATTTGTGAAATTAGTGGCTTGACGAAAACCTTGAACCTAGGTAAATATCTAGGTGTTCCTCTTTTACATAGCAGAGTCAACAAGGATACCTACAATGAAGTCTTGGAGAAAGTGAATGCTAGAATGAATTCTTGGGCGGCGCGCTGTCTATCTATGGCTGGTAGGGTATGTTTGGCCAAAATCACCCTTACCGCTATCCCCATTTACATCATGCAAACGGCTAAGCTTCCTTTGCAACTGTGTGATAGAGTTGATAGAGCTATCAGAAACTTCATATGGAGTGGTGGTCGAAGTAAGCAAGGAGTACATCTTCTTTCTTGGGCCAGATTGGTGAGCCACAAATCAAATGGAGGTTTGGGCATAAAGACTATGAGGGACTGGAACAACGCCTTAATTATGAAGCATACTTGGGATGTTATGAGTAGTAAACAATCAATTTGGAGCAAAGCTATGGCTACTAGATTGGAAGGTAAGCCAAATGCTAACAATGTACATCTTTCTGGTGTAGCTAGATCGGTGATTCTTAACAAGGAATTTGTGTCCTCCAATTCCTATATTTGTCCGATCAATGGCCTGTCTACTAATGCCTGGAGCAACATATGGCTGCCGAGCGGGAAAGCTCTGAAGGATCATGCGCAACAGCAAATACCTGTGGACTTAGAAGACTTGCAGGTTAGCAGCTTGGTTAATCTTGAAGGTGAGTGGGACCTGGGATTTCTGGAATGCTGGTTCCCTCAGGAAATAGTGCATGAAATTACTATGATTTCCCCACCTACTGTCCAGGGAGGAGCCGACGTTAGAATCTGGCGTCCGGATCCAACAGGAAGATTCACGGTGTCCTCTGCTTACAAAGATTTAAGAGATGGTAAGGAGATAAAACATGATGGTCAGTGGAGCACCATTTGGAAGTCCAAAGTTGCAGCTAGAATTAGAATGTTCCTTTGGTTAGTTGATAATAATGCCATTCTGACAAACAAAAGTAGACACAGACGGCAAATGACCTCCGATGCTACGTGTAGCAGATGTTCTTCAAGCGACGAAGATATTTTCCATACCTTATGTGACTGCAGCAAAGTCCATCCCATTTGTATGGGAATCCTGAGATTGAATGTACCTCTAATTTCTGGGATGAGTACAACCTTAACAAATGGGTTAGACTTAACCTTAAGTATTCTGAAGACCATAAAATCTTATTCATGGTTACGTGTTGGCACATTTGGAAACAAAGGAACCTATGGGTGTTTGAGAAGAAAGAAAACACGATACAGAATCAAATCTATTCTATCAGTACCGAAATCAAGTTCATTGTTCAAGCTTGGAAGTCTAAAAGCAAAGAAGAAAGGGACACCACTGTGACGGGGTGGAAATGCCCAGCTCAAGGGGTACTGAAGATTAATACGGATGCAGCGTATAAAGGGCAACGAGGAGCTATAGTTGTTGTGGTTAGAAATGATAAAGGAGAATGGATGAGAGGCATAGGTCAATTGATCAAGGCCGTTTCTCCTCTTGATGCAGAGATGCAAGCTCTGGAGCTGGCCTACAAAATATATACAGTTTGCAACTTGGAGAATACTGTCATTGAGACAGATTACAAGCAGGCTGTTACTATCATCAATGAGGACTATAAAGGGAATCCCAAGTATGCTAGACAGATTTGGGCGATGCAGAAGAACAGCTGCCACTCTATCAACTTATGTTTCGGCAAGAGAGAAGGCAACAGCCTTACTGATTACCTAGCCAAGTTTCATTTTAAAAACAAAATTGGAAATTGTGTTTACCACAGATTTCCGAATGATACACCTAGTAGTTTAGAAGGTGTCTCTTGTAATGGTCATAGTACGAACATATTTAGTTCTTTGCAATTTTCTAGAATATGTAATACAAGTTTGAGTTTGCTTGCACGAGGTGGGCAAGATGAATAAAATCGCTACCTGACTTCACCAAAAAAAAATTATGTTTATTACGAGCTATTTTTACCCAACATGGTATCAAAGTCACATTTTAACACCAAACATCCCACCACTAGGGGCTTAGCTACACATAGTCAAAGAAATAGTAAAAGAGATGGGAACAAGGGGAAGAAATGACATGGAGCTTGAGGAAGTAGCCTTCTTCTTCACCTCCTTACTGCTATGGATGACCTCTCTCCTCCAAGGGTGCAGGTGAGCATGAAAATATGGGGGATTATGGATGAAAACCTAGAAAACTAGGTTTCCAAGGTGAAATGGAGGTAGAAATGGTGGATGGAGAGCACAAATGCAAAGGAAATGCATTAAATGCTCAAGGAGGGGTGATGGAGGCTAGGATCAGTTGTAGGGTGGCTAACCCCGTGTTGTGTCCTCCACCTATGTATATATAGGTGGTGGTGGAAGCACTAGGGTAAGTAGGGTTATTGTGTGGAAAATAGTGTGAAAAGTGTTAGGTTTTAGGTGGCAGCACGGCCATGGTGGGTAGAGGTGAGAACGGTCATGGTGGTGGAGAACAGTCATTCTGGTGAAGTGTGAAATCACAGGTTGGATGGGTGAAAATGAAGGCTGGTAGCACGGCCGTACTGGGCAGCACGGCCATGGTGGTAGCTAGGCAGCACGGACGTGGTGGAGGAGTTTTGAGGAGGTCATTCCCCATAGCACGCCCGTTCTATCCTTCATCTAGCACGACCATTCTGGGCAGCACGACTATGGTGGGGTCTTCATGGCACGGCCGTGTTGGGTAGCACAGCTGTGGTGGCTGAGTTGCTGAGACTTCAAGATTTGTCAATCAACCTGTAACTTTTGTGTAATTGTCAGCACGGCCGTTCCTTGGCACCACGGTCGTACTGGGTCTTCAAGGGCTAAAATAGCCTCAAACTTCATTATCAAAGGACTTATTTTCTTGGAGTCGAATCTTGACCATTGTGGTAGGTTGAGGGAGCTTTTGGGGGCCTTCTTTAGACCCCTCCATGAGTGGGGGAACCCTAGGACTCCTTCCTTTTCTCTCTTCCATCCAAAGTATGGTCCAAGTACTTGAAAATAATGCAAAGAACGTTCATAAGTGCATTTGGCAATGATAAACATATTGGGGAAATTAACTTGCAATCTACTTTGTTTAGATGTGATAAAAGCACAAAAAAGCACAAGATGGAGCCCTAAAATAGGGTTGCATCAGGACGCATCAAGATTTCTAGCACTATTATCTGGAAGAGTGTCAATTAGTCTAGCTAGTTTATTATACAGTGACTTTTCCTAGTTCTCTCACCATTTCTATCATTTATTCTTTATGTTGTTCTTTAATTTAAGATTACTAACTCTTTCTAATTGTGCAACTTGTAGGGGACAATGTGCTTTAGAGAAAGAAAAGATGCCCAATCCTAATGGAAGACCACCACCTCATAATAAAGAGACTCAAAATCCTCTCCACGACTACTTCCTTCCAGGATAATACACTTCTCTTATTGCTACAAGTATGGAATCTATGCTTGGTCAAGACTTCTTCATCCCAACAGCCCTTATAAGATTGTTTCCAATTTTCTATGGGTTGGATCATGGGAACCCTTATAGGCATATTGACACATTCTTGGAAGCATGTTGTACTTTTGGCACCCCCATCGCTACGGATGACTTCATTCGTCTTAAATTTTTCCCATTCTATCTCAAATAAAAGTCTAAAGATTTGTATGACCCAAAATGGACATCGTGAGTTGGGAAGATATGAAGAACACTTTCTTGAAGAAATTATACTCTGTTGCAATATTGACATACATCCATAGATCCATAGTCAATTTCAGCCAAAAAGGACAATGAGAGATTGCATGATTCTTGGGAAAGATTCTAAAATATGTTTGCATGATTCTTGGGAAAGATTCTAGAATATGTTGGGAGAGTGCCCTCACCACAAAATTCCCTTATGGTAGCTTGTTCTATCATTTTACTCTCAAATGGATCAAACTATAGTAGGCACTTCTTGTGGAGGTATATTCACGGCCAACCCCCCTACATAATCATGGCCTTTATTTGAGCACTTGGCAGACAATTCTAGGCATAGAGCTCCTGGTATGGTTAATGACTGTGATCATGACATTGGTGTGACACCTTCAACTCCAAATAATTCCATCCCAGACATGATGAATATTCTTGTTGAAATGATGAACATACTGAAGAATCAAGTGGTAAGTTCTCCTAGTGATTTTCTAAATTCTATTGAGTCCTTTGAGAAGAGGTGAATGCCCTTCACTCTTATAGCAACATGGAACAATAATGTCAAATATATATTTCAAGGTTTGAAGATGGACTCCTCCCTAGGTTGAAAGGCTTTGTGAGGTTTAGAAGAATGTGACAAGACTTGAGAAAAGATTGGAACATCTCTCCTTTACACTTGTCATTCATGTCAAAGGAAAATTGCCTTCCAACCCATGATGAACTCCAACAATGTAAGTGGGTCAATGGATGTTCATCAAAACTGATATAGTCCGTCCACAATGCAAGTGCAACATGTATATCAATATCAATCCCCCCCCCTAAACCTTATACACCTATACCCCACAACCATTATACCAAAACACTTACCACTACTAATACTCCCCTCCACCTCATTTCCAATACCAAGGACCACCTCCACCTTCTCTGCAACAACAACAATCTCCTTCTCTTCACCATGAGAAATTTAATGGTGTGATAGTTCTAAGTAGTGGATAATTTATTAAGAAGCATGACATTCAAATGGGAAATGGTCATGTGAAACAAAAATATGTTTATGAAGTAATGATGGATATGAGACTTTATGATATTGTGATTGGTACAACTGAAAATGATCATGTGATAGCTCATGCTAATTTTGTGATACCTAGTTTTCCACCCATGAATTCCTCATGTGATGTCTCAAGATAATCATGTCAATGCAATCAAAGCTAGTGCTAGTGAATCTACATTTCTTTATGCATTCAATGAATCATCATCAAATAGGAGGCAAAAACATAATTTTGATATCTTGGAAATTTTTAGGCAAGTGAAAGTGAAAATCCCTTTTCTTGAAGCAATCAAGTAATTCTAGATTATGCCAAATTTCTCAAGGATATGCGCACTTTAAAGTGAAAGTTAATGGAGACAATGTCCAAAATGGTGAAGCTTTCAGAGAAAGTGAGCTCAATTCTACAACATGCACTTCTGGTGAAGAGAAAAGACCCAAGAGCGCCCACGCATACCTTGCTACATAGTGGGACATCGCATAGACTAAACCCTAATTGATTTGGGATCTAGTATGAATTTTATTTCATATAATGTCTATGTAGATATGGGGTTGGGAAACTAAATCTAGCTAATTGCACCCTACAATTAGAAAATTGTTCTATCAAGTGCCTAGAGGAAGGGTTGATGATTGCTTCATGATGATAGATAAAGAAAAGGCAATGTTGTTTCAAGCAGACTTATTGTTCTTGATATGGAGCCAAAGGATAAGAGTATTTCTAATATCTTAGGAATATCATTCTTGTCTATAGACGATACCAAAATACATGTGTGTAGTGGAACCATGACAATCTCTTTCATGAACATGAATCTAACAATATGTCTAAGACCTCCACACAGAAAGAATGATATGAGGATGTTGAGGATTGTTGCTTAAAAGATTTACTTGATTATTGGAATGATAGGAATGTTGAAGGTGAACCTCTGGAGAGATTATATGATCCATATGATAAATAACAATTGATGAATGCAAATGAGAAATCCCTCTACTTCAAGAAAAGACTGTAAAATCTCCCAATGGTTGATTGATTGAAGGTATTACAATTAGGGATGAAGGAGGAAAACTTAGCACTTATGGCAAGCAACCAACATTGGTCTGAGATCTTTTTCACTCAAGCTTTGTTTTTGTCTATACTTTTGTTTTTTTTGTACTTTCCAAGAAACACATATGCATGTCATACTTGATTGTTTTGTTGGTTTTGATTCTTCTTATAACCGAATTCAAATTGAAGAATGGTCCATGGAGTGATTAACCCATGTGTAGTTCCAAAATGAGAAGAAAAAGAATGTTGGACTGAAGTGAAAATCTATAGGAAATTAACCACCATGGTCATTCTCCTTACCAAGGATATGGTGAGAGAGTTGAACAAAAAAATTGTTCTCCTTAGAACGATGGTAGTGGCCATGGGAAAGCCACTTGTGTAGAACATGGATCTCCCCACCTTGATGCTTAGCACCATAGCTCCATGATCATTACCCTATCATCCTAAGCATTCATTCATGTTGAGGACAACATGACTTAAAAGCTTCGGGTAGTAGGGCGATAAGACCTTGTTTTGCTTTATTCTTTGTTCTACATTTTTCTTAAAATTATGAATTTCTTGAGTGACCCCTACACTTGTCTAGTTTGACCTTTCATTTTCATCCTTGCATGCCATATAGTTTATTTCCTTGAATTTTTTGTGTAATTATCTAAAAAAAGCAATTTTGTCATGCCATCCTCTTACATAGAATTGCATGTACCTTTTATTAATTTCCTTATGTGTGGATGTCTAGGACCTTTTTATCACTCTATCTTGGCTGGTAGTTAGATCTCTATATGAAAAGGGAATTTTGCACCATTTTTACAAAAGTTTGTCCAAACTTGAAATTTCTTGCCTAAAAGCATGTTTTAACCCAATTTCTAAATTTTGAATTGAAAATTTTGACCTATGACAAATGCATGTCAGATTTCATGATTTCAATATTTGATTTTATACATGTAAATCATCCATTTCATGATTGTGAAATATTTTGTTGAATTGTGACCTAAGAAAGCCACAAATGCTCAAGGTTTGTCAAATCTCAAGATAAAAATATGGTTTTCATATTTTTGCATTCATGTGGTTTGTCATTGGTCTATGATGAATGTCAAAGTAAATTATTATCGATATCTCATAATAAAACCCTTACTAATGATTACCCTCTTGATCCATTTTTCTTTCACCACTTATACTTATTTGCTTCATGAAAAGATGCTAAAAAGCACAAAAAGTGTAAGCCTTGGCCACGCTCAAAAGTCTTGGGGTGTTCAACACTTACTCCCCTTCACTTAACTCATATCACTACATTCTCAAACTAAACCAATGGTAAAGAAAAAAATTGAAAAAGGAAAATAAAATACACTCCTATGTAATATCATCCAAAATAAGGAAAAGATGAGTGCTCCTATTTAATATCACTCCAATATCTTACCGCCCCTTCTTCCATTTACATGTCCATTGATTAGAAAACATTAAATCTAGCTCATTTCACCCTTTACATAGACACATGGGTCCCTAAAGTGGATTGAGATATGAGATTAAATGCATTAAGGTAAAAAAAAATCCTAGTCATCTTTAATCATCAACATCATGAAATGGTTTACCCATAGCTATATGAGAACCATATAGGTTGATCATGTATTTGATTCCTTATATTGAGTTTGTAGTCTTAGTTCTTTGATCACAAATTGCTTGTTAAAAAGGAGAGGAAAGTGGTGAATACACGTACCATCTAGTCAATATGCTCTATTCGAATGCATTTTTCATTTGTTGTTGGTTGAAAACTGAAGATAGATTGAGTTGGAGCATACTTGAGGACAAGCATGTTTTAAGCCTGGGGTAGTGACAAAGCCCTTAATTAGGGTTTTCATCTTGTGTCATTTCGCTCATTATTTGGATCTAGATGTTTCATAATGCATGACATTTTCTCAATACACTCTATTATTATCAAATGCACTTATGGGGGATTTTTGCATGTTTTATAGGTACTTTAACCCTACTTTATGGAAGGGGGAGAAAATGGTTGAATCTAGGAATTCCTCATGCTTGAGAGGAGCTCAAAATTAGGCCAAAATCACTCTTAACCTACCCCAAGTGGTCAAAGAATGTATTGAAGCAATAATCTCTATGGATGACCATGTTCACAACCCAAATGCAACATAAGGACCCTAAAACGTATATGCTACTACAAAATGTTTGTTCTATATATGCCCCAATCATAGCTACAGACAGAACTTCCAAAAATTGATCTAGTTGGCCAAAATAGTCCTTTTATGAATAATGGTCATGTTGGGAGGTGGCTACCACGGCTGTGATAGCATTGAATCCCACCTATGCTATTAGTTGATCTTCCTATTTTGTCCCCCACTTAACCCTAGATCCATAGACCCCTATATAAACCTTAGAGGTGGCTAGATATTGAAGGTTATCTCCCTTGGCAGTCATTTCATCTTCCTATCACCTACCTACCTCAGTCCACTCCCATTTCATCATATTCCACCCCAAAATCATAAATTTAGGGTTTTGGCCACTATCCATTCCATTTCCATGCCATTCCACCTTAGAGGAGGGAAGTTTTCAAGCTCACAACATTGGAAAATAACATTTCAACCTCTACACTGAGCTCTGTGGCTTATTCTATCTCTTTCTTCTCCATTTTTGTATTTATCATTGTCATGAGCAGCTAAGCTCCATTGATGGTCTATTTGGGGGAATAAATGTGAATTTTATATCATGTTAGGGAATTATTATTGTAAATGGTATAATTTCATTTGCAAATGTTATCCTTATACTTGTATCTCATTTTCCCATCTCTTGCTTTGGTGATTTATGCTTAAAGCCACCTAAGCATAGAAGAACGTGGTATATGTGACTATTTCAGGAAAAGATCCCAAGTCCAAGTAGTGGAACCTTAGCTAGATGCCCCTCTTCTTACAGACCCATCTATTCTTTTGTACCTAGGTGTGAGATCTAAGTATCTAGTAGTCCCTCAGTTAACGTGTCTAGCAAATAGCACATTTATAGGTTGGATGGAGTGTAAAAGAAGGTGAAATGCCCCTTTCCTATGCTCCATGCCACCCTTTTCCACTATGTATATTAGGAGCATCACTCACAGAAACCTATACTAGCACGCTTGTGATTGAATTATACCTATAGCCTAGTCAAATGAACCTTGTAAGGTTGGTTCGGGGTAATAGATACTAGTTACTCTATGTAGACCCTACACCACCCATGGTCAACTAGTAGTATATGATAATTCACCATCATCCCACTGTGTTTCTTGGTTAGATAACATGGTTTGATTGAAATTGTTATTATAGGGCCTAACATGTTGATATCACATTTTCCCCCAAATGGCCCACTTCCCTAATTAATTTCTTATAACCCTAATTGCTCATTTTCTTAGCTAGAATTTTCCTAGTCACCTTCCTTTCTTGTTTACTTATCTAATTGTCTTACTCATGTGTGTTTGCCCTTGATAGAGTAGTTGACTCTTGTCTTTAGTATTTTATGTTGGATTTTTCTAGTTTACTTCATTGATGGCCTTCCTCATGTGATTGCTAGCTTAGTAACTAGTTGTCTCTTCTTGCCTTGTCTATCTAGATTGTTCTCTTGATTACTAAATAGGAGTTCTCTTGCCTAGTTTAGTGTAATTGCCTCTTTTTCTAGTTTGATAGCATTGTTTTAGTAGGGTTAGCTTAGGTTTGATTCTTGAATCTCGTTATTACTTGTTCACTAAGTGTAAGTCAAACCCCCAATCATACCCTAGAAACCCTACATTCTACAATAGAAACCTAGTAAAGTAAGCTTAGATTTTGTGCCCCTTATCCCCCTTGGGTTCGACCCCGATTTTCCATTCCTATAGTACTGGAGATCCCATGTGTGTGTGGAATTCTATATGAGTGTGTCCAAATCAGGTTGTATATATATTAAAACACATGGGTTTTTGCCTAAGGCGTGTCTAACCACATCAATTGTCTAGGGGTCTTGTGACTCACCGGCCTAGCTATTTTATTTTACTTTGAGGTTTTATATTAATCCCAACATTGGTATTAAATATCCTTTGTGTTGTTCTTGCATTTGAGATTGTGAACTCTTCATGATCATGTAATGTGTAGGTGACAACGTCCGTTAGTGAAATAAAAGATGGTCAATACTAATGGAAAACCACCAGCTCATAATGGAGATCCCCATAAGCGTCTCTAAGACTACCTCACAAAAAATAGAAAAGGTTCCCAAAAAAGTCTTAGCCAATGAATCAATCACATACATAAAATATCAGTATATTAAACACATAGAAGGGATATCATGTATACCTTCATGCACACTAGTTGTCCAACAACTAAGCACATCTTATGTCGATGTAGAACTCATACTTCTAGAACTAGATGTGAAGTTATTTTTATTGTCACCACCTTGTAGTCATAGAAATACCTTGCCTTCTAATTGAAGAATTTTCTTATCTTCAAGTCTTCTCCCAAGGGCCTCATCCTCTATGGTGTCCATTCAAATGTGGTAACATTTTGTGCACCGTCTTGGTCGCCAAGAGGGAGGGGAACTCAGAATTGTCTACATGCTAGCATCGCTTTCTTTAGTTCTCCTCCTATTGTGGGTTGTCATCCTTGGGATGAGTTTCTCTCTCTCTAAGAGGAAGAATTCTTATACAACTTATGCCCTAGTGTGTGTGTCTCCCTTTCGACATACACCCCTTTATATAGGTGACTCATAGGCTTGGATTTCCCAAAAAACAATCATGTTCCTATTCACAGCTCAAAATAGAACCAAACTATGAAATTTGTCAAACAGACTTTCATTCAAGTGGTTTATTAACTAGTCAACTGGATGGGTCACCCGGTCAACATTTTGGTATGTACAATCGATCATTTCTCTGGTCTTGTTTGATCCAAATGCCAATTTGACTCAAAATCAAACAAGTATCCTTTTCCTTATTGTTCTATATTTTTTAACCAATCAAATGGTTGGTTTTTCCAATCTACCAGTTGGTCAAATTTGCAAACTAGTAACCAATCATCAACTTACTATTAGTTTATTGATTGTTTTGAACCATTCAGTCGACTGACTCAATTACCTAGTTGAATGATTGGGAATAAAATCAACTTGCACATTATTAAGAACCCTTGTAATCATGTGTCTGATTGTGAACTTTAATTCCCTAATGTATCACTATGTGTGTGACCCCATAGGTCCATATTACATTAATAGTGATGTAAAATATCTCACAAGTAAATAGTAGTATCTTGAAACATGTCATTTCTACCCAAGTAATTGGATTATGTTCAGAACAACTTTAGCCAATAAGTGATCAATGTTATCGTGATTGAATAACCCATTTGTCATAGATGTCTGATTGAAATGAGGCATGGATTTGTCATTATCATAACATTGAATCTAAGTTTCTTCAAGTAGATCATGTTGTTGAGATTGTGTGAGCTCAATATCATATATTGACTCACACGACCATGGGCATGCATTTCATAGTCCCACTTATCAAGTAACCATGTCATCACTCCAATGGAGGGACAAATTCCATCTACAACACTCAAAATAATCCCTAAGCGTCATATTTCACCCAATTATTACTTGTATGGAAACCCTTAGTAAGTGTCATGTTGGGTAGTATTAAAGCACACAAAACAACATGTGATCATTTAGTAACTTCATATCTATGAATCATAGTCACCACTATCAAATTGATATCTGACTCTGACTACCATTATACAGTTTTCATGGGTCATTCTCAAAGTGGGTATGTCCAATATAACTTGTTCTATAACAAGTACCCATGTATCTGAATTGGTATCTAACATCATGACTAAAGAGACATAATCATCATATAATGTAAATACTAGTCATGCCTATTATTTATTTCCTATAATATTCACAATAGTAATTGATTAGGTACATAAAAAATGAATATTGTTGATTGTACATATAACCTCATGTTTAGGTCCTCAACCCAAATCATATGTCACTGAGTCAAAACATTCTTCATACAAGATTACATATATTCATTATCTCAATACTGAAATAACATAATTATTGACATAGACTTTTATTAATAATCAAATCATATACAATGTATCCCTATTACAAATTTATAATAATCACACATTGGCTTTCAGGACACACAACTAATAGCGACGTGAATGGTGGTGGCTTCATGATGTTAATATGGATTAGAATTTTGATAGCATCCTTTGTTGGAGTTGTGAAAGTGACCAAGAGATCATGATTTGTGTTTTCCTTAGTTTGTGGTTGGTCGATTTGTAGGATTCTTTGTTGGTTTCTCTACATACAACACTGGCCAATGTCTTGAGACTTTCATGCCCCGATAAATGTAGGACACCTCAAGTTAATAAATTTAGTTGACCATAAGAGGTTTTATGGATCATTTTTTCATGATCAGGTGTTCCCCTCTTTTAAAGCCTTACATTCATTTCTATAATGGACTTCAAATTGGTTAAAGTGATAGAAGACATGAGGGTTGTGGTTCCTCAATGGGAGTGGCAAAGATCATATCTATTCTGGGGAGCTCAAATTCTCCCATAACTCTAGAAGAGTTTGATATGTGAAACTCTAAAACCTTCCATCTTTCTAGGCATGGAGGGTCTCATACAACTTTAAGACAATATTGAGCATGTGATAGTGAAATAGGAAGTCATACTAAAGGTGATTTTTTCTCAAGAAAAGGCACAATCGGCATTCATTCTGCTATTCCACATATTGTGTTTCTAACATCTATTATATGTAGTCTATGAGATAATTTATGGCACTTTCATCTATCCATTTGAGAAAAGGTTTCATGAGTTTGAGAGGTCCTTCAGATGATGTGGGATCGATATGTCTGTCATAAGCATACTACATTTCTTCAAAAGAAAGGAGTACTCATCCCTTCCCCATTCATCATGTCAACTCTTGATGCTCAATCTATTCAAAGGAATATCTAAATAAGTGATTCACGGGGCATTAGGAAGTTCCTCCAAAATTACCATGATCATGTAGACTACATCAAAGTCATGAGTCACCTCAAGTGTTTTGTCATCAGTCAAATCTTTGAAGTCATGCATGAATACTAAATGGACATATGCGAGGTGGCATGGGGAATAATGATACTTGGATCAAAGTTCTCAAGAAGAAATTTATTGAGTGGTCGTTACATTTAGAATTAAATATATTTTTTATCACATGGAAGAGGGATGCATAGGTGCACCCAATCAAAGTGAATTTGTGTGGTGTTATGTGGGGTGGAATTTTATCGGATCACATTCTTAGGGGAGTTCCTATGGTTGTTGATGAAGTAGTTTGGATGGTTTTGGTGTTGGGCTAGGAAATATTGAAGACACAAGTTGTTGTACTAGTGGTTGATAGGGAAATGATATTAAAATCCTTCATATTTGTAGTAATTTATTGGTGTATATTGCCACCCTAGTTGTGCTAGCATAAATTGGTGTGGTTGTTGTATTAGATCTCCAATTTGGTGGAGGTCACTACATAAATTTTTGATATGTGTACCTTTTAGACTTCACGGTGGTTCCAAGATAGAGATAATGTTGTAAGCCATTGTTTCAAGTTTTATGCACATCTTGGTATTGGAGTTGGTGCTTCTGTCAAGGGTAAGCCCAATGTTCTTGTAGACTCCTTGTTGATTGCAGTATCTATGTTTGGACCAGCTCAGATCAACTCAACAATAGATTTGTAGGATTGAAATGTCAATGTGACTGATAAAGTTGGTGAAGCAAACTTGATGGTCGTGCATGTTTGTATTCATTGTGTCACCGAACCATTTATTACCCACATCCCAAATCCACTAACTAGAAATTCAATGACAAAATGACTCACCATGTCCCTAGAATGGCTCAAACCAAACAACATATATCGGATGATTCTTGGTTTTCATGAACCATAAGGTTTATACAGCATAGCTCATGAAACAAAAAGGGAGTTCATATTAAAACATAAAGTATCTAATACATGAAAATACAACTTCTAGTCCCTTTTATAATTATATAAACCCCGTGATTTACATTAGGTGCTACATGTTTAGAGTCATCAATAGATATCATCACATCTTAGTCATATTCATTATGTAGTTGTAATACCTAAAATCATAAAATCAAACACTATCAATGCAAACACATGTTAGTGTGTTGTAAAAAGATATAAACTTGCAAGTTTTGAGAAATTTATTTTCCTGGATAAAACATATATAAAGGTAAGACTAAAAACAACAAAATCAAAAACCTTGTTTTAATACAAATCATATTTAAGTTCATTTCTATTATACCATCAACATCGTGATAAGGCCTTTAACCAACTTCCCATGAAAGGTATCGTAGGGAGCACAAGGCTAAAAGACAAGGTTAAACCTATTTCAAGTTCATGAGGGACATCAAGGCACAAATTCTATAAGTTAACCCAATTTTAGAGGTTATGCCCTTTCTTGAAAGAAAGAAAAACAAGTAGGTACATCGGGCCATGTGTCCTTACCCCAACAATATAGGCAGGTATAACAAGGGTTGTATAATGGATATATATGATTATGTTTTCAAAGTAATATAAGCAAGGTGAAACATTGTAATTATAATAGATCAAGCAATGCATATAACCAAGCATAGGGACTCATACATATACAATACAAGCATAAATATCATATTTAAGGTCAATAAGAGGTATATAATACATTTAGACAAGAGAACTAGATTAAGGGCATGTTTAGATCTTTGTAAAGAGTTCATAAAAGTGATCTTGGCATTAAGCATGAATAAATTGCAATCAGCAAGATTTAGTCATATGAATCATTTTCATGGGGTGTGGGTGTTCTCCAAGTCTAAGTATCATCACTTTTACAATAATTGATTTCAACATTTGTAATAGAGCATGCACGTTCATCATTATGTTTCTTAATACATCATGCATCATACATCATACTTGACTTAGGGTGAAACATCCTAAACTTGATTAGGGATTTGAGATTAGGGTTGAGATTTGATAAGATTTTAAACAAGTTAAGAATAAAAAAATTCCATTTAAGTGGTATTTATTATCACACGGCCATCAATAGAGTGCAAAAGTTACCATGATCCGGTTTCGTTTTACAAGTCATCAAAATTTAATGATTTAGTTTCAACAAATAGCATTGAACATCACTAGGGCAATAATTGCATGAGATCAAAGATCTAGCATCAAAAGTCCATATTAAGTCACATTTGAAAACATCACATTTAGTACACAAGAGTGATCAAGATCGAATCTTGATTCATAATGGATTAAAAGTTTATTGATTAAGGTCATAACATAGATTTCACTCATTATAATAGGAATTTAGCATTTCAAAATTTCAAAAGTATGCATTTTCAACATCTCGATGAAATGTTGTCCAAATCTAGGTCTTGGAACCAATTTGTTCGATTCTTTGCATTTTTCTGATAAAAATGACTATTTACATGCCATTTTTAACCAATGGAGTCAATTACTATGGTTTTTTAGAATTCTAGAAATGTTTTTGAATATTTGGTAGAGAGGAGATAAAACACCTTTTCCACACAAAAAATGCAAATCATGGATCGTGGTCCAAGGTGAACTTAGTTTTGATTTTGTAGCTCTAATCGATCCTCCCACTAGGAAAAGTTAGTTTATTATCTTGGTATAGAAACTAGATATGTGAGATATAAAATCCATTGTGACATCTTGATCCCAAAGCATCTTTATCATTTACTAGAAATTCTTCTTCTTCTTTGTTATTGACATCATCTATTCTTATAGGCATTTTGGTAGCAATGGGTATGATAAAGGAAACAATTCATTGAGTAAGAAAGAATGATGAACGAAGTAATAAAGAATTAAAACAAAGATGGTGAGGTAGGGTAGTTAAATGAATAGAGAGTGTGGTTCATTGTGCTCCCTAGTAACAGATCCAAAAACTTGATGCAAGATTAGTAAATGCATGTATCAAACATTGATGTCTTATCAAAGCAACACTGGTTGAACTACCAATATCTTAATCTATTGGTTCACTTAGATATTTGAATTTAGAACGTGTGAATGATCAGCATTCACTCACAAGTGTATAAGTTTAGCTATAGAAAATTTTGGGCTTGTTCAAAAATAAAAGGAATGATGATAGTGCTATAGGTTTTGGTTAGCTAGTTAAGTCACATAATGAGAGATTGATTACATTCTAATAAAATTAGAAATAAAGAAATAAATGAATCTAAGACAACATATAATGTGGGGTTAGAGTAAAAATGTCTATACTAAGGTTTCAACCACCTAAACCACACAAGTGACCTAACTGCTACTATCACAAACTAAATATGAATTAAGTAAATGATTGACATCAAATTATACTCCCCTTATCTTGAATTTGAGTAGAACTTGCAGATTTAATGAGAAATGTCTCTCTTGAGGCTAATGATCAATACTACTAATTAAGGATCAACAATCAAGTCACTCAACACAAGCAACCTCTTTCAAAGTCAGAGAAAATATCCTCTATGCTTAGGGTACAACACTAGAACATCACCATCATGGTCATTTTAAAGAGATGATAGATCTACAATGAGAGTAAGAAAAGGAGAAAACAATTGAAATGTACATTATATGATAGTTGGAATGGTTGAATAGCATGAATGAGGGGCATAGACCCTAATATAAAGATGAACTTAGCTTCTCGTGTCTAAGACAACATTACATAGTTTAATGGTAGATATTAGTTCCATCCTTAATACATAAGAAGAGAGAATGGAGGAGTAAGTGGTGTTGTTGTAGAATAATGGGGATCTCTCTGTCGTTGATGGTGCAACATCTACTTAAATTAAGCATGGCCCTTTGATTCTTAGTAGAATATGCACTTCTTGAGGTGGTGTGAGGGAAGCAGGAAGATTGTGGTTTCCGATACGGAAGGTGTTTGTCATAATGTCACTCATCCATATCCAGAGGTGGATGATGAGCATGGAATGAGAAATGAGAATGATATGACATGTGTTAAGGTTTGACCCTTGAGAATAGTGATAAGTGGGTTAATTATAGGAAAAAAAGGTTTGGGTATATGTGTTTTTATTCTAACATCCGGGCAAAAACTTTCTGAGGAAAGGTCACATCCAAGATGGATAGCTGCATGTATTAACCATCTTTTGTCTCTTCAATTGAATATCAGGATTTAAAATCTCATCAAGCGGAGTTGTTGAAGACTCTCAATGTGTCACATCCATGTTTCGTCTGATTGAGTGTACAGTTTTCAGAATGTGTCCGAGCTTTCTTTCTTAGATAAGTAGACATCTTATGGGATGATCCAATCATTAAGAAATGGAACTTATCAAAATTTCTAGGCACAAGTTACTCTGTTGAGAAATAACTCTTTGTTGAATGTGGCGAAACCTCTTCGGTCTTACTCTCTGTCAAGTGTGCAATGTTTCCGCATGTGTTGCTTACGTGTTGATGAATGATGAGGACCCCTGAATGGAAAGATTTGAATCTGTCAAATAAGTCTCACATTGTATTCAAACTGTACATGAAATTTTATGTTAGTGGATTCCTTTCAATAACATAGAGAATATTAAGATTTAAATGGTAATTGAAGACACTTCTCTATGTTTCAAAGCAGTTTAGAGTATATCTATCTAAGGGAAGATGTTTATCCAATCTTAAAGGTCAATGTTCAGGGAGGAGTGGTTCAAGTAGTTTGACACGGTGTCCCCTCAAGAAGGGACCCGAGTTCAAAACCCAACGGCTGCCTCCGAAATGGTAACCGTCGTGAAAGAGATTAGACTAGCTTGAACACCTTATGATAAGCGCCCATTTGTTAAAGGAGCTTCTTACACATTGTAGCTGAGTCCACATATCTACTTAAGAAGTATTAGGTTTAGTGAACAAGTCAAGTGATACTATGTATGGATGATAGTAACTCCAAACGGTATTTAGACCATCTTAGACTCCAATAAAAAAAATGGAAAAAGTCATCGGATGCAGCTAGCTTGAGCAGCTTATTTTCATCCGGAAACATTCTTTTTTCAATTGGAGATAACCAAGTTCCATTTTTAAAGGAACTTTAAGAAACATCGTACTAATACTGTGGTTGGGTCCATATAGCTATTTCAGAGGCCCTAGCATTAGTAAGGAGTTCAAATGAGCTTACGATCTATACTTCAATCAGGAAGTTTGCATTGTAAAATCCTAGTAGATATCATGGATTGTTCATGTATTTGCAAATTTCAGACTCCATAGATGTGCCCACTGATTCCTCCGTGGTTCAATCAACTTGTGAGTGAAGCATGTTGTACCAATCTAAATTATGGAGCTCAGAACTCGAGACTCAAATGTCTTGTGAAGTTTTTTCACGTATCGCCATTTTATTACAAGATATCCAGCCACATCATGAAGCCATTCACCAGAACATAAAACTCACGAGCAAGTCTGGTGGAAGAGGGGGAGGGGACTAGAAGTTGGAACTAATAAAGAGCAAAATCACCGTACTTATTTTATCAAGCAAAATTAGAATTCAGAATAGTTCCGTGCGTTCAACAAACCATAGTTGTCACTCATCCGCAGGATTTATCCCTAATTCGTGAGCAAGCAATTCGATGCAAATTTGAACACCGTTTATACTGTGTTCTACGGGATGTTTACTCTCGCTTATTCTCAAGATTTCGTATTTGTGCAAGATACATTTCAGCTAAAATGCGAACTTCAGTTAAGGTTTTTGATTCCTCTAAAGAAAATGTCAAAGCATAAATTAGCAAGGCTTTGTCAATCAAGAGTGACTTTTCACGAAGATGCTTTATATTTTTTAGAATAAATTATAAAATATAAGTGAGGGAAAAATTACATCAAATAGAGGGAAGACTGGCAATATGCTGGGTCACCAAAAATTTCTGGATTGCAAACCCAATTCTTCAAAACACTACAAAAATACAGGTCTCGTGCTGACTTTTTACAATTGATTTATATGTTAAAAAGAATGCAATGAATGGCATACGTAATTATGCAACAGTAGTAGGAAACTAAAACAATAAGGTATCCGCTTGCACTAATCGTTCGTATCTCTGGACGTGTTAGTAATATTCACTGAATTATGACCACCCACTAATACCTAAGAGTCGTCGTGATTTTTCACGGGTCCCACTCCGCTGAAGGTGGAGGAAAATCAGAAAACACAGAAGGCACAGCAAAGAATATCGTATTCTTGTCCAATCCACTCTTCTCACTAGACAAAGAGATCAAGGCGGCAACCAAGCCAGCATTTCCAGCAAGCGTAGGTTCCGTGTAATTGTAGTTGCTTCGGCTGTCATCGAACCCATCATACCTATCAGGGCCCGCAACCATGGCCCCTACAATCGTGTTGGGGTTCGGCTTATTCGTGTCTCTCCACTTCCATCCACCTTTACAAGTATACTTAATCCCATTCTTTGGAATTGAAGCCCCGCGATGATGAACATGAATTGGATAGCGGTCTCCAAAGCCCACAACATAGCTGATTTTCTGAGGATTCTTGCCCAAAACATAATTTATCTGACAAAACAATGAGATAGTCGTTAAGGATAGAATAATACAGTAGCCATGATCTACAATATATGTTCGGAGAGAAATTTTACTTGGGATTTGGCAAAATTGCGGAGAACATCAGTGGAATAAAAAATTTGGCCACAATACCACCCTTGCATATTTGCAGTTTTGAGATAATCACTGAAGACTGAAGCAAGAAAAGCTGCATTGACAGCATACTGAAGGGGCTGTGGTTTTCCGTGGTTCAGTTGTATTAGCCCACCTGGAAGCGTTTGTCAATTGTCATTACGATTCATAAAAAGATTTTTCGGAAAATGAGCCAGCTAATTACAAGTGGACAAAATCTAACCTCTGCTTCTTTTAAAGAACGTGAAAGAAGGCAAGTAAGAACACATGACGCTGCTAGTCTGGTTGTGATAGGTGCTTAATATCTCTTCATATGGATAGCCTGGATTCAGGAATAGTCTCAATCTGCTCAAGAGAACCTGAATGCAAAGGTTAAGAATCTCTACCAGCAGTAAAAGTTTCTTATGAGAAATAAATGAACAGATACATAGAAACAAATGTTTAGATACGTCGAAACCATGCCATTTTTCTAACTAAAAGAAGTTTTCATTTGATTGCTTCGGTAATATGTTGCTTGACATAATTTTCAATACTAATGAACCAAGACATAATGCCTACAATGTGTTAAATAAGTCAAAGTAAATATGTATTTTCTTTCCTTTTCTTGTTTCTTCAAGTCTTGTGTAATATGGATGGCATAAGTCTATTAGGCACAGTAGGGTTTCTATCCGTTTCCTTGTATCTCCTATTTATAGGAGAAAGACATGTTATTTCGTCAATAGAACATTAAGACAACTTCGGACATAGTATTAAAGCAGGAATAGCAGCCGTCCTGTCCAAGCAAAGTCGCAGCTATCGTCGCCATCACCCGCGCTACCCCTCTCTGACATAGCCACCTCCATTATTCATCTCCATCGCTGTTGTTGATTACGCCTCGAGGGACCCTCCCTTCCCTCTAAACTATTCCTCTGCTCCAAGAAGAGGATCCAATGGTGTAGCCGGGTGTAACCGACAATCTTATGCCCTGGAAACTGTTTTCTGGAAAGCCATACGACATCTACATGTAGTCGTTCACGACCACCTATTATAGGGATCTTCCTACATCTCTCTGATATGATCATATATTTCTAACATAACCCTTACCCCTTTGGAAATGGACAGTAACAATGTCATCATGCTGCTATTTTTGGTCAAGTTTCTTGACAAATTTCTGCTCTCTGCGGCGCCAGATATGGTGGTCTCTCACCGCCACATCATCTCGCCTACGACATGTTCCGGCCCGAGCGCCTACATCAAGATATGATGTGTCTCTCACCGACACAACGTATCACTTTTACTTACTCTGCCATGAGTGTCTGAGTCAACGCAATGTTTTTCGTAGCAGCATTTGCCATCAACTGTTCTGACGTCTGACATAGCGTGTCAAGATCTGGACACAACGTGTCTTCTGCTCACAAGGCTTGCCATCTCTTCAACACAGCATATCTGAGCACAGTTTGCCTATTTTTCTGTCTTTGTTTCAAAGGATTGCATACTATGGCCTCGTCTTCTTCTATTTAAGTCCCTGACACAAACTTCAGGTGTGTGACATCTTTGAAATTCCAATGGATCTAATTACATCCTAGCGGCACATTCTTTTGAAAATGTTCTTTCTTTGGGCAAGCTTGGCCATCTTACCTATCCACCTCCATGAAAACAAGAGACATGATAAAGAAAGGGTGAATACAAGAAGTAGGGTGAGGGCAAATACAAGAAGTGGGGAAGCGTGACTCTCTATGACACTGAACGGATCCTAATTACATCTGCGACGTTCTTTTAAAAATTGTCCATCTTAAGAATGGTGAATACAAGAACCCGGGCGAGGGTGAATACAAGAAGTGGGGCGAGCGTGACTCTCTGGTGTATCATGGATTCTAAATAGATGTGTGGCACATATCTCTAATAATCTCATCTTCATTGAGACAACAAAGGAGGCATCTTCATACAGCCCAGATATATTCTAGTAATGGGGATGCATCTTGAGTGTTTGATCTATATAAACGCCAGCAATCCTTGAGACTGGAAAGACACCTAATCTTTCACATCACACTTTGACAACTTCAAGGGGTTCTGGGGAGAACTCAAAGTCCTCCACCCATTGACTCTGATCTTGCAAAACTACAATAGCAACAAGATGAGGTGCAACTATGTCAGTTCTTGCATCTTTGTCATCTAGTGATGAAGCTGTCAAACAACATATACTTGCATCTTGACCTCTGCCCGCATTACATGATGTTTACCTTTGGTTTCCTAGATCTATGTCCGTTGCTATTGTAGAGTATGTTGATCTTGTTGTTTCAGATGAGGATATAGTGTGTCGGGTCCGGTCGAGGAAGAAGACCCAACACCATTGGTAGAGGGACTTCTTCGCAACCTCGATACTGCATTTTTATAAAAGATCAAACCACACAGATGATAAGTGATGGAAAAAGTACGGTGATGCAATCCGTGAAAGATGTGAATAGAAAGCAAGCCCAAATCCAAAGTAATCCTGATTAGAGCTTATTGGGCTCAAGATGGGCTTTTATTTAGTTCCTTTATGCACTTAGGAATTTTATGGCTTTATTAATTCCGAATTTCTTTATTAGGATTTTAATTCTTTTGTATTAGGATTTTAGTTTCCTATTTTATTGACTTGCACGCCAAGTCTAGAGTCCTCTATATAAGCTAGCCTTGGGGCCTTTGTCCAAGCAGTCGATTATGAAATAAAATTTTGTTTGCTTGTTGCAAATTTATCTTTCTCTTTCTTCTTCTCCGTAGTGTGGCTACATCAAGTGGTATCAGAGCCAAACCCTAAATTATTAGGGCACGACCTTCTTCTCTTTCCCCCTCTTTTCTTTCCTATTTGGCCCTCCCGTTTACTGTTCATCCGAGGAACAGTAACTCGGACCCCCTCTCGCTTCCGCCAACAGTCGTCTCTCGCTTCCGCCAACAGCCCGTCTCCCGCTTCCGTCAACGGCCCCTCTTCGCCGTCCAACAACCTCCGCCCGAGGCCAACACCGCCCAGCAACGTTCGCCTTCTCTACAAGCTACCGACAACGTGAACAGCAGCGCGCTCCTGGTCGCCCTGCAATCAGCCTTTGCATCCCTCTCACGCATCTTGCGTCAGACAACAGCACCATTAGTTCACCTACCAACAATTGGAGCAGCAGCTAGCAACCTCTGTCTGTCCGCAACTACGTAGCGTCCAACAACCCAGCCGCCCTCAGGCAACCAGTCCGCGCAACAAGCCTCACCCTCCCGCTTGGCAAATCCGCTCAGCCTCGCGCTGCGCTTAAATCCTCTCCTGCAAATTGACCGCCAATCACCATCAAGCAGGCCGACCATCCACGGATCTACAGTCGTTGGTCACTCCCGCCCGACATCCACTCCGGTCTTCCTCGCAAACGTCTGCTTTCCAGCTCCCTGCCTAGCAACGCAGATATAGCATTCAGTGACGGTGCGTCCGGACTTGCTAGTAAGCAGCCCCGGAAATTTTTTCGGGGGCTCCCGCCCCCAAACCCCCGAGCAAGGGGTCGATGGCCCCCTGCAACCCCTAGCTAACTCACCGCCGAGTTGAATCGGCGTAGGGTCAGGGCATACCGGATCAACCTTCCCTCTGAGGCACTTCCTTCTACATCGACTTTAAGGAAGTTTTCTTCTCCAAGACATCATGGTGACTGCTCAACAAGTCAACGACAAACTAGATGGCTTCATGACCACAATTGTTGCCACTTTAGAGGTATTTCAACAACAATTGAACAACATGATGAAGTAGCAAGCAGATCTAGTTCAACAACAATAGGGTGATGTAGTTCAACATCAACTGGACACCCTGATGCAACGACAGGAGGAAATAATGCAACATCAAGCCCAACACGATGACTCTTTTGAACTTCTCCTCCATCGTGTTACAGCCTTCGAACAACGCATGCATACATTGGAGGTCAACCGCAACAACAATCGCCAGTCAGCCCCTCAACCCATACAAGCAGAACGCATTGTTAAAATGAAGCTACCGGAGTTCCATGGTGAGCGTGACGCCAAGATTGTGCTTGACTGGTTGCACTACGCCGACAACTATTTCCAGTTATACAGAACCTTTGGTGAGGCAACCAAAGTCTTGACTGCCACTGCTAAGTTTCGGGGAGCCGCTCTAGCATGGTGGAATCAACCACGCGACGTCCCCATCGACACATGGGGGGAATTGCGTCCTTTGATCGTGTAGCAATTCTTACCTCGAGATTACAAGCAACAGGCTTACTTAGCGTATCAAGATCTCAAGCAGGGTGACGACAGCGTCGCCAACTACGCCAGCAAATCTCAAGAGTTGTGCAACCGATCTGAGGTTCAGATGGATGCCACTGTCGCAATCGCAAATTTCCGCAGGGGACTTCGCGATGAGGTAGTTGATCGTCTAGCAGTCATGCATTTCACTTCCCTAGATGATGCCATTCAGAGTGCTGAACGAATTGAGGAGGAAATCCGGCGCCACCCCCAACTGTGGTCACCTGGGTGGAAACCACGTCAAGGGGCGACTACTTCAACAACACCAACTACGGTATGCAAACCCTCAAAACCAGTTGCCACCAAGCCTATCTAGTGCTTTTCCTGCCATGCATATGGTCATCGCTCCAACCAGTGTCCACGTCGTGTGATGAATATAACAACAACGAAAGATGATGATGGCATTGAATATGAAGATGTCTTTCCGGCTTCAGAACCTAGTGACGAGGAAGAGGAAGACGAAACGGGTGATCCTGCTCTGCAAAATCGGGTCCTCATGGCTATACAGAGTCCACCTCATGATGACTGGCGTCGTACATCATTGTTTTATTCAGTTGCGGAGGTTCGAGGTCGCATGTGCGTACTGACAGTTGATGGAGGATTTTCAGCCAATATCGTGTCTTCTACTGTCGTTCAGGAGTTGGGATTGCAACTGGAGCCCCATCCCAAGCCGTATCGGTTACGATGGGTTGATGACACTTTCAGACGGTGACCCACTGCTGCAGAGTTCCTTTCTCATTTCATGGTGTCTACAACGATACAGTTCTTTGTAATGTGCTCACTATGACAACTTCTCATATATTGTTTGGTCATCCATGGCAATATGATCGTCATATGCGACATGATGGGCTCTACAACACATACTCCTTCTGACTTGGCAACGCCTGACAGCTCTTCTGATGGACATCCTATAGTACCAAGCAACTAAGTCGTGTCCTTCGCGAGATGCCTCCCGTCAGCTCATGGCAAGGAGTCATTGGACCTGCCCCTGCTTCACCGGAGGTTCGCATTCTTAAGGGGAGGAGATTGATGCAATCCGTGAAAGATGTGCATAGAAAGCAAGCATAATCCAAGATAATCTTGATTAGAGCTTATTGGGCTCAAGATGGGCTTTTATTTAGTAACTTTATGCACTTCGGAATTTTATGGCTTTATTAATTCCGAATTTCTTTATTAGGATTTTAATTCTTTTGTATTAGGATTTTAGTTTCCTATTTTATTGACTTGCACGCCAAGTCTAGAGTCCTCTATATAAGCTAGCCTTGGGGCCTTTGTCCAGGCAGTCGATTATGAATTAAAATTTTGTTTGCTTGTTGCAAATTTATCTTTCTCTTTCTTCTTCTCCGTAGCATGGCTACATCACATGGTAAACTAGAATAGGCAAATCAAGTTTCTACAACTGATGTAGATGGAGGATCTACATCTACCTCTAGTAGGACAATAATCAGATGGTAGACTCAGTTATGCAGATCTTGACAAGTTGATTAAGGAAGCTTCTTTGACCACTACTTCTCCTCAAGCAAACATTACTCGACATTCAAGTGACTATCCTATCTTGAAGCTTCCTCCTTTTCTTCGAAGAATGACTGGATTCTTGATTTTGGTGCAACTACCCACATAACTAGTCATAAGAAGTTTTGTATGGCCATGAAAAAGTGGAGCTATCACCCTCATGTACGATGAGTTGATTGCTCCATTTCCATTGTTACTGGGATTGGCAATGTGACCATCACTACCAATATTATTAAATCAGATTTATTTGTGCCAAAAATTCCTCTGGATTTGATGTATGTTAGTAACATTATCAAGACTTTGAATTGTAGTGTGACTTTCTTCTTCTTTTTTGCAATGTCTCCATGCAGGATCTCAGGACGAAGGAGACAATTGGTGGGGGATATGAAGGTGTAGATACTTTGTATTACTTGCAAAATTCGTTAACTTCTCCTGCTACTGCAAGTGGCCCAGTCTACATATCTTCACCAATGCCACCTATGTCTTGGTCATCCATCCACTGCAAAGATGAAGTCTTTATTCTCTATTTCATGTATTCCCTATATTATCTCCTTTGTTATGTACTTTTCATTTTCTTATTTCTTCAAGTCTAATATAATATTGGCCTAAGTCTATTAGACTCATTAGGGTTTCGATCTGCTTCGTTGGATCTCCTATAGGAGAGATGTCTGCTCTTTTATCAATCGATCATTAAGACAACTTCTAACATGAACAATATTCAAGAAAAAGTGCAGAGGCATATACAAAATTTCTTCGCCAAGCCGACTGATATCTAATATTGGCTTATATAGGTGAATGATTGCACAAAAGATATGCACATGTAGGTGTGCTTCTTGATAAAAACATATAAGTTTAGAGATATATTTTAAAAGAAATACAAAAATATAAATTTAGCAAAACCAGCTATTGATATTATATTAAAAGCTGCAAATTGAACAAGAAAACTAGGTAAATGACATTACAAATCAGGAGGCACTAGGAAGTAAAACATATAAATATTAGATGTCCAATTCAACAATGCGGTGCATAACAAGGCGGCAAAAGTTAAAAACTTAAAATTAGTAGCCAGCACACACCCAGGGTCACAGTTAGACCACTCGCACAAACACACAGGCAATCTCTCTCTCAGGCACACAGTTCAACCATTTCGTCGAAATTTTGAACATTGCTTTTAACATAGTCTCACGCAGGAAATCCCTAGCCTTCCCCTAAGAAAATCCCAAACTTGGTAGGCGAGTGATGTAGAAATATTGTTACAAGGCAACATTATATGCATCGACTCACTGTTGATCTAAGGGAGGTGCCTTATTGGGAATGCATCAAGAAAAAAGGGGTCAAAGAAGATAAACAAAATATCAATTTCTCAAATCATTTTCATCCGCCTGGGACAAGCCCCCAAGGCCGATATATATGACGAAGGACATGAAACATTATTGGACTTGTGGCGATTGTGTTAATTTCAAAATAAAATATAAAATTAAAACATAACTAGCAAGACTTGCAACTAAGTACAATAAGTAGATAATGTGCACTTTCTTTTTTATGATTGGGGAACCCCTTCGCATGGCTAGGCACATTTGTGACCAGACATGGCAAGGTAAAACCCGGGAGACACTATCCGACCCGTAAAAGCAGTGACCCATTAAGTTGCATTGTAATAATAATAAACGTAAGGCAAAAACAAGTAGAATGTCACATGTGTCCTGCATTACACCAACACCACGCGTGATCTCCCCCAAAATCAATTCCTAGGGTCCAATTTTGATCCTAGCCTCTAGGAGGTGCCTCTTGGCAATCCATGTCCGGCTAGAGGTTGAATTTGCCTCATTTGTTCTCCTTCTAACGATAGGTCAAACTGCACTACAGAACTTACATTTGTAACATGAACTTGGGGTGTTGTTTCTCCTCCACATCCACACCCTAGGGTTGAGCTTCCTCTCTACACAACCTTCCCTCTCTTTAAAGCAAAGGAATTAGATTTTTGTTGACCCCAAGGCTACATTGTCCAAATCTCATATTTTGATGATGACCTAAACATTCCATATTCTTGTCTCTAAAGAATCTATTGAAGATGTTTTAGATATTATGGGCGTACTCTGTGCACTATATACTTGACAAACCCTAATTTTAAGAATCCCACGAGGCATGCAATAGATCATATTGATTGAAGTTTGATGAAGAATTTTTTAGATCTTTGTTATAATTTATTCATTGAATGTCTTGTATTAAGCTTATCTTGTAATTGTTGAAACGCTAATGACAATGACGCATTCACATATTCATAGATCCAATTTTGAATTGGTCACTTGGTCTTGCAGCTTTTGCTATAGAAATAGCAAATGCAATGTCAAATTTAGGATTTCCTCACATTGTCATCGGTTGGTTTCATTCTTAAAATTCCATTTGACTAAGTGATTCGTGGATGCTCAATCTGATCATTAAATATCGGCAGATGGATTCCCCAAGAAATCTCATATGAGCATGTAATTGGTCAAATGGAAGAATAGGCATCGGATGGAAATTCCTTAATAAATCCAACCGATGGCATTTGGTTATTCCAACAAGGAATATCATCTACTAAATTTCCCAGGGAAATCCCATCCATTCGTGTTATCATGACACAGAAGGATAGTATTCATTGACTGAATTTTGACCTAAATTCCAATCAATTGGCCTATAAGTCATTTTTCAAAGTATAGTTATAGTCACTCTTGGAGAGAAAAAGTGAAAATAGATCCATCAATTTTGACGTACTCCTTGGGAACTGCTAAAATTCATCTTAATCACCCCTATTGGCTCGCAAGCACCCTCAACTGTATATAGGAACTATTTGGGAGCTTTTCAAGTTAACGAAGTATCCATATTTTATAAAGTTGAGATAGTGCCTCAAAGAGCCCTTAGATTCCCACTTGGGGCTTTCATTTGCTTGCTTCAATTGAGTTATTAGGAATAGTTTGTAAGAGAGTGTGTCCTAATTCTTATCTTGTGAATCTCTTAATTCTTGGAAAAGGCCTATGATCGAGTACCCGGGAAAGTTATATGGAGGATTTTGCATAAAAAGGGTGTGCATATCCAATACATTGACCTGATTAAAGACATGTATGATGGCTCAACTGGTAGTGATAGGACTTGCGGAGGAGAGACACAAACTTTTCCTATAACTATTAGGGTACATCAAGGATCTGCACTCAGCCTATATTTATTTCTTCTTGTTATGGATGAGTTGACAAAGTATGTTCAAGATAATATCCCTTGGTGCATGGTATTTGTTGATGATATTGTGATGACTGATGCAAGAAAAGAAATATTAAATGATAAAGTTGAACTTTGGAGAAATGAATTAGAATCTCATGCTCAACTGCTAGTAATAGGACTCGGGGAGGAGAGACACAAACTTTTCCTATAACTATTAGGGTACATAAGGATCGAAACTCAGCCTGAATCTATTTCTTCTTGTTATGGATGAGTTGATAAAGTATGTTCAAGATAATATCCCTTGGTACATGGTATTTGTTGATGATATTGTGATGACTGAAGCAAGAAAAGAAATATTAAATGATAATGTTGAACTTTGGAGAAATGAATTAGAATCTCATAGATATTATGATTTGTAGAAGCAAAACTAAATATATGCATTGTAATTTTAGCCAATCTAGAATTGTGAACAGTGGGGTCAAGTTGGATGGAATGGATGTACCAATATGTGATAAGTTTCGTTACTTGGGTTCTATGTCACAGGTTCACAGTAGGATGGTTGAAGTGGAGGAGTGCAACTCGTGTAGTATGTGACCAAAAGATCTCTTTCAGATTAAAAAGCAAGTTTTATAGAACAGCTATACTGTCAGTCATGTTATACGGGAGTGAATGTTGGGCAGTCAAAAAACAAGGTTTCAACAAGATGAATGGGACATAAATGTGTATTCTGAGATGGATGTGTGGGAAGACAAGAAAAGATCGTTTGAGGAATGACTATATCAAGAATCAAGTGGGGGTTGTGAGCATCGAGGACTAGTTGCGTTAAGGCCGACTAAGATGGTATGGACATGTGCAGCGCAAACCGACAAATGCACCTATTGGAGGCAAGGTTATTGAGTCAAGCACAATCAGAAGAAGCAGAGGCAAGCCTAAATTAACTTGGGAAGAGCTTATAAAGAGAGATTTTAAATATTTACATCTTGATAAGAGCATAACCCATAAAAGAGTTGATTGGAAAAGAAGAATCCATATAGCCAAACCCAATATGGTTGGGATTGAGGCTTAGATGATAATGATCATCATCTCTCAATTCTCTCTCACAATCTCTTTCTCAAAGGTGATTGAAACTCTTCCTTGATGTAGGAAAGAGTAGGGTAAGTGGACCTAACGAAGTAATAGGTAGGTTGACTCTTTTGTTAGGATATTGGCTCCTTGCACGAAAAAGAAAACTAGAGAGTCTTTGGGTGAAAAGAGATGTTACTTGGTCTATATTCTTGTGAAGATAATACAAGGTGGTATTCAAATGGTGAACAAATGCTAGGGAAGAACCTTTCTAGGTGATGGAGCTACGGTATTTCAAGCCAAAATGCTATAAATCCTTATGTTTATTTGTTGTTGTTCAAACACCCTCTCTCCCTTTCTTGTTTTATTTTATTGTAATAAAATGCGTAGGTCTGATAAGTTTTCTTTTAAGTTTTTAATAGATCGATTCACCCTTCCCTCTTGAGTCTAGATCTTACAAGTGGTATCAAAACAATGCCTTTTTAGCAACGTCTTTTTCAAGCAATATTCTCAGAAGTAGGAGAAGATGGACAACAACAATCTAGGGAATCTCAACCTAGAGGGAGATACTCCACCTGTCTACGGGTTTTTTATTGTTCCAACTATCAATATTGGAAGAGGCGGATATAGTTTTGCATTCAACGAATCAACTTCTACATGTGGAAGACAGTGGCCCACTGGCCCTCTCCTGCACCATGCTTTAGGGGAACTTGACTACAAGGAATGAGGAGAATGCAAAAAGCTCAACTCAATGATCAAGCAATTAGCATCCTCTCCCATTTTTTATTTTTCAAACACATCTCATTATATGAGATGGCCTATGGTGCTGTGTTGTACGGGCGGGTGCCCAGGCGGTGCCTAGGCGGCCAATGGGGTCTCCATATCTGGGCGCCCAGCATCAAAGGCTATGCCAGGCGGGCTAGGCGACCCGCCCAGGCGCTACTTAATTGTATTTACTCATATGCTTATTTATATTTATCTATCTACTGTTTTTATTTAGTTATCTACTGATTTGTGTTTATTTATGTATTGATTTTGATACTATTTAATCATCTACTGATTTAACTTTAGTTATCAACTGTTTAACTTTAATTATCAACTGATTTGATTATATTATATTTATTCATCTACTATTTGTATTTATTTATGTACTGATTTGAGAATTGATTAATCATCACTGATTTATATTAGTTAATCAACTGATTTGTATTTATTCATCTACTTATTTGTATTTATTCATCTACTGTTTTTTATTTAGCTATCTACTCATTTGAATTTATTTATACTGCTTCTGAAATTATGTAAGAATCTACTGATGTAACTTTATTTATCAACTGATTCGTATTTACTTTTCCACTTATGTATTTATTCATCTACTTATTTGTTTTTATTTATTACTGTTTTTATTTAGTTATCTATTGATTTGTGTTTATTTATGTACTAATTTTGATATCATTTAATCATCTACTGATTTAACTCTATTTATCAACTGATTTGTATTTATTGTATTTTATTCATCTACTATTTGTATTTATTTATGTGCTGATTTAGGAATTATTTAATCATCTACTGATTTATATTAGTTTACCAACTAATTTGTATTTAATGTATTTATTCATCTACTATTTGTATTTATTTATGTGCTGATTTAGGTATTATTTAATCATCTACTGATTTATATTAGTTTATCAACTGATTTGTATTTATTCATCTACTTATTTATATTTATTCATCTACTGAATTTAGTCATCTACTGTTTTTTATTTAGTTATCTACTCATTTAAATTTATTTATGTACTGATTTTGAAATTATATAATCATCTACTGATGTAGCTTTATTGATCAACTGATTTGTATTTATTTATCCACTTAGTTGTGGAATTATTTAATCATCTACTGATTTATATTAGTTTACCAACTGATTTGTATTTAATGTATTTATTCATCTACTATTTGTATTTATTTATGTGCCGGTTTAGGTATTATTTAATCATCTACTGATTTATATTAGTTTATCAACTGATTTGTATTTCTTCATCTACTTATTTATATTTATTCATCTACTAAATTTATTCGTCTACTGTTTTTTATTTAGTTATCTACTCATTTAAATTTATTTATGTACTGATTTTGAAATTATATAATCATCTACTGATGTAGCTTTATTGATCAACTGGTTTGTATTTATTTATCCACTTATAGTTGTATTTACTCATCTACTTATTTGTATTTATTTAGCTACTATTTTTATTTAGTTATCTACTGATTTATGTTTATTTATGTACTGATTTTGATATTATTTAACCATCTACTGATTTAAATTTATTTTTCATAAATTTTACATGTATCCATTAAATTAATCTATCTATCTATATATATATAAAAACGCCTGGAAACGCCTGAGCCTCCACCTGGGCGCCTAGGCGGCCTGGGCGTCCCCAGGCAACGCCTGGTCGCCTAGCCGCCTATACAACCATGCTAAGGTGTGTGGATAAAGCTCACTATCACCCACAAAGGAACTCTTCAAGTCAACAATTCAATAATAAACATATTGTGACATCAAAAGATGTCCCAGACGGGAGTCCATAGGAGAGATGAACTTTAGGTTCTCAAGCCTTATAAATATGTTTGGTACTCTAAGAAAGCATATAGAGCAAAAAGAGCAAGTTGCTAAAATCATCTACTCTCACGCCTATTGGTTTGAAAAGGTGACAACCACAAAAGAGTCATCCAACCTCCAAACTCTTCTAGTTAAAAACCGCGTAGAAAATCTTTAACATATGAGGTGAAGATCTACGCAAAAGAGGAGGACAAGAAGGAGTCTTCCTGCAAGAAGATGGACGCTGATTTCAAGGTCCAAGAGTCTTCCTCAAGTGATGAGTCTTCCCAAAGTGAGGAGGATGTCAAGTACACAAAAAGTAAACCTTCCAAGGGAAAGCCAAACTCCACCTGCCCTTGCTACAAGTGTGGCCAAAAG
Organism: Alisma plantago-aquatica; assembly: GCA_963693085.1. NCBI lineage: Eukaryota > Viridiplantae > Streptophyta > Magnoliopsida > Alismatales > Alismataceae > Alisma > Alisma plantago-aquatica. The sequence continues at coordinate 1,706,372,795 of OY856409.1, read as the reverse complement.
GAACCTTTCAAGACTAAATGTCCAAATAAAAAGAAGCTTCACCGTCATTAGAACAAATAAAAAGAAGCTTCACCGTCATTAGAAAAAAGAACGAAGAAGACATACAAGAGAAAAGGAAAAAAGAAACAGAAAGAGCTCACAAAGAGGCTTGGGATTCTTCTCGAGCATCTAGTAGGTCAAGTGAAGATGAAGATATAGAGAATGTAATGTAGTAGTCATGGAAAGATCAAGTAAAAGTGATGAGGTAAATGAGGTAAATTTAAATACACTTTCCATAAATACATTGATTTAAATACTACATGATTCCTATGCTTCTTTTGACTCTTGTAAATCTAAGAAAAAGATGTTAAGACTACCGATACTTATTATGAGGAAATGAATGAGCTTAAGCACCTAAGTCTTTGTTTGGAAGATGTTCATGAACTAAAGAACATTAACAGTGATATAGCGTTGAATTGAATGGTATTGAGATCGAAAATAATGTTTAACTTGGTCAAGTAGCTGCTTTAGAGAAGAAAATGCCTTTTTACTTACTAAGAGGAATGCTTTAGAATCTCAAGCCACGTTTCATAATAGAGAGAATGAAATTGTTGCTCTGAATTTAAAAAAGGATTCATATTTTACTAAAACCCTATGTTTAGATCCAATGTTATTCAGGCTAATAATGATATTGTCAAGCTCTCTACTGCTATCACTACTCTTACTCTAAGATAATACTTTCCTAAAAACTTTTTTTAAAAAATATTCTTAGTGGTAGAAAGAACTAGGATGTCAAACAAATTAGTAGACATAGGATAGAAACTGATGGGGGCTATGGAAACAACTAAAATAACTCTTCCATGTCCATGGAGAGTCCTCTAGTTCTCAAGATAAAGTAAAATGTAACTTTTGTATTATTAACGACGACTATTCGACTTATCGTCTTCTTAAGAAAGAAACCAAGAAGAACATGGTTTGGGTTCCTAAGCTAACTCCAGACCTAAATATTTAAATGAGATCCAACCTTTCTTCTTTATAGGAAAATTGTGAATGGATTGTTAATAGTAAATGCTCAAAGCACATGAAGGGCATCAAAAGCTACTTCAATTCACTTAAGAAGAAGAAAGGTGGCTTGATAACCTTCGGTGATGGTGAAAGAAAGGTGATCTTGCGCCTAAACACAAAGAAGTAGACATCAACTACAATGAAAAGGAGAAGGTAGTTGAACGACATGCTCATGATGAAAACTCTCATGACAAAGAAATATAACATCCCAATATCTACAAAAGACGTTTCAAAGGAGCTCATCTTAGGTGATTTTCTTGAGAAGGTCAAAACAAGAGTCGTCTTCAAGGACCAAGCAAATTGTGTGATCATTTCACAAATAGAGTCGTAATCCATAAAAGAGACTTAAAGATAGTGATTGGATCATTGAAATCAAGAGAAGTTGGATCAGTTTGACAAGAATCAAGTGTGGACCTCGAGAAAGAAAGATATTAGGAAAAACTGGGTGTTCCACAATAAGATTGATGAACGAGGTAAAGTGGTAAGAAACAAATCGAGGTTGGTTGTCCAATACTACAAACAACTAAAAGGTATTGATTTTGACGAAACACATGTGACGATATCAAGGTTTTTTTTTAGTTAAAAGAGACATTAGTCTCCCCCCTCCCTCAAAGAGCATGCCAGAGCCCAGATGACTGCAAGGGTGGTAAACATTGTGCACAACGGGAGGTTCGAACCCAGGGTCCCCCAGGGGAGGACCTACCGTGCTCGACCATCCCCGCTACCCAGGCCGGGTACGATATCAAGGTTTGAATATATTAGAATGTTATGTGATTTTTGCTAGTAATAAGAAATTTCTTTTATGTCAAATGGACACTAAAACTTCATTTACATGGATATATATAGAAAGAAGTCTATGTGGTGCAGCCTCTCCGCTTTGAGAATAACAAACAATCTAACAATGTTTTTCATCTTAATAAGGCTCTAAATGGTCTCAAGATAAGCCCTCCCCCTGTCGCTTTTTTTGAGGAAATATAAACCCCTCTGTTAGATAATGCTTACGTCAAGGGAAAAGTTGACTCTATTCTTGTTCTCAAACATACTTCTAATATTCGTATTATTTATATTTATGTTGACGACAGCATCTTCGATGCTACAATTCTTAATTTTTGCAAGGTATTTTGTTTCGTCAAGCAAAAACAAATTCGAAATGAGCTTTATGGGGGAGTTAACGTTTTTCCTAGGATTCCAAGTCAAACAAACTTTAAAAGGGAACTTCAATCAACCAAACCAAATACAATAGTTAGCTCACAAGTACTTTCGAATAGAGAATTGCAAGCCAATCGATACTCCCATGTGAAATGCAGCCAAGCTTGATAAGGATGAGGATGGAGAAAGGATAGATAAGAAGCAATGGGGAGGTATCATTGGAAGTTTACCATAACTAATTGCATGTAGTATGGATATCGTGTTTTGTGTAGCTCATGTGCTAGATTTTAATCTTTCCCTAGAAAAACTCATCTTGCTATGGTGAAAAGTATTCTTAGATACCTAGCCAAACTCCAAATTTTGAGCTATGATATCTCAAATCAAATGATTTTACTCTAAGTGCTTATAGTGTTGTTGATAATGTAGGGTGTTTGATTGATAGAGAGTGCACAATCGGCACTTGTTTCCTCCTTAGACCATGCTTAGTTTCTTGATTCTCCAGAAAGAAAAGTACAATGACTTTTTCAGGTTCGAAGCTAAATACATAGATGTTGATGGGTTGTTCCCAAGCTACTTAAATGGGCAAAATGCTAAATAATTTTGATACATCTTTTTGTGCTTCTCTTATCTTTTGTGCTTGAATTAAGAATGCCATGATTTTTTAAAACTTAAAAAAATATATTTCCCTGATTCTACTTCTATTGATTACAAATTGATTTGATATGCTTTAATTTTTCAAATATTGCCAATGAGGGTCTGACTAAGTTCATAACCTTAATAAAACTTACATTTGAGTATTAATTTGAAATTGTTGGCCACTTAGTTTGGGTTTTCAAACACTTTGGTGCTTTTGGACAAAGATTTTCCATTAAACCAAAATTCCAGTCAATGAACATAACCCTAGTTTTCAGCTAAACCCGTTAGTTGGAATTCTTTCCTAAAATCTTAGTTGGCAAAATAGATTGTGTTTCACAACAAAAACCGTCGATTGGATTTCCAATCTCAATTCTCAAATTCCAACCCACAACGACAACCAAATGTTCAATGAAACCTAGTCAACTAGATTTGATCCACCTTTCTTAAAACCCATTCGACCTCGCTCAACCCTAAGCTCTTCCTACATCCACCCTTACACCTACTTTGGTCCATTCTCACAATATCTTCCATGTCGTCGCATATTTCTGATTCTCCACCTTCTCCTTTACATTTCTAACCATCTAGTATTATCCTTTGATCTTTCATTTCCTTTTGTATTCTCCATCACCATGTTTTGAAGTAGGAAGAGGGAGGAGACGAGGTCCAAGGAAGCTAGGGATACTTCCTCATCCAGACCTACAAAATTCATATATCAAGGAGTTTTCTTTCTCTAAAGGAAGCTATTGAGAGGTATAAAGCACTATTGCCTAGAAATCCCTACCCATGTCGCCACATTTCCTTAATAGATTTCTCGGATATGAACCTTGGTGATCTAATTACCTTTTATATTTTCCACCTCTTTCCTCTCTTAGCATTACACGTCACAATCTTCTTTGATCACAACTCTATGTTGATGAGTTCGATGCCAACTTGACATAAACTACACCACCATCACTCCTGCAAGTAAAGAAGTTATCATAAAATCTATAATTTCAGTACTTTCATTGAAGTCTCTCAAAACATCCCTCAACTCTAGTCGTTTCTCTAATCCTTTGGAGACTCATTCTTATGCAAATGCTCTTGACCTCACTAATTTCAGATGCTTCTGTGACCTCATGCAAGAAGAAGATGAAGATTTCAGTCTTACCCCTTTCCACTGTGCTATTTGTAAACCCGATCCCAAATGCTATCATTCCATCATTTTACGTGCTTCCACTCTCACTCCCTTTGTTGAAACCTGCCCTTTTTGTGAATTCCAATCTTCATTCTAAATGAAATCAATCTAAAATTTTTGAGAATTATGTCATTCTTACCTTTTATTGGATTAAAAAATCATGTCAAGTGGAGTCGGTACATTCTCCATCATATGACATCTCCTAATACCGCTCACAATATTGGAGATGTCATCTTCTATATGGCAATATGATTCATGGATCTTGTTTCAAAAAACGACCTTAAAATCCCTCTTCACCGACTTCAAATACTCATCCAATCAGAAGGGCAATCAAGTCAATGATACGATCTTGAAGATAGCATCCTCACATGGTGAAAGATATTCGAAGCTCCATCTCAAGCCCAAGAACCATCTCTTGCACCTCCTTCCATGAGTAACTCTCATTTCACCAATGAGAAAACTAATGGGATAGATAAGGAACCAAAATGCTCATTTTTAAATTGTTTAATTACTTGTACAATGCCCAAAATCATATTCACAAAGAAATCTCTCATCTCATAACATGAATGAGTTGTGTCTCATCCTATCCCCCCACTTCCTATTCGGGGTCATACACTCCTTTTATTCCTACTAAAGATTGTGATTCTTATGCATATAAGTAATTCTACTCGCAGGCACCTTCTAATGTTACTCTTGCAGTTGATCACACTCTGAGAAGACATCCCAACATGTGACCCACCTAGTATTACTCTATGTCGAGCACACTAAACTGTAAGAGTATCTATTGATGGGCTACCTAAAAAGGAGGTGAACCTTGTTGATATGAGTATAATCTTTCTTTTTAAGATCATTTTACCCCAAGAACTCAAATCATGAGAGTTCTCATTTCCCTCACTTAGACATCCTCATCAACCTGGAAGTGCAGAGAAACCATCCAGTTCTGATTCTACAGAGCCCATGATACAATGAAAGCATAACATGCAATGTATGTACATCACATATTGTATTGCTTGTTTCTCTCTCCACCAGGATCACGGGTCCATTATGTTCGCCACCAGGGTCGCGGTCCCATTATGTTCGCCGTAGTTAGCTTGAGCTTACAAAGTAGTGGATTTCTCTGATGGTGTGGCCTTGACTTGAAAGCAGATGCAGGTTGATGACATGATAATCTCCGATGTATTGAATAGTAAGCATGATTGGTAAATTATTGTTGTTTGTGTTTCTTTCTTTATGATCTTGATTATGATTGTTTTGTTGGTGATAATTAGATGTTGATTCTTTTAATTTTTCTCAAAATTCTTAACTCTAGTACTTACTTACAGATCTGTAACTATCTGCCAAATGCAGTTCTCCAGTGGTATACATTTAAGTCAACTCAATGAGTTAAAAAAAATAAGGCAGAATTTTCATGATAGAATCAAGGATGTTACATTACATGCCTCACTTTCTAGTTTCTACCATATATATTGACATCAAAAGCATTATTTATGTTGTAAAGTAAAATAAGGCTATGTGGTATATCTGATAAGAGGAACGTTCTCCTATATATAGGAGAAGGGGGAAGCGTACAGACTTTAGACTAAACCCTAATGGGCCAAGACACACTTAGGCCCATATACAAATAAGCTCAAATTACTTATTAAATTAACCAAACTCTTTTTGATACTCCCCCTCAAGCTGAAGCTTAAAGAAAAATCAGCTTGCAAACAGAAAGACAAACTAAAGATAAAGAAGTAGAAATAAAAAGATAAACCAAGCTCATACAAAAATATTTCTCCCCATCAAGACTACAACAAGCATTCATCACTCAAATACCCTCCCTCCAGTAGATGACCCAAAGCAGGAATGCAAGCAGGTCGAATCTGAAGCATGTCGCAGGTCGCAGGTCGCAGGTCGCAGGTCGCAAACAGGTTGCAGAAGCTTATTGATAAAAAAATGTGGCATCTAAAGTAGTAGCAAATAGTAGCAAGAATCAGAGTCTTCATCACAGTCACTATCGTAGCAGTACAGAGAGTGTTGGTTCACAGTAGCAAAGTCAAGAGGGTGTTGGTTGATAGTAGAAAAGTCCAGAGAGTGTTGGTTCACAGTAGAAAAGTCCAGAGAGTGTTGGTTCACAGTAGAAAAGTCCAGAGAGTAATGGTCACAATAGCAAAAAGTGAACGTGCGCAAGGCACGAACAATGTCAACGTCCAAATAAAGCACAGAAAAAAAGTAGAAAGTAGAGACAACAAAATCATCAACTTAAATAAGCAAGCAGTAGACATGAAGCTCCACATAGTAAGCTCACCAAGAAGCATATAATAGTAAAAGATTTTCAGATACAAATATCAATAGTAGAAGTCCACAAACTCTTTGAAAAGTGCATAAAGATCCACAAATTTATATAGAGTGGCAAGAAGATCCTCATATATAGAAGCTAAATTAAACTTCCTCTCATCTCATCTCTCCTCTATTTCTCCCGTGGACAATGATAAAGAAACGCTCCAGAAAAAAATAGCATGTAGCATTGTACGAAGGGGTTAGCACCCCCCCTAATTAGGGGGTCTCGCTGCCCCTCAACGGGCAAGAGTCGAAACCCAGTAATACTGGTCCAACCAGTTAGATGGCTAGTCCAACCTGTCAGACTTGACCGGTCCACCGATTAATTGGTTGAACCAGTTTGATTAACCAAACCTTCTATCTCTGCCAAATAGTGGGTGACTATAATTTCCTCCCCACCTCTCAACATGTGACCCAATCTTATGCATAGACAAACTAAAACCCACACCCCTGGTTTTCCCAGCCTCAACTTTCACGAGAACTTCCGAGGTATGTGATGTAAAGCAGTCTAATTAGGTTTAGGATCATCTTGTGTTAATGAAATTTGGATTTTGAAGTATTATTTTGTATGAAATATTAGTATGTTGTGATGTTTGAGGTTGACTTTATTGTGGGTTTCAAAAATTGTACTTATGCCTTCATCATAGTTTGACTATTTCATATTTTACCTATATTATTAGCATACTAGTGTTAATTTTATACATTGTTGATGTTACCAGTTGAACCGCTTCAACCATAGGTCAAACCGGTTAACCGGGAACCAGTAGCCCACTGGTTCAACAACCGATCCAGTCTTGATAGAATTGCATATAAGTCATCGAGTACAAGAACTAGATAGAAGAATAATACTATGTGTATTCATAGCCTTTATTGTACGTAGCTTGTTCGATATTATGATAATGCTTGAGAGACTCCATTGTGCTCTCACCCACACAAGCATAATAACAAAAATAAATTATGACACTAAAGGTTGCTTTGAAAGTTTATCTAGTCAACAGCTTTTGCATTAGACAGATTGGTAATTAAAGAAGTAATGAGCGGCAACTGCGGCCCTCATCGCCGGGAAAAGGCAATATAGCTTTCTGGAAGCCAGGTTGTCGAAGGCGAGCAGGGCCAGTGCCGGATCGTGGGCAAGATTCTTGCACGGGTGCCAGGAGTCGCCAACGCTCCTGGGGATGCAGATGTTTGAGATTGGGTTTCAGAGCACCGTCAAGAGAAGCAAGATGAAGCCCAGGAGCATCAAATCGACGATATTGGTATTCCAAACCAATGTGGAACGTGGTGGATCATGAATGATTATTATACCATCGGGGATAGAGGGAGAGATAGAAGAGGTTGTATTTTGGAAGAGAGAAAATAGCAACGAGAGGAGAGAGTTGGTTGGGACTCGATCGGAGAAGAGACGTGGAGTCGGTAAGGGTGGGGGTAAGTAAAAGGGGTTTCTTTCTCATGTGTGGTGGTGCCAGATAAATCGAAGGGCGGGCAAGGCAATAGATGATATGGAGTGGGCTTGCGAAATAGCGGGGTTCATACAACAGTGGGGTTGTGACCAACTAGGTAGCAGGGTTTGCAAAATTGCTGGGCGGCAGGTTATTACAGGAGTTTAGAATTTTATTTTTTTGCAGTATTGGTATTGTGAGAGCAAGGTTGACTACGGCAAGGGGTTATGACAGCCGGTTAACTGAGGATCCTGGAGGGGTAGGAAGCAGTAGGAGGCACATAGCAGAATAGGATAAAGGGGTTTGGACAGGACAGTAGCAAGGCGAAGTAGTTGGAGCATGACTACCTCATGCCCTTGCGTAGAGAAGATCTATGACAGCGCCTAGCAGGCAGCCAAGCCAAGAAGCAACTACGGCCACCCACAGATAGAAGAATTTCTTCTCTCCTCTTTTGTTTGGATTAGGGTTTAGGATCTCTGCTCGAATACCATGTTGTAAAGTAAAAGAAGGCTATGTGATATATTTGATAAGAGGAATCCCCCTACTATATATAGGAGAAGGGGGAAGCATACAGATATTAGACTAAACCTTAATGGGCCAAGACACACTTGGACCAATATACAAATACACTCAAATCACTTAATTAACTAAATTAATCAGACTTTAATAATTTACTAGGTTAAGTATAGGAATGTATGGTGGATCATCAAAAATTTATATAGTAAGATATTTCAGGTCAACAATACAGAATCAGTTGTAGAATTACAGACCAATCTACCTACAAAACCACAGGTTGAACACTGGTAATGATGGAATCACATATAAAAAACTGTATCTTCCTAGATTTGCATGATAAGCATATCTTTTTATTAGCATCATGATACAACGTATTTATGTATGGTTCCATTGCATACAGCTTTATAATTTCGAAGCCACTGAGATTTCTTCAGTGAAGGTCTATAAAGAATGAGTTGTTCAGAATCATTCAAATCATCCAAATTCTGATGTAGGATACAGAAGGATATTTGTAATTTATCTGTGGAAAAAAATTGGTATAGTAATTCACCTATTCTCCATAGGACTACAATTGCTTAGTGGCATTCTTATTTATGCTTCCATATGTGCAAGGTTCTGATGTTTTGCCTATATTACCAATTGCCAATTAATCAGGAAAGCTAGTGTGTCACACCAACAAATATATCAGCCAAGATGAGGTTAACCTATCACTTTTACAACTGAATTTATTGTCTATATTTGGAATGTTTTCCTATGTTTCTAGCAAATCAATTGTCTGTTTTTAATTCAGTCATACTTGATTTTCCAATGAACTGAAAACTTTTGCTATTAACTAATATATGGTACTACATTATTTTTTCGGGTGGCTAAACCAGTAGTTTGCTGCACTTCTTAGCAATTAAGTAGGAAATTTGGATGAAGTATTCACCTGAGCACCCACTAACTTGTTGTCCCAGCTCAGCACTCCCTTATCCAGATTGCCCCAAAAAGCTCCAGCAAGCTTGGCAAGTTCAGGACTAGTCACGAGCGAAAGATAAGTATTGTTTCCGGTCGCAAAATAAAGCCAAGCTCCACCCCACACAAACTCATCCCAATAGCTTGAGGAGTTATAGAAAAGGGCAGCATCAGCCCCATCGCTGTACCTTCCCTTATGCTGCCTGGCAAATTTCCACAATGTCTCGGCACCGTGGATTAGCTTCTCAGAGTAAACCTTGTTATCCTTGAAGACAATGGATGCAGAGGCCAATGCAGCAGCCATTTCTGCAGCAAGATCAGAGCAGCTAGTGCATTCAGCCACAGGTCGAGGATAGTCCATGTCCTCTGGTTTCATCCAGCAGTAATGATCGTTAGGCACTTGAGATGTTACATTTCCAAGCCCAACCTGGGTTTTACAGGTAAACAGTGTATCATTTACAGTAACTGTGATAAAATGAAAAGTAATTTCCAGGATAACAGATTTTTTAATGCGAATTTCCAGTTCAGACCTGTGAGGCGACTTTGTTGATTGTGCCGGATGAGGAATCAAATGTCTTGATCAAGTAATCCGTGCCCCACTTGATGATCTCCTTAACATGACCTAGCTCCCCAATTGCGTCATACTTGGCACTGTACTCGATCACGCTCCAGCTGAGCATGGTCATGGCAAAGGCTGCAGGGAAATTGAACTTGACGGCATCACCAGCATCATAGTAGCCACCAACAAGGTTATTAAGCGGCGAGGGATTAAATTTGCCGTCCTCCATACCGGAGTTGCCTCTCCATGGTACATTGTTATTTATCGGCAGTGGTCCAGCTGCAAAATACGGGAAAGAAAACAAAGATCTCTTCATCAACATGTGGTGTTTCAAAGCTGATTGCACCACTGGGCATCGAGTACTAGGTTTCCTTTATGGAGTCGCAATCCCAAATTACCTACAGTGAGAAAACAGCACACAAATCGAACGTTCTAATAAACGATGTAGTGGCTGATAAAATCGAACAGTGGCTGATAAAATCGAACAGGTTCTAACAGCAACATGGTAGAACAACATTGTTGGGAAGCTATATTACAAATAAACTAGTGATATTAGCAAAAATAACTTACATCTCTGGGCATTGAAGAACATGAGAGCCTTGTGTAGTGCGAGCATGTAGTTGTCAGGCGGCGGAGGTGATCGATTAAGATACGGAATGATGTTGATGATAAGGGAAAGGAAACCGGCCAATAGGCAGCAAGCAAGTACGATCCGGACGGTCCAGTTGAAGCGCTTGCGGCGGACGATCATGCAGCCAAGGTCAACATACTTATTGGTGTCGTACAGGATCCCTGTCGGCGATAAGAGCCAACTCTGCTGGATGTCCTCAAGCCGAAATCGAAGCTGCTGATAGTGGGGCGGTGCGGCGCGTTCGCGGCCGTAGACATCCCCGCTGCGGCTTCCGTCTGTGGCTTTGTCACCAGCATTACTGGTCTTAACTTGCCCGCCCCATATGTTCTTGTAGCACATGCTCCTGTTAGACGAGCTTCCTGCAAGATTTGAACCTTGCTCTGCATCGGTCGGCCTAGAAGTCGCCCTTGGCTCGGAATCTGGGTCACGGGCAGAACCTGGGACGAGGAGTCCTGGGTGGGATGCGGAAGCAAGGCAGGAAATGGCGTCTGCTTCCGACTCTGATCTCGCCTCTTTGGACCTAGCTTCCCGCTTACCCCGTCTGACCCAGAACCGCCACCACCGTACATGGTCCTGAGACCTCTCATGACTGCGGCCACGGCGGGAGTGGTCGGAGGCCGAAAAGCCGAGCATTGGCGTGCCTGCTGTTCACCGCGTAGCTTGTCGGAAAGAAGTCAAATGACCCTCCTCAAAAAGTTTTCTACAACTTCGAGAAAAAGTAGAAATTACAAGCGTTAACTGTATGTGTTATTTGTTAACTTCGATTCATATGCGAAAGTTTAAATTATGTCACATTACATATAGATAATCAACGAAAACAAGCTATGAGTTGGTGATATTATATGAGTAGTGTTGTATGGAACACCAAGCAGACCCATTTTTTGTAGTCAGATTGGTTAGTGGGACGAGGCACAGTATGGCTGCCACGTTTGGAGAAGGGCGTAAAAAGGGAGAGAAGAATAGAGAGAGGGAGGAACGTAGGTCAGCCCTATAGGAGAGAGAAAAAGAGAGGGAGAGTGGGCATTCCCTCGTTTTCTAAGAGAGAGAAAATGAGATCCCGAAAACAAAGAAAAATGTAAGGAAATTAATAGGGTAAAAAAAGAGAAAATAAAATACTATTATGAGATAATGCAACACGTACTAATTATGACACATTACTAACAAAACAAAATACAAAAATGTATTTGACTTCTTTTGTGTGCACATCACTAACAAAAACCAAACACAATAGCGTGTTAACATGTTTGCTTTATTTTTATATGCACATCTATAATGCCATATAGATTATATCAAGCAAAATAATGTGTTTTATATTTTAATGCGTCTTTTAAAGTGTTATTTTGTTTTGCACTTACCAATTTCAGTTCTCACTATAACAAATTATACTATGTCTTTAACATATTTGGTATGTTACTTTATGCAACTTTGTGCACAAATAAAATGTTAAGTTCATTATTACATTTTATGTTTTATATGGATATGTTTTATATCAAATAGTGTGTTATTTAGTATATGATGTTAACTACATGTGCATGTATGTCATAATACTTTTTTGTTATACGATAATGTGTTATTGTTATACGATAATGTGTTATTGCAACTGCCTATCACTTTTTCTCTCTCTACGTTATCACAACCTCCTATCATTTGTTCCCTCTCTCACTCCCATCATTGTCTCTCCTCTATTTGTTTGTCATCCCTACCACACTCATCCTCTTCCCTACCTCCCCCCCCCCTTCCCACTATCTCCCTTGTTTTGTAGTCAATATTGACATGAATAATATATGTGTGTGATGTGTTACTTTTTATACAACTTGAGATAAATGAAGCTATTGATTCCATCTGAGCTAATCATACAAGATCCTTATAATGATGATAAGTTCCATCAATATTTTCATGGCCATGACAACAATTTCTCAGAACTCTAACTACCAATATTCCTAATCAACCAAAAACATAACTAGAAGTACATGTTTGAGTACAACCTTGATCAATAAGGGCATCCAATCGAGTCTCCACAATCTGTCAAAGAGATCCTCAACCATCTAATGGGCCTCCACCTTTGTCGTTTCCATACAAACTATTTATATTTGGGCGGCTCCAAAGTATGGGTAGATGCATTTTTGTTTTGATCATCAACATCCCTTGATTGCTCAGATAAAACATCAATATTTCAACATGTCCATTGTAACACCCCTGACCTGGGTTTTGGGATAACCCTAGAAGCTTTGCTTAAGTAAGTTGCTTAGAACCTTGTCTTAAATCTTTCAAAAAGTAATTAAGACTTGAGAAGAGTTTATTTCTCAATTTTGAACTTATTTGCAAATTGTTTGTGCCTTATATGATAACTTTGACAATATTGCAATTTACCTAAATGAGGGGTTTATGTGTAAATTATCACCTCTAGAATGTCTCTTCTCTCTCTTAGAATCATCTAGAGGAGAGAGAAAGAAGGGGGCACTTTGTTTGAGTCTTGGTTGAATGATAACACTCTTTGTTGTAAAAAAAACAAAGAAGTATTGAGTGTTTTGAACCATAGATGAGGTTGTGTCGAGTTATGAAGCGTATATGGGAGTGCCTATCGGCTTGGAAGCCATAAAGGAGGTCCCATATCAGTTTGTTAACCTTTGAAAGTGCTCATGACAGGCTAAGCACCTCAAGTAGATGAAGTCTGTCAGTTTGCATGTTCCTTGCAAATGTGGTATCGGTTTGCACATAAAGTAAGATTGAGTGGTGATATCTTGTCAAGCAAGATACCCAAATGGCCGATATCATGCCTATGGATTGTCCTCAAGAATTTTGCATGGCAAGATAATTATGGTAGCATGAAGTTACCATGCATGAACATGTGTCACTTAAGTGCACATGGTGATGACACCTCATACATACTCTCTTTCATAAACCTCAACTATATATACCTCTCTTTTCACCTCCTAGTAAACCTTCTGACTCCTTTATTGTCTCTTGCTTGGAGAACGACCCTAGGAGCTCAAGAAGCAAAGAGAAGGCCAAGCATCTTGCCTAAGGTGAAGCCATGATCATCTTCAATCTTGGAAAGACCTTGCTTCTTGGATCATGATTCTTTCCTTCTCTTCTTTCTTCACCAAGTTCCTAACTATGGTATCTTCTTTCATAGAGAAGTGTTGTGATCGAGTCTTGGACTTTTAATAAATCATATTCTACCTTGAGAACGTGGAGCTTTGGAGCTTGAAGATCTTGTGTTGATCTTAGGTGGGTTACATAACTTGAACCCAATTTTATTATTATTCACCTTTTATCAAGCAGTACTTGGTGATTCCTTTTCTACTTTGACTTTTCTTGGTTGAATTATGGTTCTAAAAGTTCTAATGGATATATGATGATGTTGTCCACCATGAACTAGAGTAGTAATGGATGAAAAGTTGGAGCTTGAAGATGATGAAACCGATATGCACAAATCGATATTGGTTTGTGAAAAAACCTAACCCGATACAAGGGTATAGGCATGGAAATCGATACACATGAACTCCTATCATTTTGGTTTGTAACATGAGTAGGACTACTGTCCTCTCAATTGCTTAACCTTTCACCCAATGCTAAGAATAAGGCAGGCTATTATCTTGAAGATAGCCAAGTCGATACACATACTTGCACCATAACATGGATGGCTGATATGACTTGTGATGCTTTAAAACAAAATGTTGTTGTTAGGTCGATATGTTAATGTTCTAAAAACAATATGCCTCAAAGGCATTAGCTTGTCACGACCAAGAGATGTCTAGTGAAGATGGAATATCAACTATGACGCTTTAGTTGAGTGTAGAGGCCGATATAGTCAATCCTAACCCTAATACGATACACTCACAATCCGATCTCTCTCTAGACCAATCCATGTGTGATGGGAAATATACTTAGCCCGACATACTTGTGAAAAGTATGGGTAACACCTTCTTAGAAACCTTGGTCTATACGCCAAGTAGTGGTGAGGCCTATAGGTGAAAGAACTAAGGTGTTGAATAAGGGTTTATTCTATACGATACAAACCCTAGAGGCTGATACCTCATATTGAACAATGGCCAATACTCAAAGGGATAGTTAGGCTGATACCCTAGATGATGTTGAGTGGTCGATACACTAGTTTGTTGAGAGGCTGACACACTAGTTGATGGTGAGGCTGATACACTAGTTTGTTGAGAGGCTGACACACTAGTTGATGGTGAGGCCGATACACTAGTTTGTTGAGAGGCCGACACACTAGTTGATGGTGAGGCCGATATACTAGTTTGTTGAGAGGTTGATACACTAGTTTGTTGAGAGGCTGACACACTAGTTGACGGTGAGGCTAATACCCTAGTTGATGGTATGGCTGATACCCTAATTGATGGTGTGGTCGATACCCTAGTTGATGGTGAGGCTGATACACTAATAAAGTGAGTGGCCAATACACAATATGATGGTATGACCAACACACACAAGAATACTCTATGGCCGATATACCTCAAGCACCATACAAATGATACTACTCTAAGCATCTCTAAACTGATATCATTTGATATGCCTTATCTGATACAAGTAGATGTGTCTTGGCCGACACAAGTAGATGTGTCTACGCCGACACAAGTGGATGTGTCTAGGCCGACACAAGGATTAAAGTGGAGGTTGATACACCTTGATGAGTGTAGGATGATACACTTTGAATTTAATCAATAGATACATCTTGAATGTAATGAGATGAATACACTTTAATAAGTGTAGATTGATAAACCCTAAAGAAGATTAAATCAATATAATAAGTATGTTGAAGTCAATATCCTAGTAAGGATGAGAGAGAAACTTGTACTACTCACATGAGAAAGGTAATACTTCATGTTGATAACCAGTTGATGATATTTGATGAAGTGTCTTATGATGTGAACTAGAGTTTGGTTGATAAATATGAACTTGAAAACCCTAAATCAGATACAAGGGAAAACCCTAACCCTAATTATGATAGAGTTGCAATTTGAATGATTCTCTCTGTGGCTTGGACATGATATTTACTTGATATTGCATTTGCTATGAAATCCTAACCATGCAGGTGTTATGAAATGATGAACATAGCCAAGTATGAGCTATGATGATTTAGCTTAATACAGATTATATAAGGCCTTGTGAGCCATGAGATATACTTGTACAACAAGTATGACTTACATGTGGGTCTGATGACCTAGGGATGATTGTTACCCGGTAAAAGGTGACACTGTTCAATAATGAACTAAGGGTTTGATACCCAAACATATGATCATGATAACGATAATGTTGAAGGATGATATTTCCAATAAAGTGTTCAAGGGATTGAGATCCCAGGATGAGTGTGACAAGATATATTCTAATTGATATAAGATTTCTTAAAAGATATGTTATACCTTTCTATTTAGCATTTATCTACTATTCATGTTTGTAACTTGATTGATGTTGAAAGATGTTGTAATGCACTTAATCTATCAAGTGAACTAAAAATGTAGTTGCTCTGGCCATAGAACCATTCAGTGTCAGGATTTACTAAATGGTGAAATGAGTTTTACTCGGAGCGCATATTTTTGAATATGCGAGGGTGCAAGATGAGTATTCCCTTGCTTCCTTCAAACCCCAAGATTTGGCCTTGAGCCATTTTCCTAAAAAGAGTGTGGTTGTAGGCCGTAGCTCTAATGTAATATCAGGATTGGTGGTAAAGCCATACACTAAGAAGAGTATGGATGCAGTCCATGACTCAATATATACAAGCAGGATTGACTGTATGTCATACCTTGAACAGAGAACATGCTACGTGTTGTATCTCTATAGCGAAGAGCTTCTATACACCATGCTAGCTATAATGTAGATTGACTCATAATGTCACTGCCAATAATCTCATACTAACCAAGAAAGGAGAGGTCGTGGATTCCAGCTCTTCCATAGACCTATATGGCACTGATGCTTACTCCATAGTGGTCAGTTGGAGATGGAAGGTATATTCCCATCTCTGTAGGGCATAAGATGGATTGTTTAAAGATGTAATCATTCGTGTAACATTTTTTTAAGGATCAAATACAAAAACATTAGTTGAAGCCTTGCTTTGTTTATATATTGTTAGTTTATAACAGTTATACATGTTCTTCATATTCCTGTAAAAAGTGGCAAAATGATCTATTGCTTAGTTGTAGATTCTTGAACTAATGTGACGTTGAGACTGCTCTATTCTGCATATAATCAACAGTTATACTTGTTTAATTTAATAAAGGTTTCTTCTACTCTCATTCATAAAGGTTTAACTGTGATAATAATACTATTGGTGGAGAGTTATATCTTTCGTTGGGACTTGTTGTCTTCCACAACTTTTTAGGTGGATGTGCACGAAGAGGTAGAGATCGTGTAGCAGGGAGTGGGCAGCAGCAGCAAGACCAACAGTAACAACTCAGGTTGAATGTGTTGTTATATGTCTTGTAGATATAGAGTCATATGTGTCGTTCCTGTACTCTTAGGTCCTTTTAGAGATAGTACGTAAATAGTTTTATAATCAATTTGAGATTTTGGTTTGTATGCCTTGATGCATAATGTTGCTCTATGTATGTTTTGGAAAAGCAACTGTTATCTCATATCCTTGCAAGGTTATGGAACAATGTATGTACAAAGTGAATCATGATGTATATACGGTTTGGTTCTTTCTAAAAAGAATTTCCTCGTAATGGATCTCTAGGCAAAAAGGTTTTTATTTTTTAGTGATTTTTTGTAATTTGCAGTTAATGATTAATTCTGTATAGTTTAGTGCAATCAAGTTGTCGGTTTGATAGCGGTTATCACATCCATGATGATATCTCAACAGACATGTGACAAATCGAGTGAGACCATTACTTCATGCCACAATCATCGAAGCCCATAGATTCAACTTCTCACAAAGCTTACAATGTTGAGTAGGATGTCTTGCACTACTCTCTACATTATGACAAGGGTTCAATGGTGTGTTTACGCTAATGGTGTTACACACTACTTAATTGGACTTTGAATAGATGCAACTCTATGAGAAAATAACACGCTGGTGGATAACTTTCAAAATTTATAAGGACCTAAACCAACACACCTACTTCTACTAAAACACTACACCCGCAAGCGCACAGGTTCGTGCCATAGTATAGGAGGGTGGCAAGTATAGGGTCAATCCGCAGGGAGAAAAGGGGGCACTAGATCTAGGTTAGTTTTTGGGCTAGGTTCCTACTGTAGAGTCTAGGGTTGAAGGGTTTAAAGGTTGTTTTATTTGATTACACTAAGTTGAGTAATAAAACAATTAAAGGAAAGCAAACAAGATTAAAACCTAAGTTAACCCTAGATAGTCAATTCTACTAAGTAAGAAAAAACAAGGCAAGGCAAGGAAAGAGAACAATCTATGCTAAAGGCAGGAAAGAAGAGATCTACACTACAATAATCTAACAAATAGGGCAAAAGAGTAATTAAATACCTAAACTAGTAGGAACAAAGCAAGAACAAGGCAAGAAGCTAACTAAGAAAGTAAAGATCTAACTAAACCAACACTAGCTAAGCAAGAAGGCAATTAGGGTTTAAAGAAATAAAGGGACGTGTGGGTTGTTTGGGGGATGCACTTATCAATTAGGTTGAGGGGTGATATATGAACATTATGCTTTCATTTAGATTATCAAACTAAACAACAAGCTAGAGTCTAATGAATTATCCTAAACTACAAACTTGTCATGGATATGCTAGGTTGTTTATAGGGGAACTAGTCTCTAACACCCCCTACTACCCTTATAAGGCTCAATTGGGTTAGGGTTTAGATGTAATTCTATTAGAGTCCAAACAAGCCTAGGTTTCTAGGTTAGATGATCTTAGGATGATTAGGGGTTGAGGTTAGTAATGGGAGTGGAAGTGAGGTTTTAGGCCCCCCATCGCCCACATTCTAGGCTTGAGAAAGTTCCATGCTAAGCATACCAAATTGATCTAAACCAGCTACTTAGATCTCCCAACACAAAGAGGTCTTTCTTGGTACAACTACCTTGATTCTCATACCGAGGGAAGATGGTGTTCGCCAAGACCTTTTAAATGTATCTCAAGATGGGATTGTGATTCAGACTTGTCTTTGATTTTTTTGCCACAAAGTTGCTTTGTCTTGTAAGTCTCTTCCACATGGCTACATAGTTCACATTGGTTTCTCGATCTGTGCTCCCTTGATTAAGTAATTTTGCTGCCTCGGGGTGGGGGTGAAAATTCCATTGAGAAAATATGTAGTGATGAGTAAGTGCCATTCCCCAAAGTGACACTAATGGCATCTTGTGGGACTTTCTCTAAGGTTGCAAAGAATTGTTGTGCAAGCTCAATGTAAGTTTTATGGACTACGATCAACAACTCAAATAACCCATCAGGTTCCAAGATATCCTGGAAAAAAAAATATGCTCAAAGTCTCCATCGTCTCCTGGAAAGTGTAGCGAGTGGCAATCACTCGACGTGCCAGACACTCCGAGTGCTTTGGATTATTCACCTTCTTTCTCTTACCCTCGGGTGTTGCCTCATGATGTGCATCTGGCATTATTTCATCTTCATCATCAATAATTAGCCATCGTCGTGCTCGGGGCTGAGGTTGTGGTTGTGGCTGCCGTGTCATCGATGTCGAAGGTCGTGCTGCTAAAACTGACAACCGAGCTAAGGAAACTAAGAAATGGGTTGTTGTCCCTCCTCAACTATGTAGTCTCGTGGATTCCTCCATCATAGGGTCCACAATCGCCTCTATATGCGGTGATTCTCCTTGTGAACTGAAGGTTGTCGATGGTGGTGGAAGATCTAGTGGTGCCGACGGAGATGAAGATGACACATTCTTGGGTCAGCATCCGTAGGAAATGACCTCCTTGGTCCTAGCCACGTCTTTCTTAGTCACTTTCTTAATCCTTCACAATAATTGGTGGAGAAATGTGGGGTTTTAGGGATTTTCACAGTCCCACATATGTAGGGCGGAATAGAGAGAAAGTGGAGAAATTGGTGGGTGAAATTGGGTGGAAATGATAGATGGAGGTAGGAAAAATGGTAGGGAGATGATTTGGAATGGATTAGGGGTGATTTGAGGATGAATACAAGGTGGAATGGGGCTGGCGTAATGTTGCACAACTGCTCTCGTGCGTGGAACGACCGTTCTATCGCGCAAGGGTCAGATGAACAAGTGAAGAATGAAATTGGAAATTGTTGACTTAAGTACTGGATTGGGCTGTAGCACGACCATGGTGGCTCACCTTCTGCATGGCTGTGGTGCTCCACACGGACGTTCTGACTAGGTAGCTACACGGGCATGTTGCCTTGCACCGTCGTGCTGCCTTGCACGGTCGTGCTGAGTCTGTTTCTCAATTCTTCAATTTCTTGATTTCTTTGTTGATTTGAGTGTACCACTATGGATGTTCCATGGCACCACGGCCATGGTGAGTACTATGGAAGTTCATTTCAACTTGAATCTCATCAAAACATCAATTATTTAGTCCAAAATGATTTTTCATGAATTCTTTGTCTAAATTTCATCTAATTTTTCTCATTTCAACTTGCTTTCACCTGCACATCTTAAAACTAAATAAAAACTGTTAAAAACAAGTGTGTGTGTGTGTTTTCTTGAAAAAGTGTACAAATAACCAAAAGTATAAAAAATGGAAGGTTGGGTGAAAAATTCCCAAACCTATGTGGGTCACCTCCTACAAGAACTGAGTTTCATGCCTTCAACTGGGCTTCTTTGAGATTTTCAATTGCTCAACCATTTGGAATTCTCATGTGTCCATTCTTGCAATAAATGCATCTCTCATTTGCACTCAACCTATGCTCCTCATCCCTTTGATCGCCAAAGCTATCATCAAATCTTTCATCCAGATATACTTCTCTCAATTGCCCAATTGGACTCTTGAAGTGACCATGTCCAATATCCTCATCTCAAACTCGTTGGGTTGAGGACTTGTATATGTTGATCTTTATCTTCATGTCCATGAAAGAGATTGTCATTATGCCACTGCGTACTTGTATCTCAGCATTAGGTATAGATAAGAATGGTCTTCCCAAGATGATGGGGATCTTCCTATCATCCGACTCCTTGTCAAGAACAATGAAATCCTCCAGGAAAATTGCACCTCTTTCCTTGTCTATCATCACCAAAACATCATCCACCATTCCTCTTGGCACTTTGATGGAACGATCTGCCAATTGGAGAGTGCGATGTGCCAATTTCAACTTGCCTAGGCCCAGCTCAACATAGACACTATATGGTATCAGATTCACACTAGATCCCAAATCAAGTAGGGATTTGTCTATGAAATGTCCCCCAATGTATCTAGGCATGTCTCTATCACTCCACTACAAGAGTCAAATATGAGACTTCATACACCTTAAAGTTCATAGGATAAAAACAAGTTAATCTGAAATCTAAAAACTGTTGAATTATTGGATTAATTAAATCTTTGTCTTTGTCTTTGAGGGAGAAAGAGAACAAGGTCAATCAGATTGTGTCATCACTTGTTGTAGGTGTCCTAAAGGTGGAGCATACTTCAAGAAAGGAGTCCAAGTGCTTGTAGGCCAGGGTTCTCATTCTCTGAGCCGTAGAAAGTGGGAAGGAGCCCAAGAAGACCTGGAGGGATGGAGAATTGCTCCTTTGACATTTGATCAACTCTGCTAGCAATTGGTGATTTGTAGTTGCTAGGCATGAAATAATCTTAAGTGGCTTGTGAGGTGCATTTTGACCTTCCATCTTGTCTTCCCCGAGTGGTTTGTCACATGAAAAAAGCACACCAAAACAAAAGAGGGCAAATTAGCAAACCAATATGCATAAAAAATGCAATGAATAAAGAATAAATAATAGCAATGATGAGGGCAGTTGGAAAAGATCAAAGCAAAACTAACTATCTAGGTCGAGCACCTTTCTCTTTGACAATGGCTCCAGAAAGCTTGGTGCATTTTTGCTCATGGTGTTACACACTACTCAATTGGACTTTGAATAGATGCAACTCTACAAGGAAATAACACACGAGTGGATAACTTTAAAAGTTTATAAGGATCTAAACCAACACACCTACTTCTACTAAAACACTACACCTGCAAGCGCACGGGGTCATGTCGTAGTATAAGAGAGCGGCTAGTATAGGGTTGATCCACAGGGAGAAAAGGGGGCACTAGAACTAGGTTAGTTTTTGGTCTAGGTTCCTACTGTGGAGTATAGGGTTGAAGGGTTTAAAGGTTGTTTTTATTGATTACACTAAGTTGAGCAAGAAAACAATTAAAGGAAAGCAAACAAGATTAAAACATAAGTTAACCCTAGATATTTAATTCTACTAAGCAAGAAAAGACAAGGCAAGGCAAGGAAAGAGAACAATCTATGCTAAGATAGGAAAGAAGAGATCTACACTACACTAATCTAACAAACATGACAAAAGGGTAATTAATGACCAAAACTAGCAAGAACAAATCAAGAACAAGGCAAGAAGCTAACTAAGCAAGTAAAGAGATAACTAAACTAACGCTAGCTAAGCAATAAGGCAATTAGGATTTAAAGCAATAAAGGGATGTGTGGGCTATTTGGGGGATGCACTTATCAATTAGGTTGGGGTGATATGTGAACATCATGCTTTCATTTAGATTATCAAACCAAACAACAAGCTAGAGTCTAATGAATTATCCTAAACTACTAACTGGTCATGGATATGCTAGGTTGTGTATAGAGGAACTAGTCCCTAACACCCCCTACTACCCTTGTGAGGCTCAATTGGGTTAGGGTTTAGTTGTAATTCTATTAGATTCCAAACAAGCCTAGGTTTCTAGGTTGGATGATCTTAGGATGATTAGGGGTTGAGGTCAATAATGGGAGTGGAAGTGAGGTTTTAGGCCTCCCATCACCCACATTCTAGCCTTGAGAAAGCTCCATGCTAAGCACACCATATTCATTTAAACTAGTTACTTAGATCTCTCAACTAGGGTTAGGAGAATTGATTAGCATGTAGGAGGATGGGTAGCTAATTAGAGATCCATGAATTGGACCGAGGAGCAAATCCCAAAATTCACACATATAAGCAATTTCCCTAAATTACTAGGTGATTTCAAGCACAAACCAACAAGAGATCATGAAGAGTGAGATAGAAATAGAACATAATCATTGGCAAATGAAATACATATCATTTTCCACCAACATGGTATCAAAGTTACATTTTGAGCCCCAAACAACCCACCTAAGGGGCCTAGCTACTCATGGAAATGCAAAATACCAAAAGAAAGAAGAAAGAGGTAAAAGAAGCCATGGAGCTCAATGTATACAGAGTAATCCTCCTCTTCAACTGCTACAAGATGTCCTTCTCCTTATTCCAAGGTGAGGGCATGGGATGATGGTGGAATAGGATGAAAACACTAGGAAACTAGGGTTTTGGTCGTGGAATTGGTGAAATGGAGTAGAATGGAGGTGGAAATGGAGTGGAATGGGTGGAATGAAAAAATAGGGAGCTAGGAGGTGGTAGAAGGTAGCTAACCTTGTGCTGCAGCTGCCACCTAGGTATATATACGTGTGGGGGAAGCAATAGGTCAAGTAGGGGTAAAGTGGGAAATGCAGTGCAAAAGTAGCTAGGTTTTTGTGAGTAGCACGGTCATGGTGGGGTGGGGTGAGAACGGTCGTGGTGGAGTGGAACGACCCTGGTGAAAAATGGGGAAAAATCACAGTAACTTGGTTAAGTTTGTACATGAAGTAGCATGGTCATGGTGGGGCAAGGGTAGCATGCATGAAGTAGCATGGTCATGGTGGGGCAAGGGTAGCATGCATGAAGTAGCATGGTCATGGTGGGGCAAGGGTAGCATGACCGTGGTGGTCACCACGGTCGTGGTGGCTTGGATGCGTCTACCCGTTCTCTACTCCATGGATGTTTTGGCTATACTGCAACACGACCGTGCAAGGTGGCATGGTTGTTCTGGGTTAGTCCTTCATGACCATTCTGAGTGGCATGACCGTGGTGATTCTTACTTTGCTTCAATGTGACTCTGTTGATTTTGGATGAGTCAACACATTCGTGGTGATCTCTGTTACAACACTTTGACTTAATTCCTTGGATTTTCTTGCACATCTTTGCTTCAATTGAACTTTGGCCACTAGGTGTAGGTTGAGGGAGCCTCAGACTTCACTTTAGGCCTCTCCAAGGGTAGAGAAATCCTAGGATCACTCCTTCTCTCTCTCTTCCATCCAAACATGGTTCAAATGCCTGAAAAACATGCAAATAATGTCCATAAGTGCTTTTGACACAAATATGCATATTAGGGGAAATAACATGTAATCTAACCATGTAATCTAACAGGTATAGATGTGATTGAAA
Source organism: Alisma plantago-aquatica (assembly GCA_963693085.1). Classification (NCBI taxonomy): domain Eukaryota; kingdom Viridiplantae; phylum Streptophyta; class Magnoliopsida; order Alismatales; family Alismataceae; genus Alisma; species Alisma plantago-aquatica. The sequence continues at coordinate 1,706,349,064 of OY856409.1, read as the reverse complement.
TGCAATATGACATAAGATGAAGCCCTAAAATAGGGCTGCATCACCACCCCAAACTTAAAACATACTTGTCCTCAAGTATGCTCCAACTCAATCTCTCTACAAATTTTTTCACAATCAAGAAATGACAAATGCAATGCAATAAGTGAATTTGACTAAACGGGCTCAAGGATGACTAAGTACATGCATTCCACCTATCTCCTCTCTTCTTTCACGAACTGATCATGATTAGAGCAGTGAGCTTGCAAATTTCAAATATAGAGCATAGAAAACACAATTAATCCATATGGTTGTTATATCACTCTGGGTAAATCGTTTCATGGTAGCAAAGGTAAAAAAAGATTAATTTTACTATTTTACATTCATGCATTCAATCTCATATGTCCATCCACACTAAGTAACCCACGCGGCTGTGAAAAAGGGCAAAATGAGATAGGTTTAATGTTTCCTAGCTCCATGGGCATGCAAAAGGAAGAAAGGGTTGCAGTAAGATTTTGGAGTGCTTTCACATACTCATCTTTTCTTTATTTTGATGCTCTTAAACATGAGCATCTTTATTTACCTTTTGCATTTTTTTTCTTTTTCTTTGCCCTTGGTGTAGATAGGGTACATCATGATGAGAGTGAAGCAGGGGGGCATGGATATGGCCACCCCAAACTTTTAGAGGTGGCCAAGGCTGCATGTGTGCACTTTGGCATCCTTCCATGAGGTGGAGAGGTAAGAAGATGGTAGTATAAAAGTGAGTCAAAGAGGGGTTACTAATATGGACTTCAACGTGAGATCTCCTGCATGAAAGTTGCTCCAATAATTTCATCAAGTAATGACATACCACATGAATGAGAAATATTAAAACCACATTTCTATCATGAGATTCCACAAAACACTAAGTGTTTGTGACTTACTTCAATCATAATTCAACCATATAGTTTAGAAGCATAAGAGAGGTGGTGTACATGTAAAAAGTCAAAATTGAGGCTATTTAGCAATAGACCATGATAGTTCACTTGCATTTGTCAAAGGTCATCATTTTCAATTTAACAAGTAGAGATTGGGTCGAAACACACTTTTAGACAATAAATCTAAATTTGGACAAAATTGGCCAAAATGACGCCAAGTTGCCTTCAATCACATCTAAGCCTTCATTATGGAATAAATAAAGCAGGAAACAAGCAAATCCTAGTTAAAACATGAAAAAAATATCAAAAATCTACATGATGTGCAATGCATGGCAAAAAGAGCATTTTTTTTAAAATTACGCAAAAATTGACACAAAGTAAACTACATGATATGCAAGCATGCAAAGTAGGGAAAATCTACTCTAGATAGCAAAAGCAACAAAATAAAGCAAGAAAACAAAACTAAATGGTAGGTGAAATGCAACGTGGGTGAAAAGAGAAAAAGGGCATACTGCCCTACCACCCCAAACTTTTGAATCATGATGTCCTCAACATGACACTAAAGTCTAGGAGTGATATCATAGATGATCAATGTGGTGGCAGTCCTCCCTATGGTGGAGGATGTTGGTACGCCCTAATAGTCTGAATGTAGAGGTGGGTAGGAATCCTAGTATGCAGACAGTGCACCTCACCAGTCTCCCCCCAATGGGGGTTCCTCTGTGCCTGGACCTACTAAAATTGATACATGTGGTTGATCTAATAATGCATTTGCTAATGATCCAACCACATTGCATGTTGTGTGCACTGATAACCCTCTTGTGCCCTAAGAATCATGTCTCGTGTGCTCTAAATGCCTTCCAACCATGCATGTATAGTCAACATGTCCTTTGCGCTCACTGGAGGCTGTTATCGCTGATGTGATGTCTCTACTGCACATCTCCTCACCCTATGCGTCTCTCTCTCCTCAATTTTCCTCCTCCTCTTGATAGATGTATGTGACTCTCCAAGTCCTTCAAGAAGATCTCTAGGCTGCTACTGCCATGTGTCTCTAGGATGCTTCTCTTCCCACCTCCTCAAGATATCCAAAAAATCTGGTGATGGACCACACCCTTCTAGGAGAGGTGTGGCATGGTAGGGGAGATCTAATTAAACTCTTACATAAGGAGGGTTGACCTAGTAGAAAATCTTATGATCAATCACTGAAATCATGGATGAGTGAGTCAAGTAGTGTAGGTCCACAAGCTTCCCTCCTTCTTCCTTAGTGTATCCAGATACATCATTCTCTAGGACCAGAGCAATTGAGGTCACAATCCCTCCCATAATAAAAGGATTCTTGCTCTTAGATGGGATTGTCTTCATGTGATCAATGATGAGTGACCCATATTTACATGCTTTTCCTGCACCATCCATCCCAACACAAAGGGGTCTTTCTTGGTACAACTTCCTTGATTCTAATATCGGACGAAGATGGTGTTTTACAAGATCTTATGAATGTATATCGAGACCAGCTTGTGAATCAAACTTGTCTTTGATTTTATCATCACAAAATTACTTTATCCTATAAGTCTCTTCCACATGGCTTCATAGTTCACATTGGTTTCTCTATCTGTGCTCCCTTGAGTAATTTTGTTGCCTCAGGGGTGGGAGCAAAAAATGCCATTGAGAAAAGATGCAGTGATGAGGTAAGTGCCATTCTCCAAAGTGACACTAATGGTGTCCTTTGAGACTTACTCTAAGGTTGCAAAGAATTTTTGTGTAAGCTCAACGTAAGTCTCTTGGACCGCGATCAACACCTCAAATAACCCAATGGGTTCTAAGATATCCTAAAAAAAATCAAATATGCCCAAAGCCTCCATCATCTCCTGGAAAGCATAGTGAGTGGTAATCACTCGACGTGTCATGCACTCCAGGTGCTTTAGCTTATTCACCTTATTTCTCTTGACCTTGCGTGTTGTCTCATGATGTACCTTAGGTACATCCTCTTGTTGTGCATCTGGCATTGTTTCATCTTCATCATCTATAATTAGTCGTCGTTGTGCTCAGGGCTGAGGTTGTGGTTGCAGTGTCATCATGTTGAAGGTCGTGCTACTAAAACTGGACGGTCGAGCTAAGGAAACTAAGGGTCGGGCTGTTGTACCTCCTCCACTATGTAATCTCATGGATTCCTCCATCATAGTCTCCATGGCCGCCTCTATATGTGGTGATTCTCTTGTGAACCGGAGGCTGCCGATGGTGGTGGAAGATCTAGAGGTGCTAACAGAGCTGAAGATGATGCATTCTTGGGTTGGCATCCATAGGAAATGACCTCCTTGGTCCTAGCCATGACTTTCTTATCCATTTGCTTCATCTTTCACTAAAATTGGTGGAGAAACGTGGGGTTTTAGGGATTTTTGCAGTCCCACATATGTGGGGCAAAATGGAGAGAAAGTGGAGAAATTGGTGGGTGAAATTGGGTGAAAATGATGGATGGGGTAGGGAAAATGGTAGGGAGATGATTTGGGATGGATTAGGGGTGATTTGAGGATGAATCATGGGTGGAATGGGGCTGGCACAATGTTTCACGACTGCTCTCGTGCTTGGAATGGCCATTCTATCATGCAAGGGTCGAATGAACAAGTGAAGAACAATATTGGAAATTAGTGACTTAAGTACTAGATCAAGCAGCATCACGACTGTGGTAGCTCACTTGCTATACGGACGTGGTGCTCCACACATCCGTTTTGGCTAGGTAGCTACATGGTCGTGCTGCCTAGCATGGCTGTGCTGAGTCTGTTCCTCAATTCTTCAATTTCTTCATTTCTCTGTTGATTTGAGTGTACCACTATGGCTGTTCCATGGTGCCACGATTGTGGTAAGTACTGTGGTAGTTCATTTCAACTTGAATCTCATCAAAACATCAATTCTTTAGTCCAAAATTATTTTTCATGAATTCTTTGTGTAAATTTCATCTAAATTTTCTCATTTCAACATGTTTTCACCTGCACATCTTAAAACTAAACAAATACTATTAAAAATAAGTGTGTGTGTGTGTGTGTTTTCTTAGAAAAGTGTAAAAATAACCAAAAGTATCAAAAATGGAGGGTTGGGTGAAAAATTCCCAAACCTATGTGGGTTGCCTCTCACAAGCACTGAGTTTCATGACTTTAGTTTGGCTTCTTGGAGATTTTTCAAATGCTCAACCATTTGGAATTTTCATGTGTCCATTCTTGCAATAAATACATCTCTCATTTGCACTCAACCTATGCTCCTCATCCCTTTGATTGCCAAATCTATCATCAAATCTTTCATCCTGATTCCTTCTCTCAATTGCCCAATTGAACTCTTGAAGTGACCATGTCCAATATCCTCATCTCAAACTCGCCGGGTTGAGGACTTATATATGTTGATCTTTATCTTCATGTCCAAAAAAGAGACTGTCATTATGCTACTGTGAACATGTATCTCAGCATCAACTGTAGATAAGAATGGTCTTCGCAAGATGATGGGGATCTTCTTAGCATCTGGCTTCGTGTCAAGAACAATGAAATCTATAGGGAAAACTGCGCCTCTTTCCTTGTCTATCATCACCAAAACATCATCCACCCTTCCTCTTAGCACTTTGATGGAACGGTATGCCAATTGGAGAGTGTAATGTGTCGGTTCAACTTGCCTAGGACCATCTCAACATAGACATAATATGGCATCAAATTCACACTAGATCCCAAATCAAGTAGGGATTTTTCTATGCACTGTCCCCCAATGTAGATAGGCATGATTGGGGTTCATGGGTCTTTCCTCTTCACTGGAAGTGAGTGTTGGATGATTGATCTCACTTGTTCAGTTAGCTTGACTCTCTTTGGTATTCTTCCCGTTAACCTTCTCTTCACAATGCATAAGTACTTAAGGAACTTGTCATATGATTAGATTTTCTTGATAGCATCCAATAATGGAATGTTGAACTTCACTTGGCGAAATACCTCAAGAATGTCAACATTGTGCTTTTGTCTCCTCTTTACTTCTGGTGGCTCATCTAATGATTCAATCAATGGTGGCTCACTTGCTTTGGCCTTACATGAATCAACATGAGGTGGAACACTAGGGATGGTGGGATCTGTAAATGGAGTGTGAGATGGAGCACATGGTATCCCAAACTCAACATGCGGTCTCACAGAATCATCTTCGGCAATCTCAATCATAATATCACCACTTGGCTGCCTTTTCTTTGCTTCATCAACCTTTCTTTGACTGGTAGGCTGTTCAAGAGATTTCCCACTCCTTAGAACGGTCACAACACTTCCTTGCTCATGGTGGAGATGGGTAGCTAGTTGTGGTTGTGGAGGAGGTGAAGGTGGCACATGGTATTGAAATTGAGGTGGAGGGGAGAATTGAGGTTGGAAGGTGAATTGATTGGAAAGTTGTGGTGATGGAGGGGGAGGAGGAGCGTAAGGCTTTGGATGGCCTTAGAAGTGGTATATGGACTGCACTTGCATGGGAGGTGGACTATAGAGAATTTGATTGGAATGTGTAGGTCCACTTGCTTCATTAAAACTCATTATGGGCCATGAAGATAATTTTTCTTCTTGGAGAGCAAGTATGGAAGATAGATACTCTATCCTCTCCTCAAGCCTTGTCACATTCATTTGTATGTCATAAAAGCTCACCAACCTAGAGAGAACCTCTTCCTCAAACCTTGAGCTATAACTTGGACTTTGTGGTTCTTGGTAGCTATAGGAGTGAGGTGTCTTATTTTCTTCACCATAGAACTCAATAGAATCGACCGAGTGGCAAGGAACATTTGTCACTTGGTTCTTCATGAAGCTCACCATGTCACCAATAATCTTCATCACTTATGGGCTTGAGTCATTATGAGTCAGAGATGTCACACTAAAGGCATGGCCACTGTCATTCATCATGCTAGAAGCTCGAATTCTTGAACCTTCTGGCAGCTGCTCATACAATGGCCATATCTCCTCAAGTGGCTTAGCCATGAAAACTCCTCCACAAGGAGAATCTACTATATCTCGATCCTTTAGAGATAGACTGGAGTAGAATGATTGAACTAGCTGCCACAAAGGGATATCATGGTGCGGGCACTCTCTCAGCATCTTCTTAAATCTCTCCCAAACATCATGAAGTTGTTCATTGCCCATTTAACCGAAACTCACTATGGTACGCCGCATTTGTGTCACCCTTGCTATAGAGTCGGATTGCCTTAAGAATGCATTCTTCATCTCTTACCAACTCATAATGTTCCTTCATTGATCATACCAATTTTTGGCTTTGTCTTTGAGGGAGAAAGAGAATAAGGTCAACCGGATTGTGTCATCACTGGCCATCAATGTCCTGAAAGTGGAGCATACTTTAAGAAAGGAGTCCAGGTGCTTGTAGGGGTTCTCATTATCCAGGCCATAGAAAGCGGGCAAGATCCCAAGAAGATCTAGAGGGATGGAGAATTGCTCCCCTGGCATTTGATCAACTCTGCTAGCAATTGGTGATTTGTAGTTGCTAGGCATGAAGTAATCTTGAAGTGGCTTGTGAGGTGCATTTTGGACTTCCATGTTGTCTTCCTCGAGTGGATTGTCATATTCACAAGGCACAACCATACAAAAGAGGGCAATTTATCAAACCAATATGCATAAAGAATAGATAATAACAATGATGATGGCAGTAGGAAAATATCAAAGCAAAACTAACTAGCTAGGCCGAGCACCTTTCTCCCTGATAACGATGCCAGAAAGCTTGGTGCGTTTCTGCTAATGGTGTTACACACGACTCAATTAGACTTTGAATATATTCAACTCCACGAGCAAATAACACATGGGTGGATAACTTTCAAAGTTTATAAGGACCTAAACCAACACACCTACTTATACTAAAACACTACACTCGCAAGTGCACGGGGTCGTGTCCTAGTATATATAGGAGGGTACCAAGTATAGGGTCAATCCACATGGAGAAAAGGGGGCACTAGATCTAGGTTAGTTTTTGGGCTAGGTTCCTACTGTGGAGTCTAGGGTTGAAGGGTTTAAAGGTTGTTTTGATTGATTACACTAAGTTGAGCAAGAAAGAAATTAAAGGAAAGCAAACAATATTAAAACCTAAGTTAACCCTAGACAATTAATTCTATTGAGCAAGAAAAGACAAGGCAAGGCAAGGAAAGAGAACAATCTATGCTAAGGCAGGCCAGAAGAGATCTACACTACACTAATCTTACAAATAGGGCAAAAGAGTAATTAAAGACCAAAACTAGTAGGAATAAAGCAAAAACAAGACAAGAAGCTAACTAAGCAAGTAAATAGCTAACTAAACTAACACTAGCTAAGCAAGAAGGCAATTAGGGTTTAAAGCAATAAAGGGATGTGTGGGTTGTTTGGGGGATGCACTTATCAATTAGGTTGGGGGGTGATATATGAACATCATTCTTTCATTTAGATTATCAAACCAAACAACAAGCTAGATTCTGATGAATTACACTAAACTACTAACTAGCCATGGATACACTAGGTTGTGTATAGGAGAACTAGTCCCTAACACCCCCTACTACCCTTGTGAGGCTCAACTGGGTTAGGGTTTAGGTGTAATTCTATTAAAGCCCAAACAAGCTTAGGTTTCTAGGTTATATGATCTTAGGATGATTAGGGGCTGAGGTTAGTAATGGGAGTGGAAGTGAGGTTTTAGGCCTCCCATCACCCACATTCTAGCCTTGAGAAAGCTCCATGCTAAGCACACCAAATTCATCTAAACTAGAAACTTAGATCTCTCAACTAGGGTTAGGGTAATTGATTAGCACGTAGGAGGATGGGTAGCTAGCTAGGGATCTATGAATTAGACCGAGGAGCAAATCCCAAAATTCACACATATAAGCAACTTCCCTAAATTCTTAGGTGATTTCAAACACAAACCAAAAAGCAATTCATGAAAAGTGAGACAGAAATATAACATAATCATTGGCATATGAAATTACAATGTTTACATATCATTTTCTACCAACATGGTATCAAAGTAACATTTTGAGCCCCAAACAGCCCACCTAAGGGGCCTAGCTACTCATGGAAATGTAAAATACAAAAAGAAAGGAGAAAGAGATAGAAGAATCCATGGAGCATGGTGTAGATGGAGTAATAATCCTCTTCAACTGCTACAAGATGTCCTCCTCCTTCCAATGTACAAGGGCATGAGATGATGGCGGAATAGGGTCAAAACACTAGGAAACTAGGTTTTTGGTGGTAGAAATAGTGAAATGGAGTAGAATGGAGATGAAAATGGAGTGGAATGGGTGGAATGCAAGAATGGGGAGCTAGGAGGTGGTAGAAGGTATTTAACCTCATGCTCCAGCCTCCACCAAGGTATATATAGGTGTGAGGGAAGCAATAGGTCAAGTAGGGGTAAAGTGGGAAATGCAATGCAAAAGTAGCTAGGTTTTGTGAGTAGCACAACCATGGTGGGGTGGGGTGAGAACGATCGTGGTGGAGTGGAACGACCATGGTGATAAATAGGGAAAAATCATAGTAACTTGGCCAAGTTTGTACATGAAGTAGCACAACCGTGGTGGGGCAAGGGTAGCACGGCCGTGGTGGTCACCACTGTCGTGGTGGCTTGGATGTATATGTCGTTCTCTGTTCCACGGCCATTCTGGCTCTACTGTAACATGGTCGTACAAGGTGGCACGACCGTTCTGGGTCAGTCCACCACAACCATTCTGAGTGGCACGACCGTGGTGATTCTTGCTTTGCTTCAATGTGATTCTGTTGATTTTGGATGAGCCAACACGGCCGTTCTGAGGTACCACAACCATGGTGGTCTCTGTTGCAGCACTTTGACTTGATTCCTTGGATTTTCTTGGACATCTTTGCTTCAATGGAGCTTTGGCTACTAGGGGTAGATTGAGGGATCCTCAAACTTCACTTTAGTCCTCTCCAAGGGTATAGAAACCCTAGGATCACTCCTCTCTTTCTTCCATCCAAGCATGGTCCAAATGCCTAAAAACATGCAAAGAATGTCCATAAGTCCATTTGACACAAATTTACATATTAGGGGAAATAACATGTAATCTAACAGGTATAAATGTGATTGAAATGCAATACAACACAAGATGAAGCCCTAAAATAGGGCTGCATCACCACCCGAAATTTAAAACATACTTGTCCTCAAGTATGCTCCAACTTAATCTCTCTACAAATTTTTTCACAATCAAGAAATGACAATTGCAATGCAATAGGTAAATATTGACTAAATGGACTCAAGTATGACTAAGTATATGTATTCCACATCTCTCCTCTCCTCTTTCACAAATTAATCATGATTAGATCACCGAGCCTACAAACTTTAAATATAGAGCACAAAAAACACAATCAATCCATATGGATGTTATACCACTCCGGGTAAATTGTTTCATGGTAGCAAAGGTCAAAAAATGACTAATTTTGTTGTTTTACATTCATGCATTCAATCTCATATGCCCATCCACACTAAGTAACCCACGTGGTTGTGAAAAAGGGAAAAATGAGCTAGGTTTGATGTTTCCTAGCTCCATGGGCATGCAAAAAGGAAGAAAGGGTTGCGGTAAGATTTTTGAGTGCTTTTACACACTCATCTTTTCTTTATTTGAATTCTCTTAAACATGAGCATCTTTTATTTTATTTTTGCATTTTCCCTTTTTCTTTTCCCTTGACATGGATAGGGCACATGATGATGAGAGTGAAGTGGGGGTGGCATGGATATGGCCACCCCAAAATTTTGGAGGTGGTCAAGACTGCATGTGTGCACTTTGGCATCCTTCCACGAGGCGAAGAGGTAAAAAGATGGTAGAAGAAAAGTGAGGCAAAGAGGGGTTACTAATATGGACTTCAACGTGAGATCTCCTGCATGAAAGTTGCTTCAACAATTTCATCAAGCAATGACATACCACATGAATGAGAAATATTAAAACCACATTTTTATCATGAGATTATACAAAACTCTAAGCATTTGCGACTTACTTCAATCACGATTCAACCATACAATTCACAAGAATAAGAGAGGTGGTGCATATGTAAAAAATCAAAATTGAGGCCATTTAAAAATAGACCATGATATTCACTTACATTTGTCAAAAGTCATCATTTTCAATCCAACAAGTAGAGATTGGACCAAAACACACTTTTAGGCAAGAAATTCTACATTTGGGAAAATTTGGCCAAAATGGTGCCAAGTTTCCTTCAATCACATCTAAGCCTTCATTATGTAAAAAATAAAGCAAGAAACAAGCAAATCCTAGTTAAAACATGCAAATATTATCAAAAATCTACATGATATGCAATGCATGGCAAAAAGAGCAAAACTTTTGAAAATTACACAAAAATTGACAAGAGTGTACTACATGATATCCAAGCATGCAAAGTAGGGAAAATCTACTCTAGATAGAAAAAGCAACAAAACAAAGCAAGAAAACAAAACTAAATGGCAGGTGAAATGCAAAAAGGGTGAAAAGAGAAAAAGGGCATACGTCCCTACCACCCCAAACCTTTGAATCATGTTTTCCTCAACATGACACTAAAGTCTGGGAGTGATAGGGTAGATGATCACTATGGTGGCTCTGGTGGTGGTCCTCCCTGTGGTGGAGGATGCTAGTAGTAGGTGCCCCAGTAGTCTAACTATAGAGGTGGGTAGGAATCCTGGTATGCAGATAGTGCACCCCACTAGTCTTCCCCCCGCTGGGGGTTCCTCTGTGCCTGGGCATGTTGAAACTAATACATGTGGTTGATCTGATAATGCATCTATTGATGATCCAACCACATTGCATCCTGTGTCCACTGATAACCCTCCTGTTCCCTAAGAATCCTATCATGTGTGCTCTAAATGCCTTCCAACTGCACATGTATAGTCGACATGTCATATGCATTCAGTGAAGGCTGTTGCGACTGCTGTGATGTCTCTGCCTCACGTCACCTCACCATGTGCATCTTTCTCTCTCCTCATATGTCCTCCTCTAGGTAGCTACCCGTAACTCTCCAAGTCCTTTAGACAGATCTCTGGGCTGCTATTTCCATGTGTCTCTAGGATGCTCCTCTTCCCACCTCCTCAAGATACCCAAAAAAATCTGGAGATGGACCACACCCTTCTAGTATAGGTGTGGCATGGTAGGGGATCTCTAGTTAAACTCCTGAATAAGGAGGGTTGACCTAGTAGAAAATATTCTGATCAATCACTAAAATCATGGATGAGCGAGTCAAGTAGTGCATGCTCACAAGCTTCCCTCCTTTTACCTCGGTGTATCCAAATACATCATGCTCCAGAGCCAGAACAAGTGAGGACACAATCCCTTCCAAAATAAAATGATTCTTGCTCTTAGATGGTATTGTCTTCATGTGATCAATGACGAGCGACCCCAGATTTACATGCTTTCCCTACACCATCCATCCCAACACAAAGAAGTCCTTCTTGGTATAATTACCTTGATTCTCATATCGGACAAAGATGGTGTTTGCTAAGACCTTCTTAATGTATCTCAAGATGGGATTGTGAATCAGACTTGTCTTTAATTTTCTCGACTCAAAGTTACTGTGTTATGTAAGTCTCTTCCACATGACTACAAAATTTACATTGGTTTCTGTATCTGTGCTCCCTTGATCAAGTAATTATGCCGCCTTAGGGGTGGGAGTGAAAATTCCATTGAGAAAAGATGTAGTGATGAGGTAAGTGGCATTCCCCAAAGTGATACTAGTGGTGTCCTGTGAGACTTTCTCTAAGGTTATAAAGAATTATTGTGTAAGCTCAATGTAAGTCTCTTGGACTGTGGTCAACACCTCAAATAACCCAATGGGTTCCAAGATATGCTAAAAAAATCAAATATTCCAAAAGTCTCCATTGTCTCCTCGCAAGCGTAGCGAGTGGCAATCACTCGGTGTGTCAGGAACTCTGAGTGATTTGGCTTATTTACCTTCTTGCTCTTACTCTTGGGTGTTGCCTCATGATGTGCCTCAGGTACATCCTCTTGCTATGCATCTAACATTGTTTCATCTTCATCATCTATAATTAGTCATCGTCGTGCTTGAGGCTGAGGCTGTGGCTGCAGTGTCGTCGATGTCGAAGATCATGCCGCTAAAACTGATGGTTGAGCTGAGGAACTTGAGGGCCGGGATGCTAGCCCTCCTCCACTGTGCAATCTCGTGGATTCCTCCATCATAGGGTCCACAAGTGGCTTGTCACATGCACAAGACACAACCAAACAAAAGAGGGAAAGTTAGCGAACCAATATGCATAAAGAATGCAATGAATAAAGAATACATAATAGCAATGATGAGGGCATTAGGGAAGGATAAAAATAGAACTAACTAGCTAGGCTGAGCACCTTTCTACGTGGTAACGACTCCAGAAAGCTTGATACATTTCTGCTAATGGTGTTACACACTACTCAATTGGACTTTGAATATATGCAACTCCACGAGCAAATAACACACGGGTGGATGGCTTTCAAATTTTATAAGGACCTAAACCAACACACCTACTTCTACTAAAACACTACACTTACAAGTGCACTGGGTCGTGTTGTAGTATAGGAGGGCAACAAGTATAGGGTCGATCCATAGGGAGAAAAGGGGGCACTAGATATAGGTTAGTTTTTGGTCTGTTCCTACTATGGAGTCTAGGGTTGAAGGGTGTAAAGGTTGTTTTGATTGATTACACTAAATTGAGCAAGAAATCAATTAAAGGAAAGAAAACAAGATTAAAACCTAAGTTAACCCTAGACAATTAATTCTACTGAGCAAGAAAAGACAAGACAAGGCAAGGAAAGAGAACAATCTATGCTAAAGCAGGCAAGAAGAGATCTACACTACACTAATCTAACAAACATGGTAAAAGAGTAATTAAAGACCTAAACTAGCAAGAACAAAGAAAGAACAAAGCAAGAAGCTAACTAAGGAAGTAAAGAGCTAATTAAACTAACACTGGCTAAGCAAGAAGGCAATTAGGGTTTAAAGCAATAAAGGGATCTGTGGGTTGTTTCGGGTATGAACTTATCAATTAGGTTGGGGGTGATATATGAATATTATGCTTTTATTTATATTATCAAACCAAACAACAAGCTAGAGTCTAATGAATTATCCTAAACTACTAATTGGCCATGGATATGCAAGGTTGTGTATAGGGAAACTAGTCCCTGACACCCCCTACTAGCCTTACAAGGCTCAATTGGGTTAGGGTTTAGGTGTAATTCTATTCGAGTCCAAACAAGCCTAGGTTTCTAGGTTATATGATCTTATTATGATTATGGCCCGAGGTTAGTAATGGTAGTGGAAGTGAGGTTTTAGGCCTCCCATCACCCACATTCTAGCCTTGAAAAAGCTCCCATGCTAAGCACACCAAATTCACCTAACCTAGCTACTTATATCTATCAACTAGGGTTAGGAGAATTTATTAGCATGTAGGAGGATGAGTAGCTAGCTAGGGATCCATGATTTGGACCTAGGAGCAAATCCCAAAATTCACACTTATAAGCAATTTTCCTAAATTCCTAGGTGATTTCAAGCACAAACCAACAATCAATTCATGAAGAGTGAGATAGAAATAGAAAATTATTATTGGCAAATGAAATTACAATATTTACATATCATTTCTCCCCAACATGGTATCAAAGTAACATTATGAGCCCCAAATAGCCCACCTAAGGGGCCTAGATACTCATGAAAATGAAAAATACAAAAAGAAAGGAGAAAGAGGTAGAAGAACCCATGGAGCTTGGTGTAGATGGAGTAATCCTCCTCTTCAGCTACCGCAAGACATCCTCCTCCTTCCAAGGTGCAAGGGCACGGGATGATGGTGGAATAGGGTTGAAACACTAGGAAACTAGGGTTTTTGTGGTGGAAATGGTGAAATGGAGTAGAATGGAGGTGGAAATGGAGCGCAATGGGTGGAATGCAAAAATGGGGAGCTAAGAGGTGGTAGAAGGTAACTAACCTCATGCTCTAGCTTTCACCTAGGTATATATAGGTGTTGGGGAAGAAATAGGTCAAGTAGGGGTAAAGTGGGAAATGCAGTGCAAAAGTAGCTAGGTTTTTATGAGTAGCACGACCGTGGTGGGGTGGGGTGAGAATAGTCGTGGTGAAAATGAGGGAAAAATGACAACAACTTGGTCAAGTTTGTACATGAATTAGAATGACTGTGGTGGTTACCACAGTCGCGGTGGGGCAAGGGTAGCAGTTTCATGGTAGTCACCACAGCCGCAGTGGCTTGGATGTGTCCACCCATTCTCTACTCCACATCCATTCTGGCTCTACTACAACATGACTGTGCGAGGTGGCACTGTCGTTCTAGGTCAATCCACCATGACCATTCTGAGTGGCACGACTGTGTTGATTCCTGCTTTGATTCAATGTGACTGTGTTGATTTTATATGAGCCAACATGACTGTTTTGAGGTACCACAATTGTGGTGGTCTCTATTGTAGCACTTTAGTTTGATTCCTTGGATTTTTCTTGAACATCTTTGCTTCAATGGAGCTTTGGCCATTAGGGGTAAGTTGAGGCAGCCTTAGACTTCATTTTAGGCCTCTCCAAGGGTAGAGAAACCCTAGGATCACTACTTCTCTCTCTTCTATCCAATCGTGGTCTAAATGCCTGAAAAACATGCAAATAATGTCCATAACTGCATTCTACACAAATATGCATATTAAGGGAAATAATATGTAATCTAACATGTATAGATGTGATTGAAATGCAATATGACACAATATGAATCCCTAAAATAGGGCTACATCATTCAGGCTTCACCCTTCTTAGTATCAGTCATTATCAAAGTGAGATGTCCAATTAAAACTTCTAGGTTTGGGACCTAAAATGGGGATTTTTGCATAGAAACTAGTAGGTATTTTTAGTCTTTTTATTATTTGTTTCTATTTCATCTATTATCTCCTAAGTTCTGGTTGTTATTTTTAATATTTTGATATGTGTTTTGCTTGTTTTTGTGATCCTACCTTTCTTGACGTTTCTTATGCATCCTCATTATGAAAATTCAAATGGAAATACTTCACCATGTTTCATGTTCATTTTTGTCTAAACCTAGTATTTGTCAAGTTTCTTTTCTGATTTAATTGTTCTTAAATGAAGGTTTTCCTATAGAGTGTGTTCTTTTGGGTTAGTTTTTTGTGTATCACACAAAACCCCACAAAAAGACTATACCGTCTATGTAGCATGTGAATCTAGCATTGTATTTGGTCTTCTTGCAAAGGCAATCCACTTAGATGTAAGTATAATTTTATCATCTGAGAGATGGTATACATGATTTTAATCACTAGATAATACTTGATGCAATGATCAAATATAGGAACTACTATTTCTATTATAGTTTTCTAATATTTGATTTATTCATAGACTTGACCTGGTTGTGTTGTTCCTTTGCTATCTAGTTGATGTAGGCATTGATTATGTCTAACATTGTTATTTGAGTGTACCAGTATGGCTGTGCTGAGTCTGTAGGAAAATATCAAAGCAAAACTAACTAGCTAGGCCGAGCACCTTTCTCCCTGATAACGACGCCAGAAAGCTTGGTGCGTTTCTGCTAATGGTGTTACACACTACTCAATTAGACTTTGAATATATGCAACTCCACGAGCAAATAACAATGGGTGGATAACTTTCAAAGTTTATAAGGACCTAAACCAACACACCTACTTATACTAAAACACTGCACTCGCAAGTGCATGGGGTCGTGTCCTAGTATAGGACGGTACCAAGTATAGGGTCAATCCACATTGAGAAAAGCGGGTACTAGATCTAGGTTAGTTTTTGGGCTAGGTTCCTACTGTGGAGTCTAGGGTTGAAGGGTTTAAAGGTTGTTTTGATTGATTACACTGAGTTGAGCAAGAAAGAAATTAAAGGAAAGCAAACAATATTAAAACCTAAGTTAACCCTAGACAATTAATTCTATTGAGCAAGAAAAGACAAAGCAAGGCAAGGAAAGAGAACAATCTATGCTAAGGCAGGCCAGAAGAGATCTACACTACACTAATCTTACAAACAGGGCAAAAGAGTAATTAAAGACCCAAACTAGTAGGAATAAAGCAAGAACAAGACAAGAAGCTAACTAAGCAAGTAAATAGCTAACTAAACTAACACTAGCTAAGCAAGAAGGCAATTAGGGTTTAAAGCAATAAAGGGATGTGTGGGTTGTTTGGGGGATGCACTTATCAATTAGGTTGGGGGGTGATATATGAACATCATGCTTTCATTTAGATTATCAAACCAAACAACAAGATAGATTCTGATGAATTATACTAAACTACTAACTAGCCGTGGATACGCTAGGTTGTGTATAGGAGAACTAGTCCCTAACACCCCCTACTACCCTTGCAAGGCTCAATTGGGTTAGGGTTTAGGTGTAATTCTATTAAATCCCAAACAAGCTTAGGTTTCTAGGTTAGATGATCTTAGGATGATTAGGGGCTGAGGTTAGTAATGGGAGTGGAAGTGAGGTTTTAGGCCTCCCATCACCCACATTCTAGCCTTGAGAAAGCTCCATGCTAAGCACACCAAATTCATCTAAACTAGCAACTTAGATCTCTCAACTAGGGTTAGGATAATTGATTAGCACGTAGGAGGATGGGTAGCTAGCTAGGGATCTATGAATTAGACCGAGGAGCAAATCCCAAAATTCACACATATAAGCAATTTCCCTAAATTCTTAGGTGATTTCAAGCACAAACCAAAAAGCAATTCATGAAAAGTGAGATAGAAATATAACATAATCATTGGCATATGAAATTATAATGTTTACATATCATTTTCTACCAACATGGTATCAAAGTAACATTTTGAGCCCCAAACAGCCCACCTAAGGGGCCTAGCTACTCATGGAAATGTAAAATACAAAAAGAAAGGAGAAAGAGATAGAAGAAGCCATGGAGCATGGTGTAGATGGAGTAATAATCCTCGTCAACTGCTACAAGATGTCCTCCTCCTTCCAATGTACAAGGGCATGAGATGATGGTGGAATAGGGTCAAAACACTAGGAAACTAGGTTTTTGGTGGTGGAAATAGTGAGATGGAGTAGAATGGAGATGAAAATGGAGTGGAATGGGTGGAATGCAAGAATGGGGAGCTAGGAGGTGGTAGAAGGTATTTAACCTCATGCTCTAGCCTCCACCTAGGTATATATAGGTGTGAGGGAAGCAATAGGTCAAGTAGGGGTAAAGTGGGAAATGCAATGCAAAAGTAGCTAGGTTTTGTGAGTAGCACAACCATGGTGGGGTGGGGTGAGAACGGTCATGGTGGAGTGGAACGACCATGGTGATAAATAGGGAAAAATCATAGTAACTTGGCCAAGTTTGTACATGAAGTTGCACAACCATGGTGGGGCAAGGGTAGCACGGCCGTGGTGGCTTGGATGTATATGTCGTTCTCTGTTCCACGGCCATTCTGGCTCTTCTGCAACATGGCTGTACAAGGTGGCACGACCGTTCTGGGTCAGTCCACCACAACCATTCTGAGTGGCACGACCGTGGTGATTCTTATTTTGCTTCAATGTGATTCTGTTGATTTTAGTGAGCCAACACGGCCGTTCTGAGGTACCACAACCATGGTGGTCTCTGTTGCAGCACTTTGACTTGATTCCTTAGATTTTCTTTGACATCTTTGCTTCAATGGAGCTTTGGCTACTAGGGGTAGATTGAAGGAGCCTCAAACTTCACTTTAGTCCTCTCCAAGGGTATAGAAACCCTAGGATCACTCCTCTCTTTATTCCATCCAAGCATGGTCCAAATGCCTAAAAACATGCAAAGAATGTCCATAAGTCCAATTGACACAAATTTACATATTAAGGGAAATAACATGTAATCTAACAGGTATAAATGTGATTGAAATGCAATACAACACAAGATGAAGCCCTAAAATAGGGCTGCATCACCACCCGAAATTTAAAACATACTTGTTGATGGAGCTTCCACTTACGTGGAATTGCGTGCACCACTAAAAATCCTAAAGATGGCAAGTCTTTAAGTTTAGCCTTGCTTATACTAGATAGAAAACTCCACCCACGTATGCTAAGATACGTGGAAGTCTTATCACAGTATAGTTAAGGGTCGAATCCACAGGACAATGGTCTTGTTGCAAGCAACAAGATGGAAAACGTATGGAACTTCACTCGGTTACTTACTAGCAGGTACTTATATTGAAAGTTGGATTTTGATGTTTTTAACTAAGAACATGAAAAGTAAAGAAAGCAGGTAAATCTAATAAGTTAAACTATGATAAAAGATCACTAAGGTGTGATCGGTTTTTCACCACCACTACACATCGATCAACACATGTAGAGCAAAACTTAACCTGCAAAAAGAGTCCAGTCAGTTAGTATCCTTGTAGACTTAGCCTCCTTTCAGAGAATCTAACTACGAGAAGTGCGGGAATGTTGCAACGCCAGCCATCCCTGAACAAATGGTCACATTACTTTGCATCATTCCCCTCACAAAGTGTGTTCCTCAACTTATCAAGGTTGCACTTCCATACGTCAACTGATTCCATTTCATAGTATGAAAGTGCAACGGATGATAGTGAGTTTACTCCACTTCTTGAGATACACTTCTAGATACCGAAACAGATGCATGGTGGAAACATGCACCAAGAACCAACATACAAACGAGTTTCGAATCTAATAGTACAAACGTAGACAATTCATACTAAGAGATAAAAGATAACACAAGTTGGAGATCAAGCAACATGCATTCATTAATCATTTGATGTCGAACTAACAAAGATAAGAACTCTATATTACAACCTAAGGATTACATTTACATGATATGGAAGCATGGGTAGCGGGGCTACTCCCCGCACCCTAGTGAGAGAGACTACTCGCTCATGACTAGGACAAAGAAGGAGGCAAGAAGAGAGAGAGAGCATCATCCCCATGAAGGAGATTGGAAGGTCAACCCCTTGGAGAGAGAGCAATGATCCACTAGTCTTCAAAGGTTGCACGATGATGAGATCTTCCCTTCCCACCTTCTTTGGTGAAGAAGGAGAAAGCAGCTTCAAGATGGAGTATGGGTCTCAGACCGGCAGCCCCAGGGCAGAGGATGGAAGTAGCAAGAGCTCTGGAATGATTGAGGCAGCCTTTGGGCGTCTGAAACTTGATGCGTGGTGGAGGACCCTTGGGGTCTTATTTATAGGCTTTAAGTGAAGTCCAAACGGTTTGGAGACCGTTTGGACCTCAAGACCGTTTGGACCTCAGGACCGTTTGGACCTCAGGACCGTTTGGACCTCAGGACCGTTTGAACCTTGAGACCGTTTGAACCTTGAGACCGTTTGAACTCCATACGGTCTCGGGACCGGTTGGCTTCATGCGGTCTTGAGACCGTTTGAACTCCATGCGGTCTCAAGACCGGTTGGCTTCATGCGGTCTTGGGACCGTGTGACTCCATGCGGTCTCGAGATCGGTTGGCTTTATGCGGTCTTGGGACCGTTTGGCTTCATGCGGTCTCGAGACCGATTGACTTCATGCGGTCTTGGGACCGTTTGACTCCATGCAGTCTCGAGACCGATTGGCTTCATGCGGTCTTGGGACTGTTTGACTCCATGCGGTCTTGAGACCGATTGGCTTCATGCAGTCTCGAGACCGATTGGCTTCATGCGGTCTTGGGACCGTTTGACTCCATGCGGTCTCGAGATTGGTTGGCTTTATGCGGTCTTGGGACCGTTTGACTCCATGCGGTCTCGAGACCGGTTGGCTTCATGCGGTCTCGAGACCGATTGGCTTCATGCGGTCTTGGGACCGTTTGAATCCATGCGGTCTTGAGGTTGCGTTATTCTTTTATGATTTTTTTTGTGCTTTTTCTGCATATATAAAAAGGAAAGTTAGTCTGATGGTATATTTACAAAAAAAAGGTAAAATTAGGATTATGTATAGTTTAAGCTTTAGAAAGAGTATGGAAAACTAAAGAAAAGGACTAAGATAATCGACTAAAATAGAAGGTTATCACCCCCCTAACTTAGAGTCTAGCTTGTCCTCAAGTTAGATAGAGCTGAGACATGTAATGGCGAGGCGATCTTATTAATTAGGAATTCCATATTCCTACTTCAATTCTTAACCTGAGTTCCCCTGAGGTCATATCAAGTCTTATTGCTTGCCTTGACTCTTTCAGGTTGCGAGAGTTGCTTGGGTCTCGGGTTCTTTCCGTATCTCGCAGTTCGCATTGGGACCACCTTTATTTTGTGCATATTGTTGACTCTAATCAGCTTTATACCTCTCTGAAAGACCTAGTGGGAGCTAGAGATGGTATGAGGGTTGGTCAAAGGCTTGAGGTGTAGCTCCCCCTTCAAGTGGGGGAGGGGCTATCTATGCTTTTGGGATCTCACTATCGGGCACGACACATCTGCCTTTGTGAGGGCAGCTGAATGTACCGGACGGGTGAGTCCTTTATGAGCCTTTCATATATTTAGAGACCTTAGGGTTTCACTACCGGGCACAACACATCTACCTTTGTGAGGGCAGCGGAATGTGCCGGCCGGGTGAAACCTTCATCGGTTCTTTATGTAGGTCCTTATTCATGGCACAACTCTCATGATTTTATTCGACTCTCTGGCTTTTATTCGATGACTCGCAGGCTTGGGATTTGGGGTTTTATTTGGGAAATTATTTTGGGTGGCCAAGCCTCTTTTAAAGAGAGGAAAACTGTTCTTAGAGTCTTTCAACATGCACTTATTTGGTTTGTGGTCCACTTGCCTAACTTCTTGATTTGGAAGTTGCCTGATTCCCCTCTCATCCTTGAGAGCTTGGCTTATTTCTGCCTTGATTTTGCCATGTGGAGAGTCAGATAAAAATTGAAGTAAAAACATGAAATCGATAGTGGATGGAAATTGTTAAATCGCCATTAAATGTCTAAGCGCTATTTACTTTTGGGGACTATCATGATTCTAAGGTTAATTGGGGTGACTTTATTCCAAAAGAAAGTTAAACAAAAATGTGTACAGAGAAAGAATAAAAAGAAGAAAAATAGAAAGTGCTAACAGAGAGAGAGATATGTAGGAAATGATACCTCGCCCTTGTCTAATGTACCTCCCTCTAACTTATCACTCACTCTGTCCTCAGAGTGTCAAAGTGATAGGGTGAGCAGTAATTATGACAAGGGCTACCGGCTAAGGTAAATCTTCATTTGCCCCTGGAGAACGAAGTAGATTGGATGCGAACTGTCCTCGTAAAGCGTGGTAATCCACGTCAGTCATCTCCTCTACTGGTCTTTGGAGAACGATGATGGTGTACATCCAGTAGAGGACGTGGAAGCCGCATTCATTCGATTGTCGGATTTGCTGGGGGCATTTGTGGCAGAAGGCAGGGCGGTGGAAATGCTCTTTGTCATACGCCTTTGTATGCTGACTCAGAAAATCGATTAACTTTTCGGCGCACTCCTTTGCCACTACTTCTGTTGGCGTATTTGGTGTCACGACGTAGTTTCTCTGTCGTGCGTTGTACTGGCTATCGGAACTGTTGTATATTGTGGTTGTTCCTTCTGGGAGGTTTGTTTCCAGGAGCATCCAGTGCTCATGATAAAGGAAAGGTAACATAATGAACGTCGGTGTTGTGTGCTGGAGATAGGAGATCAGCGCATCAGCTGTGCCAAAGTTCTTGAGTTTTAGGAGGTCATCTTTCATATATGGAGACGCCATATATGTTGTTGGGTTGTTTTGTCCAAGCAGAAACTGATAGGCGGCCATAAGTCTTACAGAGAGGGATCCTTTAACCTATAGAGTCTCGCACAGTGTGTCTGCCATTACAAGAATGTCGCGGAACATGAATACCAGTCCATCTTTGTCGGCGGAGAGCCGTGCCATAATGAGATGCAATTCGAGGACGTTGAGACCCATGCAAGCATCACGATCAAAATCCGGGAAGGTTGGTGTAATGGAGAACACAGGATCGATCTTGCTTTGATCTTGCTCGGTGTCGGCGACTGGCAACTTGGTTTTTGTAACTCCTTCAGAGTTTGTCGGAAGGGTCGCCGCTGCGGTCGCTGGATAGCTGAGAAGAGGTAGCGAGGAACATCGTCTGGTGCCATAGTTGGGTCCTTGAAGAACCGTCTATCACAGATTAGCTCCATGGCATAACGTCCGCGTAAGGAATGAAAATCTTCAGCAACCAGATCGTTAAATGGGATTTCCTGGTTCAACGCTTGAATGTGACGTATGGTGCAGAAAGCGCAATCCCCAGATCCCTCGGTGGCTTGAACGAGAGGGTTTATGATTTTGAACCATGGTTGGCTCCAATCTTGGCGTAGAGCTGGGCGGGCAGCCCAGATTAACTGAAGCAGCTGGAAGGGTATACACCTGGCTTCTCCTGCTGCTTCTCCTATGAAGTTTATTGTGCCGGCTGGTAGCTCGGCACCACAGAAGTTATATACCTTGGCATCCCGAGCCTCGGTGTCCATGATCATAAAAAGCCAGTGGTTCGAAACTTGGAAAGGCACGGTGAGATAACGTGCCCGACGTGCTAAACCAGCACACAACCGCTCGATCGACTTTGCTCTTACGTCTTTGTATAAAAGGCCAATAGACAGAGCAGGCGAGGCGTTGAAAATGGGTTGCTGCCTCTTAGAACTTTTGTACATTTCTATACAATTGGCGAGGAGGACACGGAAGATTGCCATAGGCATCGTGGACTGAGGTCGGAGGATGCTGCGGAAATCTTCACGTGTCATCTGACGCCTGGTTTTTGTATTGTGATAAATTATGTCGTCCCCTGCCTTTGCATCGTCCACTATAGTGTTCAGTATAAAAATGTCCTGAGCATCTAAAGTGGAGATGGCCGCCATATCCAGGTCGTGCATTTTGTGCGGCAGAGGTGGTGGTGGGGGAAGTTCTTGTAGTGGGGGAGAAGCAGGTTGTTCGGAGGCCTCTTCATTGCCTTGTAGATTGTCGTCCGAGTCAGAGGCAGAATCGAGATCTTCATCCGTGTCTAGACTTACTCGGTCTGCCTCGTCCTGGTAGGGAGGAGAAGGTGCTGAGAAGGGGGGAGCGGATGGTTTTGGTGGGCTGGTGCTGGTTCCTAGTATGCATTGTTGGAAATCAACGTAGGCCGCGTATTTGGCAGCTTCCCCGATGGACCCCATAGCGGAATAATCGAAGATTTGGTCCCCGTATGACATGTTGACATTGTCCTTGTGTGGGGACTGGGGGGGGGGTGGTCACTGTCATGGTGACCCTTGTCGGAACCTCTGTGAGAAGGTCCTGCCGCATTGCCTGGGTCCTCTCTGTCATCATGCTTGTCATCAGAGGTGGTGTCTTTGTTGGAGTTAGCAGATGAGTTGGAGTCGTCTTCTTCATCATCATCGCCATCCTCATCGTCCGCGGCCTTGTCTACTTGCTTTTTACTGGTGGATGATTTGCATCGCCGATGGGTGGCTTGTAGCTCATCAAAAGCCACTTGCAGATGCTCGTGTTTTTCGAGCAGTGTATCATGGGTTTCTTTGAGGTCGGTATATCTGCCCTCGGTGGAGAGGAGACGTGCTGTAAGATTAGTGACTTGAGCACGTGACTGCTGGATTGCATCGTTATTGGACTCCTATTGGTGATGTTGTAATTGTGTAAGTGTGCTGTTGATGGTGTCCAAGCGCATGCTCAGAAATTCTTACTGTTGCTGGAGCTCGCGGAGAGTCTCTGGAAGAGGCTGAGTCTGCTTGGAAATCTCATCGACTTGCTTCGCCGTTGCTTCTTGCTGACGCGTCGCTCCAAGGATCAGGTCTGGTAGGTTGTTGTAGTGGCTGTTGATGTGATCAACTTGCTTAGCCACCTCATCATGTCGTTGCTGGAGGCCGTGGAGGATGGTGGGCAAGGCACGATGTTGTTTGTCGATCGTGGTCACCTGTCGTGATAAACCCTGCACACAAGAAAGAATAGAATTTAATATATTAGAGGGGTCAGTGAGGAGGTTTCGGACAGCATCAAATTGACGGCCGAATTCCACACTGATATTAGCAAAAGGGACCCCAGGAGCGGAAGGGTGAGATGGCTGGGGTCGACGTGGAATGGTGCTAGTGTCTTGTGGAAGAGATAGTGATGATGCCCCGAGCTGCATAGTGACTGTAGATGTAGTCACTAGCGGTGTCGGGGTGGTGGTGGATGTGAAAAGTGGTGGGATTTTATGTGAAGTCAGTGGTAGCGATAATGATGGGGTGGAAACGGTGGAGGTGAAAGGGAAAGTTGTGAAGTCGGGCATGGGGATGGAGAAGGGAAAGCCCAAGGTAGATAGGGGTGATGAAGTGGATGTGAATGGTTGTGTTGATGTGATGGGGAAGAAGGGAGTGGTTGAAGTTGGAATGGTGAAAGATGGAGTGGTGGCAGCGGTTAGCTGCTCATGTAGACTCTGAATGAAAGAGTCGATAGAGGAGGAGGTTAAGATTTCTTCATGGAGCTTCTCGGCCTCTGGATTTGGCCGAGATGTTGGTGTCCCCGACAGCTGTTGGGCCTGCAACTGCCTTCTAGAAGGCCGTTTGATAGGTATTTTGGATGGACGAGCTGTCGGGGCTGTGATGCTCAGTTCTGTCTGTCCCGCTATTGCTTTCTGTTCGATTGTTTTAACCGAAGCTAGGAGTTGTGTAAGCTCCTCGTCAGAGAAAAGGAGCTTTTCTTTGTCGTAATTTGCTAGCTCTGGGAGCGGGAGAAGTGTTCTGGATGACTTGACTGCAGGGCAGAAAACATAATAAAGTTTTTCATCCTTTTCTTTAATAATGAACGAGTTCTTCAAAGTTTGTTCATTGGTAAGGATGTCGCCCTTTATTTGCGTGCAGTGCGGTAGGGGTCTGTCCATCTTGAGATATTTTATGATGGATGTGACATGACCTCCCATGCAAATCTCCTTTCCTATGGCGTAGTTGGAGAACTTTTGAATCAAAAGCCGTCCGATGTTAACTGACTTTCCATGCATGATTGACCATAGGATAAAAAGATCGGCAGTGATGACGTTTCCTCCCTCTGATCTGGGGAGCAGCGCACTGGTAATGATTTTATGAAGTGTGCGCACAAACCCTGAGTGAATGTTGGAGGCTTTACAAATTTTTGGCTCGTAGGTTGGGATCCCTGTTAGTGACTTCCAGAAGGTATGTTTGTTGAACGGGTCGTTCTCTGTTCCTGCAACTCCGACCTTTTTGAGCTGCTCATGATTGTCAATAAAGATAGCGTTTAAAAGATTTTCTGTTATCACAACATCATTCCCAAAGAGCTTCGTGACCAGTCAACGATCACCACCATCCCTTGCTCTATGTGTTATTTTCACCGTTTCTTTAATAAGATGGGTGAAGAATTCTGTGGTGGGCTCGACATATGAGATTTCGGGGATAAGACAGAGTCTGGATAGGTTAGCATTGTCGAGCATTGTGAGGACTCTGTCATAGATCCCCATCTTCAGCAGTACACTTGAGCAGACGTACTTTGTTGGTTTCAGGATTTTGTCGATAGATTGGATGGTGTGGATGTACAAGTTTTCAGGTGGTGGTGTAGTGGTGGTGATGGGAATGAAGGTGGGGGTGGTAACAGGGATGGTGGTGGTAGTAGCAGGAATGGTGGTGGTAGGTTTTGCAAAGGGTTGATCCATGGCCGAGGTAGGTCGAACTTGTTTCCTTGCCCGTTTCTTGGAGGGCTACCCAGATGCAGCTTCCTGGACCTTGCGCTTCCCCCTTTGTTCTGCGGCTGGGGATTCCTCCTCGGGATTTGGCTCATATTCTGAGGCGTCATCATCGTCAGAAGAAATATCTTCCACTTCTTCGTCGGTCGCTTATGTTAGACAGTTGATGAGTCGGTCAATGTCAACCAGAACCTCCATCATTTTGATTTTTGGAGGGGCCTTCCCAGTTTGGTTGAAGACATCTCTGATATTCTGGAGTCGGGCTAGCTCTTCCATCATTTGCTCCCTTGTCAGAGAAGGAGCAGCTGCAGATCCGATGGTCTTCTTCGCTGGTGATGTCATGGCTGCAAAATGGGAAATCAAGAGTTAGAAAATCATATTAGAGAGATTTGATTTTATTAATTTTTGTATGTTTATGGAAATTAGATGAATGTGCAAGGTCAAACGATTTGAAGACCGTTTGATCCCAAACGGTTTCAGGACCGTTTGGTCCCAAATGGTTTCAGTACCATTTGGTTCCAAACGGTTTCATGACCGTTTGGTCCCAAACGGTTTCAAGACCGTTTGGTCCCAAACGGTTTCAAGACCGTTTGGTCCCAAACGGTTTCAAGACCGTTTGGTCCCAAAGGGTTTCAAGACCGTTTGGTCCCAAAGGGTTTCAAGACCGTTTGGTCCCAAATGGTTTCAAGACCGTTTGGAAAGTGAAGCGACGCACAGCCACCAGCGAAGAAGAAGATGAAGGCGAAATGTCACGGAGACGGCGAGGGCGTTAGTGACGACGGTGAAAGTGGTGGTTAACAGCGGCGATAAAAGCTATGGTGAAAAAAAAATGATAAAAATGACGATGACTCTGGCGATGAAAATGGCGGTGAGGATGGTAGTGAAGACGGCGAGGATGGACAGAGCCGTTGGTGAAAACGGCGAAGACGATGGTGATGCCAGCGATAGAGAAGGAGTTCGGCAGCGCCGTGAGGAGCTGGGGATGACCAGAACGGCGGCGGTGCGCAAGCAAAGGCAATGTTGCCGGCGTCGCGATGGTGACGCGCTCACCTTGTTGTAGGGAGAGCGATGGAGGCGAGGTTGACAGAGGTGCGATCGCGCGGGAACAAAGGCAATGAAACAGGGCTAGCACGGGAGTTGCACATTGCTCGGGAGTCGAAGGAAAGAAAGATGAAGGGGTAGGGTTTATATTTATAGGAAATGGGGGGTTGACCTGACAAAAAACCTAAGTCAAACGATTTTAGTGACCGTTTGGACTCCAAACGGTTTGGAGACCGTTTGGTTCCAAACGGTTTGAAGACCGTTTGGTTCCAAATAGTTTGGAGACCGTTTGGTTCCAAACGGTTTGAAGACCGTTTGGTTCCAAACGGTTTCAGAACCGATTGGTAGGGTTAAGGTCAAACGAAAATTTGATATTTTTATGTTTGTTTTAGTTATGTGATTTTTTTTGTATATTATCTTTTTGCTATTTTTATGTTTGTTTTGATTGTAATTTTTTTTTTGTATTTTCATAAGATAAACCTAAGGTAAAAAGAATGGGAAAACGAGAAATCTTGGGTTGCCTCCCAAGTAGCGCCTGGGTTTTACGTCGCTGGCTCGATGAAGCCGTAATAGAGTTATGATGTTGGTATAGCATCTTTGATTTCGATGGTTTGTCTTGGCATTTTGTCTTCCGAAGTGTAGTATCTTTTTAAATGGTGACCATTGACCGTCCTTTCTCCTCCGTTATTGTCTATAATAATGGCAGCTCCAGTTGGGTAAATATGTTTTATAGTAAAGGGCCCGGACCATTTTGTTCTAAGTTTTCCAGGAAATAACTTGAGCTTGGAGTTGAAAAGGAGCACTTTGTTGCCAACGACGATATCTTTTCTCTTGAGATGACCATCGTGCCACATTTTTGTTTGCTCCTTATATATTCTGGCACTATGATAGGCGGTCATTCGGAGCTCTTCTAGCTCCTGCAACTGGAGTTGTCTATTCTCACTTGCATTTTTAAAATTGAAGTTTAATTGTTTGATTGCCCACCAGACTTCATGTTCCAGCTCTACTGGCAGATGACAGGACTTCCCGTACACCAAACGAAACGGGGTTGTTCCGATTGGTGTTTTATATGCAGTTCGGTATGCCCAAAAGGGCATCAGGAAGTTTGGTGGACCAATCATTGAGGTTTCTGTTCACCATTTATTCAAGAATCGCCTTTAGTTGTCTATTGGATATCTCAACCTGACCACTTGTCTGTGGGTGGTAGGGCATGGTGACTTTGTGATTGACTCCGTACTTTTTCAGTAAAGCTTCAAAACTGCATTCCAAGAAATGGGTCCCGCCGTCTGATATGACAGTTCTTGGAACTCCAAATCTTGGGAAAATAATGTCTTTGAATAATTTGATAACAGGCTTGGAATCGCTGGACATAGTGGGTACAACTTCGACCCAGTTTGAGATGTAGTCTACTGCGACCAAGATGTAAGAAAAGCCATAAGATGGGGGGAAAGGGCCCATGTAGTCTACCCCCCACACATCGAAGAGCTCAAATTCCTGCCACAAGGTGAGGGGCATTTCGTCTCTTTTGATATGTTGCCAGAAAATTGGCATTTGTTACAGGCTTTCACAAAATTGTACAAATCCTTTGATATGGTGGGCCAGAAGAAACCCAATTGTAAAACTTTTATAGCTGTTTTCTTAGCACTCATGTGCCCCCCCGTAGGTCCCGAATGGCAATGCTCTAGGACCGGGGTTATTTCCTCTTCTGGCAAACAGTGACGGAAAAGTCTGTCAGTGCAAAGGCAAAAAAGATAGGGTTCATCCCAATGATATTGCTTTATGTCATGAAGGAACTTCCTTTTGTCATGATAAGAAGCAGAGGGGTGGATAATCCCTGTGGCTAGATAATTGACGATATCCGCGTACCAAGGGAATCCATGGGTGGCCTTCATAAGTTGGTCATCTGGAAGGGAATCCCAGATAGGGATTTTATCCTCTTCTTCAACCTCGATACGGCTGAGATGATCAGCTACAACGTTCTCCACTCCACTTTTATCCTTCATTTCCAAGTCGAATTCCTGAAGCATCAACACCCAACGGATGAGCCTAGGTTTGGCATCTTGCTTTTGAATCAGGTATCGAATAGCGGAGTGGTCGGTATAAACAATGACCTTAGAGCCAATCAAATACGAGCGAAAATTTTCAAATGCATAGATGATAGCCAGAAACTCTTTCTCCGTAGTGGTGTAGTTTTTCTGCGCTTCATCTAGCATTTTAGATTCGTAGTAGATAACATAGGGTTTCTTATCAATCCGATGTCCTAGAACGGCCCCTATGGCATAATCACTTGCGTCGCACATGATTTCGAAGGGCAGCGACCAATCTGGAGCTCTTAGAATAGGAGCGGAGATTAACACATCCTTAAGGGTAGAGAAACTTTTTATACACTCCTGATTGAATATGAACTCAACATCTTTAGTCAGGAGTTGGGTCATGGGTTTGGCAATCTTTGAGAAATCCTTGATGAATCTCCTATAGAATCCTGCATGACCCAGGAAAGCTCGAACTCCTCTTATGTCCTTTGGAGGTGACACCTTTGAGATAACATCGATTTTTGCTTTATCAACCTCTATTCCTCTATCACTTACCTTGTGTCTGAGGACGACACCTTCTGTTACCATAAAATGGCATTTCTCCTAATTCAAGATAAGGTTCGTTTCCTCACAACGTTGCAGAACTTGTCCAAGATTTATTAAACAGTTGTCGAAAGAATCTCCGTACACTGAGAAATCGTCCATAAACACCTCCATGACAGATTCTGTTAAACCGGCGAATATAGCAGACATACATCGTTGGAAAGTGGCAGGTGCGTTACATAACCCGAACGACATTCTTCTAAAGGCATATGTCCCAAAAGGACATGTGAAGGTGGTTTTTTCCTGGTCCTCCGGGTGTATGGGTATTTGGTAAAACCCGGAGTAACCGTCGAGGTAACAAAAATATTTTTGGTGAGCTAGGCGTTCCAAGACTTCATCAAGGAAAGGTAGAGGGTAGTGGTCTTTCCTTGTGGCTTTGTTCAACTTTCTATAATCAATACACATTCTCCATCCAGTTACAGTCCTGGTAGGCACTAGTTCATTTTTATCATTGAGCACTACAGTAGTGCCCCCCTTTTTTGGAACAACCTGAACGGGGCTGACCCACTGGGAATCAGAAATAGGATAGATCATGCCGGCTTTGAGTAATTTAAGATCCTCCAGATGCACTACCTCCTTTAGATTAGGATTTAGTTTTCTTTGATGTTCACGAGAGGGCTTGAATTCGTCAACCATAGGAAGTTTATGCATACACAAGGCTGGGTTTATGCCCGTTAGGTCAGTTATCTTATATCCTATGACCTTTTTATGCTTCCTCAGCTTGTTTAGAAGCTTTTCCTCTTAATCTCTTGTAAGGGTGGAGCTGATGATAAGTGGGCACAATTTTTCCTTATCTAAGAAAGCATGTTTAAGCCCTGTGGGTAATATCTTCATTTCAGGGGCTTTTGGTGGCTCAGCTACTTCTATAGTGGTAACAGCTTTAAGTTCTTCAAAAGTGGCCTTTGGCACTTCTTCGGCCTTTTCTAGATGTTGGAGGCACTGTTGAACTAATTCATTCGCGGAGAATTCAACCTCCGGATTGATTAGAACGTTTTCAAGTTTGTCAACTGGCTCGGAGATTTCCAACTGTGACATTTGTTGAATAGCATCGAGGAGGAAGACCTCCTCTTGGATGTTGGGACCTTTCATACTATTAAGGACTCGGAATTGAATTGCTTATTTTCCGAACCTAAGAATGATGGTACCAGCTTCAACGCCAATCAGCGCTCTGGAAGTGGCGAGGAATGGTCTGCCAAAAATGATTGGATACCTCAGGTCTTCTTTAATGTCCATGACAACGAAGTCGCATGGTACATAAGCATCCTTGCCTATCCTTACCAGGATATCTTCAATGATCCCCAAAGGTGCGGTTATAGTGGAATCAGCTAATTGGATAGTCATTGTTGTAGGCAGCAATTCAGTGAAACCCAGACGTTTGCACATTGAGTAAGGCATAATAGATATGCTGGCCCCAAGGTCAGCTAATCCCTTTTTAGAAGATGTGTTGCCAATGCAACATTGGATTCCGAAAGAACCTGGGTCCTTCTTCTTTTTGGGCATCTTGTTTAAGATGATGTCCGAAGTGGTCTGAGCAAGCTTAACAGTTTCTTGCTCCTCGGTGATGTATTTTCTTGATAGTAAGGTCTTGAGGTATTTCGCCCAGGCTGGCACCTTGGAAAGAGCATCAAGGAGCGGGATATCAATGTATAGTTTCTTCATTGCCTCTTTGAACTTTTGAAACCTGGTGTCCATCTTTGTTTCTCGTAATCTACCTGGGTATGGGATTCTTGGTTTACATTGCAAAACTTCAGGTTCTGTGAACACTTTATCTTTGCCCTTTGTGTCCTCGAAGGGCTTCTCCACTCCTTATTGCGGGTTCTCATTCGTCAAAAAAGTAGGGGTATCATCATTATCCAGGGTGATCTTGGTAGTCTCATGAAGAATGCATCCAGATCTGGTGGTGACGAAATTCAACTGCTCATGTATGTTTTGTCCGTGCTTAGGATTTGATTCAGGCTACCCAGCGAACGTACCTACTGGGGGCTTCAATTATGCAGTGATCTGAGCAAGCTGAGCTTCAACTGCTTTTTGCTGAGCCTGCTGGTTAGCTAGCATAGTTTTCTGCGATTGTAACATCTGCCTGATCAAGGATATTTCATCTTCCGGTTGGGCATGAACATTTTTCAGAGGAATTGATTGCTGGGTTTGTTGAGATTGTTGGGGAGGTAATGCCAGCTGAGGTTGCTGAGTATGCAGCTGTGGATGGAGCGGAGGATGAGTGTACTGGTAGTAAGCTGATTGGTTCCTGGGGTAGTTAGCCCTAGGAAAGTTACTCCTGGAATTCCCTTGGTTTTGGTTGAAGTTGTTTGGTAATCCAAGTGTTAGCCTACTAGTAGATCCTCCCTGTGTTTGATGTTGAGGATTGGCAGTCCCAGCAGGGTTTCCATACTGAAACCCTGGATGATTCCTTGGCTGATTAGGGTTGTAGTAGACTTGCCCATGGATAGAGTGGATAGAGTTGACTTGTTCTGGTAGTTGCTCTTCCGACTGATCAATGATAGGTTCATATGGTTGTGGTGGTGGATGCAGATCCATCATCACATTATATAGCATACCACAGGAAAGAGTCGGATGGTCAGAAGCATGACAAGCCTCACAAGATCCCGTGACAGCTTTGACTTGTTGAACTAGCGGAGTTTTTTTCTTATCGATCTCTCCGAGAGAAGTCTCGAGAGCTTGTTGTTTATGAACTATGGTTTTCAGGACTTCAGCTATTTCTTTCATCTCTATTGATTCTTCAACTTTGAAAACTTTGAGGACACCTTTACTGGCTGACCGTCCCTAGTTGGACTGGTTTTCAGCTCCGAGAGTAACAATCTTCCATGCGTCCTCATAATATTTCCTCATGAAGTTTCCTCCAGAAGAGGAATCTAAGAATTGTTTAATATCATCGCTTACTCCCCGGTAGAAGGTTTCTATCAGTTGATTCTGGGAGATTCCATGATGAGGGCATTTACACAGAAGTTCTTTAAATCTCTCCCATGCCTCAGCAAGGGTTTCTCCAGGCAGCTGAGAGAAGTGATTGATCTACCCTCTGATTTCATAGGTCAGTGAGGGTGGAAAGAACTTCTCTAAGAACTTTTCCTCAAGAGGAGCCTAGGTGGTTATTATTGGTTCTCTGTCAAGTGAGTTATACCAACTCAAGGCCCTCCCAGATAGGGTGAAATGGAACAGATGAAGCATTATCGCATCATAAGCGACACCAGCTTGTGGAACCAGGTGGCACAGCGCCTTAAACCTTTTTAAATGATCCATGCAATCATCTCCAGAACCTCCGGAGAAAGATATGCCTTGCATGATCTGGATCCACTGGGTCTGAATCTCGAAGTTGGGGATATTAATAATCAGAGGTCGGACCGGGTGGTTATCCTCATAGTTCTTTGGGACAGAGTAGTCCCTCAGTTGTTTGTTTCTTAACTCCAACTGAGCAGCTTGGGTTGCTGCCTCAGTTTCAACTCTGATACGAGCTTGCTCTTCCGCACAAATCTCCGCTTGAATTTGGGCACGAGTTTTAGCGATGAGTTGTGCCCTTTGAGCGGCGATGGCGGCGTTGACCCTCTCCATTACCAAAGCAGCCTGGCGTTGATCTTCAGCCATTTGCCTGGCCCTTTGGCGATTGAGTCGAATGCGGCAGTGGAAGCTTCTCTCTACCTCATAGTCAAACTCTGGATCAGGGGAGAATCCGAGGCTATGCGCAGGTTGCATACATGATTTCTACATGAGTAGAGAAAAGAAAACACCTTTAGAAAATGACAAAGATATGATAGTTTCAATAAGATATAGAGTTATGATTAAAAAGAAAGTGTAAATCCTAACCAACTAGAAATGTACTGAGTGAAATTACAACGTTCCGTTGTCCCCGGCAACGGCACCAATTTTTGATGGAGCTTCCACTTACGTGGAATTGCGTGCACCACTAAAAATCCTAAAGATGGTAAGTCTTTAAGTTTAGCCTTGCTTATACTAGATAGAAAACTCCACCCACGTATGCTAAGATACGTGGAAGTCTTATCGCAGTATAGTTAAGGGTCGAATCCACAGGACAACGGTCTTGTTGCAAGCAACAAGATGGAAAACGTATGGAACTTCACTCGGTTACTTACTAGCAGGTACTTATATCGAAAGTTGGATTTTGATGTTTTTAACTAAGAACATGAAAAGTAAAGAAAGCAGGTAAATCTAATGAGTTAAACTATGATAAAAGATCACTAAGGTGTGATCGGGTTTTCACCACCACTACACATAGATCAACACATGTAGAGCAAAACTTAACCTGCAAAAAGAGTCCAGTCAGTTAGTATCCTTGTAGACTTAGCCTCCTTTCGGAGAATCTAACTACGAGAAGTGCGGGAATGTTGCAACGCCAGCCATCCCCGAACAAATGGTCACATTACTTTGCATCATTCCCCTCGCAAAGTGTGTTCCTCAACTTATCAAGGTTGCACTTCCATACGTCAACTGATTCCATTTCATAGTATGAAAGTGCAACAGATGATAGTGAGTTTACTCCACTTCTTGAGATACACTTCTAGATATCGAAACAGATGCATGGTGGAAACATGCACCAAGAACCAACATACAAACGAGTTTCGAATCTAATAGTACAAACGTAGACAACTCATACTAAGAGATAAAAGATAACACAAGTTGGAGATCAAGCAACATGCATTCATTAATCGTTTGATGTCGAACTAACAAAGATAAGAACTCTATATTACAACCTAAGGATTACATTTACATGATATGAAAGCATGGGTAGCGGGGCTACTCCCCGCACCCTAGTGAGAGAGACTACTCGCTCATGACTAGGACAAAGAAGGAGGCAAGAAGAGAGAGAGAGAGCATCATCCCCATGAAGGAGATTGGAAGGTCAACCCCTTGGAGAGAGAGCAACAATCCACCAGTCTTCAAAGGTTGCACGATGATGAGATCTTCCCTTCCCACCTTCTTTGGCGAAGAAGGAGAAAGAATCTTCAAGATGGAGTATGGGTCTCAGACCGGCAGCCCCAGGGCGGAGGATGGAAGTAGCAAGAGCTCTGGAATGATTGAGGCAGCCTTTGGGCGTCTGAAACTTGATGCGTGGTGGAGGACCCTTGGGGTCTTATTTATAGGCTTTAAGTGAAGTCCAAACGGTTTGGAGACCGTTTGGACCTACAAGACCGTTTGGACCTCAAGACCGTTTAGACCTCAGGACCGTTTGGACCTCAGGACCGTTTGGACCTCAGGACCGTTTGAACCTTGAGACCGTTTGAACCTTGAGACCGTTTGAACTCCATGCGGTCTCGGGACCAGTTGGCTTCATGCGGTCTTGAGACCGTTTGAACTCCATGCGGTCTCGGGACCGGTTGGCTTCATGCGGTCTTGGGACCGTGTGACTCCATGCGGTCTCGAGATTGGTTGGCTTTATGTGGTCTTGGGACCGTTTGGCTTCATGCGGTCTCGAGACCGATTGACTTCATGCGGTCTTGGGACCGTTTGTGTGACGACCGTCTCGTGAAAACAAGATTAACTAATGCGGAAGTGTTCATCAAGCAGCGGATTAGTGAAAATCACTAAAAATTAAAACTTTTTGCAAAGGGATCCATTCATAGAAAAACTCTTTCATTCAGAACCAAGGTAAAACTTTACATCCTGGTTCATATATATACATCTCATGTACTTTTGCTTCTCGAGGAATACAAACATTAACTACTCTGTCTTAACTGTACACAGGTAGTATAAAACCCTCGAGGCACTAAGCCAAAATCTCGAAATCATTAGCTACTACTCTAAGGACCTGAGAGTACAGAGACGACACATAGGACTTCTATATACATCTGAACATGACATGACAGTCAATGTCTCCACGTGAGACTTTACTGCTGTCCCTGCTACTGCTGATGTCCTTCACCTCCTGAAGGATTCCTGTCTCCTCGTCTGCGTCCACCTAAAAATGTGGTTCCCACGGGGGTGAGACAATTATAAAAATTGCCCCAGCGAGAGATATAACTCTCCGCCAGAAACATTATTATTGCAACTTGAGAAGATGAATATGAATAGGGAAATCATATTTATTTGACAGCAGATATTTTAATGTCTAACAGATTAAATCAAACTAATAAGGTATATTATAGCACACAAGGCCCAATAAACAAATTCAAACTAATAACACATCATAGCTCATACCTGGCTATGCTCATCATCTCATGATACCTGCATGGTTAGCACATATAATAGCAGTACACCAATTATCTATCAATACCATGCAAAAACAATGTATTAATAATTTAAGGGTATTACCCTTAATCCTTTACCAGGATTTGGATTTCCATCACACATAGCTCATCAGAACACTGTACATCTTGTCACCTTTCACTAGGCAACAACTTTATTCACATGGCTCACAAAACCATTCACATCTTGTCACCTCTCACTAGGCAACAACTTTATTCACATGGCGCACAAGGCCATTCACATCTTTTCACCTCTCACTAGGCAACAACTTTATTCACATGGCGCACAAGGCCATTCACATATTGTCACCTCTCACTAGGCAACAAGTTAAAACAAAGGCTTACAAGCCCAACTCATCTTGTTACTTCTTTCTCAGTAACAAAAACATAATGGCACATATGGCCAATCAATTCTTATCAAATAAACATCATAGCTCATACCTGGCTATGATCATCAACTCATGAGACCTGCATGATTGTCACACATGATAATAGACTTATCAAGTTCACAACACATCATGCAATATAGGGTAACACCACTATTCCCTTACCAGGGTTAGGGTTTACCATCAATTAGGGCTTATCATTCCCTTTTCCCCAAATTAGGGTTAGGGTTCCCCATTTCTCATTAATTCAGACCCTCTTGAGTTAACCAACTTTGTCTTGTATTAAGGTATTTCCCCTCTTAATACATCCCATCACAAAATACTCATCCTTAGCATATAATGCATAGGCCACACATTAGAATTGTCCAGCTATCTCACATGATATGGACTTATCTTAGTTTAAGGCATGGCTTTATTATAAAGTTACCTATAAACAATCACAATGATACACCCTCAACTAGGGTTTATAAGGATACACCCTCAACCAGGGTTCACAATGATACACCCTCCACTAGGGTTTCACAAGGATACACCCTCAACTAGGGTTTACAATGATACACCCTCAACTAGGGTTTCAACTCAATAACCCTGGCAATTAGGGTTTATGTTCATGATTAGGGTTTCATGATCTCTCTACTTTAAGGATCATGCCCTTAATCACCACATGAATCATATTCATATATGAATTCATGCCATCATCATCTCAACTTGATTAGGTCATATCAACCCTTCAATCAAGTACATACAACTATGATTTACATAGTGTACCAAGTCATTGATCTTATCGGCAATTAAGGTTCATCCCTTAATTGACACTAATCACTTAGGTACTATTAGGGTTTTAACCTTTGTTCCTTCATTGGTTATCATTACTAACCATCATTGGATCAATAGTACATTCATCATCACATTGGACCTCCATTTCATAAGGTATCCAAAGGAATTAGGGTTTACTATTCATCCTAATTAGTGATTTCACATGTAGGCAACCTCTTAATAGGGTTATACATGAAATCGGCCTCAATTAGGGTTTACATCATGTATTGGATCCATGCATTTGTTATGCATTAATGACTAGTACCATTAAAGGTATCTCCCACCTAATCACATTAGGTTTTCAAAAAGGTTTGATCCATTGGACCTTCAATGACATATGGTATCCAATTGAATTAGGGTTTTCAACGTTGATTCCTTCAACCATTGAATTCATGGAACCAATCATCAATTGGACCTATACCCATACTTCAATTGAGTTTAAATAGGTCAACCTTCGACTTATTTGACCCTTAATTAACCTTCAATTGGTCATCAATTAGGGTTTGATTCAATTGAATTAGGGTTTGGAATCGATGATTCAACAACACTAATCAATGTAAGACTAGTTGCTTTGAAACCATTGAACCATCATCCAAGTTGGGTATGACCTGACCCCAAACGGTATTGAGGTCGTTTGGATGACCTCCAAACGGTCTTGAGACCTTTTTGCCCATCATATCACTCAAATCCAAGCCATCCAATTAAGGTTTGGATCATTGGATTGATCACCAA
Source organism: Alisma plantago-aquatica (assembly GCA_963693085.1). NCBI lineage: Eukaryota > Viridiplantae > Streptophyta > Magnoliopsida > Alismatales > Alismataceae > Alisma > Alisma plantago-aquatica. The sequence continues at coordinate 1,706,311,793 of OY856409.1, read as the reverse complement.
ATCAGCATTGCATTGTATAACAGCTTGGTACCTTTAGACCTTCAAACACCTAACCATACTCAACCCTAGACCTCCAAACGGTCTTGGGTGACCACCAAACGGTCTTGAGACCGTTTGGATGAGCTCCAAACGGTCTTGAGACCGTTTTCCCATCATATCACTCCAATCCAAGCAATCTAATTAGGGTTTGGTTCATTGAAGTGCTCACCAAATCAGCAATCTATTGCAGATCAACTTGATATCTTTAGACCTTCAACCACTGAACTATACTCAACCCTAGAACTCCAAACGGTCTTGGGTGACCACCAAACGGTCTTGAGACCGTTTGTATGAGCTCCAAACGGTCTTGAGACCGTTTGGCCCATCCAACCTTTGGACTTTAGTGAAAAATCATCATGGATTGGTCTATCGAGTTGATCAACAAACCAGCATTTAGTTGCAGTATGATTTGGTACCTTTGGACCTTCAATTGGTCAACTATACTTGACCCCAGACCTCCAAACGGTCTTGGGGTGATCCCCAAACGGTCTTGAGACCGTTTGGGCTAATCAACCCAAAATCTCAACTTAACTCATTGGAATTTCAGCACTATTTTCAATTAGGGTTTGCCTAATTGATTAGCCTTCAACTCATGATCCCTTTTGAGTTAACCCCTCAAATTGGGAGGGTCATTAACCAACATAATTATGAACAAAAATCTCATACGGTCAACGCTTGGTCAACGCACTCAAACGGTCTTGAAACCGTTTTCCCAAGCAGGTCAAGTTGATCATGTTGAAAATCAGCACTTAATCCAATTAGGTTTCCCTAATTGATTAGGCTTCAACTCACGATTCCTTGGGAGTTAACCCATAAAACTTGGTGAGTCATTAGCCAACATAATTAGGATCAAATATCTCATACGGTAAACGCTTGGTCAACGCACTCAAACGGTTTTGAAACCGTTTTCCCAAGCAGGTCAAGTTGATCAGGTTGAAAATCAGCACTTAATCCAATTAGGTTTCCCTAATTGATTAGGCTTCAACTCACGATTCCTTTGGAGTTAATCCCTCAAATTTGGAGGGTTATCAGCCTAAATAATTAGGAACAAAATTCCCAAACGGTCAACGCTTGGTCAACCATCTCAAACGGGCTTGAGACCGTTTGCTCCCAAATGGTCTCAAACCGTTTGCCCTTAAACGGTTTGCTGAAACCGCATAGCCAATCAAATTAAAACGATTTGGAGTAGCTATCAAAACGGTTTTGCTTGGTAATTTTCTTTGGATAAGCATCTAGGATGATGTCATCATCCCCTTCCTTCGAAAAACCAAGAACAGCAACCGTTCTTGATGGAAATTGCAGCAAAGAAACAAGAGTGTATCAAATTGAAGAAATCAATCAACAAAGCATAGAGAATTGATGCAATAGCAATGTTTAAGGGTTTGAGTTATAAAACCCGCCTCCAATTGATCTCCAAAGCTCCAAGCTCACGCCATTAATGGTGGATGAAGCTCTAGCAACTCCCCCTAGGCTCGTACTCAAGCTTTTGATTGCAAAAGTTGGCTAGGGTTGAAGAGGAGATCGAAATAAGAAGGAATCCATGATTTATTTTTGATTTCCACCATGAAATCAAGGAGAACGAAGGGCAAGGGCTCACCCACAGGTTGGGGACGTGCTCCCTGCTCCTCCCTAGCTCCTTGGTCGGTTTTGCAAGCAAGGGAAAGAAGAAAATCCGAAATAGCCTTTCATTTGGCTTGAAAAAGGCACTTTTATAAGGAAATTGATGAGAGAGAAAATGCATTATTAAAATGCATTAAATTCCAAAAATATGGCCGCCTCTTCCCCCTCAAATCCCTTAAGGACGAGGCACCTTCCTTTTCATTTAATTCTCCTTCATTATCCTTGATTTAAAGAAAATCAAATTAAGCACCTTAATGCTTATTATATTAATATCCATATGTGAGTGGGTTTTCTTTTTCTTATAATAAGGTGAGTGGAATTTCACCTACTTAGGATATTTTCGTTCCTTATCTTGGCAAAGGAACGTTCATACTTATTAAAAATCAACCCAAAACATTTTGGTTGAAAGCCCTTCAATTATTTTTATTCATTTTTGCCCTAAATCAAATTAGGGTTTCAATTAGGCATTAATCTTGATTATTTTAATATCAAGATTCTCTCTCCTCCAAATTAATTCAAATGAGGCACCCATCTCATTTTATTTGCTCTAAATGTTTCCAAGATACATTAGGGACCTTATTGAAGTGGTAATTTGCATATTGAACCCTAGGTCTTGGGTGAATTGCACTTTTCACCAAAACTAGGTTTTAATGCACAACACTGCTTTACAAGCTTAATCTTGGTGCCCAAGCTTGTGAAAACCATACCACTACATCATATTCATTCTTATGATGTCTCAACATCAGAGTAACATCTTACCATGCAACATTTGCAATTTAACCCCTCAACTTGGGTAATTTGCACTTTGGTCCAAAATAAGCAAACATTGCTTCAACATTGCTCAAACAGGACCAAAATTGAAACATAAGTTTCTTATGAGGCCTGATTACTTCTCCCAAGATAAGATTAAGAATCTACTTAACCTTATTAGGCAAAACATCTAGGGTTAAATCATAACCCAGGTCAGGGATGTTACAAATTATAAACCCCTAACAAGGATTTTGTCCTCGAAATCCCAAGAAAAGGAGGAACATATTGTTCATTAATCATGCCCTCAAGTATCCACATATCATCTTAATATCATGGAGATATCATGAACTCTGTGATTCCACACAAAGCTCCTTTCATTAGTTCAACCTCATCAATGTTTATGCAGAGCATAAACCCCTAACATATGATGTCCATATCATTGAAAGGATAAAGCATAAAAGAACATACTTCAATAATCACTCAAGAATACTTATCAAAAGGAAAAACATATATATCTAACACAGATAATTCACTTAGAAACTCTATGTAATTGGGAATGTTCACATAGTTCTTCCTATTAGTTAGGAATGTCACATATCTTTTCCCTTTTTGATTAGGGTTGGAGAAGCATCTTCCTTTATTGGAATTGCACAAAGCATCTTCCTTTATTGGAATTGCACAAAGCATCTTCCTTTATTGGAATTGCACACAACATCTTCCTTTATTGGAATTGCACACAGCATCTTCCTTTATTTGGAATTGCACACAACATCTTCCTTTATTGGAATTGCACAAAGCATCTTCCTTTATTGGAATTGCACAAAGCATCTTCCTTTATTGGAATTGCACAAAGCATCTTCCTTTGTTGGAATTGCACAAAGCATCTTCCTTTGTTGGAATTGCACAAAGCATCTTCCTTTAATGGAATTGCACAAAGCATCTTCCTTTGTTGGAATTGCACAAAGCATCTTCCTTTATTGGAATTGCACAAAGCATCTTCCTTTGTTGGAATTGCACAAAGCATCTTCCTTTATTGGAATTGCACAAAGCATCTTCCTTTGTTGGAATTGCACAAAGCATCTTCCTTTATTGGAATTGCACAAAGCATCTTCCTTTGTTGGAATTGCACAAAGCATCTTCCTTTGTTGGAATTGCACAAAGCATCTTCCTTTATTGGTTCCATATTTCTTATTTCATGATACTCATTAGATTGTATCAGAATGACTGCTTGATCATGGCAATCAAAAAGATATCAATCTAAGAGTTTCCATACCCACTTTATCATCAATAGTTGTATACCTGGCCAGGGTTTACAAATACTGAGATCAAGTAGTATGCACTTACATGCTATCATATTCCTTGCTATTCATATCATTATACACACATGAGTTTCCCTTGTTCCAACATGACTAAGTCATTTAGGAACTCTTTTAAAGCTCAAACTTTCTGTATTAAGGACTGATAACCTAGATTGTAAAGCTAGTATCCAGTCCCCTATATGCATTATTGTTGCCCTAATCTGCCCAACAAGAGCATGATCATAGGATTCTCTATCCTGATCAGGTCTTAATGGGGATTCTCAGGCACTCATTCTATTCTTGCATGATCCTTGCACCACTTCTTGGTGCAACAACATTGCCCTAAGCAATGTGTTCCTTGTGCTCTCCAGTCATTTTAAAACTTTACCCTTTCTCTGCACAAGTAGAAATCATTATAGGGTATACTGGAGGACACTAACACAGACTCGATACCTTAGTCCTATGTCTCTGTAGACTCAGCAAACCTAGAGCTCTGATACCACTAAATTGTGACGACCGTCTCGCGAAAACAAGATTAACTAATGCGGAAGCGTTCATCAAGCAGCGGATTAGCGAAAATCACTAAAAATTAAAACTTTTTGCAAAGGGATCCATTCATAGAAAAACTCTTTCATTCAGAACCAAAGTAAAACTTTACATCCTGGTTCATATATATACATCTCATGTACTTTTGCTTCTCGAGGAATACAAACATTAACTACTCTGTCTTAACTATACACAGGTAGTATAAAACCCTCGAGGCACTAAGCCAAAATCTCGAAATCATTAGCTACTACTCCAAGGACCTGAGAGTATAGAGACGACACATAGGACTTCTATATACATCTGAACATGACATGACAGTCAATGTCTCCACCTGAGACTTTACTGCTGTCCCTGCTACTGCTGATGTCCTTCACCTCCTGAAGGATTCCTGTCTCCTCGTCCGCGTCCACCTAAAAATGTGGTTCCCACGGGGGTGAGACAATTATAAAAATTGCCCCAGCGAGAGATATAACTCTCCGCCAGAAACATTATTATTGCAACTTGAGAAGATGAATATGAATAGGGAAATCATATTTATTTGACAGCAGATATTTTAATGTCTAACAGATTAAATCATTATTCTATATCAAAAGCATTGCAACTGTAACTTGATAGAATCAACATGTCACTTATCCTTTAATGAATAGGAAGAACATGTATAACATCTATTCAAACAACAGAATCATTACCACTGCATTAACTTTCTTGAAGCTTAGATCATATATCTAAAGCCTAGCATTTTCAATGTGGAGTCATGGCCCGTAGCCATACTCTTTTCATAAGTGTTGGGATCTTAATCCCTCACTTCACCACTGGGTTTTTCTCATCCTTTCACAATTTCGATACCATAACCATGAAATCATGGGTATTCAAACCCTTTGTTCATCACTTGAGCACTGTTACCTCTTTCTTAGGTAACTAACACCTTTAGGTCATTTGACCAAGGTAAGTATGATACTTGCTACACAAGCATCCATCATGGCACTTGATGCACATTAACTCTCTTGCCACCTCTTACCAGGCACAAGGTATATTATAGCACACAAGGCCCAATAAACAAATTCAAACTAATAACACATCATAGCTCATACCTGGCTATGCTCATCATCTCATGATACCTGCATGGTTAGCACATATAATAGCAGTACACCAATTATCTATCAATACCATGCAAAAACAATGTATTAATAATTTAAGGGTATTACCCTTAATCCTTTACCAGGATTTGGATTTCCATCACACATAGCTCATCAGAACACTGTACATCTTGTCACCTTTCACTAGGCAACAACTTTATTCACATGGCTCACAAAACCATTCACATCTTGTCACCTCTCACTAGGCAACAACTTTATTCACATGGCGCACAAGGCCATTCACATCTTGTCACCTCTCACTAGGCAACAACTTTATTCACATGGCGCACAAGGCCATTCACATCTTGTCACCTCTCACTAGGCAACAACTTAAAACAAAGGCTTACAAGCCCAACTCATCTTGTTACTTCTTTCTCAGTAACAAAAACATAATGGCACATATGGCCAATCAATTCTTATCAAATAAACATCATAGCTCATACCTGGCTATGATCATCAACTCATGAGACCTGCATGATTGTCACACATGATAATAGACTTATCAAGTTCACAACACATCATGCAATATAGGGTAACACCACTATTCCCTTACCAGGGTTAGGGTTTACCATCAATTAGGGCTTATCATTCCCTTTTCCCCAAATTAGGGTTAGGGTTCCCCATTTCTCATTAATTCAGACCCTCTTGAGTTAACCAACTTTGTCTTGTATTAAGGTATTTCCCCTCTTAATACATCCCATCACAAAATACTCATCCTTAGCATATAATGCATAGGCCACACATTAGAATTTTCCAGCTATCTCACATGATATGGACTTATCTTAGTTTAAGGCATGGCTTTATTATAAAGTTACCTATAAAAAATCACAATGATACACCCTCAACTAGGGTTTATAAGGATACACCCTCAACCAGGGTTCACAATGATACACCCTCCACTAGGGTTTCACAAGGATACACCCTCAACTAGGGTTTACAATGATACACCCTCAACTAGGGTTTACAATGATACACCCTCAACTAGGGTTTCAACTCAATAACCCTGACAATTAGGGTTTATGTTCATGATTAGGGTTTCATGATCTCTCTACTTTAAGGATCATGCCCTTAATCACCACATGAATCATATTCATATATGAATTCATGCCATCATCATCTCAACTTGATTAGGTCATATCAACCCTTCAATCAAGTACATACAACTATGATTTACATAGTGTACCAAGTCATTGATCTTATCGGCAATTAGGGTTCATCCCTTAATTGACACTAATCACTTAGGTACTATTAGGGTTTTAACCTTTGTTCCTTCATTGGTTATCATTACTAACCATCATTGGATCAATAGTACATTCATCATCACATTGGACCTCCATTACATAAGGTATCCAAAGGAATTAGGGTTTACTATTCATCCTAATTAGTGATTTCACATGTAGGCAACCTCTTAATAGGGTTATACATGAAATCGGCCTCAATTAGGGTTTACATCATGTATTGGATCCATGCATTTGTTATGCATTAATGACTAGTACCATTAAAGGTATCTCCCACCTAATCACATTAGGTTTTCAAAAAGGTTTGATCCATTGGACCTTCAATGACATAAGGTATCCAATTGAATTAGGGTTTTCAATGTTGATTCCTTCAACCATTGAATTCATGGAACCAATCATCAATTGGACCTATACCCATACTTCAATTGAGTTTAAATAGGTCAACCTTCGACTTATTTGACCCTTAATTAACCCTCAATTGGTCATCAATTAGGGTTTGATTCAATTGAATTAGGGTTTGGAATCGATGATTCAACAACACTAATCAATGTAAGACTAGTTGCTTTGAAACCATTGAACCATCATCCAAGTTGGGTATGACCTGACCCCAAACGGTCTTGAGGTCGTTTGGATGACCTCCAAACGGTCTTGAGACCGTTTGCCCATCATATCACTCAAATCCAAGCCATCCAATTAAGGTTTGGATCATTGGATTGATCACCAAATCAGCATTGCATTGTATAACAGCTTGGTACCTTTAGACCTTCAAACACCTAACCATACTCAACCCTAGACCTCCAAACGGTCTTGGGTGACCACCAAACGGTCTTGAGACCGTTTGTATGAGCTCCAAACGGTCTTGAGACCATTTTCCCATCATATCACTCCAATCCAAGCAATCTAATTAGGGTTTGGTTCATTGAAGTGCTCACCAAATCAGCAATCTATTGCAGATCAACTTGATATCTTTAGACCTTCAACCACTGAACTATACTCAACCCTAGACCTCCAAACGGTCTTGGGTGACCACCAAACGGTCTTGAGACCGTTTGGATGAGCTCCAAACGGTCTTGAGACCTTTTGGCCCATCCAACCTTTGGACTTTAGTGAAAAATCATCATGGATTGGTCTATCGAGTTGATCAACAAATCAGCATTTAGTTGCAGTATGATTTGGTACCTTTGGACCTTCAATTGGTCAACTATACTTGACCCCAGACCTCCAAATGGTCTTGGGGTGATCCCCAAACGGTCTTGAGACCGTTTGGGCTAATCAACCCAAAATCTCAACTTAACTCATTGGAATTTCAGCACTATTTTCAATTAGGGTTTGCCTAATTGATTAGCCTTCAACTCATGATCCCTTTTGAGTTAACCCCTCAAATTTGGAGGGTCATTAACCAACCTCATTATGAACAAAAATCGCATACGGTCAATGCTTGGTCAACGCACTCAAATGGTCTTGAAACCGTTTGCCCAAGCAGGTCAAGTTGATCAGGTTGAAAATCAGCACTTAATCCAATTAGGTTTCCCTAATTGATTAGGCTTCAACTCACGATTCCTTGAGAGTTAACCCATAAAACTTGGTGAGTCATTATACAACATAATTAGGATCAAAAATCGTATACGGTCAACGCTTGGTCAACGCACTCAAACGGTCTTGAAACCGTTTTCCCAAGCAGGTAAAGTTGATCAGGTTGAAAATCAGCACTTAATCCAATTAGGTTTCCCTAATTGATTAGGCTTCAACTCACGATTCCTTTGGAGTTAATCCCTCAAATTTGGAGGGTTATCAGCCTACATAATTAGGAACAAAATTCCTAAACGGTCAACGCTTGGTCAACCATCTCAAACGGTCTTGAGACCGTTTTCTCCCAAACGGTCTCTAACCGTTTTCCCTTAAACGGTTTGCTGAAACCGCATAGCCAATCAAATTAAAACGATTTGGAGTAGCTATCAAAACGGTTTTGCTTGGTAATTTTCTTTGGATAAGCATCTAGGATGATGTCATCATCCACTTCCTTCGAACAACCAAGAACAGCAACCGTTCTTGATGGAAATTGCAGCAAAGAAACAAGAGTGTATCAAATTGAAGAAATCAATCAACAAAGCATAGAGAATTGATGCAATAGCAATGTTTAAGGGTTTGAGTTATAAAACCCACCTCCAATTGAGCTCCAAAGCTCCAATATCACGCCATTAATGGTGGATGAAGCTCTAGCAACTCCCCCTAGGCTCGTCCTCAAGATTTTGATTGCAAAAGTTGGCTAGGGTTGAAGAGGAGATCGAAATAAGAAGGAATCCATGATTTATTTTTGATTTCCACCATGAAATCAAGGAGAATGAAGGTCAAGGGCTCACCCACAGGTTGGGGACGTGCTCCCTGCTCCTCCCTAGTTCCTTGGTCGGTTTTGCAAGCAAGGGAAAGAAGAAAATCCGAAATAGCCTTTCATTTGGCTTGAAAAAGGCACTTTTATAAGGAAATTGATGAGAGAGAAAATGCATTATTAAAATGCATTAAATTCCAAAAATATGGCCGCCTCTTCCCCCTCAAATCCCTTAAGGACGAGGCACCTTCCTTTGCCTTTAATTCTCCTTTATTATCCTTGATTTAAAGAAAATCAAATTAAGCACCTTAATGCTTATTATATTAATATCCATATGTGAGTGGGTTTTCTTTTTCTTATAATAAGGTGAGTGGAATTTCACCTACTTAGGATATTTTCGTTCCTTATCTTTGCAAAGGAACGTTAATACTTATTCAAAATCAACCCAAAACATTTTGGTTGAAAGCCCTTCAATTATTTTTATTCATTTTTGCCCTAAATCAAATTAGGGTTTCAATTAGGCATTAATCTTGATTATTTTAATATCAAGATTCTCTCTCCTCCAACTTAATTCAAATGAGGCACCCATCTCATTTTATTTTCTCTACATGTTTCCAAGAAACATTAGGGACCTTATTGAAGTGGTAATTTGCATATTGAACCCTAGGTCTTGGGTAAATTGCACTTTTCACCAAAACTAGGTTTTAATGCACAACACTGCTTTACAAGCTTAATCTTGGTGCCCAAGCTTGTGAAAACCATACCACTACATCATATTCATTCTTATGATGTCTCAACATCAGAGTAACATCTTACCATGCAACATTTGCAATTTAACCCCTCAACTTGGGTAATTTGCACTTTGGTCCAAAATAAGCAAACATTGCTTCAACATTGCTCAAACAGGACCAAAATTGAAACATAAGTTTCTTATGAGGCCTAATTACTTCTCACAAGATAAGATTAAGAATCTACTTAACCTTATTAGGCAAAACATCTAGGGTTAAATCATAACCCAGGTCAGGGATGTTACAGTTTGACTCCATGCGGTCTCGAGACCGATTGGCTTCATGCTGTCTTGGGACCGTTTGACTCCATGCGGTCTCGAGACCGATTGGCTTCATGCAGTCTTGAGACCGATTGGCTTCATGCGGTCTTGGGACCGTTTGACTCCATGCGGTCTCGAGATCGGTTGGCTTTATGCGGTCTTGGGACCGTTTGACTCCATGCGGTCTCGAGACCGGTTGGCTTCATGCGGTCTCGAGACCGATTGGCTTCATGCGGTCTTGGGACCGTTTGAATCCATGCGGTCTTGAGGTTGAGTTATTCTTTCATGATTTTTTGTGCTTTTTCTGCATATATAAAAAGGAAAGTTAGTCTGATGGTATATTTACAAGAAAAAGGTAAAATTAGGATTATGTATAGTTTAAGCTTTAGAAAGAGTATGGAAAACTAAAGAAAAGGACTAAGATAATCGACTAAAATAGAAGGTTATCACTTGTCCTCAAGTATGCTCCAACTTAATCTCTCTACAAATTTTTTCACAATCAAGAAATGACAATTGCAATGCAATAGGTAAATATTGACTAAATGGACTCAAGTATGACTAAGTACATGTATTCCACATCTCTCCTCTCCTCTTTCACAAATTAATCATGATTAGATCACCGAGCCTACAAACTTTAAATATAGAGCACAAAAACACAATCAATCCATATGGCTGTTATACCACTCCGGGTAAATTGTTTCATGGTAGCAAAGGTCAAAAAATGACTAATTTTGTTGTTTTACATTCATGCATTCAATCTCATATGCCCATCCACACTAAGTAACCCATGTGGTTGTGAAAAAGGGAAAAATGAGCTAGGTTTGATGTTTCCTAGCTCCATGGGCATGCAAAAAGGAAGAAAGGGTTGTGGTAAGATTTTTGAGTGCTTTTACACACTCATCTTTTCTTTATTTGGATGCTCTTAAACATGAGCATCTTTTATTTTATTTTTGCATTTTTTCATTTTTCTTTTCCCTTGACATGGATAGGGCACATGATGATGAGAGTAAAGTGGGGGTGGCATGGATATGGCCACCCCAAAATTTTGGAGGTGGTCAAGACTGCATGTGTGCACTTTGGCATCCTTCCATGAGGCGAAGAGGTAAAAAGATGGTAGAAGAAAAGTGAGGCAAAGAGGGGTTACTAATATGGACTTCAACGTGAGATCTCATGCATGAAAGTTGCTTCAACAATTTCATCAAGCAATGACATACCACATGAATGAGAAATATTAAAACCACATTTTTATCATGAGATTATACAAAACTCTAAGCGTTTGCGACTTACTTCAATCACGATTCAACCATACAATTCACAAGCATAAGAGAGGTGGTGCATATGTAAAAAATCAAAATTGAGGCCATTTAAAAATAGACCATGATATTCACTTACATTTGTCAAAAGTCATCATTTTCAATCCAACAAGTAGAGATTGGGCCAAAACACACTTTTAGGCAAGAAATTCTACATTTGGGAAAAATTGGCCAAAATGGTGCCAAGTTTCCTTCAATCACATCTAAGCCTTCATTATGTAAAAAATAAAGCAAGAAATAAGCAAATCCTAGTTAAAACATGCAAATATTATCAAAAATCTACATGATATGCAATGCATGGCAAAAAGAGCAAAACTTTTGAAAATTACACAAAAATTGACAAGAGTGTACTACATGATATCCAAGAATGCAAAGTAGGGAAAATCTACTCTAGATAGAAAAAGAAACAAAACAAAGCAAGAAAACAAAACTAAATGGCAGATGAAATGCAAAAAGGGTGAAAAGAGAAAAAGGGCATACCGCCCTACCACCCCAAACCTTTGAATCATGTTTTCCTCAACATGACACTAAAGTCTGGGAGCGATAGGGTAGATGATCACTATGGTGGCTCTGATGGTGGTCCTCCCTGTAGTGGAGGATGCTAGTAGTAGGTGCCCCAGTAGTCTAACTATAGAGGCGGGTAGGAATCCTGGTATGCAGATAGTGCACCCCACCAGTCTTCCCCCCGCTGGGGGTTCCTCTGTGCCTGGGCATGTTGAAACTAATACATGTGGTTGATCTGATAATGCATCTATTGATGATCCAACCACATTGCATCCTGTGTGCACTGATAACCCTCCTGTTCCCTAAGAATCCTATCATGTGTGCTCTAAATGCCTTCCAACTGCACATGTATAGTCGACATGTCATATGCGTTCAGTGAAGGCTGTTGCGACTACTGTGATGTCTTTGCCTCACGTCACCTCACCATGTGCATATTTCTCTCTCCTCATATGTCCTCCTCCTCTAGGTAGCTACCTGTAACTCTCCAAGTCCTTCAGACAGATCTCTGGGCTGCTATTTCCATGTGTCTCTAGGATGCTCCTCTTCCCACCTACTCAAGATACCCAAAAAATCTGGAGATGGACCACACCCTTCTAGGATAGGTGTGGCATGGTAGGGGATCTCTAGTTAAACTCCTGAATAAGGAGGGTTGACCTAGTAGAAAATATTCTGATCAATCACTAAAATCATGGATGAGCGAGTCAAGTAGTGCATGTTCACAAGCTTCCCTCCTTTTACCTCGGTGTATCCAAATACATCATGCTCCAGAGCCAGAACAAGTGAGGACACAATCCCTTCCATAATAAAATGATTCTTGCCCTTAGATGGTATTGTCTTCATTTGATCAATGACGAGTGACCCCAGATTTACATGCTTTCCCTACACCATCCATCCCAACACAAAGAAGTCCTTCTTGGTATAATTACCTTGATTCTCATATCGGGCAAAGATGGTGTTTGCTAAGACCTTCTTAATGTATCTCAAGATGGGATTGTGAATCAGACTTGTCTTTAATTTTCTCGAGTCAAAGTTACTGTGTTATGTAAGTCTCTTCCACATGACTACATAGTTTACATTGGTTTCTGTATCTGTGCTCCCTTGATCAAGTAATTATGTCGCCTTAGGGGTGGGAGTGAAAATTCCATTGAAAAAAGATGTAGTGATGAGGTAAGTGGCATTCCCCAAAGTGATACTAGTGGTGTCCTGTGAGACTTTCTCTAAGGTTACAAAGAATTGTTGTGTAAACTCAATGTAAGTCTCTTGGACTGCGGTCAACACCTCAAATAACCCAATGGGTTCCAAGATATGCTAAAAAAATCAAATATTCCAAAAGTCTCCATTGTCTCCTCGCAAGCGTAGCGAGTGGCAATCACTCGGTGTGTCAGGCACTCTGAGTGATTTGGCTTATTTACCTTCTTGCTCTTACTCTTGGGTGTTGCCTCATGATGTGCCTCAGGTACATCCTCTTGCTATGCATCTAACATTGTTTCATCTTCATCATCTATAATTAGCCGTCATCGTGCTTGAGGCTAAGGCTGTGGCTGCAGTGTCGTCGATGTCGAAGGTCATGCCGCTAAAACTGATGGTTGATCTGAGGAACTTGAGGACCGGGATGCTAGCCCTCCTCCACTATGCAATCTCATGGATTCCTCCATCATAGGGTCCACGAGTGGCTTGTCACATGCACAAGGCACAACCAAACAAAAGAGGGAAAGTTAGCGAATCAATATGCATAAAGAATGCAATGAATAAAGAATAAATAATACCAATGATGAGGGCATTAGGAAAGGATCAAAATAGAACTAACTAGCTAGACTGAGCACCTTTCTCCCTGGTAACAACTCCAGAAAGCTTGATACATTTCTGCTAATGGTGTTACACACTACTCAATTGTACTTTGAATATATGCAACTCCACAAGCAAATAACACACGGGTGGATGACTTTCAAATTTTATAAGGACCTAAACCAACACACCTACTTCTACTAAAACACTACACTTACAAGTGCACTGGGTCGTGTTGTAGTATAGGAGGGCAACAAGTATAGGGTCGATCCATAGGGAGAAAAGGGGGCACTAGATATAGGTTAGTTTTTGGTCTAAGTTCCTACTATGGAGTCTAGGGTTGAAGGGTGTAAAGGTTGTTTTGATTGATTACACTAAGTTGAGCAAGAAATCAATTAAAGGAAAGAAAACAAGATTAAAACCTAAGTTAACCCTAGACAATTAATTCTACTGAGCAAGAAAAGACAAGACAAGGCAAGGAAAGAGAACAATCTATGCTAAAGCAGGCAAGAAGAGATCTACACTACACTAATCTAACAAACATGGTAAAAGAGTAATTAAAGACCTAAACTAGCAAGAACAAAGAAAGAACAAAGCAAGAATCTAACTAAGGAAGTAAAGAGCTAATTAAACTAACATTGGCTAAGCAAGAAGGAAATTAGGGTTTAAAGCAATAAAGGGATGTGTGGGTTGTTTCGGGTATGAACTTATCAATTAGGTTGGGGGTGATATATGAATATTATGCTTTTATTTAGATTATCAAACCAAACAACAAGCTAGAGTCTAATGAATTATCCTAAACTACTAACTGGCCATGGATATGCAAGGTTGTGTATAGGGGAACTAGTCCCTAACACCCCCTACTAGCCTTACAAGACTCAATTGGGTTAGGGTTTAGGTGTAATTCTATTCGAGTCCAAACAAGCCTAGGTTTATAGGTTATATGATCTTATGATGATTATGGCCCGAGGTTAGTAATGGTAGTGGAAGTGAGGTTTTAGGCCTCCCATCACCCACATTCTAGCCTTGAAAAAGCTCCCATGCTAAGCACACCAAATTCACCTAACCTAGCTACTTATATCTATCAATTAGGGTTAGGAGAATTTATTAGCATGTAGGAGGATGAGTATCTAGCTAGGGATCCATGATTTGGACCTAGGAGCAAATCCCAAAATTCACACTTATAAGCAATTTTCCTAAATTCCTAGGTGATTTCAAGCACAAACCAACAATCAATTCATGAAGAGTGAGATAGAAATAGAAAATTATTATTGGCAAACGAAATTACAATATTTACATATCATTTCCCCCCAACATGGTATCAAAGTAACATTATGAGCCCCAAACAGCCCACCTAAGGGGCCTAGATACTCATGAAAATGCAAAATACAAAAAGAAAGGAGAAAGAGGTAGAAGAACCCATGGAGCTTGGTGTAGATAGAGTAATCCTCCTCTTCAGCTACCGCAAGACATCCACCTCCTTCCAAGGTGCAAGGGCACGTGATGATGGTGGAATAGGGTTGAAACACTAGGAAACTAGGGTTTTTGTGGTGGAAATGGTGAAATGGAGTACAATGGAGGTGGAAATGGAGCGCAATGGGTGGAATGCAAAAATGGGGAGCTAAGAGGTGGTAGAAGGTAACTAACCTCATGCTCTAGCTTTCACCTAGGTATATATAGGTGTTGGGGAAGAAATAGGTCAAGTAGGGGTAAAGTGGGAAATGCAGTGCAAAAGTAGCTAGGTTTTTATGAGTAGCACGACCGTGGTGGGGTGGGGTGAGAATAGTCGTGGTGAAAAATGGGGAAAAATCACAATAACTTGGTCAAGTTTGTACATGAATTAGAATGACTGTGGTGGTTACCACAGTCGTGGTGGGGCAAGGGTAGCAGTTTCGTGGTAGTCACCACAGCCGCAGTGGCTTGGATGTGTCCACCCATTCTCTACTCCACATCCGTTCTGGCTCTACTACAACATCCGTTCTGGCTCTACTACAACATCCGTTCTGGCTCTACTGTAGTCACCACATCCGTTTGTGGTAGTCACCACTGTCGTTCTAGGTCAATCCACCACAACCATTCTGAGTGGCATGACTGTGGTGATTCCTGCTTTGATTCAATGTGACTGTGTTGATTTTATATGAGCCAACACGACTGTTTTGAGGTACCACAATTGTGGTGGTCTCTATTGTAGCACTTTGGTTTGATTCCTTGGATTTTTCTTGAACATCTTTGCTTCAATGGAGCTTTGGCCACTAGGGGTAGGTTGAGGGAGCCTTAGACTTCATTTTAGGCCTCTCCAAGGGTAGAGAAACCCTAGGATCACTACTTCTCTCTCTTCCATCCAATCGTGGTCTAAATGCTTGAAAAACATGCAAATAATGTCCATAACTGCATTCTACACAAATATGCATATTAAGGGAAATAATATGTAATCTAACATGTATAGATGTGATTGAAATGCAATATGACACAATATGAATCCCTAAAATAGGGCTACATCATTCAGGCTTCACCCTCCTTAGTATCAGTCATTATCAAAGTGAGATGTCCAATTAAAACTTCTAGGTTTGGGACCTAAAATGGGGATTTTTGCATAGAAACTAGTAGGTATTTTTAATCTTTTTATTATTTGTTTCTATTTCATCTATTGTCTCCTAAGTTCTGGTTGTTATTTTTAATATTTTGATATGTGTTTTGCTTGTTTTTGTGATCCTACCTTTCTTGACATTTCTTATGCATCCTCATTATGAAAATTCAAATGGAAATACTTCACCATGTTTCATCTTCATTTTTGTCTAAACCTAGTATTTGCCAAGTTTCTTTTCAGATTTAATTGTTCTTAAATGAAGGTTTTCCTATAGAGTGTGTTATTTTGGGTTAGTTTTTTGTGTATCACACAAAACCCCACAAAAAGACTATACCGTCTATGTAGCATGTGAATCTAGCATTATATTTGGTCTTCTTGCAAAGGCAATCCACTTAGATGTAAGTATAATTTTATCATCTGAGAGATGGTATACATGATTTTAATTACTAGATAATACTTGATGCAATGATCAAATATAGGAACTACTATTTCTATTATAGTTTTCTAATATTTGATTTATTCATAGACTTGACCTGGTTGTGTTGTTCCTTTGCTATCTAGTTGATGTAGGCATTGATTATGTTGTTTGAGCCTCCACTCTGATTGGACCTGAATGTTAAATTCGTAATCTTGAAGGATTGAGCTTAACTTGTTGGCATCTTGATATTTCATTACATTTTGGGCACTTGACTAGACTCCACCTTTTTCATGCTAGACAATTGATACATATGTTGTGCATTACTACTTGATTTCTATTTGAGTTATCAATATTGGTTGCTTGAGGACAAGAAATACTTTATTCTTAGGAGAATTTGATAATAATTTCTAATATCATATATTTCCAAAGTATGTATACAATTATCATCTAATTTTATCACATTTTAGCATCCCATATTACCAAGTTATGATATTTGTGTTATTTAAATTCGTTCCATGATTTAGATTGTAAGTACCTTGAGTTTTGATGTCTCTCACTATAAGAATTCACTACATTCTATGCAGCACAAGTACCAACTTCTGTGACAGTCGAGACTGATTCAAGCTTCAACAACAAAGAACATGGTGTGTAGTTAGGGATGTACATATACCAATCCAAATCAACAGACTAGACTGACTATTTGGTCGATTCTAATCTTAGATCAAGCCGAGTTTCCATTGAGTCCTTGATCTAATATCATACGATCTAGTCCTCACTCCAATCCTAAATAAAAAAATCTCGACTTAGACTGATCAAAACGGATGATAGAAAACTATTATATATATATTAATTAGATTTAGCATTTATTGAAGAGTTACCACTTTTGAGAAATGGATTATATGAGTTAACATCTTATAAATTTAAATGAATATATATATGTTGAGTCCTCAAGGTCAACTAATGTTCATCTCTTTCCTCCATTCAAAAGAGATATTATAATCATTGGTAGAAACTAATATATTAACATTAATGCTCAACATTACTGTAGAGGCTTTATGAATATGATAATAGTAAGTTAACTCAATATTCATAACTTGGTTTTTGGTTTGTTTAATTATAATATATTGTAGTTGCTTTGTTTTAACTCTATGTCGTAAGGAGACGTAACTCATCATGTTTTTAGAAAAGGGAGAACTAAGAATATAGATGTGCATTGTTGTATAAATAAAATACACCTTGCACTAAGTAGTTTTATATGTTCATGTGCGTAGCTGTAATGGAAAAATTAATTTAAATCATGATATTATTCTTTTATATATTTAAATAGTACAAATTATAATTATATGATCCGTTCGTGGTCCAGTTCTTTATATTTTTGATCCTATCCCGGGGGATTCGAGGTCTTATTTGGGCCGGGCTCAACCCAATAATTCTATCTTATTCGGTTCTTGGTTTAGTCTAGTCTTGTCTGGTACAATCTAGATTTGGACCGATGTACAACCCCACATGTAGTTTAGAGTATATAATGTTTACCATGAAAGTCAAAGAAGAAATAATGTCTTTATAAGACAACATGTGGTGTAACAAAACTACACAACTTGTCACAAATTTTCTATACAATTGAAAAAATATATTGCATGATGTGTAAGCCAACTACACAATATGTATCCTCTTGACCCCACTCAAGTTTATTGAGAACAAACTACATTCCATGTACCTCCAAGTACACATGGTGTATTGTGTTATTTGAATAATTTTAGAACATGATCACACATAACATATAAAATTTTATGCAAATGGTTGAACAGAGATGTCTGGATGCTTTTAGGTCATCTTTTAGTATAGTTGTGTAGAGAGTTGATAAGGAGAGATCACCACCATCTGGGAACAAAAACAAATTTTGTTCATCGATGGTTATAATTTTTCTCTACCACAAAGTCCTACTCACCTTCTACTCATTTCTATAGAATAGACATGGAAGCAATCTCCAGTTATTCCTAAATAGGATTCTATCTCCTAGTAGTGTGTAAGACTTTCTATTCCATCCATTTTGTATCTTGAAGTCTTTTTTGTATTGAAATCATGAACCTCCCTATTTCTAGTGTTCCCCCTGTAAAACCCTAACATGCACAAGTTTCCCTTCACATCTTGGTCATGGGGAAGTATACTTCACCCCATTACATGTTGAACAAGCTTTATTTCATAATTTAAATACTTATTTTATTATAATATGTGGAAAGTGTTTTTTATATGTGTGTTGATCATTTAAACAAGGCACACAAATGTTTTATGTTCTTTTGTACAGACAAACAAGGTGGACCTAGAGTAGGAAGAATTAACCTATGACCACCCCTTTTATTGACAATAATGATCACATTTTTTATAAGGGTTAATACTATCTTTATAACCTAGTTTCATGATTAGTCACAAGAATGTTAAAATAAAAAAATAATGCATCTCTTACCTACATATGACAAGGGTAGTAAGGCACTAGATAATCCCTTAATAACTTGTTTGTATGAAAATTACAAAATAAATTATATGTCGATGCACAATGAACCCTCAGCCTAAGATTCTTCTCCTAAGACTGACAAGTGACTTAAAAAAATCATTGATTATATTTTTTAATTGTAATAGTAAATTCTTAAATGGATGCAAATCAAATCCCTTGAAAAACATTTAGATTATTGAAAATGAATAGTCTTGTGCTTAACAAAGAAAATTATCTAGGGAGAAGTACCTTGATCACACATATTTGTAGGGAAAATGGCCAAGTCAGTTACAAATAATTAAGCTCGTTATCATGCAGCAATCATCATTACATCATTATCAAGTAACTTACATGAATAAATATCAACATTACATGCTTTATAAACTTGTCCATTACTTAATATAAAAAGGGTCTTCGAGGGGATCCTTGATGCATAGGGTCACTTCCACCCCTTACAGATGCACACCTCCTGGGAGTCTTCTTTGTATTTTTTATGTTTCTTTGCTATAATAAGGAATCTTATTTTCCTACCATTGCGAATCCTCACAATAATAGCTACACTATTATGCATGTCTTTGGTTATGTATGAAAAATAATTTTAGCACCATTTTATCCAAAATATTACTAAAGTATTATGTAAGCACTAGTTCATAGGTCTTTTTGCATCAATAAATTCGATAGACATATGTTTTTTCTTTATATAAACTTAACAGTGTGCATCCTTTATAAATAAATAGTATAAATAGATAAATGTTATACAAATGCATAAATGTGAGCATTGATTAGAAAAGTGGTGTGTAATGTATGGTCAGAGAGGATGCATGTAACATCCCAAATTTCAAGACTAATTTAAGTCTAATAATGTGGTTTTCCTTAGTTAAGGGTATTAATGCAAAAATACCATAAAATGAAATTTCTTTAAGAATAATAAAGTGATAAGAATCAAATTAGACCCAAAGTACATTTTGTCTTTCATATATGCATTAGGTGTTGCATTCAACTCAAAAGGATGAATATTAGCATTTCCTTTCCATTTTCTCTCTCCTACTATTCATGATGCTTCAAATACATAAAAGAGAAAGATAAGGAATTTGAAGTTAAATAATGAAATAATTAATGAGCAATAAGTTCTTACCTCATTTTTGACTCAAAGAAAGCAATTAAGGGAAAAATGTATCACACAACACCATTTTAATGTATTAAAATCAAGTAGAGTTACAACTATGGAAATTATGGGTAAAACATGTGAAAAATGGAAATCTAAGAGCATAGAAAGAACCTAGACTATTTATTGGACATGTGGTCCAAATTTGGGTTTATTTTGACCACGTTTGACCCTCCAAATTAATTAAACAAGATACTATATAGTTTGACTAAGATTTGAATACAAATGCATTTACTGTAATGCATTTAACCTAATGTCCCGAATTTCATTTTCTATCACGCATTACTTTCATTATTTCCCTCTTCTGTGCATCAACCAACAACTATTATTAAACAAATGTTATTAAATTGAGATTTGATCTAATAGATTCGTGACTGTCTCCTACCTACAGTTATTTCACAAAACGGTAACCAATCAATTGTGAATCGTCTTCACAACTATTCTTCCTCATCTCACCATGATTTCATGAGATTCTTTCTCCTCTGGATTCGCCTCTCTCCCCTAAATTTATTAAGCCCTCACTCATCTCCCGTCATGGCTTATAGATGAAACACCTAATATTAGGTTTCGGGGCCTCTCCACGGCCAAGTTGCAGATGCCACCGCAAATCGCCTCCATCCCATTTAAAGGACCAGGAATGACCAAAACCCATAGTTTGCTCCTCCTCCTACACTAATTTCATCTCCTACACCCTGAGACTCCCAAACCCACCCACTCTCTCTTTTCCGACGACCTCGACTTCGCCCTGACATCCTCCACTGCCTTTGGATCAATTGAGCATCTAACAACCATACCCGCCAATCATCCATTGACTCTATATCATCATTCTGCCTTGAGTTGGTCCCTATCACCATGACCAATAGACTGGCCTTGATGGTATTATAAGTGTTCACCACCATAACACTCTAGTGTTCCTCCGACCTTGGGAACACCTCCAGTAGACTGGTCGTGCATCATGGTTTGTGTTTCTAGTTTTGTTGAGATCTATTATGATGATTTCTCCTAGTTGCTAATCTGACTTTCCCCCTTTCTATTTTCTAGTTTTTCTAGTGACCTGTTGGGCCACGAAGGTCCTCTTACCCTTTTGTATGCTTCCATGTCTTCGCCAGGTCATGGGGGACACACTGGTGGACTTCATTGATCACAAATGATTCATTTTCTCACATTGTGATCACTGAGGTACACCTGCAGGTAGCAAGCTCTCACCATGGATGTGAGGAGAATATCTATGGTCAATGAATGACCATGATTCCCACCCTATGCTAATCAGATGATTGAATGGGCAAGGACATTTTTGAGATTTTACGTAAGCTTTTGCTCCATCAGCTGCACGAGTTGATATATGTCTCAATGACATCTTTACCCTTGTTAATTTAATTCTATATAACACAATCCTAAGGTTTTATGGTACTTTGGTCTTTATTTACATCGAATTTATATTTGATTTAATCAATTGTCACGCCTATAGTTTCCTAATTTCTGATTGGTCCACAATGCAAAATTGATAACTTGTGCATACAAATATGCAAAAATATTTGTTGGAAAGCCCTTTTGATTCTCTATCGATCTAGCCTATTTTCAAACGTTGTTTTACACATTAAAATCCTTCAATAATTCCATGAAAGAAATTAAGGTTACATGATTATGAACTTAAGTACATATTATGATTTTAATCAAATTACATGTGTTTAGAGGCTCAATCAAGTGAGAAGACTTGACGTCAAGGTGACCTATTCTAGGTAAGCACGTCATTCATGTTTGGAACAAGTAATTTTGGTTTAATGCATATTATTTATGATTATGTACTTTAGTATGTGTCATGAATTATGAATGCTTTCTCAAAGAAGACATCATGTATACTTATCGTTGTTTGATTGGTTGATTACTTATAGTCTATGGTAAAACCCTTATTATGATTATTGATTATGAATTAAGGTTAATGAATCATACTCTAGAAGGGGGAAACCCTTTATGGTTTATGAGGGAGAAATCCCATTATGATTCAAGGGGAGAAATCCCATCATGTTAAAGTTTAAGGTTAATGTTAATGTTAAAGTCAATGTTAAGATAAATGGAATTGAAATAGCTTTTATATGCTCCTAAATCATGGACCTCAAGGGGTCGTCAAGGGCTTTCCTAGGAATCATTTTCTCCTAAGTGGGAATAATAGAGGGATTCATATACTTACTGCTTATTCTTCACGTCATTAATGAATCATGAATGCTTAAAAACATCCATGTTGAAGATATGTCAAGTTATTTCATGTCAATTTTACTCATGTTAAGTTACATCTATTATTATGTCATATAAAGTGTCAAATACCGCTTACTGATGTGATGTTTGTTTTGCATGGCTAGGGACGAGATGTCTGTAGGACTAGGAGCAAGTGAAGGACAAAAAGGAAAATCAAGACTAGGAGATCTTCAAGATTTGCCTAGTCAGGTGCCATTTACCTAGAAGATCTAGAGATTTAGATCACATTTACCTCTAACTTAGTCATGCTTTCAATTAGATTAGATCTCATGGATAATTATAATGTAATTTTCTTTTACCAAGAACTATGTATGAATCAGTTTTAAATCAATGCAAAGTATTTCATTTACTTTAGTTGCATGATTAGAATATTGTGACACACACACATTGAGTAAAATGCTTCTGCTCATGTGATATGAAAAATAGGATGTTACATTATGGTATCAGAGAAATTTGGTATATGGCCACTAGGCAAACATGATTCTCATAGTCACCCCAGGATGAAGATATGAGGTTAGGTTTAGGGATGGACTCCTAATGAAAAAGATGTTATGAACTAGAATGACTAGAGTTTTCACCCTAGAAGAGATAGATATGACAAAAGTAGTTTTTTTACCTAGTTTAGATCTCAAGTATCAACCTAACCCTACCCAATGATATAGCCTATACACTATCAATGGTTATGGCCAACCAATTTAGAGTTGAAGAGGAATGTCTTGAGCATTAGACCTTTTATGCATTTCTCCTTTATTATTATTGCATGTGGTATGGTACATGTGTATTAGTAGGTTAGTGAGAGGTAGCATGATAGGATCCCACATCTCTGGGTATGTGCTTGATCAACACATATCTAAGAATGTGGTAGGTACCTAAAGCACCCAAGGTTAGGTACTCATCTACACCTAGTATTAGAAAGACATTCCAAGGTTGACTTAGATGCCCTAAACATAGTTATGAGTTGGCTTGATGAACCCTAAGTATATATTGAAAAGAGACCAAAGTAACAATTAATCGATGTTCAAGTCTAGATGTCATATATATATATCTTTCAATGCAAAATATTGAACATGAATGAACCTTTAAATGTTAATTGTCAGTAAATAAAAAGGTTAGAACAACCCTAAGGTGGGTAGTACCCTGGAAAATTTTGAGGATGAAATTTATTTAAGGTGGGTAGAATTGTAACATCCCAAATTCTAAGACTAATTTGAGTCTAATAATGTGGTTTTCCTTAGTTGAGGGTATTAATTAAAAAAGACCATGAAATAAAATTTCTTTAAGAATAATAAAGTAAGAAGAATCAAATGAGACCCAAAGTATATTTTCTCTTTCATATATGCATTAGGTGTTGCATTCAACTCAAAAGGATGAATATTGGCCTTTCCTTTCCTTTTTCTCTCTACTACTATTCATGATGCTTAAAAGACATAACAGAGCAAGATAAGGAATTTGAAGTTCAACAATGACATAATTAATGAGCAATAAGTTCTTACCTCATTTTTTACTCAAATAAAGCAATTGTAATGAGCCCACTCCTAGGTAACCCCTAATTAAGGAAGACCAAGAAGCTAGAGCATCTATCCCAAAATAGGATCAATGGTTTTGCAAATAATAAAAAATAATTATAAATTCTACCACAGACTAAGCTTAAAATAGGATAAAAAATTACTTGTCACATACAATAGGAGTTTGGAGCTTTACCCAATGTAGAGTTCTATGTACCTAAATCCTCCAATCTTTATATAGATTTATTCTTCAAATATCACTTTAATTGTTTGACCACTTTCAAGTATTCCTAAATTTCCGACAAACAAAATGTCAGTCAGTATAAAGAATATATTGGTATGTGGTGGCAACCAATATCTCACACATATCTCATAACACTCTATTCACATCAAATATTGGTTGACAATCAAACATTACGTTTTCATTATAGCCTCCCAACCATTTTTTCCCATCCTCTGGGATGCCCTCTCTTAGGGTTTAGTCCTTGAAAGGGACTTTAGGCTACCTTGTCCATCCCGAGCTTGGTACCTTATGGGTCACCTCTCTGGGTGCCCTGTGGTTTTCCCTCCAGGGCTTGACCACCTATGACCTTCCCTCCAGGGCTTGGTCCTCATAAATCTTACATCTAGAGATGGTATGTGGGTTCAGGCAAGTCATAAATAATTACATTGTGATAATCAAAGTCACTTTATAGATTGCAAGAATAAAGTCATCCAAACAGTTATTTTCAAGCAATCAATGAAACCTCAGAAATCACAGTGAAGCTAAAGTGAGTAATCATAAAATAACCACATACCTGGTTTATAGATCTCAAAGAATCAAACAACTATCCAATCCAATCAGATAGTTCAATCAACCAATCAAGCCAATCACACAAGCACAACCGAATCCTGAAAAGCATGTATGACCTAATTACTACATACTCATCATGAACTCTTTTATTGACTTGGGAATCCTTTCTAGGGTTTCTAGGTTGAATTAGGGTTTCCTTAGGGTTTCTTAGAACTATTTCTCAAACTTTACCTTTTTAGGTCAACAAACCCTAAAACAACTTTTCTATGTACAAAACCCTGATTACTCAAATTATCTATATTAAAGTTCCTTTACTCTTAATTCAGCTTAGGATCATCATATCTTTGTCTTATACATGGATTTTTGAACTAAAAACCGTTAAAAGTCATATTCACCTAAATTAGGGTTTCTAAGCCCATTAATGCACATCATATACATGAATCCCTAAATTGAACCAATTAATCACAACGATCATCTTTTTAGATCTACACCTTCCTTTTATTAATAACAGGAAAATACCAACTTACATTATTCAAAGAACATTACTAAATCCCATCAATATCAATATTAGGATTTTCCATTCATAAATGCTTTAAAGGTGACAACTTTATATAAATTTTTAATGGAAAATAGATTCAAGCTTCAATTATATTTTTATTACATTCTATGTATTTTTCTAATCAACTTTCATATATAATTTGTTGCCATATGAGTTACCAATAATTAATTATTATTTTCACAAAGTAAATCCTTATTGACCAATAAGGAAGCACCATGTCAGCAATTATTACTTACCTCTCAATCCCATGTGGATCCTGACTAGACCAGTGAATGCCCGCAACCTAGAGCCATGTTGGGTGTGACTTGGTCTCCCGTAGACATGACAAAAAGCCCTTTTTGCCCTTTCCTCCCAAAAGCAAGGCTGAGGGCAATCAAGTAATTTCATGTCTCCTTTTCTTCAACCTCACAAGCCACTTGCTTCATGAAGTAGCTCCTACAGATGGTCAACTCCATATTTGACTCTATGCTACACTCATACTTTGCACCAAGTGAAGGTTCTACAACCTCCTCCATGCTCCTCTGAAGCCAACCGTGGCCTCAATTGCCCCGAGGGCGATAAGAGATGAACGAACAACTACTTGATACTCCGGTGGGGTCCCTACAATGAGAGGAGCAACAACCATGACATCCATAGGAATTGATAGTGCGACATTTCTTGCAACACTCAGTCAAAGTCAAAGAACTTGATTACCACTTCGGAGGGGGTCCTAGGCCCCATATATATACTTTCCCATCCTTGCGGCTGAGAAGCCCTTGTATCTCGATTTGGGAAAAGTCCTAGAGGCAACAAAACCCTGAGAAACCTGGGGTAGATCAACTCAGATTGATCCCCCGATTCTATTGGAAATGTTCCCTAAATCAGATGTGTCTTGGTTCGCAAGAATTTTGATCGGGAAAACTCAGTTCCCTGCTCCTCCCTTCCATGATTAGGATATAAGTTCTCCACCATCAGATCCTTGATTGAACAGCCAAGACTCCACGTGACATCAACATGGGATGGGCCCAAGATTCCCAGATCAAATGTAAATTGTTACATTTAATACATTGCTCGGTTATCCCTCTCACTTTAGGAATTCTCACAAAAAATATATCTCCTAAACCATGCATACTTTTAATCTCAAATTTTAAACGAAAGTCCATAATGACTTAAACTACTTGTGTGTCAAGTTTGGGACTCAAATTTGAAAGTATAAGAGACTTTTCTTCATATGAAAGTTATCACTTAAAAAGGCATATTTTATTCATATTTTCTCTCTCTTACTCTTTTATATCCTTTATTTGGATTTCTTTTACCATTAGAAACCATGCGGATTCGAAGTCTAATCCATGATGATGAATCATACAACTTTCTAGAGAATTCCACATATTTCTCATCATTATCTTAATTTTATTTCCTTTTTATGCATTATTTGATTTCATTCAACTTTTCTTTCCTTTTTATCACATTGGACTTACTAACTCATTAGGGTCCACAAAATCATACATCTAATGGAAATATTATCAAAGGAATTCGCTCATTACACATAAATCATGCAATTTCATAATCACACATTTTATTGGAGAAATTGCATTTCAATCAATATGAACCCAAAAATTGGGGTTGTAACATCCTTCTCCTCTTATTAGAATTTTGCCCTCAAAATTCCACCAAACATACAGACAATTCAGGACAAGACTTTTCCATGTCCATCTTCAACTCCCATGTGGCTTCATCCTCTCCATGGTGCTTCCACATAACCTTTATCATCTTCTATTCTCTAGTCCTGATCTCTCTCACCTTGGTATCTCGTACCCTCACAGGTGACTCAAGGTAAGTCAGCCTCCCTTAGAGTTCAATAGGTTCAATGCTTAGTACATGGCTCGAGTACATCACATAGTGCTCTAGATCAGAAGCATGGAACACATCATACATCATATTATCCTGAGGGGTAAGGCTAAACAAAAGCAGCTCCACCAATCCATTCCAAAACCTCAAACGAGCCCATGTATCGGGGACTCAACTTTCCTATATTCTTAGAGATAGCTCAGAGCGGTCGGATTTCCAAAACACATGTTCATCCACAGTGAAGTACAAGTCAGTCTGCTTCACATTAGTATGCGACTCCTGTCGATCCTGGGCTTTCTCAACTATTGCTCGATCAAAGTGACTTTATCAGCATACACTATGGTTTCTTTGACCTCCACAAGATCCTCTCACCGACATCTCCCCAGTGAAGTGGTGACCGACACATCCTCCCATAAAGAGCTTCATACATCCCAATATTGGCTTTGGTAGCTGTCATTGACCGAAACATCCTCCCATAAAGAGCTTCATACATCCCAATATTGGCTTTGGTAGCTGTCATAACAAACAAACTCAGTTAGGGGCAGGTATGTCTCCCACGATCCACCCCAAACGAGCCCATATGCTCTCATCAAACCTTCTATAGTCTTGATCATACTCTCTTGACTGTCCATCAGTCAAGGGGTGATATGGTGTACTTAAACTTCAATCTAGTATCAATTTCTTCATGTACTTACTTCCTCAACATGGAAGCAAACTTAAGGCCATGCTTAAGAATATTTGAACTCAGATTACTGTGCAGTTGAACTATGTCTCTCTCTCATATATATATGGTTCAACCAGATCTGTCACACCGACAGTGCTCTCTTAGGAAAGGGAATGTGTCGACTTGGTAAGGCGACCTACCATAACCCATATTGCATCATGACCTCTCTTGGTCCATGGGATACCCACCACAATGTCCATGGTGATATGCTCCCATTCCCTCTCAGGGACTCCTCATTATCTGTAGCAATCCACTGAGTTATTGGTGTTCAACCTTCACCCTTTGTCATGTATGGCAACTGTCCATATGCACCTCTATATCCTTCTTCATTCCAAGCCTTCAAGGTACCACTACAAACCTTAACCATCTTAGTAGTACTAGGGTGTACAATGTACTTAGAATCATGAGCTTCTTACATGACAAGATTCTTCAAGGGTGAATCCTCAGAAACCCCAAAACACTCTAGTAGTGGATTTCACCACCTACACTTCCTAAGAGGTGCATCCAAGGTTCTTCTAACAAACCTTTTATCATGTCAAGCTCTGGGCTGGCTAACTGGGTAACCACCATGTAACATACTAGATCTCAGACCCTACCCTAGAAGTTGACATTTTGGACTTAGAAAAACAAGGTTGAAGGTTAGATCTAAATGGATGTTTAGTATAACCCCAATGAGCTAATGCATGTATAGATCACCTTAATATAACCTAATGTTCTAACATTAATCTTAGGTTTATGATGGATACATAAAATATGCCATATAACTCATTTTGGTGGTAATATGAAGATAAGGAACTTAATTGGATGAATAATTTAGATAATGGTCCATTAATGAGCCATGTGACATATATCATAAAAATAAGTCTCAAAAGTGGAAACAAACTTTAAATTCGAAATCTACATATCAAAATTAGCCTACATGTCAATTTTCATCTAATTTGGACAACCTTGAAATATTAGGATAAGTTTAGGAGAGAGAAAATGAGTAAAAGGCATAAGTAATGAATAATGTGATTATATAACTTCAAATATGTAAATAATGTCAAATTAATATTCAATACATCAAAGATAACTTGTGAATGAAGTTTGGTCCAATTTGGATGTTGTTTGTGCAAGTTATGTAATTTTAGGTACATTATGGACTTTTCTGCAATTTACCCAACTGGGAGGTTTTCTTTGCAAATTGTCACATGCATTATAATACTTATATATTCCCTTACCATTCTGAATTTTTTGAACCATAGGGCGCCTAGTTGCACCTTAGTTTGAAGGTGTTTCTTTCCAAGGGCATTTTAGGGATTACTCTCTTTATAAATGAGCTTATCTTTAGAAGCTATCAACCAATGGGGTTATTTCTTTGATTGGAGGTCGGTTGGGATGGCATATAAGTGTCCATAAACTAACATTTGATATTCAATAAGCCTCTATGATCTGTCCTCTTGCATGGCCATGAAATCCCTAGGCTAAGGACACATGGAAAGCTCCATGGACACCTCATGCTTGACTTCTTCCTTATCCATAAAGGTTTGCATGTCCATAGGCACCCTTAGCATTAGACACATGGAAAGTAACTTTACACCTTGTGCTTGACTTATTCCTTATCCATAAAGTCTTGCATGTCCATGGACACCCTTATACATGACACATGGAAAGTCTCATAGACACCTCATACTTGACCTCTTTCTTTATATAGCCATATCTACCCCTTCCCAACTCCAAATTCGAAAACTCTTGCTCTTCTTTCTTTCCTCTAGCTTAGATCATAACTCCTACTCTGTTTGGATATGAAGGTTCTGTCCCAAGGTAAAAGAAGGTGCCTACCTTCGTGAAGAAGGCTCCTAGGGTACCAAATTTCTCTATTTAGGATTTCTTAAGCTCCTCCTTGGTGATTTTGACCAAAACTAGTAAGTATCCTCCTTTCCTTCCCTATTTTCACATTGTTAGTCTTCCTTCCACCTTCCTACAGGTTAAAACCATATCCTTCCATGGTGAAACCCCACCTAGAACCCATAAACACCTCATCTCCATGTTCTTTTGTTAGGGTTTTTCACCTCTAAAGTGGTGAAGGTGCTTCTTGCTCAAGATAGGAGCTTTGTTGGAGAAACCAACCTCTCTAAGCTTGGGAACCTTACTTATTGGACCTGTCCACCTTCCCTATAGGTTATTTGGAGGCCTAGGCTTGACTTAGACCATTTAGACTGAAGTTGAGGTATGATGTATCCCCTATTCTTCTATGTTGAGCAATTCATCTATGCTTATTCATTCTCTTTGTCCTATGGACATTAGCCTATACATAATGTCTTTTCTTTTGAAAATCATGGTTCATGTGAACTACCTTATTTGATATTGATCATGTGATCATGAATATTCTTTTAAACTCTTATCTTATGCTTTTTTCATGATGGAACTCTAAAAGATGACATTTGATGTCTTTTGCCCACTTATGAGGTGGATGTATATGTTGGTCACTTATGTGGTGACTAGTTTACATATTCTGAATATACTTTCTACTTGCCTCTACATTTAACATGCTATGTGATTCAGTAGCATTAGAGTAGTATAATTGCATTGGTTTTTATGGCAGATGTGTTATTTCCTGTCGAGCATATGTGATATTTCCTGCTCTTTTGGGATGGAAAGGAACCTCATACCCATGGCAAGATGTGTGATTCTTGGCCCATGTTTTATATATTTGGGAGATTGGTAGTATTCCTTTCTCTATCAGGTTTCAAGTTTATGAGACTTGGCCGCCTTTGTGTTTATATTGTTCTAGGGCTATGTTTATCTCACATGTATGCGGGTTGATGATATGAGGTGTGTGCCCTAATTCTTTACATGTGCTGGTATGGATCAATCTTTATGTTTTATTAATGGCAAGTATTCTTTTGTTATCATATGATTTCAATTCCTTTTATCTTGATACCCATTTGGGTGGTCCTTATCCTTTCTATGGGAAGACTTTTATATTTGACGTCCTTTATTCCATATATTGCTCAATTTCCTATTTAGTATGAACATACCAGCCTTTGCTGATATCATCTATTTTCTCTTCTTGTTGGGGTATGCTTCCAACCGTAGGTGAAGGACTTGGATGATAAGGAATGAAGTTTTGGACTAGCTTAAGGAGTTAAAGCTTGGAGACAAAGTTGTTATGGTTTAGATTTTCCTCTACTTAGATCCTTATGTTGTATCATACATGTAAACCCTTATGGGATATTATGATGTACTTTTATAATCTTTGTGAAAATTAAATATAGTCATTATTTTTATTCTGCTGATATACTTTGGTTGTTTTGAATACCATTTATTGAAGTTTGAAAATTTGCACCTATTCTAGCATACCTTTGAGTGTGTTTGGAATGGATGCTTTATTCTTCAAATTTTTAGTAAGGGGGTGATCCTGCCTCCTTACACACCAACTCGACCAATAGGTCTGGTTGTATCTAAATGTTAGCCACATAGGTCTAGTCTTCCAATGATTGTAGGGTCCACCTAGCAACCTCTTCTAGCCTCTCTACAGCTAAATAAGATGGTTGTAAACCTAAACTGTGTTTCAACTAAGAGCACTTGTTACCACATTAGCTTCCTTGTGTGCTAGGTGATGGTGAAGACATAAACCTTCATATACTCCACTCATCATCTTTATCTCAGTTTTAGATTTGTCTAAGTCAGGAAAACTTTGAGCTCTTGCATCCATCATCTAAATTATCAAATCCATACTTTAAATCATAATATCCAAACTGATCTTGATGAGTATGTCCTCATATGATGATTACCTTAGTCCATCTATACTTTCATCCCATCCATCCAACATACTTCCAAAAGGGTATGGTACTTCTTCCATCCTCAATCATCATAAACTCATATCACCTTTATACTTAGTATATGGCATGCATTTTGTCCTATCTCTCACACCCATAACAAGATGAAATAAGCATGTGGATGTAGTCCAAATACAAAGTTCATCCCGTTCCAGGAGCAGAGATGGTTCATGACACATCACCATTACACTTTCCAATCTAAGTTGAAACAAATTTCTTATGACTCCATACCAAACATCTTGATTATGTGTCTACACCCATGGGAAGACTTTTCCCATCACCTCTGTCTTAACATTACTCATATATACAATCCTTAGTCACTACCTCAAAGTCTCTAGGGTGACAGTACTTTTGGGGTGATCTTACCCTCATGCATCTAGGGAGTGCCTTTCACATTTACCCCTTAGGCCCCATGGACTCATCAAGGTGGCCAACCTCCTAACCCATGGGCTTCAGGAAAAGGTAGTTGTTACCTCCTGACCTTATGATCTTGTGCATTTAGGGAATAGACAACTCCTACTTCCATTGGTCTTATCCCTACTTGACCTTAGTATTGACTTAGGATTCTACTGTAGCTTGTGGTTCCTTTGTTGATACTCAAGCACATTTCATTCTTGATCCTCACCCAAATCTTCATCATCTCTGGAAACTCATGGTTAATTAACCTTACATCCCTTCATAGGAATCATGGCAACCTACCAATCTCGGTATGGCCCCATACAAGATACCTACATGACACTTGTAGCTATGCCCCTTCGAGATGGTCATACATGGGTTTATAGATTCATGCTCATACTGTGTGCCCTTATGATTAACTCATAAAGATCTTATAAGTGACCTCTTAAGGTTACCTCGAACCTAAACAAGAGTTGGTGCTCACTCCAACATGAAGGGTCCCTTCCTAGGACAAGAGAAAACTATCACTTAATAGTAACAGAGGTCACAAAACGTCCTTGCATCTGAAGCCTGTATGATCATGTATATGCATAGCTCCTATATGGATACCTATGCACATGGCTAGCAAGAAGACAACTTATTAAACCATTCTAAGTTCCTTGGTATGTCATACTCATTCATCATTCCTCAAAGTTGGACCAATATCATACATGCATACGTCGCCAACCTGAGTGAGTGGTTTATCAAACATATATCTTAGCTCAAGTGGGGTTTCCTTTTGCTCTAATACATGGGGGGTGCCACACTTAATTCAATTGAACTCAATCTTCCTCGTGAACATCATGTGCACTAGGTATTGCTACTTTCCCTCTTTGGTCCAGGAACCCCAAATTCACCTCTTATGCATCTACTGTCTAACTGCATGCTCAGCTGTTCAAACATGAACCGAACCTATAAATATATGGCATATACTTCCTAAAACTCTTCCACGTGAACAACCCTTATAGTCCTACATAGGGACAACCAACTAGGTGCGAGGCCTCACAACTTGTTACCATACGATACCTCTTTAGGATCGTTGGAACTCTCCTTCCTACACCCAAAAGGTAGGCACTCATATCATCAAAACACCTGTGCAATAAGCCTCTTTCTCTCTTCTAGGATTTTGTTCCTCTGAGGCACCTAAGGTACGACAACCTCTAAAGGTCGTGCATGAAGAAACTCCATACACCTACTCAGGGCCATCTATTCAAGTCCATATCATACCAAACTTTCTCATGGTTCTTCATATCTTGGATTCTAGGCCTCCAACCTTCTTTAACTGGGTCTCACTCTCTCTCTAGAGCTAACTCTATATCAAGTTCTACCACTGGAGGCTCTCTCTTAGAAGACGGGTCAAGCTCTTTAAGGATACACATCTATCCTTACATGTATGAAACGTACAATCAAAACTTATGTCCAGCCAAGATCATCCCAAGCTCTGCATGCCTACCTCCTAAACTAAAACATGCTTCCGGCCTTACTACCACTCACTTCTATGTAGGTGCATGCCTCTTTTCTGCTCATATATGCCCGTTTCAGTTCCTATATGGTCACCTCTAACCTTCTCAATGAGGGAGACATCCCTCACCCTTAACAGGCACAACCCACCCAAGGTCAGAGTGCCACAAGGCACTAGGAGTCAAACAACCACTCATAGTCTATGTTTCTCATGGATGCTCAAAGCCTCTAAGTAAAGCATGTACGTCTAACCCACATACTTGTATGCATGGAAAACTAAGGTATCCAACTCATCATGTTCTCCCTTTCTCTAACTAATGCTTAAGGTTTTGGGTTGTGCATCGTCCTCAGAGGATATATCAAGTCTCTTCCCCTTCTTGGGGGCTTCTTCCACCAACTATCCCTCTCCTTCTCATCCTATGAGATGGTCTAACCTCAGCGTTCTCCCAAGGGCATGAAAACACATGCCATGCATTCTAAGCATGTAACTAAACTCAGTCTAAGTTTCATCATTTAAACTTACATCCATGACATCTTTCTTACATGTTTTTTATTATTTGGTGGAGGATTCCTTAATCCTTATTATTCTCAACCCCAAAACTCAAGAGGGGGTGGAGAGAGAAACCCTAATCTCTTAAAGTTATTCAATGAATGGGGTAGAGAAGGGAGGAAGACAAATGAGAGAATACTTAGAGGTATCTTATTTTGAGTCAAATCCTCCGATTTCAGCCAGGCAATCACATAGAATCTGGGAGTCCTCACAGACCGAGTAGCGGGGCGGAGGAAAATCTTTCCAGCCCCCAGATTGTGATCCTTTTCTAGAAACCTCCATCTTTGGAAAATCCTCTCATAACTCCCTTGGGTTCTAAAGAGTTTTTAAAATTTAATAATTATTAGATATTAAATGGAAAACCATGCTTTGATAGAAACTGTAATGATCCCACTCCTCGGTAACCCCCAATTAAAGAAGTGCAAGAAGCTAGATCCGCTATCCCAAAATAGGATCAATGGTTTTGCAAATAATAAAAAACTAATTAATCAATTCTACCACAGGCTAAGCTTAAAACATGATAAAAAAATTATTTGTCACATACCTTTCAAAAATAGGTGTTTGGAACTTTACCCAATGTAGAGTTCTATCTACATAAATCTTCCAATCTTTATTTAGCTTTATTCTTCAAATATCACTTTTATTGTTTCAAAATTTCAAGTATTCCTAAAATGCCGACAAACAAAACGTCAGTCAATATAAAGAATATACTAGTATGTGGTGGCAACCAATATCTCGCACATATCTCATAACAATCTATTCACATCAAATATTGGTTAACAATCAAAGATTATGTTTTCATGATAACTTCCCAATTGTTTTTACTCATCCTCTGGGATACCCTCTCTTAGGGTTTAGTCCTTGTAAGGGACTTTAGGCTACCTTCTCTATCCTGAGCTTGATACCTTATGTGTCATCTCTCTAGGTGCCATGTGGTCTTCCCTCCAGGGCTTGACCACCTATGACCTTCTCTCCAGGGCTTGGTCCTCGTAAATCTTACATCCAAAGATGGTATGTGGATTCAAGCAAGTCATAAATAATTACATTGTGATAATCATAGTCACTTTATAGATTGCAAGAAATAAAGTCATCCAAATAGTTATTTTCAAGCAACCGTTAAAACCTCAGAAATTGCCATGAAACTAAAGCGAGTAATCATAAAATAACCACATACCTGATTTGGAGATATCAAAGAATCAAGCAACTATCCAATCCAATCAGACAGTTCAATCAACAAATCAAGCCAATCACACAAGCACAACTGAATCCTAAAAAGCATGTATGACCTAATTACTACATACTCATCACGAACTCTTTTATTGACTTGGGAATCCTTTCTAGGGTTTCTAGGTTGAATTAGGGTTTCCTTAGGGTTTCTTAGATCTATTTCTCAAACTTTACCTTTTAGGTCAACAAACCCTAAAACAACTTTTCTATGTACAAAACCCTAATTACTCAAATTATCTATATTAAAGTTCCTTTACTCTTAATTCATCTTAGTAACTGACCTAAATCACACATCCAAAAGGAGTGGATTAAAGTAGTTGGACTTTTAAAGAGATAACCCGACTCTCAGGCCCCCACAATGATAAACGGGGTCTGATGTAGCAATCATGGTCGAACACAGGGACAAGGATGGTCATGTCAAGAACGTGGAATCAACACTCTTATACTCTAGCCAAAAAGGGGTGTAAAGAGATGTTCCCTAAGGAACGGTAGTACAAGAACGAGAATAGAAAAACAAACAAGAAAAAGAAATGAACTATAAACAAGTATATAGGGAAAACTCGGGTTGGGGTTCACCAACTAAGGCACCTCACCAACATGTGATACTATCTATTTCTCTTGCGTACCCATATCAAGATTACAAGCAACCATAAAAACGTCCATTCCGCTCTCTCTCGAGATGTGGATAGATCTAAGTCTAAAAGAAGCTTCTCTCTCGAGATGAAAACTCAAAAACCTCACAGCAAAACATATGGTTAAAGCCTTAGCATTCCAACACTCTCATGCATTCATACCACTCCACGACACGGGATAAAAGTGATATTACTCTCTCGAGATATCAACAATCAAACATCACAAGATGGTAGCTAAGCATACAAGTGAAGCATTAAAACAGGTGCATGGAGATAATCTTGATACGAATATGTATATTCAAAAGAAAGGGACAATATACATGTTGGGAGAGCCTTAGTGTCTACTCCCAACCTAAGTTAAGGTGTTTAACCACTCATGCTTGCGGACAACATGACAGTGTTACATACAGACATATCCATAAGGTTCACGAAGAGGGGAAGGGGTACATCAGGATGAAACGATAGATCTGGAAGAGGAGAATGTGATACTACACACTACTTCTTCAGATATGGATCTACCGCCTGGACGGCCTTCACCTATCGAAGAAGGGGTGGATGGCAGTCTTCTCTCTCCTCAGCTTCTGCCTTTGGAGATCCAAGACTGATGGATGGATGGTTGGAGACTAGTCTGGAACATAGCAGCACTTCATGTCCTTGGGATCTAATCTGTCTGATCTGATCCTTTGACAAGACAGGCGGGGGCGCTATTTATAGATGCTTTCCACCGACTTAGAACCGCAGTCATAGCTTTTCTGCTAAGTGAGGGCAAGACCGTGGTTGCGGTCTCTGCCTTATTCTTCTCTAGTTGCAATCCATCTTGGTCGCGGTCCTCATATAATCACAGTCACGATTCTTTGGATTCCCTTTGCCACGGTCCTTGAATTCCCGTGGTCGTGATTCGTTTGGATAGTTGCGGTCGCGATCTCTGGAATAACCGTGGTCACAGTCTTTGGATCACCGCGGTCGCGGCGTTGAGGTGATGCAAACCGCGGGTGATGTGAGAGGAGTGAGTGAGGAGAAGAACCACAACCACGGTCTCTGGATGATCACGATCGCGGTCTTTTGAATAATCGTAGTCGTGGTCTCTAAGATTGTGACCTAAGTTGTGTTGATTCCTAAAATCATTAAACAAGGCTTTAGTAAAAAAGATAGAGAAATTATGTGAAAAGTTAACTAAAGTTATACTAAAAGTGGTGTAAAATATATACAGAAAGTACGTAAAATACGGTGTTATCAACTCCCGCAAACTTAGAATCAAGCATGTCCTCATGCTAAGTGTAGGTCCGAGAACTCATAGAGAGAAAGAATGAACAAAATTAAGAGACAACATAAAAGCATGACTGAAATATCTCATCCTTACATCAAGACTGTTGTAGCGTGTATTCAATCCCTTAGGTCTCAATCTCCCCCTTTAGACTTGGAGTAGCATAACCTCATCTTATCTGTCATAACCTTCTATTGTAAAAGGCTCTCCTTCTCAACTCATCACCCTCCCTTAGCTAATATCCATCCTAATGCCACATCTTTTTGAAAGGTAGCTTTCACACCTATTCTTTATTTTCAGCGGGCCCTATGCTAATGTGTATAGGTAGGCTTGAAGCTTTTAGATGTTTCCTCTTCCCCCTGAACTCCTCACCCACAACTGTCGTAAGAACAGTGTTTCCCTTTCTGGGGTTCTGACTTTAAGTCGGGTGGTATGTGAGGTTCCGTTCAGGATTGGAGGTGTGTAAGCTTGGCTTCAAGTTTCCACTTATGGGCACGACATATATGCATTCATGAGTGCAACAATATACCGGCTGGGCAGAAACTTTTGGCATCATTTAGGGAACATCTCTCATATTTTTTTTGGCTTTTTATCTCTCATTTCAGGCTTGGGTTTGAGGGTTTTAGTTGGTTTTCTGGGCGGCCAAGCCTCTTTTTGGATATTTTCCTTGAATAGGGCAGCTTTTTCCCTTCTATAGAGATGAGGATTTTTCTAATTAGAAGCATCAGGTGGAGGTGGTTGTTTAGGAGTATGATTGAGGTTCTCTAGTCTGCAGGGGTTTCATGAGTTAAGGTGTTACATTTACAATGTCTTATTGCAAGAATGAGATATATCAGTATTGCTATGGCTGTTGTTTTACTCATGCTTTGCTGTGTATGTTGCTCATATTTTTCTCTCTCTGAGGGTTGGAACACTACATTTAGAATTTTTTAGCGAGAGAAAGCAAGCTTCTAAAAGGTTAGTTGTAACGAAATTTCAAAATTGCAAAATTTTTGACGGTGTAATAAAAGGGGAAATGAAATGAAAAAGGAAGTAAATGAAAAAGGGAGGTACAAGTACCTCTATGGCCCTTTTATGACTCCTCCCCCAAACTTATCCTGCACCCCATCTCGGGGTGTCAAAATTTGAGTAAGTTGTATAAACGGGCCTTCTTTGTTGTTTATTTGGCG
The DNA here is from genome assembly GCA_963693085.1 of Alisma plantago-aquatica. Lineage (NCBI taxonomy): Eukaryota > Viridiplantae > Streptophyta > Magnoliopsida > Alismatales > Alismataceae > Alisma > Alisma plantago-aquatica. The sequence goes on along the minus strand of OY856409.1, from coordinate 1,706,273,309 downwards.
GGGAAAGCCCACTTGGACTCCAGGAGCATGCTGACATAGATACCCCTAAGTGCATGATATTTCTCGTACTGCATATTCTCCACCTTGAGGCCAATAGTTGTGATAGTTATCATCCATGACAGGAAGAAGAACCCACAGTCATTTGATAGGGGTACCTGTTGAGGGCTTCTGTGGCAATACTGAGTTTTCTTGAAGTCCTTGCCTTTTGTCATTACGTACCCTCTATAGTGCTGCTTTATCATCTCGACGACAATGCAGGTATTTGCCTTTTCTTCTATAGGAGACTTTGCTGTCATCATGTTGGTCATTTTCTTGAGTGAGAAGGCTGTGTCAGAGCTGTTGTACAAAACTGCAATCCTTTTCAGAAGGTTGACGTGTAGCAAAGTCCAGTGGTTGTCATGAAGAATCAGTAAGAAAATGTGCTCTGGTGTGGCCATTTGAAGCCGTCGTTGTAGCCACTCCATTTCTCCCATTTTCTTATCTTTGATGATGTCATCTACCAGTAGGAAATATGCCATGTTGGAGTTTGACATAGAGTCCCCTAATAGCGCCTGGTAGGCCGACATCGTGCTTACAGAAAGATACCCTCCGATTTTAAAAGTTTCACGGAGGTCATCTTTTAATACGCAGATGTCATCTCTCTTAAATATGTCATCTCTTGACGAGTCATCTTCTTTCAGAGAACTCATAATTATTGTGAGTTCTTCCATCGAAAGACTGAAGCAGCTCCATCTGTCGAAGTTCTCGAAAGAAGGCACTATTTCTCCTGCCGACCCATCCAGTCCATCGTCTCCCAGGTCTTCTTCAGCTTCTGATTCTGTAGGTTGTGCTTATACAAGAGGAACTTCGAGAGCTTCTTTTACTGAAGGCTGCTGTTCTTCTTCTGTTTTCTTCACAACTTCTTCAGTCTCTACAATCCAGCCTTCTTTCCAAGTTGTAGCTATGGCCAGTTTAGATGGGTCGATCCACATGGTCTTGAGCTGTTCCATCTTAGATATCTTATCAGGGAGAGGGATGTCCATATGGAGCCTGTAGGGTATGGTATCTGCAGCCATCATCAGATCCTTGAAGAACCGGTGATCGTAGATGACTTCCATGACGTACACACCCCGCAGTCCATGCAAGTCTTCCATGCTCATATCTTCCAGGGGAATGCCCTTGTTGATGGCTTCCATCATGTGCAGAACGATGAAGGAACAATCCCCCAAACTATCTTATTCTTGGGGAACTTTTTGTTGATGGAGAACAGCTTCCAGGACCCTTGAAATTTTGTGCTCGCCTCTTTGATAGCTCATTTTAGGCATATCAGAATCTTCATGGCGTCCCTGGCGTCCTTCCTTTTGTAAATTAAAAATGTGCTATCCATCTCAACTGTGCAGCAATTGAGCACCGTTGTCTTTCATTCGTGTAGATCAATGACTATTAGTGCCCAATGCTTTGCATTCCTGATTGGCAACACCACAGTTTTGGTATCTTTTCTCCGGACCGTCGCCTGTAGTTCTAAAACTTCTACCGCCAAGTACTCTTCTTTGTTTAGCAAGCCGGCCAGACATGTGATACCGTTGAAAACTGGTTGTAGCATGTCCGGATGTAGGAGCTCTTCCAGGAGGGTGACGCAAAGTACCTTAAACAATTTTTTGCGTAGTTGTGCCTTTTTCAGGAAAACCCTCTGGAAGACATTTCTGGATAGACGTCTACCCTTGTTGATGTACAGTATGTCCGACCTGGGTATATCATTATTGAGAACATCTGCCAAGACATGTACATCTCTACAGGAGATGCGCGACATGGCTGTCATGTCCCTGTCCTTCATCTTGCATGGTAGAGGAGGAGCTGCTACAGGTATCTCTATCCTATCTTCAACTTGTCTCTCCTTGGCTGGCTCACTCATGAAGAAGGTTGCTAGCCCACCATCCTCGTCCTTGGACGTTGCCTCCGGTGCAATCGGTGCTGATTCTTCTTGGATTGTCGGCATAGCCTTTACCACTTGCTCAACATTTTTATGCGTAGATTTCAATGTGGTTATTATTCCAACTTCCTCTGAGGAGGCTTCTGCAGTGGCATTGTCTCTGGAGTGACTCTCCTCAGAGGTCTGTCCCAACTTGGCGTCTGCCATCATCTTTAGAGTGGCCTCCATCTTCCTATCATAGATGTAGTCATGGTGCTCTTCATGAGGTGAGAAGAGGAGGAAGTCATTATATTAATCGAGTCCAACTCCCAACTCAGTTATCAGCCTGTCTATTTCTGCTGCTCCGGACGAGATGAGCTCTATGACCACTTCCTCCCAATAAGCAGATGCTATCCACTCTTCTATAGTCGGAGTGTGTGGTGGAGGAGAGAGGTGATGTGCCACATGGTGCTTATCTTCATCGGCAGTTACATCCATCACCTCCTCAGGGTCACAGTTGAGGTCGAACCCCTTCATTTGTGCTTCTTGCTTTTCAGTTTGGGGGCTCGACCTTTTTGATGACTGGGTTCCTTCTTATTCGACCACAGGAGATAGCTTCTTGCTTGTGCTCCCGTTCTTTGTTATGCCGGTTCCTGTTGTGCTGGCTCCTACCCCCCCCCCCCCACACACACACATTGTCGTCGTGGCTGGAGGGGCTGGCCAAGGAGCAAGCTGGGCTGGCAGGGTGCTTTGTCCTCTTCTTCTCCCACCAGGCCTCGAGTTCTGCGCGCTCCTGGTCGTCCTTCTTACGGTCTTCTTGTACGTCCTGGTGCTCTTCTTCAAGGGCAGCCATCGCTTCTTCGTAATCATGACACATTTGTTCATTGTCTGCACTAATGGCATGCCCCTCCTTTCGTAGGATCTTCATCTCCCGCTGCATCTTCTTCAGCATCCCCATCATCATCCACTGGTTACTTAAAACCTCTTAGATGAAGTCTGGGAATATTTTCATCCTTTCATCCAATGCATGTACCTGTGTTGTTATGGATGACAAAGATGTAGAAATTTTATCATTTATAGCATTGATTTGATGCATGTGTTCCCACATTGCATCAAACCTTGTACCTAAAGCACCCTTGAAAGAGGATGCTTGTCTTTGTTGCTGATGCAGCTACTGCTCCGCGTGTGCCGTCGATGAACTCGGCATGGCTGGCTGCCTAGGTGGCGGCGGTGGGGGCATCTCCCCTATTTTTTCTATTTCCGCCTCCAGTACAGCCTGGGAGCCTTATCGTTCTAGCCCTGCCTCCGGTACGTCTGTTGGCTGTGGGGCTTCTGGCTGAGGTTTGCCCTCTCCTACTTCCGTAATGGCTTGTGAGCCTTGTCCTTCTGGCTCCGCCTCCGACATGCTGGTGGGATGTGGCACCTCTTCTATAGCCTTATTCTTCTCTACCTCTCACTCCACTGCAATTGTTTCCTCTTGTGGCTTTGGAGAGGCGGGGTCTACAACTCTTGCATCCACCTGTTGTTCTGTGGCCTTCTCTTTCTCAGCTGGCTTGATAGTGGTATCTATTTTCTTCTTCTCCACCACTAGTTTCTTCCTCGGCTCCTGGTTCTTCTTTGTTTTTAGCACTGGGGCACTGCTTTCCCCTATTATCGGTGTTGGATCCGTTGGTGTGCTGGTGTGCAATGCCCCAGAGCTAATCTTCTCGATGTGGTCGAGAGTTGGCTGCAGTTTATGGGCATCATAAAATGCCATTTCAGGAAGGGGGAGTGGTTTCCTTGATCATTTATGTTTGAAATATGCTTTCTCCCCCTTCAACTCCAGGATTCCCATACTGGCGAGGGACTTGATGTTTATGCTTTGATGTCCCTCCATTTCTTCGTATTTTTGGACTTCTCGTTCTTCCAGTAGGTAAACAGTGATCATCGTAATTTGACTGCCCATGTAGAAACCATATTTTCATTTTACGTTACTACCTACTGCCGCCGACAACCTTCTGATTAGGATTCTACCTATATTAACTGGTCGTTTCTTGATCATTGACCATATGAGGAAAAGGTCTCCCTTGCTGACTGTCTTGGTCTCTGATCTAGCATCTATAGTGAAGGTGGTGATCTTATGTATTATCTTGATGAAACAGGAGCTGATCTGGGAGGATTTGGAATTCTTAGGGTTGTGCTTTTCCTCCCCAGTTAATTCTTCCCACATTTTATTATTGTCGTATTTAGCAATTTCTCTTTCTTCTAGAGTAGCTGAACATGCTTTGGCTTCTTTTTCCATTGTAGTGAATATCATGTTCAGGTCTGCCTCCGTCACCCTGTGGGTTTCACCCCCTAGCCGTACTTGGAGCATGAAGTCCCCACCTCCCGCTGCTCGTGCCTCGCTACCGGAGGCAATCTTCATCAGGGAAGATAAGAATTCTAGGGTCAACCTCCTATAGGACTTTACTTTGGGCGTGCAGATGGTGCATAAATTAGCACCCTCTAGGAACTTCAATGTCCCGTCATAAATCCCCAGTTTCTTGAAATCCTCCATGTTGAAGTAACGTGTCGGACTGCATTCTTTGTTTGCTGACATCCAGTCGTAAGCAGACTGGTGCACTATATCCCAGGGCATGAACGGCGGTTCCCCTTCCTGTGTAGAGGTTCCTTCTACTACCTCATCCACCCTTGCCTTCTTACTGGGCTTGGGTTCCTTTACTGTAACTTTTCACTTCCTCATGTGCACCGGGCTCCCCGACTCTTCTGGTCGGTATTCAAAGGTCTCTGTCTCCTCTATTTTTTCAGTTTCTTCTGGGGACTCCTTTTGTGGTACCCCCACCAATATCCTTTGATACTGCTCCAATCTTAGTTGTATCTCCAAGCATTTGGGCACTGGTATAGAGGTGTTCTTCTTCAGCTGTTCTGTCAAGCCCTTCACTATCATCTCTACCTCCTTCAAGGAAGTAGCCTTCTTGAAAAGGGGGTTGCTGGTTGCTGGAGAAGACACTCTGTGAAATTTAAAACACTAAAGGAGTTTAGGTCATAGTAAGGCTTACCGAAGATTGCCTCTATTGTTTTGGGCACAATTAACATCAAATTATAGGTTATCTTCCTTAACTGAAAACTTAGGTTTCAAATTTTATTAAGCGGACAATAAGAACCGTAGTCACAGTTTTTAATCGCGGTCGTAGTTATTGTCACCTCAGAGCAAGACGCGGCCGTGACCTTTTTTTAAAAGATCGCGGTCGTAGTTTTCTGAAGAAAGTCCGTGGTCGCGATTGTTTCCGCAATCACGGTTTCCTGAAGAAAGACCGCAGTCACGATTATTACCGCGGTCACGATAGTAATCACGATCGTGATTATAATCGTGGTTGCGGTGTTTCTTCAGGAGAGCCTAAACTAGTAAGCTCATGGGGGTAGAGCGAACACTACGATCACGATTCTTAGGGTTTTCCATCTTGTGTCAGTTAAGATGACCGCGATCACGGTTCGTCTTCTCCGTTCGTTCAGTTTTTCAGACCGTTTGTTCTTCATCCTTACGAGCGTCCATTATTCCATTTTTAGGTTTTCTTTTTTTCTTTTTAGGGATGAAAAGACACAGAACCATGCGTTCACAAACAAAGCATCAGTGGGGAAATCACCGGCTAAACTACGGGAGCAGATCACCAGTAGCGACGATGGAAAAGTTCAAGATTAAGGAAAAAGTTCGTCGACGTGAAGCATAGAGAAAATGAGCAGTTACCTTATCGATGGGTGTGTTTGTGATGGCGGCGACGATTGCAGACGGCAAAAGGTGAATTCACGACGGTAGGCTGTGGGTCTCGAATCGGCACCGAGGTCTTAGGGTTTAGACGATAGTGATGAGAGCATAAAGAATCAAGCATTTGGGTTCTTAAAGGTATTTATAGGCGTCCGAATCATGAACAAACTAACCGAGGGAATTTGCTTGAAGGAATCGTGGTCGCGGCTTTTACCACGGTTGCGGTTATGATCACAGTCACGATTCTTCAGGAACACAAGGAAAACTGCGATCACGGTTTCGCTTAAGCAAAAGCAACCACAGTTATAACCACGACCATATCAAAGAAGAGTAAGTTTCTATGAGATATAAACTTAAACGGATAAAATTCATAATGAAAACAAAATTGGTCAGAAGATGGAGAAAAACTTTAACTAAATGAGAGAAAGAAAGAGAAAACAAAGGTAAAGAAAAAAAAGAGATAAAGACTTGGGTTGCCTCCCAAGAAGCGCTTGCTTTAAAGTCTCTTAGCTAGACTTCATACAACTTCATTCCTTGGTCACTATAGCAGGGTGTGGAAATTTCTCCTTATTTCCTTCCTCTGTCTGGCTTGGTTCCTCCAAATTAATCTCTGATCTTCTCACAAAAGCCTGATCTTCATAAAGCCTTTTTACCCTGTGTCCATTAACTTTGAAGAATGCAGTCTTCTCTCCCTGGATCTCCATTACCCCAGATGGGTAGATTTTTACCACAGTGAAGGGTCCTGAACATCTGGTTCTTAGCTTTGCAGGTAAGAGACAAATATTGGAGTTGAAAAGAAGCATCTTGTCTCCTTCATGGACATCCTTGTTTTTCAGGTGGGTATCGTGCCACACCTTTGTCCTTTGTTTGTAAATTCTTGCATTTTTGTAGGCATGCAGTCTTAATTCTTCCAATTCTTGCAGTTGTAAGTAGCATCCTTGAACAACTTTCTCCATATACATATTCAGAAACTTTATGGCCCAGAGGGCTTTGTGCTCGAGTTCCAGAGGTAGATGTCAGGATTTCCCATATAAGAGTCGATAGGGTGTAGTTCCAATGGGGGTTTTGTAGGCTGTTCTGTATGCCCAAAGGGCATCATCCAGCTTCATAGCCCAATCTTTTCTCGTTCTTCTAATGGTTTTTTCTAGAATTTGCTACATTTTTCTGTTTGACACTTCCACCTACCCTGAGGTCTGTGGGTGGTAGGGTGTAGCAACCTTGTGTCTGACTCCATACTTTTTAGCAAATTTTCAAACTACTTTTCTCCAAAGTGGGACCCTCCATCACTTATAACAGTACGTGGCACACCAAATCTTGGGAAAATAGTTTTCTCAAATAGCCTTATAACAGGTTTGGAGTCACAAGTTTGGGTGGCAAAAACTTCCACCCATTTTGAAACATAATCTACAGCAATGAGAATGTATTTGTACCCTTGGGATGGTGGGAAAGGTCCCATGTAGTCGATCCCCCATACATAAAAAATTTCAACTTCAACCCACTATGCCATAGGCATTTCATTTCTTTTCCCGATATTCCCTGTCATCTGACATTCCTTGCAGGTTTTTACATATGCTGTGGCATCCTTGAACAATGAAGGCTAGTAGAAACCTGATTGTAGGACCTTGGCTGCTGTCTTGTCACTCCCCAGATGTCCTCCATAGGGTGAGGAATGGCATTCCCTCAGAATATCACACACCTCTTCTTCAACAACACATCTTCTGTATAGATTATCTGAGCATCTTTTGAAGAGCATATGATAATCCCAATAGTAATTCTTTATATCGGAGAAGAGTTTCTTTTTCTGATGGTAGGTTATTTCTGGTGGTAACTCCCTGCAAGCAAGGTAATTGTAGATGTCTGCAAACAATGACAAGTTATATTCTTCGGCTTCCATCATGAGCAAAGACTCATCTACATAGTTATCATTTATAGGTGGCTCATTCTTGTCTTCGACGATAATCCTTGACAAATGGTCGGCAACTACATTTTCTGCCCCTTTCTTATCAATGATCTCGTGATCGAACTCCTAAAGTAATAAAGCCCACCTTAGCATCCTAGGCTTTGTGTCCTTCTGCATTAGGTATCTAATAGCTCCGTGGTCCGTATAAACCCTTACTTTCACTCCAATCAGATAAGACCTAAATTTGTCGAAGGCAAAAACAATAGTGAGCATTTCTTTCTCCGTGGTAGTGTAATTTACTTGCGCCTCATCAAGAGTGCGGCTGGCATAGCAGATGACATGATGCTTCTTGTCCTTCTTCTACCCTAAGACTGCCCCAAGACATAGTCACTAGCATCATACATTAGCTCAAAGGGTAGCTCCCAATCCAGAGCTTGAACAATAGGTGGTGTTATGAGTGCTTCCTTCAAAGTCTGAAAAGCTTTCAAACAATCATCTGTAAAATCAAATTCCGCATCTTTGATCAACAGTTTTGATAAGGGTTTTGAATCTTCAAAAAGTCCTTTATGAATCTTCAATAATAACCAGCGTGACCAAGAAAACTTTGCACTTCTTTCATGGACCTAGGTGGAGGTAGTCGAGAGATAGCCTCGACCTTGCTGACATCTACTTCAATTCCTCTCTTTGAGACCTTGTGGCCCAGGACTATGCCTTCTTGCACCATAAAATGGCATTTCTCCCAGTTGAGGACTAAGTTCTTCTCTTTACAACTTTGTAGGACTAATGATAGGTTTTTCAAGCAACCATCGAAATCTCTTCCATAGATAGAAAAATCATCCATAAAAACCTCCACAATGTCCTCCAAAAAGTCTGAGAACATCAAAATCATGCAATGTTGGAATGTTGTAGAATCATTGCATAATCTGAACAACATTCTTCGGAAGGCATATGTACCATATAGACAGGTGAAGGTAGTTTTCTCCTGACCATCATGTAGGATGAGAACTTGGTAAAATACAAAATAATCGTATAAGAAGTGAAAATATTCGTGATGCGCAAGTCTTTCTAGCACTTGGTTGATAAAGGGAAGGGGGTAGTGATCTTTCTTCGTTTCTTGATTCAACTTTAGATAATTGATGCACATTCTCCATCCGATGGCGGTCCAAAAAGCCACTTCATCTCCTTTATCACCCTTGACAACTGTCATCCCTCCTTTCTTTGGTACTACATGAATAAGACTCACCCAATTGCTATCACTGATTGGATAAATAATACCTGCATCCCTTAGTTTGATAACTTCCTTCTTTACAACCTCTTTTAACATCTGATTCAACTTCCTCTAGGGTTGAACAAGGGGTTTGGCTGACTCTTCCAAATTTATGTGGTGCATAAATAAGGCAGGATTTAGCCCCTTGATATCATCCACCGAATACCCTATAGATTGCCTATGGAGCCTTAGCTCTTTAAGAAGTCTTTCCATTTGCTCTTCAGTCAGACTGGCATTGACTATGACAGGATTCCTTTCTTCAGGATCAAGAAACTCATACTTCAGACCTTTCGGTAATTGTTTCAGTTCTGGTTTGGGTTTTGGTACTTTATCTTCTCCCTTTGTCAGTGTAGAGAAGCATACTTGACTGTCTCGATAACTTCCTCTTCGTTGCTCAAATCTCCTTCGTCTTGAGTCAGGTATTCAAGGATCTCAACAACCTCAGGGTCGTCGATTTCCGAATCTTCCTTATTTAACGCCATCATAAGAGGGTCTACCACTATTGTGTCTTCTTCTACTTCTTCACAATATTGGTTGTAGCTATCCACAAAGTAAGCAGATTTGAGCAGTGATGGTCCTTTCATTGCGTCTTTCACCTTGAAATTGATGTGGTCATTTCTGACCCTCAGAGTTATGATGCCTTCAGTGACATCAATCAGTGCCCTCCCGGTCGCTAAGAAAGGATGTCCGAAGATGACAAGGCATTTAGGGTCTTCCATAGTGTCAATGATAACAATATCACATGGGATGAAGAATCTCCCCATGTGAATCAGAACATCTTCGACTACTCCCACATGCCTCTTGAAGGTGTGATCCGCCAACTCAATTGTCATAATAGTCCTGACCATATCAGTCAGTCCTAATCGTTGCACGAGGCTTAAATGCATTAAACTGATGCTAACCCCTAAGTTGGCGAGACCTTTCCTTTTGATGTTATCCCCTACAATAAAAGGTATAATAAAGGCTCCTAGGTCTTTGCTTTTAGTAGGTAATTCTGCTTTTACGAAGGCAGTTGACATACTGGAAAGATGCACTATTTCAATCCTTCCTCGTCTTCTTTTCTTTATGATTAGTTCCTTGAAAAACTTGGCATATGTTGGCATTTCTTCTAAATCATTTAGAAATGGCACCTCGAGGTGAGGCCTTTTCACCGAGTCCATAAGCTTCTCATACCTCTTCTTGAGGTGCACTTTTATAAGTTTATACGGAAAAGATAATCTCGGGGAGTATTGACTTCTTTTGGCAAATATTTCCTCCTCAAGTTCCAGTTATCTAACTTGAGCGTGCCAGTTCTCTCCTTTGGCTGGGTTCTCTGTAACATTCTCTGGCTCTAGTTCTTCAGGTCCTGTCACCTCAGGGCTCTCTATTGTCTTTCCCGATCTAAGGATCACCATCTTGGCAGACTCTGTGTTAGAAGGAATCTTCCCTGAAGGGTTCTTCACGAGCTTGACCAACTGAGTGAGCTGCTGGTCTATCTGGCATTGATGTGTTTGCATATCCGCCATTTGTGTATGCATAGTATTCAGAGCGCCAGAGTTGTACAGTGCACTTTGTGCTAGTTTATTGTTTATCGTGTCCTATCTCTTGATGAAATTGAATAGTTGGTTCACTAAGTCAGGCTGACTATTACTCCTTATCTGACTCTGTCCTTGAGCTTGTCCTTGTCCTTGACTTGTGTTAGCAGCTTGGCTATTTTGATACTTCCCTTGACCTTGATAATTGGTTTTATTCATCTAGAAAGTGCCTGTCTTGGTGTACTGCCCTTGTCCGCTTTTCTTCTCAAAACTTGGTGGTTGCTTGGGTGGATTATTCAATTGATGCAAATTTTCTACAACATCTTTGTTTCCATAACTGAAACTGGGGTGATCTGGCCTCTTGAAGTTGGCATAAAAGACATTTTCAGCTTCCTCCTCCTCAGACTCGCTTTCACTTGATTCTATGGGTCGGGTGTATATGCAGTTATCTATTCTGTGCCCACCTTCACCACAAGTGACACATTTCATCACCTTCTCAATTTGCTTCTTTCCTTTCCCTCCTAATTCCTTTAGCTGTTCGACATCCGTCGTTATCTTTTATATTTGAGATGTGATTGCTTCGAGAGCCTTTGATTCAATTGATGACCCTTCATTGGTGGCTTTCTTAGCATACCCTATGTCGGTCCTGTCATAGTCAGTCCCAACTTGTAACTCAACCATGTTTTCTATGATCTTTTTAGATCTACTGGGCTTTTTACCGAGAAAGTCACTTCCTGCTGCTGCATTTAGCAAGATTGTCTCTTTAGGAGTTAGACCATTGTAGAATGTTGTTATAAAGAACCCCTTCTTGTAATTGTGGTGAGGGCAATCTCTCTGGTATTCTTGATACCTTTCCCATGCTTCATGCAGATTCTCACCTGGTTTCTGCGTGAAAGACATGATTTTCTTCCTATTACGAACAATCTTCTCAGTGGGGTAGAACTTGTTCATGAAAGCATCTGCCAATGCGTTCCATCCATTCAAAGCTTGATGCAGTAGCCCAAGGTACCATGATAGTGCCGTGTCCTCTAAGGTGAAAATGAAACCTTTGCAATTGATGACTTCTTGTGAAACTCCCCTCATTTTGATGGTGTCACAACTATTCTTAAAAGCGTCGACGTGATGATAAAGGTTATCATTCTTTAAATTCCCTTAAAAACTTTTGTTCTGGATCATAGAGATTACAACTGGCTTTAATTCAAAGTTTGCTGCATTGAACCTTGGGATGATCACAGGGCATCTTGAGTTGTTGGCTTTTGTAGCTGCCAACTCCCGAAGAGTCTTTTCTTCCTCTTCTTCATCCTCACTAATGCCGTCCCTGCAAATGTGCTCATGGTTGTTATGATTTCTTCTGTGCTTGCAATGATGATGACGCTCCTCGTTGTGGCGATCGCCATCTTCAGGTTGTTCTTGTTCAGGTTCTTCTAGTTCTTCATAGAGATGATCATCATTATAATGGTCATTTCTATCTTCATCAGTTCCTGGTGGAGGTGGGTGTTGTCCAACCCTTGCGTTCCACTCGTCTACTGAAAGGGGACCTTCCACGTGAGGCGGCATGATGAACATGAGTTAAGTCAAACAAATCACTTCTTCCTGGGTACCTGAATAGATCGTACAGTCAAGTTAGGAAACCGAACTGGTAAAACAAACTATCCTGCACAAATTTAGGTTAGAAAGCTAAAAAAATCACTATGTTGTCAAGCTTATTGCTAAGATTGAGGCATAGGAGTATAGTAAGTGGACTTGGGTTCTTAACAGTACCGTTTTGCCTTGTCCCCGACAAAGACGCCAAAAAGTTGACTGGCCTAAATCGTACGTCCAAAAGGAGTGGATTAAAGTAGTCAGACTTTTAAAGAGATAACCCAACTCTTAGGCCTCCGCAATGATAAACATGGTCCGATGTAGCAATCAGGGTCGAACATAGGGACAAGGATGGTCATGTCAAGAACGTGGAATCAACACTCTTATACTCCAGCCAAAAAGGGGTGTAAAGATATGTTCCCTAAGGAACGGTAGTACAATAATGAGAACATAAAAACAAATAAGAAAAAGAAATGAACTGTAAACAAGTATATAGGAAAAACTCGGGTTGGGGTTCACCAACTAAGGCACCTCACCAACACATGATACTATCTCTTTCTCTTGCATACCCATATCAAGATTACAAGCAACCATAAAAAAATCCATTCCGCTCTCTCTCGAGATGTGGATAGATCTAAGTCTAGAAGAAGCCTCTCTCTCAAGATGACAACTCAAAAACCTCACAGCAAAACATATGGTTAAAACCTTAGCATTCCAACACTCTCGTGCATTCATACCACTCCACGACATGGGATAAAAGTGATATTACTCTCTCGAGATATCAACAATCAAACATCATAAGATGGTAGCTAAGCATACAAGTGAAGCATTAAAATAGGTGCATGGAGATAATCTTAATAAGAATATGTATATTCAAAAGAAAGGGACAATATACATGTTGGGAGAGCCTTAGTGGCTACTCCCAACCCAAGTTAAGGTGTTTAGCCGCTCATGCTTGCAGACAACATGATGGTGTTACATACAGACAGATCCATAAGGTTCACAAAGAGGGGAAGGGGTACAACAGGATGAAGTGATAGACCTGGAAGAGGAGAATGTGATACTACACACTACTTCTTCAGATCCAGATCTACTGCCTGGACGACCTTCACCCGTCGAAGAAGGGGCAAATGGCAGTCTTCTCTCTCCTCAACTTCCACCTTTGGAGATCCAAGACTAATGGACGGATGGACAGAGATGAGTCTGGAACGTAGCATCTCTTCGTGTCCTCAGGATCTGATCTGTCTAATCTGATCCTTTGACAAGATAGGTGGGGGCGCTGTTTATAGGCGCCTTCCACCGACTTAGAACCGCGGTCGCAATTTTTTTTCTAAGTGAGGGCAAGACCGCAGTCGCGGTCGCTGCCTTATTTTTCTCTGGTCGTGATCTAGCTTGGTCGCGGTCCTCATATAATCACGGTTGTGATTCTTTGGATTGCCTCGGCCGCGGTCCTTGAATTCCCGCGGTCATGATTCCTTTGGATAGCTGAGGTCGCAGTCTCTGGAATAATCGCGATCGCGGTGTTGAGGCAATGCAAACCGTGGGTGCTGTGAGAGGAGTGAGTAGGAGAAGAACCGTGGTCGCAGTCTCTAGATGATCGCGGTCATGGTCTTTTGAATAACTGCAATCGCGATCTCCAAGATCACGACCTAAGTTGTGTTGATTCTTGAAATCATTAAATAAGGCTTTAGTAAAAAAGATAGAGAAATTATGTGAAAAGTTAACTAAAGTTATACTAAAAGTGGTGTAAAATATATACAGAAAGTACGTAAAATATGATGTTATCACATAGTATCATCATATCTTTATCTTATACATGGATTTTTGAACTAAAAACCATTAAAAGTCATATTCACCTGAATTAGGGTTTCTAAGCCCATTAATGCACATCATATACATGAAACCCTAAATTGAACCAATTAATCACAAAGATCATCCTTTTAGATCTACATCTTACTTTTATTAATAATAGGTTAATATCAACTTACATTATTCAAAGAACATTACTTAATCCCATCAATATCAAAATTAGGGTTTTCCATTCATAAATGCTTTCGAGGTGACAACTTTATATACTTTTTGAATAATGAATAGATTCATGCTTCAATTATATTTTTATTGCATTTTACATATTTTTCTGATCAAGTTTCTTATATAATTTATTGCCATCTGAGTTACTAATAATTAATTATGATTTTTGCAAAGTAAATCCTTCACTACTACAGAAACATCCTTTGGCGTCAGTTGTTTAACCCCCTTTGGCGATGGTTTTCAAGTGACACCTATGTGGGAGCCGCTAAAGGTCGAACTCTTTGGCGTCAGTTTTCTAACCGACGCCTATATGACATATAGGCGTCGGTTATATATAGTTGGCCGACGTCTATAAGGTTCGCGCCACAAAAAAGAGCACCACCTAGGACACTTTCTACGTCGGTTAACAACTTAACAACCGACGCCATACACCCAGACGACATGGCAAAGCATGGCCGTGCTTCACTGTACGACCATGTTTAGTACTATAGGCATCAGTTTTATACTAATAAGCGACACCTTTTCCACCATGGCCGTGCTTTCCTACACGGTCAGGTTGTTTGTCCTATTAGGCGTTGGTTTTTATCAAATAACCGACACTGTAGGCCTTTGATGACGGTGTTCTATAAATAACCGACGCCTATACTTTAATTTTTTTTTCTTATTAGTTTGCAGGCCTGCTGTGGCTGGTCAGCAAGATGAGAACCTGCAGTTCAGTTTTCTGAACTGCAGGTTTACGACATCCATTGATATCAGCCTACAAACAGGCCACAAACCTGCAAAATCAACAAATATTTTTTCACACAAGTAGATACATTCAGACATCAATTCAATTCTCACATTCACACATGTAGAAACATTCAAATACATGTAGAAACATTCAGACATGTATAAACATTCAGAAATATTCATTTACAAAATATCATTCAGCATCGCTATCAACATCCCAATTATATCTTACAATTTCCACTGCTTGTATGGCTTTTGCCCATTCTTCTCTTATTTCATTTAATGCTTCCATCGTATATGGAGCATGTACATTTTTTAAGTGTTTACCTATAGTGTGGTCAGTTTTAAACACTTGCAAAGAGAATGATGTATATATATAAGTAATAATATAAAAATAAGATTGATATATTTCATACTAACTAATGAGACTATATATAATACCTCATGTATGGTATTAATATCCAATGCGGCATGTCGGAGAATCATCTGCATAAATCGCATCACATAGTATGCGCATGCCCATCCGTTGTCTTGTGTAGCGCACTATAAATTGAAACATACAAAATATTAAAAAATACAACTAAGCACAATTCACATAAATAATATATACATTGGAGTCGGGAACTTACTTTTACGTTCTCACAAATTATTGGCTGGTTCTTTCTCCTTGGGACATTTCCTCCAGCATTTTTGAATGCATCTAAACCCCTACATGTTAATGTAACACAGTAAATTGCATAATTAAATAGTAATGTAATAACAAATGTTAACGGATATAAAAATGAAATATTTCTCACAAGAATAATTACATTCTCAATATGTGTCCAATTTTAGTGTTCAATGTACTTCCCGCAGGATCTAGATAATAAACAGTGAACGTCCCGGGGACAATAACTAGTAACTCCCAATGTCTACCGCTAGAGGTAAAAAAGTTAAAAATTAATAACTCAAAATGCACAATAAAAATGGAATTTTCTTAAGTCCAAATTATAAATAAAGTAAACTTACTTGACATTGAATGGAGCTATTATTATCATCTTCTTTTGCTGACCAAAAATTCTAAAAGCATCTATACAGTATTGTTGAACACTATTTTGGTCTTTAGCTACCATACTAATCAATGATGGAATAAAAAAACCCACATGATCAAATGCAAATTGTTTGCATTGATCTTCAACTAAGTAGCGGCAAAACATGTATTACGTATGCATTAATATATAAGAAACCAGATCACCGGATCTTACACAAGGTATATGGATGTATAAACAAGATCTCACCTTATCCATGTCTCTATCATTGATGTATTCATCCAATCATACATAAACAGATCAATAATATCTTGTATAAATAAAGAGATATCGTATAATTGACCTGCATAATCTGCTTCTAAAGAAATAATTATAGGGCAATGTATATTATGTGCCCATAGCCAACATGCCATTCCCCTACAAGCAGGACCTAACGGGTATTTTAGGTCAGTTGGAACCCAACTTGGTAATGCAGGAAGTGGAGGTGGAGGCCTAGGTGCTCCGGGTGTCTTCTTTTTAACCTGTATTTATATTTCAGATCACTTGACCTCATATATACACATTAACAATCTAAAGTAATGTAAATTTGTCTTACAATTTCAGTAGTGTAGACGACATCTGCTTTGGGCCACAATATCACCCCGCCTTCTGCCTCAGCAAGTGTATCAATATCCGGGTGGGGATATGGCAATGTAGCTTCCCTCCAATCAGGTAACACACGTATCGGGCTCACACGAACGTAGCCCTGTGGCATTGGAGTCATGTGAAACATTGCCCCAGGAAGGGACGGGTAAGCCTGTGCCTCTGCAACAACATAGTCTTGCATTCTTAAGCGGCATGGCTTCAATGCCTACAAATTTACATAAAGAATATTATACATATATACATATCATCTTGAAAAGACTAGCTACAATGTCATAAACAATACTTACAGCAGACGTGCTAGGTGATGGGTCTCCAGGATTACTCACAGTCTGTGCATCAGGAGAAGAGTGGGTCGCCATAGGCTGATTGGAAGCTTGAGATGCCTTCCACCGCACTATTTCTTCCTTGACCTTCTCAGCAACTATATCATTGACCTTCTTGGCAACTATATCCTGGACTCTCTTATTCTCCTATACATGCATAAAAGAAACATTAGCTTCTTATTATTGAATTCCCTTTTGCAGTAACATTCTAAAAAAAGAATAGGTTACCTCTTCTTGTGAAAGTCCCACTCTGGGTTTGCGCTGGGATGGCCCAAAGAATGCTTTGATGCCCACACCAGCGCCTGCTCCCCTAACACGTCCAGGATGCTCTGGGTTACCCAGAGCAACTGTCAATTCATCCCTTGTGCCCTGAGGGATGAACGTGCCTTGTTTCCTCTGCTCGTGCAGCTCCCACTAATCACCATCAACAAAAATTGGTAAGTTAACACCACAAATAATCAATATTCAAATGATTTCTCTAAGAGTTGTATTTTACCATTTTCGTAGCCGCCTCAGCAGTTTCGGGCTTCTTTATTTCACCCTTCTTATTTTGCCTCCCAGCTATCCAGATATCATGGCGAGGCATGGGTGTGGCAGACTCCTGAGTAGGAGCAGACTCCTGAGTAGCCGCAGACTCCGCCTGTAGTCTTTGGCGAATGCTTGCATAGCCCTTTGGACCCATAGTGTGGTCATGCACATTCAGTGCACGCCTTGCTTTTTGCGTGTCACTGAGGGCCTAGTTAGTATGCACATTAATGATTTTGTTAGTAGCACTAAATGTTAATCTTGAATAGGTGAATACAACATATATTAATTAAATTGGGATTGACGCCTAATACCTTGAATTCTTCACATTTTCTTGAAGCAAGAAAATTGTCCCAATCTTCTTTGTCCAAGAAGTTCCATTGCTCAAGGGCTAACTTCTTCTTCTTATCACCATCTTTTATCTATTCTCTGTTCAGATTTGTCCTATAGTTCCTAAGCATCTTTCTAGCACGTTGCATCACGCTTTTACAATGCAGCTTCTCATCCAATGCAAACAGATTCTGTAAAATAGAATTCTTATTAACTAGTATCCAAAAATAGAATTGCAAATAATATAATTTGTAATCTACAAATTAGAATTGCAAATAATAATAACTCACACATAAATCCTTCCATATCAAGTCTTTCTTCCCCTGAGGAACTTTATGCCAATTATCATACTTAACACCACAATGGCTTCGAGTGACACACCCAAGATAGTTTACAAAATTATTGCGGTTCACTCCAATTGCATTTCCTCCATTATCAAACTCCACAACCAATTTGGATCCACTACCACTCAGCGCTATTAACTTCTTCAACAGAGTGATGCCCCTTTTCTTGTTAAGTGTTTGGTGCTGCACATCAAGTTGCTCCAATGCTTCAGTGGGTACATGTGCATCATCAACCTAAAATTTGACAAAAATAAACCCACTGAATTAGCGCAATATAGAAATATGGGATATATGACATAACTAGAAGATAATGAATTTTATAGAAATACATGATATGTTTTTAGAACTTACATTGGTATCCTCGCCATGCTCGTCATGGATAACATGCTCATCATGGACAACATGCTCATCATGGACATCATTCTCATCATGGTCAGCCATCTGAAAATGTCATTAAAAAGGCAAACATTTAGCATTTGTATTAACTAGAAAAAGGCAAACATTTAGCATTTGTATTAACCAGAAAAAGGCAAACATTCTATCTAAGATTTACTCCAACAAACACATGTGATGTCATTCTTATATATAATAAATGTGTACCACCTATCCCATCCTTGAACACCTAATCTCACTAGTAAGTGTATAATGTGTATTGGGTTTTCAAGAAAATTTTGGCAGCATTTCCCCGCTGTTCTCTAAGTACATATGTACTTAGAGAACAGCGGGGAAATGCTGCCGAAATTTTCTCAAAAACCCAATACACATTATACACTTACATCCTAAGTGAGATTAGGTGTTCAAGAACAGTCCCAAACCGGGGACTATCCAAGATTTACTTCTAATGAGTAAATCTTGGACGGGTTTCTAGGCCAACAAACACAATAATAGATATCTACAATGAAGCCGGACTCCATACAAACAGTATATAATTTAGTGATTGTTCATTCTAATTTATACCAATGTACAAGTAATATAAAGAACAATGATTGTTCACTTTCTAGGCCAACAAACACATGTGATGTCATTCTTATATATAATAAATGTGTACCACCTATCCCATCCTTGAACACCTAATCTCACTAGTAAGTGTATAATGTGTATTGGGTTTTCAAGAAAATTTCGGCAGCATTTCCCCGCCGTTCTCTAAGTACATATGTACTTAGAGAACAAACGAGGAAATGCTACCGAAATTTTCTCGAAAACCCAATACACATTATACACTTTAATCCTAAGTGAGATTAGGTGTTCAAGAACAGTCCCAAACTGGGGACTATCCAAGATTTACTCCTAATGAGTAAATCTTGGATGGGTTTCTAGGCCAACAAACACAATAATAGATATGTACATGTTAGGGTTTCATCACAATTGATGTTAGGGTTTCATCACAATTGATGTTAGGGTTTCATCAATGTTAGGGTTTAATCAAATCAAATTAGGATGCTAGAATGGACAAGTTTAAATCTTATTTCAACATGCATCAAAATTTACTGAATTAGGTCAAGCATTAGGATTAGAAGCACAAATATATGCTAGCAAAAGATTTGTTCGTATCCTAGAATTTACATAAAGCATTACATATAGATTTGTTCATATCCTTACCAACAACAAACATGGCCGTGGCTGTGTTGGCCTACCACGACCGTGCTGGGCAACACGTCCGTGCTGTCCAGCACGGCCGTGGTAGGCCAATACAGCCACGGCCGTGTTTGCTGCATGTAGGTAAAAAGCTAGGGAGAAAGAAGAACAGAGGCTACGCACGGCTAATACCTGGAGAGCAGACCGAAGCTAGGTGGTGCGACGCAGCGGGCGTGAGCAGGGAGGAAGGAGCGGGCGGCAGCGGCGACACAGAACGGAGCTAGGGCGGCGGCGGCAACGCAGGACGAAGCAGCAGTAGCAGTGTCGGCGGCGACGGCGAGGCTAGGCAGCGTCGGCGACGGGGAGAACCAGCAGGCAGCTAGCGGGCGATCGAGCAGCAGCTAGCGGGCGATGAAGACAATGAAATAGGAAAGGGCAACAAATGCGATCAATCGTGGGTCTATTAAGTTCGTAAAAGGCGTCGGTTATCAAATACAAACGACACCTAAAGTCTTCAGTGTCGGTTGTTCCTTAACAACCGACGTCCAATTAGGCAAATTTTGCCCTAAATAATTTGGCGGGAACCATTATCGGCGTCGGTTATCAAAGGATAACCGACACCTAATCTGGAACTTTTCGCGCAAATTTTCATTTTAGAAAGGCGTCGATTTTATTGGTAAAAAACCGACGCTGTATGTGCCAATTTTTTTTCACTCGAAAATTGGATTTCGCGGGCGATTTTAGGCGTCAGTTGTTTGTTATCCAGCCGACGCTGAATGCAAAGCGGTACCCGTGTCTTGGCTATAGACGTCGGATGACCTACATCACCGACACTGAATGTTATAGGCGTCAGTTTTCCTAAATAACTGATGCCCAGAAAAGTGACATTGAATGCTGTTTCTGTACTAGTGCTTATTGACCAATAAGGAAGTTCCACATCAGCAATTATTACTTACCTCTAGTCCCATGCAGATCCCGGCTAGAATAGTGAATGCCTGCCACCTAGCACTATGCTGGGCGTGGCTTGGTCACCCACAGACACGACAGAAAGCCCTTGTTGCCCTTTCCTCCCAAAAGCAAGGCTAGGGGCAATCAGGTAATCTTGTGTCTCCTTTTCTTCAACCTTACAAGCCACCTGCTTTGCAAAGCAGCTTCCGTAGATGATCAACTCCATAGTTTACTTCACGCTATTCTCGTCCTTTGTAGCAGGTGAAGGTTCTACAACCTCCGCCATGATCCTTCGAAGCCAACCATGGCCTCAACTGCCCCAAGGGTGATTGGAGACGAACGAACAACTCCTTGACACTCTGGCGGGGTCCCTACGACGCCAGGAGCAACAACCACAACATCCATAGGAATTGATTGCACAACATTGCTCGCGACACTTGGCCGAATTCAAAGAACTTGATTGCTACTTCAAAGGGGGTCTAAGGCCCCATATATATACTTGCCCATCCTTGTGGTTGAGAAGCCCTTGTATCCCAATTTGGGCAAGAGTCCTAGAGGAAACGAAACCCTGAGAAACCTGGGGAGATCAACTCGGATTGATCCCCCCATTCTATTGGAAACATTTCCTAAATTAGATGTGTCTTGG
The DNA here is from genome assembly GCA_963693085.1 of Alisma plantago-aquatica. Classification (NCBI taxonomy): domain Eukaryota; kingdom Viridiplantae; phylum Streptophyta; class Magnoliopsida; order Alismatales; family Alismataceae; genus Alisma; species Alisma plantago-aquatica. Next base: position 1,706,252,293 of record OY856409.1, on the reverse strand, counting down.
TTTGTAAGAATTTCAATTGGGAAAACTCAGTTCCCTGCTCCTCCCTTCCATGACTAGGATATAAGTTCCCCACCATCAGATCCTAGATCGAACGACCAACACTCCATGTGACATTAATGGATGCATATTCATCTTAGTTTTAGTCACTATTTTTGGCCCAATTTTGCACTGAAAGCTCTCATATGCCCCCTGAATCTGCTCGTACACATTTTCCCTTAGTTTTAGATGATTATTTAAATTTTTGATCCAATCCATTCATCTCCATTGCAAGATTAAGCATCATGCTATGTGCACCAGTGTAGGAGATGGTGGTCCTGCTAACCGACTAGTAGGCCCAAGAAACTTTCGATAATTTGGACCCTATTTTTGAAGGCCAGATTCTTCAACAGAAAGCATCCTCATCAGTAAGAGGATTCATTGATGCAGGCCCATCAACCCATAGAAATAGCACCCTCAGGGTGGGTTTATTCCAAAAGGGCCATGACCACGTCATAAGGATGGCCTTGACTGTAATGTAAAAAAGGGTTGCGACCATGATCAAGATGTATTCTCGATTGACACTCGGCATGGTCTGACCAAGGCCAAGGTAGCGCGTCCGTCACTAAGAAACACCCCACTGCGACCGTGACCAATAAGCACATGACCTCGACCGTGGAACATGACCACGACTGCGGCACGTGACCTCGACCCGTACAAAATGCCTTGAAAGCATCAAAGACCTCGACCACAGTGAACACCTCAGCACGGTCGGGTGCACACTTGACACGGTCGTGTCGAGAACCACCACAACCTCTACCAAACGCCTTGACCAAGACAATTAAGTTGGTGCTCCCCAGATCTACACCTATAAATAGACGACCCCCTCCTTCATTTGAGGTATTACTTCCGCTCCATCCACATCGACAGGCTACTGCTCTGTACCCAGTCAAGGAAGACAATCTCCGCCGCCAAAGACTACCTCCGTAGTGTCCTTGCTACCCCTCCTTCTCCGCTCCATCAAGATCTATCTCCTAGCCATGAAAGTGGTGGGATTTTAGATATGTAGCACCTTCATCCATCAGCCATCTATTGATCCATCTCCTACGAGAAAGAGCACGAGAAGAGAAGGAAGAAGGAGAGAGAAGATCATCCTTATCCGTCTTGGTATTCTTCCCCTCCTCATCCAGATCCGCCCCGCCATCATGTAAAAGACCATTTCTCCAACGAGTTGTGACCATCTTCTTCACCATGACCATGGCAAAATCTTCCCTCTCTCTTGTTCTTTTTTTTATATCATGAGGAATGAGTAGTCCATTTTGCTAGGGTGCAGGGACTAGCCCCGCTACCCATGCTTACATGTCCATTTTATAACATTCCATGACTTGTATATAACTTTCCATTTCATTGTTAATCGTTTAATGCATACTTTGTGGATTGATCTCCTTCCTTGCATGATCTATTATATTCCTTTATTGTGAGAACTTCAATACTTAGGATTTGAATATCAATTAACATGGTTGATGCCCGGACGAGAACTTCTGAAGGGATATCTCCAGAGTAGTAAGTGTGTGACCTGTGGGTAATATGACATCAAGCCCATAGAGATGCTTACACAAACTCTATTTCCTAAAGAATGGTTTGGTACTCCATTTGGATAGTTGTATCTTGCCTGAGTGTGTTTTGGATGTGTTTTCATGTGTAGTGGTGGTGAAACCCAATTCCACCCCAGCGATTCCCATAATTAATCTAAACTCAATTTTAATCCCACTCTTTTACATTCCTTACAATTAGTTTAACTAAACCCAAATCAACTCTTCTTCTAAATATTAATCTTAGTTGATCCAGATTTGACTAGTAAGACTTTTAAAAAAGTTGTCCCTTGGGATTCAATTCTTAACTATACTGTGATATGACCCGTCCACTTGCGGGTGGTATTATTGCACAAGGTTTTGGTAAAAACTTAGGGATTTTAGCCCTAGGTGGATTTGTTAGTGCAGTAAAACCCATGTCAGATGTCAGCATGGGCCGGGCCAAAGATTCCTAGATCAAATGTAAATCGTTACATTTAATACATTGCTCAATTATCCTCTCACTTTAGAATTTCTTACAAAAATCATATCTCTTAAACCATACATCATTTTAATCCCAAATTTTAGAGGAAGGTCCATAATGACTTAAAATACTTGTGTTTTAAGTTTTGGACTCAAATTAGAAAGTATGAGAGATTTTTCTTCATATTTGAGTTATCACTTAAAAAGGCATATTTTATTCATATTTTCTCTCTCTTACTCTTTTATATCCTTTATTTGGATTTCTTTTCCATTATAAAGCATGTGGATTCAAAATCTAATCCATGATGGTCAATCATACAACTTTCTAGATAATTCTACATATTTCTCATCATTATCTTAATTTCTTTTCCTTTTTATGCATTTTTTGATTTCTTTCAACTTTTCTTTCCTTTTTATAACATTGGACTTACTAACTCATTAGGGTCCATGACATCATACATCTAACAGAAACATTATCAAAGAAATTCACTCATTACATATAAATCATACAATTTCATAATCATACATTTTATTGGAAAAATTGCATTTCAATCAATTGGGGTTGTAATAGCAATTAAGGAAAAAATGTATCACATAACACCTTTTTAATGTATTAAAATCAACTAGAGTGACAATTATGGAAATTATGGGTAAAACATATGAAAAATAGAAATCTAAGGGCATATCAAGAATCTAGACTATCTATTAGACATGTGGTCAAATGTGGGTTCATTTTGACCATGTTTGACCCTCCAAATGAATTAAACAAGATACTATATAGTTTGACTAAGATTTGAATACAAATTAATTTAATGTAATGTATTTAACATAATGTCCTAGATTTAATTCCCTGTCATGTGTTACTTTTGTTATTTCCATCTTCTACATGCCATCCAACGACTATTATTAAACCAAAATTTGATCTAATGGATCTGCGACTGTCTCCTACCTCGAGTTATTTTGCAAAACAGTAACCCATCAACTATGAATCGTCTACACGACACGAACAAGTTGCAGACACCCACAAATTGTCTCCATCCTATTTAAAGGACCATAAATGATTACCACCCATTGTTTTCTCGTCCTCCTATGCCAATTCGCTCTCCCGCACCCTGAGACTCTCGAACCTACTCACTCTCTCTTTTCTAGAGACCTCAACTTCACCCTAACGTCCTTTACCACATTTGGCTCAATTGAGCATCTAGAAACCATACCCGCTACCCATCTATTGATTTTGTATCACCGTTTCACCTCGAGTTGGTCCCTGTCACTATGACCTATAGACATGCCTTAAGGGTGTTGCTAGTGTTCAACACCATAGCACTCTAGTGTTCCTCCGACCTTGGGAACACCTCCAGTAGACTCATCGTGCCTCAAGGTTTGCGTTTTGAGTTTTTTTGAGATATGCTACAATGATTTATCCTAGTTTCTAATCCAAATATACCCCTTTTTTTCTAGTTTTTCAATCACCTGTTGGGCCATGAAGGTCATCTTGCCCTTGTGTGTGTTTCCTTGGCTTTTCCAGGTCATGGGGGACACACTGGTGGACTTCATTTCTCCATATGATCTATTTTCTCACATTTTGGTCATTGAGGCACACCTACAAGTAGAGAGCTCTTACCATGGATGTGAGGAGAAGATCCTTAGTCAACGATTGACCATGAAACCCACCTATGCTAATCAAATGATGGGCAAGGGTGTTTTCACAATTTTACACTGGAATTTGCTCCATTAGCTACGCGAGTTAGTATATGTCTCAATGACATCTTTACCCCTATTAATTTAATCACATATAACATAGGCCTAAGGTTTTCAGGTACTTTCATCTTTATTTACATCGAACTTATATTTGATTTAATCAACTGTTACACCTATAGTTTCCTAATTTGTGATTGGTCCACAATGCAAAATTGATAACTTGTGCATACAACCTCAGAAAAATATGCAAAAATATTCTTTGGAAATCTCTTTTGATTCTCTATCGACTAGCCTATTTTCAAACACTATTTTACACATTCAAATCCTTCAATAATTCCATGAACGAAATTAGGGTTTCATGATTACGAACTTAAGTACATATTATGATTTTAATCAAATTACATGTGTTTAGAGGCTCAATCAGGTGAGAAGACTTGACCTTAAGGTGACCTACTCTAGGTAAGTGGGACATGTATGTTTGTCACAAGTAATTTTGGTTTAATGCATGTTATTTATGATTATGCACTTTAGTATGTTTCATGAATTATGAATGCTTTCTCAAAGAAGACATCATGTATACTTATAATTGTTTGATTGGTTGATTACTTATAGTCTATGGTAAAACCCTTATTATGATATTAGATTATGAATTAAGGTTAATGAATCATTCTCAAGAAGGGGAAACCATACTATGGCTTATGAGGGAGAAATCCCATTATGATTCAAGGGGAGAAATCCCATCATGTTAAAGTTCAAGGATAATGTTAATGTTAATGTTAAAGTCAATGTTAAGATAAATGGAATTGAATTAGTCTTTATATGATCCTGAATCATGGGCCTCAAGGGGTCGTCAAGGGATTTCATAGAATCAAAGGATCTCCTAGTAATCATGTGCTCCTAAGTGGGCATCATAGAAGGATGCATATACTTATTGTTCAATTTTTCATGTCATTAATGAATCATGAATGCTTAAAAATTTATGTTCAAGTTTATGTCAAGTGATTTCATGTCAATTTTACTCATAACAAGTTATATTTACATTTAAAGTTCTAAATACCACTTACTGATGTGATGTTTGTTGTGCATGGCTGGGGACGAGATGTCTGTTGGACTTAGAGCAAGTGAAGACAAAAAAGGAAAATCAAGACTAGTAGATCTTCAAGCTTTTCCTGGTGGGGTGCCGTTTACCTAGAAGATCCAGAGATTTAGAACACATTTACCTCATGCGTAGTCATGTTGTCAATTGGATTATATCTCATAGATAATTATCATGTAGTTTTCTTTTTCGAAGAACTATGTATGAATCCATTTTGAATCAATGCAAATTGTTTCATTTACTTTAATTGCATGATTAGCATATTGTGACACCCACATTTGAGTAAAATGCTTCCGCTCATGTGATATGAAAAATAGAGTGGTACAATACCAAATAGAGTGCTTAAACTATTTTAGAGCATATGCGGTTTGATTCCCAGTAAGTGTATGTGCATGTGCATGTACATGCATGCAGATATGTGTCTCTGCTTGAAAACATGTATTTATATTAATATGTGATCTTTAACATCATTTTCATGGATGTGCCATTAAAGATCAATGACGTGTATTTTACTACGTGCTAAAAATGCAAGTGTACGCGTCGAGTAATATAGGCCTTTGTGAGGCTCGAGTCGAACACAGGGATACGTTGAATTATTGGAGACTTCTACTAACTATTTGCGATCAGCTAAGCCGGATAACAAAGTAGGGTTTGTTGTCGAAATTAACGGAAAATAAAAATAAAACAAAGCAAACAATCGATTAAAGGTTGATTTAATCAATTCAAAAGGATATCTTTAGGATTTCAGTTTCACCGCGGGTCAACATTGCATTAGGTTTCATATAACTCCTCAATCTTCTCTCTCTATCCGGGTAGTGGCCTAAAAACAGAATTACCCACTGTCGTGGTGTAATTCACTACTTAGGTTTAGGTTGATTCCACCGTCGTAGTAATCATTCCCCTAAACTAAGCGCATTACATCCGATCTCTCAGTTTCCACCATTAATTTTACACCTCCTTTGTCAAGGGATTTATCGATTAATGTAGGTTTCGTCTCTTTTCAACCGTTAATCCTTCTGTCGAAGTGATTAAGGGCATTAAGTTATTATTATGGTGATCAAGCATAACAATACATGGAGAAAACGAAACTATACCACGGATTTAAGAGAAAAAATATGAATTATTAATATAAAACTGTCATACAATGCATTCCCGGGCTACTCCCGGTCCTAAAGATTGAGGGTTTTAGCCTCTCATGTTCATCTCACACGAATACATGGTAGAAATTGGGGAATTCATAAGAAAAACGGGAAATAAATGGGAAAACCCCTGAACGGAGAAGAACTGGTGGATCCTTGGAGTAAAACACGAGCTTCCCCGCCTGTCGGTGGTGGAAATCGTCTTCGGCAACGTCCGAATCACCCGGGATGAGCTTCTCAGCCTCCGTTCTCCTTTTTCTCCTCCTCGACACTCGTGCAATCCAAAAATGAGATCCTTTCTTCGTCTGGGCGGCCGTCATTAGGTATAAGTCCCTAATTAGGTCGTCAAATAACAACAACCGTCCGATCGAGATCAAAACAGATCCAACGCATATCTGCCGGCGTCGATACCATCGACGCGGGTCGATGGTATCGACGCAGCGGATTAGCGACAACTTTCCTTTCTTTTATTCTGAGCGCCTGTGGTGATCTCGATACCATCGACTGGGGTGTCGATGGTATCGACTCCTGTAGCGTCAGTTTTGTCTTCTAGCGACGCTGTAGCTCTCCTTGTGTCGATGGCATCGACTTTGGTCGATGGTATCGACTGCATCTTCACCAGCAACATGAAGTGATCTCGATGCCATCGACTTAGGTGTCGATGGTATCGACTCTGTATTGCTCTTCTCGGCTGACAACCTGTGGCTTGGTCGATGGTATCGACTTCCGTCGATGGTATCGACTTCCGTCGATGGTATCGACGGAAGCAGATACTTGTTTTTCCTGAAATTTCACAACAAGACCAAGTAAATCCACACAATTTATAATAAGATGATAAATAATGCTCAAAATAGTAAAACAAAAGGGATTTGATATAATATGATGGCAAAGACCAAATTAAGTGAATTATGCAATATTATCCATAAAAATGAGTAATTAGAGCACAAAACACATATGAAATAGGTCTATAAATGCGACTCAAAATCATTGCATCAAACTCCCCTAAGCTTAAACATTGCTCGCCCTCGAGCAACTAATCCTTAGAATAGAATTGCAGATGTCAACTAAACATCAACACATCACCCCACATTCCACATGACTCCCACTGAACGTTCTCAAACCGGCCTTTCCTAATCACAGAACAGTAATTACCCTACATGCGACAATAATCATCAATAAAAGAAATTATCCTTCAAACCGATGAACACTATCACATAAGGCAGTTAACATAATAAAATTTGCCGATTCAGCATTGGTGCATCTTGTGATCGCCTACACTACGTTGCTCGCCCTAACTATCATCTACATGGAAGCAGTTCTCCTGATAAACATGAGTGAGGAGAAAATCACGGTGGCCTACCAATCCGAGCAACGGGTGGATGGAATGGGTGGTTCATGGAAGAATTTGGAAGTATTACACAGTTTCAAAATGCATAAAAAAAATGCCCTAAATGATGTGAATGCACATTGAAAATGCCCTAATGCTTAAAATTGGGTGGAATGATGCATGCACTAACCTTCCACCTCAAAAAGAGATAGAAATCTAATTAAGCCACATCATGTACTCAATTTCCTTGTTATGCAAGTGATATCATGTTCCTTTCTCCCTCTTATTCCATTTCCTTCTAAATTCTCTCTTTTTTTTTCAAATTTTTTTTCTTCAGATTTTTAGAATTTTTTTTTCTTTTAGCCCACATATCCATAATTGCTTAGAGATACATGTGTTAGGCTATTTTCTTCATGATTGGAAATCTTTGTACTATTTCGAGGGTATGGAAAAGTTTAGATCACTTTTTAGGAAAAACTGAGGTACATGGTGTACTTATGCGTGAAAATCATGAAAGTTATGAGTGCAACTACATGACATGCACCTAAAGGTAATGTGCATGAATCACTATACATTTTTTTTCCGTTTTATGCAAAAGTATGAAAATAACAATGCAAATCCTATCTACATGCTATGCACGCAAGAAGGAATTAAAACTGTACTTTACTTCCAATTCTTTGGTAGATTATGGAAAAATATGAAGTGGAATGATCACAAGATTAAGTTACTGAACCTTAGAAAAATATCATGTGTCCCTCCTTACTGACATGTGTAGTAGTTCAAAGGGTTCTTTCTCTTATATCCAATTAAGGTCTCATTACCATTTGATTAGGTTAGGCTCAAACAACCGTTACTATCCACTTTTCATGAGTCAATGGGGGTGTGGGTGTGACATATTGCTTCAAAGTTGACATAATCAATCATTTTCATAGGACAAGTTCCCCAAGGACAACCAAGTTAAGCTATCCAAAAGACACAGAAATTTTTAAATTCCCTTAAATTTCCCATGAAAACAGCGAGATGACAATTTTTAAGACATCCACGATTACACTAGATAGATGTGGATCCTAAACAAACTAAAATTGCAAGAACAAATAATAAAGCAAAAACTAAAAACAACTAAAGAAAAGATAAAAGATAGAGCTATTCCAGCCACCCCCCTAAGCTTGAATTCGACTATGGCCTCATAGTCAAAAACCAACTTAAGGGTGGAACAGTGATACCCTGATCAATCCTGCGGAGGCGGTGGTGGGTATTGCGGTGCCGTAGGATCCCAAGATGGGTACTCCCCCTGGAAGCTTGGATCATATTGGGTCCTCGGCGGAGGCTGTGGATAGCCTCCAAAGTAGTCTTGACTCCAGTAATGGTCGAAGAAAGGCTCCTATTGCGTCTCTATCCGCTGCAACCGGGTGTGCATTTGCTCTTGGTTGGCGAGGATGAGCCGCTCGTTCTCGAACATAGCCCGTTGGTTGTCAAGTACCCGGCTCGTAGTCTCATGAATGCCGGTATACATAACCATGTGCTGCTGCTGAGTCTGCTGGATGTCCTGCAGCATGGTGTACATCCCCTGCATGGAATAGGGATCCTCAGTTGGCTACTCGTGCTGTGGTGATGGCGGCGGGGGCTGAGATGATGAAGATGCACCCGGATGCATCCTAGGACGCTTCCGTGGTGCCACACGTGCTCGAAGAGGTGTGAAAGCCTCCTCTTCCTCTGCAGCCTCGCCTTCTTGCTCGTCACCTCCGCCTTCTTCCTCGGAGGACTCGATGGCTATGATTGGCCACCGGAAGTGCTGCTTGCCCTCTATGTTGAAGACGTCATCCGGTAGGGAGCTCTCCTGATAAGCTTGGTTGACGTGGCAATGAGCGTACGCCAACCCGTCCCGGAGAAGAATGAGGTTTGAACGGTGCAAGTGTTGCACGTTCACCTTGCTCCTCGTAGAGATCGGAGTCATGGACTGAAAGTTCAGCCCCAAGTAAAGCGCCAACTTGGTGACAAGACCACAAAAATGGATTGGAGCCTTCCTTGTGCTGCTCTTCACCGCCAGGACGCGCTGTAGCCAGAACGCCCCCCAGTTGCATGGTTGACGCTTCAGGAGTGCGTAAAGGAAGAACAAGTCACTCTCCTGAAACTTGCTCAAAGCAAGATCACTTCGAGCGAAGAATGTCAAGCTCAACATCCTATGCAAGACCCAGACGAACGGGTGCTCAAAATCTGCTACCGCTGCATTGTGGTAGCTCACGGTCTTCCCCGCCGACACTGTAACTAGCTCGGAGAAGAGCTTTGCATAGTCGGTGTGGGAGTCCGGCCTTCAGTGATCATGTGGAGAGTGGATCCAGTTGAAGATTTGATTGAACTGGACCAGTGTGAGATTGTAGTTGTTGTTGAAGAGTCGGAAGGACACCCTTCCCTTGATCCATTCCCGGTCCGATGCTACCACGTCGTTTGGTACGACGCAGACGTCGAGAGACGCCATGAACTCCGCCACCAGTTCCTTGTAGGTGGGCCATTCGCCGAAAAATGACTGCCCATCCGCATGGTACTGCAGCTCGTCAGGGCGTAGGCTTTTGTTGGTGAGGCGTGCTTGTCCATGAAGCACATAGGCCAAATTGGCCTCGAATCCCAACTCCTGAATCATGCCCCGGTCCACATACCGGGTGGGCTCGAACTTTCGCTTCATTATCTCCTCGTAGACCTTCCTCACATCCATGTTGGCATGAATTAGGCGTGGACGAGGGATGGAAGCGGTTGGGGGAGGAACGAACTCCTCGATCTCCATAGGGTGTGCGCTTGAGGACGACGCTCTGGCGGCGTGCACCATGGTTGCGAGAAGATGGGATTAGAAGAAAAGAGCTCGGTGAAGATGGAGAAGAAATTCTCCGCTCGATGAAGATCTTCGCTCGATGATGCTTCTCTTCAGTCTTGGAGGGTTCGGGGGAGTGCTCGGCGCAAAGGAGGATACTTGCTCTGAAGGTGTGACGTCAAATGACGTTGCAAGTCCCCTTAAATAGGCTTGATCGGCGCCCCTGTTGACCCGTCGATACCATCGACGCGGGTCGATGGTATCGACACATCTCGCGGGTATCCGCCTCCCTCGCGAGTATCGACGGCTGACGTTTGCTGGATCGAGAAACCTGGATTGCTGACAGGTCGATACCATCGACAGAAGTCGATGGTATCGACGCAGCACCCGGATCGCTGACATGGCTGTTGCGATCGTCGTCGATGTCTTTGTGCGGATCGGTGACATGTCCGTCGATACCATCGACGGATGTCGATGGTATGGACTTGCTTTTATTGCGACACCGCCGTTGTGTTGCATTCAACCTGTGATGATGTCGATACCATCGACGAGGCCGTCGATGGTATCGAGTTGACTGAGCAAAATTCGTCTGAATATCTCTAGAGATCTCGATGGTATCGACTGGGGTGTCGATATCATCGACACTTTTATTGCGACCCGTCTGTGACCATGTCGATACCATCGACGGGGGTGTCGATAGTATCGACGCAGTGCGATTTTTGCTGGTGTCAACCTGAACACATGTCGATACCATCGACGAGTGTGTCGATGGTATCGACCCTGCCTGTGCCTGCACATTCAACAAACGGATCAAGGTATCATTTTTAAACTAAAATTTAAATGAAATAAAAGCAATCTATGACGAAAATTAAACTATCCTAATGTACCGATGGTTGGGTTGCCTCCCAACAAGCGCCCTTCTTTAGCGTCTTAAGCTAGATGTCTTCCCTTCATCTCATTCATGCACAAGTGAAATGAGTTTGACCTCATTCACTTTCCTCTTGTAATTCTCACCAAAATACAACTTCAAGCGTTGCCCGTTCACCAAGAACGTGGCATCTCCATCACGCACGAGAATCGCTCCGTGCGGTCTCACTTCTTCCACCTCGAAGGGTCCACTCCACCGGGATTTCAGCTTCCCGGGATGCAGTTTGAAACGGGAGTTGAACAATAGAACGCTGTCTCCCTTCTTGAACGTGCACATCTCAATATGGCGATCGTGGATCAGCTTTGTGCGCTCCTTGTAGATGCGGGCATTCTCATATGCCGTCATGCGTAGCTCATCCAATTCATTCAATTCAAACATCCTTTTTCTCCCGGCCTCATCATAGCGCAAGTTCAGCCTTCTTAGCGCCCAATGGGCCTTGTGCTCCAATTCCACCAGAAGGTGGCAAGCCCGACCATACGCCAGCCTAAAAGGCGTGGTGCCTATAGGTGTTTTGTACGCCGTTCGATAAGCCCAAAGCGCGTCTGGTAGCAATACACTCCAATTCTTCCTTGTGGATGCTACGGTCCTTTCTAAAATCTTCTTGATTTCTCTATTTGATACCTCCACTTGTCCTTGCGTCTGTGGATGATATGGGGTGACGATGTTGTGCTTGACCCCATATTTCTTTAAAAGTGTCGCGAATTTCTGATTTCGAAAATGTGTGCCTCCGTCACTTATGATCATTCGGGGAATCCCGAACCTGCAGAAAATGTTCTCTTTGACAAACCTACACACTACATTCGAATCATTAGTCCTTGTGGGGATTGCCTCCACCCACTTCGACACATAATCTACAGCAAGTAAGATATAAAAATTTGAATTTGAGGACACAAAGGGTCCCATAAAGTCAATGCCCCATAAATCAAATACCTCAACTTCCTGAAATACATTCAGGGGCATTTCTTGTCTCCTTGAGATGTTACCTGCGCGCTGGCATGGGTCACATTGCCTAACAAAATCATAGGCATCCCGGAACAAAGTGGGCCAATAAAGGCCGCTCTCCAACACCTTGGCTGCTGTCCGTGAGCTAGCTTGGTGTCCTCCTGTAGGCGACGCATGACAGTGGTGGAGAACACTCTCGTACTCCACCTCCGGCACGCACCTGCGAAGAATACCATCCCTGCACTGCTTCAAGAGAATCGGGTCATCCCAAAAATAATATCTCAATGAATGAAAGAATTTCTTTTTCTCTTGATAGGACCAATCCTCCGGGATGATCCCGCAAGCCAAATAATTCACAATTTCCGCAAACCATGGTTCTTTAGAATCAATTTTTAAAAGTTGTTCATCGGGAAAGGTCTCGGTAATGGGTATGTGCAAACCTTGTTCATCAACCCTCTCTAACCTAGACAAGTGGTCAGCCACCACATTTTCAATTCCCGACTTGTCCTTGATTTCAATATCGAATTCTTGTAGGAGCAAAATCCACCTAATTAGTCTAGGCTTCACATCCTTCTTCTCCATCAAATACTTTATTGCAGCGTGATCAGTCCACACAACCACCTTAGAACCCACTAAGTACTGCTGAAATTTTTCAAAGGCGAACACGACGGCCAGTAACTCCTTTTCCGTGGTTGTGTAGTTCAATTGAGCATCATTAAGCGTTTTTGAGGCGTAGAAAATCACAGCAGGCTTGTTATCTACCCTTTGCCCCAAAACAGCTCCCACAGCATAATCGGACGCATCACACATCAACTCGAAAGGCTTTGTCCAATCCGGCATTTGAACAACCGGAGCTGAAATCAACTTTTCCTTCAAAACCTCGAATGCGTGAAGACATTTCTCATTGAAATCAAAAACTGCGTCTTTTTCCAACAATTCCGATAATGGCTTTGCCATTTTTGAAAAATCCTTGATAAATCACCGATAAAACCCGGCGTGTCCTAAAAAGCTTCTCACCCCTTTTACAGAATTTGGTGGGGGTAGCTTAGAAATCACCTCAATTTTTACGGGGTCTACCTCAAGACCCTTGCTAGACACCTTGTGTCCTAGCACAATTCCTTCCGTCACCATCATGTGACATTTCTCCCAATTGAGGACCAAGTGTGTGTCCTCGCACCGCTGCAATACCTTATCTAAGTTATAAAGACATTCATCAAAAGACGCTCCATACACCGAGAAGTCGTCCATGAAAACTTCAAGACACCGCTCTACCATGTCAGAGAATATGGCGAGCATGCAGCGTTGAAAAGTCGCCGGCGCATTGCATAAACCAAACGGCATACGGCGGTAAGCAAACGTCCCATAGGGACATGTAAACGTAGACTTCTCTTGATCCAAAGGATCAATAGAAATCTGGTTGTACCCCGAATAGCCATCTAGAAAACAAAAATGCAACCGACCAGCTAGACGTTCCAAAATATGATCAATAAATGGCAATGGAAAATGATCTTTAAGAGTTGTGGCATTCAATCGGCGGTAGTCAATGCAAACATGCCACCCGGTTACCAATCGGGTGGTGACAGGTTCATTCAAAAGATTTGTAGTGATAGTGATTCCCCCCTTTTTAGGGACTACCTGTGTGGGACTCACCCACGTCGAATCGGATATGGCATAAATGATCCCTACAGCAAGAAGCTTTATGACTTCCTTCTTGACAACCTCCATCATGCTTGGATTTAGACGTCTTTGAGGCTGTATGACTGGCTTGGCTCCCTCCTCGAGCCGAATCTTGTGTTGGCAAAGTGTAGGGGAGATCCCCTTGATGTCTGCCACAGACCACCCAAAATCTCCACGGTGGTTCTTGAGCACTATCAGTAGTTGCTCCTCCTCATCCGCACTCAAGTATGCAGAAACAATCACTGGTAACTTGTCCTCCTCAGCTAGAAAGACGTACTTCAGATGCGGGGGCAATGGCTTCAACTCCAGATCAGGTGGGCAAATAAGAGATGATTGTAGCGGTGGGGGAAGTGTACCCAAATCTTCATAGTGCCTCATGTAGAAACATGGAAGCATTTGAAACATCTTGGCGCACTCCTTGAGTGAAGTACTCCGCATCCAATCATAAGTGACATTTAGCAAGCACGCTTTCAAAGGCAATTCCGGATATGCTTCGGAAACAGAAGTAATAATCGCATCATCCTCCCATGAAGGTGGAATGTCCTCATTCTCATCATTTGGAAACCCAACAGCCTTGCATAAAGAGACAACTTTAGTTTGCTCCATAAGGTCCACTGCTAGGGTCCCATTATCTATCCTGCTCATCACATGAGCCATATCCAAAAATGTCTTCCCAAGACAAAGTGAGATATTGTGTTCCACATGCTTCACCATGTTGCACTATGCTTTTGCTTTAGTGGATGCATTGCTATTGGGCATGACCATCTCAAAGCGATCATCCGCAATGCCCAAGGTCAAGCGACCTCTCCCCATCTCCAAGATCATATCAGCTGTAGCTTGGAATGGGCGACCAAGTAGTAACTCATTGCCGTGCTCGTCCTGCATTTCCATAATGACGAAATCAGCCGGAAAAACAAAGCGGTCTACCTTTACCAAAACATCCTCACAGATTCCATACGGTTTCACCACAGAATTATCGGCCAATTGGATGGTCATGTTGCTTGGCCTTGACTCTTTTAATCCAAGTTTCTTGAATGTAGAAAGGGGCATCAGATTTATGCTTGCCCCGGAATCACAAAGTGCCTCGCCAAATTTGAACTTCCCGATAAAGCAAGAAATATTGAAACAACCAGGATCCTGTCTCTTTGGCGGCAAAGTGCCCATAATAAAAGCACTCACTTGCTCCTTCAATACCACGACCTCAGTGTCGGGTATCTTCCTCTTCTTGGTGATTACATCTTTGAGAAACTTCCCATAAGACGGGATTTGTTCAATCGCCTCTAGCAAAGGAATATTCACTGATAACTTCCTAAAGCTGTCCAGAAATTTCTTAAACTGTGCATCCACCTTTCTTGCCTTTGCACTATTGGGATAGGGGACCGGAACGGTATGTGCCCTTTGGTGAGGTGGCACATAGGGAGTTAATTTCTGTGGTTCCTCCTCAGTGGCTTGTTCTTCCTTACCATCTTCAGCTATGTCCTCAGTTTTCTCTGTGACACGTGCGGGCTGCTCTTTGATGGTTGCTTCTTCAACTGTGCCCTGCGGTGTGCTTGTGTCATCTGCCCTTGGATTCAACACTTTCTTACTGCTCCTCAATAAGATGGCCTTGGCCTGTTGGTTTCCCCCGGGAACATTGGTGTTCCCCGGAAAACCCGGATGTGCCAGCTTCTTCAAGCTTGCAATCTCGGCTGCCATCTGCGCCATGGAAGTCTCTATAGTTCTCATTTGAGCCCCGTGGCTCTGCAAAGTCTGCCCAAACTGGTTCATAAATTCACCCTGTTGCTTTATTTGCTGCCCAAAAGTGTTCATCAACTCTTGATTTTGCTTGATGACTTGATTGAGCAACTCCGTGCTCTTGTCCTCCGTGACCGGTGTAGGCTTGGCGTCCGGATCCTGCAGAAAGTTATTTGGATCCTTCCATGAAAATTTCTTGTCCTTCCGCCATGAATAATCGTTGTTCCTGTACCCCTGCTGTTGCCTCATATACTTGACCTGAGCCTCATCCTCGGACTCATTGTCTTCCTTCTGCAGCAACTTCTTTGCGAGAAGATCCATCTTCTCGTTCAGCTCTCTCATTGCCTTTGACTCACTGGCAACTCTTGCTTGCTCAACTGGGCCTCATTCTCTTTCTCCCCAAGATTGCTTCCGTGCCATATTCTTCAGTATTTCCCAGCATCTTGTATCGGTGTTATTTAAGAAAAATCCGGAACCAGCCGAGTCCAGGTTGCTTCTATCATGCTCGGAGAGAGCAAAGTAGAAGATCTTCACTTGGGTTTCCTTGTCCAATCCATGATGTGGACATCTCCTCAACATGACCTGGAATCGCTCCCAAGTCTCAGAATAAGTTTCACCCGCCTGTTGGGTGAAATTGTGAATCTTCCTGATCATATCATTGGTCTTCTCAGCAGGGAAGAACCTCTCGAAGAAAACCTCCACCATGTGATCCCATGATTCAACAAACTCGTCGTCGAGGTTATGAAGCCACTCTCTTGCCACTCCAGCCAAGGAACTCGGGAATAACTTGAGGTAGAGCACATCCTGTGGAAATCGATCAATCTTCACCATTTCACAGTTCTCCACGAACTGGCTGATGTGGGCCACTGGATCTTCATTTTTCAATCTGTGAAATGCGTTTGATTTAACCAGGTTAATGAATGCTGGATTGATCTTGTAGGTTGGAATGTTTAGCCCCTGTTTCTTTATAGGCCCCTTTGATGCCGAGGAAGAAGACGCCTTGATCTTCTCCCATATTGTCTGTGCTTCAGCCATTGCTTCTTCTAGTTCTTGCTCAGATTCAGAATTTATATCACTTTGGTGTTCCTCCTCATAGTAGTTCTTGTCCTCTGGTCCCGCAGATGGAACCTCAGGTGTGCGATTCACGTAGTCTCGACTACGTGTGTGCACCATGCAAAGTACCTGAATTATGGAAATAGGGGTTCAGTACAATGCTTTGAACGAGTCAACACAATTATAGAGAAATAAAGGAATTTTTGAAATTGTTTTAAAATAAAAAAATGTGGCCTAGAGTGGCCGCTCTTAGCACTCAAAGTGCCAATAATTCGCCGTATCCCCGGAAACGACGCCAAAAACTTGACGTGTATTTTACTATGCGCTAAAAACGCAAGTGTACGCGTCGAGTAATATAGGCCTTTGTGAGGCCCGAGTCGAACACAGGGATACGTTGAATTATTGGAGACTTCTACTAACTATTTGCGATCGGCTAAGCCGGATAACAAAGTAGGGTTTGTTGTCGAAATTAACGGAAAATAAAAATAAAACAAAGCAAACAATCGATTAAAGGTTGATTTAATCAATTCAAAAGGATATCTTTAGGATTTCGGTTTCACCGCGGGTCAACATTGCATTAGGTTTCATATAACTCCTCAATCTTCTCTCTCTATCCGGGTAGTGGCCTGAAAATAGAATTATCCACTGTCGTGGTGTAATTCACTACTTAGGTTTAGGTTGATTCCACCGTCGTAGTAATCATTCCCCTAAACTAAGCGCATTACAGCCGATCTCTCAGTTTCCACCATTAATTTTACACCTCCTTTGTCAAGGGATTTATCGATTAATGTAGGTTTCGTCTCTTTTCAACTGTTAATCCTTTTGTCGAAGTGATTAAGGGCATTAAGTTATTATTATGGTGATCAAGCATAACAATACATGGAGAAAACGAAACTATACCACGGATTTAAGAGAGAAAATATGAATTATTAATATAAAACTGTCATACAATGCATTCCCGGGCTACTCCCGGTCCTAAAGATTGAGGGTTTTAGCCTCTCATGTTCATCTCACACGAATACATGGTAGAAATTGGGGAATTCATAAGAAAAACGGGAAATAAATGGGAAAACCCCTGAACGGAGAAGAACCGGTGGATCCTTGGCGTAAAACACGAGCTTCCCCGCCTGTCGGTGGTGGAAATCGTCTTCGGCAACGTCCGAATCACCCGGGATGAGCTTCTCGGCCTCCGTTCTCCTTTTTCTCCTCCTCGGCACTCGTGCAATCCAAAAATGAGATCCTTTCTTCGTCTGGGCGGCCGTCATTAGGTATAAGTCCCTAATTAGGTCGTCAAATAACAACAGCCGTCCGATCGAGATCAAAACAGATCCAACGCATATCTGCCGGCGTCGATACCATCGACGCGGGTCGATGGTATCGACGCAGCGGATTAGCGGCAGCTTTCCTTTCTTTTATTCTGAGCGCCTGTGGTGATCTCGATACCATCGACTGGGTGTCGATGGTATCGACTCCTGTAGTGTCAGTTTTGTCTTCTAGCGACGCTGTAGCTCTCCTTGTGTCGATGGCATCGACTTTGGTCGATGGTATCGACTGCATCTTCGCCAACAACATGAAGTGATCTCGATGCCATCGACTTAGGTGTCGATGGTATCGACTCTGTATTGCTCTTCTCGACTGACAACCTGTGGCTTGGTCGATGGTATCGACGGAAGCAGATACTTGTTTTTCCTGAAATTTCACAACAAGACCAAGTAAATCCACACAATTTATAATAAGATGATAAATAATTCTCAAAATAGTAAAACAAAGGGGATTTGATATAATATGATGGCAAAGACCAAATTAAGTGAATTATGCAATATTATCCATAAAAATGAGTAATTAGAGCACAAAACACATATGAAATAGGTCTATAAATGCGACTCAAAATCATCACATCAATCAAGCATGTCTAAAAGAAAATAATTGTCTTTTAGCATGATACAAGGATATTCTATATGAATGTTAGTTGTTACTGCTACCTTTTTATGATATTAATGGAACACGTCTGACAATCTAGTGATTCACAATTTCCTCTAGGTCTTCATGGAATGTCACCAGGGCTTGGGGAGGAAGTGTTAGTCGATATCCCCCCTCCTTACTACTGTTGAGCCATTACCACTTTGCCTACTATTGGGATACCCAAAAATTGGGCTTGGAAGGTGAAAAAATCATGATATGGAATCATCCATGGGTTGGCATAATATTGCTGCTACTTTGGTAACGGTTCTCTGGCTTTCGCTTGAGAGAGAGGCTCTTTGATGATGATGGTGGAGATAGGCTCTAAAACTCTTAGAAAAGTGGTTTCTATGGTAAACCAACCATAAAACTCTTCCACCTACTAAAGTTGACATTATCTTTCCATAGTGATGAGGATCCCCTTGCTGGATCAATGGGAAAAAGAAGGGGGTGTGAATTGAGCTACTACCAATGCCAAACTTGTTAGACCTTAAAATTATATTTCAATTTTAATGAAATAAATAAGTCACACAAAGAAGAGAGAATAAACAACCACAATTTTATGGTAATTATTTAGAGTGGTTTCAACTCAAAATTTGTAGCACCACTACCTAGATTGATCAACCTCTAGGATTTGCAAACCTTTGGTGTTGCCTTGTATTCCACCACAAGAGCATACACCAAGAAAACCTCTCTTTTTGGATCAACAATACTAGCCTCTTTTATTGAAGAACAAGCTAACAACCTTAACAAGGGTCTTAACTACCCTTACCAATGGTCTTCTACCTTAGAGCCTTCCTTCACCAAGGAAGTGCTTCAACTAACAAATGACAACTTGTCTTACTGTAGGCCACCTTCCCTCCAATACCTCATAGTCTAGAGTTATTAGTTGCTAAGAGATTCCTTCCTTTTTCAAGGGATGTCTGTCCTTGAACATTTCTTAGACAAGATATGGAATCAATCTTAAAGGGGGAATGTGATTGGGAGAATAAAATGAGATTCTCATACAAGGTAGGGTCACATATTTTATATGTTATCCTAATCCCTCAATAAAGATATGAAAGTTTGAGCTCAATAAGAGTTTGGGGCTTCTTTTGGTAAGGTACACTATGTCAAATTGTGAAGGTGCATACATAGACTCCCAAGGACCATGTATTTATAATGTAACTTGCCAACTAGGTAGCGGTAATAATAGAAACAAATGTTATCCATTTTAAGGGGAGTAGGTTGGGATCCAAAGGATATTTTTCACTTTTTATCCCTCTCTAACGACTAATTGATCACTCATATAAATTTATAGCTATGGTGGTGGTGGTTGTATATCCACAAGATACACAATCATGACTAGTTGTTGGGGTACCTCGGTAGGCCAGTTGACCGAGTTTCTCCCTTAAAATCTTAATCTACACTTCTATGTACTTTGTTTTTTAACCATCGATAGAGTTTTCTAAAGGAAAATTCAATGGATACATGCGTCTGTTTAGGGTTATTTCAAACATACTAAAGTGGATCATAATTCATTCCAATTATTACGATAGAGACTTTTGACTTTATTACAAGATATACATTAAAAAAGTCATATACATCAAATATCTAAAGAGACATATATCCAATTTTCAAACAAGTTTGATCTTTTTGCTTGTCTTTATCTTAAATCCATATATAGGATATGCAAGTTAGGGTATATGGGTGTGTCTGTCATATTTGAAACCGCTCAAGTAAAAGCATTAGACAAGAATAAGTTGATTGGTTGAGTAACCATCAAAACATGGTATTAGGCTATGTAGCCTTAAAGTCAACATTTTGCCCCTATATGAAGATTACCAATCATTATCTAAGTGGTTTGAAAATCCATGTTAAAAATCATGTAGTTTGAGAAATAAGGGTTTTAAAAAATGCTTTCATTTTCTCCCCCATAATTTATACTAACTTATTAAATTAGCTTTCACAATAACACAAGCTCAATCGATTTTTTGTTCATATAACTATAGAAGAAATATGTGTTTTCCATGCCTTTTTCATATCAAAAAGTGTGTAATAGTGGGGTAGAAGATAATAAAAAAGGTGTTGTCCAAGAATAAATAGATAAAGTGGGAAATATGGACAACTAACCAACTAAATAACAACATGCCACTTGTAGATGCAAAGGCAAATAAGGAGAGCTATCCAAACAAAAGTTTTTACTTTTTATACAATCATAGATGGATATCAATCAAAAGAAAGCATGTGCCATCAAAATAAAACATTTATGTTATACTGAAAAAATAAAATTTTGATCTGAAGCAATAAATTGCATGAAACATATAATAGAGTCACAACTAAAAATATTTCACAAGTTAGTGCAGAATAGGAGCAGATCTATCATATCCAAAAGTTTCATAATAAATGATTTCATCATCACAATGATAAAGCCCAAATTTTTATACTCCAAAATAGTTTCTTATAGTTAAATGTGAGGTATCAATCACAAGTGTATACATGTGTGTGGGGGTGGGTTAGAGGTGGGTGGGTGTGTTCCTATTAAAACATTCATATGCATACTAAAATTTATTAGAATGACTAAGTAACTATGTTGGACTTTGAAGGCCAATTTTTGAGATCTCTACACAAAGACTCATATATCTAAGTATATGGACATACATATAGAATTTAGACACACTTATTATTAAATATATATTTTTTGTAACCCAAATCTTCTAGGCATACTAAGTTCCATGTTCTATTTCTCTTCATGAATTATAAATTATACAAGCTTTCTTCATAAATAATATAATGTATGAATATAAAATTCATGGCAATATATATATATATGTGTATATATATATATATATATATATATATATATATATATATATATATATATATATATATAATGAAACTTTTAAATACACTTATGTCATGCTTAATTTGATATTTCACATTTTTAGATATCCGACATTGACTTCTACATAGATATAGAAAAAATAAACAAAGAAAAAAAGTAGAACAAATTAATTATTCTAGTACACCACTCATGCTGGTCTGCTATCATGTAGGACTTCCTAGAAAGAGGATCCATGAAGAATACGAAAAAACTCTCAAAATTGGGTAGGGAGTAGATAGATATTTTCACAACATATCATCTAATTAACAAGGAAAGAACTTTAGTGTGAAAGTTATGAAATACTGAACTACAATATAGGAATAAAACCAATAGCATTGTTGACATGGGAGATAGGAATATATACTAATACTAGTACACATTGGTCCTTATTGTAGGTTAATTAAGACCTTCAATGTTATTTTAAGGAGACTTTTATGTAGGAAAAATGACTAATTGACGACAACGTCATTGTTTAAGAAAACCACACCACAACAACAATTTCCAAAACCTATGTCCAAGATTTCAAAAAACTGGAACAAACAACTTGCCTATCAACAAATTCTGTTTGAATAGGGGGATCTACCACGTAGGTTTGTGATGTTGGAAAAATGATGTGATAAAACATTATGATGTTGATTTTGTGAAAAATTTGATGCAGTAGGAATCTGAATTTTAAATTACTAAAACTTATTAGCATCATCAATTTTTATATGAAAAAAAGGTTACACCATGTCATTTTTCTCCCCAAAATTGATGTAATAGGATGGATTATCAGTTAAAGGGTTTATTGAGAAAATTATTTTGTAACATAAATTTTTTGTTGTAAATATGATGTCACAATATTTCAACCTCGACTTTGCTTCAAAAATCGATGTTGAAATATTTTTTTAAATATCATGTCTATAGACCTAATGTCCTACCATTAAACATGATGTAAAATCTATTGTTCTAATAAATAACAAGTACCATATTATATACAATTTAACAATAAGATGTTTTGAACTTTGCAAAATATGCAATAACAAATACACATACATACCCATATACACATCTTTAATTTCCCCATTGCATTCAAATACATATCTTTAGAATACACTTATTTTCTTACACCTTCACAATTCAATTGTACATTCACATCCATAGCTATTATTTCAATTCAAATACAATATTTACTTATGGATCCACATATATAATCATTTAAAATAATCAGATTTAAAGTTTCATATATAATCAAGATTCCCAATAATATGAAAAATCAACTTCTTTAATGATACACTCTACCCATAACTTTTGTGACTCATCTAGAGTGTCTTGCGCATAAGATAGTTAGGTGTTAAATACCTACAACAAATAGTAACCAAACATAATCCAAATTTAGATCAAAACTTCATAGGGTCAAAAGGTTACGATCCATTCATAGTGGGTGCATGAACGCCAAAACTAATAATAGATGAGGTATATCAACACATTAAGTCTATTACAAACTATCTTCCAATAATATAACTACTATAGAAAGGTAGTAAGTGTTATAAGATTAGTTTTTTTTCTATTAAGTACAATGCATAAAATTTTCCTTTTAAGAACATTTAATTCAAAGATATTCACACATCACATATCTCCAAAGGGCCTATTTAAAATTTTTGCAGCGTATATCTCATATCTTCAAGGGCAAGTGTATCTACACACATAACCACACAAAAATCCATATTAAGTACATGTAATATTTTCTATTATCTTCTAATTCATTTATATCCAATCATGTACTAAACTCTAACAATTTGATCCTACCATCATCCCAATGATCGTACCCATATCATTGCCTTCAAGGCAAAAGCCTCAAGATATCAAGACTACTTCTAAATCCCATATCCAAAATACACCATATAACATCATATTCTATGCCACACTTGTTCAGTTTCTTATAATTATAAGAAGATAAGAGAAGGGAAGTATATATGGGATTAAGAGAGAATGATTCCACCCCCTCTCTCCCATGCCCATCTCAGAGGCTGAACGTCTGAGAGCGTGGTAAATCAAGGAGGAAATTAGGATTAAAACCTGGGTCCCTTTGTTAGGGGACACCATGCTTGACCACTTGAGCCACTCCTTGTCAGAGAAGGAAAGTATATATATTAATATGAGAAGGTGAGATATTCTATTAGGTGGCATCCATCAATTAAATTTGTCCTCAATTACGGAGATTCATGTTTGATTTGTAAACCCCTTGTGGAATATAAGATGGAAGGATAATAGGATATTTTTTATTGAGAGATGACAAACTTCCATCCTATATATAGGAGAGGAGGCAAGTACAAGGAATCATAACTTAGCCCTAATGGGATAAGACAATTAGTCCTATGTACATAATAAACTAATTATTATAAGACTATACCTCAAGCTAGAGCATGGGTGAAATATATGTCCATCTTGTCAATATATGAAAAAGATAAAATAGCCCATACAAAAATTGATTTCCCCTGAATCTTACGATACAAAGATTGAAGCATTGTGATACTCATCCTAAAGAAGATAGAACATAGTAGCAAATAAGTCTTTTCTCCTTGGTGAAGATAAGATCAATGTAGAAGTACTAATAATAGAATAGAGTCCCCCCTTAAAATTGATAATAGCTAGGCTAATAGAAGCAATCACAAAGGAATTTCTAAAACTTTGATGAGCATCTGAAGTAGTAGATGGTGGAGAATTTAGCTAGAAGTCATCCGAGTCATCATTGTTGTCAAAGTAGTTTTGCACAAGAAGCACCTACAATGAAGCAATGAGTGATAGTTGGGATGAGAGAACTTCTATAGGAATATTGCACCATCACAAGTGCACATGTGTTTGAGACATTACTATAGGAATATACGCTATAGCAGGTAGGCGTCAAAAATACATATGAATATGAAGAAACTAGACCACATGGTAGAATGGTACGACTTCTTCTCTCCTTATTATATCTTTCATATCATCCCGTCCCTCTACTCATCTTCCTCTATTCTCTCCCTTATGCCAACTACGAAAAGGATCATGAGAGTGGTTGGAGTGAAAAATCACAAATAGTAGTAGAGAAATACATATGGAAAGGATGACAAAAATAAAGCATTACTGGAATGAAACTCGGTAGAAAGAAAGTAGTACTACCAAAATGAAACTTGGTAGAAAAAAGAGTGAGACTACCACAATAGATATTGGTATTGATATAGAAAGTACTATTGTATTAATAACATGGTAAGATAGATGAACATAAAATCCTCAATTTTTAAGAAAAACACTCAACCATGTGAATTAGGGAAATTACATGGAGAAGAAGAAAACAATTATTGCAGTGCCCCCTATTGGGTTTTAGGGGAGGCAGAGAAGGCAGCGGAAACAAAAATTTTCCTCCCCAAACCCGGAACAAGAAAATGCGTCAACGTCTATACAATAGGAAAGGATGGTTTGTGGAATCATACCTTGTCCCGAGGCTTGCTCGGTGACAATACCTCGCGCCTTGCACGGTCTTCACCTTCGGTCTTGGACGGTGTCTGTGCAGCTCCTGGTCGCACTGGGACTGACGACTCTTGGTCTCACCGGGATTGTCGGGATTGACAGTTGTCCTCCGAGCGGCAGAAACCTCCCGCCTCTGAAGTAGTCCACACGGACCACCTGGAACTCCAATCTCCTTGTCCTACAAGGAATTGGAAGGATTCACACCCTCCTGTCAGCGTACTAGTCACCAACACACTCTCCTGCTGCCAGTCGCAACTGTAGTTATCTTTCCCTTGCTGTGCCTCCCTTTTCGAGTAGCACTTGCTCGGGCTCTCTCGGTTACCAAAACCAGAGAGAACGACAACTTTGTAGAGCAACTGGTTGTACTTTGAGAAGCCCCCAATACCCCTATATATAGGAGGGTCATGGGACAGGGTTCTCCATCCCGAGCAATATGGGACTAAAGCAAGAGTAGAAGGGTTCAAGACTTTCCACAAAAATAATCAACTCGCAACATGAACCGATCGTTTCACAACTGAAACGGTCGGTTGGGGACCTGAGCCGGTCGGTTGACACCTCAACTAATCGGTTGGGACCCATGAACCGGTCGGTTCGTGGTCCTGATCAGTTCCTGATTGACTTTCCTTCTTTTGTTTCTAATTGGTATCAAATACCAATCCTTGTTCCAATCAAATTGGGCAAGTGAAACGCAAGGAAAATTCTCACCAATCCTACTTTCCCAACTTGCTCGGTTGCACCAGTTGAACTGATCATTTCAACACTTGAAGCAATCATT
The DNA here is from genome assembly GCA_963693085.1 of Alisma plantago-aquatica. Classification (NCBI taxonomy): domain Eukaryota; kingdom Viridiplantae; phylum Streptophyta; class Magnoliopsida; order Alismatales; family Alismataceae; genus Alisma; species Alisma plantago-aquatica. The sequence continues at coordinate 1,706,226,780 of OY856409.1, read as the reverse complement.
TCACTCTGATTATGAGTTGATCGACTCACCACCTGAGCCGACCGGTTCACCAAGCTGAGCCGATTGGTTCATCTCATGAGCCGATCGGTTGGGAGTGCAGATTGTGCAGAATCAGTCAATTGCAGTTTCAATCAATCCGATACTCCAATCAATGTGTCCAACACCTTGAACACTATAATTTTGAGCTATCAATTAATTGAGTTTTTTTTTGGAAAAAACAGAGAGGTTATTATTTATCCCGCTCCCTGATGCAGGTTAAGATTGGGTTCATGGATACATCAATATCGATGTTGAGCCAAACAGGATTATTTCTAGAAAAGGAAAATGGCGAATTAGAATGCACTGCGTGCTTAGCTAGGGCATCTGCAACAATATTCAATTTTCTAGGGATGAAACTCACTTTTAGCCTTGGTCCATTGCTCAAGAGCCTTTTCATCCTGGCAATGTGTGGTTTCAGTTTGAGAGGTGGAGTTGTATCTAACTCCAACAGCTGTATAGCTTGTTGTGAATCCGAGAGGAGGTGGCAGCTGCTCCAGTTCTCTCTTCTGACTAAGGTCACTGTGATGAAGATGGCCTGCAACTCAGCTTCAAGCACGCTAGTTGCTGCGGATTGCTCCCCTAAACCACTGCAACATAATCCTCTAGGGTCAATGACGTGGATGCCTACACCAGAGGGTGTGGAGGGGTTGATGTAAGAAGCATCTGTGAAGATGAAACAGTCACAGAGATGCGGATCAGAGGTCTGAATGCCAACTTGGGTTACTCTGCCATTAACATCATCCCTGGGGAGGTTAGCAAAAATGGCCGCTCTCACTTTGATGAAACTGGCAATCATTCTGGGATCTTTCGGAGCACCTTGGTGAAGACGATCCATGCGGCAAGACCAGATGTACCAGCATGCGATCGCTGTGGTAATGCGGGTATGTGGGCTACTGGAAGGGCCGTGAAGGATGAAAGAAATCCATTCTTGCTCAAGAAGGAGGAAGTGGTTATGATCAAAGCCAAGGGCCTACCAGGAGGCTCTGCTGTAATAGCAATCCCTTAGTGCATGCAGGAGTGTGTTAGTTCCATTGTTGCAGATAGCGCACTGAGGATCTACATCAAAGTGATGACGGTGTTTCTCTTCATTCTTGAGCAGCACGCGATGAAGGAGAAGCCAAAGAAAAGTATTAACTCTTATAGGTAAAGAGCCATTCCAGGCTGAAGACCAGTGTGCATATATTTCCACCTCTTTGCCCTGTCTGGCCCAGGCATAAGCTGACTTTGAGGTGAGCTCTCTACAGTCATCGAGCGACCAGCTCCAAAGGTCCTCCCCGTTATTGTTGTCGGGGGGAGGGATTGCATTGATGATAGGCCAAACTACATCCGGAATGTAGTGATGAATGAAGTCCTAGTCCCAGGTGTCCGGTGAGGGAGACATGGAAGCGACTTTCAACTCGATCAGGTTAGCTAGAGGATGAAAATTGGGGGCAAGGTCATGGATCAATTGCCCCATGAGCCATTTATCTGTCCAAACATTGGTGGTGTTTCCATTGTTGACGACACGGTGACTCAGTAACTGAACGGAAGGAAGGTGTTTCCTAATGAAACCCCAAGCTGAGGAGCTGGGTTTATTCTTGAAGGTGCCTGACCACATATATTTCTCAATCACGATATGCACCCAAAGTTTGGAAGGGTGGTTCATGAAGGTCCAGACATTCTTGAGCATCAAAGGTAGGTTCTGGTCTCGAGCATCCTTGATGCCCAGGCCCCCTTTCTTCTTGCTTGAGGTGACTTTCTTCCAGGAAACCAAAGAAGCCTTTTGATGGTCCCAGTTACCACTCCATATAAAGCGCCTGATATGATGATTGATCTCATCGCACAGAGCTGGTGAGAGCTTAACTGTCTGCATAGTATATGTGGGAAGCGCCTGTAGGGTAGAACGAGCAAGCGTGATACGGCCTGCTAGTGATAAGTGTCACATAGTCCAACTGTTCATATGATCCCTGATTGAGCTTAATAAGGATGCATGGGTGTATTTGTTAATCCGATGATGGAGGATTGGAACACCAAGATACCTACCCAAGTCATCGGTCCACTAAAAATTGAGTTGTCTGCTGATAGATCTTTTCTCGGCAATAGGGGTGTTGGCACTGAAGAAGCAACGAGATTTTTCCAGTGAGATCGTCTGGCCTGAAGCTACTGTGAAGCGCTGTAGTATCTGACTCATGGTCCTAGCTTGTGCTGAGGAGGCTTCACCCATAAGGAGGATATCATCTGCAAAGAAAACATGGCTGAGAGGAGTGCCACCCCGTGTGAGGACTAAAGGTTTCCAGGCTCCTTCTTCAAGCGCAAGGGAAATTGCTTGACTAAGTCACTCCATATAGAGGACAAAGACATAAGGACTGATGGGATCACCCTGTCTGACCCCTTGGGAGGGTTTGAAGGGCACGGGGGGAACACCTTCCCACAGAATAGAAGTTGAGCCTTGAGTGATGATCTGCATGATGATGCTGTAGATGTTAGGAGGCAAGCCTGTGCGGTTGAGTGTATCACTAATGAAGTCCCAATGAATTCGGTCAAAATCCTTGGATAGATCTAACTTCACACAGATCATCCGCTTCTTGGTGGATTTCACCCGCATGGAGTGTATTACTTCTTGGACAAGAAGAATATTGTCACTGATATGGCGACTAGGGATGAAGCTGGACTATGTTGGAAAAATCCACGAGTCCAGAAGGGGTTTGATGCGTTCGACTAGGATTTTAGAAATTATCTTGAAGCACCCATTCGTCAGTGAGATAGGCTGCAGATCGCTACAACATTGCGGGACCTTGACCTTCGGGATGAGGACCATGTTGGCATCTGCCAGAGAGGAATCGATTTCCTTGGAAACGAAGATTATTCTAATAGTTCTTGCTATTGAATATTTGATAGTGTTCCAATTGGACTGCATGAATTCGTTATGTACACTGTCTGGACCCGACACCTTAGAGGGTGACATTTTGAAGAGGGTGGCTCTGATCTCCTCTAGCTCTGGGAGGGCCTCCAGATTGAGATAGTCGGAGGTAGGAATCGTGGGGAAGACACCCGGGTAAGCATTGATATCCGCCGCTGATGGGGTAGCTGTGGCCGTCAGAAGGGATTTGAAATACTGGAAGACCATGCCTTGGATCTCGGCAGGTGATGAGATCCAGATACCAGCTGCGTCTTTTAGTTGGGTAATTTTTTTGGCGTGGCGTCGAGCCTTGACGAAGGACTGGAAGAAACGGGTATTGTTGTCCCCGTATCGAAGCCATTCAATGTGTGCCTTTTGCTTCCAATCGGCCTCTTCACGCATAAGGAGTGTGGTGTATTGTTCCTGGAGGGCAATAGAATTATCGGAGAAGATATTGGGTTGGGAGAGGGATTGTACCTGACACCGCTCAATCCGATTTAGTAAGGTCTGCTTCTCCTTATGGTGTTGCTTCAAGCGTTTGTCCTCCCATCGTAGAGCAGCCTTGCTGAAGGAGGCAAGGGCATCCTGGAAATTGGCAGATGGATCCCATTGAGGAAGAAGGCAAGATTGGAAGCTGGGTATCAAGTGCCAGCTGGCTTTCATTTTGAAGACTTTGGTCGGAGAAGAGGACTTGCTCGCCAGGTTTGTAAGAATAGGGTGGTGGTCAGATTCGACTCTAGGAAGAGTGACGACTAAGGCGTCCGGGAAGAGGTCGAGCCAGTGCTCGTTGGCTACGACCCTATCCAACTTTTCCTAAAGATCGCCTTTCCAGAAAGTGAAAGAATGTCCGCTTGCCTTAATCTCAAGTAGGCTACAATTGAAGAGGCAGTCATTGAAATGAGTGCTAGCATTCTTATCAAAGAAACTACCCCTAGACTTCTCAGAGACATCCAACATGGTGTTGAAGTCCCCCATGACAGTCCAGGCCGAGGAAATAGACGACGAGAGTTCCTCCAGTCTGCTCCAAAGAAGGCGGCACTTGATTGGGTTCGGGCTAGCGTAGACAATAGTGAGGAACCATGTTTTATTCACCCAACAATGGATAAATTGATGATGGTTCATCAGAATCTCAATGTGGCATTTGGTACTGTCCCACAGTAACCAGATACCACCAGAGAAGCCAAGTGCTTCGACTCGGTGAGAAGAGGGGAAACCAATTCATTTGATAATATTATCAGCTATTGGACCACTGCATCTGGGTTCCAGAATAGCAAGGATCTGAAGTTTGTGTGATCGTTTAAGGTCTTTAATGATGGGCAATTTGCCTTTAGAACTCGCACCTTGGACATTCCAGCAGCAGAGCTTCATTAAAAAATGTCCAGAGGATGGGTGACTGGAGGTGAATTAATTGATGGCAGCCAGCAGTCCAGCCGACTGCTTGTTACCTTCCTCAGTGATATGCATCGTAGCATCGGCCTCATCCGGGGGGGGGGTCCGGTTCTTTGAAGACGAGTGACCGTGTAGTAGTGGTAGAAGTTCCTGGAGCAGCAGCTTTAGTGGTAGGATCAGGATGTCCTTTTTTCCTGACTCTGTCGGGGCTTCCGATGGTTTGATAGACTATCCTTCGATGCTGCAAGATCACACCACCAGGGCCACTGTGACGGTGGGGGGGATGCGTTGGGGGTCCTTGCTCGGTGGCATATTGGCACCAAACTGAAAACTTAGGCCCGAGGTAACGACTTGCTCTCTGCCTACACACATTTCATCATCATGGAGGATGACAGTAGTGTCTGATGTCGCACCTTGCTTGGAAGCGGTGGTTGAAGCAGGTTGCTTCTGGGTGGCTGGCGCTTTGCCCTTTGCCTTATTTAATTGCTGTTGTTTCTTCTTGTTCACAACAGTTTTCCAACCCCCCTCGTCTTCAGAGATAGGAATAGCATCCAGATTGGATTCCTTTGCCTTGCCTTGTGGATTACCCTTGGTGGTGTCTGTAGATTTGCCTTTTTCCTTCTCGACCGGTTTGCGCCTAGCTGGATTCTGGGCGTGGATGTCCAGGGTGTACTTGACACTGGGCATGGGAACCGGGACAGAGGAGGTAGCTATGTCTGGCGCGGGGGTTACAACGTGTATGCAGTCAGCGTCTGCGTGACCGAGACGTCCACACTTCATGCAAACCAGGGGTAGGTTTTCATATTGGAGGCGGAAGTGTTCGTTGTTGATGAAGACGACTGGGAGTAGAGGCTTCTTTGTTTCGACTTCCACCGCGACACGAGCGAATTTCCCTCGGTTACCTAACTCCGTGTTCGAGTCCACCCTGATCGTCTTCCCCACCAGATCTCCAATCATGGAGAGCAACCGGTTCAGATAAAGAAAGACTGGGAGATCTGCGATACGCAGCTAGACCACGAGTTTGTGCGTGATGGGATCTGAAGGTTGGAAAAAAGGGGACCAAGATTGCACAGAAAGGTAATTTCCAAAGACTGTCCAGGGGCCGCCAGTCATGGCCATGAGATAGTCTCCTTGATTCGCGAATTAGACTATGTAGTAACCCTGCTCCAGATCAATCACACGGAAGTGTTCCTTGGGTGACCACAGAGCTTTGATCTTGTTAACCAGGGCTTGGAACCCTAAGTTAATACCGATCGCTTTAACCACGACGGCGTGTTGAAACGGGACCATGAGTGGGTGGATGGCGTCATGCTTGACGGAGATTGCCGGAAGTGGGCCGTCCATGTCTACTGAGATGTCGTCCGCCTTCAGCAAATCTGGAGAGATAGAGTTTAGGTATGACAAAGAGCCACAAAGTTTTTCTTTATACGAGGAATCTGCCTCCTTAGTTATACTTTCACTCGTCAGCATGGGATCGGTCGGAGCTTCTGCGTGTTCATGGCTTGCAGGTTCGCTGGGTTCTGGCGGCCTGTTATGGTGTGGATGGCCCCTGCCACCACGGCCTCCGCCGCGGCCGCCACCACGACCAAACCCTACCGAAGCCATCAACAAATTTATTCCCAATTACTTAATTAATTGAGTGTTTAATTGAACTACTAAACTCCTTTAGTAATCAATCTAAAAATTGTTTGTGGACAAAAATCCTCTTCCAGGTTAAATCCTATGTGTGTGACCCTACAGGTCCTTTTCACGTTGGCAGTGAAAGTCCATAACACTTATGACTTCACAAGCAAAGAGCGGTGCCTAGTCACACATCAGTGCTACCCAAGTGAAATAGAAAGTTGGAGAACAACTTTCAATCCTACAATCCGTGAATAGTGTTATAGCGAATGTATAATTCCTTTGTCACTGATATCCCAAATGAACTCGAGGCATGGAACAATCATCCTGTCAACGTTCATTCACTTTCTTGATCTCAGAGTAGATTGGAAGAGATATGTATGACATCAATATCACATACTGATTCACACATGCGTGCGCACACCTATTTCAATCCTAATCATCAAGTGGCCTTGGATATCAAACTCCCTCAAGATGGACAAATCCCATATCTATCACTCACCCCTCAAAAGCCCCATGTGTCAAAGCCACCCAATCATCACCTTTATAACAACCCATGTTTCAGGACTGCGTTTGATGATGTCAAAGTGTGCCCAATGACATGTGTTGAGTGTAGTGATTTCAGGTCAAAGAATCACACTCACCACCATCACTATGAGTACTGACTTTGACTACCATGTCATGGTTCCATGTGTCAAACTCACTGTGGGTCTGTCCGGTACACTTGTTCTCTAACAAGTACCTATGTGTTTGGTTTGATATCTCTATATCATGACTAATGAGATTCTGTCATCAACCAACACCACAATCTAGTCTTGTGTGTCATTGCAGTCTATCTACCTTCCACAATGACATCCGACTAGGGACATAACAAGAATGTACAAACTCTTAGCATCCGTATGATCTCATCGTCCAGGTCCTCAACCTGAAGGCATACGTCATTGAGTACTGTCATTCTCTAGACATTCAATCTATTCTATCACTATCTCATATGGCTGAACCAGAAAGAATTGGAAGCTTGCCTTTGATGTTTATCAAATCAATCTTAATGTATCCCACCAATCATCCCATGATTGGCTCTCAGGGCATACATACCAACAGACTCCCACTTGCACTGTGAGCCAATCACCCTTGAATCATATTCATAGTGATATCCAAACATGTCCCACATGTTACTGTGCTCTGGTGCGAACATAGTGAGTTATGGAAACACCTTGCCAAAGTCAATTTTTAACTGCATGTTTCTCGTCTCTTCATTGTACGTCACACGTATGAGATGGAGTTGGCGTAATATGCGATCTAGTATTCCTTTGCTAACCTTTAGCCACATTGCATGATCAAGGATTCCATACTTGTCATCAATGAGAAGAATATCTATAAGTTCATCTCATGAACTTCCAGATCCATATAGTATCCACTGTTGTTCTCTAACACATAGATACTCGACATTTCCTTTTAAATGGTTTTATTGGAACGTTTCCAATTATCAACAAACTTTCACTTTTATATATCCTATATATATGTTTTGCGATTAATTTTCTATCCTTTCAGAAGTTCGCATCAATGTAACTCTTTACATTGAACTCTTCCTTATCTCCATAGAACTAGTACTCCTCAAGTACTAGTCAAGTTCTCATGGTATTCCAGTAACCCTTACTGGAAATAGACATACATCCACTCGTCATGTCCCACATACGAGTTATCAGGATGAGCACATCATATTGCCATGTCCTACATACAAGATGATGAATGCATTTTGTTCTTTCCATGTCGATACATGCAAGATAATGGGATGATTACATACATGATAGATCCATATCTATTCTTAGTATTCCCATTCTTCATAAGAATTGGACACTTGGCCTTGGGATACTAACTTCATGTAACATGGACAAGTTTTCTCCCACTGAATCTGTGTACACTGAACCCTTCAGTACATATTGCCAATGTATGCTTTCTCTTTTCAGGTCAAGAGGTTTTCGAGAACTATCTCTATAGATCTCTATTCCTATCTCATAGGAAACATCTCTATTTTCCTTAAAGATAATTTCCACTTTTGGATTTCCATTCTAGAACATTTCCATTTCACATCAACATGTGGAATGTGAACACGCTCCTACTAAATCACAGATCCCTTCTTTATCTTTGACATATCAGTCAAACCCTTTGACTATATCATCAACGTGAACACGCTCCTACTAAATCACACTTGTACTCAATCAATCACATTGATTAGTCCATTGTAACTTATAGACTTCATTTGCATTATTGGATTCATAAACCTTATAGGTTGTGTCACATATACATCCTTGTTTTATTCCTCATAGGAATGCGGTTTTAGTATCCATATGCCAAATGTCTTAGTCATTAAGTTACAATAAACAAGCATCATCCTTCTCAAAATGTTATCCATGTGTCTTAACGCTTAAGACTTATTTGCACTTATGGATTTCCATCCAATGGGTGCTACCATCAAGGTCATACCTTATGGTTCACATGGATGTCATTTAGGATGTAATGGTCATAAACCATAATTCAAAATTCGGTTCCTCATATTCATCTGGATAGTTGAATCATCATATGAAAAAATCATCACATAGATAATTGAGGTGTATCCGTCAAGGATATTAGAACTCACAACTCCTTGTGATTCTAAATGTCCTTTATTAGTGTAGGGTATTCTTTATTTAAGAAGAATTCAATTATTTGATAATCATCCTCTAACTCCTTAGAGTAAGACTCCTTTTGATTTAGACATCACCATGCCTTAATCATGAGTTCACTATGATACACTATCATAATCACTCATAAGGATCTCAAACATTTGGTCCAAGTATTTCATTCATTGATTCTCATCAAGAATTAACACTTTACCAAATTTGCACTTCATCTATGATAATCTTGAACACTTCAAGATATTCATATTGGTATTTCTCTAAACACCATTTGAAGTATTAGCATTTGTTCCAATAGGTATGTAAATGCATCACATGTATTATACCTAATAGGATAATAATTCTCCCACTACCATTAGTGAAGATTGATTAATCATGTTCAAGATATTCATGTCTCTTACTGGTTCTCTAACCAAAAGAGTCTAGATTTATCCATCATATGGAAACTAGATATGAATTTCTCATGATTTATGCTAATTTGATTGTTTGAGTTATCTATAACTTTTAGGTATCATTTTATCTTATGCATATCAAATACCACAAGATAAACAAGGCATTGCCACAAAGATCATATATTTAGAAATTGAAACATCTCTTTATTGATTGCCATCATTGTCATACAATATGCAAAAATAAAGTGTTTCTATCTATTGGCAATTTATGAAATAGCAGTTCTCAACTCTATTTTGTGCCCTTTAGGCTGAAATAAACTGAAAGATACTCCTATCTATGGCAGCAACACTTGCTCCAATGATGGGTACTTCTTTCTTGGTCCTTTCACAAAGGCCATCACTTCTTCGCGGATCTTGCATATCATATATGATAGATCCATATCTTGGTATCATATACCTCAGATAAAAAAGCGGTTCATTTCATGATACCTTAGGTGGAGATCTCCATCCCCTCCTTCATCTTCTTTTGTTCTTCCAGATATAGAGGGCAATTCCCTCATACACCCTTTCCCCATGTGCCTTGAGGCTGAAGACGGCTTGGATTGTTGGCTAGCATCAGAACACTTCTTTGCTTTGCCCTTGTCCTTGCCCTTAAGAATTACCTTTTCTTTGATCACATCAAAGATTATGGTTTGTCCTTCTTCATCTTTGCCTCGACTATCCTCAATATGTCCAAAAACTCTGTCAACGCTTGTCAAAGTTGTTCATGTTGTAGCTTATCATGAATTGTATGATTCTCGCAACATTTGCAGTATCATACCAATAGCCAACTCTTGGCTCAGAGGGAATCCTACTTAGTCAGGTTTTCCACATACCCAATCATATTGAGTGGGTGAATACCTTACTGGATCTCCTTCTGTCATGACATACTAGGACAGTGTCTTTGAGACATCATATGTCTCGTGTTGTCTCTGCAACTCATAGTTCAGAGAACACAACATCAAGCACTCCTCATCAATGTCATCCTCGGTATGCTTCCATAAGCATACTTTCATCCATTGATGTGGTGGGATTGAGTTCATCTGGTTCTGGTATAACTACGACTTGCAGCTTTCGCTCTTTGAGAACACTTCTCATCATCCTAACCATTCGTGGAATTATTCCCATTTAATTTGTTGGTCTCAAAGACCGATCACAAATAAAGTGATTTGTTGATTAACCATTTATTTTAACAAAAGGAAATATATGCAATTTTAGTCCAAAACTCTTTTTGACTTGTTTGATTGATTTGAAAAGTTGACGATAAAATTAGGCCTTTAATTAATTATCACTCCCACTATTTTAGTTCAAATTGATAGCCCTCACCATCAATTCGGAAAATTGCAGCGTACAACCTTCTAATGGGCAAGATCCTAAAATCCTCTAAGTCATGGACCAGCTAGGGCTGTCACCCACAACTTAGATCTCTCAGGTAGGCAACTCTTGCCAATTGCATCATATGCAACTCTTGATAAGATGTCATATGCAACTCCTTGCCATGATCATCTCCATGCCTCAAGGTACTAGATCCCATCTAGATCACCTTGTTAAGTCCGACCCAAAGCAAACACGATGAATATGCACCCTACTAGGGTAGACCCACACATTCATCCTTCACGTTTCCACGAGATAGACGGTGCACCACGCTAGGGCATGCCCACACTTGGTTGATCAAGCTTTTCATATGTGTCGCATTTGGAAGGCATCTAAAACTTAATATTTAATTAGGGATTTGGTTTTTATATACATATACATATCCAATCACCACAATACATAGTACGTATCATATACATGCTATATCCCACAGAAAACATGCAAAACGATAAAAGCGATGATTATGGCCATCCTAATGTGATTCCTCGAGCCAAGAGGAATCACAGTCATCTAGGTCTACATCACATGCAACCTGTACAAGATGAACTTTGTGCTTTGCCTTTCTGGGTTTGATCAACTCATCTCATGAATGATCGGCTGGGTGCCACCAGCCGATCGGTTGGCTCCTCCAACCGATCGGTTCGCCTGGTCGTCGTGCATCTCTTCATGGCCACCACCCGCTCATCTCGCTGCTTGAACCAGTCATCAACCGATCGGCTCACACCTTGAACCGATCATCTGAAACGTCAATCGATCGGTTTACTCCTTGAACCGATCGTCTCAGCTGTCATCAGGATGTCCTCCGTTCTTTGACATAATAGGAAATAAAATTATATCCTATTTTACATTGTAAAAAGAGAAACCTCGAGTTACATTTTAGGGAAGCAAAGTTAGGAAAGAAATCTCGAATTATTTAGAGTTACATCAGGAATAGGAGAAGGAAGATCGGCGCGCAGACCGAGATGCAATCAACCACATACAACCATACACAGATAGGGTTTATTGGCCATAACCACGCTATACATCCACCACAAAACTCGTTTAAGGGCGACGTGTATCGAGTGCATTCATAATACATATCATATATGTAATTTGGGATTTGTGGATTTAGGATTGGACATGCATAAAGCCAATTTTATTCGCATCGTATGCAATAAATAAAGGCGACAAACCAAAATCGATCATATCGATAATCCCTAAAGTATAGAGCAGTTGACGTGGCTCTGATACCACTGTTGAGTTTTAGGGGAGGCAGAGAAGGCAGCGAAAACAAAAATTTTCCTCCCCAAACCCAGAACAAGGAAACACATCAACGTCTATACAATAGGAAAGGATGGTTTGTGGAATCATACCTTGTCTCGAGGCTTGCTCGGTGACAATACCTCGCGCCTTGCGCGGTCTTCACCTCCGTTCTTAGACGGTGTCCTTACAGCTCCTGGTCGCACCGTGACTGACGACTCCTGGTCTCACTGGGATTGTCGGGATTGACAGTTGTCCTCCGAGCGGCAGAAACCTCCCACCTCTGATGTAGTCCACACAGACCACCTGGAACTCCTATCTCCTTGTCCCACAAGGAATTGGAAGGAGTCACACCCTCCTGTCAGCGTACTAGTCGCCAACACACTCTCCTGCTGCCGGTCGCAACTGCAGTTGTCTTTCCCTTGCTGTGCCTCTCTTTTTGGGTAGCACTTGCTCGGTCTCTCTCGGTTACCAAAACCAGAGAGAACGACAACTTTGCAGAGCAATTGGTTGCACTGAGTTGTACTTTGAGAAGCCCCCAATACCCCTATATATAGGAGGGTCATGGGACATGGTTCTCCATCCCGGGCAATATGGGACTAAAGTAGGAGTAGAAGGGTTTGAGATTTTCCACAAAAACAATCAACTCGCAACCTGAACCGATCATTTCACAAGTGAAACGGTCAGTTGGGGACCTGAGCCGGTCGGTTGACACCTCAACCGATCAGTTGGGACCCATGAACCGGTCAGTTCGTGGTCCTGATCAATTCCCGATTGACTTTCCTTCTTTTGTTTCTAATTGGTATCAAATACCAATCCTTGTTCCAATCAAATTGGGCAAGTGAAACACAAGGAAAATTCTCACCAATCCTACTTTCCCAACTTCCTCGGTTGCACCAGTTGAACCGATCATTTCAACACTTGAAGCAATCGTTTCACTCTGATTATGAGCCGATCGACTCACCACTTGAGCCGACCGGTTCACCAAGCTGAGCCAATTGGTTCATCTCATGAGCCGATCGGTTGGGAGTGTAGATTGTGTAGAATTAGTCAATTGCAGTTTCAATCAATCCGATACTCCAATCAATGTGTCCAACACCTTGAACACTATAATTGTGAGCTATCAATTAATTGAGTGTTTAATTGAACTACTAAACTCCTTTAGTAATCAATTTAAACATTGTTTGTGAAAAAAACTCCTCTTCCAGGTTAAATCCTATGTGTGTGACCCTGCAGGTCCTTTTCACGTTGACAGTGAAAGTCCATAACACTTATGACTTCACAAGCAAAGAGCGGTGCCTAGTCACACATCAGTGCTACCCAAGTGAAATAGAAAGTTGGAGAACAACTTTCAATCCTATAATCTGTGAATTGTGTTACAACGAATGTATAATTCCTTTGTCACGGATATCCCGAATGAACTCGAGGCATGGAACAATCATCCTGTCAACGTTCATTCACTTTCTTGATCTTAGAGTAGATTGGAAGAGATATGTATGACATCAATATCATATACTGATTCACACATGCGTGCGCACACCTATTTCAATCCTACTCATCAAGTGGCCTTGGATATCAAACTCCCTCAAGAGGGACAAATCCCATATCTATCACTCACCCCTCAAAAGCCCCATGTGTCAAAGCCACCCAATCATCACCTTTATAACAACCCATGTTTCAGGACTGCGTTTGATGATGTCAAAGTGTGCCCAACGACATGTGTTGAGTGTAGTGATTTCAGGTCAAAGAATCACACTCACCACCATCACTGTGAGTACTGACTGTGACTACCATGTCATGGTTCCATGTGTCAAACTCACTGTGGGTCTGTCCGGTACACTTGTTCTCTAACAAGTACCTATGTGTTTGGTTTGATATCTCTATATCATGACTAATGAGATTCTGTCATCAACCAACACCACAATCTAGTCTTGTGTGTCATTGCTGTCTATCTACCTTCCACAATGACATCCGACTAGGGACATAACAAGAATGTACAAACTCTTAGCATCCGTATGATCTCATCATCCAGGTCCTCAACCTGAAGGCATACGTCATTGAGTACTGTCATTCTCTAGACATTCAATATGTTCTATCACTATCTCATATGGCTGAACCAGAAAGAATTGGAAGCTTGCCTTTGATTTTTATCAAATCAATCTTAATGTATCCCACCAATCATCCCATGATTGGCTCTCAGGGCATACATACCAACACCCCCTCTCTTTTTTCTTGTGCTTTATAAACTAACACAATGTCTTCTGTTCATTTATAATGGACAAGAACCAATTTTTTGGTAGACGTTTGCTGGTTGTGTTGAAGGAGCCTATGCTGAAAACATGGGGTTGTATGAGCTCAACTCGGTTCCGCTTCATGTAGCTATGGTTGGCATCATTGGTCCGCATCATGTTTCTTCATGTTGATGATTTTGATGAATTAGAGGAGGAATAATACATACGTTGGTGATAGGAGTGAACCTATTTCCTTTTAATATTTTATCTTTGTTTGACCAGTCACAGGTGGAAACCTCTCATGAGGGGCCTTTGCGTGGTGGAACATCAATATAGATTAATATTACTACTACTTTTTTGCTGTTAGTGTGAGAAGAGCACATTTATGTTTCATGTTCTTATAATAAAGGAAACAAAGGAATGGAAGGGGTAGTGTTTTGGCAAGGAGTATCAGCACAAATGTCACATAGAGTAATAAAAGACAATCAAGAGTAAGTCGAATGGAATTGTTGTGCTGACTATTAAACATTGGTTAGAACATAGGGGGGCAATTACGAGTCATGCCAAAATTAAACTAGAGAGGATTGATGCGTAGATATCTTTCCGACCACAGAAGCAACAAAACCAACAAAGAAGGGAGGAAGGTTCCTAGGGCCAATAGGGGGAATAAAAACAAAAATAGAATAAGGGGGTGCTTGATAGGAACACGGAGGCCGATCAAGGGGATCCTTGATCAGCTGTCTTTGGTTGTTGAGAGCAGTAGATCATGATTGAGTGAATCTTTGCATGTGTCATCGTTGGACCTGGGTGTTCCTCCAGCCATAACTCATCAAACTAAACAACAATGTCCCAAGCATCAACAATAAATATTTAAGGAGAGTAGGATAATGGTGACTTGGGCAGTTTCCATCGACCAGTTGTAGTAGAAAATGATAGTAGCAATATGTGGGGAGTAGTAATTAGATACTTGGGGGAGTTTTAGTGAAGAGAGAAAAATAGAGAAGCAAACAACCATGGAGTCTAGGAAGATGCCTGGCAGACAGCTAAGCCAAAAAGAGACACCCTCCTCCCACAGACTGAGACACTGGTGGCCTCCCACAGGAGGAGGCACTCTCCTTTTCTCTCTAGGGTTAAGATTAGTATTTAAGCTCTGATACTATGTTGAAAATAAAATGGGTGGCTAATAGGATATTTGTTATTGAGAGATGGAAAGCTCCTCTCCTATATATAAGAGAGGAGGAAAGTACAAAGAAGCATAACTTAACCCTAACAGACAAATACAATCAAGTCCATATGCATAAAAAACTAATTATTCTAACATCCCAAATAACTTCATGTTTACATCATAGTTATAATCCATTATTAGAGATTAAGAATGTCATCATCATCATCATCATCTAAGCCTCAGTCCCAACTATGTTGGGGTTGGATATATGGATCCTTCATTTCCACTCAACTCTATCATGGGCCATATTCTGATTGAGATGTAGAGATTCAAAATCTCTCTTTATAAGCTCATCCCATGTTAATTTAGACCTTCCTATTCTTCTATTTATAGTGTTTGGCTCAATATCATTGCTTCGTATAGGTTCACTAGTAGTTCTGCGTTGCACATGTCCGTACCATCTGAGTCAGCCCTCGCGCAACTTGTCCTCAATGCTCGCCACCCCCACTTTATTCCTGATATAGTCATTTCTCAAGCGACCTTTTTTTTTCTTCCCACATATCCATCTCAGCATATGCATTTCAGCCACATTCATCTTGTTGTGACCTTGTTTCTTCACCGCCCAACATTCACTCCCATAGAGCATGGTTGGTCGTATAACTGTTCTATAAAACTTACTTTTTAACCTGAGAGGGATCTTC
Organism: Alisma plantago-aquatica; assembly: GCA_963693085.1. Taxonomy (NCBI): domain Eukaryota; kingdom Viridiplantae; phylum Streptophyta; class Magnoliopsida; order Alismatales; family Alismataceae; genus Alisma; species Alisma plantago-aquatica. The sequence continues at coordinate 1,706,211,038 of OY856409.1, read as the reverse complement.
TGATCACATAATATTCCAGTTGCACTCCTCCATTTCAACCATCCTATAGTGATCGAGTGACAAACATTATTTTGGACATCCCCATCTATTTGAATAATAGAACCCAAGTAACATAATTTATTACATTTTGGTATATGTACTCCGTCCAACTTGGCTCCATCATTCACACTGTGAGATTGGCTGAAATTGCAATGCATATACTCAGTTTTGCTCCTGCTAATCATCAATCAATTTGATTCCAATGCCTTTCTCCAATGTTCAACTTTATCATTCAATCCATCTTTAGTTTCATCAATCAAAACAATATCATAAACAAATAACATACACCAAGGAATATCATCCTGAACATTCTTTGTCAACTCATCCATAACAAGAATGAATAGATATGGGCTGAGTGTGGATCCTTGATGTACCCCAACTGTGATAGGAAAAGTTGGTGTGTCTCCTCCAGGAGTCTTTACACTTGTAGTAGAGCTATCATACATGTCTTTGATCAAGTCAATGTATTGGATAGGCACACCCTTTTTCTTTAAAATCATCCATAACACTTCTCTGGGTACTCGATCATAAGCCTTCTCTAGATCGATAAACACCATATGAAGATCTCTTTTGCTTTGTCTATACTTCTCCATAAGCATCCTTCTCAGAAAAATAACATCTGTTGTTGATCTTCTAGACATGAAACCAAATTGGTTGTTTGATACCTGCGTTGTAGATCTTAACCTCTGCTCAATAATCCTCTCCCAAAGCTTCATCAAGTGACTCATCAGCTTGATACCTCTGTAGTTTGTACAACTCTGAACGTCACCTTTGTTCTTATAGATGGGGACTATAGTACTATTTCTTCACTCATCCGACATCTTCTTGGTCTTCATGATCTTGTTAAAGAAATTTGTTAACCACGTAACTCCCTCATCCCCCATACTCTTCCATACATCAATGGGAATACCGTCTGGTCCGCATGCCTTTCTCATTTTCATCTTTTTCAAAGCATTCTTGACCTCAAATTGTGAAACTTGTCGTGTGTAAATGATACCTCTTCTATTCATGTTACACGAGTAGCTAACATTAGAGATTAAGCATGTAAGTAATTTATTTTCAAATTAATTTATGACTTAATATGAGTATAAGAAGTTTAAGAAATTAAAAATCATCCAATATGTATTGAGATTTATTTGTTGTCAACATAGGTAGCTAAGATTTAGTTACCTGTGCATCCCGAAAAATAATTATCTAGTAAGAAAAGTAACTATATGGAAAAAAGGTAACTATTTTAGTAACTATTCTGTTGAAAATGTAAAAATAGATAGATTTTATGGTAAAAGTTCAACGAACCAGTAGAGAAAATATGTAACAATACATCTATTACAGTTGTAACTCATGTTCATGTATTGTAATTATTTGAAGGGTGATGTAACCATGTTAACATGAATTGTAAAAAATTACAGAAAAGTAACAATTTTCTGGAGCAGGTAGCTACCCATACAGGTATTAAAAATAGGCCTATATATAAATATATATATATATATATATATATATATATATATATATATATATATATATATATATATATATATATATATATATATAGGGGGTTCATTTGTTGCCTATGTGGGTAACTAAGATTTTTCTACCCGCACATCCAGTAACTATTGGTCATAAAAATAACTATCTGGACAAAAAAGTAATGATGTTGTCAAAAAAGTAACTATTCAATTCAAAAGGTAAAAATAGCAAGAAGACATAGTAAAATTTTGGAATAAATATGTACTTGTATATCCATTTCAATTGTAACTATTATGCATGTAATGTTACTATGTGGAAGATAGTGTAACCCTATACACATGTAAAGTAAAAAACAATAGAAAAAGTAACTATGGATGGAGCAGGTAGCTACCCATGTGTGTATTAAAGATAATCTCACAGAATCTCTCTCTCTCTATATATATGTGTATCAAAGTACCTATTAGGGGTACAAAATATCATGATAAGATTCAAACAACCATTTGGGTCATATCAATGCCAAGTTTACAAAGTCACTTCACATTCATTTTAAAGGATTGAACAAGGTATAAGGGTATGTTATATTGAGAGTTATGTACAGAAAATTGCGAGAATCAAATAGGCTTCACAACACACACACACACACACACACACACACACACACACACACACACACACACACACACACACACACACACACACACATATATATATATATATATATATATATATATATATATATATATATATATATATATATATATATATATATATATATATATATATATATATATATATATATATATATATATATATATATATATATATATCAAAGTACCTATTTGGGGTACAAAATATCATGATAAGGTTCAAACAACCATTTGGGTCATATCAATGCCATGTTTAAAAAGTCAATTCACATTCATTTTAAAGGATTGAACCAGGTATAAGGGTATGTTATACTACGAGTTATGTATATAAAATTGTGAGAATCAAATAGGCTTTATAACATCCTTCAAAATACACTTTTATTTCACAATATGCCATTTTTCAGCCATAGAGAATTTAAGGATTAATGAAGGCTTAATTTTCACTACTATTAATATGCTTGCCTTAATATTATAGTCATGTAACACCATACAAAGTGCCATGACCGGACTCCAAAGCATGAGAAAGTTATGGTTAAAACAAGATTACTACATATATGTCATTTTAAAGTCTTGGATGAGCTACTTTTGGGTAGGTAACCTATTCTTAATGTAATTATGTAGTATAAAGTTGTATAAACGGGTATATAAACTCTAGATGACCATCCATATAGACATAAAGATCACACAATTTTTTTTCTATCACTATGGTATATCAAAATCCATAAACTAGTGATTTTTAGGGCACAAGTCGCATACATTTCAAAATTTTAATCTTAGGGCCATAAGAAGACACTTTATTAACATCTTGAACCAGTATTAAAACATAAAAGTAAGCAATAATTTCTAAGATCATTTGATAAGGATGGAAACCAGTCTACAAAAACCACACATTTAAGCACATAAATCAAGATCTAGATATGAAAGTTAAGATTTAAGCATTTATTTACTATTTAGGCTAGTAATGCATGATTAAATCAAGGGAAGAATAATAAAACGTCTGAAAAACATGTGGGAAGGATCCTCCTTTTATAGGCCATGTGGATTAATCATCAAATATCACCATCAACCTCCCAAAGCTCCATCTAGCTAGATCTAGTCTCACCTAGGTCAAAGAGAGAGAAAAGGTGGATTTTATCTCTAGAAACCTAAAACCGCCATGGGTGACCATGGAGTTCAGTACTAAATACCAATAAGAAAAAGAGAGAGGAAAGAGAGTCTTACATGTGCAAGGCTAGAAATGAAGCCAAGAACTTGGGATGTCCCATGGAAGCTTGGTCCTCAATATGCATAGACATGTAAGCACATGCAAGATTCTTCCTTAAGCTGATGAGCCTCCATAGAAAATGAACTTGAGATCTACTTCAGAAACCCATGAACTCAACATCCTAGCTTGTGAGCAGCCCTCCAAAGGCCCCAAACAAGCTCCTTTATCCAAGATATGGGCAAAACTTGGGCAAAAGAGGATAAAAGAGGGCACTTTAGTTGTTTGGAGCAAGAAACACCATGGAAATCCATGGATATTATCATGAGGTAGAAGAATATTGGATAGAAAGTTGATAAGAGAGATAAGAAAGGATGTCTTACATGAATGTCTGTGAAATTTTTTTTGTAAGGCCAAAGATCCATTAAGGAAGTTGCATCTCCAACATGCACAAATATGCAAGCACAAATCCATGTCCATAGAGGTCCAAGGAGCTCCTATAGGTTTCCATACTACTTCTTCTCATCCTAAGAGATCCCTTGGTTGTAAAATGGAAGAGAGGACTGAAGTATTTAGACAGATATAAGTTAGTAGGTTAAAAGACTAAAACAACCCACAATATAAATGAGCTATCTAGGCCCAAGGCAAGGAGGGAAAACTTGACCTTGCTCAACTAGTCTCAAAAGCACGTAAATTCGTCAAATGCAACACACTTATGAAGGAAAACATAGAATTAGTTAATTTGTACATAGATTTAAATTTAGACCACAATTTTCATGAAATTTGTACACAGATGTACATGTAATTATAAGATCAAGGTAAACATTGTCTAGTTAAAGTCTGATTAATGTCATCACTTAACCAATTGAATTTTAGGCTCAAATAAGTATGAATATGAATGGAAACACATGTTCGGATATTTTTCACATAATTTGCAATTAGGTCTTTATATTATATTTGAATTTACAATTAATTCCACAACTTGCAAGAAAACTTAGAACGAGGGCAAACAATGTGCAAATTGAACAAAAAGAGATATCTCTTAATCAATTGGTATAAAATATTAATCAAACACATAGTTATGATAAATAATCAAGATTAGTGGAAGATTGGGATAACTCTAGATTCATGGTCTCACAACATAGCAACAATAGTAGCTAAAAATAGTCACAACAACATTATAGGCCATCAGTAGTACCAATAGTAGTAGGACGGGGAGTGACGACGAAGAGCACCATTGGTGGGAGTCGGGGATGAAGCACTCAGTAGTGACATCAAGATAGAGAGAAACATGGGAAGAAATAATTCATTAGTGTTATTAACACACCTATAATGTCAGTTCTAGGAAAGAAACAAACATAGTATTCAAATGGGCACCTGGGTTTTTGATTCTAATGTCAGTTTTGATGGGAAATTAATGTAATAGTGATGTATTTTTGCGTCAGTTCCGGACAAAAAACTGACACTAAAATTTTTAAAAAGTTTAGATATTTCGCTATGATTTACCTCATTCAACTAACATAATATACTATTTGAAGAGAATAATTTATTTTGAAGAACTTAGCCATTTCATGTCAATTTGGATAAGGATATCAATGTACAAGACTAAATCAATTATATTTCCTAAGAACTCAGACATTGTACTTCAATTTATCTTATTAGTTTGATGTAACATTACAATTTGGATGGAATAATTATTCTATAGAGAGCATCACATGAACATTACAATATTAATTTTCTCAAAGCAGTCGTGATATGTTATCATCCCAAAATTTACTAGGAAAATAAATTTTTCGGGTTTTTATAGCATGGATTTCAATTTTGAAAGCCGATCACTACAAAAAGCGATGCCCAAAATTTTCCTTCACTTGCCACTATTGGTTTATTTTGAAGCTTACACTTCTAAAACCAAATTTGAGTATTAATTGTGTCAGTCTTCTACAAATGCGGCCTCACATATATCAACGCCACATGCACAAAACATACTAGTGTAAAATGAGATACCAAAATCCATTGGTTATGTATTTATTGATAATGTTCATTAGTAGTATGGGATACCATGTTATATGATTTAAAGTTGAATCCATCTACCACTAAATGCTTTTAGATGCTCTAAGTCACTATACTTGTAAGGAGTGGGACCCCAGAGAGGATCCACTCCCGACTAAATTTTAGGACAAACCATCTATTCCAAACACACTATGAAGGTATGCTGGAATATGTGTATTTTATTTCTCAAATAGTGGTATTTATAAGACCAAAGTGTAGAAGTGGAATACAATTTCGTGACTACATTCAATTTAAGCATGATTACAAAATATTCTCCACTTAGGGGTTTACATGAAAGAAACTACATCAAGAAATAATTGCTCAATATGACTCATGGGGGATGCAACATACCTCAAGAAGTTTTCCAACTTGTCAAAGTTCAAACCCTAATCCCAAGTCAGGGTCCTTGCTCACTTAACATAGATTTATCTGTTCAACCATTAATTAATATGAATATTGTAAACCCTAGATTAATTATTCTTATTATTATCAAATTTAGGTTATGAAATATTTTTATGGACATTCCAGACAACATTCCGAACATCTATGGGTAAAATCCCATTCAAGCCGATCTATGGCAAATCATGACATCTCCCTCTGGAGTTAGAGCATAAGTCTCTAATGGAAATTAAGATTATGAACTTTTTCTTGAAGAAAGTAGGAGAAAAGAGATTCCTACAACTCCAAGAGCATGAAGCAATTTGTCTGGATGCATATGAAAATGCACAAATCTACAATTAAAGAAGGAAAGCATGGCATAATAAGAAGATTAGAATAAAAAACTTTGTTAAAGGATATTAAGTGCTTCTCTTTAACTCTAGGTTGAAGCTTTTTCTGGGAAAGCTATGTTCCAAGTGGTCTAGACCATTCCTTGTGTTGAAGATATTTCTATATGGGATCGTTGAGCTTTGAGGGAAGCAATCTTCATTCAAAGTCAATGGCGAAAGGTGAAATCTATACCTAGAAGGAGAGAAAACCCAAAATGGAGTTTCATGCTCCCTCATTAACACTTTCTGAAGAAGGCCCAAGTCTCATTCTAGACTCTAAATGAAGGACCTTTGTGGGGGTTGACCCCACACTTTTTTTTGAGGAAGGGACGGAGGATCCTATGATTGGGATCCCCCGCCATCAATTAAAGAGCTAAATCGGTAGTTACAAGGTCTATAATGTTCGAAGGAAAAGACTGTGAATAAGAAAACCTATCTACTAGCCCCCCTACGAGCCAAATTAGCAACCTCATGTGCTACCTTATTACACTTACGACTAACATGGGTTAAACTACAAAATTGGAAAAGCTGGTTCAAATCGTTAATGTCTTCTGCTATGGCTCCCAGATAGTCCCTTCTTGATCTGGCATCACTGCCTGCTGGGACTAACTCAAGAGCGTCAGATTCCACCTCCACCTGTTCAACACCATCACTACTTGCCCATAACAAAGTTGTCCTCAATGCAACAACTTCTGTCAATGCCACATCTTCCTCGGTGCTCATCTTCTCTCCCGCAATGCCTATCAGCCCGCCATCGCTTTTCCACAGTACTATTCTAATTGTTGACATGCCATCCTCTCCAGAAGAGGCATCCACATTCATATTGAACCTCCCTTGCATCGATCTGGTCCATGTTGTCCTCTCGTTGCTTGTATTTTGGCCACTACTACTATCAGTTGCACGTTGCTACCCTCGGGTGCCCCTAATCATATCCAAAGATGTTCAGAACAAGTACCCGCTATGCACCTCACTGCTTTGAAACACACACATGTTGCGCCCCCTCCAAACAGCCCACATGGCTGCAATGATCACCTCCATCTCATTCTTGGATGGCCTCTCCAAAGCAGCCCTCGTAGCAGCGCTGATCTCCACATCTTTTATATCTTCCACCCATCTTTGTATCCCGTTCTCCATTTGCTCCCATATCTCTTTCGCATTTGGCACCGGAATAACATGTGGGGAATTGTTTCCTTCTCTGTCATACATAGCATACATGTTCCGTAATCTATGCAATGTCTATCAAAGAGCCTTCCCCTTATTGCTAGGCCCCCATGCATACCCTCCACAAAAAGTGGGCTATTTTTGGACTCCATCCTGCTTGCCATATGCTCTTCCACATCCTATCACCTTGATGAAATGTGTGTCACCGGGCTTCCTCCTTTCTTAGCATCCCTAGCTAATAAGCAGAGCGAACAGAGAACACCCCTCTATTTGATGGCCACCACATCCAGGTGTCTTTCAGGCCTCTTAAGCTCAATGGGATGGCACATATCCTCCTTGCATAGCTGTTCGGAAAACACACTCTCACCTTACGTGAGTCCTAATTCTTCCCATCTGCTGTCATGAGTTCGCTCACTATATTGTAGGGAGTGTCGTCATCTCGTTTGAAATGTGCAAGTGTGTCATCCTCCTTAGGCAGCCAAATATCATCCCAAATATTCACATCTTCCCCATTGCCAATCTGCCATTCCACTCCCTCTTTCAGGAAAGCCTTTGCTCCCCAGAGGCTTCTCCATGTGTAGCTAGGATTGTGGCCCCTCCTAGCTTCCCATATGGATGTTCTGGGAAAATATCTTGCTTTTAGGACTTTACTCACAAGGGAGTCTGGGTGCACAGCTAATCTCCAAATCTATCTAGCCAGAAGAGCTTGGTTGAAAGTATGAAAGTCTCTAAAGCCAAGGCCTCCTGATCTTTTTGGTCTGCACAAATTGCTCCAGCTCATCCAGGATATCTTCCTTTCTTTGTCCTTTGCCCCCCACCAAAACTTGATATGATTCTTTGGATCTCATCTAAGGTACCGGCTGGTAGCTGAAAGATGCTCATAACATATGTCAGGATTTCCTGTGCCATCATTTTGATGAGGACCACTTTCCTAGGTTTAGACAATAGGTTCTCTGACCATCCTTGCAGCTTCTTCCAGATTCTCTCTTTAATGAAACTAAATATCTACTTCTTTGACCTGCCCATGGCTGTTGGAAGTCCTAGGTATCTTTTGTAGCTGTCTACCTCTCTTACATTCAATAGTCTCTTGAGTTCCTCTCTTTTTGTGGCCTCGATCCCCTTGCTGAAAACAACCTCTATCTTAGAAAAGTTTATCTTCTGACCGGATGCCTGTTCATACTGATTGATGATTTCAGCTATCTTCAGGCACTCTGCATTGGTTGCTCTAGCAAAAAGAATACTATCGTTTGCAAAGAAAAGATGTGAGATGCGTGGCTCCCCTCTACTCATCTTGATACCGTGTATAAGGTTGTCACGTGTAGTAGTGGCTAGCAAGGTAGAAAAAGCTTCAGCGCAAATAATAAATAAATAGGGGGAGAGAGGGTCACCCTGGCGAAGTCCATGTGATGGCTTTGTTCTTATGGTCCAGTGTTCGTTGATGGCAAAGGTGTGCTGGACAGATGTGATACAGTCATGGACTGTTCCCCTCCACTTCATTCTAAAACCCATTCTCTCCATTACATAGCCTAGGAAGCTCCACTCTACCATATCATAGGCTTTGGACATGTCCAACTTTAGAGCAATACTTCCTTTCTTCCTTCCTTTATCCCTCTTCATGGCATGGAAAAGTTCATAGGCAATAAGGGCATTATAAGTAATCATTATCCCCGGGACAAACACACTCTGGTTTTCTGACACAATGTTATTCATGAGCGGTTTCAGTATGTTTATCATCACCTCAGAGGCAATCTTATATAACACATTGCATAGACTAATAGGTCTGAATTCCCCCACTATTGTGGGCTTTTCTGTCTTTGGGATAAGCACTAACAATGTATCATTGGTAGCCCCCATGATCCTCTCACCTTTCCACCACCTGTTGATATAGTTTGCCACATCCTATCCCACAATATTCCAGTACTTTTGATAAAACATTACTTTCATACCATCCGGTCCTGGGGCCCTGTTAGGATGCATTTGTTTCAATGCAGTCCATATTTCTTCATCAGCAATATCCCTTTCCAGTTCCTCTTTCTGGGATTCAGTTATCAACTCCTATATGCCCTTCGTTGCCTCTTCAAAACCTGTTGGGTTACTTGTTTGGAACAGTTGTGAAAAGTAGCTCATAATGATTTCCTCCTCAGTTCTAAGGATCCCCTATTGATCTTCCAGACCCTCAATCCAGTTCCAACACCTCCTATTTGTGGCCTTTTGGTGAAAATAGGTAGTGTTGCGGTCACCCTCTTTGATCTCCTTTACACATGCACATGCAACCCAATACTCCTCATTCTTCTACAGCCAATAATGTAATTCCTTGGATTTTTCCTCTGCCTTTTGGAGCATTTCTTGGTATGGGGGAAGAGATTGGACTTTCTTTAGTTCATTTTATAGCTCTTTTACCTTCCTCCGTCTCCTACCAAACCTTTCCGCTGCCCACCTTTTGATGTGTTCTTTGTAGACAGTCAACTTTGCATTCAAATCCCCTCCTCTTGTGGAATCCCATGCCTCCCTGATAGTATTTTCACAGTCCTCCTCACCAGCCCACATGGGCTCGAAAGCAAAGTAGTTTTTCCTCTTCCTTTTATGGCAGTCCATGTTGTCCACCTTCAAAATGATAGGTGCGTGGTCTGACTCGAAGATGGGTAGATGAAAAATCTTACAATAATTGAAGAGATTCCTCCACTCTAGCTCAGGTAGGAACCTATCAAGCCGTTCCTACACAAGTGTTCTTTCGGTCAGTCCCCTCCTCCAAGTATAGATATTTCCTTCAAAACCCATATCTAGCAGCTCACAGTCATCTATCACATCTCAAAAATTATGTATGTATTTTTCTTCCTTTGGTGGGCCCCCTTTCTTCTCAGTGTTAGAAATGATCTCATTGAAATCCCCAAAGAAAACAATAGGTTCTTCCACCTCACTTTTTATCTTTCTCATGAGGTCCCAAGTCTTTGTCTTACTCGGCTGATACACCCAAGCATAGATGCCAATAGCTCTCCATCTGTCTCCATTAGTATCATCCTTGACAAGGCTGGTCACATGTCTGCTGGAGTAGTTGAGGATCTCAACATTAGCATCCTTCCACCAGAAACCAACTCCCCCCGCCCGCCCATTGCTAGAGATGAACACGCCTTTTGTGAAACCATAGCACCTTTGTACGTCTTCCAATTTATTTCCTATAATCATAGTTTCCATGATGAAAACTACATTTGGGCACTCTCTCCAACACCAAGATCAGAGAGCCTTGCACGTGTCAGGGTTTCCCAACCCCTAACAGTTCGAGTTGAATATTTTCATTGGCCTTCGCGGGATTGGACACCGCCAATTGCCGCTACTTGAGTCGTAAAGACCCTGTCTAAATCAGATCCACCTTCTCTGTCCCTCTTTGATTTCTTTTCTCCTGTGACCTTTGTTGGTTGATCATCAAGATCCATGTTGTACCAGTCAGTAGCTCTGTTCCTCTTCCCTGTTGATTGCTCCCACACCACTTCATGTTCAGGTATACCCAGACATGCTCCCCTACTCATCTTGTACACCCATGGATGATGCTTCTTCTTATCACAGTTTGTTCTTGAGCCATACTTTGCCTTTACCCTAGTTTCCTTTTTTCTTTGTAAACATGTGACTACCCTATGTTCTCCTCGATCATTATGAACATCGTGACCCCCTGGGTGTTGTTTTCATCTCTGCAATGTCCCCACCTAGATGTCGTGCTCTTATGGACGTTGAGTCTTCTGCTCTGGTGATGCCCATGTATGCACCCCATCATCATCGTGTTGCCCTGAGCGTTGTGCTCGTCTATGTGTCATACCAGACTGGGTGTCATGTCCATCTAGACATTGTGCCCACTTCTCTCACAGCGCCCCTGGATGCTCATCAATGCCCACTATGTCATCATCTTCCTTATCATTGTCTGGCACCACCTCATCGATCTTGTTGTTTGTTTGAAAAGTAAGGAGTTCATCTCTAGAGAAATAATGGGTGACCTGATGTGTCGTTGCAACTCCCGGTGATGCCTCCGTGCCCTTATACAGAGGCACCCACTCATCTGGAGCTATTGTGGTGCCCTCCACCGCTGTCCACAATGTGTCATGCTCATCTGATACTGATTGTCCTCCATCTTCCCCTGACCTCCTTGACTGGCCTAACTCGCTCGATGCATCACCTTCATCCCGCCTGAGTAGTCGCTCTTGAGGCCCGTCACATGCCCTCTTATGCTCTCATCCCTCACGATGACCACCCGTGTTACTGTGTGTCTCCTCTTCCTAATTGCACGTCGACCTCATCATGTCGTATGACTTGAACGTGAGTTTCCTTCGCGCTATCCCTACGCCCACGTCGTGATCACATTCTGCCCTCCGTTGCTTCTAGGGAGACACCCTCAACTAGTTCCCCCATCGATTTAGTTGATCACTCTCCTCCTCTGTGATCTGGAAGTCCTTATCGACATGCCCTAATCTGCCACATATGAAATAGAACTTCGAGAGATGTTCATATTTCACTTCCACCTCGATGATGACTCCCTCTTTAACCCTAATCTTCAGCGCCCTCTTTAAGGGTTTCATGACATCCATAAACACTCTGACTCGGAGCGATGGGTCCCACTCTCTCCACTATTTCTCTGATGGTATTATCTCCTCTGTATCCCAACAGAATCCCATACGACCATATCTAGTAGGGACTTCTCTGTTGATGACGATGCGCCCCAGTTGGTCCTCCTTGCACACTTCCTTGAAAAATAATAGGTGCCCATCGAAGTTCCATGGTGCCCCATCTATGACCCTCTACATGTCCCTCCAATATGTAATTGGATTATGAAGATTTCACCCTCGAGCTGCTTGAACTCCACCTTCTCGCGCAGGCTCCACGCCTGGGTCAGGGTTATCTTCAATGCTCTAAAGTTGAAGGATCAGTCCGTTAGGAGCCTTCCAACAAGTTCCAGCTCTGTGTGGTCCTCCTCGTCGCCACTTCCGATCGGCTGGACATCAATCGACTCCTCCTTCTCGTATGTTAGCCTAAGTCCCGCGTACCTGTCTGCCAGCTCTGCCGCCATCCTAGAGATGAGACCAGAAGAAAACCAGAGCACTTGAACCTACAAGAGATGAAACCCTATAGGGAGGGTAGAAAATGTCCAATGCTTGAAACCCTAATCACTAGAGCGACGGGCCGCAGCGGGATGGGGTAGCTAATGAAAGTTGTTTCCATAAGGTGATACCTTAATTGGTTCACATGGAAGTCATTTTGGATCTTATGTCCTTAATCCATGACTCAAAATGTGGTCCCTCAACCTCATCTAGATTATTGGCTCATCACATGACCAATTCATCACCTAGATATATGAGGTGTATCTGTTACATAAGGAATTTGAGAATCCAAAACACTTGTAACTCTTAATCTCCTTTATTTAGTGTAAAGCATGTTATTCAGAAGAATTCTAGAAGATTAGTTATTTGATGATCATGCTATAACTCTTTAGAGTATGATTCCTTTATAGATTTAGACAATGATGAGTTCTCTATGATACACTATCATAATTACTCACAAGGTCCTCAAACATTTGGTTTAAGTATCCCATTCATTGATCTCATCAAAGAATTAATACTTTTACCAAGTTTGTACTTCATTTATGATATTGTTGAACACTTCAAGATATTCATATTGGTATTTCACTAAACACCATCTGAAGCATTAGAATTTATTCCAATAGGCATGTATATACATCAATATGTATTATACCTAATATAATAGCCATTCTCTCACTACATCTAGTAAATATTGACTTGTTATCATGCCCAAGACATTCATATCTCTTAATGGTTCATAACCAAAAGAGTCTGGCCAATCCATCAACATGGAAGCTATAAATGAATTTCTCATGATAATGCTAATTAATTGTTTGAGTCATCAATAAATTTTAGGTATCATTTTATCTTATGCATACCAAGTACCACAAGATAAATAGGGTATTGCCACAAAAGATCATATCTTTAAATTGAAACATCAACTTTATTGATAGACATCCTTGTCATTACAAGATGCAAAAATAAAGTGTTTCTATTTATTGGAAAAACGAAATAGCAATTCATAACTCTATTACATGCCCTTTGGTCTGAAATAAACTGAAAAGTACTCCTATCTATGGCAGCAACACTTTCTCCAATGATAAGTGCTCCTTCTTGGTCCTTTCATAAAGGCCATCACTTCTTTTTAGATCCTACATATCATATATGTCAGATCCATATCTTGGTATCATATACCTCAGATAAAGAAGTGTTTCAAGTTTGTTTCAAGATACCTGAGGTGGAGACTTCCATCCCCTCCTTCTTTTGTTCATCTAGGTAGAGAGGGAAATTTCTCCTCTAATGTCCTGGCTCATGACAATGGTGACATTTGCCTCCCTTGTTCACCCCCTCCTTAGGCCTTGAGAGCTGAAGATGACTTGGGCTGCTGGCTAGCATCAGAACCCTTCTTTGCTTTGCCCTTTCCATTGCCCTTGCCTTTAGACTTACCCTTCTTTCTACTGATCAACATCACATATTTGGGTTTGTCTTTCTTCATCTGTGCCTCGGCTGTCCTCGACATGCACAACAACTCTGTCAGTGGCCTGTCAAAGTTGTTCATGTTGTAGTTCATCACAAACTGACTGTAGGATTCTGGCAATGATTGCAGTATCACATTAGTAGACAACTCCTAGCTCAGAGGGAATCCCTGTCTTGTCAGGTTGTCCACATACCCAATCATTTTGAGCGTGTGAGGACTAACTGGATCTCCTTCTATCATGACACACTTGATCAGCGCCCTTGAGACATCATATCTCTCTTGCCGTGCTTGGTCTTGATATATGTTCTTGAGATGCTAAACCATCTCAATGATGTCCATGTTCTCATGTCTTTGCAACTCATAGTTCATTGAGCACAATATCAAGCACTTCACATCAATGGCATCTCAGTATGCTTCCTATAAGCATCTCTTTTTGCCTTTGGTGCAGTGGGAGAGGGTTCCTTTGGCACTGGTGTATCTAGGACATAGAGCTTTCACTCTAGAGTGAGAACAATTCTCAATGTCCTAAACTAGTAGTGGAAATTATTCCCATTCAGTTTGTCCTTTTCGAGGACCGATCACAATGAAAAGTGATTATTGTTGGCAACCATTTGTTCTATAATGGGAAATTTGCAATTTTAGTCCAAAATTCTTTTTGACTTAATTTGATTGATTTGAAAAATGTGACGATATAATTAGGCCTTTAATTAATTATTGCTCCCACTATTTTGTTCAAATTGATATCCCTCACCATCAATTCAGAAGATTGCAGCGTACAACCTTCTAGTGAGCCAAGATCTAAAACAATTAAATATTACCTGGCCAACGCCAATATCCATAATCAATTATTAAGGTAGGTAACACTTTCCAATTGCATCATATGTAACTCTTGGATAGATGACATGCACAACTCTTTGCCATGAACATCTCCATGCCTCTAAGTGCTTAATCCCATTAAGATCACTTAGTTAAGCCCGACCCAAAAGCCAACATGATAGAAGTGCACCCCGCTTGGTGGGCCCACACAACTACCATCAAACTTCCACGAGATAGACAACACACCACTCTTGGGATGCCTACGCTTATCGATCAAACTTTTCATGTGTGCTGCTTATGGAAAGCATCTAAGACTTAATATTATATTGAGGGGTTTTAATATGCTTATATATGCATATATGTATCCAATCACCACATATATAGTATGTATCATATACATGCTATATCCCATAAATGAAAACATGCAATAACAATAAAGAGATGATTATGGCCATCCTATTGTAATTCCTTGAGCCACAAGGAATTACGGTCATCTAGGTCTACATCACATACAAACCGTTGTTGATGAAGATCTTGTGCTTAGGCCGTTCCGGGTTTGATCAGCTCGTCACACGACTGATCAACTCACCTCCTAGCCGGTTGGTTGGTTGTCTCCAACCGATCATCTGGCTCCTCCAAACAGTCAGTTTGTTAGGTCGTCTCACTCCTTGTTAGGCCACCAGCTGCACCATTAGTCGGTCATCTCGGTCCACTAGCCGATCGGTTGGCACCTCCAGCCGATCACACCTCCAATTGCTCATCCGGGCATCCACCAGTCTTCAACATAATAGGAAATAAACTATTCTACTTTTACATATCTCATTGGGAAACCCTGAGTTACATTCGGGGGGAGCAAAGGTAGAAGAGAATCTTGAGTTACATCAGGAAAAGAAAAAGAAGGCTCGATGCGCAAACCGAGATACAAACAACCACAACCAACTAAGAACACATAGGGGTTTATAGGCCATAACCACACTACACATCCACCATCAAAACCATTTTGAGCGACGCATATCGTTTGCATATATATACCATATCATATAAGTTTGGGATCATGTGGTATTAAATGGATATTCACATTTATCCAGTTAAGTATTCACATTGTAAGCAATAAATAAAAGGCAAAAAATAAAAAAATTATCATATCAATTATCCGAAAACACAGTACGTTGACGTGGATATGATACCACTTTTGGGTTTTATGTAAGGGAGAAGGCAGCGTAAGCAAAAATTTTCTCTCACCACAAAACCATAACCACAGATCGCATCAACGACTATGAAATAGGAAGGATGGATTTAGCGAGTCGTACCTGTTCTTGAGGCTTTCTCAGTGACAATGCCTCGCAACAAGTGTAGTCTTCACCCACCTATCTTTGACGACGTCTGTGCAACTCCTGGTCTTGACCTGGACTGCAGTTGACAGTCATCCTCCTGAGCGGCAGAAATCTCCCGCCTCTATAGATAGTCCACACAGACCACTGGGAACTCTAGTCGTCCTATCCTGAAGGACACTAGGAGTTGTCCCCTTCTATCAGTGTACTAGTCACCAACACACTCTCCCACAACCAGTTGTTGTCCTACAGTTGTCTTTCCCTCACTATTTCTCCCTGGATGGGTAGAACTTGCTTGGGCTCTCTCGGTTATCACAACCAAAGAGGACAACAACTTTATAGAGCAACTAATGTTCTGAGTTGTGTTATCTAAGAAGCCCCCAATACCCTTTTATACATAGGAGGGGTCAGGGTTCTCATCCCCAGGCAATGCGGGACTAAAGTGGGAGTAGAAGGGTCAGGAATTTCCATGAACTAATTACAATGCGGCAGCTGAACCGATCATTTAAAAAATGAATCAGTCAATTGGGAGTGTGATCTGATTGGTTCACCAGTTGAACCGGTCATTTCACATTCCTCACTTGCCTCCAATTGAATCTCCTCTTTCTTTTCCTACTAATCCAAAGATTAATTCTTGTCCCAATCGAATTGTACAAGTGAAACAAATTTTTTTTCTCACAAATTGAGACAACCCAACCTTGCTCATTTGGTCCAGTCGAACCGATCAGTTTACCAAGTGAACTAGTCATGTCACTGACCATGAGCCGATTAGTTCACCCAATTGGTGGTCCAGATTGTGCAGAACACAATGAATTCAGTTATCAATCAATCTGACACTCAAATCAGTTGGTTCAACACTTGAACTTAATGATTCTGAGTCAAGTGTATTGATTCAATGTTTGATTGAGTACCTAAACACCTTTAGTAATCAATACAAACATCATTCATGGATAAACTCCTCTTCCAAGTTAATCCTTTGTGTGTGACCCTATAGGTCCCATTTCACGTTGGCAGTGAATGTCCATAACTAGCTTATGACATCACAAGAAAAGAGAGGTGCCTAGTCGCACATCAGTGCTACCCAGATGAAAAGGAAAGTTGGAGAACAACTTTCAATCCTACAGTCTGTGATTGGTGTTCCAATGAATGTATAATTCCTTTGTCTCTGATATCCTGAATGAAATCAAGGCATGGAGCTGTCATCCTTTCAACGCTCATTCATGTTCCTTGATCCAAAGCAGACTGTCTGAGATATGTGTGCCATCAATATCACATATTGACTCACACTTCATGCACATGCTTTTCTCAGACTCACTTATCAAGTGGCCATGGACATCATACTCCCTTAGGAGGGACAAATCCAATATCTATCACTCACAGTCAAAACCCCATGTGTCAAATCCACCCAATCATCACCTTTATAACAATCCATATTTTAGGACCGCGTTTGATGATGTCAAAGTGTATCCAACGACATGTGATGAGTGCAGTGATTTTAGGTCTAAGAATCACAATCACCACCATCACTATGAGAGCTGACTGTGACTACCATGTCATGGTTCCATGTGTCACTCTCAAGGTGGGTCTATCTGATACACTATTCTTTAACATGTATCTATGTGCTTGGTTTGATATCACACATCATGACTAATGAGACTCTGTCATCAACCAACACCCACTCTAGTCTTGCTGTGTCATTATTGTCTATTAACCTTCCACAATGACATCCGACTAGGGATAGAAGAAACAATGTACAAACTCTTAGCATCCATATGATCTCATTCTTGTCCTTAACCTAAAGACATACACCATTGAGTACTATCATCCTCTAGACATTCATTCTGTTCTATCATTATCTCATAACTGATTGACTAGAATAAATTGGAAGCTTGCCTTTGATATTTATCAAATCAATCTTAATGTATCCCAATCCAATCATCCTATGATTGGCTCTTAGGGCATACATACCAACAAAAAACACAATGTGTTCTTTGTTCAACACACTGTGTCTCCGATGAGCTTCATTTCTACATCTTCACCTGGAACAAAACATGCTGCGTGAAAATTACGACATGTCATCTCTGAGATTTGTTTGACTTTACTAAAGAAATATGGCATGTTACTTTTGAACAGGGAAAAATAAAAAAGGAGGCAATGATGCACATTGAAGACACATGGTGTATCACATTATATTGGGTGTGTTTGACGAGCTAAAATTGGGTTTCTCAACCTGATTTTGATTTATTCAAAATCTTTTCCCTAGTTCATGTCGTGCCTCTACAACCCACATTGTTTCGAGCTTTCAGCCAATGAAGCATCTCTCAGTCGACCATCTCTCTCCTCTACTACGTCTCTCTATAGAAATACAATTAACGATGCCATTGTCTACACTGCTCTGATCCTCTAGCCAGATTCAAATCTCATCCACATCCTCACATCCTCAATGCCGCCATCATCGCACATCCAACACCCATAAAGCCACCGACGAGCAAGCACCAACTTATGGTGTAGACAACCTTGATGTAAAGAATCCCCTTCTTCTGGCCATTCTTAAGCAATCATATCCACCATCTAAGAGAGAGAAAATCCCAATGCTCAACAACACCACAAATCAAGCTCCACAGAAGCCACAGACACATTTGAGCCATCCCGCCATGCAGTGTTACACCTGCAAAATGTAGAGATATGTTTTGTGTGAGATCTTCACAGGCGGTGTCTAATGTCACAACAACCATCCTTCAATACTCATGGTTCCTATCAACAAACATCTAAGAGCCACAGAGGTGAGAGCTCCTCTTTGGCACCTACATACATCTCCTCAACTCAATTCAACATCACTAATGAAGAAGACGCTATTTATCAAATGTTGATTACATGTAGGGTTCTCCCTACACACTTTGCATGCAATGAGATAATGGATGCATTGTGTTCTAAAGATGAGGTGTGGGCATTTCTTAAAGATATTGGACTCCTAAAAATATGATGTAATGTAAGCTTCACTTATCCAAGATTTACTTATGAATTTCTTACTACTCAGAGAACGGTGGAAGACCCAAGAAATCCATTTGAACCCTTCGACATCATACATTTTTGACTTCTTGGTTATGGTTATAAACTGAATTTTAGGCAATTATGTGATGCATATCAATGCTCCTATGGAGGTAGTCTAGTGTTTCCTGATACTTTTAACAATGATGAATTCTGGAGATAGATTAGTGGTGATGATATTCATGAAGCCAAGTCTTTGAAGACGTCACATATCCACAACCCCATATTCCACTGCATTTAGAGTCTCCTTAGCACTTCTATTTTTTCAAATAAAGATACACAAGGTGTATGTGGGAAACAAGATTTATTTTTCCTATGGGACATGCTACACAACTGCAAGTTCAATGCAGGCTATTTCCTCCTCCAACATTTGTTTGAGGTCAGAAGGAAGCAATCATGTGACACAATGATTGGAGGACTAATAACCCACATTGCCCAAAAGGTGAATGCAAACTTGACATGGTTGGAAGCTATTATTGGGAAGAATAAGGTTGATCTCCAATTTTTCATCTCTTTAGGTTTAATTGTTAGGGACTCCTGTAATGATAGAAACTTCATACAATACTTCCATGAACAAGAATAATTCATTGAACTGCCTGATTTTGAGGGAATCACTTTGACTAATCCTAAGAGCTGGAGATTCATTTTTAATAATTAGAATGATTCTGGTGATAGACTTGAGACTTCTATTATAGTAGAGGCATATGGACCTCCATCTCATCCTTCTACTAACACACAGACTGACTACAATTAGACAATGCTAGATGTGAGACATTTCTAAAGGTATCTCCAACAACAATTTGACCAGTAGGACATCCAGTTGGACGAGCTTAGTCAGTAGTATATTGATATGCACTCCACGATTCAGAGGATGGATATGTGGCACATCACATAGGACCACCATGCCATGCCTAAATCGCCTCCACCACCACATGATCTGACATTCACTAACATCCCTAATGATGATACTTTGAAGCAAAATTTCTTTGCTGCCGACATGGGAACTAGTCCTTCACTCTGATTCATTCCACTGTGGGTATCTAGTTGCAAACTTTCTGAGTTTAATTTATGAATTTTGGACACTACAACTTTTAAGCTTAGGAGGGGAGCAACCACTTGGTAGTTTAGTTTTAGTTTCCTTTGCATTTATTTTTCTTAGTTTCTATTTTATATAGTGGTAAATCTAGCATTTTTTTGAGGCTTTTTCTCTTTTGGATTGAGTTTTCCCTTTATGCTAAACCATTTGCCACATATTGTTTTAAGAAATATAGATTAAAGAAAATGTGTACAAATATTGCGTCGATTAAATGAAATCTGTTGCCAACCACATTCACTTCATTGTGGTTTATTTCTTTTATCCTTCATGTTCATCTTTCACACTCTTGATTGTATAATACATGTAACAACTAAATCTTCTTGTATTAATCAAGATTGCACCAGTGTTTAGCATTCCATATGCCCTTGTCAAATTCTCACTATAGTTTCAACCACCCTCTCAACTATTTTTTGAATAAGTGTGAAATACAGTTGATTATGCAATCCATTCAACTCTCTTGTGCTTTGGGGAAATGACTTTAGTTTTAGGCCTCGTCGTTCTTAAGTGGAACATGACTCACTTTTGATTATTTTGTCTTATTCTTCAAAAGTTTAACATTTATTCCGCATCAAAGATGGCTCAATGCCCATGTATCATGCTAGTCTAGTGTTAGTAAGATCTATCTATGATGTTTAGGTGTTACCTATTAAATAGGGTAGATGACCTCAATTGGCATTCCACATGTACATAAACCTATTTTAGCTGCCGAGTGCTGGAACCCAAGCTTCATTGTCTCATTCTTATTCTAGAAAGCAAGGAGAGCACTATTGGATTGTTTTATGTTAACTTGGATTTCATCTATTATATCCTTAATAATTGAGAGAGATAAGTTGCATATTCACTATTTATTTGGTTTGGTCATCTAAATTCTACTCAGTGTTTTTTATGTTGATTCTTCCATTTGGATTGTTGCCATTTTTGCTAAACTAAACTTCCATCTTGGGTGTTTAAGTTGAATTCTTAGCTAATAACATTAACCAATTGATTATGGTTGGATTGGCATGATACAATTATTTCAATTTCATTTTATTAATACACATTCTTGACATATTCTTCAATTGTGTTTTCTTGTTCTTTTTGCTTGAGGACAAGAAATGTTTTAAGATAAGGGATATTTTATGTGCATGATTTATAATTTTTCCTACTTTTACATGCATTTCCAATCAATTTTCTACCTCAAGTTGCCTCTAGTGCTCAATTTTCCATTTTATTATTATCATTACTTGTTCAATGTTTGTAATTGTAAGAAAAATATTTTGATGAAAAAATGGCATTAATTTGATAACTATTCAACCACTTTCAAGCATTAATTTTGTAAGGTGGTTCAAAATGGTATGTCTATAGATGTCCTTTCTAAGGAGAGGAATGTATCACTTCTAGTGTTTTTTCCAAGACAAGTATTTTGAGCTTGAGTTGAACTATACACTCATTTTCAGATTATAGATAACGTGATTCAACTTTCCATTAAGTATTTAAGCATTTTAACAGTGAGATTAGACGAGCCATTCACTATTTAAAAAATCACAAAAATGCTAATTGCATGAAACTTGAAACACATCTAGTGTTTTGAGATCAAGTTATAAAACAAACCAAAAATATAAGGAAATATACTTTGGACATTTAATATAAATAATTATAAGATTGTAAAAATGATCTCATTCTCTCTCATAAATCCCCAGGGCCAATGGAAAAATACGAGACCATGTAACTATATAAATACTCATAAATCTCTACAACTCTAATATTACTGATATCTGACTTCTAGATCTTTTATCATATGGACAACTATACCTAAAAATGTTTCATAGCATAAAGAGTGAGATTCAAGAGAGGCACTACTAATTACTCAACCTAATAAAAGGAATTATGTCCATGCCAAATACTAAAACAACTTCTCGCAAGGGTTTATCTTCCAACATGTTCAACTAGTATGTTCAAAATATCAAACCTTCAACAAGAGAAGAAAATAATATGATGAATAAAATTTCAAAATTTAATAGGTTGAGTACCCATATGGGTGGATGCATAAAATAAGTTGATACAATTGACTATTCTTAGATGCAGAGGGTAACACAACCACTTCAACTCAATATCCCAAGAAATAGTTGCACTATCCAAGTCTTGGTCCACACGGTGAACTCTTTTTGGTCCTTTATTCTAAGGGGTTGGAAGCATACCCTAGAAAATAAGAATTAGTGAAATGTCAACATAAACCATTATGTACGTATAATGGGGATTTGGGATATATAAAAGGGAAGAGACAACAAATTATATGAAAGTATCACAATAAAATAGTGAAAGCAAAAATCTATATAGATATCTTCAATGATGGGTACATAGACAATTCATACTTTGCCTTTAATCATTATATAATTCACAACCATGAAAAAACATGGTAGTTATTATGAAAAGACTAGAACATGATAAACATTTTCATGGCATCACCGCCACAAACTAATAGGAACCACCACTCAATATATAATTAAAGTGGCATCACCACATCAAACAAATGGGCATCACCACCCAAATAAAGAGAATATGCATCAATACCCCCACTCAACAATAAAGAAGTGATGCATACCAATGAATTACATAAGAAAATACATCAACACCCAATTACCTAGGAAAAGGATCTAAACCAAATCCCACATCAATTCTTATGAATAGTGATCGTCACTGCCCATGTTTGCTTGAAATTAGGCATCACTGCATAATTCCAATGAATAGGCATCACTACGTAACTCCAAAAAGACTCATGTACATGTAACAAGCATCACCACACAAAAGGAGTAAAGGTCATCACTATCCAAATACCTAGGAACATGAAACACCACCTAGTTACACTATAAATAAAATGCATGCAATATCCACCACCTAAGGTGTAACACT
Organism: Alisma plantago-aquatica; assembly: GCA_963693085.1. Taxonomy (NCBI): domain Eukaryota; kingdom Viridiplantae; phylum Streptophyta; class Magnoliopsida; order Alismatales; family Alismataceae; genus Alisma; species Alisma plantago-aquatica. Next base: position 1,706,187,990 of record OY856409.1, on the reverse strand, counting down.
GATCGCATTTTAGTAATAAACATAAATGCACTCATACTAATAGAGAGGTGATATCAAGTTTAGTCAAACTTATCACAAATGATTTCTATTTTAAGGTAACTCTATGAAATGGACCAGTTCGATCTTAACAACTAAGATACAACTTATGACAATAATAGGCTATTAGGGTTCCATTTCACAAATGGAAGACAATAATAGGCAATTAGGTATCCATTTCACAAATGTAAAAAATTTAGTTTCAACTTCACAAAAGAGAGTATAACTCAGGATCAAGACACAACTTTTAGACTACAATTCTCAGATGCATTAGGGAAATGAAAATATGTGATAAACTCCAAGATTGATATTGAAATTAGGTCAACTAGACCCAAAGAGAGATATTATAATCAAAATACTTCAATTAGGTCAAATAAGAGAGATATAGATTAATTGCCCAATAAGATAGATATAAAGATGCAACTTTCCTTATATGTTCTCAACCCACATATAGAGTCAAGCCCTAAAGTCCTAGACCAGGGTTTCATAACACCTCATAATAAATTATACTAGTTAGAGTTCATTCTTTGTTAGATGTTCAAAACCCAAAAATATTCATTTTATAATTATTGGCTAGAATTACAAAACTTATACCATCTTGTAGAGAATATTTTGAATATTTTAAACATGTTATTTCGACGAATTTTCAAGTTATTAGATTACGGGAATATTAAAATTAAAAATCTCATCAACAGACCATCTTATCCTTGTACCACAAATCAAGATGTTGGTGTGACATGGTGGAAATGGTCAATTAGACAACCAAAAACCCATATGAGAAATCATCAATCCTTATGTTGAAAAGACCACAACACCCACAACTATCATGGTGGGAATAAATAAACCTAGGGGTAATAGTTATAGTTGTCTCGACCAAACACTCCTTCAACCCCATATACTTAATAAACAAACCCTACAACAACATAAGGAAGAGGAATCCACCCATGAATCAAATCATGTGAAGTGAGAGGCAAATTAAGAGTTGCGATTCGTCCTCTCTGCTTTCAAAGAGGACACTAGAAGCAACCAACAAGTTCAAATATACAAGATAACCAAGAAACCATGGAGAACACACACAAAGAGGTGTCAAATTGAGAAGAAAAACATGAGTGGATAATCAAAATCCTACATTGGAGGTGATAAGCGTGCACTGAAGGTTCATGGGCCTCCTCTACACTAAACCATAATGTTTCAATGTCCATGAATGACTATAGACTTCCTTGTTACAACCCATACATTGATGAATTAGAAATCTCCAAATATAAGTTTAATGTTAATTATAGGTTCATTAGTGATTAGATCTTTATTAGAAATTTGCATTATTAACTGGTTGGTTTAAGTTCTATCTTACCTAAAACTTATTCTTTGATAAGTTAAAATTCATGATTTGAGGATACACCGATATTAGAACTTTAGTTGATATAGTAATAACCTACACATGTTGGTAGATAGAGATTTAAGAACATTTCAAGAACTAACTAATTAAGATATTATCATTTATAATTTTATCAAACTTTTTTTAGAGAAGCTAGGAAGCTATCAATCTTGGCTTCCTCACGCAAGCAAATCATTATTGAAATTACACCCAGAACTAGTAGATGTAGAATTAAATATGGTACTACTACTACCATTACATGTTTACTTAATAATAACTCCTTCCACCTAAGTAGGTGAATTTGCATAATTGAAGAAATCGAAATGGTTTTTAGGGTGATGTTTCACCAAACCATCATCCACGCAGTTCCTCTCCCTACTTATGAGTCTCACATCCATATTCTCCTTGAGCAAGCCCTTTATTTTTATTCTTGTTGTCCAGTAGACGAACTTGGGGTAATTCATCATATCCGCTTGTATAGCTTTGACTGTGGTGTTACAATCAATCTCAACAACGACACGGGGTGGCCATTCTCCTCAGCGTATTCAAGTGCCAATCATATCCCTACAAGTTCCACTTCAATGATGTTAGTAGAGTGGACTCTCTTCCCCCAACCTCCTCTTCATATGCACAAATCATCCCGGATAACAATAGCTGCACTCATCTCTTTTTTCCCAGTGCTGTGTTAGAGTTTATCTTTAGCTAGGGAGCTATAGGTGATATCCAACTCAAACATTGTTGTGGTTCTTACTCGAATTCATTGCAATGTTGAGCAGTGACATAGATTTATGTATGTGGGCAATTTGATGAACAGTATGTCTAATCTGGTTTTAAAAAACGTGGACATTCCTGTAATTCCGGACATTGATACACGTCAACATGAACAAGGAGGATAATTGCGCTGATGCATTGAGAAAATAACGAGTCCATTGCCCAACGTCTGTAAAACTGATGCAACCTTCCAATTCTGTAGGCTTCAGTACTCCAGCCCAAACTTCTTTCACGTAGCAACAATCTCGAAGGGCGTGGATTGTAGTTTCATCTTCTCTTACGCATATCCCACATGTTCCATCATTCAACAAATGCCTCGCTTTTCTACGCTCGTTAGTAAGTAATAAGGCTCCGTGAACCAAGGTCCGTGCAAAGAGTTTTAACCCACTAGGTAGTTTAAGGCTCCATGTTTTATTCCAATCCCGGGGGCATTCCACTTCTTTAGCTCGTCTGAGTAGCGTGTAGGCCGACCTTGTTGTATAAGAGCCATCGCTGGTATGAATCCATGCAATGAAATTATTTAGCTCGCTCGACAAAGGGGTATTATATTTCTGAACTGCCTTAACAATTTCTCGGAAACCACTCACGGAGAAACTCGACGTCATATTCATTGTTGAGATTAATGAGACTGCTCACCCACAGGGCCTTCAACTCATGAGACACTTCTTAGATAGTGTAATTGACCAGGATAGTGTTGGGATTAGGAATATAATCCAGCTCATATACTAGTGAGATTTGGACTTGGGAGATGGTTGGTTTGTGCTACCAATCATAATAAGAGTCAAATCCAAGAAGCAAAGATGATGGTTCCCTATGTGCATCATGGAGTTGGATTAGGAGTGAGTCTAGGATTTGGACAAGGATTCCCGGTTGCAACCACATGCATGGAAGTTTATAAATAGAGGCCCTGAGGGAGGCCATTGAGATCATTCCACCATCCACCGGTTGAGGTGTGATTCCTCCAATTACTTGTTGGTGCCTTCTGTGGTAGAGAGTGTCAGAGAACAAGAACAACTAGAGGAACTCTTTTGGTAAATAAGAGAGGGTCAACGACTTCGCCTTGAAGTAAAGTAGCGGTTGGCGGTTACTACCTGGATTTAGGGGTAATTAGATCCGAGAGGTGTGAGTTATAATCTTTATTACATAGTGCTTATTGGCGGGAATGCCCTGTGATTTTTCTCTCCTTGTCTTGGGGGAAAGTTTTTCACGTTAAATCTGGTGTTTCTTCTTTGAGTTTATACGCTTGTCGGTGACGCTTCCGTAACAACTTTTCATCACGTCCGAGACTGTATCGGTACAACATCCCCAACAAGTAGTATCAGAGCTTTGGCTGCAGATACAAGTCCAGATGGGGAAGGATGAAGATGCGATGATGATAAAGTTGACAAGCTTAAATTGGCAGATTTGGAAACCCACGATGGAGGACATTCTCTATTGCAAAGATCTGTACGATCCAATAGAGAGACAAAAGTCAGAGACTACGTCTGATGCAGATTGGAAGAAGCTAAATAGGAAAACCATCGTAATAGTGCGGAAGTGGCTCGACATCTCCGTGTTCCATCACGTCTCATAAGAGACTAATGCCAAAGATCTGTGGAAAAAGCTCAAGAAGTTATATGAGCGGAAGACTGCCACAAATAAAGCTTTTTTGATCCGAAAGTTGGTGAACCTCAAGTATCGGGATGGTACAAGCATCACTGAGCATATGAATGAATTTCAAAGCCTTGTAAATCAGCTGGGGTCCATGAAGATGGTTCTTGATGTTGAACTCCAGACTCTACTTCTTCTAGGATCGTTACCAGACAGCTGGGAGACACTCATAGTGACAGTCAGCAATTCTGCACAGGAAGGCAAGTTGACACTTGACCAGGTGAAGAGCAGTCTGCTGAATGAAGAGACTCGATGACGAGCCTCAGGTGACAGCGGATCAGAATTACACTTCACAGAGGGCAGGAGAGCTGACAGAGTGAGAGACCATGGTAGATCTCAGAGTCGCGGTGAGCCCCAGAACCACGAGAAGTCTCGCGGTAGATCCAAGTCGAAGAGTAGTAGAGGGTGCTTCCATTGTGGCAAGCCAAGTAATTTCAAAAGGGATTGCAAAGTTTGAAAAAAGAAATACGGGTCTGAAGCCAAAGACAAGCAAGATGATGACAAGAACACCGCAACGACAATATCAGATGACAGGAACGATGAGGACGATGTGGTCTTAACAGTCTAAGAGCAGTGTTTGCATACTGATGAGGACGACTCAGAGTGGGTGGTGGATACTGCAACTTCTTACCATGCTTTACCATGTGAGGAGTTCTTTATTTCATACAGGAAGAGGGACTTCGGAAGAGTGAACACGAAAAATTCTAGCTTCTCTAGAATTGTCGGGATTGGAGACATTTGTTTTTAGACAAGTGTCGGTTGCACGCTCACGCTGAAGGATGTCCGTCACGTTCCAGATCTGCGGTTGAGTTTGATTTCTGGTTCTTTCTTTGATAGAGAAGGTTGTCATCTTGATTTTGGTGGTGGCAAATGTAAGATCACCAAGGGAGCTTTGGCTATTGTACATGGAAAACTGTCTCGCACATTGTACAAGACCAAGCTTAAAGTACTCAGAGATGGCAGTATATATGCAGTTGAGGATAATCACACAGATCTATGGAACAGATGGTTAGGACACATGAGTGAGAAGAGCTTGAATCTTCTATCCAAGAAGCGGTTGATTCCTTGTGGCCAGGACAGTGGTCTCAGTTCATGGGACACATGTCAGATAGGAAAACATTAGTGAGTTTTTTCAAAACAAGGTCTGCGGTGAAGTCAAAGCTTCTACAGTTGGTTCATTCGGATGTCGGCAGTCCGTTTGAGGTGGCTTCACTGGGTGGCAATAAGTATTTTTTCACATTCATTGATGATGCATCTAGGAAGGTGTGGGTCTACTTACTGAAGACTAAGGATTAAGTTTTTCAGTGCTTCCAGAAGTTCCATGCCATGGTAGAGCGGGAGACTAGTGAAAAGTTAAAGTGTCTTCGGACGGACAATGGAGGAGAGTACACCTCTAGGGAGTTCCAGGCGTACTGCATGTAGTGTGGTATATGGCATGAGAGGACAGAGCCTGGCACACCACAACACAATGGTACAGCTGAAAGGATGAACTATACTATTGTGGAGAAAGTCAGATGCATGTTGAAGACTACACATTTTCCAAAGACATTATGGGTTAAGATAGTAAGTACTGCCTGCTGTCTGATAAATAGATCTCCATCAGTTCCTTTGGGGTTTGATATACCTAAGAAGCTATGGACATACAAGGATGCCTCTTATGTTCATCTGCGAGTATTTGGGTGCAAGGCTTATGCACATGTTCCAAAGGAAAGAGGCAAAAGCTGGATGATAAAGCGGTGCCATGTATCTTTCTTGGCTATGGAGATCAGTAGTTTGGGTACATGTTATGAGGTCCTGTGAAAAAGACCATGACCAGACACAGAGATGTAACTTTCTGTGAGAGTCAGACAGTGACAGAGCCTGAGGTTGATGATGCAGAGGCTGTGGGATCAGGTCACAGTTCTTCAGACAATGAGTATGAGGATGCTTCGGCTTCTTCACAGGTGCAGTCTTGCGATGACGAAGAAGAGCAACATAATCATCTTGAGAAGTAGAGTGATAGCACATCGAGTGGACCAGTTCCAGATGCACAGATGAGTGATTCAACTTTATACGTAGAGACTTCTGGGCAGGGGGAGCAGGATCAGGATCAGGCAGAGTCCTCAGAGCAGCAGTTGAGGAGGTCTTACAGAGTTCATCATCCTTCATCCAGATATCCGACATCTCAATATATCTTTCTTATTGATCAGGGGGAGCCAGAGACTTTTCAAGAGGCACAAACTCATAGAGATAGAGTACAATGGCATCAGGCGATGTAGGAGGATATGAATTCTTTACAGAAGATTGATAGCTATGAGATTGTGGTGCTTCCCAAGGGACGGAGACCACTAAAGAATAAGTAGATCTATAGGATGTAGAGAGATGTGCAACACAATGACTCCCAGTTAAAGAAGGTCGCTCCAAAGACTTCTTCGAGACAGTGCACATGTGAAGAAGGAAGGCAATACAGTGGACATGTAGTTGCTACACCCAGACTGGAGGATCTCGATGTCGAGTTACATCGACAGGGGGAGCATCATCAAAGAGTTTTTGAACCTTGGTACAGAAGGTCAAAAACATAGTTTTCATCCAGGAGGGCTCGGCTGAACGATCAGGGGGAGCCAACAAAGTTCCTGGTGCACACATGGAGAGAGAAGCGGCGAGGCAAATATACTTCTTCTTAGTTGTCTAGGAACAATGTGAAGTCAAGGCGTTACTTCAAGAAGATGGATGGAAACTACAGGATGCCGCAATGTGTGAAGAGAATGGACCCATCACTTGTGATGATGTGATCCACACACTACTCCAGTTGACCATTGAAGACCACGTCTCCCTCATGGGCTGGCAGGGGAGATTGTTGGGATTAGGAATATAATCCAGCCCATGTCCTAGTGGGATTTGGACTTGGGAGAGGGTTGGTTTGTGCTACCAATCCTAATAAGAGTCAAATCCAAGAAGGAAAGAGGATGGTTCCCTATGTGCATCATGGAGTTGGATTAGGAGTGGGTCTAGGATTTGGACAAGGATTCCTGATTACAAACACATGCATGGAGGCCTATAAATAGAGGCCCTGGGGGAGGCCATTGAGATCATCCCACCATCCACCAGTTGAGGTGTGATTCCTCCAGTTGCTTGTTGTGCCTTTAGTGGTAGAGGGTGCCAGAGAACAAGAACAACTAGAGGAGATCTCTTGGTAAATAAGAGAGGGTCAACGACTTCACCTTGAAGCAAAGTAGCAGTTGGCGGTTGCTATCCGAATTTAGGGGTAATTAGATCTGGGAGGTGTGAGTTGTAATCTTTATTACATAGTACTTATTGGCGGGATTGCCCCGTGGTTTTTCTCTCCTTGTCTTGAGGAGAGTTTTCCATGTTAAATCTGGTGTTCCTTCTTTGGGTTTATATGATTGTCAGTAACGCTTCTGTAACAACTTTTCATCATGTCCGAGACTGTATCAGTACAACATCCCCAACAGATAGTATTTAGATCAACCTAGCAATCATCCCATATGTTAGTGGAGTTGTCACTGACTATAATGTTCATTGAGTTCTCCTTGATAAATTGTTTACCTAGTTACATGACTCTGCCCAACCTTGACATCGATCCGATGTGTTAATGATTGATGTTCAGGATTGTGAAATCATTTTCACCGCAAGGACTCTTTGCCACATATCATCTCCCAATATTTTTTTAGTAGGACATCATTCCAATCTCATGGACTTTATGCCAAGCCTACCATGTTTCTTGAAGCTAGTGATTTTACTCAATCCACCAAGGATAAGGGATTATCTTTGTTGTTTCCTCCCTAGATTAATGAATGTATTATGCTATCAACACGTTCGTAAAGTTTTGTTGGAAGTTTAGCTGTCTGCATTACATATGTGGGAATCACTGTTAGAGTGCTCTTAGTGAGACAGACTCAACCAATAAAGGATAAATTTATGGCCGACCATGCATTGATCCTATTTGCTAATTTGTTAAGTACCTCAACATAGGTATCCTTGGTCACCTAAGAGTGGATGATTGACAATCCCAGATAACATCTCACGTCTTCTGTGATCTGAAATCCACTGACCTCCTGAATACTGTTAATGACATGCACATGAACACTCTTGGAGAAGAAAATTCTCATTTTAGGCATTGAAACAGTTTGTCCGGATGCCCTTTCGAAGATCTAGAAGCATTCTTTGATTAGAATTTGTTCCTTCCTAGTTTGTGCAAAGAGAATGAGATCATCGACAAAACACACATGTGATACATAGTCCACCGTTTCCCAGTCGAGCAGGTTTCCATCGTTTGTCTATCACACTTAGTTGAATCCGTTGGCTTAGTCGCTCTAAATACATGACAAATAAGTATGGGGAGAGTGGATATCCTTGTCCAAGTCCCCGACCTGCTTTGGAACTATTTGATATTTTTTCATTCCAGACCAATGTGGTGAATCCTTCTATAATTGAATACATAATGTAATGTTGAATGTTTGTAGGAAGCCCAACTTTCAAAAGTGTATATCCTACAAATGCCTAGGACATCAAATCATATGCTTTGGTCAAATCCACCTTGATGGCCATGGTTCTTGCTCCAGATTTTCTTCTCATGTTATGTATAAGCTCTTGCACAAGGACGGTTTTTCCATGATTTTCCTACCAGGTACAAAACTGCTTTGTGCTAGATCAATACAGTTAGGTAGGTATGTTTCGAGTCTTTCAACCACCATCTTGGAAGAGAGATTAAGTATTATGTTGTGTAGGGAGATGGGTCAAAGATGCTCACATTTCTCTGGTCTATTAGTCTTCAGGATGAGGACGACTGTGGCTTGGAAAAGTTCCTTGCTTAGGGGGTTTCCTTGTAAATCTCTCCTAACAGTTGAGCAAACCGATTTCCCCACTATCCTCTAGTTTTTTGTAAGAAAAGGGCCCTTATGCCATCTGGCCCTGCAACTTTATACATATACATTCTTTTTAAAATCTCAAAGATTTCATCATCGGTTGGGGTGGAAGCAAGTCATCGAAGATGGTCCGCTTCGAGAGTGTTGAAGCTTCTAGGGATGCATGTGTAAATGAATCTACTGCGATCCTCCCTAGTATCAACAATAATATTCTTAATATGGTCCACAACTAGGTGCCATAGAGACTCCTTACCAGATATCCACTCACCCTCGGTGTTCCTCAAGTAAGTGATGGTGTTAGTTCTCTTTCTTTGGTTAACCCATGCATGAAAGAATTGGTATTATCATCTCCGTTCCAAAGCCAATTTATGTGGGCCTTTTAGCGCCAATCTTCCTCCTCCCTCAATAGCAGATTTAGCTCTGCCTGCATATCTATGCAAAGCTTGTCCGATGTCTCATCGTAGTTCTCTTCTAAACTAGTTTGAAGTAGATTAATGTTTTTAATGAGTCTATCCTTATCCTTTCTTATTCTATGAAGAAAGTTTTTGTCCTGATTCTAAATTCGAGATTTGGCTCCCTACGCAACAACATAGAACGCAACATCCTTGGGCCAAGATTGTTGTAACTCAATATTGATCTCTTCCTCATTCTTCCAGGAAGCTCAAATTATAAACTTGGGGATAAACATGGTATTCCTAGGAGACCTGAGGAGGATAGGATAGTGTTCTGACTGGATTCTTGGGAGATGATCAACTAAAGCACGAGGGCAACATTGAACAAATAAACTACTTGCGACCACCCCGTCAAGCCTTTCTTGAAGGTTTCCATGTTTGTAAGTAAACCACATTCTGAAGAAACCCAAACAATTAAACTGGCTTCAATCAATGTACCATTGAATAATTGAGCTTTATTAACATTGAATATGTTAATACCATACTTCTTAGTGGGGACAAAAATGGTGTTTAAATCTCCTAACACCACCCATGGTTCATTGAACGATTGTCCCATAGAAACTAGATGTTTCCATAAGAGAGATCTGCAAGTGATGTGAGGACTCGCATACACAAAAGCGCACAGGTAGTTGTCATTAACTCTACATACAATGAATTTTCAGTGTGAATGTGTCACCTCTAGTGATATGTTGTTGTTCAAGCGTACCCAAATGCCCCCAGAGTAACTGAGCGCCTCGACTCTATGCCAGCTCTAGAATCCTAACTTCTTGTTCATTCTAGCCGCTCTATAGCCACTAATCCTAGGCTCTAGGATGGCTACAATTTCTAGGCATTTAGTTGCTATAATATCTTTCAGCATGTTACATGTGTCCTCATTTCCAATCCTTCTGACGTTCCAACAAGTTATATTCATTACCATGGGTAAAAAGATGGGAAGGTAGTTATTACTCCTTATCTACATGTATCTCATTCTCCTTCTCATCAAGATTCATGTCCTTCTCTTGCAATTTACCTGCTTTCTGCACATCCCCTGGACTGGCCATGTTCAGGTCAGATAGTTTCCTTAGACTCCTTCTTTCTTCCAAGGGGACTATTTTTCTTGGTTTGCCTACCCTTTTCATTTTTGTTCCACTCCCTTTGATTTTTCTTCCGATTGGTCAGTTGACCTGCCTCACATGATTAGTAACCGGCTTGTGTATGGATTATCAATATTTTGTGTGGCGGTAGCATTGGATGCTCAGGATGCCTACAACTCCAATTCACCAGTGATGTTATAACTTCAATTACTTCATCAACATCTAGGGTAGACACGATATGGTTTCCTTCAACATTATCCTTCATCTTCTCTAGTTTCCGATTCACCAGATTACGAGTATTTGTCACATCTCCCAGAGGCCTCCATGGTTGAATGGCCTCATTTGGAGCTCCTTGTGTCTTCTTCCTCCTCTAGAGTTTTGCACTAGTGTGGCTTTGTGGCTTGTCTTTCTTCTTATAATTCTTCTCAGTGCTCTCCAATTCCTTCTCCATACTATCATGGTTATCATAATTATTCAGTGTGGTGAACCTGTTGGTAGACTACCCAATCTTATGTTGTTTCTCAACTTCCTCATTTGTTCGTCTTCCTGCATTATTTCTTCTTTTCTGGGTTTGCTAGTTTTACACATATGTTTGATTACTTTGGCTTTCATGGTCTTTATTTTTCTCTTGGTCTGCAAGTTGGGATGTTTCATGTATATCATTTTTACACTGCTGACACATTCCCGATTTCTCCACAAGCCGCACAGGCCCATGGGAATTCCTCATACTCCAACTCATACTCCACCACATTAATGAAGATGGATGATATGAAGGGTCTGTATGAATTCATTTGAATGGCTAGTCTAGCAAATTTGTTGTGTGTGCGCCTTGCCGTGTGATCATCCACTTTTTTCTGGCTTCCTAATGCCAGACCTATGTACTCAAAAATTGTAGGAGCATAGAGGTGGAGCATAAAATTGACATTCTTACCCATGTAGTGATGAAGGGTGGGTACTCATCCATTGGAACAAATGTAGGAGTCAATTCCCATATAGTTGGAGTGCATTCGAAGATTTTCCAGGGTCCCCCAGTGAGTGCAATATCGTGATCATGGCGACAAGATAATTGAATAATGAAGTGACCATGATTAAGTTCGAACATGTCAAACCTTCCTTTAATTCCCCAGAGAAATTCCAGATGATCTCTCAATGTGATATAACTAATATCCACATTGATCAGACGTACCATCACAATATATCTCCATGGCTGTGCCAAGTTTTCTTCCACATTTGGTAACAAAAGTAGAGAAGGTTTACCTTCAGTGAATCCTAGAGACATGTCCTACAATGAGAGTTTCTCTTCAAATATCTTCTAGATAACAATCTCCTTCTCTTCCTATCCTCTCACGCTTCATCCATTGTACTTGCGTAAGAAGTCCCACCATTTAGGATCTGATGTGGTTCAACATACTTTTTGAAATTAGGGTTTACAAGTTTCTAGATAGAGTTGACGGCTAGAGATTGGGTGTTGATGTATTAACCACACCTTGTGATGCCACCGCCTTGTCCAACCCAGGCATCTGATGGCCTTCCCCTTCATCTAGGTTTTTGTGCCCTTTCATCCTAGAATATTGGAACATGATCCCGATCTCCAAAATCGAGAGTCTGACGCCACTTTGCTTATCGGAAACGTTCGCCTTGCCGTTCTTCTCCCCATCTATTAGTCCCCGACCATGATCTCCTTCCCCTTTGAGTCCATCTTTCGTGCCGCCAGAAACACCACCAGACCCCAACTCTCCCCCTAGGTTTCCCCATAATTATTTAATTGTATCAAGCTTCTATTGTAGAATTGTAGATAATTCAATTATAAATCTAAGACGATGAAAATGAACCAAATGATAGTTAAAAATGAGAGAATTATGGTGTTTTAGTTTTCACATAGAACCATCTTCGGTTGACAACTAATGGTTTTCCAAAGATGGTTTGCCAGTAATGGTTGCCAACTATTGGTTTGTGTTGTGTAGCCGCCGAGTACATCCAATTAAGATAACAACCATAACTTTTCATATATGTATAAAAATTCGGTGAAATTTGTTTTTTTAGATTTTTATTTCATCCTCTACACAACCATAGCTTTATAACTATATAAAGGCCAATTAGGAAGGTGACTTATAAGGTGATCTTTGGGGAATAACATGAAGAATAATAAAAACTTAAAACATAGATTTAGATCCTTCATGGTAAGTGTTTTTAGCCACATATTTCTTCCCTTTTTCTCTTCCCCCTGATCAGAGTATACTGTAGGATTCAACAAAAGTTATCTTTTACTTTCCATCTTCATATTCTTCCTCTAGTAGGCACCATTGAAGTTGTAAACCTAATGTTAGACTATTTGAGGGTGGTTTGAGCTTTTAGCTCAAAACAAAGGGAGTAGACCAAAATCAGGACATATCAAGTATAGATCTAAGATCAAAACCTAGGATCAAATCCAAATGAGTGAAAATTCATCATTTAGCCATGATTTTCATAGAACACATGTAAAATGGAAAACAACCTGCATTTTCCTATGTATTATTTTACTATTCTTAGGTCACTAAGTCCTAATCTGTATTTCTAACATATGAATGATTAAATTAGCTAGAAAAATAATGAGTTTTATGATTTTAGTCCTAGAATGAACATACTATTTGTATGAGTTTCAAAAATGAATAAATCTAAAGGTGTGTATCTAAGTTTTCCATTTATCCTCAATAACAAATACATGCTAAGAAGTGTTATTACATGATTTGATTGCCTTTTAGTTATAAATATGAAATGATTAAGTGTATAATTATTTGTTGTGTTATTTATTTGATGCTTGGTTTAGACAATTGAAGAGATATAAATTAGTAGTTGAATACATATCAATCATAACAAAATAAGTAGTGTTTAGTATGAAAGTTAAACGCTATTGTTATAGTACAGATTGTACCAGTGCATTCAAATATGCTTAAGTTATTAAGTACAATTGAAATACATTGCTAATTAAAAATGATATACAAAATTGAAAATTAAAAATACAGTACAATACTGATTAGTCAGATCAAAATTCTTTGTATACAGTAGGAAAGGTTAATAGTATTGAATTAACACAGATCGCTCATATGATATCGGATTATTCAGCTAAAGTGAAATATAATATTTGAAGTTATCAGTTCAATCAAATTCCTTTTTAGAGTCCAGAAATACTCAATTTTGTTTTGTATAATATTCAGTAGCACTGTTGAAGTGTAGAACTCATAGAAGGAAATAGAATGATCTAAAGAATCACTAGATAGCTAAGAAGGAAATAGAATGATCTAAAGAATCACTAGATAGGTTAAAGCTAAGTGAATGTTTAGTAACTCAGTAAAAAGTGAAGCTAAAGAATCACTAGATAGCTAGATGTTCTGAACGCCATATATTCCTTACAGATGTCTGTGCCATAATGGTGGAAATGGCCTACTCACTGACAACATCTAGGATTGTAAGCTGGAGCATGTTGATGGGGAATGAGGGGTTAATCACATTGCAGACAACTTCTTGAATAATAGAAGGGTTATCTAATATTTACTAGAGATTCTAGTGATAGCCAATGGTACCCAACAATAACCAAAGATCTTGGTAGTACAAAGTTTCTAATGATTACAAATAAGTATACAATAGTAGCCCTAGACCCCAATGGTAATCACTTCAATTACTACTGATTTAATGCTTATGGAATCACTAATGTAGGCAGATTAAGATAGAATACTTTTACTCTCTTCCTGAGTACCCAAGTTTAGAGGAATCCAATGTATCTAGCAAACTGATATAACTGTCGAGGCCTATTACAGACTGGGTAGCTAGTTAGTAGATTTATAATCCTATGTGAACTCTAAGTCTTGTATGGTGAGATTGTAGATTTGTACAATGATTCCACACATAATGGTACACCTCATGTTGGTCGAGGGGCATTAATAAAGTGATTTAAGAAAATTTAAAAAATCAGAGTCATGAAATTATGATTTAATTATTCAAAAGTTAGATATTAAATTTAAAAATGTATTACTTAGTTATTCATAGTGTTTAGTATGTTGATAGAATTTTATATTATTTCTCATTTAGTGTAATATTTCATATATTTGTTGTATTTGCTTATGTTCCAAACCACTTAATAAAGAATATATGTATAATTTTGTCTACTTAGTGAATTTTCATTCACTAAGGCAATACCTCACACTATACTGAACATTCTTTTAGGTAACACAGCTGAATTTACAAAGAGTCCTTTCATAGAACTATAGTAGTGTCTTTAGGTAGAATTAGATATTTTTGGTCCCTATCCAGTCTAGGTCCTTCAATGAGAAAAGAAAGAGTTATATTGGTCAAGTACAAAGCTTTGTATCTTTCTTATTGAATAATGATTTGTAAAATACATAATTTATGTATTAGAATGTTTTGAGCTATCAAGAGGTGAATTATAAATTCTATTGTAATATTTTATTGTGAAGGATGTTTGTAAAAAAGGATTTTATCTGCTTGTCATAACTTGTAGATAAATACAAAGAAAAATAAAGAAAAAGTTTAGACGTGTTTGTGTTGGCCAACTTTATCACCTCAGATCCTAATCTAGAAATATTTCAAACAACTTCAATATTGGAAAATTTACATATGGCCCATCCACTCAAAACAATTGTAATCATGGTGAAGTATGTGAAGAAAATAATCATATTTCCTTCTAAGACACATGCAACCTTTGTAGAAAAATTTACACATGACACAAACACTCAAAAAATCTAGCATTATCTGATTTATATGAAACCTATCACCTAGAATAATTAAGATATATTAAATTCAAATTTGGAATTAATTACATGTTTTAAGATTACCTAGTTGGTTATTTATGGCATTATATTTATTAATACTATCATCAAATATGTTATCTTAATGAGTGTCTACTCATAAATTATTGGGATTAGATTAGATTTAGAATTATCTTATCATAAGATGCTTTATATAAAATGTCAGGCGGGATAAGAGGGTGAGGGAGAGGGACAAGGTGGGGGAAAATTGAGAATCCCTAGAAAAGGGGCGAAGGAAGTGAAATAGGATCATCATTGCCAATTCCATCGATGCCTGTGTAATGGTCCATGTGAGGCTAGAGGAGGGGATCCACCTTTGGAAGTTATATAGGTCCTTTTATCATATGAAGGGATCATCTGCAACCTTGAATGAGAAGGTTCATACCAGATCTAGAAGTATTCGAGAGGTATATCCCCAACCATCATCTCTATCAACCAACACACACACTTAAAATACTCCCCAAAGTCCTCAAATGCCTCAGATAATCCCCCATTTCCTCTATCTATGATGTTACTGGACTGAATCAAGAGTTTTCACCACAGATTCCCTAAATCTAACATGTTTTTGGTTCAATTCATAGATATAGAGTTTTAAGATAGTGTGATGTTTGCAAAAATATCAATCTAGCAAGGCAACATACCTAGTTGTAGTAATCACACCTCGATCCACTTTACTGGATGAAATTCATTTCAACAATCAACTAATAGGTGGATTCATAGGCAGTGTAGCCCTAACAGTAATATTGATATAGTTGCAAAAGAGAAAGAGAGATTCATCATGAATTCACTAGTAAGGAGAGAGACCATATCCTTAGCGAAACCCCTTTATTAATGGATGGGATCCTAGTAATCGCGCTGCATGGAAACCTGAATCCCTTTTCTCCCCTTTCCCCTTATTAATGAAACTTATATGGATTCATTTCAGAACTCAAGGGTTCCCGACAATCTAGATAAGGTTTTGAGGATAGACAACACATTTAGGAAACCTAATATAATGTGCTAATGGGTGAGGTATTAACATTGCAAAGGTCTATGTGAAAGTTAAAGCCTCAACTTAATTACTGAAATCAACCTAAGCAATTTTCTTGATGGTGAACCGATTTTCTTGAAGGTGGATTTCATTGATAGACCTTACATGTGCACTATATGTAAGTGTTTACCACATATATTTGATTCTTTCCCCAAGGCGGAGCGTGATCTTACCTTGTTGAATGAATTGTTTCTTAGGAATGGAAAAAGCACACATAGGGTGTTCGACTTTTGGCTAACACCCTAGGTGCAAACTCTACTAAATATGAAAACATAAATAAGGATGTAGGGACTAACCTTTCATCCTTATTTATCAAGGCGGACTCAAACTAGGTGCACAACCCCCTACATGACCTAAGTGGCTGCCTAAAGCCTTTTAGGCCCAAATTAAGCCACTTCAAGGCTAATTTAACATAATAGGTGTGCATTTGATCAAGTCGAGTCATTTTATGGTTGATGAGTCCACTTTATCCCAAATGTGGTCAAATTAGAGTAAAATGAGGTTTACTGTAGGGAAACAAGCATGATTTGGGTAAATAGGTCTAATTTGGTGGAATTAGGTCTTATTGGCAATGTAAGGCCTCATTCAAGGAAGCACATACACGTTTCTAGACACGAACGCTGACACAGACACGGGACATGGCAAATTTCTAAAATGTAGGACACATACACGACATTGAATGAGGGGAAATTTTTTTAATATATACATATATGTGGGTGTCTGGCGTATGAATTGGAATTTATTTTGAAATTTGACCATATTAATGTATCTATGTATGTATAATCTTATATGCAGAAGTGCGCCTTTATGAGTATGGTTAAAACAATATGAGATAGAAACCTAAATGTATGTTTCTTGTAAATATATATGAGTTTGTATTACTCATTTAACCAAATTATTATACTATAATTGGACTTGTAATATCTAATTCATCTATGAATTTACATATTGTTTCTTTCCAATAGATTAGATCTTAGCTCTACATTAGATTTTCTCAGTAATAAAGCATAGACATTTGCACTCTAAAATAGGATATTATGGCAACATCAATTGTAGTGATGTGTCCAGGAAGTGTTTGAGAAGTGTCCAGCTGTGTCCAAAATGTTTTGGGCCATGTCCGGGAAGTGTACGTGTCCAAAACGTGTTCGACACGGACACATGGGCTGTCTAGAAGTGTTTGTGCTTCCTAGGCCTCATTTAGATCAATTTAAGGAAAATTAGGGCTAGTTAGGTTTTATAGGTCATGTTATGGAAAATTAGGTTTAATTTTGGGCTTAATTATGTTTGCAAATTAGGCCTGATTTGGGGAAAACAAGTCTAACTGGGGGAATTTGGGTATGATTTGGTGAGATTATATTTTATTTGGCCAAATTAGATGTTGTTTAAGTCAATATAGGAAAAATTTAGGGAAGTTTGGTTTGATTGGGTCATAATATGCAAATTTTGGTTTCATTTAGGCCAAATCATGTCAAATTAGGGCACATTGGGACTAATTTGGAGAAAACAAGTATAATTTGGGATAGATAGTTCTAACTTTGAAGATGAGATGATTTGGTCAAATTTGGTCTCATTTAGGTCAATATATGAAAGTTTTAGGGAAATTGGGTTTCATTAGGTCATTTTATACAAAATTCGGTCTGGAGTAGCCAAATTAGGGAAAACGAGGTCAAATTAGATCAAATTTGGATCAAATGAATTAATACTGGGCCAATCAATTCTGCTTTAGGTGATATTTGGTGTGATTTATCCCAAATTCTATGTAATACTATGTTATAATATCATAATTTAATATTTACATATATGAATATATGAATGCATATAACAAAAAATTGTCATTACTCATAGAAATGTGTAGGCTCCCCCTCAGAAATTCCTAGCACATGAGCACCTCAACAACTATGATTTCGAACACACAATATGTTCCCCCAATGAGTAATATTGAAGTATTACAACCTAGTGATTTGCATTTTCCTTGAAGTTTCAAGGAAAATCATTCCCACTGTCAGGACAATTAGTCAACTAATTTATCTTCTTCTGAAACTAGGAATCATAATTGAAATGATATCCTATCATATAAGGAGTCTATAAATGATTACCCCAATATTCTTAATCAAGATAAGCCTAATTGTGTTCTAGATTAACCATGTTTTCTTAGTGGCAAAGAATCACTGATTTTGAATGAAGTTAGTCTAAGTATTGAATGGGAGTTGGAAATCACAAGAATTCTCAACAAGTTTTATCCCCAAAATTTGATTTGTTTGTGGCCAAAAGGTTGTCAAAAAGATATGGATTGTCACTAGATCTTCTAACATCCATGGAAATTAGATCTTGGTGAGTCATATTCTCATTGTGCATCTGATCTAGATTCATGGGAAATACTTAAGCTCCAAGAATATGATTCTAACTTGATGAAAAAGAAAATAAGAAGAAGAAATTTCAATATTTTTATGTTTTAAGATGTGATTTGTATAAGATCATAGAATCTATCTAAATTCATCCAGGAGGATGATAGAATGTTTTCTCTTTGCCTCTTCATCTACATGCTTGTATTTTGGACCTAGGTTTTTCTATCTGTGTCTGATTGTGGTTGTATGCCTACATGTAGGTTTTCATCCTAGTTTGAACGGTCCTATAATTTATTTATTGTTACCTACATGTAACTTTGATCTTGTTTGTATAGGGGATTTTGTTATCTATGAGCCAAGTCACTTCCTCTTCTCATTCTTGTTATGTTCCATGCATGGAACTAAGGTTTTATACTTTGGTTGATAGGTTCCTAGGTTGATGGAACACAACTTTGATTTTACCTGAATTTTTGTTATTTAATAAAATTCATGTTTGCTTGACCAATGATATTTTTATTTAACAATTGTTTATAACTCATCCCTCTATTTTATTCAAGTTCCTATTCGTATAGTCATTTATTGTTGTTACAATTTAGTTAAGTAGATAGAAAATATGCATCACCTCATTTATGCATATTTAAGCATGTCCAATCATTTGTATTCCCTTTAGAGATGCTTGATATCATTTTGGGCATCATTGGACCAAAATATGGAATTAATTGTATTATACTAACACATTCATACATCTAGTTACATGTATCAGACATTAAAGTTCTATAACTTGTCATATATTACTGTATGGGTCTCCCAATATTTATGTTAATATTTATTAGTGGTTCTATTTATCTATTTAAGTGCTTTAAGTATGTTACAGTGTATGGTTTTAGGGTGATCTATGCAAAAAGTCCCATTATTATTTATTCAACTATTTTAGATTTAGTCCACTAACATTATTCATCTAAGTGTCATCTAAATCATCCAATATTATTGTCGCACTCAGGTCCATGTGTGTATTGATGAAGCATAAAACTGATGTTTATCTCTATTTGCAAGTCCTATTTTTTCATTGAGTTCCATGGATAACTAATGTCATCAAGGTAGTTACTTAGCTAAGCTAATCTATCTCATATCCTAAGTTCATCATGGTACATAGTAATGCCAGATATAGGTGTAGGATAGGTCAATTGTAACCAAGGTTAGGGTTTGCATTCAATAAGTATTGTATTCTCATTCTAAGACCACCTGGAAAAATGAACACCTTATTTATGTATTTCCTACGAACTAAGTTAAAAGACATCAAATTCATGTTTCAGTATGTTACAAGTAGAGTGTAAGAACCTTGCACAGTGTGTGGTAAGTCACCAAATAGACACAATAATTCAGATATGTGGATTTTTTAATTACATGCATGAAAATACAAACATGAAAATTGAAAATTGTTGATCACATGCCATGACAAGTATGTTGATAATAGCTGTGAGTGATGAATAATTGAAATGCATTTATTAATCTTTTCATCATTTTATTATTAATTAGTACTACATTAAGTACAAAAACAAGTGAAAGTATCATAAAAAGCTACAAATCCAACCTACAAGATTTAGAGTAGACTTGGGGATCTAAATCTACCAAACTAGCTCCTCACCCTACAATATGGCTTGCCACATCTGGGCTTAATGGATATATAAGAAAAACCTAATATACTAGGCTTCCATTCTAAACCTAGACATTCAGGTATAGAATTAAAAACTATGATTTACTACATACATCACTGGTTCCACAAGGTCTGACACACTAAACTTATGGAACTATATTGGGTACCATTAGAAACTTCACAGAGTATTGAGTACTAGACCAAAATAAGGATACCATCCTCATCGGGCTTTGTACCCACATGTATGATTTAACTACCTCATCATAGATTTATCTAGATAGTATGCATATCTACTCTTTCATGGTGCAAACATCCATGATGGATTTTACAATTTTCAAGGAATCAAGAGTTTATCTAATTCTTTGATTCCACTGATCATTCATCTACAACACAATTATTATCTTAATTTTGTATTTGAAATATTCATTATCATTTTATGTGCAATAAACTATTAGTGAGCTACTAACTTTCTTTATTATACATTCACTTGAATTGATTAAACTAAGCATGTAGAATATACTGAAATGACTATGCATTTATTATCTTAAATACTAGATATAATCAAATAGGAAATTTATATCATAGCTTATTCCATATTTATAAAGTCTAGAATTTTTGTCCAACATGCATGCCTAATGTTTCTATATATCATTTTTACCACCTTTTACGCTTACGTTCGATGCATACATATACATAATTTTGAGTTATCAAAATTGCATTTCAAGCTATAAAGAATTATTCTTTAACTAGGAAATCATGGAGATCAATTAAGTAGTTGTAAACTAAGATGAGGGTTTTCTATAACCCTAGGACTACCAAGGAAATGGTTGTTTTCCCACTCTAATAAATATCTGTCTCAATATTCTTAGTATAGTAAATGATACTTGTTACATGTATCAAACTATGAGTCCAACGTAGCTTCCTTCACACCATTATTCACCATAGGAATTTGATTATCATTTTTCCCTTTTCTGTACTTCTGAACCATGCAGTATAAAATATGTATTCGAACTTCAACATAGGAAACATCTTTGCTCAAATGTATAGAATATGATTCTATCATCTTTTCTATTCCCATAAGACATTTCATCAACAAGGATACATGAAACAAATTATTCAAAGTTGACTAGATCTATTGGTATTTCAAGCATGTAACCCACTAGACCAATCCTCTTAATGATTGGATCGGGTCCCATATATCTAGGAGTTAGCTTGCCTCGCTTTCCAAAAATCTAGACACCATTCTAAGACTACACTTTTACATAAACCGAATCTCCTACCTTAGACTCATGTAGCTTGTGTCTTTTCTATACATAACTATTCTTCCTTTCCTATGTTGCTTTTGACTACTTTGTGATAAATGTTATCTATTATGTTTCTTCTACCAACTTTAGGCCTAGAACCTATCTCTCACCAACTTCATACACATAGATTGAATATTTGCAATTCCCATATACAAATTTTCATATGGATCCATACCCAAACTCAAGGATGAGATGGGGAATCCAATGGCTTAGGTTGTGTAGGTCCTGGACTACATTGTCCAAACCAAGAGTCGACGTGTCACCACCTATAGATGTCTGCCAACTCAATCCAAAGATTGCGCACACACCCTCTTATCTCAGCACCATGGTCAACCCATGACCACACTCCTATAATTCAATGACCGTTACTTGGCTACAATAATTACTTGACAGTTCAAATAGTAGTTCTACCTTACAAAATTCTTAGAAAATGTCAAGAAACTAAAAAATACAAGTAGTCTATGAATTTTGATTCAAACAGCCTACTATACAACCATTATGATCTTGTATTTTTGGTTTGAGAAATTTAATCGAATTATTAAGAGGTAGAACATACATGATGATTAATGTTGGATATATATATTAAAATATAATATTAATTAATAACTCTGGAGAATGAGTTTTGGACCTTTATGGGGCTTAGTAGAATATCTTATATCTTGAGTAACAAAACAATTTAAAATATTGCATGATTTACATGAGTAGCCTAACTTATGTCTTCTAGACTTGGATTTAGTTTCAAAGTCATATATAACTTTTGAAATAATGAATGCATTTATATCCTTTGAGATAAAAAATTATGTGATTATAATGGTTATATGATCGTAAAACTAAGCCATTATAACCCTAAAAATCCTAAGTTGATGATGCTATGTAAAGATACATGTTGCAAAAGGTCCTTGGGATCATAGTGACAAATTCAATACTAAAAAATATATTGTAATGGTTGTAAAAGTAAGATTTGTAGGAAATCAAGAAAATACAGGATCAAATTTTGGTCAAATATTCAGAAATAAACATGAATAAGTTTGAATATATATACACATACATAAATATGCACATATATGCGTGTATATGTGTGTGTAGCCACATACATGTTACTATCAAGGTTGCACGAGACATACAATCTTATTTAGTGAGAATGTAGGAAGGGAATTAAAGAGAAGTCGAATCATAAAAAATGTAAAATAATTTGAGAGAAACATGTGAAACAATACTATTGTTTAATGAAATAGTGAGCATATAATGGTCTAGACTACAAAACTGGACCGGACCAGTCAGTTTAGTCTGGTCCGGTCTGGTCCAAGATTAGTTTGAGTTCGGTACCGTCTGTGGTCCAAAAATTTTGAAAATTTGGACCGCGGTTCGATCCAATCAAAACAAGTCAGATCATGGACCAGACTTGGACCATTTTATATGTAAACTATCTTTAAATATGAAGCTTTATTATGTCAAAAGTACAAACAAATCACATATTAAAATACTATTAGTGTGTATATTTTATATTAATGTTAAACAATTGTTGAAGTAATTAAAACTATCAAACTTTAATAATAAAGTAGTTACAAAATACTAAAAAGTTATGATTGCGTCCAAACAGTCTGGTCCCGGTCCAATCCAACTTTGAAATGGTCCAGTCCCGGTCAGATCCTATTTCAACATGGTATGGTCTTCGGTTCATACTTTTACACAAATATGATCCTCGGTCTGATCCGATCTGATCTACCTATCAAAGAAGAAGGAGATGAAAGGGGGGAAAGGATGATGTAATGACATGAATTATCAATATAGTAAGTGTTGGAGGTTTAGTATATCGGAAGTTCTTTGAATGTGATTTTGTATAAAAAAACAAGCAAACTATTTAGAAGATAAAATAATGTAAAGCCATGAAAACTATAAAAATGTATAAATCACGATAAAGTGGGAAAAGTCATGAAAAGTCAATGAAAATTGGGAGCCGGCATATTAATCATGGCGAACATCCGAGAAGATCCTATAAAATCACAAAAAATCACCAATTTTAATACAAGACAGAGGCTTTTGTTATAATGCATTGGACCCACTTGATGATTATGTAAAATATTAACAACTTTGGTTTAAAGATTTGGTTAGAATGAACCTAAAACTAAAAGAAACCTTAAATGGTTATAATAACTTGTATCATCATGAATTTAATACATATATAATATTTTATGACTAGATGTTGACTAGTAGATTATGAGTCGACACAAAAGATTATGGTTATATCTTTGCAATATGATGTACATGGTTAGATCTCTTGATATGCAATTCTGCCCACTTGATCCAATTTGATGCTATATAAGCCTTCAATCACACACACACACACACACACACACACACACACACACACATATATATATATATATATATATATATATATATATATATATATATATATATAAAGTCAGGCTAGAATACACTCGAGTGTACCGATCATGCCATACACCCCAATGGTGTTTGCCTATCTAGACCATGTTTTTCCAAAATCTAATCCACTGATGTTCTTGGTTACAATAATAATAGGTCACATACAAAATTTGAACTCATTTGGATGAGTGTAAGTCACTCATCCAAGGACAACAAAATCTACACACAAAACTAATTTGAAATACATGATTTTTGCCTCCTTTAGATGCACGACCTATAAGTGTCCAAATGAGCTAAAATTTATTATATAGTACGTTATTATGATAATTAAGAAGATCAATGGTTTAGGTTTTTCAAAAATTCATTGCATATTCAAAAATGAATGAGGTGTACGGTGCCTCCGGTACACTCGAGTGTACACTAGCCTGACTATACACACACACACACACACACACACACACACACACACACACACACACACACACATATATATATATATATATATATATATATATATATATATATATATATATATATATATATATATATATATATATATATATATAGGGTAGCGATCCAGTGAGAAACATCCTACGGTGAGAGCATGAGAGGCATTTGAATAACTACAAATTCAAAATTGTTTTTTAAAACCAATCATATAGATGGATAAAGCATCATTTCATTTACCTTCCCACAAAAAATCATTGCAATCAGACATTGCTTGCATTCCATATGTACGATATACAAT
Organism: Alisma plantago-aquatica; assembly: GCA_963693085.1. Lineage (NCBI taxonomy): Eukaryota > Viridiplantae > Streptophyta > Magnoliopsida > Alismatales > Alismataceae > Alisma > Alisma plantago-aquatica. The sequence continues at coordinate 1,706,163,494 of OY856409.1, read as the reverse complement.
TTTTACATCCAACGGTCATCCTAAAATTCAATATAGAGCGTCGAAAAGTATTTTGTTGTTGTGAATGATTTACAAATCGGATGGTTATAAAATTTTTTAGGAAGGTAAATATTAAGGTATACTTGTAATCTATACAGTTGGATTAAGAAAAATTGATCTATGTGGAGAGTTATTGAAATGCCTCTCATACTCTCACCAAGATTTGTTTCTCACTGGATCGTTGTCCTATATATATATATATATATATATATATATATATATATATATATATATATATATATATATATATATATATATATATATATATATATATATATATATATATATATTCCATTACTGCCGACAAGGAGTGGCTCAAGTAGTCAAACACGGTGTCCCCTAACAAAGGGACTTGGGTTCAAATCTCAATTTCCGCCTTGATTTACCACCCTCTCCGGTGTTCAACCTCTGCCACGGGCATGGGAGCGAGGGAGAGAATGCCTCTCTTAATCCCACATATATTCCATTACTTGGAAAAAGTAGGATAATTTCTATTTGTTTTGGAAAATTATTTGTGACCATATTGCAAGTCATATTTATCTTTTCATTTTTCATATCATAATGGCATGCAAATAGATTCCTTAAAATTTAATAAAAAGCTCCAAATTATAGTGAATAATGTGGTTAGTTTAGGGGAATCCCATTCCCTTCCTTATTGGATAAAATATTTCAAAACTAGAAATATTTTAGGCAAAACTCTATAAATGAATTAAAGTGCCCAAGAATGCTTCACGTGCATGGTACCGGATATGCATTAGATGCAATCAATCATATAAGATGAGCAAAGTGAAGATTTGTGCACAATGATAATCTAAGTTGAAATAAAATAGAAGCATGTTCTAGATATGTGGAACATAAAAGGGGTTGCATTGGATATGACAAACTTGTGTTGATTCACCAGGTGATGCTATGATAGAGGTGAAATTAGATATATTTGTATTTCTATTTACTATGTAATAACTAGAATGTAATTATTTTATTTATACAACCCCTTTTCATATACGTCAAACAATATCTATTATGGGTTTTTCTTTCCAACCCATTTACTTGGAAAACGTGTGCTAATAGACTTTATTATTATGATTTTAGAAATCAAAGGCACATAAAATCAACCTATCTATGCATGATCTAAGTGGCTGCATGCTATTTGTATCCCGAGTTACATAAATATGTACTTCTCAATATGCACGTTCAATTTTGATAATATATTTTTCATATACAAGTACACATGGATATTGCTTGTGTATTGTTATGATCATAAAATCAAATTTTTAGTTGTCTCTGATCCAATTATAGAAAACATTTGTTTTTTCACTCTTGTTCCTTTCACACTGGGAAGGGAAAATCCAAGATCATAAACTTATCAAAATGTTTGTGGTCTAACATTTAAGGCATAGAACTAAGATCCCAATTCATTTAAGTATGGAGATGGAGATTCATTTCATCGCCTTGATACGAAGTGTGATGAAATATTGCTATAACATAACAAGATGATCATTTAACTTTAGTAAAGTAACTCATATTTAGCACTCATGATTCACTTTACGTTATGATATTATCATATGTAGGTGCTTCCTTACAATTCAAGAAAAGGCCATGTATTCACGGTTTAAGATATATAAAAAACCATATTTTAATATAATATCATAAATGAACTTATCACGGCATAGAATTGATCATTCGTAATACACCCCAATCATCTCAATACAAAAAAAATTATATCTCCCCAAACATTGTTATCACATTTCCACACTTAGGAATAAGCAACTCAATGTTCCTTCTCATCAACTTCAATATAATCATAATCAAATAATTATAATTTTTCATATATCCAAAGTGATCTTTTAGAAAATAGTTTATATTCAATTGATATCATTATACTCACTGTAAACATTTTGTACCTCAATATTCATTGTTTGGCAATTTCAACACATTTCAGGCCAACTGACAACAATATGCATAAATTATATATACACCTTAATAATATACAGTTATGTTAAGTAGTGTAATATGACTAATATTATCAATTAGGAATATATAATTTAAACATTCACACATAAATTCACTAAAAATTTAACATTATGAACCCCAATATAGGATATCTGTAATTAGGTTCACTTAGATAAAAATTTTGACAAAAAAGAAACTAGTCAACTTACCTGAGGTTAAAAAAACTCAAAGTGGGGATTCTCCTAGTCAAATTCTAGAAATCCATCCCAACCTCCAACAATCCAACCAATTATGTTCCCTCTATCTCCCAATAATCTTAAGAAAGAACTATGTGAAAGAGATAAGGTATCATTTCAGATCAATTCTTTTTCCAATTTACATAGGGTGAACCAAAGCATGAGAAGATGGAACCAATAATAAGAGCAATGAGTATGGTATTGTCTTACCTAATTTCACCACCAAAAGGGAGGAAACCATTTTGATGTAGTACTAGGAAACTTCAAGCCCAATAGTACTCTCATGTATGATGTAGGGTATTTAAAGGTACAATAAGTTTAGTGAATCTTCTTCTATACTTTACATGGTTTATTGGTGGATCATTTACCCAACAATTCTATTACATGTACTAATATATAGTTTTTAAGTCTTTTAGAAAAGTTTTATGTGCCAACCACACGCTGTGATAGGCTTGACTTTTCAACAAGAAGTCTATTTAAATTCAAGATCTATCACATACCTTAACTCAAGATTTTGTCTTAGGTCGATTTTGATCAACTACACTTCTTATGAATAAGTTATAGACATAGACCACATACACATCTTAAGTATTATTGATGAAATTTTTATATGCTACCATAAAGTATTGAAATCATAAAAACTAATTACATATATTTTATTATTAACACTTGTATCAATCATTTCAAAAGAGCATTCAATTACTTCAAGCCCACACTCAAAATTTAGTAATTGACATCAACTATCCTAATATAATCATTCAATAGATAAAAAAAACTATCATGATTAAATCATCAAGATTAAAAGTGTCAACTCATTAAAATAGGTAAACTAAGGTTAACAACATAAAATTTATAGGGCCCTTTCATTGCGTATATTAGAGTAGGCTTCAATAAAGCTCTCAAGGTAAAAAGAACTTTAGGATTTGGGTATATTAAAATTTATTTAATTAGTTCGCAGTCCTTATATCACCTCCTTAAACAATTCTACGTAGACACTCTTCTCTATACACTTAGCAATGACGGGTAGTGCCTGTGGGATATTACATACCATGGTTCTACATATATCTTTTAGCACCAACGAAGGAACACACCTTAAGGTACTCCATATTGTCAATGTGATATTTTGTAGTCCAGACCCCATAATGTGTAAAATGTACATAATAGATAATCGATACACTAGTTTGATATGTCTCTTCGTGTTAGAGCTTGTATTACATGTTCCTTGTCACGACCAACCATGATGATACAAAACTTAAATGTTCGACAAGTTACATAAAATAATGCAAAAATAAAGATTATAATATGAAAAAGTCGATTACAAGAGTGGCAATGAGCAATTGGATGAGATAATACAATAGTCTATAACATGTTATAAAATAAGGAAGCGGCCTATGTCACTACAAATTTTTGAAACATATGTAATTTTTTTTTGTGCGCTAAATATGTTCAGTCCTTAGTATTTTTGAATGTGTTGTATCACTATTGCTATGTCATGCCTTTTCATGTCGGTCGTTGGTATATGCACCATCACACATTTGTCAAGGCTTAGAGCGCCTTGGGACTACACCTTGTCGCCTTACAACACTAAGAATATATCATAAATATACTAAATTCACTTGTTTAGATATCTTTTATGATTGTTATTACTCCACCCACCCTATATTTTGTATTTATATGGATAGATACACATGCTAAACATGAGTTCAATGGTATAGAATTCATTAAAAAAATCAGGAATCCCCAATACACGTTAATGTCAACGGCAACAAGAAAATGATTGTAAACAGTCTAACAGAGATATGAGCAACAAATAAATTATTATTGAATGACATAGCTCGGCATCTTTAGTCAAGTAACATGATCCTTAAATTTACGATAGAAATTAAATAAATACACACAACGTGACATATTAAAAAATGGGGGTGTAAATCTGCTGTTTTTAATTTGTCCCAATGCGTCCCTGTTAATCACAGTTCTACGCACACTTTAACATTAGGACGATAAAAAAGAACATAAAACCTATTAATTCGTACTATAACTCATAAAGGTAAGCCAAGGAGGCACAAAAGGCCCCGCATTGGGCAATGTGTACACTCCAGAGCGCCTTACCATCTATGCATGTGCCTATAACAAGTATGCTTACTCATTCTTTAAGGCCTAATATGTAAATCTATATTGCCGTAGAGTAGAAGATTTTGTTCAATATCACAGTTCATATTGATGAGTATGTGTTACTATTCTCGTTGTTAAAAATGACAGGGTTGTAGGAATCTATCCTTTGTTGGTTTTATTAGAAAAGTTTGAGAAAACTTACGCGTCAGATCCGTCAGCAAAGATGCCAGTAACACCAGAAGACATCTCGGATACAACTCATTTATCACACTCGGTTTTCTAGGCTGTGCCATCCTCGAAGTCCAGAAATGATGGTTCTATTAAATTTTCAGCCACATGCTCTTTTGAATCTTTTCGCCATTTTTGCACTATATCCGCATGTAGGTTATCCCATATTGCTTTTCCTTCTGCCATGGTTTCCTTAACTTGATAATCACTTAGATCATCAATTTTCGACCAGTAGGCATCCGCCAGCTTATTCGTTGCCTTTGCACCTGCAACAACCCTATTCATCATGTAGCAAAGAAATTGGGCCGCAGTGGATCCATCCGGTCTACAGGGTGCAACTCTCTCTTCTGTAATGGCATCCTTTCGGTTATATCTTAAGTAACCGTCCTCGTTACTAGGCTCAGTTCTTGTGCAGTATATGGAAGTGATTTCAGCACGGCTAGCGAAAAAATTGACATGCATTTTGCAGACGGGACAGACACAGGTACCATCTCCTGCATTCCGAAGGCACATCCAACAAAACAGATGAGAACATGGAGTTACAACAGGTTCATAAGCAATCTTCTTACATATTCCGCATGCAAAGGTTGAAACACCAGGAAATTCCGCCTCAGTTGGCACGAGTTTATATTTTAATTCTTGGGCGCCCATCAGTTTTCTTTTCTTTGGTTTGATGTCAATTTCTATGTCACTTTGTTGGTTCGGATATTCCTCTCCGGTTAACCACAGCCAACCTTCTTTTAAGTCTTGGACCATTTCGAATATTTCTTTACATGGAAAGGGATTTATAGGATAGCCGGACGAAGTGACATCCCATTCTTTGCATATGTCGAAATTGTTGAGCACTCTATATACTATCATGTCAATCTTGGAAGAGTAAATGCTTTTGCCATGTCCCACTATATGGAGTGGAACGTACTCCTTTCCTACCAAACAGAATGCTTCTTTGCGATTAGCCTCTACCGCCTCCTCCTCTTCTTGACTAAGATTACCCTCTCCCCCTTCCTCTTCTGGAATAAGAAGATCCTGCATGACGAACTTAACTCCAGGTTGAGGACCACTGCATACAGGGCGTAGTCTAGACATGATCGGAGAAATGTCCAAGTGAGATTGGCAGAATAGGCAACCTTTGTGTGGACCTTGCTGGCTAAATGAATATGACAATCTTAGATAGATACATCTCCAGCAAAATAAGTGGCCGCAGATGACATTCACGACAGGTTCCTCGGCCAACAGAAAGCAGATTTTGCAAGAGAAATGGCAAACGCTCATGGTGGGTGGTAAATGGCCGGTATACCCGGCGACGAAGGTTGAAGAAAGGGATTTGCAGTGGGCGGCAGTAGATCCTGTTGATACTTGCTCGTACGCCATAGGTGACGATGGTGGTTTCACTGAATGAATCGGCAGAGCGACACCCACGTTCTTACGTCCGTCCAACTGTCACGCTTTTTGCCTCTTGGGATGTAGCAACTACACAAAAGTTCCAGTTATATTCAGTGCGGGGTCTGTGGAGTCGTGAGCACGTTCTCAGGTTTCAAATCGCCCATGCTCCTTCCAGCCCACTTAGCCTGCCAGTTAGGGTTTGCAACCCAGCCCAAGGAACTTGTCGTGGACCTGGCTCACACTGAGCTACGGCCTTGAGTTTAGGTCTAAATATTTCCATGCGCAGGGTCAGGGTGACATGACATAAACATCAAACTAAGGAACCATGGACCGACCCTAAATTTTTTAAGTCAATGTTATGTTTTCTTTCCGATAAAATGTTTCATACATGAGGCACGTTGGGTTAGTAGGATTATAAAAAATCATGCATTTCACCATTTCGTATTTGTGAAATATTGTATTCCAAAAATCAGCAAAGTTGAATTTTATGTTTGGTTTGTCGGATTTGATGAGTGTGGGATTTTTTCTAGTGATATGCCAACAAGCCTAAGTTGAATTTTGGTGTCCAGAAGAATTCTTGTTATGTCAGAAAATCCAAAATTAACACCATTTCTCCAATCTGGCAAATCAAACATAAAATTTGTACAAATAGATTTCAAAACACAATTCGATATGGTAAAATTGGAATAACCAAACATGCCATAAACCGTTCAAAACAAAGATATCAACATATCTAAATTAGAGAGATTTCGAGAGCACTTGTACAATTGTGGTCAGTTTGGATAGTCTCCAACGTTGAAAATGGATCACAATTGACCACACGTTTTTGTCCAAAATACTCAAACTATCCATTTTGGGGCATCATGTGCAACCCCGTTAAAGTTTCTACCAAAATGAATGATCATGTTTATGCTGATAGCTAAGACCACCAAGCTTACCATCTTCCTAAAAATTAAAAGTACAAATGTAGTGCAAACAATTTTTCATAAAAATTAGGAGTGCCAAATATCCAATTATGAGACACCGTTTGTTATTCATCAGAATTAGAAGTGCAATTCAATATATATATCTCATACACAAAATAGTAAAAATGGATGCCATTTTATATATCAATACAAAAGCATCATGTAAATGCACACACTGAGACCAACTATTCTATTCATATCTAAAAGTGGTTTACATTGTGAAGGACGTGCAGTTGTCCCTAGAATAGCATTAGCCTACTAATAATAAATATTTGCAACAACTAAGAAACATGTGCTATGCATATAATTATATATTACAAACACTACCTGAGCCCTTAAGAGAAGTTACATCTCATCTTATTCCTGTCTGCCAAGCCATGTTCAACATGACGATCTTGATGTAGTAGTATGTCGTCAAGGGAATATAATAAAGAAATGAACAACAACATTAGTCATTGCTCTATATTGTAGAACAAAATCTAAATCAAATTTATATCCATATTTACATTCACAAACACAAGTATGTTGTACTGAACATGTTTGCAATATCTTATTTGATCGAATGTGGAGATCTAGGAATCCATGAGTATAAAACAACACCAGATGTAGAAAAATGCTAATTACCTAGAAACATAAGAATCGAAGTTCCTTGCTACAAAATTGAAAAATTGTAAGAATCATTTACATATGTACAATTGAATGAGGCATGCAGAACATAAGAAAAGAAGTATCTTTTTTAACATAATGTAAAGAAAAATGCCAATCCAAAGAGATGCTAAATATTAGCAATCTAGACGTTGTCAAGTTTAGTGACATGCTTAATGCTTTAAGAAACTGCCAATTAGCCATGATAATATGGACATCCCTATTAGATGATAAGAGAGCAAGATCCTTCTTCTTCCTAAACTCTAGTGTGTTGGATCATAAAAGAATACATATAGGGTAACTCTCTTTCAAGTGGAAACAAGATATATTTGGAGAAGTAGAATCATGAAAGTTTTTCAAGATGAAGAAACACATGTGTAACTGTTCCTACTATCCATGTTGGGTAGAGAAGATGACATTAGATCTATATGTACTCATATCCTTCAAATTGACCAATGTTATGTTAGTAGTGACAATCTTTGAAGATGGGAGTCCCCACCCCAAGAGTAGGTTAAATTAAACATGTATGTGTATACATAATTTGCTAAGAGAGATTCATTAGAAGATAAAATTTACTCTAGTAAGAATAAGTGGGTCATTGCCTCTGGAATTAATATTGTGAATCTTATTTTACTTAATAAATAGCAATGTGACATATTGCAAGGAGTGTATGTTAGTTGGGATAAATGATGCAAATGAATGATTATAGAGATCGATTAAAAAGTAGCTATTTAATATATTATTGGCATAATTTTCTCTAAAAAAAAGTTGCATCAAGTACATCTTTATTTACCTAATATCAGATAGTTGAAGATCAACATGCCAAGCTTTAGAAGACCATAATGGTTGATGAAAATACAAAGAATGTCCTTTAGATAGAGACCAACATGTAGATTTTTAAAGAGCTGCAAACTAAGATTGAAAAAACTAAAAGATATGAATAAGAATAGAATATACTTGTTATAAAACTAAAAAATTGTAAAAATTATTTACATATGTACACAATTAAATGATGCATGAAATACAAAAGAAAGAAGTATCTTTTTAACTTAATGTAAAGAAAAATGCTAATTAAGTGAGATGCTAAGGTATAAGAAATCTAAATGTTGTCATGTCGAGTGACATGCTTCATGCTTTAAGAAATTGACAATTAGCCATGATAATATGGAGATCCCTAAAAGATGATAAGAGATTAAGATCCTTCTTATCCCTAAAATTTAGTTCTTTGGATCATCCTCAACATCAAAATGATGAATACATATCAGGTAGTTATCTTTCGAGTGGCAACATGATATATTTGGAGAAGTAGAAACATGAAAGTTTTTCAAGCTCCATTTTCTCGTTGAGGCTGAACCTTAATAGATTCTCAAGAGATAGCTGGCCATACATTGATAAGGGATGTATGGATTCTCGAGAAGAGAGGAACCACAGTGGTCCCCTCTGGTGAGTGAATAGAAAGTTAGATCTACATTGGATCTCATCTTAATCACCCCATATATCCTCATGAGGAGAAGTTAGGTTTCAAAATCCACAACACATGCGGAAGTGATCCTATGATCCATATTGGGAGAGTAAATTACATCAAAGCCAAAGCTACACATATCCTTCAAAATGAGAAATGTTAGGTTAGTAGTGACCATCCTGTAAAATTGTTGGGTTTTACATAGTCGAAGTAGGCAACGGAAACAAAATTTTACTTGATCATAAACCCATAACTAGCAGATCACATCAATATCTATGTAATGGAAAGGATAGTTTTAGTGAGATATACCTAGTCCTGAGGCTTGCTCAGTGACTATACCTCAGAGTAAGTGCGGTCTTCAACCACCTATCTTTGATGATGCCTGTGCAGCTCCTGGTCTTGACCCAGATTGTGGTTGACCGTCATCCTCTTGAGCGATAGAAGTATCCCTCCTCTATAGATAGTCCACACAGACTACCGAGAACTATAGTCATCCTGAAGAACAAACTAGAAGGAGTTGTCCCCTTCTGTCAGTGTACTAGTGACTGACACACTCTCCCACCACTAGTTGCTTTTTTGTAGTTGTCTTTCCCTTACTGTTCCTCCCTGGATGGGTAGAACTTGCTTGGGCTCTCTCGGTTACCACAACCACAGAGGACAAAAACTTTGCAGAGCAACTGATGTTCTGGGTTGTATCCCTGGAGAAGCCCCCTGTACCCTCTATTTACAGTAGAGGGAAGGGTCAAGGTTCCTAGTCTGTGTGGGAGTAGAAGGGTCCAGAATTTCTATGAATAATTTGCACTGCGGTAGGTGAACCAGTCGTTTCATAACTGAAATGGTCATTTGGTAAGGTGAGCCGATCGGTTCACTAGTGAACTGGTCGATTGGGAGTGTAAACCGGTCGGTTCACCTAGTGAACTGATCGTTTCACTTCCCTAACTTTCCTGCAATTGACTTTCCTTATTCATTTCTAATAAATGCAAATATTAATTCTTATCCTAATTGAATTGAATAAGTGAAACAAAAAACGTTTCTCACAAATCGGGACAACCCAACACTTCTCGTTTGGTCCATTTGAACCGATCGGTTCACCAGAGTGAACCGGTCATCTCACTAACCATGAGCCCATCGGTTCACCCAGTAAACCGGTCGGTTGGTGGTCTAGATTGTGTAGAACACAATCAATTCAGTTCTCAATCAATCTGATGCTCTAATCAGTTGGTTCAACACTTGAACTTGATGATTCTGAGTCAAGTCTATTAATTGAATGTTTGATTGAGTACCTAAACACTTTAGTAATCAATCCAAACATCATTCATGGATAAACTCCTCTTCTAGGTTAATCCTTTGTGTGTGACCCTATAGGTCCCATTTCACGTTGGTAGTGAATGTCCATTACTAGCTTATGACATCACAAGCAAACAACGGTACCTAGTCACACATCAGTGCTACCCAAGTGAAAAGGAAAGTTGGAGAACAACTTTCAATCCTATAGTTTGTGATTGGTGTTCCAGTGAATGTATAATTCCTTTGTCTTTAATATCATGAACGAACTCAAGGCACAGAGTCATAATCCTTTTAACAGTCATTCATGTTTCTTGAACTAGAGCACACTGTGTGAGATATGTGTGATATCAATATCATATATTGATTCACATGTGCATGCACATTCCTTTCTCAGTCTCGCTTATCGAGTGGCCTGGACACCATACTCCCTTAGGAGGGACAAATCCCATATCTATCACTCACAGTCTATCTCATGCATCAAATCCATCCACCCAATAATCACCGTTATAACAAACCATATTTTAGGACTGCATTTGATGATGTCAAAGTGTACCCAATCAAATTCAACGAGTGCAGTGATTTTAGGTCTAAGAATCACAAATACCACCATCACTATGAGAGATGATTCTGACTACCATGCTATGGTTCCATGTGTCACTCTCATGGTGGGTCTGTTCGATACACCATTCTCCAACATGTATATGTGTGCTTGGTTTGATATCATATATCATGACTAATGAGACACTATCATCAACCAACACACACTCTAGTCTTGATGTGTCATTGTTGTCTATCAACCTTCTACAATGACATCCGACTAGGGACATAGCAAGAATGTACATACTCTCAGCATCCATATGATCTCATTGTTCAGGTCCTCAACTTGAAGGCATATGTCATTGAGTATTGTCATTCTTTAAACATTCATTTTGCTCCATCACTTATCTCATAGTTGATTGAGATAGAATAAATTAGAAGTTTGCCTTTGATATTTATCAAATCAATCATGATGTATGCCATTCCAATTATCATATGGTTGGCTCTCAGGGCATACATACCGACATACTCCCACTTGCACTTAGATCCAATCACCTTTTAATCATATTCTTAGTGATCTCTAAACATGTCCTACATATTTTTGTTGCACTAGTGCTAATCCAGTGAGTTAGAAACACTTTGCTTTAGTCGGTATATTGCATATTTCACATCTCCTCACTGTACGACATTTTCTATGAGATGGAGTTTCCATAATATGCTATATGATATTTGTTGCCTAACAATTAGCTCCATTGTTTGACTTAGTATTTCTAATTTGTCATCAATGGTTGGAATATCTATAATTTCATCTGTATGAACTTCTAGATCCATATAGTATCCTCTAGTGTTCATAACACAAGGATACTCAACATTCCCTTTTAGAATTAAATGGCCTTTTAATTTTACTCAGAACATTTTCATTTAACAACTCTTGTTCACTTTACAATTGAATATAACTTTTATATTTTACATTTTGCGATCATTTTTCTATCATTTTGGAAGCTTGCATTAGTGTAACTCATTTACACTCAACTCTTCCTTTTATTACCATAGAACTAATCCTTTAATACTTCATAAGTATTTAAATAAGTTCTTTATGGTATTCCAATGAATTTCACTGGAAGTAGACATACATCCACTCATCATGTCCATTACATACGAGGTAACTGCATGAGAATATCATATTGTCATGTCCAATACATACAAGATGATGAATGCATGTATATATTTTCTTGTCATGTTAGATACATATAGGATGATGGGATGATTACATACATGATAGATCTAATTGCAAATGTACAAGGCATCTATCTATGTGTTCCTATTCTTCATAAGAATTTGAGGTACTAGGCATCTGAGAGACTAACTCCATGTAATATGGACAAGTTTTCTCCCACTGAATCTTTGCATACTGAACTCTTCAGCACAGACTTCCAATGTACGCACTCTCTTTATCAGGTCAAGAGACTTTTGAGAACAATCTCTATAGGTCTCTATTCCTATCACATAGGACATTTCTCTTTATTCCTTTAAAGATGGTACTACCACTATGACAACCGTCGCCAAACTAATAAACAAATCATTATAATTAAGAAAAATTAAACATTAGTAGTGGATTAACAAAAATCACTAAAAATTAAAACCATTTGCAAAGAGATCCATTTCCAGAAAACTCTTATAACAAGAACCAAAATATTATATATACATTCTGGTTCACAAAGTACATACCATGTACCTTCTCTTCTCGAGGATTACATACAACAGTTGCTTTGTTAAATCTACACATAAGAAACATAAAACCTCAAGGGATTCAATGCCAAAATCTCAGATCGAATATAAAAGCACTAACTACTGAATCCAAGGACCTGAGAGTACAGAGACGACACATATGACTCATATCTACAAGACACAACAGTCAATATCTCTACCTGAGATGTTACTGCTATCCCTGATGCTGCTGTCCTTCCCCTACTGTATGGTCCCTACCTCCTCGTCCGTGTCCACCTAAAATGTTGGTGACCAACGGAGTGAGACCCATGTCCCAGCGAGAGATATAACTCTCCACCAAAAATATTATTATTGTAGATAAACAGTAATAAACTGAGCAGAGGATTCTTTATTGAAAAGCAGGATTTAATCAATATTAAGCAGAATTGAGCAACATCATCTTTTAAAGCATTACAATTATAAATGATAAAGCAGTAAATCATCATTCCATTTTAATAAGGAATATGGAGAACATGTATAACATCTATCCATTTAGGATACAGTAAGCAATGTAACATCAACCAATGATTTCCATATTTCATCCTTAAGAAAATACGCTACACGGCTGATTACATTTTACAATTATACTTATGTTCTGAGGAAGTGAGCCGTACCACTCAAATCCAACCTTCGGTTGTGAAACCCAAAGCCAGTGCCATACATGATCAAAGGAAGATCCAGACACCACGATCTCATCCGTCTCGGTCTGTGTGAGACTACAAGTAGGACTGCAATCTCTTGCTTAAGTGACCTCAATCATAGGGATAGCTCTCATATGCTACCCATTCTCTAGCCCACCTTGGTACATGTCCCGACACTAGTAAATATGAGCCACGGGATAGTTAACTGTGCTCTCTGAGCCATGAACACATTCATGCACTATCACACTGAGCCATGGGCCTGTTCACCATGCTCTTATACATATCTTGAGTCTACAACCAAAGTTGCACTCTAATCCTCCTATTTTCGGCTAGGATAAACCCCACATATTCAACAATATACGCTCCGGATTAACTAGCAGGAGAATCCGTTTCACCATCACCAGCTACTGACAATGATGGATCTATGGCCAGGGCTCTACATGATAAAATTCCACTTGATTATTTAAGTACATTACCATATTCTTTTAGCATCAGTCAAGTTTTCAAACAAGAATTATTATGACAAATGCTACAAAGAAACATGTAATACTTCTATCAAGTACTTTTCAAAACTTTATAAAACATTGAGATCTCAATCCTGTATCTCATTATTGAGAATTCACATCCCTCAACAATACCATCATCATGTTTAGTGGATCTGGTTATTCAAACCCTTAGTTCATCACTGAACATGGTTACCACTATCAGATAACTATTACCTCCAGGTCATCTGACCAAGGTATTCATGATACTTGTTACACAATAATCTCACATAGTTCACTAGGCATATTAAACTTCTTATCACCTTTCACTAAGCAACAAATAAAATGATGACTTACAAGGCCCATTAACATCATAACTTATACCTGGTTATGCTCATCATCTCATGATACCTGCATGGTTAGTATGCTTGATAACAACCATATCAATTGCATATCAACATTATGTAATACAAGATAACATCACTATTCCCTCATTAGGGTTAGGGTTTCCCATATTTATTAATTAGAGTTTCACATAACATCACCCTATATTAGGGTTTCACATAACATCACCCTATATTAGGGTTAGGGTTTCCCATTTCATTTCAATTAGGGTTTCTCAACCCATTACCCAAAATTAGGGTTAGGGTTTCCCATCCTTCTCGATTAGGTTTTCATGATCACATTATCAAAGATAAAACCTTAATTCAAAAATCCATGCATCTTAGAGAATGCATTGATATTACACTTAATATTAAAAACCTAACTCATTGTTCCACATGTCTAGAATTACATAATACCTTCATAAGTATTCAATTAAACTTATGTATTGTAATTTTCCTTATTGATTAGGGTTTTATGATTACCTCATTAATCCAAACCCTAAGTACATACTTCCACATATCTTAGAGCACATAGCATTATTTAATTATTAAATCATACTTATCATTGTTCCATGCACTTAGGAACACACATCATCATCATCATACCTTATTAGGTTGATTTTACCTCTTACTAAAGTACATGCAGCTATGCTATCATAGTATATTGAATTTATTACTTTCATAAGCATCAAGAGATAATCACTCTAAATGTATTAATAACCTGAATACTTTAAAGGTACTTCCATTGAAATCAACCTTGAGATACTCTTCAACCACTTATGGTGTTATTAGTACTTACATGGTTTGAATTAATTGGACCTTCAAACAGTTTGGACCAATTGAACTTTCAAACGGTTTGGCCCTAAACCTTAAAATAGTTTGGGACCGTTTATACCTTCAAACGGTCTTGGTCTAAACCTTCAAACGGTTTGGGACCATTTAGACCTTCAAACGGTCTTGGTTTAAACATTCAAACGGTTTGGGATCGTTTAGACCTTCAAACGGTCTTGGTCTAAATCTTCAAACAGTTTGGGACCGTTTCGACCTTCAAACAGTCTTGGTCTTTATATCTTAAATGGTTTTGAGACCATTGAATCTTCAAACGGTTTTGACCCCCTTTGATCTTCAATCAGTTTTGAAACCGTTTGATCTTATTAGGGTTTGAAACCGTTTGAAACCGTTTGAGCAAATCAACTTTGAAATCATTTTAACCCTAAACGGTTTGGGACCATTTGGTCCTCAAATAGTTTGAGAGCGATTGGTCCTCAAACTGTTTGAGACCATTTGGTCAATTCAGAGATGAAACCGTTTGAACTTAAATTAGGGTTTTGACATCAATTGATCTAGGGTTTTGAAATCAATTGAGTTAGGGTTCTGAAATCAATTGAGTTTGATTGTTTGAAGTTATTAGGTCATGAGACCAATTGATCCTTGAATCCACCGAAACCATTTGGTCTCTAACGGTTTGAAACTGTTTGACCTCTAACAGTTTTGAAACTGTTTGGTCACTAAACGGTTTGAAACCATTTGGTCTCTAACGGTTTGAAACCGTTTGACCAACAAAATGAAACCATTTGTTTTTGATATTCTTGAGGTGTGTGATAAGATGATCTCATCATCATCAAGCTTCAGACCTCCGAATTCTACTGTCATATATATGATGAATTCATCAATTATTCAAGAAGAAAATAAAAGATCAACATATGAAGAGAAATCAAAATCAATAATAACATTGATGGGTTCAAGTTATATAACCCGCCTTCAAAGTAGCTTCAAAGATTCAAGTTTCTCATATCTAATGGTGAAAGAAGCTTCTTCAACTATCCAAGGTTCGTTTCCAACTCTTTGGATGCAAAAGATAGCCAAAGTTGAGCATTGGATGGAAGAGAGAAGAAAATGAATGTTGAAATTCGATTTCAACTATCAATCCAAGGTTGAAGATGATCATGGAGCTTACCTTCAGCTTGGGGAATGTTTTCCTCCTGATACTAAGCTCCTTGGTCGTCATCCAAAGCAAGGAAATAAAGTGGTTTGCAAAAATAGTCTTTCAACGTAAGTGAAAAATGGAGTATATGTATATGAATTTTTAAGAGAGATAAAGTAGGAGGAAAATCTTCAACTCCCATTCTAGGTGCCACATGCCCCCTCCACTTCCTTGCTTCCGAAGCCAAATTACTTTCCCTTAATATCATCTCAATTATCCTTGAATTAAAAGCAACCACTTAAGCACCTTAATCATTATAATACTATTATCCATTTTTAGTGGACATTACTTTTTAATTAACAACTTGAGTGGATTTCTTCACCTACTTAGGATATTTCGGTGCTACTCAAGGCATTTGGACGTCATCCAACTGTAGGATTTCAACCACATCCTTTTTAGTTGATGGGCACTTCAATGAATATATTTATTTTTGCTACAAAATAAATTAGGGTTTCAATTATGCTTATTTCTTGATTATTTTATTATCAAGATTATCTCTCCTCAAAAAGTGGTTCAAACAAGACGCCCCTTTCTTTTTATTTTCTATAAATGATACCAAGAAACAATAGGGTCATAATAGAGGTGGTAATTTACATATCCAACCCTAGGTTTTGGGTAAATTGCAAATTACACCAAAACTAGCATTCAAAACACAAGCATTACTCAAACAAGCTCCTTCTTGGAACTTAGGCTTGTGGAAGCCATACCTCAGAATCATTCTCATTCTTATGATGCTATAGAACTTGAGGAACATTTATCATGTAACATTTGCAAGGTATCCCCTTAAATTGGGTAAATTGCACTTTAGTCCAAAATAGGTAAAATATTGTTTCAACATTATTCAAATAGGACCAAAATTGAAACATAAGCTCTCCTTTAGTCTTAATTACTTTTTAAAAGATAAAGACAAGAATCTAAATGACTTACTTAAGAAAAACTTCTAGGGTTAAGGCATAACCCAGGTCAGGGATGTTATAATTATCCACCCCTAACAGGGATTTCGTCCCCGAAATCGTCAAGAGAAAAGTGAAGGGTACTTCCTCCAGCTCCCATGTAGCCTATTCAATGCCATGATGATGCCAGAGAACTTTCCCAAGCATTGTGTCTTTCTTTTTCAACTTTTTGATTTTCCTATCAAGAATCATCTTTGATTCTTCTACATAGGATATATCTTCATTTAATTCTACCTCCACAGGTTGCAAAACTAACTCTGTGTCAGGGTGACACTTTCTCAGCATGGATATATGGAATACTGGATGCAATCTATGTAGTTCAGGTGGCAACTCCAACTTATAGGATACCTTTCCAATCTGTTCAATGATTGGATAAGGCCCCATAAATCTAGGAGCTAACTTACCCTTTTTCCCAAATCTAAGAATACCTTTCCAAGGTGAGACTTTGAGATATACTCTGTCTCCAACTTGGAATTCTAAAGGTCTTCACCGTTTATCAACGTATGATTTCTTTCTATCCTGTGTAGCTTTTAACTGTTGTTGTATTACTTTAATCTTTTCAGTTGTTTGTTGCACTAATTCAGGACCCAAAAGTTGGTATTCTCCTCTTTCATACCAGCATAATGGAGATCTACAATGTCTACCATATAATGCTTCATATGGTGCCATATCAATACTGTGCTAATAACTATTTTTGTAAGCGAATTCTATTAAGCTCAAGTGTAGATCCCAAATTCCTATAAACTGAATGACACATGCCCTAAGAAAATCCTCCAAAGTTTGTATAGTTCTCTCAGCTTGTCCATCCTTCTGTGGGTGAAATGCGATACTAAATCTTAACTACGTACCCAAATATTTATGTAGTTGTTCCCAAAAATGACTCGTGAACTGGGGACCTCTATCTAAAACAATTGTAGCTAGAACCTCGTGTAACTACACTATCTCATCTATATAGATTTGTGCAAGTTTCTCAACAATATAGGTTGTTTTGACAGGAAGAAAATGTGCTGACTTAGTCAACCTATCAACTATCACCCAAATGGAATCATGACTTTTGGCTGTTCTAGGTAAACCAACCACAAAGTCCATGGTTACGTGATCCCATTTCCACTGTGGTATAGGTAAAGGGTGCATTGTTCCTGCGGGCTTTTGATGTTCAACTTTAACCTGCTGACACACTGGACACCGCATAACAAACTCAGCTACATCTTTCTTCAATCTGGGCCACCAATACATATCTTTCAGGTTATAATACATTTTGGTTCTCCCTAGATGCATTGCATACATGGATGAATGAGCTTCCTCCAAGACTAACTTCCTGAAGTCATTGGCATCAGGTACTACCATCCTACCATGGTAACAAACTACCTCATCATCTGACTCATGAAACCCATCCCGTTTCTCACTACCATACTCTGATCTAATCTGCTGAATCACAGTATCAGCATGTTGTGCCTCTTTGATTTGTTGTTTCAGAGTAGGTTTTATGTGCATCTCAGCTAATAGTCCATCTAACAAGGATACTTTAAGCTGTACATTGTTTTGCCTCAAAGAGACAAGCATGTCTCGTTTAAATCACACTAAAGAGTTCAACTGTGCTTTGTCTATGTTTGGCAATGATGATTTTCTACTTAGTGCATCAACCACTACATTAGCCTTTCCCATATGATAATCAATTGTACAATCATAATCCTTGATTAACTCCATCCAGCAGTGTTGTCTCATGTTCAACTCATGTTGTGAAAAGATGTATTTTAGGTTCTTATGGTCTGTGAAAATATGGAATGTCTCTGCATAGAGATAATGTCTTCAGATCTTCAACACATGAACCACATCAGCTAATTATAGATCATGTGTTGGATAATTTTCCTCGTGTTTCTTAAGCTATCGAGAGGCAAAGGAAATCGCTTGATTATCCTACATCAACACACATCCTAGACCATTCTTAGAAGCATCACAGAAAACAATATACCCCTTTCCCTTCTCAGGTAACACTAACACAGGTGCACTAGTCAACCTTTCTTTCAACAACTGGAAAGCATGCTGACACTTGTCATTCCAGACAAAAGGAACCTCCTTCCTGGTCAACCTGGTTAGGGGTAATGCTATAGAACTGAAGTTCTTAATGAACCTCCTATAGTAGCCTGCAAGTCCTAGAAAACTGTGTATCTCTGTTGGTGTTTTTGGTTGTTCCCACTCTAAGACAGATTCTAACTTTTTAGGATCAACACGAATACCTGAAGTAGATATTACGTGTCCTAGGAAAGATACTTCTGATAACCAAAATTCACACTTGCTAAACTTGGCGTATAGCTTGTGCTCTCTCAATAAAGTCAAAGCCTGACGAAGGTGTTGCTCATGTTGTTGAGCATCTCTACTGTAAATCAAGATGTCATCTATAAAGACAACTATGAATTGATCAAGGAATGGCCGGAAGATTCTGTTCATGAGTTCCATGAATGCATCTGGTGCATTAGTTAGTCCAAATGACATAACTATGAACTCATAGTGACCATACCTTGTCCTGAAGGCTGATTTAGGTATGTCACTCTCCTTGATGCGTAACTGATGATATCCTGACCTCAGATCTTCTTTAGAGAATATAGTTGCACCACACAACTGGTCAAACAAGTCATATATCCTTGGTAGAGGATATTTGTTCTTTATGGTTACTTTGTTTAGCTGTCTATAGTCGATGCATAATTGCACAGACCCATCTTTCTTTTTAACAAAAAGAACCGGAGCACCCCATGGTGAAGTACTCAGTCGAATAAAACCCTTTTTAAGCAACTCCTATAACTGTTTCTTGAGTTCTGCCATCTCAGTAGGTGCCATTCTATAAGGTGTTTGAGCTATTGGTTGTGTACTCGTGATTAGATTAATCTCAAAATCAATCTCTTGAGGTGGAGGAACACCTGGAAGTTCCTCAGGAAACACATCCTCAAACTCCCTAACAATCAGAACTTCAGAAAGACTAGGACTCTCTGCTCTGGTATCTACCACATGTGCCAAGAATGCGAAGCATCCTTGTTTCATCAACTTCTCAGCTACCATAGCTGACACTAGACATGTTGGAAGAATCTTTCTATCCCCCTGAAAAATCCATGTAACACCATTATTTGTGAACATAGCTTGCTTGGAATCACAATCCAAGACAACCTTATACTTTTCTAGGGTGTCCATCCCAAGAATTAAGTCAAACCCATGCATCTCAAGTGGTATAAGATCCACCTGAATGCTATGTTCTGAAAAAGAAAGAATACAGGGAGAACATACCTCCCGTAGCACTACAGATCCAACTAATGGAGTTTCTAATAACAAATTATTTTCTCTATGACTGCCAGTTATATTATAGTCATGAATCACTTCCCGAGTGATAAAGGAATGCGTAGCACCCGGATCAATAAAAAAAATACAAAGCAGGATGAAGACATATCAGAATGAAACAATTCCATGTAACCTGTCACAACTTGTGGGTTGACCGCTGCTTTTGACTGATTCATAGCATAGAATCTTGCTGTTGCTAGTTGTCTTCCACTCGCCCTATTGTTGGATGTAGATGATCCAGCTTGGGATGCCTATCCACGTCCTCATATACCACTACTAAACTGTGGCTTCTGAGAGCCTTGTTGACTCTGCCTCGGTGGTTGGGTTACACTCACATCTCTAGCTAAACAATCTTTCATCAGATGTCCCATCTTTCCACATTTATAACAGACTCTGTTCTCCCACTACGGTCTAGATGGTCTGATTACTGACATTGATGCTGAGCTATGGGCTCCCTTTGGTGGTAAACTATGACCTATACCCTTGTTGTATGTCCACTGCGTCTGGGTATTGAACCTCGGTGGTGCTGTTGGTGCAGAAAACCTTGGCTTCTTAAAACTTTCAGACCTCTGTCCCTGGAACTGGGTATATACTTTCTTACTGTTGGCCTGACACTTCTCAGTCACAGACCTTTCTATCTGCCTAACTGACTCCACAAATGTGGCAAACCTATCTCTATTCGCTAGAGCAGATATGGGTGTGGGCAAATCAACTTTCAAACCTTTCTCAAAATGCCGAATCCTCTCCTCATCTGTAGCAGCCATGTGTGGACAGAACTGTAGAATCTCCATAAACTTAGCTTCATACTCACTAATTTTCATTGGTCCTTGTCTTATCCGCTCAAACTGAGAGATTTTCTCATCCAGGTAAGTCTTGGGAAAATATCTACTAACATATTCTCGTCGGAATTCTTCCCATCTGACTTCAACACCTGGACTTTTACCTTCTTCTATGGCCCACCAATGACCAACACTCCCCTTCAACAGTTACACCACATGCCTAACCTTCTCTGCTTTGGGGATATTAAGAATTCTGAAGGCCTTTTCTAGCCCAGTCAGCCACAAATCTCCATCTGCTGGGTCAGCTGTACCAGCATAATCAGTGGCTCCTACCCGTCAAAGCCATTCAAAAGTCTTTCCAGCTCCATGTCCCTCATTGTGAGTTGGTGCCCTAGGTGCAGGCGGTGGCATCCTATCAACCATATGTGTCATAGTTGCCATGAACTTCCCAAACAGAGCATGGAAGGATGGGTTTTGTAGAGTAACTTGGTCAAGCTAGGGATGTTCATGTACTAGTTCTTCTCTAGCCTGATCCCTTGCACCTCCTCCTGGTGCAACAACACTACTTTCAGCAACATGTTCTTCGTGTGATCCAGTCATCTTCAATCTTGACTTCTTCTCCTGAGAGCAGAAGTCACTATCAGATAAACTGAAAGACACTAGAACAAACTCAACGACCTTAATCCTATGTCTATGTAGACTCAGTGAACCTTAATATCTGATACCAAAAACTTGTGACGACTGTCGCCAAACCGATAAACAAATCATTATAATTAAGCAAAATTAAACATTAGCAGCGGATTAACAAAAATCACTAAAAATTAAAACCATTTGCAAAGAGATCCATTTCCAAGAAACTCTTATAACAAGAACCAAAATATTATATATACATTCTGGTTCACAAAGTACATACCATGTAACTTCTCTTCTCGAGGATTACATACAACAGTTGCTTTGTTAAATCTACACATAAGCAACATAAAACCTTGAGGCATTCAATGCCAAAATCTTAGATCGAATATAAAAACACTAACTACTGACTCTAAGGACCTGAGAGTATAGATTCGACACATAGGACTCATATCTATAAGACACGACAGTAAGTATCTCCACCTGAGATGTTACTGCTGTCCCTGATGCTGCAGTCCTTCCCCTGCTGTATGGTCCCTACCTCCTCGTCCATGTCCACCTAAAATGTTGGTGACTAACGGAGTGAGACCCATGTCCCAGCGAGAGATATAACTCTCCACCAAGAATATTATTATTGTAGATAAACAATAATAAACTGAGCAGATGATTCTTTATTGAAAAGCAGGATTTAATCAATATTAAGCAGAATTGAGCAACATCATATTTTAAAGCATTACAGTTATAAATGATAAAGCAGTAAATCATCATTCCATTTTAATAAGGAATATGAAGAACAAGTATAACATCTATCCATTTAGGATACAGTAAGCAATGTAACATCAACCAATGATTTCCATATTTCATCCTTAAGAAAATACATTACACGGCTGATTACATTTTACAATCATACTTATGCCCTGAGGAAGTGATTCGTACCGACCTCAGTCACATGGTTAGCTCTCATAGGCTACCCATTCTCTAGCCTGCCTTGGTACAACTCTCGACGCTAGTAAATCTGAGCCACGAGCCAGTTCACCATGCTCTCTGAGCCATGAACGCATTCATGCTCTATCACACTAAGCCATGGGCCTGTTCACCATGCTCTTATACATATCTTGAGTCTACTACCAAAGTTGCACTCTAATACTCCTATTTTCAGCTAGGAGAAACCCCACATATTCAACAATATACGCTCCAGATTAACCAACAGGAGAATCTATTTCACCATCACCAGCTACTGACGATGATGGATCTATGGCCAGGGATGTACATGATAAAATTCCACTTGATTATTTAAGTACATTACCATATTCTTTTAGCATCAGTCAAGTTTTCAAACAAGAATTATTATGACAAATCCTACAAAGAAACATGTAATACTTCTATCAAGTACTTTTCAAAACTTTATAAAACATTGGGATCTCAATCCCTTATCTCATTGTTGAGAATTCACATTCCTCAACAATACCATCATCATGTTTACTGGATCTGGTTATTCAAACCCTTAGTTCATCACTGAACATGGTTACCACTATCAGATAACTATTACCTCCAGGTCATCTGACCAAGGTATTCATGATACTTGTTACACAAGCATCTCACATAGTTCACCGGGAATATTAAACTTCTTGTCACCTTTCACTAGGCAACAAATAAAATGATGACTCACAAGGCCCATTAACATCATAACTTATACTTGGTTATGCTCATCATCTCATGATACCTGCATGGTTAGTATGCTTGATAACAACCATATCAATTACATATCAACATTATGTAATACAAGATAACATCACTATTCCCTCATTAGGGTTAGGGTTTCCCATCTTTATTAATTAGAGCTTCACATAACATCACCCTATATTAGGATTTCACATAACATCACCCTATATTAGGGTTAGGGTTTCGCATTTCATTTCAATTAGGGTTTCTCAACCCATTACCCAAAATTAGGGTTAGGGTTTCCCATCCTTCTCGATTAGGGTTTCACGATCAAATTATCAAAGATCAAACCTTAATTCAAAACTCCATGCATCTTGGAGAAGGCATTGATATTACACTTAATATTAAAAACCTAACTCATTGTTCCACATGTCTAGAATTACATAATACCTTCATAAGTATTCAATTAAACTTATGTATTGTAATTTTCCTTATTTATTAGGGTTTTATGATTACCTCATTAATCCAAACCCTAAGTTAGTACGTCCACATATCTTGGAGCACATAGCATTATTTAAGTATTAAATCATACTTATCATTGTTCCATGCACTTAGGAACACACATCATCATCATCATACCTTATTAGGTTGATTTTACCTCTTACTAAAGTACATGCAGCTATGCTTATCATAGTATATTGAATTTATTACTTTCATAAGCATCAAGGGATAATCACTCTAAAAGTATTAATCACCTAAATACTTTAGAGTTACTTCCATTGAAATCAACCTTGAGGTACTCTTCAACCACTTATGGTGTTATTAGTACTTACATGGTTTGAATCAATTGGACCTTCAAACAGTTTGGATCAATTGAACTTTCAAACGGTTTGGCCCTAAACCTTCAAATGGTTTGGGACCATTTAGACCTTCAAACGGTCTCGGTCTAAACCTTCAAATGGTTTGGGACCATTTAGACCTTCAAACGGTCTTAGTTTAAACCTTCAAACGGTCTTGGTCTAAACCTTCAAATGGTTTGGGACCGTTTAGACCTTCAAACGGTCTTGGTCTTTATATATTAAATGGTTTTGAGACCATTGAATCTTCAAACGGTTTTGACCCCCTTTGATCTTCAATCAATTTTGAAACTGTTTGATCTTATTAGGGTTTGGAACCGTTTGACCCTTGAACGGTTTGAAACCATTTGATCAAATCAAATTTGAAATCATTTTAACCCTAAATGGTTTGAGACCATTTGGTCCTCAAATGGTTTGAGACTGATTGGTCCTCAAACGGTTTGAGACCGTTTGGTCAATTCAGAGATGAAACCGTTTGAACCTAAATTAGGGTTTTGACATCAATTGATCTAGGTTTTGAAATCAATTGAGTTTGGGTTCTGAAATCAATT
Source organism: Alisma plantago-aquatica (assembly GCA_963693085.1). Lineage (NCBI taxonomy): Eukaryota > Viridiplantae > Streptophyta > Magnoliopsida > Alismatales > Alismataceae > Alisma > Alisma plantago-aquatica. The sequence continues at coordinate 1,706,138,634 of OY856409.1, read as the reverse complement.
GAGTTTGATTATTTGAAGTTATTAGGTCATGAGACCAATTTATCCTTGAATCCATTGAAACTGTTTGGTCTCTAACGGTTTGAAACCGTTTGACCTCTAACAATTTTGAAACCGTTTGGTCACCAAACAGTTTGAAACTATTTGATCTCTAACGGTTTGAAACTGTTTGACCAACAAAATGAAATCGTTTGTTTTTGATATTATTGAGGTGTGTGCTAAGATGATGTCATCATCATCAAGCTTCATACCTCTGAATTCTACTATCATATATATGATGAATTCATCAATTATTCACAAAGAAAATAAAAGATCAACATATGATGCGAAATCGAAATCAATAATAACATTGATGGGTTCAAGTTATATAACCCACCTTCAAAGTAGCTTCAAAGCTTCAATCTTCTCATCTCTAATGGTGAAATAAGCTCCTTCAACTATCCAAGGTTTGTTTCCAACTCTTTGTATGCAAAAGATAGCCAAGGTTGAGCATTGGATGGAAGAGAGAAGATAATGAATGTTGAAATCCGATTTCAACCATCAATCCAAGGTTGAAGATGATCATGGAGCTTACATTAAGCTTGGGGAACATTTTCCTCCTACTGCTAAGCTCCTTGGTCATCAGCCAAAGCAAGGAAAGAAAATGGTTTGCAAAAATAGTCTTTCAACGTAAGTGAAAAATGGAGTATATGTATATGAATTTTTAAGAGAGAGAAAGTAGGAGGAAAATCTTCAACTCCCATTCTTGGTTCCACATGCCCCCTCCACTTCCTTGCTTCCGAAGCCAAATTCCTTGCCCTTAATATCCTCTCAATTATCCTTGAATTAAAAGCAACCACTTAAGCACCTTAATCATTATAATACTATTATCCATTTTTAGTGGACATTACTTTTTAATTAACAACTTGAGTGGATTTCTTCACCTACTTAGGATATTTCGGTGCCACTCAAGGCATTTGGACGTCCTCCCACTATAGTATTTCAATCACAGCATTTTTAGTTGATGGACACTTCAATTAATATATTTATTTTTGCTACAAAATAAATTAGGGTTTCAATTATGCTTATTTCTTGATTATTTTATTATCAAGATTATATCTCCTCAAAAAGTGGTTCAAACAAGATGCCCCTTTCTTTTTATTTTCTATAAATGATACCAAGAAACAATAGGGTCATAATAGAGGTGGTAATTTACATATCCAACCCTAGGTTTTGGGTAAATTGCAAATTACACCAAAACTAGCATTCAAAACACAAGCATTACTCAAACAAGCTCCTTCTTGGAACTTAGGCTTGTGGAAGCCATATCTCAGCATCATTCTCATTATTATGATGCTATAAAGCTTGAGGAACATTTATCATGTAACATTTGCAAGGTAACCCCTTAAATTGTTTAAATTGCACTTTAGTCCAAAATAGGTAAAATATTGTTTCAACATTATTCAAATAGGACCAAAATTGAAACATAAGCTCTACTTTAGTCTTAATTACTTTTCAAAAGATAAAGACAAGAATATAAATGACTTACTTAAGAAAAACTTCTAGGGTTAAGGCATAACCCAGGTCAGGGATGTTACAACCACACCAGTTTCATTTTATTCCTCATCATCATGTGGAATATGAATACACTCCCACTAAATCTTTGTAATCACAGATCCCTTCTTTATTTTGATATATCAATCAAACCTTTTGACTATATAATCAAAGTAAATATTCCAACTCTGAGGTTCTTGTATTTAATAAATCATATTGATTAATCTCTTACAACTTATAAACTACATTTCATTAACATAATTATAAAACCATCGATGTTGTGTCACATACACAACCTCATGTTATTCCCACTAGGAATGCGATTTTAATACCCATATTCCAAATTTCATAGTCTTCAATTTCTAATAGCAATCATGTTCCTTTATGGCCTATAGACACTGCAATTGGTTAAATAAAATCATCAAGTTCAACACCTTGAACTCTCTTGAATTTTTCTCAACCAATCAGCTCTTCAAATGTCATCCATGGAAGTCTTAACTCTTAAGAACCATTTGCACTTATGGTTTTTATCCCTAGAAGTGCTACCATTAAGGTCATACCTTATTTTGTTCACACGGAAGTCATTTTGGATCTTATGGCTTCAAGCCATAACTCAAAATCTGGTTCCTCAACATCATCTAATCTGATTATTGGCTCATCATCATATGATCAATTCATCACCTTTGAGTTTGTAGGATATCATCATCCCTAAAGATCAAGGTGTTCTCCACTAGATATATGAGGTGTATCTGTTACATAAGGAATTTGAGATTTTACAACATTTGTGATTCGTAATCTCCTTTTGTAAATTTATTTAGTGTAAAGCATGTTCTTTAGAAGAATTCTAGAAGATTAGTTATTTGTTTGATGATCATACTCTTACTATTTAGAATATGATTCCTTCTTTGATTTAGACATCATTATGCCTTAATTATGAGTTCTCTATGATACACTATCATAGTTACTCACAAGGTCCTCAAACATTTGGTATAAGTATCTCGTTCATTGATCATATCAAAGAATTAATACTTTTACCATGTTTGTTCTTCATTTATGATATTCTTGAACATTTCAAGATATTCATATTGGTATTTCATTAAATACCATATTTGAAGTATTAGCATTTACTCCAATAGGTATGTATATACATCAATATATATTATACCTAATAGAATAGTCATTCTCCCACTAAATCTAGTGAAGACTGACTTGTCATCATGCCCAATAAACAAAACATTCATATCTCTTAATGGTTCATTAACCAAGAGAGTCTAGTTTATCCATCAACATGGAACCTAGAGATGAATTTCTCATACATTTGTTTAGACGATAATGCTAATTTATTGTTTGAGTCATCAATAACTTTTAGGTAATATTATTTTATCTCATGAATACCAAGTACCACAAGATAAATAAGGCATTGCCATAAAAGATCATATCTTTGAAATTGAAACATGAATTTTATTGATAGACATCCTTGTCATTACAAGATGTAGAAATAAAATGTTTCTATTTATTAGCAAAATGAAATAGCAGTTCATAACTCTATTACATGCCCTTTGGGCTGAAATAAACTAAAGGTACTACTATCAATGGCAACAACACTTGCTCCATTCTTGATGAGTGTTCCTTTTGGTCCTTTCACAAAGGCCATCACTTCTTTTTAGATCTTGTACATCATATGTGTCAGATCTATATCTTGGTATCATATACCTAAGATAAAGAAGCATTTTAAGTTTATTTCATGATATCTAAGGTGGAGACTTTCATCCCATCCTTCTTCTTTAGTTCATCTATGTAGAGAGGGAAATTTCTCTTCCAATGTCCTGGCTCATGAAAATGGTGACATTTGCCTCCCTTGTTCACCCCTCCCTTGGGTTTGAGAGTTGAAGATGACTTGGGCTGCTGGCTAGCATCAGAACCTTTCTTTCCTTTGCCCTTGCCTTTAGACTTTCCCTTCTTTCTACTGATCATCATCACAGATTTGGGTTTGTCTTTCTACATCTATGCCTCGACTGTTCTCAACATGCCCAAAAACTCTCTTAGTGGCCTGTCAAAGTTCTTCATGTTGTAGTTCATCACAAACTGACTATAGGATTCTGGCAATGATTATAGTATCAAATATGTAGCCAAATCTTGGCTCAAAGGGAATCCCCGTCGAGTTAGGTTCTCTACATACCCAATCATCTTGAGTGTGTGAAGGCCTACTGGATCTCGTTCTGTCATGACACACTTGAACAATGCCTTGGAGACATCATATCTCTCTTGTCTTGCTTGGTCTTGATACATGTTCTTGAGATGTTGAACCATCTCAATGACGTCCATGTTCTCATTTTGTATCTGCAACCCATAATTCATTGAGCACAAAATCAAGCACTTCACATAAATGACATCCTCAATATGCTTCTTGTAAGCATCCCTTTCAGCCTTTGGTGCGTTGGGAGCGGGTTCTTCTGGCTCTATTGTCTAGGACATAGAGCTTTCACTCTTGAGTGAGAACAATTATCAACGTCCTAAACCAGTCATGGAAGTTGTTCCCATTTATCTTGTCCTTCTCAAGGTCCAATTACAATGAAAAGTGATTGCTGTTGGTAGCCATTTATTCTACAAAAAGGAAATTTGCAATTTTAGTTCAAAACTCTTTTGATTTGATTTGATTTGAAAATTGACAATATTAATTAGGTATTTAATTAATTATTTCTCCCACTATTTTGATCAAATTGATAACCCTCATGAATCAATTTGGAAGATTGGAGCATACAACCTTCTAGTGAGCAAGGTCCTAACTTCCTCTAAGTTATGGACCAGTGAGGGCTATCACTCACAACTAGATTCTTTTAGGTAGGCAACTTTTTCCAATTGCATCATATGCAACTCTTGATAGATGTTATGCACAACTCTTTGTCATGAACATCTACAAGCCTCAAGGTGCTTAATCCTATTAAGATCACCTTGTTAAGTCCAACCTAAAAGCCAACACAATGAATATGCACCCTGTGAAGGCAGACCCACATATTGACCATCACACTTCCATGAGATAGACGGTGCACCACTCGAAGGCATGCCCACACTTAGTCGATCAAGGTTTTCATGTGTACTTCTTTTGGAAGGCATCTTCAACTTAATATGTTTATTGAGGGGTTTTAATATGCTTATATATACATATATGTATCCAATCACCACATATATAGTAGGTATCATATACATGCTATATCCCACAAATGAAAACATGCAATAATGATAAAGCAATGATTATGGCCATCCTATTGTAGTTCCTTAGAGCCACAAGGAACTACAGTCATCTAAGGTCTACATCACATGCAACCTGTTATTGATGAACATATGTGCTTGCTAATCCAGGTTGACTGGTTCAACCTTAGAACCGGTTGACTCACCTCTTGGCTGGTCGGTTGGTCTCCTCCAGTCAGTTGTCTGGCTCCTCCATATGGTCAGCTCGTCCGATTGTCTGGGCTTCTCATTGGTCCACCAACTACTCCTCAGTCGGTCATCTCGGTCCATAAAGCGGTCATCTTCAGTCTTTGTCATAACAAGAAATAAAGCTAATCCTATTTTACATAATATTTGTGAAACCTTGAGTTACATTTAATGGGAGAAAAGGTAGAAGAGAATCTCAAGTTATCTTGAGTTACATTCAGAATAGAAGAAGAGGGCTCAGTGCACAGACTGAGATGCAAACAACCATAGCCAACCACATAAATGCACATAGGGTTTATAGGCCATAACCACGCTACACATCCACCATCAAGCCTATTTTAGGGTGACATGTATCGATTGCATATATACCATAACATATATGTATATATTAGTTTGGGATCATGCAATATTAATTAGATATTCACATTAGTCATTTAAATATTCACATCGTATGCAACAAATAAAAGACAGTAAAATCAAAATCCAATCATATCGATTATCCCAAAACATAGAGTATTGACATAGCTCTGATACCAATGTTGGGTTTTACATGGTTGGAGTAGGCAGCGGAAACAAAAATTTTACTTGACCATAAACCCATAACCATCAGATTGCATCAATATCTATGTAATGAAAAGGATGGTTTTAGCAAGATATACCTAGTCTCGAGGCTTGCTCAACGACTATACCTCATAGTAAGTGCAGTCTTCAACCACCTGTCTTTGACGACGCCTGTGTAACTCCTGGTCTAGACCCAAATTGTGGTTGACGGTCATCCTCCTGAGTGACAAAAGTCTCCCGCCTCTATAGATAGTCCACACGGAATACCGGGAACTCTAGTCATCCTTAAGAATGAACTAGAAGGAGTTGTCCCCTTTTCTCAGTGTACTAGTCACTGACACACTCTCCCACCACCAGTTGCTTTTCTGTAGTTGTCTTTCCCTCATTGTTCCTCCCTAGATGGGTAGAACTTGCTTGGGCTCTCTCAGTTACCACAACTAGAGAGGACAAAAACTTTGTAGAGCAACTGATGTTCTGAGTTGTGTCTCTAGAGAATCCCCCTGTACCCCTCTATTTATAGTAGAGGGCAGGGTCAGGGTTCCGTACAAGGGTCTAGAATTTCCATGAACAATTTGCACTGCAGCAGGCAAACCAATCATTTCATAGTTGTAATGCTCATTTCGCAAGGTGAGTCGATCGGTTCACTAGTGAATCAGTCATTTCACTTCCCTGACTTGCCTACGATTAACTTTCCTTATTTGTTTCTAATTAATGCAAATATTAATTCTTGTCCCAATCGAATTGAACAAGTGAAAAAAAAAACTTTTCTCACAAATTGGGACAACTCAACACTACTCATTTGGTCTAGTTGAACCGATCAGTTCACCAGAGTGAACCAGTCGTCTCACTAACCATGAGCCGATCGGTTCACCCAATGATCTAGTTGGTTGGTGTTCTAGATTGTGTAGAACATAGTCAATTCATTTCTCAATCAATCTGACACTCTAATCAGTTGGTTCAACACTTGAACTTGATGATTCTATGTCAAGTATATTGATTGAATGTTTGATCGAGTACCTAAACACTTTAGTAATCAATCCAAACATCATTCATGGGTAAACTCCTCTTCCAGGTTAATCTTTTGTGTGTGACCCTATAGGTCCCATTTCTCATTGGCAATGAATGTCCATAACTAGCTTATGACATCACAAGCAAAGAGCGGCAACTAGTCACACATCAGTGCTACCCAAGTGAAAAGGAAAGTTGGAGAACAACATTCAATCCTATAGTCTGTGATTGGTGTTCCAGTGAATGTAAATTCATTTGTCTCTGATATCCTGAATGAACTCAAGGCATGGAGTCATCATCCTTTCAACGTTCATTCATGTTTCTTGAATTAGAGAAGACTATCTAAGATATGTGTGACATCAATACCATATATTGATTCACATGTGCATGCACATGCCTTTCCCAGTCTCTCTTATCAAGTGGCTTGGACATCATACTCCCTTAGGAGGGACACATCCCATATCTATCACTTATAGTCTATCTCATGCGACAAAGCCACCCAATCATCACTGTTATAACAACCCATGTTTCAAGACTGCATTTGATGATGTCAAAGTGAACCCAATCACATTCGATGAGTGCAATGATTCAGGTCTAAGAATCACAAACACCACCATCACTGTGAGAGATGATTCTGACTACCATGTCATGGTTCCATGTGCCACTCTCATGGTGGGTCTATTCGATACACTATTCTCCAACATGTATCTTTGTGCTTGGTTTGATATCATATATCATGACTAATGAGACACTGTCATCAACCAGCACACACTCTAGTCTTGATGTGTCATTGTTGTCTATCAACCTTCCATAATGACATCCGACTAGGGACATAACAAGAATGTACATACTCTTAGCATCCATATGATCTCATTGTTTAGGTCGTCAACCTAAAGACATATGTTATTGAGTATTGTCATTCTTTAGACATTCATTCTGCTCCATCATTTATCTCATAATCGATTGAGCTAGAATAAATTGTAAGCTTGCCTTTGATATTTATCAAATCAATCATGACATATGCCATTCCAATCATCATAGGATTGGCTCTCAGGGCATACATACCTACAAAAAGGGAGTCCCCTCACAACTAGTAGGTTAAATAAAACATTAATATGTACAAATAATTTACTATCAAAGATGCATTATGAGATAAAATTTACTCTAGTCAATACAAGGGAGTCATTGGCTTGTATTCTTGATCATATTTTACTCAATAAATATATGTCTAGCATCTTGAAATGCATGGACCTTAGTCGAGCTAAATGATATACAAGAATTATTCTAGAGCCTGATTCAAAGTTGGCTATTGAATTCATTATTGACAATTTTTTTCCTAAAATTTGTGTATTGGGTAGATCTTTACCTGATATTGGATAGTCAAAGAGAAACATGCAAAGTGTTAGAAGATCATAGTGGTTGATGAAACTACAAACATTTCCCTTAATCATGTATTTCACCATTTCATATCTGTGAAATGTTGCATGAGCAAAATCCATCAAAGTTAAATTTTATGTTTGGTATGTCAAATTTGATGAGTGCGTGGTTTTTCTCTTGTGGTCTTCCAACAAGCTCAAGTTGGATATTGGTGTTCGAAAGAATTTTGATGGAGACCAAAATATGAGAATCCTGTTATGTTTGAAAATCCTAGAATTGACTTTATTTTTCCAATATCGTAGATCAAACATAAGTTTTTTACAAACAGATGTCAAAATACAATCATATATGAAAAATTTCAGATAACAAAACATGTCATAAACCTCCAAAAACAAAGATACCAAAATATTTGAATTAGAGAGATTCATAGAAAATTTGTGCAACTATGGTCTATTTGGATGGTCTTCGATGTTGTAAATAGATCACAATTGGTGACACTAGCTCACAATACTTAAATTATCCATTTTGGGGTATCACGTGCAACCCCATTAAAGTTGTTTCCAAAATGAATGGTCATGTTTGTGTTGACAATTAAGACCATCAAGCTTACCTATATTCTTGAAAAATAATACAAATGTAGTAGACACAATTTTCCATAATAATCAGGGGTGTACTCAATTTTTTCATATTTTGTGACACTATTTGTTATGCATCAAATTTACAAATGTATTTTAGAGTGTATGTCATACACAAAATAGTAAAAGTATATGTCATTTTTTATATCAATACAAAGGTATCCTACGAAGCTAAAAGCAATTAGAACAATGGGACCAATTAATTTATTTATATCCAAAAGTGGTTTACATAGTGAAGAACATGCAATGTCCTCTAGAATAACATTAGCTTACTAATAAAAAATATGCGCTACAACCAAGAAACATATGCTATGAATTTAGTTATATATTACACACACTACCAGTAAACCCCAAGAGAAATTGAATCTCATCTATTCTTGTAATCCAAACCATGTTCAACATGACGACACTTATGCAGTAGTATGTTGTCAAGGAAATAGGAGAACTCATAAAGAAATGAACAACAACATTAGTCATTACTCTTTATTGTAGATCAACAACTATATCAAATAATATCTATCTTTATTATGTTGTACTTAATGTGTTTGTGATATCTTATTTGAATAAATGTGAACATCTAGGAATCCATTGAGTCTAAGATAACACCATATTTTGTAGAAATATGATTGATATATTGAGTATAGGTGATTTTCTATTCATCATGCCCTCCTCGCGTGCACAAACTCATGAAAGTGTTACAAAACATAAATCCAGTAGTACTACTCCCATTACAAATGTCCCTAACTAGAAGGTTGCATACCTCTTAAGGTGGTATTATATAGTTGTAAAGTTTGAGGTTGTTTTTAGGTGCTTTTTGGTAAGGCAATTGGCTACCTTGTTACTCTCCCATCCATCATAGGTCACATGTTATTCATGTTTTAGCTTTAGCTAAATATCCTCCACCTAGATAGAATAACTATGATTTTGGCTAGGATCCTTATAAATGATACATGTTGTGGATTGGCAATCTATGGCAAAGACTACCTTCAGATAGTTACACTTTTCAACTACCTCTAGTGCCAGAAGTAGATCTCCAAGCTTAGCCACCAACTCGTTGCTTGTAGAAATTCTAGTTCCCACTCTACTGTGCTTTAGTTCCCTACTATCTCTAGAAACAACCACTAGTGCTGCTTTCTCTCCCTTCACTGCTGCATTAGTTTTATTTTGATATAACCTCTTGCAAACACTTCCATCCAGTAGGAATCTATGTGATCACAACATACAGTTTGTTGGCCCATACTTCCTCACATAACCTCAACTCCCTTCTGCTGTAATTTATTTGGAGAGTTGTCACGTAATCCTTCTACTCAAACACCAATTCGTTTCTACAACACCATATGTACCAACATGCAATAAGAGACATATGTACGTGGTTTGACTTCTGCCTCAAGTTTCATTGAACCCAGTTGTTGAGTACCATTTCTCTAAGGAATGTTCTCATGTCTAGTTCATAAAGGATTTGTTGCTAGATACATTTGACCTGAGGGAAGTCTCATAACATGTGTAGTATAGTTTCAATGTTACTTCTACATTTGGGGAAGGTATCATCAGAGGTCAACATTCTTTGCTGCCTATTCAAGTTGGTGAGGAGGGCATTATGTGAAGCAATCACATGAACATTCTTACTCTCTCAACCACCTTAGCATTATAGATGATTGCCCACTCTCCTTGCCTTACGACTTCTTTGGCCGCCGTTTCGTATATTATAAGACGACATCTTAGAGAACGACATGTTTGTAGTATGATTATACATAAGAATGTCAGGTGTACTACTAGCGATTAGGGTATTGGTTTTGAGAATGAAACTGACGATGCTCCTGATAACCATTGTTTTATAAATTCCTGGTCCTAGTTGCCTTTGAGGTTAACCAAACTACTCACATGCAGATCAACTAACTCTTAGGGGATTGATTTTATGATGTGATCCATTAGAGACCCCTCCTTCATGTCGTGGCAATTATGCCAAACATAGGTACCCTCCCAAGGACAACTATTTATAGGAGTTTTTTTTCCTTCTGATAAAGGATTTGCCTTGAAAAACAACTCTGCCTAGTTGAGAGCCACTAGGGGATATGCCCTCTTTATGCTATGAGTATTTACTTTGCATGTCTTGGCACCATAAAATTTGTCTTATCTGGCTAACATCCCAGACATTCCTTATAAGAAGCATCTGATTCCAGTTCCTCATGGAATTAACCCCCAAGCCGCCATGCTTTATGATTTGTTTGAAGGAAATACCTCTAGTGGATTAACTTTGAGCATTCAAAACTGATGGTGTTAAATTTTGGATAGATGGCACACACCACCTACCATGTCTGGCCAAGAGGCAACAACCATTCTGGGTTGTTTGGGCCATCTTGGGGTCCAAAAAATTTTGGATGGGAAAAATTGCCATCAGGCCCATTATCTTGACTCATGATGGGCTCAATCGGGGAGAAAACTCCCCCCTTTCTCATTGTCCCACACTCCTTTAAACAACATTAACTTGGCATTAGATTCACTAGGGAAACATAGTAGAGGGAGGGATGAACTTTTGGGCTTTAAAGAAGACCAACCAACAACAAATGGGTCTGCAAAGCCGGACAATGTCTCATCCGAGGTTGGGGAAGCCTAGGGATTCAGATCCATGGTGGTGGTGATGGGATGACATGAGCAAGAGTGAAAGGGCACATCAAGGTTTTGGCATGAGATGGCATTTGAATTATGAAGCAATTTTGGGATGAATTTTCAGCATCATCGCGGTGGGTTTTATAGGATTTGGGAGGCTAGGTTTAGGTTTGGGATCTATTGCTTGTAGGACGGAGAGGGGGAGGTAGTAGAGTCCTCTCTTTTGGTTCCTAAGGATTGGTTTTCTTGATCCATCCATAAATAGGGCCATATTAGTGAGAGAAATAGGTTGCTGAGGTTTTGTAAGGATGACAAGTTAAGATGAGAGAGAAATTTATATGTCCAAAGAGGTAGAGAGATAGAGAGAGTTCAAACTGGTGGATTTGCATAAAAGGCTGAAGGTAGAAGACGATCCTCAAATTGTCAATCTTGGATTGGATGGATCCTAAGTTGCGTGATATATTAAAGGGGCCGGCCCTTACCTCTACAAAGTCCTTGTCACATTAAATGTGACAAATATCAACATAAAGTACAACTAGATCACTTAATGGAACTTATAAATTCATATCTCTCTATACGTAACTCCAATTGACCTAAAATTTTAAACACTTCTCTCTTATCAATAAATACCAAGTTTGTTTTTTGTGTGAGGTAAAATATTAATATCTCAAGAAAGAAGTATAAGGGACAATGATAAAAACCCTCATATACTATACATAATGGTCTACTCCAGACCCCACATCCCTAGGACACTTGGTTACCCTCTACTAAGTCCCTTCAGATTTTCTTTGTGAACCCACACTGTAACATCCCAGACTTGGGTTATGGATTAACCCTAGAAGTTTTGATTAAGTAAGTTATTCATAAAATTGTTTTAATATTTTGAAAAGTAATTAGGACTCTTATAGAGTTTAATTTTCAAGTCTGAGCTTATTTGCAATCTGTTTGTGCATTATATGATAGTTTGGGTATAAAGTGCAATTTACCCAAGATGATGGGATATATTGCAAAATGTCACAAGTTGAATGTACCTCATGTGTTTTAGCATCATAAGAGAGAGAATTATGCTAAGGGGTGGCTTGTGGAAATCCTAAATTTCAAATTGAAACTTGTTTGAATAATGTTAGTGCCTTATGCACCAATTTTGGTACAAATTGTAATTTACCCAAAATGTAGGGTTGCTATGAAAATTACCACCTCTAGAGTGTCCCTAATCCCTCCTAGTATCATCTAGAGGAGATATAAATAAGTAGACGCCATTTTTGATTCATGTTTGAGTGATGGTACTCTTGGTGATGAAAAGACCAAGAAAGAGGTTTAATGTGAAACCTAATTTGAGTTGTATCAAGTTGAAAAGCTTATATATGGAGTACCTGTCGGCCAAGGAGCCATAGGGGGAGTCTCATATCATTTAGTGAACTTTTATCCTTTCCCATGACGAGATAGGAACCTCAAGTAGGTGAAGTGTATCGGTTTACAACTTCCTTAGAAAAGTTGTATCAGGTTGTGAATAAAGTGGTGATTGAGTTGATATATCTTATCCAAAGAGATAAGTAATTGACGAAATTTCATATCTAGATTATCCTCAAGTGTTTTTCATGTCAATATAAATGTAAATACATGCATGTACACATGTCAACCATGCATGGACATGTGGCACCTAGTAGCTTAAAATGATGACACCTCATTTACACACTTTTTCATGAACCTCAAGTATATATACCCTTCTTTTCACCCACTAGTGAAAATTTTCGAATCTTACCACTCTATTTTCCTAAGGTATCGTGCATAGGGTCTTTGTATCATGCATAGGTGAAGTGGTATCGTGCATAGGGCTTGGGTATCGGCCATAGCAAGTTGATATCGGCCTAGCAAGGTGATATCGGCCATAGTGGAGTGATTTTGGCCACAAGTGGAGGGGATATCAGCCACAAGTGAGGGATATCATGAATGAGTAGTGAGATATCATTAAAGGTGATAAGGAGAAAGAAGGATCTCAAGTCTTAACCCTAAGCTGAGGCCATGATCATCTTCAACCTTGGATTGAAGTATGAATCTAGGGTTATGATCTTCCTTTCTTTTCTTCTTCACCAAATGCTTATCCATGGTGATTATTTGCATATAGAGGAGTTGTGAAGTTCATTTTCAACCTTAGGAATGTGAATATTTGGATCTTGGAGCTTTGAATTTTTCCTTGAGGTGGGTTATATAACTTGAACCCAATTATATTATTATGCACTTTCAATTTTGACATACTTGTTGATCTACTTGCAATTTCAATTTCTCTTGAATAATTGATGATCCTATGAGTTCTAAAAGTTTTGTGGGACTGTTGTCCATGACTTAGAACAGTAAGAACACGAGTCTAGAGGTTGATGGTGATGACATCATCAAGGGTAAATTGATATCGGGTTGATGCACACACCTCCAACCCGATATGGTGATGGAACCCTATATGATATGAAAAACCGATATACCTTGGAACCCCACACCCCTATTGGTTTGTACATTGGGTTGTAAAAGGTTTAACCAGTTGTCTATCCTATCACTTAACCCATGGCGAAGGGTAGGATGATACCATGAAGGTTTGAAGAGTTATGAGCATAAGGGTCTAACCCGATATGGTGTGAAGCACACACACACTTCTTTGCCCAATATGGTGTGAAGCACACACATACCTCTTTGATCGATATGGTGTGAAGCACACACACACCTCTATGCCTAATATGGTGTGAAGCAAACACACACACCTCTTTGCGCGATATGGTGTGAAGCACACACACACCTCTTGTCCCGATATGGTATGAAGCACACACACACAACTCTTTGCCCGATATGGTGTGAAGCACACATACACCTCTAAGGTGATATGGTAAGTACACATACACCTTTAAAGTGATATGGTAAGAAAGCATACACCTCTTGCCCGATATGGTAAGAAAGCATACACCTCTTGCCCGATATGGAAAGCACACTTACACCTCTAAAGTGATATGGGTAGCAAGCACACACCTCTTGTCCGATATGGTGGAAGCACCTCAAAACCCATATGAAGGAAATCACCTCAAATGTAATGTACTTGATGGAGTAACACATGAAGTGTCATATATCAAGTCATACATTAATATGTAAAGAGTTTAATGAATATTGATTAAGTAGGCCAATGTACATTGAAGGAAAGGTTGAGCCAACTTAATAAAGTATGAAGTAATCAACATCCTAGTGAGGATGAGAGAGACACTCATACTTTTGTGATAATCATGTAATGAGATTACATTAATACTTTTAATAAGTGTAGAGTATGAATTAGGGTTTGATCCTTGATAATATGATCTTGAAACCCTAAATGGTTAATAATGTGAAACCCTAACCCTAATAAAGGGTGATGATATGTATGTGAAACCCTAATCGATAAGAAAATGAAACCTTAACCCTAATATTTAGATAATGGTATTACCCTTGTATTACATGGTGTTGATATGAATTTGATATAGCTATTATCATGAAATACTAACCATGCAGGTATTATGAGATGATCAGCATAGCCAAGTATGAGCTATGATGTTGTATGTGATACAAATTTAAATGGGCCTTGTGAGCCATGTGAGATGCTTGTGCAACAAGTATCATGTATACCTTGGTCTGAGGGTCTAGAGGTAATTATTACCTGATAAGTGGTAACAGTGTTTAGTGATGAACTAAGGATTTGAATACCCAGATCTAGTAATCATGATGATGATAATGCTAAGGTATGAGAATTCCCAGTAATGAGATAAGGGATTGAGATCTTGAATGTTATATGTGTTCCAAAGATTAGAAAAGTATTTGATAGATGTATTACTCCTTTCTTTGTAGCATCTATTATAATAATTCATGTTTGAAACTTGGTTGATGCTAAAAGATTCTGTAATGTACCTAATTAATCAAGTAGAATCTCATAATGTAGTGCCTTAACCATAGATCCATCAGTGTCAGTAGCTGCTGAATGGTGAAATGGGTTTTCCCATAGGATTTCCTGGAGGGCATATTTTTGAATATGTTGGGGTGATGGGCGCCAATATCCTTACGTCCTAATGAGGGATTGATGAGAGATCTCCTTCATTATAATCTGGGATGGATGAATATGAATGGCGGGGATGGATAACTGAAATATACCTGAAGAGAGTGCAGGCTGCGGATGTAGCTGTGGGCTCTGATCTCCAAACCATAACATAAACACGATTAAAACTTAGCGGAAGCGAATCGGTAATCAGCGGAAGACAAAAATCACGGGAAATTAAAACTTTTCGTGACAAGAGCTTGAATCCATAAAAGCTTCTTTCATAAAGAGAGATAAACTATTTACATCTCAGGATAATTACTTCTCGAGTAATTATATACATCAAGATACAAAATCTCAAGATCACTATACAAAAGACTCCAAGACCTGAGAGTACAGAGGACACATAGGAATGACTCTAACTACACCATATGGCAGGACAATCTCCACCTGAGATTACTGCTGCCCCTGATGCTGCTGCTGAGACTGATCACCTGTAGGCTGGTTCCTTCGTCTCCGACGTCCACCTAAAAAGTTGAAGCCTACGGGGTGAGACAATTATACATAATTGTCCCAGCGAGAGTTATAACTCTTCGCCAGAAGCTTTATTATAACATCAAAGATTATCTTAAACAGTAAAGCCTTCAAAGCATTCTATAACATTTGCAGGTATAACAAGATCTCTACAATTTAGGAGATATGGAGAATATCAACATTATTGCAATGTAACATCAACCAACTAACTTGGAGTCATCTCTAACAAGTTATACTACATGGTTGATTATGTTTTACAAACAACATTATGCCCTGTGGAGATGAGGCTTACCACTCATACTCCAACTGATCGCTGAGAAGCCGTATCAGTATCATACATAGGTCATTAAGAGAGCAGGATTCTCATGACCTTCACCTTCCTCAGTCAGTAAGAGGATCACTTGTAGGACATCTCGTGTCTCTACTACTATAGCTCACCAGGGTAAACTGGTCCTTCGCTATTCTAGAGTCACAGTGGCGTTCTGTACTCTCTTCGTCATCAGGAGGTTTCATATTTACCTACCACTGATACAGATATCTATGCTTTCTTCATCATCAGGAGGTTTCATGTTTACCTACCACTGATACGGTATGGAACTATAGTGAAGGATGGATGGATTCCACATCTACATCACTTTCCTACACTAGGATGTAAGGTTCTACACATCCATGTACCCCACATACTCAAAAGTATGTGCTCTAGGAGTTCCCTGAGGAAAACCTGTTTCACCATCACTTAATTTCTGACAATGATGGATCTATGATCAGGGCTCTACATTATACTTGATTAGTTAGGTACATTTAGTATTCTTTAACATCATACATTGTTCTTCAAACAATAACAGTAGCATAGAAGCTATAAAAGGAGAATACTAAATGTAACAGGCCTAACTCATATCAATCATCATTTCTCATTATCCTCAACACAAGTCATCTCTAAGGCATGACCTTGATGGTATTCATGGCTCTCATAGCCCATTATCAGCATAGGATGCCACTGGCAAGGCATCAGATTACTTTACTTATTCATAAGGCTAACAACATGCCTTTAATGAATATAACATCAACATCCATACCTGGATATGATTACCTTCATATCAGAACCTGCATGGTTAATACATCTGATAAAGGTAATGCAACAATAAGGAATGCACTTCCTACTCTTGTCATAAGAGTTAAATCTTTAATTTAAATCAAATAGAGTTTATTGCTCAAAAGCATGCCATTACCCTTGAATTAGGGTTTACTATTCACATTACATGTCATTACCCTTGAATTAGGGTTTACTATTCACATTACATGTCATTACCCTTGAATTAGGGTTTACTATTCACATCAAGGTGAATTAAACTCATAACATCATCATGTATGAGTAACATCTTCATTGATGCTCTTAGATTAGTTAAGAGTTCATCATTTATTATAATTAGGGTTTCTATGACCTCACACGGGTGGACCATACCCTAATTATGCTCACTTATGTGCATTGGAGATGCTTTACTTGAGTTTCCACTTAAAAAGGGTACTTTCTCTCTCTAAAAGTACTTTCTCTCTCTAGAAGTACTTTCTCTCTCATCATAATGCTAGGTGATGTCAACATCACTCTAAAACAGGTTGGATTGAGTCATAATTAGGGTTTGAATTGAGCAAGGTATAACTTAATTGACCCTTCAGGGGTATTTTGGTAATTCACCCCATTGATCATCATTATGGTCAAAACCTTGGTTAATTAACCCCTTACTATCCTAGATTATCATTAGGGTTTAATTTGGGCAACATTGAACCATTTACATCATCAAATGATTCAATGAGGTCAACCTTGAATCACATTGATTGATTTCAATCATTATTCATCGATTGAGTTGAGATCGGTTGAAAGTGTTGACCGTTTGCCCACTTTGACTTTCCAAGACCGCGAGCCTCCTTCTAACCTCAAGACCACGAGCCATCATGCATTCAAGACCGCGAGCCTCTGCAAGGGGTTCAAGACCGCGAAGCCTTCCATTGGTTCAAGTTAATGTTGAGACCGCGAAGATCAATTTGATGTTGAGTCCGCGAAGAGGTGTTGACCGTTTAGCTAGTTTGACCTCAGGACCGCGAGGCCCTTTGCGGTCTTGAGACCGCGAGCCTCCTCTCGGTCTTGAGACCGCGAGCCCCCTCACGGTCTTGAGACCGCGAGCCCTCTCACGGTCTTGAGACCGCGAGGCTCTCATGGTCTCAGCCGCTTGGTCCTTCAACAAGGCTCAAAGGTGCAACCAATAATGTCAAACGATGTTGAAGCCTTCAAAAGGTCCAATCTATGTTGACCACCTATGGATTAGGTTAATCAAGATTATGCTTGACCAATTGGTCAACCAATTGACCCTCAATTGTTGACCAAGTAGGATTGAAATCGATTCAATTAGGGTCTATCAATGTTCACCCATCAACACTCAACAATGTGCATCAACACAAGGTTGAACCCTTCAATTGAGCTCCAATTGGGCCCAAACTTGGCCCAAACGGTCTTGAGGTCATGTGGGTGGACCCCACATGGTCTTAAGACCGCTTGCTCAAGATTTCATCAAAGTCTAAGGTGATTTGATAGGGGTTGAACCATGATTGAACCACAAAACAGAATTTTGATTAAATTGATAACTTATTTGCAATTGGGTCCTCAATTGGTCAAATTACTCAACCCTAGACCTTCAAACGGTCTTGGGTGATTGTCCTCTCGGTCTTGAGACCGTTTGGATGAGTTCCAAACGGTCTTGAGACCGTTTGCCCATCCAAATTTTGGATTCTAGTGCAGATTCATCAAGGTCTGACCCATTGAGTTGATGATTATATCAATATTTAATTGCAAAGTAATTTGGTGTAATTGTACCTTCAATTGGTCAACAAATATTGAACCCAGACCTCCAAACGGTCTTGGTTGATTGCCCTCGTGGTCTTGAGACCGTTTGGTGACCCCCGAACGGTCTTGAGACCGTTTAGGTCAATCAACCCTAAAAACCCTAATTAGGTCACCATAATTTCAGTACTGAGTTTATCTAGGGTTAGCCCTAGTATTCACCCTTCAACTCTTAGCCCGTTTGGAATTAGACCATCAAACTTGGTGAGTTGTTAATTAACATAATGTTTAACAGTAATCCCATACGGTCAATGCCTAGTCAACGACCTTACACGGTCTTGAGACCGTTTGCCCAAAAAGGCAATTTCAGACCGTTTGAAATTCAGGAATAAATTCAAATAAAGTTGTTACTTAAAAAGGTCATATCTCCCGATTCCTTTTGAGTTAGCCTCCCAAATTTTGAGGGTAATTATCTTATATAATTAGGAACAGATTTCTTATACGGTCCACGCTCGGTCAACGGGGCCAAACGGCCTTGAGACCGTTTGCCCTGTCGCGGTCTCGAGACCGTTTGCTCACCTCGCGGTCTTGAGTCCGAGAGAGCAAAATGTTAGGACCATTTAAGGAAAAGAAAAGCGGTGGGTTTTTCTTGGAAATCACGCCTTCATCTCCTAGCTCAAGAACAGTACGAATATCCCATGGGTTTGCTTGCAAAATAGCAGGGAAAAGTAGGGAAATACTAAGAGCTATCATTAAAACGCATATAAAGATGCACATAGTAAAGCATAGGTTTAGAGTTATAAAACCCGCCTAAAGCTTGCTTCTTGAGCTCCAAGCTTCCAAGATCCAATCTCTAATGGCGTCCTTGAGTTCCCACAGGTTGGCCAAGGTGAAAACCCCAAGGAAGGACGAAAAGAGACAGCTAGAAAGGTAGGGTTTCAAGAGTTAGCCATGAAGATGACCTTGAATTCGAGTTCTAACCATGGAATTAAGCAAGAAGAGGGGTTTAAACCTACCTTGCACCCCTTGGTCGTCCTCCTTAGCTCCAAGGCAGTCCTTGGTCGTCTTTGGTGAAATGAAACAGTAAAGGAACGAAGGGTGAGTTCCCTTGCAACTAAGGGAAGGAGAGCTTATATACATGGGGTAGGATTTTCAACATTAGTTCATAAGTTGTCCATAATTCCAACTAGGTCCCTCCTTCTTTACTTGATCGTCCCTTCCTCTTTATTCTAAGGACAAACCTTCTCTTAAGGTCTTAGGAAAAGAAGGTAAAGGAGAGCAAGCTAATAATGAGGTACATACATAAAGAAATATTGCACATATACCCTGATTATTCAATCACAAGGCATATCTCATAACTTGATAATTCAATTGAGGTGACTCCCTCATCATTTCTTCTCTAAATGATGGCAAGAGTCTAAAAAGATACATTAGATGACATATTTCACAATTGCATCCCTTTATTTGGGTAAATTGCATTTTACCCCAAACTAGGGTTTCAAGCACCAGGATTGCTTCCACAGCTGCACCTTGGTGCCTTAGCTTGGGAAATCCCTCAAACTTTGCTAAAAAGATTTCTCATGATGTCTCAACATCAGAGGAACATCTCATCATGTGAAAATTGCAAGCTAACCCTTTTAACTGGGTAAATTGCACATAGGTCCCTGTATATCAAAACAATGCTACTACTTTAAATATAAAGGAGCAAATACTGAGATATATGTTTCTGAGAACTTAATTACATGCTCAGAGTTAATCACAAAGATTTAATTACATATTTAGGCAAAACACCTAGGGTTAACTCATAACCCAGGTCAGGGATGTTACAGTAGCTCTATAGAAAAGATACTAGTATACGCTGGTAAGTTAATTGCAGTTGATACAAGATGTCATGCTAGTGTTCTCTCACTGACTGAGATAGGAGAGGTCATGGAAGTTGACTCTTCCATTGACCTTGTATGGTACCGATGCTTTATGTAGCTATGGTTGGTTGGAGAATGAGCGGTATACCTCATCTCCTCATGGCATTAGTGCGATTGTAAATATGTAATCAGCCATGTAGTGTATTTGCTTAAGGATTGAATATGGAAAACATTGGTTGATGTTTTTCTTTTATGCATCTTAAATGGATAGATGATATACATGTTCTTCATATTCCTTATAAAATGAATAGCTGATTTACTATTTTATCATATATAGCTGCAATGCTTTAGAAGATGAAATTGCTCTACTCTGCTTAAACAGTGATTAAATCCTACTTATTAATGTAAAAGAATCCTTTGCTCAGTCTTATACTATTTATCTATGATAATAATATTGTTGGTAGAGAGTTATATCTTTCACTGGGACATGGGTCTCACCCACTTAGTCACCAACATTTTTAGGTGGATGCGAATGAGGAGGTAGAGACCATACTGCAAAGGGAGGACAACAACATCAGGGGCAGCAATAGCATCTCAGGTTAAGTGTACTGTCTATCATGTCTTGTAGATAGAAGTCCTATGTGTCGTCTTTGTACTCTCAGGTCCTATGAATGATATGAGATTTTGGCTTGTATGCCTCAAGGTTTTATGTTGCTTATATATAATTTTGGCAAAGCAAATATTATATGTTATCCTTGAGATGAGATGGTACAATGTATGTACAATGTGAACTATGATGTATATAGTACTTTAGTTCTCTTCTTAAGAGTTTCCTAGAAATGGATCTCTTTGCAAAATGGTTTTAATTTTTAGTGATTTTTGTTACTCCACTGCTTATGGTTATTCTGCAATTATATCACTGGTGATGACTTGTTTTGCTGTTGGGTCATCACAAAGTTTTGGTATCAGAGCCTAAGGTTTGCTGAGTCTATAGAGACATATGATTAAGGTTGTTGAGTCTGTTCTAGTGTCCTCCAGCTTATCTGATAGTGACTTCTGCTCATATTAGAGAAGAAGTAAAGCTTAAAGATGGCTGGAGTACACGAAGAACATGCTGCTGAAAGCAGTGTTGCTGCACCAATAGGAGGTGCAAGGGATCAGGCTAGAGAGGAACTAGTACCTGAGAATCCCCAGCTTAACCAAGCTACATTAGAAAACCCAACTTTTCATGCTCTATTTGGACAGTTCATGAACACAATGACACATATGGCTGATCAGATGCCAGCACCAGCACCTAGGGCACCCGTTCCTAATGAGGGACATGGATCTGGTAAGACCTTTGAGCAATTACACTGGGTAGGAGCCACCAAATATGCTGGTACAACTAACCCAACAGACGCAGATTCATGGCTCACTGAGTTGGAGAAAGCCTTTAGAATCCTCAGCATTCTAGAAATTGAGAAAGTAAGGCATGCACGAGTACATAGATTTCCCAACTTGTGGTTACATATCTAGGAACTCCTTCTCTTGATTAGTAGGATTTGACTAAAGTTGCTTTCTTTTTTTTGTTTTGTTCTATTTTTCTAGACTCGATCTAATTCCTACATATATCAACTTCTGATTTTTCTTAACTAACTAAGAACAAAAACTTAGGAGATTAAACGTCTCCACATCCATGTGTTTGACCCTGAATATCTACCTCAACCCCATAATTGAGTTGTCGGGGTCCTGAAGATATCATGTTATACATTTAAATACGGATCCTTCTAAGCCTGTCTCTTTTTATATGCACAATTTAGGCTAATCAGTGGGTCATCAAACATAGAAATAAAGTCTAAGTAATGAGAGAGATGAAATAAGATTATAACATATTAGTAAAATCTAGGTAGGTAGGTACCTAAGTCAACTAGGGTCAAGTAGGGATTCTTAAAGGTATATATACACAAGGTGTTAGGGGGTGGTCATTCCCTAAGTACATACGACTCATGGGGTTGGGAGAAAGCCATCCCTGAGTAAATAAGGCTGATGGGGTTAAGAGAATGACCATTCATATATATGTGAGGCCTGAGGGGTCAAGGGAAAGGCACTTCATAAGTATGAAGGACCTTGGGATCAAGAGAAGATAACTCTATAGGTACCTATACCCCTAAGAGACCTTAAGGGGATGATTGAGGGCAATACATGGACATAGATACAAAGAATACAAGCACTATGTAATAATTATTGAATTAAAATCATAAGGTTGGTTTTGCATAAACTCAATAGCTATAGTAAAATCACTTCTCCCCATTGGATTAATGACATTTAAGTAAGCTCATGGATTTAACATATTTCATGTTTTGGGAGTCACTATTGAGGATGACTTAACCAAACTTGTGAAACCATGAGATATTATGTGGATGCTTATTTGGACTGCAACAAATATTTATTTCATGTGGGAGATTGCATTTGATACTTATAATTGACGTATGGGAATCAATACCCTACGTTAAAAATTAAATATATGATTTAGGGTATAGCGGTTTTTCCTCACCATCTCAAAAATATAGTTGACCAACAATTAGTATGTTTAGGACCTAGGTGAAAATACAATATTGAAGTGAAAATATAATCACTAGGGCCTAGTTTGTCTGCTTACAAGTAGTCATGAGAAAATAATGTGTCATCACACAACAAACATCATGTTATCTATTCATAGTGCAATGTATCTAGGAGTGTGCCCTTTGCTATCAATCATGCCAAGTGCTACAGATATACGGATCAGAGTGACAGTTGCCACAACTCTTTATTTTGAGCTGATTAATGAAATCCTCCATCTATGTTGCCTAACTTACCTAAAGGTTGTTACAAGTACCAAATCTATATAGCTTTATAGTATTTTATATATCAACTACTAATAATCTGAATGGGATTGTTGAAGTGTAGCCTAAGTGATAATGTAATGTGATGAATAAGGAAGTGGGACTACACTTTAATAAATTCGAGTTCAAACCTTAGTTATGTAGATAATTTTCACCTCAATGAAATTTATCAATTATAATCTATCTAAAGTTTTCCCAAGGTAGGTTGCTAGATCTAACACATGAGGCTAATAGAGTGGGCATTCACCTTAACTGATTGGGCTTGAATTTTGGTGTCAAGTTTACTTTTTAAGGTTTAGATCTAATTGAAGAATATGATAT
This sequence comes from Alisma plantago-aquatica, assembly GCA_963693085.1. Classification (NCBI taxonomy): domain Eukaryota; kingdom Viridiplantae; phylum Streptophyta; class Magnoliopsida; order Alismatales; family Alismataceae; genus Alisma; species Alisma plantago-aquatica. The sequence goes on along the minus strand of OY856409.1, from coordinate 1,706,115,031 downwards.
GAGAGTCAAAGTTGAGTAATGGAGGAAATAATATGACATTGGTTGATGATTTTGAACCCTAGACTTATATTAAGTTTTCAATTCTAGTAAATAAAGAAATTGCAAGCAAATGTATCAATATGATACTTCAATAGAGATATCATAACGGGTCAAGGATAAATTTTGTAATAAGAATATGACCAAGATTATGTATCCACTATAAGGCCTAGTATTAAGCCCTAAGTCCAGACATACAAGATAAAGGCAATTCAGACAACTTTTGGGTTTACAAATAGGTCCTTTGGATACAAAAGTACAAATTCAATTATTCATGCTCATGTTATAAACTAATAATAATTTCAATTGGTTGATAACCAAAATATTAGATCATGGAATAAAATTCATAAGATTTTAAGCCATTACCTAGGTAGTTAATTAAGTAATTATCTAGTCTCCTCTTTGATTTTAGGTTTCAAGTATCAAATAAACTGAAACTGATGTAATACTTAGCCCAACTTGAGAAAATGGCCAAATGAGGATAAACCAATAGTTTTAGATAAAATATGGTTACTTGTGACCTAGGGTATTAAACTAAATGTTTACTATAAGTACAAGAAAAGAGCATTTATCGTATCACTTTTGATCGTAATCTTTTTATAATATGTGATAACCCTAACAGGAAGATAATCACAAAATTTTGTGTTAATTGGATGCTTCAAAGATTTATGTGTTTAATTGAAGATAACAATTTATCTTTGAATAATCCAAGGAAATTTGGGTATGGTTTTTGGTAATAGATTAAGTCAGGAAGGAGACTCAGATCTTAGGCATGAACACAATATGTGGTCACTTCCTAAGACCATTGGATGGACATTCAATGTGTACAAGCCATAGTCTACCTCTCAAAAAGAGGCTAAAGTAACCCAAACTCTCCTGTAAACCTCTAAGATATTTTTCTCTCTCTAGAGAGCAAAAAAACCTCTAAAATAGGTCCATCTGGTTCCATTAGAACAAAATGAATCTCACCAGTCATACCTTTGTTGTTATATCCTTGATTTGGGATAGTGACCAAATCCACAATGATTTAGGAGAGTAGGTAGGGTAGACAAGGCTAGGCATTGCCACCTTGATCTTGTTTATAGGCCCATAAAGTTGTCTTTCAAGTCTCATGAGTCAGATCTACCAATTTGATAGAGAAATGACTACTTTTCTCCATCAAACTCCACATGTATTCCTGGCAACCTCCACTCCTCCTCAATGACCCAAGACAATTCATGACAACTCCTAGGGCCTGAAGAACCTTTTTGGGATCATGTAGAGATCTCAACCCTAATTCATGAGTGAAGAATCCTTGTGACATCCTTGAGTTTTGACCCTTATTTTTCAAAGATCCACATCATAAATTGGGATGCAGACCATTGTGATAACTTGTGAATGGTGGAGACGGTCCACAAGGTGTTTAGGAACTTATCTAACCCTTAAATAACCCTAAACTATACATCTCTCTGTTCCATCTCTGGTCATTCTTTGTGATGACACACTCTTAGTCAACACCTATCTACCACCCTCTGACAATCTCATGAATGAATAGCTTCGTCAAGCCCTGCCAAAGCCTAGGGAACCTATCTTTGCATCTTATAGTGCATAAAACTCATAGTCAACTGTTGGGTTGATTCTCGACTGATAATTGTCCCACACGTCATGGAGGATAAAGGGAGAAGATGAATCCCTATTGTGGGTTTACCTATCTACCCTCACATTTTGTGACACATAATGTCGTAGCATAAGGGTAGCAATGTCATTCTACCCTCAATCAAATCACATACATGTGGGGGAAGGGTGTTGATGAGTCATTAGCTTATTTACTCAGGCCCAAGCAAGTGGCTATTCTAGATTGTATTATATTTCTTGACATGGTGATTAATGATTAGTCCATATAGGTTGATCTTGCAATAAATATATAAAATAATTTGTAACTCATATAGTGAACTTATATAATAAATTGATTAAAATATAAAAAATTCAAATAAAATAGATTCAACATTTGATTTTTCCCAAGTTTCAAAAGTATATATTAATGCATGAATATAAGGTGACTACTATGTGAATACCTTGGATTTCATTAAATAATGTTTATATATTATTTTACTAATGAAAATGATCTTATCTAATGATCATAGAATTTAATGATAAATATATGAGTTAGGGCTACACATAATGCTTAATTAGGGTTTCTAACCCTTAAGAATCAAACATGGTAGAATTAGGGTTTGTTACTTGGAACCCTCATCCAACCTTAGGTTGACCATAAACCCTACTATAATATCAAAGGCAGACCTAATTTGAGTCATATGAATACATGGTCACACCCTAGTGTATATATACTTGCAGATTGATGCTTTCTTGGGATATGGTTGATTTTTTAGAGTGTGTACATACATGAAGTACTTGAAGTATAGTAAATGGTGACTTCATTTAAGGTGTGTGGTTAATCTATGAATACTCACACATTTCAACTTCCAAAGATTGATGATGGTTTCTTAATGATTGATTATATGATTACATTGCTCGGATTTTTATTTCAATCATATGTGTATCACATAAAGAGATAATACGTTGTTTTAAATCCTGCATTGGACCTACCATGGGAGAGATCGTTTAAGTCAAATGATGGATATAGAAATAAGTAAACCTGCGATGGAATGACAAGCATGGGTTAGAGTATTTAAATTTGAAGTTATTTGTTTGATGAATAAATATTTGGATAGCTATATATGCACACTTATGTATGCACCCACATACACAATATAGAAATATATTGATCATGTTTTTTTATCAGTGTTTAAGGTAGATGGATTACATAAAGATACGAAGATATGTATATGCATATATTGAGGACCATAATGTTTAAAGTCACAAGGTGAATTAGATTGATACTAATTCCTTTTGATGTAGTATATCTCTTTTTTGTTTACCTTTACTTAATAAATAATTTATAATCCTACAAAGGAGAACTCTAGCATGTTTTTTTATCAAAAAAGTTATATATAAAATTATTGCTTAATATTTTTTATTTCTTTAGTCTATATCCTAGGAAATTAATATGATGATCCTTGTCTCTATTATATTCCTTCAATCGGGGATAACTAGGGGAGGAGGTCATCACAAAGTGTTTGTCACCAGTTTCTTGTCATGTTTCACAAATTAATGTTTACATGATTTAATTCAACATAAATATGTATTGGTGCTTGAACTTTTCTTTTTAAATTAGGAATTTATGAAAGTTATCCTAGGTCACATAAAATATATGTTTAAATATCAAGGATATAAAAAAAATAATAATCTACTTAGGATTATCTTTTTCATCATGATATCATCTCCCATTCTCTATGTTGGTGATTAGTAGTAGAGATACATGAGTAGTGGTGGTTGTAGTTGCTGCTGGGGTTGTTTTGTATTTGTGTGTGTGAAAGGAGGACAAATCATTTCAAGTATAGTATAATAAACCAATCAAAGTGTGGTTGAACTATTATAGTAGGGGAACAATGAGGACGGGGACTAGTAATAGATGTAATTTGAGTTGAAAAGCAAAAGGATGTGTTGGTGCAGAGAATTTACTAGGGAGGGGATTGTGGCTGAAATAGCTGATAGTACCTGAGTGAGAGAACAATAATGGAAGAGAGATACACTGATGTTAGTATACCTTGACTCTAAAATGATGATTTATGAGAATACAAATGTAAGTTTGGAAACTTTGAACTCATTAGAGTATAATTAGGTTTTTGCAAGTATCCAAAATAATATGTATGTATATATATATATATATATATATATATATATATATATATATATATATATATATATATATATCTGTGTGTGTGTGTGTGTGTTTGTGCGTGTGTGTGTGTGTGTTTGTGTATTTATCTATGTGTGAGAGAGAAAAAATTCATTGCACGTTCAGGCAACATGATTTTTTCACATGTGGATATAGTTTTCTAATAAAAAGTCACCAAATGGTTACTAGAAGACCAAAAAAATGACACAAATTGGGATAAAATGTGATTTTTTTATACCAAAAATAATAAAAATGATTCTTCTGAGAAAAAATCACCACTCAAATGTAACCAAAAATTCAAAATTGTAATAAGTTCACTACAATTCTATTACTTTTGTTGAACTTGTAACTAGAATTGATGGTCAAAAATGTTTATTACCCATTTGGATAAAATGTTTCCTCTATCTTTGTCATTCTCTTTAACTCTCTCGCTCCCTCTCCCTCCCTCCCTCCCTCCCTCCCCCCCCCCTCTCTCTCTCTATATATATATATACATACATATATATATGTGTGTGTGTGTGTTGAGAAAAAAAGATTTTGGTATAACATTGACCATATTAGGATCCAACAAATTAACTAAAAGTAAGTTATATTAGTTTTCTATCCTAATTTTCCTAGATCGCCCTAGATAGGTTGATACCAAAATTTAGATATAGATCTTTATTCTCATTGTTTAGTGCAATTGCATTTTCTAGACCTAACTCTTCTTCACAATTTTTGTAAAATCCCCCAACTAACCTTATGATGAGAGTGAATTATAAAGAGTTCATGATGTGAAACTTAAATTTAATGAATCAATTGAATTCCAAATTTTACTACATTCAAACTCCAGATCCACGGTAAAAAAATACCTTGACATATTACCAAATTTTAGATTTCTATTTAATCTTGTTAGATAAACTTTTAAACCCTCTTTAAGGTCTCGCATCACAATAAGTTAATTCTTTATTGAATTGGTTCATAAAATGGGTTCCATTATCCTATTTAGTCATTTCATTTTTAAAAAATTGGTTCCAATTTTATAAACCATTAATTTTTTTACTCATCAATTTACTTACCTAATTTAATGTTCTCTGTAGGCTAAGTTGTGGGGTGTGATAAGCACACTGTCGAAAACATGTTCATATCTAATTTATGTGTTGATCTTCATATTTCTCTAAATTTTATTGGTATTTTACTTCTTGTCATGTACTTTATGTAATTGTGTTCTCATAATGGTTTTTGCACACAAACAAAGTGTTGGAAGAGATATAGACTTCAAATCAAGTTCTATGGTCAAGTGGAAGCACTTATGTGAAGAAATGAAGATAATAAGGCATGATTTAGATACATGAGTTAAACCTCAAAAGATAAATTAGAAGGGACCTATTCATGCACAAAGAGATCAAAATTGGTGTATCCTCCATGTTCATTGATGGAAAAACTTAGCATATCAAAAGTAAATTCAAATTCGAACAATATAGAGTTTGTTTACAATTAGAAATTGTATGTAAGATACCACATTGTACATTGCACCATAAAACACTTAAAAATCCTTCCTATTCTCTACAAAAGAAACCATTGAAATTATGGTCAACTTCTCTTTTGAATGTCTGAAAGATGTCGTCATACTAATATGTTTATATAAATGGTGTCCATTACATTGTCAACGTGGTTAGAAGCATTGCTAAGATAGTGAATATTATGTACCGAGGTGTTTTGCGGTCCAATGCACCCACAAGTGTGATGTCTCCTATCCTAGGGAAAGAAATAAGTAAAAAACAAATATAAAGTGAGATGGAAGGAGTCTTTGACTACAATTGTCTGAGTATATAGAGAGAGTGATATGATAATAGGAAGTTTGTATTCTACAAAAATCCTTGGGTACTTACCCATTACAACTTCACTCAATCTAAGTAATAGATGAAAGTTCGACATTTTGACTTGTTTTGCTTACCTTTGGTACCTTCTTAGGGGTATCCCTCAACATATTTATTGAGGTTGGAGAAGTGGACTACCTAACATATGTAAGGAATGAGATGGTTTCTCCTCCATACAGGTCATTGGTCCCTAACCTTATGACATCTTGTCTTCTATAGTCCATTGAGGGTAGGAATTTTATCAAGAGTGCAAAAGTACCTTCTAGGTTGAAGTTGACTATAAATATTAAGGATAGTTTGTAACCTAGGGTTAAAGGATAGTTCACATCCTAGGGTTTATATGCTACTTTTTGAGTTTCAAATGATTATCAAATGAGATATCTGAGATTTGATCAAAATATCCCATAACAGTCCAAATGATACATGGGTGCATGTATGTTATGTGTCTACGCTAAGCTTTAGTCTTGAAATATAAATATTTGTGGCTCGGTCAATGATGTTGAAAATGTTGTGGAAGATATTTTAAAAGGTATTATTAGGTATAGTTATGTACATATATTTGCATGTTGTCACTTTGAGATATATTTATATGGTATTTGCATGTGATAAATTAAAAATAGATTTGAACATTTATCTACATGAATATCCATTATACACCTATGTAAATAGGCTCCTAAAGATTTCTTTTCTTATTTAGTGACATTTTCTAGGTGGTTTTGGGATGCTAGTATAAATATGTATTGATTGGTGACATGGTCATGATATTTGAGACCTTCTTCAGACATTTCAAGCACGAACTTCATAAGTTGGTCAAAAATTGGGTGTCTATTGATGTCCCTTCCAAGGAAAAGAATGATGTGTTTTATCTAAGACAGAGATAGTAGGCTTGTTGATAGGTATATTTCTTACTATGGTTTAACATTATATACATCTATTATGTTGTTACATCATACTTTTAGTATGCATTGGATTTAAATTTATTTTCATATCATTTTATGATGATTCTTACTATTTGTGCATAGAGTAAGATAAGTACACCATAACTACCAAGCACACACATAGACTGGGTAAAAAATAAAGAAACTAGAAGGAATTGCCCAAATAGCACTTTAAACAATTAGTCAATAGGTGCACACATGTCTACTCATAATAATTTGTTGAGCATCAAATAATAGGTTATATGATGTGTCTCCCAAGGTCCAGGATGTGCCCCATCATAGTGTGGCACATCATTCAGTGACAATAAGTACATGTTATAGTGCGCAATTCTTGGACATGACATTTCACATGCATTTGGGTGGTTATTTTGAAATGAACATGATATGTCCCTTCTTTGACACATCATTTCTTTAAATTATTCTTTGAGTGGTAGCTTTTGGCGCATGAGTGAAACATTTCTTTGTCATCAGTGGAAATCATGCATGCCAGTTTCTTGAAAAATATAAATATAAATTAACTTCAAATTTTAGGGGGGGCTATCATTTCATTCGAAACTCATTCTATAGACATTTTTAGCTATGGAGGATGCCCTCCCCTTCCTCTATATTATGTGAAACATGTATAAAAAATAAAAGAAGTGTGGGCTCTGATCTCCAAACCATGACATAAACACGATTAAAACTTAGCGGAAGCGAATCGGTAATCAGCGGAAGACAAAAATCACGGAAAATTAAAACTTTTCGAGACAGGAGCTTGGATCCATAAAAGCTTCTTTCATAAAGAGAGATAAACTATTTACATCTCAGGATAATTACTTCTCGAGTAATTATATACATCAAGATACAAAATCTCAAGATCACTATACAAAAGACTCCAAGACCTGAGAGTACAGAGGACACATAGGACTGACTCTAACTACACCACATGGCAGGACAATCTCCACCTGAGATTACTGCTGCCCCTGGTGCTGCTGCTGAGACTGATCACCTGTAGGCTGGTTCCTTCGTCTCCGACGTCCACCTAAAAAGTTGAAGCCTACGGGGTGAGACAATTATACATAATTGTCCCAGCGAGAGTTATAACTCTTTTCTAGAAGCTTTATTATAACATCAAAGAATATCTTAAACAATAAAGCCTTCAAAGCATTCTATAACAGTTGCAGGTATAACAAGATCTCTACAATTTAGGAGATATGGAGAATATCAACATTATTGCAATGTAACATCAATCAACTAACTTGGAGTCATCTCTAACAAGTTATACTACATGGTTGATTATGTTTTACAAACAACATTATGCCCTGTGGAGATGAGGCTTACCACTCATACTCCAACTGATCACTGAGAAGTCACATCAGTATCATACATAGGTCATTAAGAGAGCCGGATTCTCATGACCTTCACCTTCCTCAGTTAGTAAGAGGATCACTTGTAGGACATCTCGTGTCTCTACTACTATAGCTCACCAGGGTAAACTGTTCCTTCGCTATTTTAGAGTCACAGTGGCGTTCTGTACTCTCTTCGTCATCAGGAGGTTTCATATTTACCTACCACTGATACGGATATCTGTGCTTTCTTCGTCATCAGGAGGTTTCATGTTTACCTACCACTGATACGGTATGAAAATATAGTGAAGGATGGATGGATTCCACATCTACATCACTTTCCTACACTAGGATGTAAGGTTCTACACATCCATGTACCCCACATACTCAAAAGTATGTGCTCCAGGAGTTCCCTGAGGAAAACCTATTTCACCATCACTTAATTTCTGACAATGATGGATCTATGATCGGGGCTCTACATTATACTTGATTAGTTAGGTACATTCAGTATTCTTTAACAGCATACATTGTTCTTCAAACAATAACAGTAGCATAGCAGCTATAAAAGAAGAATACTAAATGTAACAGGCCTAACTCATATCAATCATCATTTCTCATTATCCTTATCACAAGTCATCTATAAGGCATGACCTTGATGGTATTCATGGCTCTCATAGCCCATTATCAGCATAGGATGCCACTGGCAAGGCATCAGATTACTTTTACTTATTCATAAGGCTAACAACATGCCTTTAATGAATATAACATCAACATACATACATGGATATGATTACCTTCATATCAGAACCTGCATGGTTAATACATCTAATAAAGGTAATACAACAATAAGGAATGCACTTCCTACTCTTGTCATAAGAGTTAAATCTTTAATTTAAATCAAATGGAGTTTATTGCTCAAAAGCATGCCATTTCCCTTGAATTAGGGTTTACTATTCACATTACATGTCATCACCCTTGAATTAGGGTTTACTATTCACATCAAGGTGAATTAAACTCATAACATCATCATGTATGAGTAACATCTTCATTGATGCTCTTAGATTAGTTAAGAGTTCATCATTTATTATAATTAGGGTTTCTATGACCTCACACGGGTGGACCATACCCTAATTATGCTCACTTATGTGCATTGGAGATGCTTTACTTGAGTTTCCACTTAAAAAGGGTACTTTCTCTCTCTAGAAGTACTTTCTCTCTCTAGAAGTACTTTCTCTCTCATCATAATGCTAGGTGATGTCAACATCACTCTAAAACAGGTTGGATTGAGTCATCATAGGCTAACATAGCCAAAAGCATCACCATTATGTGATTAGAGTTACTTTCTCTCTCTAGGGTACTTTCTCTCGCTAGAGTACTCTCTCTTTCATCATACTAATGGTTGATGATAAAATTAGACTAGATCAAGTTAGATAGAGTCATTATGATTAAAAACATCATTCTCATGTAATTAGGGTTTGAATTGAGCAAGGTATAACTTAATTGACCCTTCAGGGGTATTTTGGTAATTCACCCCATTGATCACCATTATGGTCAAAAACCTTAGTCAAATAACCCCATACTATCCTTGATTATCATTAGGGTTTGATTTGGGCAACATTGGACCATTTATATTATGCATTGATTGAAAGAAGTCAACTTGGAATTACATTGATTGATTTCACTCATTAATCATCAATTGAGTTGAGATCGGTTGAAAGTGTTGACCGTTTGCCCACTTTGACTTTCTAAGACCGCGAGCCTCTTTCTAACTCCAAGACCGCGAGCCCCCTTAGGCTTCAAGACCGCGAGCCATCATGCATTCAAGACCGCGAGCCATCATGCATTCAAGACCGCGAAGACTCCAAGACCGCGAGGGTCATGAAGACCGTTTAGCTAGTTTGACCTCAGGACCGCGAGGCCCTTCGCGGTCTTGAGACCGCGAGCCTCCTCTCGGTCTTGAGACCGTGAGCCCCCTCACGGTCTTGAGACCGCGAGCCCTCTCACGGTCTTGAGACCGCGAGGCTCTCATGGTCTCAGCCGCTTGGTCCTTCAATCAAGACTCAAAGATGCAACCGATAATGTCAATCGAGGTTGAAGCCTTCAAAAGGTCCCATCTATGTTGACCACCTATGGATTGGGTTAATTAAGGTTATGCTTAACCAATTGGTCATTCAATTGACCCTCAATTGTTGACCAATTATGATTGAAATCGATTTAATTAGGGTCTATCAATGTTCACCCATCAACACTCCACAATGTGACTCAACACAAGGTTGAACCCTTCAATTGAGCTCCAATTGGGCCCAAACTTGGCCCAAACGGTCTTGAGGTCATGTGGGTGGATCCCACATGGTCTTGAGATCGTTTGTCCAAGATTTCATCAAAATCTAAGGTGATTTGATAGAGGTTGAACCATGATTGGGTCACCAAATCAGAATTTTGATTAAATTGATAACGTATTTGCAATTAGGTCCTCAATTGGTCAAATTACTCAACCCTAGACCTTTAAACGGTCTTGGGTGATGTCCTCTCGGTCTTGAGACCGTTTGGATGAGTTCCAAACGGTCTTGAGACCGTTTTCCCATCCAATTTTTGGATTCTAGTGCAAATTCATCAAGGTCTGACCCATTGAGTTGATGATCATGTCAATATTTTATTGCAATGTAAATTGGTGTAATTGTACCTTCAATTGGTCAACTAATCTTGACCCCAGACCTCCAAACGGTCATGGTTGATTGCCCTCACGGTCTTGAGACCGTTTGGGTGACCCCTAAACGGTCTTGAGACCGTTTAGGTCAATCAACCCTAAAAACCCTAATTAGGTCACCGTAATTTCAGTACTGATTTTATCTAGGGTTAGCCCTAGTATTCACCCTTCAACTCTTCACCCGTTTGGAATTAGACCTTCAAACTTGGTGAGTTGTTAATTAACATTATTTTGAACAGTAATCTCATACGGTCAACGCTTAGTCAACGACCTTACACGGTCTTGAGACCGTTTGCCCAAAAAGGCAATTTCAGACCGTTTGAAAATCAGGAATAAATTCAAATAAAGTTGTTACTTAAAAAGGTCATATCTCCCGATTCCCTTGGAGTTACCCTACAAAATATTGAGGGTAATTAGCCTATATAATTAGGAACAAATTTCTTATACGGTCCACGCTCGGTCAACGGGGCCAAACGGTCTTGGAGACCGTTTTCCCTGTCGCGGTCTCGAGACCGTTTGCTCACCTCGCAGTCTTGAGTCCGAGAGAGCAAACTTTTGAGACCGTTTAAGAAAGTGAAAAGCGGTGGGTTTTTCTTGGAAATCACGCCTTCATCTCCTAGCTCAAGAACAGTACAGATATCCCACAGGTTTGCTTGCAAAATAGCAGGGAAAAGTGGGGAAACACTAAGAGCTATCATCAAACCGCATATAAAGATGCACATAGTAAAGCATGGGTTTAGAGTTATAAAACCCGCCTAAAGCTTGCTTCTTGAGCTCCAAGCTTTCAAGCTCCAAGCTCTAATGGCGTCCTTGAGTTCTTACAGGTTGGCCAAGGTGAAAACTCCATGGAAGGATGAAAAGAGACGGCTAGAAAGGTAGGGTTTCAAGAGTTAGCCATGAAGATGACCTTGAATTCGAGTTTTAACCATGGAATTAGGCAAGAAGAGGGGTTTAAACCTACCTTGCACCCCTTGGTCGTCCTACTTAGCTCCAAGGCAGTCCTTGGTCGTCTTTGGTGAAATGAAACAGTAAGGGAACGAAGGGTAAGTTCCCTTGCAACTAAGGGAAGGAGAGCTTATATACATGGGGTAGGATTTTCAACATTAGTTCATAAGTTGTCCATAATTCCAACTAGGTCCCTCCTTCTTTACTTGATCGTCCCTTCCTATTTATTCTAAGGACAAACCTTATCTTAAGGTCTTAGGAAAAGAAGGTAAAGGAGAGAAAGCTAATAATGAGGTACATACATAAAGAAATATTGCACATATACCCTGATTATTCAATCACAAGGCATATCTCATAACTTGATAATTCAATTGAGGTGACTTGCTCATCATTTCTTCTCTATATGATGGCAAGAGTCTAAAAAGATACATTAGATGACATATTTTTACAATTTGTATCCCTTAATTTGGGTAAATTGCATTTTACCCCAATTTAAGGTTTCAAGCACTGGGATTGCTTCCACAGCTGCACCTTGGTGCCCTAGCTTGGGAAATCCCTCAAACTTTACCAAAAAGATTCTCATGATGTCTCATCATTAGAGGAACATCTCAACATGTGCAAATTGCAAACTAACCCTTTTTAACTGGGTAAATTGCACAGAGGTCCCTGTATATCAAAACAATGCTACAACTTTAAATAAAAAGGAGCAAATACTGAAATATATGTTTCTGAGAAACTTAATTACATGCTCAGAGTTAATCACAAAGATTTAATTACATATTTAGGCAAAACACCTAGGGTTAACTCATAACCCAGGTCAGGGATGTTATAAGAAGCTCAAGGAGAAAGAGGAGGAAGAAGAAAATTGAGTCAAATGCAAAAGGTGGACCTACACCACAAAGTGATGGCCCAGTGTTTGAATCCTCGTATAAAAATTTTAGTCTTCTTATCAACTTATTCCCTTTTCATGTTTATCTCGTAGTGTTTCTGGGTGTGATGGAGAATGTTCACCTCCATCATAGTTTTATCTTGAGCTTCATGCAAGGAGGATAAATAGTAGTGTGACGAAGTGAACTTTTGGAGTAATTGGATACCTAATGACATAAGTGAATTCATATTGTTAAGTAATTTTTAGAGTTCTAAGTGCTTTGGTAAAGTGTGGATGTTAATTATAATTGATATCATGATTAAGATCCCTAACTTCATGCCTCTTTGGAGTATTTAATTGGATGATCAAATAGCTGAGTTTTGTCACCAAATTTGAGTAGAATGTAGCTTGGAGGTAGTAAAGTTATGGTTAAAATTTGGTGGCAATTGGAGTATTCTAGAGGGAGTTATTAAGGTTTGCAATTTGGGAAATAATGTGCATTATTGAGGATTTATAGACCTAAGTTGGGTATAACCTGGTGTCATGTGCCCCATTGGTTGAGGGAAGATTGCACATCCAAATCCTAGCTATTCATGGCTAATCTGGTGGTTGAGGCCATTGACTTAAGTGAGCCACGGATCCTATTTTGGGTGCATTCCTTTGTAGTCATTGGATGTACCTTGGATGGCTAGATCTTCATCCCCTACCTCCGGTCAGACTGGAGATCATGGGGTAGTTAGTTGTGCCATGTTTTGAGTGTTCCTACGTTGGGGTCGTGGTCTAAGAAGGGATGATGAATGGGAAATTTTCATTCCTTGTCAAGGGTTACTGGACAACCCAACATTTAGGATAGATGGAGAAGAGACGAGGGAGCTTCGCCTCCCCATCTCAACTTCTTCTCTGTCAAGATTTATAGGTTGGAGGCAGAGGTACAAAAATGGAGATAGAGCTAGTTTCCACATAGAAGGAGAAGGGAATACCCCTTGAAGGTGTAAGAATCTACAGAACTACCTTTTATCCCCTCCACTTTTTGTTAACCTGGCTGGCGATCTCAATTTAGCAGAGGAAGAAGATGCGGTTAAAAGGTTGCCTGTAGGTCCTTTCCACCACATATGGAATTGGAAAATTGATTCCTTGAGTCCTTGTAATCATTCTCCTCACTTCAGTCACGTGGGAGGACAAGCATATATTATTTACCCCTCCCTCTGCCACACTCTCTGCCAGCAGCGGCGAGCTTCTATAGCCACGAGGAGCTGCCATAGAGGAGGTGGTCCCAAGGTTGGGGTCACTAGGGAAGAAAGAGTGAAGCTTTTTGTAGTGGTCTAAGCTCATGCAGAGGATGAGGGTCAAGGCACCACATCTTGCCAAAGTCTCCCAGTGATGGCACTCAAACTGTAGAAGAACGCTGGATTGGGAGCGTAAGATCATAAGAAAGAGGGAGAGAAAGAAAAGTCAAACTGGGTCCAGAAACCAAACCTCCCAGTTCATACTTAAACCCAACTAGCTCAACGAAGAACCGACCCGTAGAAAGCAAAGAAGTCACACCCCCACAATAGCCACGTTGTGGAGCCGGATTGTCCCAAAGGTAAGAAAATTGTAGTTAAACCCTAGATCTTTGATAAATCATATAAAATAGCTCGCTTATCAGAAAAATACAAACAAGATGCCAAAATGTTCAAAAAAATGAGAAGATCAGAATGGAACCATAATATCAGGATTTTGATGCACTAGTGTAAGTGATATCATGTAATTTGTGAAATATTTATTTCATGGATAATAAATATCAAATCATTGCCTAAAATTATGATATTATGTCAGTAAATCCTAAATCATGTTTATAATTCATATAAAGTTAGTGATTATGATGTTGATGCATGATATCATATGAAATGCTTTATATAGCTATTTAAGGCTGATAACCCTAAATAAAAGGTAGAGAATACATATATCATCAATAAATGATGGAATATTCAGTATAAGCTTATCAGTACCTGGAACCCTTGAAAAAATAATGAGATCATAATAATGTATATAATTCATGTTACGTGTTACATGTTAAATGATTCTAAAATGATGAGAAAACCTAACATGACTAGTTACTTGTAACCTAGAGTGTGCACAAAATGATTAGAACCTAATGTTCAAATGAATAACCCTAATTAGGAATATATGATCAGTAATATGATTCTAAATAAGATAAGATGACAAGACAACTAATGATGTGAGTATCCTAATGAACCAAGATAAACCCTAAATAAGTCATAATTGGGGTTAAGATTATGAGAACCTGATGGTGATATGTAATCTTGTCTTTATCAAGGTTTGACCAAGGATATAGATGACACCAGAAATATAGTTTAGAATGTCTCAGTTTAAGGTATGCCCTTACCTCTTATTTAGCCTACTATTCAATATGGTTGTTTTATGTGTATACAAATGCTTGGCATATGATATTGGATGAAATGATTGTTCTTGTATGATATCTTGCTTAATTTCCATACTTATGGCTACAAACACATCAAACATAATATATTTGTTCCATTACATGAAAGCACTAAAATCCTTGGTAGTACAATGCTTGGAAGTGACTTAACTCTTTGGTAGTTGGTCACATTGTACATATGATCTAACTCTTTGGTAGTTGATCATAAAGGCCTTAATATTGAGCTCCTTGAGAGTTAAAAGAATGCATCAAAACCTTCAGAGATCAATGCATGGATATATAATGGAAAATGTGCTTAAAATATGTGTTCTCTTTTGTTAATAAACATTCTTGTTCAGTTATATGACTTTTGTTATATTTGTTCATTGCTGCCAAGTATTAGTTTTATCTTATTGCCAAGATTAGTATTAATAGGTATATAAAAGACATGTAGGCATACTTAGTACAATATTCTTGAATATTGTGCTGACATGTACCACATGTAATCTTTTGTTTAGGTTGTAGACATATGCTCTTGAAGATCCAGGATAGTTGTGAGTTGTGTAGAAAGATGATGTACAGGTGGACCTGTTGTCTTAAGATCTTGTTGTTTAGTGGTAGTATATGTATATATAAAGTTTACTGTTCAATATGTAATATCAAATGTTGTAACAATTCATTATGTAATTATATGTTGAATGGTAAACATGTGTTGTATATCTTTATTATTGTTCATGGGCATGTGCAACTATTGTTTCCTTATAACTTCCTCTTTTTTTCTTCTTCTTATCCCAGTGTGGGGTGTTCAAATTGGTATTCTTGCTGAGGTGAGGGTTTCAATTTGGACGTCACACATCATATTAATATTTAGAAATATGGGGACGTCACAGGTGGTATCAGAGCATGAACAATAGCAAAGCCTGACATTTTCCCATTATGAAACTCAAACTAAAGAAAACCTTGAACTTAAAAATCTTTAGGGTTAGATTAGTCATCTTTTAGAGACTATATGTGACTTATCGTCTAGGTTAAAACCTAGATATCTGAGAACTAGGTTTAGACTAGTGCTTGTCATATAGCAAGTCCTAACATGTCATTATTTCCTAATAATGTGGCGGTATGAGACGTTGCATTATTTGGAGATAATGTGTATCAAGGGAAGAGAAACCCTAGACATATGGCGCTTGTTGTCTAGAGTAGCTACACTAGTCTACACCATGTTCTCACCCTTTTTACTAGTTTTCATGGCACTATACTCTCTACTGTGTGTGAGACACTCATTTTCTAGATTTGGTTTTGATTCCAATCAGATCGAGACTCAATAATTTTCTCTGACGCTTGTTTTATTGGAGAAAAACTATATATTATTTTATTATATATGTAAGTATTACAAAAATGTGTTCCCACACATGTACGAGTAGGAGGTGCTCATGCAACCTAAGTGAAAGTGAGTGACATCAGTCTAGAAGATAGAGTAGTTCTAGATTAGATGTCTAGAGCCTTGTTAGAATATTTGATACATGGAACCGATGGAATAAGTTTTGATGATATGATGTAGGTGTTATATAGATGATATAAGATGGTTTATGATGATCAATGTTTGCCTATAAGGATTAAGGTATAGTTTTTAGGATTTGAGATAAGGTTTTATGATGCAAGTATGTAGGATTTTCTGGGATGAGATAAGCTAAGCTAAGATAAGATGTGAGTCAGCATGAGCCTCAATATCTTTTACAAATGAGGACCTCTAGTGTTAGGACCAGTTTTAGGGTTAATTCCATAGAGGGTGAGACCCAAAGGGAGAAGGTCATAGAACCTAAACTCCAAGATATGATAATTATGAGAAATATGTGATATGACATGTCCTAAACCAGAATACTCCTGAGTGATTGAGTTGAGTCACTTTATGAATGATTCCTATGGTGTTGTTGAACCCTAGATGTCCTTGGGAGGACCAAACCCTAGAGACAAAGAGAGGTTAGTTATATGTGCATATGTAAATTTGAATATAAGAACCTACCATCTAGGTGAGGGAGAGAGAGAGTCCCAAGACCATGGACGAGGTAATTGTTTTGGTTTCTATGAAGCCTCATGCTTGGGTTGGTGGTTCCTCATAGGAGTCTAGTGGTTGCATATAAGAGAGAGTTCAAGGTAAGCATGTATCATGGGTAGAAAACATGTAAAGAGAACGATGTATCATGTTTTGTTGTGCATATGTGGCTAAAGCTTGTAAAGCTATCACTAGTGTTAATGACATAACCCAAGAACCCTAAACCAAATAGGGAATATGATGTTCATTTATGTGATATTCAAAGAGATGAGTGAGCTTAGAAAAATTGAGCATGACACTTCCCTCATGTATGGGTCAGGATAAACTTGGTTGGATTGGATAATACCTTGGTATATGTTGATGAGCTAATTATATAAGTTTGTTTAGCACAACCTTGATATAATAGGTGTTTTTGATCTAATCTTGATATGTGATACATGAAGGTAACATGATGGAAACCTAGTAATGGTCTAATAGTTCTCTATATAAATGGTTAACCATATACATGAATGGTGATAATAATGCAATATGGTTGGTTAATGTTGTAATGAAATCACTAATAAAATTTGTAACTTAAATATGAGAAATGAAATCATATTAATGACATATGACATGCAATATGTTAATATTAGTGTTTAATGAATATGTTGAATATGTTGTAACAAATAACACAATATAATGATGATGGCACCTGTTATGATCTATATAGATAAAATTGAGTTAATTATAAATAACTCTTCCCAAAATGAGGACATAATGTTAGAACCTGATGTTTGGATAAAATGAGGATGTAAATCCTAAAATGTGAAAAATGTCATGTATAATCTATTGTTGAATCTTTTGCTTGGGTGAAATGAGTACACAAATCCTAATTGTAAATGTGACACAATATAAGCATCTACATCATGTTATATGTTGAGGGGTTCACCTTAAAATATTTAAAATCTCTTACAACTACTTTGGATATATGGATATAGGAATACTATGTGGATATGTTGCACATAGAGTAGTATCCTACAAATAGATGAAGTTCCTTGAAGTAACAGGATGGCTTAATTTTGAGGTTGAAATTTCTTTTAAGATGTATATGATGTGATAGAGTGGATTTTGGCTTTAATTTCAAGGACGAAATCTCTTTAAGGTGTGTAGGATGTGATGAATTGAATTTTTGGAGTAGTTGGATACCTAATGACATAAGTGAATTCATATAGTTCCAAGTGATTTGATACAATATGGATGTTAATTGGTGTTTATATCATGATTAAGATCCCTAAGTTAATGCGTCTTTGGAGTATTTAATTGGATGATCAAATAGATGAGTTTTGTCACCAAATTTGAGTATAATGTAGCTTGAGAGGTAGTAAACCTATGGTTAAAATTTGGTTGTAATTGGAGTATTCTAGAGGGAGTTATTAAGGTTTGAAATTTGGGAAATAATGTACATTATTAAGGATTTATAAACCTAAGTTGGGTATAATCTCGTGTCACACACCCCTTTGGTTGAGGGAAGATTACATAGCCAAATCCTGGCCATTCATGGCTAATCTGGTGGTTGAGGCCTTTGACGTAAGTGAGCCACAAATCCTATTTTGGGTGAGCTCCTTTGTATTTGTTGGATGTACCTTGGATGGCTAGATATTCATCCCCCACCTCCGATCTGACTGGAGATCGTGAGGCAGTTAGTTGTGACATGTTTTGAGCACCCCCACATTGGGGTCATGGTCTAAGAAGGGATGATGAGTGGGTGGTTTTCATTACCTTTCCAAGAGTTGTTGGACGACCCGTTATTTGGTCCAAATGGAGCAGAGACGAGGGAGCTTCACCTCCCCATCTCAACTTCTTCTATGCCAAGATTTACATGTGGGAGGCAGAGGTAGGAAAATGGAGATAGAGATAGTTTCCACACAGAAGGAAAAGGGAGTACTCCTTGAAGGTGTAAGAATCTACAGAACTACGTTTTCTCCCCTCCACTTGTTGTTAACCCGACCGACGACCTCGACTTAGTTGAGGAAGAAGATGCAGTTAGAAGGTTGCATGTAGGTCCTTTCCACCACATATGGAATTGGCAGACTGATTCATTGAGTCCTTGCTATCATTCTCCTCACTTCAGTCATGCGGGAGGATGAGCAAACATTGTTTTCCCCCTTCCCTCTGTCACCCTCCCTGCCAGCGGTGGCGAGCTTCTGTAGCCACGAGGAGCTACCATACCGAAGGTGGCCTCAAGGCCGGAGTCAGTAGGGAAGAAAGCGTGAAGATTTTCATAGTGGTCTGAGCTCATGTGGATGATGAGGGCTAAGGTTCCACATCTCACTGGAGTCTCCCAGTAGCGGTGCTCAAAGAACAGAAAAACATTGGATTGGGAGTGCAAGATCATGAGAAAGAGGGAGAGAAATAAAACTCGAACCGGGTCCAGAAACCAGACTTCCCGATTCATACTTGAACCTAACTAACTCAAAAAAGAACTAGGCCATAGCAAGCAAAGAAGCCCCCCCACACACACAGTAGCCACGTGGCAAAGCCAGAATAGCCCAAAGGTATTAAAATAGCAGTTAAACCCTATATCTTTGATATATCATAGAAAATAGTCTACTTATCAAAAAAATACAAACAAGATATCGAAATGTTTAGAAAAATGAGTAGATCATAATGGAAGCATAATATCATACTTTTGATGAACTAATCTCAGTGATATCATGTAAGTTGTGAAATGTTTATTTCATAGATAATAAATATCAAATGATGGCCTAAAATTATGATATTATGTCTGTAAATCCTAAATCATGTTTATAATCCATATAAAGTCAATGCTTATGATGTTAATGCACAAAATCAAATGAAATGCTTTATATAGCTATTTAGGGATGATAACCCTAAATAAAAGGTAGAAAATACATATATTGTCAATAAATGTTGGAATATTTAGTATAAGCTCATATTAGTACCTCCCTTGATAAAATCCTGAGATCATAATTAAGTATACCAATAACTAGATGCCAGTACATTTGGAAGTGTAGGAATAAACATATCCTTGAGCAATAGGAATCCACCGTCGAACATCAGGTCTGGTACATCAAATTGGAACTATCCAACACTATTAAATCATGGGAACCATCGATTTGAATGACATGGCCTATGCTTGGAGAAGGTAAATATAAAATTAACTAAGATGCAACAACCAGTAAGCACATCGTCATTGCAACAACAGTTGCTAGGGACAATGTAGGCAATTGGATAGGGGGAAGGGGGGAAAGGTGGACTCAAATGACCCCATGATGGCTGGGATGGTGGGAATAAACACAACATTGAAACTTGTAGATAGGCTGGATTTAGAGATAGTATGTATGTAATGACCACATTTATGCTTAATTGGTAAACTAGGGTTACCTAAATGATTACATGCTTGATTAGATTGAACATCATTTAGACTTGATTAATAATGGTATCTCAATTGTGATGTTTCAAACCTAAGAAGAAACTCTAATTATTATTTTAGTTTGAAGAATTAGGGTTTGAGAAATATAAACCCTAATCGGAAAAAATTAGGGTTTTGATAGTACATGAATATAGAATTTGATCAGGATAGCAGTGCGGTAAATGATTTATCATATTTTTACAAATTTTGTATTTAATTAATTTTGTATATGATATGTATAATTCAATCATACATACTTTATAAAAAATTAAGAATATTTGGTGTTCTTTGAATGTGGTTCTCGGTTGAACTATACTTTGACTGAAATACTGACAGAGTATTGTTTAGTAGTTTAGTTTTTTATTTTTAATTATTTATTGGTAACTACGAATGATCTGAAATTTATACTGGATTACTTTCATTACCTTTAAGACATCATGCTAAATTTTAATAGTTTTTGGAGGATGTTTGACCTCTAAAATAAAATAATTACAATAACTTTTTATAACCCAAAAATCTGCTAAAATAAGAAAAAGTATAGTGAGGGGTTAATGTGTAAATTATCCAAGCACCTAAATTTCTCTATATGAGCAAGATAGCACCCAAGTAGTTCTCATATTTCGTGATCCATTCTAGAGAAACAAAATCCTAGAGAGAGAGGGAGAGTTAGGGTTTGAGAGAAGAAAGTAGTGGAATTGTTGATCTAGGGTTTCTCTATCTGAGATTTGATGAAATCAAGTAAGTTTAGCTTCTTTGCATAGGATTTCGTGGTGAACCTTCTCTCACATGTAAATATTCCATACCTCCTCTAATTTGATTCGAAATGGTATCAAATTTTCCCCTTTTCTCACTCTTTGTTCATAATCCCCCATTTCTATGGTTTCTGAGTTGAAAGGAAGAAGAATCTGGTGATTTGCAAGGATTTTGATATGAGTTCGAGATTTTTAGAGATTAGCTATGTTTTCTAGGTGTTTTTGCACCTTTGGGTGAGTGGGTACTTCCTTTAAATAGTAGATTGTACATAAATGAGTTAAATGATCAATAATCTATACTTATTTTGTATGCGACTACAAACCCTAAACTGCCCTTTTGACCTAGCTTTTGCAAGATGACATGAAATAAGATTATTTCCCTATTGTGATGGATTCCAATTGATAAAACAAACTATAAATGCATACAAATTCTCTAAATTAGAATTCCTAAAGTAATTGTAGAGTTTATATGAAAATAACAAAATCTAGGGTTCTTAACTATGACTAAAATTATTGTATAATTGAATAAAGAGGTTTATCTAGTTGAATCTCCTTGGTTATAAGTGATTGTTTTATCTAAATGAATAGTACATATATGTCAGATAAGATTTTGTATTTCATTTGAGTATATCAATGTTTGCATGATATATCAGTAAAGAGGGTGAAACCCTAAATGAATGAAAAGTTAGAAGTTTGTGAATAGATTCATGAATTCAACTGATGTGATTCTTTTATTGTTATAAATTCATTTATTTAAGGTTATTCTTGATGCATGATATTTTAATGAATATATTAGGAACCTAGTTAAATTCATACCAGGGTTTCATATGCATGACTGGTTGAAATGACTTATGTGATAATTCGAATTTCTAGTTGAATATCATTTTATATGGATACACATTTTGATTTGTGATGTGAAAATATCTAGATGAGTTAATTGACATGAACTGGATAAGTTGTTATGGTAATTTAAGAAAATAAAAAAGTCATTTCCCTAGATAGGGATTTCGTTTATGCCATGCATGAATACGAGAAATGTTGAATGTAAATGTTTATATCATTAGACATGATATCTATTTGAACATATGTGAATTCTTCTATGTGCATGAGAAATTAGAAACCCTTAGTGAAGGGTGATTAGTATGTTAATCATTTCAGCAATAAGAAGCCCTGAGAGAAGGGTAATTAATATATTATGCATTCATCTAAGTAATATCACTGAAATCAGTTCAGTTCTCAAACAAGTCAACAAATACAGAGTTAAAAGAGATCTATCTATGAGAAAGATTTAATTAGAATTATAATAGTAATAGTTGCCCTGGATACCGTAGAACTCTTCCTAGGAGGTCCATACCAGGAAGAGTGAAATAGGTGATTGACTGGTGACTTAGCCCATAAAAGTACCACTTGGAGTGCGACCTAGTCATGGGGAATGAGTAGTTCCATGTTTCCTGAATAATAGCAGAGTACCCAACAATAAATAGAGATCCTGGTGGTACTATTTTAGTAGTAGGGGTATCCAATAATAATTGGAGATCTAGTGGTACCCACCAGTTGAAGTATACAATCCTTATGGACCTACTTCTTCTGGTAGTTACTCTGTTTTGCGTGTGAGCCCTAGTGGATCTGCATTACATAGAGTTGAGGCTTTTTAGCCTAGAGGCACCCCTCCTGAGTACCCAAGACAAGGGGACACAGTTTACGGACGTTGTTTAGCCATCGTTAGGCCAGATGTGGAAACCTTGCTACAGACTGAGGTAGTTAGTAGTAGTCTTAAGGTCCTGGGTTTACCTTAAGACTTGTACAGTAAGTCATGTAGTAGTGGCTTTTACTTGGATGGTACAATCCAAGTGAGTTTAGGGGAAAAGTAAAAAGAAAAGTTAATTGAGTTCAATTGAGTTTAGATAAAGAGTATAATAGTCAAACCAGTCGGTTATGTTTAGTTGGCCAACATAGTAGTAGTCATTTCAATAGTCAGGTCAAGTCAAGGTTAATGAAAGATTACAAAGAGAATAATGAGAAAAATGTTTATATATTTGTATATTACTACTGATGCATTATATGATGAATGAGAGGTTAACCAAGTGTGTGTAGTTATTCAATTATTCTTTGTATGTTTCTGGATTATTAATTTTCTTTGTGGTTAATCAAGAATGTTCATATATTGATTCACTCTTATAGATGTCTAGAGTATTTTGCCATATTTATGTTTGTGAATGATTAGTCTCTTTAAAGCTTACTGTTGTTATAATTGATATCAGTTGCAAAATAGTATATCTGTAATTATATCAGTGCTTTAGACTATTTTTTTGAAGTACTCATTCACTGAGCGAGTAGGCTCACCCCTCTACTCACAATTTTTAGGGATAACTCATGGAATGAAGATGTCATTGCATCAGCATAGATCTGCCACAAGAGTTAAGTATGATATTAGTTAAGTTTAGTCGGTCCCTGTCACTCTAGGTCCTTGTATAGAGTTGAGAGAATTCTAAATGATGATTTGTATCTTTGTTTCCTTAATGATAAAGTATATATCTATTTATCATGTTGTATGCACATGGAAGTGTGAGGAACAAAATGAATGTTGGGATGTGTATCATTAATGTTGAAATCAAATTTGAGAAATCATGGTTTAATTCCATTGTAAAGTTTGTTTATGAGATTGAATGCAAAAAGGAAAAAAAAGAGTTTTAGATAAAGGAAAAAGAAAAAGTTGGGAGTGAACTTTGTATTACGTATAATCCTCAAACTTATGCCCTAATCTCATGATTAATGGAAATCGTGGGATGTGGGTGTTATAATGTATCAAGTCTGATTGCTTGGTTGCAGTGAATATGGCAAAGAGCAATCACTTGATGTTTCCTAGGTATGCCTATTGAATCGTGAAGATTCAAAGACTTGCAAGAGTGAGTTGGACAATCAAGTTTATTCATAGAGAGCAAAAATGTAGGTGACATGCTAGCAAAGATTCACCTCAAATAGCCACGAAGAGATTTCCTCAATGTTAGACCCCCTAATAATATGAGAAATGTGTTACTTAGTGGAGCATGTAATGGTAGTAGTACTACAATGTTTCAATTTTGAGATACCATTAGAATTGTAACATTTCCCCAAATTTGCTTGTAGGAGGAGGACAACATGAATAAAATTTCTTGTTGACTTTTCCCAAAAAAATAAGTTTGATGTGATTAAATATTGTAATATATTATAAGTGATTCTTGGTCCTGAAATTGTATTTGATTTCTAAACCTCTTGTTCCTCCAAGTCTGGTGACTATGTTTACTAGGTTTTTTATTTTAATCAAATCAAATCCAACAATAAAATCAAGCATAATCTTTTGCATTTGAATTATTTATTTTACATGGTTAAGATATATACCATAATACACATGATGAAACAAAGTAACATTAATACAAAGCAAGAAACAAGCCTAAACAAGGAGTGAAATCATAACTTATCAATTCTATATATTTCGTTGGTAATAACCTTCATTTGTGGATGATCTAATGCATTTGGATCTCGTTGGAGTGTGTCTAGGTGGTCGAAGATGGAAGAGAGGTGGATATGGACTGGAACATTCCACTAGTGAATAGATGTACTAGTTACAAGTGAAAAAAATCAGTTAAAAGTGGATGGATTTGGATTGATATGACATATGACGAAGTGGATTTTGTATTGGGATGTTAATGAAAGGATTTTTTTGTGAAAAAACGTGGAATTTTGGAATTTTCTAAGCAAGAAATTGGGGAGAAACAATTACAACAAGTCTGTCAATGAGATTACTTACCCAAAAAATTTCCTCTAACTCTCTACTTGGTGGATGCAATAGAGTGAAAGAAATTGGAGATGCAATGTGGATGAATTGTAGTCAAATGTGGATGCATATGGTGGAGGCAAATAGTTAGAAGTTAGTGGAGTGAATAAATTTCATGATTGGTATCGATTTTCATGTATAGCTCACCAAACGTTAGTTCTTTCTCAAGAACTAATTCTAAAAGTGGAAGAAAGGATGCCATGACCACTTCCTCTTATTATCCTCATAAATGAGGACTACAGAGGAAAGGGTGATTAACCAAATTTTCAATATCATATTCACAAAATAATCAATGATAATTAATAATTCGATTCAATAAATCTAACATGATGTTCAACAAGTCTGTGACCCAAAAGGAGATGCATAACTGGGAAATTGAAAGACTAGAATTTCATACCTAAATTTTATAAGTAATTGGAAGATGGAGAACTACGAAATAATCCTCTAATGTTTCACTTAATCTTCATTCCACTTTTATTGAGTTGATTCAGCCTTATATTTGCTTCTGAATCTTGAGCTTAACCTAAAATTCCCCAAAATAGGGTCAAAATATAGCTATATTGTAAATTTGGTTGCAACCAAAAGTGTGCATATAATTATAACAAATTATACTGAAGTAATTATTCAAATAATTGCAAGTGATGAACATCATAGTTATAGTATCTTGTATATTCAACCCTAACTCATATTCTCTCTCAGTGAATATATGCATGTTCCCTTTGGGGCTCTAGAACATTCACTATGTAAATCATTACAGGTTCCTTCAAAGGAATCTTTTCAAATTATTGGTGTTTCATCATGGACTCAGCTTCAATTTTCATACCGATTCTAGTAATTTTCTAGAGTTCATTCCCAAAAATTTGGTAGGATATTTTTGAAGTTTTGAATTCCTCTCTTTTTATTTTTGTAGAAGTTATAGTTGAAAAGTGATTATTAAAACTTAATCATCAAAATAACTATTGTTGTTGTTCTTATTTACTATAGGGCCCTTTTAGACACCAATTAAACAATTAGTGCTTCAATTGGGTAGATATCTATTAAGGTGATCCTTTTTGGCTATAAAACTATCTTGGAGAGTTATTTCCAAGATTTAAAAACTTTATGAGATTATATGATATGTTGGATATGTAAGAGGAAACTTAAAGGTTAAGAAAAGGATATTAATCTAACAAATTTTGTGGCCATATTACATTATAACATGATGGGAGAGTAATAAAGAAGATACTCAAAATGCAAGTCATTCAGAATTTCCAGTGGTATAATGCTTTAATTATCTATTATAGACAATATACAATTTTTCTTGACTTATTGGATTTAGTTGTGAAATCAAGTGTTTTCTTGATGTTACAAGACTAAATAGATATGTTGGTCCTTACTCAGTGTAAATATAAAACCATGGACGAAATCCCAAATTCCCTGAGGTCATTTGGGATCTGATCATCTAATTAAAAGGTCACATACAAAAGTGGAGCTTGTGTTCTTATATGACGATCCTAGGTAGAATCCCTACTCATGACAGATTGAACATGTGGGGTCTAAATATAAGTCATATATGTGTCCTATGCAACAAGGAAGTAGGAACTCATACTCATGTCATCTTTGAATGTAATCTTTTTGAGTAGTTATGGGTTAGAGGTTCTTTGAAATGTGAGTGGGGCGGTCTACCACCTCATTCAATTTGGGAGGTCCTATAGTGAATACTTGATATGTCCTAGTACAATCCAAACACTGAGGAGGTTTGGTGGGGTCATCTTTAATACCTTCATATTCCACACTTGGGGTGATAGAAATAGAATATTCCATGGTAAAAGGGATTTTGACACCCTTAGCCCTTTTTATGTTATTGTAAATAACATATTGTGTGTGATGACCCGACAGCAAATCAAGTCATCACCAGTGATATAATTGCGGAATAATCATAAGCAGCAGATTAACAAAAATCACTAAAAATTAAAATCATTTTGCTAAGAGATACATTTCTAGGAAACTCTTAAGAAGAGAACCAAAGTACTATATACATCATAGTTCACATTGTACATACACTATACCATGTCATCTCGAGGATAACATACAATAGTTGCTTTGCTAAAACCATACATAAGCAACATAAAGCCTTGAGGCATACAAACCAATATCTCAGATCGTTCATAAAATAATTACATACTGACTCCAAGGACCTGAGAGTACATATATGACACATAGGACTTCTATCTACAAGACATGACAGACAATGCACTCAACCTGAGATGCTACTTCTACCCCTGATGTTGTTGTCCTCCCTCTGTAGTATGGTATCTACCTCCTCGTACGCGCCCACCTAAAAATGTTGGTGACCAACGGGGTGACACCCATGTCTCATCGAGAGATATAACTCTCCTCCAACAATATTATTATCATAGATAAACATTATAAGACTAAGCAGATGATTCTTTTACATTAATAAGCAGGATTTAATCACTATTTAAGCAGAGTAGAGCAATTTCATCTTCTGAAGCATTGCAGCTATATATGATAAAGCAGTAAATCATCTATTCATTTTATAAGGAATATGAAGAACATGTATATCATCTTTCCATTTAAGATGCATAAAAGAAATGTAACATCAACCAATGTTTTCTATATTCAATCCTTAAGCATATATGCTACATGGCTGATTACATATTTACAATCACACTTATGCCCTGAAGAGATGAGGTATACCTCTCATGCTCTAACAGAACACGGCTACATAAAGCATCAATACCATACACGGTCAATGGAAGAGTCGACAACCATGACCTCTCCTGTCTCGGTCAGTGCGAGACCACTGGAAGGACATCTCATGTCAACTGCAATTAGCTTACTAGGGTATACTGGTATCTTTGCTATGGAGCTACAACCGCAACATGCACTCTCTTCAAGGAGATTTTAGTTATCCATCCCTGACATTCATCTTCATCGGGAGATTATTCATCCATCCCGGATTATAATGAAGGATATCTCTCATCAATCCCTCATTAGGATGTAAGGATATTGGTACCCATCTCCCCCACATATTAAAAAATATGCCCTCCAAGAAATCCCATGGGAAAACCCATTTCACCATTCAGTAGCTAGTGACGTTGATGGATCTATGGTCAGGGAACTACATGATGAGATTCCACTTGATTAATTAGGTGCATTACAATATCTTTTAGCATCAACCAAGTTTCAAACATGAATTATTATAACAGATGCTATAAAGAAAGGTGTAATACATCTATCAAATACTTTTCTAATATTTGGAACACATATAACATTCAGGATCTCAATCCCTTATCTCATTACTGATAATTCTCATCCCTTAGCATTATTTTATCATGATTACTAGATCTGGGAATTCAAACCCTTAGTTTATCACTGAACACTGTTACCACTTATCAAGTAATAATTACCTCTAGGTCCTTAAACCAAGGTATACATGATACATGTTGCACAAGCATCTCACATGGCTCACAAGGCCCATTTAAATTTGTATCACATAAAACATCATAGCTCATACCTGACTATGCTCATCATCTCATAATAACTGCATGGTTAGTATTTCATGATAACAACTATAACAAATACATATCAACATCATGTAATACAAGGGTAATACCATTATCCCAATATTAGGGTTAGGGTTTCCTTTTCTTATCGATTAGGGTTTCACATACATATCATCACCCTTCATTAGGGTTAGGGTTTCCCATTATTAACCATTTAGGGTTTCAAGATCATATTATCAAGGATCAAACCCTAATTCATACTATACAATTATTAGAAGTATTAATGTATGCTCATTACATATCACAAAAGTATGAGTTTCTCTCTCATCCTCACTAGGATGTTGATTACTTCATACTTTATTAAGGTTGGCTCAACCTTTCCTTCAAGGTAAATTGGCCTACTTAATCAATATTCATTAAACTCTTTACATCTTAATGTATGACTTGATATAAGAAACTTCATGTATTACTCCATCAAGTACATTACATTTGAGGTGCTTTCCTTCATATGGGTTTTGAGGTGCTTCCACCATATCGGGCAAGAGGTGTGTGCTTGCTACCGATATCACTTTAGAGGTGTATGTGTTCTTACCATATCGGGCAAGAGGTGTATGCTTACTTACCATATCACTTTAGAGGTGTATGTGTACTTACCATATAACCTTAGAGGTGTATGTGTGCTTCACACCATATCGTGAAAAGAGGTTTGTGTATGCTTCACACCATATCGAGCAGAGAGGTGTGTGTGTGCTTCACACCATATCGGGAAAATAGGTGTATGTGTATGATTCACACTATATCGAGTAGAGATGTGTGTGTGTGCTTCACACCATATCGGGCAAAGAGGTGTGTGTGTGCTTCGTACCATATCGGGTTAGACCCTTATGCTCATGCCTCTTCAAACCTTCATGGTATCGACCTACCCTTCCCCATGGGTTAAGTGGCAGGGTAGACAACAATTTAAACCTTTGACAACCCATTGTAAAAACTAATAGGGGTGTGGGGTTCCAAGGTATATCAGTTTTTCATATCATATAGGGTTCCATCACCATATCAGGTTGGAGGTGTGTGCTTCAACCTGATATCAATTTACTCTTGATGATGTAATCACCATCAACCTCTAGACTCTTGTTCTTACTATTATATGTCATGGAAAATAGTACCATGAAACTTTTAGAACTCATACGATCATCAATTATTCAAGAGAAATCGAAATTGCAAGTAGATCAACAAGTATGACAGAATTGAAAGTGCATAATAATATAATTGGGTTCAAGTTATAATTGGGTTCAAGTTATATAACCCACCTCAAGGACAACTTCAAAGCTCCAAGATCCAAAGATTCATGTTCCTAATGTTGAATATGAACTTCACAACTCCTCTATATGCAAATAATCACCATGGATAAGCATTTGGTGAAGAAGAAAAGAAAGGAAGATCATAACCCTAGATTCATGCTTCAATCCAAGGTTGAAGATGATCATGGCCTCACCTTAGGGTTACGACTTGAGCTCCTTCTTTATCCTTAGCACCTTGAATGATATCTCACTACTCATGCACGATATGCCCTCACTTTTGGCTGATATCCCCTTCAATTGTGGCCAAAATCACTCCACTATGGTCGATATCATCTTGCTAGGCCGATATCACCTTACTAGGCCAATATCAACTTGCTATGGCCGATACCCAAGACCTATGCACGATAGCACTTCATATATGCACGATAAAAAGACCTTATGCATGATACCTTAGGGAAAGAGGGTGGTAAGATTTGAAAAAATTTCACTAGTGGGTGAAAAGAAGGGTATATATACTTGAGGTTCATGAAAAAGTGTATAAATGAGGTGTCATCATTTTAAGCTACTAGGTGCCATGTGTCCATGCATGGTTCACACATGTACATGCATACATTTACATTTATATTGACATGAAAAACACTTGAGGATAATCTAGAGATGAAATTTCGTCCATTAGTTATCTCTTTGGATAAGATATAACAACTCAATCACCACTTTATTCACAACCCGATACAACTTTTCTAAGGAAGTTGTAAACCAATACACTTCACCTCCTTGAGGTTCTTAGCTCATAATGGACAAGGATAAAAGTTCAAAAAACGATATGAGACTCCCCATATGGCTCCTTGGCCAATAGGTACTCCATATATAAGCTTTTTAACTTGATACAACTCAAATTAGGGTTTCACATTCAACCCCTTTCTTGGTCTTTTCATCAGCAAGAGTACCATTACTCAGACATGATTCAAACATTGTGTCTCCTTCTTTATCTATCCTCTATATGATACTAGGAGGGAGTATGGACACTCTAGAGGTGGTAATTTGCATATCAACCCTACATTTTGGGTAAATTATAATTTGTACCAAAATTGGTGCACAACGCACTAACATTATTCAAACAAGTTTCAATTTGAAATTTAGGCTTTCCACAAGACACCCCTTAGCATAATTCTCTCTATTATGATGCTAAAACACCTGAGGTACATTCAACATGTGACATTTTGCAATATAGCCCCTCATCTTGGGTAAATTGCACTTTATACCCAAACTATCATATAATGCTCAAACAGTTTGCAAATAAGCTCAAACATGAAAATTAAACTCTACAAGAGTCCTAATTAATTTTCAAAAGATTAAAAAACGTTTATGAATAACTTACTTAAGCAAAACTTCTAGGGTTAAGCCATAACCCAAGTCAGGGGTGTTACAATTATCAACCCCTAATAGGGATTTCGTTCCCAAAATCTAAAGAGAAAAGAGAAGGGCACTTCCTCCTCACCTCTTCTTCTAGATTCCCATGTGGCTTCTTCAATGCCATGGTGATGCCATAGAAATTTCACTAGAACTATGTGTTTCTTTTTCAACTTCTTGATTTTCTGTCAAGAATCATCATTGGACCTTCAACATAGGATATATCCTCATTTAATTCTACCTCTATAGGTTGCAACACCAACTCTATATTGGGATGAAACTTTCTCAACATAGATACATGAAACACTAGATGTAGTCTATGTAGCTTAGGTGGCAACCCAACCTATAAGATACCTTTCCAATCCATGTTGTCACTTGGTAAGGTCCCATAAATCTAGGAGCTAACTTACCCTTTTTCCCAAATATGAGAACACCTTTCCAAGGAGAGACTCTAAGATACACCCTGTATCCAACTTGGAATTCTAAAGGTCTATGACGCTTATCAACATAAGACTTTTATCTATCCTGTGCAACTTTCAACTTTTGTTGTATTACTTTAATCTTCTCAGTTGTCTGTTGCACTAACTCAGGACCCAAAAGTTGGTATTCTCCCATTTCATACCAGCATAATGGAGATATACACTGTCTACCATATAATGCTTCATATGGTGCCATATCAATACTAGTCTGGTAACTGTTGTTATAGGCAAACTCTATCAAGCTCAAGTGTATGTCCCAACTTCCTACAAATTGAAGAACACATGCTCTAAGCAAGTCTTCCAAAGTCTGTATAGTTATTTCAGATTGCCCATCTGTCTGAGGGTGAAAAGTTGTCCTAAATTTCAACTGAGTACCCAAGGCTTTATATAGTCATTCCCAAAAATGACTTGTAAACTGGGGATCTCTATCAGATACAATTGTAGCTGGAACCCCATGTAATCACACTATCTCATCTATACAGATCTATGCAAGTTTCTCAATAGTATAGGTTGTTTTGATAGGAAGAAAATGTGCTGACTTAGTCAACCTATCAACTGTCACCCTAATGGAATCATGACCTTTGGCTGTTCTGGGTAAACTAACCACAAAGTACATGGTCACGTGATCCCATTTCCACTATGGTATAGGTAAAGGTTGCAATGTTCCTGCATGCTTCGGATGTTCAACTTTAACCTGCTGATACATTGGACACCACATAACAAACTCAGATACATCCTTCTTCAAACTAGGCCACCAATACATATATTTTAAGTTATGATACATTTTGGTACTCCATGGATGCATTGCATACATGGATGAATGAGATTCCTCCATGAATAGGTTCCTTAAGTCATTGGCATCAGGTACTACCATCCTACCATGGTAATAGACTACCTCATCCTCTGACTCATGAAAACTGTTTCATTTCTCACTACCATACTCTGACCTGATCTGTTGAATCACAGTATCATCCTATTGTGCCTCTTTGATCTGTTGTTTCATATTAGGTTTCACATGCATCTTAGCTAACAATCCAGCTAACAAGGATACTTTAAGTTGTACATTGTTTTGCCTCAAAGAGACAAACATGTCCCATTTAAAGCATATTAATGAGTTCAATTGTGCTTTGTGTAACACCCCTAACTTGGGTTATGGCTTAACCCTAGAAGTTTTGCTTAATTGAGTTACTTACAAACTTGTTTTAAACTTTTGAAAAGTAATTAAGGCTCTTGGTGAAGTTTATTTTCAAGTATGAACTTAATTGCAAACTATTTGTGCATTATATGATAGTCTGAGTGAAAAGTGCAATTTGCCTAAGATGAGGGGTTACATTGCAATATGTCACATGGTGAATGTGTTCTAAGTGTTTTAGTATCATAAGAGAGATAATGATGCTAAGTGGTGGCTTGTGGAAAGCCTAAATCTCAAGTTATAACTTGATTGAACAATGATAGTACTTTGTACACCAATTTTGGTACAATTTGTAATTTACCCAAAATATAGGGTTGAAATGCAAATTACCACCTCTAAAGTGTGATGACCCGATTAAAAATCAAGCCATCACCAGTAAAATTGCGGAATTATTATAAACAACAAAATTAACAAAAATTACTAAGAATTAAAACCATTTTGCACATAGATCCCCTTCCAGTAAACTCTTACACAAGGAGCCAAAACTTTATATACATATGGTTCATATTGTACATTTAGTGTCTCATCTCTTCTCAAGGATAATAAATACTATAATATACACAACAATAACATGAAAACTTCAAGATAAGCAAAACAAAATCTCAAGTCGTTCATAAAAACCACTAAGAACTATCTCCGAAGGACCTGAGAGTACAGAGACAACAGATAGACTTCTATCTACAAAACCCTGACAAACATCGTACTCAACCTGAGATACTACTGCTGTACTTGATGATATGATCCTTCTTCTACAGTCTGGCTCCTAGTCCCTTGTCTGTGTCCACCTAAAAATTGTGGATCCCACGGGGTGAGACTATTGTCCCAGCGAGAGATATAACTCTCTGCCAACAATATTATTACCACAAGAAATAGTAAAGACTGAACATAAGGTATTTTATGCAATTAGAAGATATATTTAATGATAATAGAATTATGAAACATCTATTTTCTTGAAAAGGAATATGAAGAACATGTATAACATGTATCTACTAAAATGTATGAAAGTAATAATTGGATTTATCAGATATTTTCATATTCACTGAAACACATAGACCACTTAGAATCTCAATCTTCTTATTATCATCATACTTGGGTATTCAAACCCTTAATTCATCACTGAGCACTGTCACCACTTAGCAGATAATCATTACCTCTGGTTCATCAAACTAGGGTATTCATTCACATAGTTCACATAGCACACTGAATCTGTATCATATAACATCATAGCTCTTACTTAGCCATGCTCATTTCCTTATGATGCATGTATGATTAATATATCATGCCATCAACAATTTTAAACATATGTATTAATCATGAAATACTAAAGAACACATCCTCCCTAATGAATTAGGGTTATAATAAATCACTTAGGGTTTCAAGATTTCATTAGCAAATATTTAATCTAACTCATACTTCACTCATCTCTAGAGTATATGTTGATCACATAATTATCTTTCCAATCTTAGTTTCTCTCTCATCCCTGTTAGGATGTATATTTCTTAGTTCACCTCTCTAAGGTCTACCATCTTATTATTATCAATTTGAATTAGACTTATTGTGTCTCAATATTGCATTAATCATATTCATTACTTACACAATATTACTAAATAAAAGCATATCTACCATATCGGGTAACATGGTGGATAATGTTATGCTATCATGTTTGAAGATGCATATATCATCATAACAAGTATCCTTATTAATCATGTGGTGAAATCACATATTGGGTTTAGGGCATATCCCTAAACACCATATTGTGTAGTTGGGTTGGATTAACTATCTCTTTACCTATTATCACCTTTAGTCAACCTCATAACATGTACGGGTTAAACTATTACCCTCATATTGGGTATATAGGTGTATTGGGTTCTCATATCGTGTACTAAGGTACACCATATCAGGTATGCCATTATGGATTTACCATAAATCACTCAAACAATATTATATTTATCTAAGTTTTTCGTATCGATCTTCCATATCAGTTTCCCACCATATCAGTTTTCCTCTTGGATTTCCATATCAGATTTCATCTTGTGTTTTCCCTATCATATCCCCACATTGGATTTGCCATATCGTGATCCTATGTTGACTACCATATTGTGTTCCCATGTTGTCTATCATATCAAGTTACATCTTTGAACATCATATCGGTTTACCTCATGGATTTCACCATATCGTGTACCCACATTGG
This sequence comes from Alisma plantago-aquatica, assembly GCA_963693085.1. Lineage (NCBI taxonomy): Eukaryota > Viridiplantae > Streptophyta > Magnoliopsida > Alismatales > Alismataceae > Alisma > Alisma plantago-aquatica. Next base: position 1,706,080,046 of record OY856409.1, on the reverse strand, counting down.
GTGATATCATGTTGCCATATCGTGTTTCTTTGTTGACTACCATATTGTGTTCCCATGACAGATAAGAACCTTGAACGCTAGTTCTTTTCTCGACAAGATGGATACTAAGTTACCCTTTAACCCGACACAAAGTAATGGGGTATATCTAATTTTCAAAAGAAAAGAGTTGCATAACATATTGGATTTCTATATCTTCATCTAGGGTTTACTCATATCGTGCAAAGGTGTTTCTTTACCTTTGTATCGTGTATAAGGTTGTAGATAGGAATCTCCCATATCCTCCATAGGACCTGTTTTACAAAGTATGACCTACCTTCATATCGGGTAAGCCTCTATATCAGATTCCATATCAGTTTTCAAGAGTCTTCAACCCATATCGGGTCATTCAATGATGATGCCATCATCATCAACCTCAAAATCCTTATCTAACTATTCAAAACCATGGATAACAGTCCTAAATTTGTATTGAAACTCATGAACATATCAATTGATCAAAGCAAATCTGAATTTCAAAGAAATCAACAATTTGAACAAAATTGAACAATATTGAAGAAAGATAATAATATTGATGGGTTCAAGTTATATAACCCACCTCTCAAGTAGCTTTCAAACTTCAAGCTTCACTCCTCACATTCTAAGGGTGAATATGAACCTTCTCTAAGCTCCAAGACTTGAGCTCCTAACCTTTACATGATATCTCCAATCACAATGGATGATATCACCTTCTATGACCTAGTTGTCCGATATCTCTTACCCTTGGCCGATATCAAGCTTCACCATTCAACTCTCCTCACTTTGCATGACACAAGAGGGTTTGCATGATACAAGAGGAAAGGTTTCTAACAAGATTTGAAAATCTTACCAACAAGTGAAGGTCAAGGTATTTATACTAGGGGTTTATGGAAAAGAGTGTAATAGGTGTCATTAGCTAAAGTTACTTTATGCCACCTAGCCATTCAAGGTCAACTCATACACTTGCATGCATGCCATCATTATCTTGCCATGAAAAAAAAAGTTCATGGATAATATAGAAGATAAGGGTCGGCTCTTGAGTTATCTTCTAGGGCAAGTCTTCTTCCACTTACTATATTATAATATCCAACTCAATCCTTTCCAAAACAAGTTGCGAACCGATTCCTATTTCTTCTTTGAAGTGTCTTGGCCGTTATGGGCCAATATAAGACTCAACAAAGTGATATGAGGCTCTCTTATGGCTCTATGGTCGATAGGGACTTCTATTCTAAGTCAACAACTCGATATGGCTCATGTGCATAACTTTCAACTTATGCATTTTCTTGGTCTTTTCATTATTAAGAGTTATAACACTTTAGGATGATTCAACATATTGTCTCTTCCTTCTCTCTCTCCTCTAGATAATAATTGGAAAAAGTAGAATAAATCTAGAGGTAGTATTTTACACATTAACCCTTCTTCTTGGGTAAATTGCACTTTTCACTTAGATTATCATATAATGCATACATAGTTTGCATATAAGCTCAAATTGGAAAATAAACTTCACAAAGGGACTTAATTACTTTTCAAAATATAATAACAAGTTTATAAGAAACTTACTTAAGCAAAAATCCTAGGGTTAAGCCATAACCCAGGTCAGGGGTGTTACACAGAGTGTCCCGACTCCCTCTATGTATCTTTTAGAGGAAAGAAAAAGAAGGAGACACTATGTTTGAATCATCTTTGAATGATGATACTCTTGGTGATGAATAGATAGAGAAAGAATTGAAGGTAAAATCTTATGTGTGTTGTATCGAGTTGTAGACTTGATATAGGAGCACTAACAGCCAAGGAGCCATAGTAGGAGTCTCCTATCAGATTGTTGAGTCTTGGAAAAGGCCATGACGGGCAAAGCACCTCAAGTGGGTGGTCTATGATGAGTTGGAAGCTCCTTGGAAAAAGTATATCAGTTTGCTTTATTGATAAGATAAAGAAGAGATAGCTTATCCAACAAGATAAGGAATGGCTGAGATATTGTCTCTAGATTATCCTTAAGACTCTTGCATGGCAACATATATATATGTGTGCATGCATGGACATGTGTCAACCATGCATGGCCATGTGTCACCTAGTAGCATGAGGTGAAGACACCTCTTATACACTTTATCTCATGAACCCAAGTATATATTCTTCACCTTCCACCTACTTATGGAAGTTTACAAACCCCACAACCCCCTTCCTTGGAGATATCATGCATAGCCTCTTAGATATCATGCAAAGAAGCTCAAGGAGCAAGAAAAGCTTGAGTACCAAGCTTAAGGTAAGGCTTTGGTCGTCTTCAACCTTGGTTGAAGTAGGATTTCAGGTTATGGATATTCCTCTCTTTCCTTATTCACCAAGTTCTTGACTATGGTCATTCCTTGTATATGGAGGAGTTGTGAACGAGCCTTGGACCTTGGATAAGCTCATATTCAACCATAGGAACGTAAATCTTTGGAGCTTGGAGCTTTGAAGTTGTTCATAAGGCGGGTTATATAACTTGAACCCAATCATGTTATTACTCACCATCTTTCTTACTATACTTAATGATCTACTTTCAATTCCGAAATTTTCTTAAATATTTGATGAATCTATGAGTTCTAGTAGTTTCTTGGACCTGTTCTCCATGTACTATAATAGTTAGAATGAAGGTATAGATCATGAAGAAGATGATATCACTTTCTAAAGTGATATCGGGTTCAAGCACACAAACACGTACCTCTAACCCGATATGGTTATGTACATACAACTTTAGCACGATATGTTTAAGAGTTTTTAACTCCTTGCATGATATGGAGATGAAGTTCACATTTTGAACACGATATGGTGTTAATTAATACACCACTTGCACGATATGCAGTCAAACAAAGACTCCATGCACGATATAGGGTCAAGTATATACTTCTAAATTGATATGCTAAAAACCCTAGTTGAGTAACCCAATATGAGTGAGACAAGAAAGCATTGCTTGTACGATATGATCATGAAGTACACACCTAGTACATGATATCTTGTTAAGCATACACTTGTGAACAATATAATACATGGAGTTAAATATATGGTATAACCTGACATGGGTTGAACTACCTTAAACCTAATATGGAGATAGATGATAGCTCACACACGATATGAGCCATGTATTATGAACAATATGGGAGATACCCACTTACACCTTATACACAATACAAGTCTAAGGCTATACCTCTTACATGGTATAGAGATAATGAACACTCTAAACAATATAGAAATGGAAACCCAAGGTAATGGGTAAACTGATATAAGTGGTGAGTGATACCACATGGACGATATGATTGATATTCCTTGGATGATAGGAATGGCACCTACTTCTACCTTGTGAATGATATGAAGTCCAATTCATTCCTCATGAACGATATGGAACATTCTACCCAATATGGTGGAAAACCCTAGAATGATGGATTGAAATCTGATATACCCTATCCTTTGTGTAATGGATTGTGGTAAGAAAATTTAACTTGACACCTTGCTTGTCATGTAACTAGAGTTGATCCTTGAAGGCATAAAGAGGTCATGAGCCTAAGGGTCGACCTAACATGGTAACCCGATATGTTACCCAACATGGAGACCCGATATGATAATCCTAGATAGGAAACCAATATGGTATCTTGTATATACAACTTAAATGATACATGATGGGGCATACACCTGTTGCCTGATATGGTGCACACTTTGAACATGATATGGCACCAAGCATATAGCTTATACCTGACATGGGGTCAAGAACCTAGCTCATACCCGATAAGAAGCTAACTTGAGATGATAATAACTAAGTGATAGTCAATCTGATATGGGTACATGATATGATGATATGGGATACACCCTAAAACATGACATGCTGATGTGGTTATACCACATGCCCCATATGGATACACGACATGAAATAAAGATGTATCTTAAAGAATAATATGATAATATACACACATCTTAATACCCGATATGGAAGGGACATTTCAATCATATGTATTTGATTGAGTGACATATGTTGAATATTGTGATAATTACAATATAAAAGATAATGAGATTTGTTAATGGTAAACTAATGTTCCTCAAGAGGAGGATTGACCCAACTTAGTAAAAGTATGATGCAATCAATATTCTAATAAGGATAAGAGAGAGACTTTTACATGTGTAATAAACATGTTGATAAGCAAACATTGATACTCCTAAGATGAGTGGAGTATGAATGAGGGTTTGATTCTAGATATTATGATCTTCAATCCTTAATTTATTAATAAGGAGAAAACCTAACCCTAATAATGGAAAGGATGTACTTTCTTATATCACATGGTGACGATGTAGACAATCCTAACCCTAATAGTGGGAAGGATGTACTTTCTTATATCACATGGTGATGATGTAGACAATCCTAACCCTAATAATGGGAAGGATGTATTTCCCTTGAATGGCATAATGATGTCATGTATTACTAAAGTTTTTACCATGAAGTGCAAACTTCAAGAAACATGAGATGATGAGCATAGCCCAGAATGATCTATGATGTTGTGTATGTTACATATTTAAATGAGCTTTGTGAGCCATGTTAGATATTTGCACAATAAAGTATAATGATTATACAGTCTGATATCCTAAAAGATAAGTTGTTACCTAGTAAGAGGTGATAAGATTCTGAATGAAACCACGTGAGCTATGTGGAATACATATACAACTAGTGAAATGAATACTTTGGTCTAAGGACCTAGAGGTAATATTTACATGTTACAGAGGTAACAATGCTATGTGGTGATCTATGGGTTGAATACCCAGATCCAGTAATCACGATGATGATGATGTGAAGGGATGAAAATTCCCAGTGATGTGATAAGGGACTGAGATCCCGAGTGTTATATATCTAAATGTGTTCCAAAGATTAGAAAAGTACTCGATAGATGTATTACACCTTTCTTTGTAGCATTTGCTTGTGATTAATGCTTATAACTTGTTTGATGTTAAAATAATGTTGTAATACACTTAATATATCATTAGAAACCATAAAATGTAGCTTCCCTGACCATAGATCCATCAGCGTCAGAACTTGCTGAGATGGTGAAATTGGTTTTTCCCACGGGATAACCTGGAGTGCATATTTTTGAATATGCAAGGGCATGAGCTTGGACGACCATACGTGAGCTGATCCCCTTACGTCTAAAATCTTGGGGATTGGCTATATGCCATATCCTGGCACGAGTGTGATATTGGTCGTAGACTCAGTAATGAGCACGGTGAACTGGCATGTGGCTTAGAGTATGGCTATATGCCATGACTCAGTAATTTTATAACTGGGGACGGTTGTGAGTCAGTGTTCCCCTAAGAGAGTGCATGTTGTGGCTGTATCTCTAAGAAAATATGCCACTATACCCTGGCATGCTCTTTTTGCAAATTGACACAAGATGTCACTACCATTGGTCTCGTACTGACTGAGATGGCAGAGTTCTTGGCAGCCAGCTCTTGTTGGGTTTTAGGGGAGACAGAGAAGGCAACAGAAATAAAAAAATTTCTCCCCAAACCCAGAACAAGGAAACACGTCAACGTCTATATAATAGGAAAGGATGGTTTGTGGAATCATACCTTGTCCCAAGGCTTGCTTGGCGAAAATACCTCACGCCTTGCGCGGTCTTCAACTCTGGTCTTGGACGGTGTCTGTGCAGCTCCTGGTCACACCGAGACTCACGACTCCTCCTCTCACCGGGACTGTCGGGATTGACAGTTGTCCTCCTGAGCGGCAGAAACCTCCCGCCTCTGAAGTAGTCCACACGGACCACCTAGAACTCCACACTCCTTGTCCTACAAGGAAGTGGAAGGAGTCGCACCCTCCTATTGACGTACTAGTTGCCAACACACTCTCCTGCCTCCAGTTGCAACTGCATTTGTCCTTCCCTTGCTGCACCTCCCTTTGCGGGAAGCACTTGCTCGGGCTCTCTCTCGGTTACCAAAACTAGAGAGAACGACAACTTTGCAAAGTAAATGGTTGCACTGAGTTGTTCTTTGAGAAGCCCCCAATACCCCTATATATATAGGAGGGTCATGGGACAGGGTTCTCTGTCCCTGGCAATATGGGACTAAAAGCAGGAGTAGAAGGGTTCGAGATTTTCCACAAAACAACCAACTCGCAACCTGAACCGGTCAGTTGGGGACCTGAACCGGTCGGTTGGAACACCAACCGATCGGTTGGGACCCATGAGCCGATCGGTTCACTTCTGAACCGGTCGATTCGATGTCCTGATCAGTTCCCGATTGACTTTCCTTATTTTGTTTCTAATTGGTATCGAATACCAATCCTTGTTCCAATCAAATTGGGCAAGTGAAATGCAAGGAAAATTCTCACCGACTTGACTTTCCCAACTTACTCAGTTGTACTAGTTGAACCGATCATTTCAATACTTGAATCGATCGTTTCACTCTGACCATGAGCCGATCGACTCAACACTTGAGCCGACCGGTTCAGCAACCTCAGCCGACCGGTTCAACACTTGAACCGATCGGTTGGGAGTACAGGTTGTGCAGAATCAGTCAAATGTGATTTCAATCAATCCGATACTCCAATCAATATGTCCAACACCTTGAACAATATGCTATTGAGCTATCAATTGATTGAGTGTTTAATTGAACTACTAAACTCCTTTAGTAATCAATCTAAACATTGCTTGTGGACAAAACTCCTCTTCCAGGTTAAATCCTATGTGTGTGACCCTGCAGGTCCATTTCACATTGGCAGTGAAAGTCCATAACACTTATGACTTCACAAGCAAAGAGCGGTGCCTAGTCACACATCAGTGCTACCCAAGTGAAAGTAGAAAGTTGGAGAACAACTTTCAATCCTACAATCCGTGAATGGTGTTATAGCGAGTGTATAATTCCTTTGTCATTGATATCCCAAATGAACTCAAGGCATGGAACAGTCATCCTGTCAACGTTCATTCACTTTCTTGATCTCAGAGTAGATTGAACGAGATATGTATGACATCAATATCACATACTGATTCACACATGCGTGCGCACACCTATCTCAATCCTACTCATCAAGTGGCCTTGGATATCAAACTCCCTTAGGAGGGACAAATCCCATATCTATCACTCACCCATCAAAAGCCCCATGTGTCAAAGCCACCCAATCATCACCTTTATAACAACCCATGTTTCAGGACTGCGTTTGATGATGTCAAAGTGTTCCCAACGACATGTGTTGAGTGCATTGATTTCAGGTCAAAGAATCACACTCACCACCATCACTGTGAGTACTGACTGTGACTACCATGTCATGGTTCCATGTGTCAAACTCACGGTGGGTCTGTCCGGTACACTTGTTCTCTAACAAGTACCTATGTGTTTGGTTTGATATCTCTATATCATGACTAATGAGATTCTGTCATCAACCAACACCACAATCTAGTCTTGTGTGTCATTGCTGCCTATCTACCTTCCACAATGACATTCGACTAGGGACATAACAAGAATGTACAACTCTTAGCATCCGTATGATCTCATCATTCAGGTCCTCAACCTGAAAGCATACATCATTGAGTAATGTCATTCTTTAGACATTCAATCTGTTCTATCACTATCTCATATGACTGAACTAGAAAGAATTGGAAGCTTGCCTTTGATGTTTATCAAATCAATCTTAATGTATCCCACCAATCATCACATGATTGGCTCTCAGGGCATACACACCAACAGACTCCCACTTGCACTGCGAGCCAATCACCCTTGAATCATATTCATAGTGATCTTCAAACATGTCCCACATGTCATTCTACTCCAGTGCCAACATAGTGAGTAATGGAAACACCTTGCCAAAGTCAGTGTAATTGCATGTCTCTCATCTCTTCGCTGTACGTCACACGTATGAGATGGAGTTGCCGTAATATGCGATCTAGTATTCCTTGCTAACCTTTAGCCACATTGCATGATCAAGGATTCCAAACTTTTCATCAATGAGCAGAATATCTATAAGTTCATCTCATGAACTTCCAGATCCATATAGTATCTACTGTTGTTCTCTAACACATAGATAATCGGCATTTCCTTTTAAATGGTTTTATTGGAACATTTCCAATTATCAACAAACTTTCACTTTTATACATCCTATGTATATTTTGTGATTAATTTTCTATCCTTTCGGAAGTTCGCATCAATGTAACTCTTTACATCCAACTCTTCCTTATCTCCATAGAACTAGTACTTCACAAGTACTTATCAAGTTCTCATGGTATTCCAGTAACCCTTACTGGAAGTAGACAGACATCCACTCGTCATGTCCCACATACGAGTTAATAGGATGAGCACATCAAATAGTCATTTCATACATACAAGATGATGAATGCATTTTGTTCTTGGCATGTCCATACATGCAAGACAATGGGATGATTACATACATGATAGATCCATATCTATTCTTAGTGTTCCCATTCTTCATAAGAATTGGACACTTGGCCTTGGGATACTAACTCCATGTAGCATGGACAAGTTTTCTCCCACTGAATCTATGCATACTGAACACTTCAGTACAGATTGCCAATGTATGCTCTCTCTTTTTAGGTCAAGAGGTTTTTCGAGAACTATCTCTATAGATCTCTATTCCTATCACATAGGAAACATCTCTATCTTCCTCAAAGATAATTTCCACTTTTGGATTTTCATTCTAGAACATTTCCATTTCACATCAACATGTGGAATGTGAACATGCTCCCACTAAATCACAGATCCCTTCTTTATCTTTGACATATCAGTCAAACTCTTTGACTATATCATCAAAGTAAAGATCCAATTCTAAGTTGCTTGTACTCAATCAATCACATTGATTAGTCCATTGTACCTTATAGACTTCATTTGCATTATTGGATTCATAAACCTTATAGGTTGTGTCACGTACACATCCTTGTTTTATTCCTCATAGGAATGCGGTTTTAGTATCCATATGCCAAATGCTTTAGTCATCAAGTTGCAATCAACAAGCATCATCCTTCTCAAAATGTTATCCATGTGTCTTAACACTTAAGACTCATTTGCACTTATGGATTTCCATCCAATGGGTGCTACCATCAAGGTCATACCTTATGGTTCACATGGATGTCATTTAGGATGTAATGGTCATAAACCATAACTCAAAATTCGGTTCCTCATATTCATCTAGATAGTTGACTCATCACATGAACAACTTATCTCATAGATAATTGAGGTGTATCTGTCAAGGATATAAGAACTCACAACCCTTGTGATTCTTAATGTCCTTTATTAGTGTGGGGTATTCTTTTATTAAGAAGAATTCAATTATTTGATAATCATTCTCTAACTCCTTAGAGTATGATTCCTTTCTTGATTTAGACATCACCATGCCTTAATCATGAGTTCACTATGATACACTATCATAATCACTCATAAGGATCTCAAACATTTGGTCCAAGTAATTCATTCATTGATCTCATCAAGAATTAACACTTTACCAAATTCACACTTCATCTATGATAATCTTGAACACTTCAAGATATTCATATTGGTATTTCTCTAAACACCGTTTGAAGTATTAGCATTTGTTCCAATAGGCATGTAAATACATCACATGTATTATATCTAATAGGACAATCATTCTCCCACTACCATTAGTGAAGATTGATTAATCATGTACAAGATATTCATGTCTCTTACTGGTTCTCTAACCAAAAGAGTCTAGATTTATCCATCATATGGAAACTAGAAATGAATTTCTCATGATTGATGCTAATTTGATTGTTTGAGTTATCAATAACTTTAGGTATCATTTTATCTTATGCATACCATGTATCAAAAGATAAACAAGGAATTGCCACAAAGATCATATCTTTAAGATTGAAACATCAACTTTATTAATTGCCATCATTGTCATACAATATGCAAAAATAAAGTGTTTCTATCTATTGGCAATATATGAAATAGCAGTTCTCAACTCTATTTCGTGCCCTTTAGGCTGAAATAAACTGAAAGATACTCCTATCTATGGCAGAAACACTTGCTCCAATGATGGGTACTTCTTTCTTGGTCCTTTCACAAAGGCCATCACTTCTTTGCAGATCTTGCATATCATATATGATAGATCCATATCTTGGTATCATATACCTCAGATAAAAAAGCGGTTCATTTCATGATACCTTAGGTGGAGATCTCTATCCCCTCCTTCATCTTCTTTATTCTTCCAGATATGGAGGGTACTTCCCTCATACACCCTTTCCCATGTGCCTTTGAGGCTGAAGACGGCTTGGGTTGCTGGCTAGCATCAAAACACTTCTTAGCTTTGCCCTTGTCCTTACCCTTAAGACTTATCCTTCATTGATCATATCAAATATTAGGGTTTGTCTTTCTTCATAATTGCCTCTACTGTCCTCAACATGTCCAAAAACTTTGTCAACGTTTTTCAAAGTTGTCCATGTCATATTTCATCATAAACTGTATGATTCTCGCAACATTTGCAGTATCATACCAATAACCAACTCTTGGCTCAGAGGGAATCCATCTTAGTCAGGTTTTCCACATTCCCTATCACATTGAGTGTGTGAATACCTTACTGGATCTCCTTTTGTCATGACACACTAGGATAGTGTCTTGGAGACATCACATGTCTCGTGTTGTCTCTACAACTCATAGTTCAGAGAGCACAACATCAAGCACTCCTCATCAATTTCATCCTCGGTATGCTTCCATAAGCATACTTTCAGCCATTGATGTGGTGGGATTGAGTTCATCTGGTCTTGGTATAAATAGGTCTTAGAGCTTTCTCTCTTTGAGAACACTTCTCATCATCCTAACCAGTCATGGAATTATTCCCATTTAATTTGTTGGTCTCAAAGACCGATCGCAAATAAAGTGATTATTGTCGATTAACCATTTATTTTACAAAAGGAAATATATGCAATTTTAGTCCAAAACTCTTTTGACTTGTTTGATTGATTTGAAAAGTTGACGATAAAATTAGGCCTTTAATTAGTTATCGCTCCCACTATTTTACTTCAAATTGATAGCCCTCACCATCAATTCGGAAGATTGCAGCATACAACCTTCTAGTGGGCAAGATCCTGAAATCCTCTAAGTCATGAGTCAGCTTTGGCTGATCGCCCACAACTTAGATCTCTCAGGTAGGAAACTCTTGCCAATTGCATCATATGCAACTCTTGTTCAATGAACATGCACAACACCTTGCCATGAACATTCCTTTCCTCTGGGCTTAGACGCTCTAAGAATCACCAGTTAAGTCTAACCCAAAAGCTGACACGGTAGAACATGCACCCTGCTTTGGCAGAACCTACATGTCTACCCTTCACACTTCCACAAGATAGACGGCGCACCACGCTTTGGCATAACCTACGCTTGGTCGATCGAGTTTTTCATGTGTGCCGCTAATGGAAGGCATATAAGACATAATATTTTAATGAGGGATTTGGTTTTTATATACATATACATATCCAATCACCACAATACATAATATGTATCATATACATGCTATATCCCATAGAAAACATGCACAAACGATAAAAGCGATGATTATGGCCATCCTAATGTGATTCCTCGAGCCAAGAGGAATCATGGTCATCTAGGTCTACATCACATGCAACCTGTACAAGATGAATTATGTGCCTTGCCATCTGAGTTGATCAACTCATCCCATGAATGATCTGCTCTCTTTGGCCGGTCGTCTAGGTGCCACCAGCCGATCGGTTGGCTCCTCCAACCGATTGGTTCGCCTGGTCGTCATGCATCTCGTCATGGCCGCCACCCGCTCGTCTCGCTCCTCGAACCGGTCATCAACCGATCTGTTCACTCCTTGAACCGATCATATGGAACGTCAACTGATCGGTTCACGCCTTAAACCGATCGTTTAAGCTGTCGTCTTGATGTCTACCGGTCTTCGACATAATAGGAAATAAAATCTATCCTAATATTACATTGCATAAAAGGGAAACCCCGAGTTACATTCGGGGGGAGCAAAGGTAGGAAATAATCTCGAATTATTTTGAGTTACATCAGGAATTAGAGAGGGAAGATCGGTGCGCAGACCGAGATGCAAGCAACCACAAACAACCACACAAAGATAGGGGTTTATAGGCCATAACCATGCTATACATCCACCACAAAACTCATTTAAGGGCGACGCGTATCGAGTGCATTAATAATACATATCATATATGTAATTGGGATTTGTGGATTTAGGATTGGACATGCATAAAGCAAATATTATTCGCATTGTATGCAATAAAGGCAACAAACCAAAATCGATCATATCGATATTCCTAAAATATAGAACAGTTGACGTGGCTCTGATACCACTGTTGGGTTTTAGGGGAGACAGAGAAGGCAGCGGAAACAAAAAATTTTCTCCCCAAACCCGGAACAAGGAAACACGTCAACGTCTATATAATAGGAAAGGATGGTTTGTGGAATCATACCTTGTCCCAAGTCTTGCTTGGCGACAATACCTCGCGCCTTGCGCAGTATTCAACTCCGATCTTGGACGGTGTCTGTGCAGCTCCTGGTCGCACCGGGACTCACGACTCCTCCTCTCACCGGGACTGTCGGGATTGATAGTTGTCCTCCTGAGCGGCAGAAACCTCCCGCCTCTGAAGTAGTCCACACAGACCACCTGGAACTCCACACTCCTTGTCCTACAAGGAAGTGGAAGGAGTCACACCCTCCTATTGACGTACTAGTCACCAACACACTCTCCTGCCTCCAGTTGCAACTGCAGTTGTCCTTCCCTTGCTGCACCTCCCTTTGCGGGAAGCACTTGCTCGGGCTCTCTCTCGGTTACCAAAACCAGAGAGAACGACAACTTTGCAAAGCAACTGGTTGCACTGAGTTGTTCTTTGAGAAGCCCCCAATACCCCTATATATAGGAGGGTCATGGGACAGGGTTCTCTGTCCCTGGCAATATTGGACTAAAAGCAGGAGTAATAGGTTCGAGATTTTCCACAAAACAACCAACTTGCAACCTGAACCGATCGGCTCACAAGTGAATCGGTCGGTTGGGGACCTGAACCGGTCGGTTGGAACACCAACCGATCGGTTGGGACCCATGAGCCGATCGGTTCACTTCTGAACCGGTCGGTTGGAACACCGACCGATCGGTTGGGACCCATGAGCCGATCGGTTCACTTCTGAACCGGTCGGTTCGTGGTCCTGATCAATTCCTGATTGATTTTCCTTCTTTTGTTTCTAATTGGTATCGAATACCAATCCTTGTTCCAATCAAATTGGGCAAGTGAAATGCAAGGAAAATTCTCACTGACCTGACTTTCCCAACTTGCTCGGTTTCACTAGTTGAACCGATCGTTTCAACACTTGAACCGATCGTTTTACTTTGACCATGAGCCGATCGACTCAACACTTGAGCCGACCGGTTCAACAACCTCAGCCGACTGGTTCAACACTTGAACCGATCGGTTGGGAGTACAGGTTGTGCAGAATCAGTCAAATGCAATTTCAATCAATCCGATACTCCAATCAATATGTCCAACACCTTGAACAATATGATATTGAGCTATCAATTGATTGAGTGTTTAATTGAACTACTAAACTCCTTTAGTAATCAATCTAAACATTGCTTGTGGACAAAACTCCTCTTCCAGGTTAAATCCTATGTGTGTGAACCTGCAGGTCCATTTCACATTGGCAGTGAAAGTCCATAACACTTATGACTTCACAAGCAAAGAGCGGTGCCTAGTCACACATCAGTGCTACCCAAGTGAAAGTAGAAAGTTGGAGAACAACTTTCAATCCTACAATCCGTGAATGGTGTTATAGAGAGTGTATAATTCCTTTGTCATTGATATCCCGAATGAACTCAAGGCATGGAACAATCATCCTGTCAACGTTCATTCACTTTCTTGATCTCAGAGTAGATTGAACGAGATATGTATGACATCAATATCACATACTGATTCACACATGCGTGCGCACACCTATCTCAATCCTACTCATCAAGTGGCCTTGGATATCAAACTCCCTTAGGAGGGACAAATCCCATATCTATCACTCACCCCTCAAAAGCCCCATGTGTCAAAGCCACCCAATCATCACCTTTATAACAACCCATGTTTCAGGACTGCGCTTGATGATGTTAAAGTGTGCCCAACGACATGTGTTGAGTGCAGTGATTTCAGGTCAAAGAATCACACTCACCACCATCACTGTGAGTACTGACTGTGACTACCATGTCATGGTTCCATGTGTCAAACTCACGGTGGGTCTGTCCGGTACACTTGTTCTCTAACAAGTACCTATGTGTTTGGTTTGATATCTCTATATCATGACTAATGAGATTCTGTCATCAACCAACACCACAATCTAGTCTTGTGTGTCATTGCTGTCTATCTACCTTCCACAATGACATCCGACTAGGGGCATAACAAGAATGTACAAACTCTTAGCATCTGTATGATCTCATCATTTAGGTCCTCAACCTGAAAGCATACGTCATTGAGTACTGTCATTCTTTAGACATTCAATCTGTTCTATCACTATTTCATATGACTGAACTAGAAAGAATTGGAAGCTTGCCTTTGATGTTTATCAAATCAATCTTAATGTATCCCACCGATCATCACATGATTGGCTCTCAGGGCATACACACCAACAGCTCTGTCATTGACCTTGTATGGTACCGACTTGTGAGAAGTTTGTGGTTGGTTGGAGCATGATCAGTATACTTCATCTCCTCAGGGCATAAGTGTGATTGTAAAACCTAATAAGCTGTGTAGAATATCTGCTTAAGGATCAAATACAGAAAACATTGATTGATGCATACTTCATTTATACATCTTATTTGATAGATGTTATTTATGTTTCTTTACATTTCTTGTAAAGTGGATAGATGGTTTATTACTCTGCCATGGATAAATGCATCATTTTCTTAAGTAAAGATATTACTATGTCATGTTCATACAGTGATTAATCCTGCTAGTTAATATAAAAGAACCTATGCTCAGTTTTATAATGCTTATCTGTGATAATAATATGGTCGGCAGAGAGTTATATCTCTCACTGGGACAATTGTCTCACCCTGTGGGATCCCCAATTTTTAGGTGGATGTGCACGAGGTGGTAGAGACCTTTCTGCAGAGGAAGAGCAACAACTGGGGGAGTAGTAACAAATCAGGTTGAGTGTACTGTTTGTTGTGTCTTGTAGATAGAAGTCCTATGTGTCGTCTCTGTACTCTCAGGTCCTTGGAGTCAGTTCATAATGGTTTCATGAACGATCTGATATTTTGGCTTGTATGCCTCGAGGTTTTATGTTGCTCTAATATATGTTTTGATAGAGAAAGTGTTATACGTTGTC
Source organism: Alisma plantago-aquatica (assembly GCA_963693085.1). Classification (NCBI taxonomy): domain Eukaryota; kingdom Viridiplantae; phylum Streptophyta; class Magnoliopsida; order Alismatales; family Alismataceae; genus Alisma; species Alisma plantago-aquatica. The sequence goes on along the minus strand of OY856409.1, from coordinate 1,706,064,719 downwards.
CTCGAGATGAGATAAAATAATGTTTGTACAATGTGAATCATGATATGTATACGTTTTGGATCTTTCAGTAAGAATTTCCTGGAAGAGGATCTCCTTGAAAAAATGGTTTTAAATTTTAGTGATTTTTGTTAATATGCTGTTTACGATAATTTCACATAATTAGTAATGATTTGGCTATTAGTTTGGTGGAGATCGTTACACTTTATTTGTGGGTGGCGATGAAGATTTTCTACTTAGTGCATCTATCACTACATTAGCCTTTCCTGGATGATAATCAATGTACAATCATAGTCCTTGATTAATTCCATCCAACGACATTGTCTCATATTCAACTCGTGTTGTGAGAAGATGTACTTTAAGATTTTATGGTCTGTGAAAATGTGACATGTTTCTCCATAGAGATAATGTCTCCAGATCTTCAATGCGTGAACCACTGCAGCTAATTCTAGATCATGCATTGGATAATTCTCCTCGTGTTTCTTAAGATGTCAAGAAGCAAAAGAAACTACATGATCACTCTGCATCAGCACACATCCTAGGCCATTCTTAGAGGCATCACAGAAAACAATATATCCCTTTCCCTACTCAGGTAATGCTAACACAGGTGCAATGGTCAACCTTTCTTTCAACATCTGGAAAGAATGTTGACACTTGTCATTCCAGATAAAAGGAACTTCCTTCGTGGTCAACATGGTTAGAGGTAAGGCTATAGAACTGAAGTCTTTAATAAACCTCCTGTAATAACCTACCAGGCCTAAGAAACTGCGAATTTCAGTCGGTGTCTTGGGCTATTACCACTCTAAAACAAATTCCACTTTCTATGGATCAACATGAATACCTGAAGCAGATATAATGTGTCCAAGAAAAGACAATTCTGACAACCAGAACTCACACTTGCTAAACTTAGCATATAGCTCGTGCTGTCTCAACAATGTCAAGGCTTGACGAAGGTGTAGCTCATGTTGTTGGCCATATCTACTGTATATCAAGATGTTGTCTATGAATACCACTACAAACTGATCACGGAATGGCCGGAATATTCTATTCATTAGCTCCATGAACATAGCTAGTGCAGTAGTTAGTCCAAATTACATAACTACAAACTCATAATGACCATACCTTATCCTAAAGGCTGACTTAGGTATGTCACTCTCCTTGATATGTAATTGATGATATCCTGAGCTTAGATCTATCTTAGAGAATATTGTTGCACCACGCAACTGGTCAAACAAATCATCTATTGTTGGCAAAGGATATTTGTTCTTAATAGTCACCTTGTTAAGCTGTCTATAGTCTATGCATAATCTCATAGACCCATCCTTCTTTTTAACAAAACGAACTGGATCACCCCATGGGGAAGTACTCGGTTGAATCAAACCTTTCTCAAGCAACTCCTGTAACTGTTTCTTAAGTTCTTCCATCTCAGTTGGAGCCTTCCTATAAGGTGTTTGGGCTATGGGTTGCATATCCAGAATTAGATTAATCTCGAAATCAATCTCTCAAGGTGGAGGAATGTCTGGAAACTCTTTAGGAAATACATCCTAAAATTCCCTGGTAACGGGAACTTCAGGAGACTAGGACTCTCTGCTCTGGTATCTACCACATGTGCCAAGAATGCTTCACATCAGTTTCTCATCTAGCATTACTGATACTAGACAGGTTGGAATAATCTTTCTATCCCCCTGAAAGACCCATGTCTCACCACTATCTGTGAACATAGCTTGCTTGGAACCACAATCCAAGACAACCTTATACTTTTCTAGGGTGTCCATCCCAAGAATTACATCAAACCCATGCATCTCAAGTGGTATAAGATCCACATGAATGTTGTGTTCTGAAAAGGAATGAACACAGGGAGTACATACCTCCCACAACACCACAGATCTAACTAAAGGAGTTTCTAATAATAGATTATCTGCTCTACGACTGACAATTATATTATAGTCATGAATCACTTCTTGAGTGATAAAGAAATGTGTAGCACCCAAATCAATCAAAACATATACAAAGCGGGATGAAGACATATCAAAATGAAATAATTCCATCTGACCTGTCACAACTCATGGGTTGACCACTGCCTCCAACTAATTCATAGCATAGAATCTCTCCATTGTTGGTTGTCGACTACACGTTCTATTGTTGGGTGCAGATGAACCGGTTTGGGACGTCTATCCATGTCCTCATGTGCCACTATTAAACTGTTGCCTCTGAGAGCCTTGTTGACTTTGCCTCAGTGGTTGGGTTACATACCTATCTCTAACTGGACAATCCTTTATCAAATGTCCTATCTGTCTGCATTGGAAGCAGTCTCTCTTCTCCCATTGCGGCCTATATGTTCCTGTAACTGACATTGATGCCAAACTATGGGCTCTACTTGGCGGAAAACTATGACCTCTACCCTTACTGGATGTCCACTGTGTCTGAGCACTGAACCTTTGTGGTGCTATTGGTGCAGGAAACCTCAGTTTCTTAAAAATTTTAGACCCTTGTCCTTGGAATTGTGCAAGCACTTTCCTACTGTTGGCCTCATGTTTCTCAACCACAGACTTCTCTATCCACCTAACTAACTCCACAAAGGTGGCAAACCTCTCTCTATTCTCTAGAGCAGATACATGTGTGCTTAACTCAACATTCAGACCCTTCTAAAAATGCCAAATTCTCTCCTCATATGTAGTATCCATATGTGGATAAAACCATAGAAGCTCCATGAACTTAGCTTCATACTCACTAATGTTCATTGGTCCCTGCCTAATCCACTCAAACTGTGAGATTTTCTCATCCAGATAAATCTTGGGAAAGTATCTACTGACAAACTCCTGCGATGGTGGTCAGACACAAGGAGGAAGAGAAAGAGGGGCCATCAATGCCTACTATGCATTGTGGATGTTGGGTCAAGCAAAGAGGACAAAGTCTAGGTTTTAGGCCTATAGGGAAGGAAGAGAAGAAGAAGAGAAGTGGAAGGAAGAAGAGGAGGGGGACAAGAAGGGGACGTAGATAATAAGAACTAGTGCAAAAAATTAGATCCATAGAAGCCTGATGTGCGCTAAACATGTCAAGGAGAGGGATAATAGTTAGAGAGTGCAATCCAAGTGAGGTTCATGAGAATACCTATGACGACTGTCTCCAAACTGATAAAAAAATCATTATAATTAAGCAGAATCAAACATTAGGAATGGATTAACAAAAACCACCAAAAATTAAAACCATTTGCAAAGAGATCCATTTCTAGGAAACTCTTATAACAAGAACCAAAATATTATATATACATTCTGGTTCACAAAGTACATACAATGTACCTTCTCTTCTCGAGGATTACATACACCAATTGCTTTGTTAAATCTACACATAAGAAACATAAAACCTCGAGGCATTCAATGCCAAAATCTCAGATCGAATATAAAAGCACTAACTACTGACTCCAAGGACTTGAGAGTACAAAGACGACACATAGGAATCATATGTACAAGACACGACAGTCATTATCTCCACCTGAGATGTTACTGCTGTCCCTGATGCTACTGTCCTTCCCCTGCTGTATGGTCCCTTCCTCCTCGTCCGTGTCCACCTAAAAGTTTGGTGACCAACAGAGTGAGACCCATGTCCCAGTGAGAGATATAACTCTCCACCAAAAATATTATTATTGTAGATAAACAATAATAATTTGATTAGAGGATTCTTTATTGAAAAGTAGGATTTAATCAATATTAAGAAGAATTGAGCAACATCATCTTTTAAAGCATTATAGTTATAAATGATAAAGCAGTAAATCATCATTCCATTTTAATAAGGAATATGAAGAACATGTATAACATCTATCCATTTAGGATACAGTAAGCAATGTAACATCAACCAATGATTTTTGTATTTCATCCTCAAGCAAATATGCTACACGGCTGATTACATTTTACAATCATACTTATTCCCTAAGGAAGTAAGCCGTACCGCTCAAATCCAACCTTCGATTGCGAAACCCAAAGCTGGTGCCATACAAGATCGAAGGAAGATTCGGACTCCACGATCTCATACGTCTCGATCAATGTGAGACCACAACAGGGTTAGCTCATTCATAGGGTTAGCTCTCATAGGCTACCCATTCTCTAGCCCGCCTTGGTATAGGTCCCGTCTCTAGTAAATCTGAGCCACGGGCAAGTTCACCGTGCTCTCTGAGCCATGAACGCATTCATTCTCTATCACACTGAGCCATGGGCCTATTCGCCATGCTCTTATACATATCTTGAGTCTACAACCGAAGTTGCACTCTAATCCTCCTATTTTCGGCTAGGAGAAACCCCACATATTCAACAATATACACTCCGGATTAACCAGCAGGAGAATTCGTTTCACCATCACCAACTACTGATGATGATGGATCTATGGCCACGGCTTTGCATGATAAAATTCCACTTGATTATTTAAGTACATTACCATATTCTTTTAGCATCAGTCAAGTTTTCAAACAAGAATTATTATGACAAATGCTACAAAGAAACATGTACTACTTCTATCAAGTACTTTTCAAAAACTTTATAAAACATTGGGATCTCAATCCCTTATCTCATTATTGGGAATTCACATTCCTCAACAATACCATCATCATGTTTACTGGATCTGGTTTTTCAAACCCTTAGTTCATCATTGAACATGGTTACCACTATCAGGTAACTATTACCTCTAGGTCATCTGACCAAGGTATTCATGATACTTGTTACACATGCATCTCACATAGTTCACCAGGCATATTAAACTTCTTGTCACCTTTCACTAGGAAACAAATAAAATGATGACTCACAAGGCCCATTAACATCATAAATTATACCTGGTTATGCTCATCATCTCATGATACCTGCATGGTTAGTATGCTTGATAACAACCATATCAATTACATATCAACATTATGTAATACAAGAAAACATCACTATTCCCTCATTAGGGTTATGGTTTCCCATCTTTATTAATTAGAGTTTCACATAACATCGCCCTATATTAGGGTTTCACATAACATCACCCTATATTAGGGTTAGGGTTTCCCATTTCATTTCAATTAGGGTTTCTCAACCCATTACCCAAAATTAGGGTTAGGATTTCTCATTTCATTTCAATTAGAGTTTCTCAACCCATTTCCCAAAATTAGGGTTAGGGTTTCTCATCCTTCTCGATTAGGATTTCATGTCAAAAATCAAACCTTAATTCAAAACTCCATGTATCTTGGAGAATGCATTGATATTACAATTAATATCCAAAACCTAACTCATTGCTCCATATGTCTAGAATTACATAATACTTTCATAAGTATTCAATTAAACTTATGTATTGTAATTTTTCTTATTGATTAGGGTTTCCATTCTCCATTGATTAGGGTTTTATGATTACCTCATTAATCCAAACCATAAGTCAGTGCTTCCACATATCTTGGAGCACATATCATTATTTAAGTATTAAATCATACTTATCGTTGTTCCATGTACTTAGAAACACACACCATCATCATCATACCTTATTAGGTTGATTTTACCTCTTACTAAAGTACATGAAGCTATGCTTATCATAGTATATTGAATTTATTACTTTCATAAGCATCAAGGGATAATCACTCTAAATGTATTAATCACCTAAATACTTTAGAGGTACTTCCATTGAAATCAACCTTGAGATACTCTTCAAACACTTATGGTGTTATTAGTACTTACATGGTTTGAATCAATTGGACCTTCAAACGGTTTGGACCAATTGAACTTTCAAATGGTTTGGCCCTAAACCTTCAAATGGTTTGGGACCGTTTAGACCTTCAAACGGTCTTGGTCTAAACCTTCAAATGGTTTGGGACCATTTAGACCTTCAAACGGTCTTAATTTAAACCTTCAAACGATTTGGAACCGTTTAGACCTTCAAACGGTCTTGGTCTAAACCTTAAAATGGTTTGGGACCGTTTAGACCTTCAAACGGTCTTGGTCTTTATATCTTAAATGGTTTTTAGACCATTGAATCTTCAAACAGTTTTGACCCCCTTTGATCTTCAATCGGTTTTGACACCATTAGATCTTATTAGGGTTTGAAACCGTTTGACCCTTGAACAGTTTGAAACCATTTGATCAAATCAAGTTTGAAATGATTTTAACCCTAAATAGTTTGAGACCGTTTGGTCCTCAAATGGTTTGAGACCGATTTGTCTTCAAATGGTTTGAGACCATTTTGTCAATTTAGAGATGAAACCGTTTGAACCTAAATTAGGGTTTTGACATCAATTGATCTAGGGTTTTGAAATCAATTGAGTTAGGGTTCTGAAATCGATTCAATTTGATTGTTTGAAGTTATTAGGTCATGAGACCAATTGATCCTTGAATTCATTGAAACTGTTTGGTCTCTAATGGTTTGAAACCGTTTTACCTCTAACAATTTTGAAACCGTTTGGTCACCAAATAGTTGGATACTGTTTGGTCTCTAACGGTTTGAAACCGTTTGACAAACAAAATGAAACCATTTGTTTTTGATATTCTTGAGGTGTGTGCTAAGATGATGTCATCATCATCAAGCTTCAGACCTCTGAATTATACTGTAATATATATGATGAATTCATCAATTATTCAAGAAGAAAATAAAAGATCAACATATGATGAGAAATCGAAGTCAATAATAATGTGTTTATACACTGCTAGATACTAAAAAATAGGGGGAGAAGATGGCGGCGCTAGGGCACGGGAGTGAGGGGGTGATCAGGGGCGATCATGAAGGCGATCAGGAACGTGAATCAGTAGACGGCGGCACAGCCAGGACCTTCGATCCTGGAGTCTACAATGAAAGTAACCGCAGACGACAGGCCAACACGTTGACGACAAGGAGGAAAGGAACCCGGAGGAAAAGAGTGGCTACTCATACGATACCACAACTCGGTCTTTCCTTCACCATGAATGGGATGCATGGGCAACAAGGCGACGTTAGGTCGGACAAGGAAGCCAATATTGATATCTCAGCGCAGGAGGCGGCCGGATGCTTTGTGCAGGAGGACCAGTCTGTGGCCAATGCCCCCATGCAATGAACCTATGCCCAAATGACAGAGGGGAATATAAGACAACAACTAAGAATGGATAGCAACGAGCACTTTCTAGAAAATCTGTTCATCGATGATTTGCCGCCGGGAACGGTGGCGCTGAGCGAGATGGACGGAACCCCCTACCTGGCCATCGAGCCAGAGGTGGAGGAAGGTCTTACGAAGCCATGGAGATATGCGATTGTTGCACGCCTGATTGGCACGGAGATCGGTTACATGACATTAAGGGATAAGATCAAACTCTTATGGAAGATCAAGGGTAGATTTAACATGTTTGAATTAGAACATGACAATTTCGTAGTTCAATTATCCTGTCAGTCAGATTATGAAACAACGCTGATGGGCGGCCCCTGGAAGATATTTGGTTACTCCTTAGTGATCTGGGAATGGTACCCCAACTTCAAGCCGACACAGGCCCTCCCAAATTACATTGTTACGTGGGCAAGGGTGCTGAACCTCCCATTACATCTTTATGTTCCTACCATGTTTGAATATATAGGGAAGGCGCTCGGTGAGATCGTGAAGGTCGACACCCACACATTACACAGATCCAGAAGCCGCTTTGCTAGACTGGCCATAGAAATTGACACGACGAAGGAACTGGTCACCTCCATCATCATCAATGGCGTAGAATATGACGTCTACTATGAAGGGATCCCATGGTCCTATGCTATTTGCGGCCAAGAAGGGCACACAGCCAAAGCTTGCAAGGTCGGCGCTAGCACAGAGCATAATAACAGAACAGAAGTTACTGACATACCGAACACTGAGCAAATCAACCTAGTTGGAGGGGGTCAAAGAAATCATGGAGGATGGCAGGTAAAAACGAAGAGGAACAATGGAAGAAGGCGAAAGGCAGCCCAACACAACTCAACTCACAATGTGTCCAACAGATTTGAATGCCTGGAGGAGACCACGGAGGACAACAACAAGGAGAAAGAAGCTGGAAGTATAAGTGCACAAACAGAAGATCGTGAGGGACAGGGAAGGACAACTAAAGTCTGGAGGAAGAAGAAGGAGAAAGCATTGACTCACGCATAGGAGGCTGATGGAAACATTCTGAAGGACATCTCGAACCAAGATACTCCTAATAAGATCTTACAGCAGAAGAAGGATGCCAAAGAAAATAATAACATCGATCATGTGGCAGTCCGTTCGGAGGCAGATGAAGTCATTATCGTCGACTCTGAGGATATTGCTGTAGAGGCAGAAGTTGATATGGGGGACGAGGACAAAGAAAACGAAGGTGCTAAGCTTATGATGTCATCACGACTGAAGAAAGATAAGCCGCGGAAACAAACACACGAGAAGGAGAAAGCTTTACTCCCAAGAAGAGATGGCACGAGCAACAATCTGAGCACTAAAAGAAAAGGCAAAACCAAACCTCCCGACCCTCTCAATAGGCAGTGGCGTAGCCCGAGAGTAACACCATGTGAAGAATGCATAGAGGGTAGGATAATGGCAAGCAAGCTAGAGGAGAAGAGGGCCGTTTTGAAGAGGAGCAGGTGTCCATCTTGGCTTGAGATGCTGAGATATATCGCTGCACATCCTGATAATCCTTTTTAATGCTTAAGGCAGACATATTGTGCTGGAACGTAAGAGGTATATGTAACGATAACAAAGTGAGATTCCTTAAAGACATCATCAACTCTAAGAAACCTTCTGTTGTGTCTATCCTTGAACCACATATTAGTGGCCAAGCTACCACATACACTATAACTAAGCTCGGCTTCACCAAATCCTTCATATGTGAAGCGAGGGGATTCATGGGAGGAATTTGGATCTGCTGGAAGGAAGAGGAGGTCGAGGTCAAGATCGTGAACTATCATAGGAAGTTTATATCTTGCAAGATTAACGAAGCAGTGGTGGTTACTTTCATCTATGCTAGCCCTCACATCTCAGTCTGGAAAACTCTTTGGGAGGCCCTCAAGGACGTCAGAACAGATGATCGTATGCCGTGGGTAGCTATGGGGGACTTCAATACTATGCTCTTGCCTGAGGAGAAGATGGGAAGTGTGCACTACAACTTTAATGAGGCTAATCTTTTCAACAACACCCTACTGGAAACTGGTCTTTTGGATTTGGGTTTCAATGGAACTAAATATACATATGTCCATGGTAGACTGCGAGAATGGTTGGATCAGGTTGTTGCTAATACATCATTTATACAACAGTTCCCATAATATGTGGTGGAGCATCTCCCTAGAGTGAGTTCTGATCACTGCCCTCTTCTGTTAAGGGCAACCAGCAGCGTGCCTATCACGCCCAGATTTATGATAAGGGAATCATGGTCAGCGGATCTGGACTTTCAACATATGATAAAAGAGAACTGGAATGCAAGCCTCTGCTTTCATGAGGCCTTGGAACGTTCCAAACATCATATTTCTAGTTGGGCAGCAAACTCCAAACACCTTCTGATAAGGGAAAAAACGTCTTATTCAGAACTTAGACCGCCTCCAAGCCAGCTTGGCGGACTCGTATGATCATCAAACTGTTGGGCTCATTGCTAAGATGGAATCCGAGTACATGAACATTTTGAAAAAAGAGGAAATGGATTTGAAACAGAAAAGTCACCTTAATTGGACCATCAACGGGGATAATAACTCTAAGTTCTATAATGCTTTTGTCAAACAGCGGAGAAGGTCAAATACAATCTCCATGCTTAAAGATGAAACGAGTAATTGGGTGACGGATGAACATGATATTCTTTATATGGTTGGCAATCACTTTAAGAAGATTTTCACTGAACCTGTCTGTGCTAACCAGGAGGCGATCAACCTTTATTGGGGAGATTTCAAGCCTTTGTCTTCCACAGAAAAGTAGTTCATCCAGCAAGCTACCACTCTTCAGGAGGTATATAACATCTTATCTAAATCTAATCCTCACAAAGCACCTGGCCCAGATGGGGTGGACAACTCCTTTTTGTTAAAAAATTGGCATGCATTGAAGCATTCTCTTATGGAAACTATCAACAATGCGCTAACTGGTACAGAACTTGAGCAATCTATCTGTGATGCTACCATTGTCCTCATTCCCAAAGTGTCGAAGCCTGAGAAATGTGATCAGTTCAGACCCATCTCACTTAACAATAATGTGTTGAAGTTAACACCCAAGGTTGTTGTTGAACGCTTAAAACGGTTCTTAACTGGTTGGATATCTCCCACCCAAAGTGCTTTCATTCTTGGCCGGCGTATTTCTGCTAACATTACGGTTGCACAGGAAATCATTCATCTCATGGGAAGGAAGAATGCTCCTAGGATGATGGTAGTGAAGGTGGACCTCACAAAAGCTTATGATAAGTTGACATGGCCTTTTATAGTGGACATGCTTCTGAAAGCAGGCATTCCGAAGTCTATACGAACCTATATCTTAAATTCTATTTCCAGTGGAGAGGCCTCCATAGTTTGGAATGAAAAAAAAGGGTCTCTTTTAAAGCTACGAGAGGTCTCAGGCAAGGAGACCCCTTATCCCCTTATATTTTTGTGTTGTTCCTCAAAATAGTGTGCCAATCCATAGAAAATCTGGTGCGCGAGAAGAAATGGACACCTATTCAGCTGTACCATAAGGGCCCCAGGATCTCCCATCTTTGTTTTGCAGACGACCTGTTCCTCTTTGCTAAGGTAGATGTAAAGGAAATGAGAGTGATGATGGATTGCTTCAAACATTTTGGTGCGGTGTCCGGTCAAGCGATCTCAGTGAAAAAATCTTGTATTCATTTTTCTAAAAGTGTCCCGGTAAGACTCAGAAGGCGTATATGCAGGGAAAGTGGTTTCACTCATTCATAAAACATGGGAAAATATCTTGGAGTTTCTCTTATCCATAGTCGAGTGAAGGTGGCAACCTACGGAAACATTTTGGATAAGGTCTCGTGCAGTATTAACTCTTGGTCAGCTAGAACCTTGAGTCTTGCAGGCAGGGTGTGTCTGGCTAAAGCGACCCTCATGGCGATCCCCAGCTACACCATGCAGACAACAGTTCTACTAGCGAAGATCTGTGACCGTCTAGACAGTAGCATAAGATCTTTTATCTGGGGTGGGAATAAGAAACAACATGCTCTTTCTCTTGTGGCCTGGAACAAAATTACTTGTGACAAAAAATATGGCGGGCTGGGTATAAGGTCCGTGCAGTAACTGAACCAGGCTATGATTTACAAACATGCGTGGGACTTGAGTACTCATAGAAAATCTCTATGGTGCGGAGGATTGTTGAACACATTTATGAATTTCAATGGAGGCTATATGCCTAATATTTCCAGACTGGGATATGCTGTGTTGAGTGGCAAAAATTTCATCCATGAAAACTCCATGATGATTCCTGTGAATGGAGAAAACACTAGGGTGTGGTTTGACAGATGGTGGGGTAATACTATACCACTGAAGGACTACGTCCTAAAAATGGTGCCTAATGAATTGTTGGACTTAAGAGTTTCTTCCCTTGTGAATATGGAGAATAGGTGGGATGAGGAATTCCTAGAAGATTGGCTGCCGCAAGACATTGTAAAGAAAATAACACATATGGATGTCCCCCTGGAGACGGACAACCAGGACACCCATGCCTGATGCCACACTGACTCGGGTATCTTCACCACCAGGAGTGCATATGAAATTCTGAGAGAAGGGAAAGATATTAGAACTGAAGGCAAATGGGAGACAGTTTGGAAGCTGAAGGTAAACACGAAAGTCAAATATTTCTTCTGGCTTTTGGGGCACAATGCCATCTTGACAAATAGTAGGAGAGTAGCCCAAAACTTGGCTACTAATGCACTCTGTCCGATATGCGGCATAGAGGAAGAGACAGTTTTCCATGCTCTTAGGGACTGTGAGCAGGCAAAGCTTGTTTGGAAGGATATTTTGGCACAGAACTGTTGGAACAATTTCTTTAGTGAAACCAGCCTTTGGAACTAGATACACAATAATTTGTCAACATCCACGCCGCATGGTACCCAGTTCGCCATTGGTTGTTGGTAGATTTGGAAGCATCATAACCTCTAGGTGTTTGAGAAGAAGAAACTTGCTGTTGGTCAGCTGAAGGTCCTTATATCCAAAGAGGTGATGGTGAACTTGAAAGCATGGGCATAGGACAACAGAACGAATCCGATCAAAGGTCCTCACAACAGATGGAAGAAACCAGAACCCGGATCGCTGAAGATGAATACCGACGCATCCTTTAATCCTACTTCCTATAGGGTTGCGACAGCTGTTGTTTGCAGAGATGATCAGGGCCGCTGGTGTGGTGGCTGGGGTAAGTCCTTCCAAGCAGCATGCGCTCTTGAAGTAGAAACTTGGGCCATCGAGCTTGCTGTGGAGATCGGACAAAGTCTGAATTGTAGTAAAATATGTGTAGAATCTGATTGCAGGAATGATATGTTGGCCCTAGAAGGAGATGATATGGAGTTCCCTAGACTAGAAAGGTGGATTGCTGCTGCGAAGAGAGGATTTAAACCAAGTTGGACCTGTGTTCACATCAACCAGGAGGGGAATAGGGTGGCTGACCAGCTTGCTAAATTTCATATTAAAAACAAGAGGGCACCCCTACTACTATAGGTGTCCTCCTAGCAACATCATTGACTTGGTCAATGTGGATATGTGTAATGGTAGTAGTACTGCCAAGTTTAATTTTTTTATGAGTAGTTCTTCGTGTAATAATGTTCTTTTGAATCAGCTTGCAAGAGAGGGGCGAGATGAATAAAAATTCCCTCTGACTTCCGTAAAAAAAAAGAAATCAATAATAACATTGATGGGTTCAAGTTATATATCCCAACTTCAAAGTAGCTTCAAATCTTCAAGCTTCTCATATCTAATGGTGAAAGAAGCTCCTTCAACTATCCAAGGTTCATTTCCAACTCTTTGGATGCAAAAGATAGCCAAGGTTGAGCATTGGATGGAAGAGAGAAGAAAATGAATGTTGAAATCCGATTTCAACCATCAATCCAAGGTTGAAGATGATCATGGAGCTTACCTTCAGCTTGGGGAATAGTTTTCCTCCTGCTCCTAAGCTCCTTGGTCGTCATCCAAAGCAAGGAAAGAAAGTGGTTTGAAAAAATAATCTTTCAACGTAGTGAAAAATGGAGTATATGTATATGAATTTTTAAGAGAGAGAAGGTAGGAGGAAAATCTTCAACTCCCATTCTAGGTGCCACATGCCCCCTCCAATTCCTTGCTTCTAAAGCCAACTTCGTTGCCCTTAATATCCTCTCAATTATCCTTGAGTTAAAAGCAACCACTTAAGCACCTTAATCATTATAATACTATTATCCATTTTTAGTGGACATTACTTTTTAATTAACAACTTGAGTGGATTTCTTCACCTACTTAGGATATTTCGGTGAAACTCAAGTCATTTGGACGTCCTCCCACCATAGGATTTCAACCACAGCCTTTTTAGTTGATGGGCACTTCAATTAATATATTTAATTTTGCTACAAAATAAATTAGGGTTTCAATTATGCTTATTTCTTGATTATTTTATTATCAAGATTATCTCTCCTCAAAAAGTGGTTCAAACAAAATGCCCCTTTCTTTTTGTTTTCTATAAATGATACCAAGAAACAATAGGGTCATAATAGAGGTGGTAATTTACATATCCAACCCTAGGTTTTGGGTAAATTGCAAATTACACCAAAATTAGCATTCAAAACACAAGCATTACTCAAACAAGCTCCTTCTTGGAACTTAGGCTTGTGGAAGCCATACCTCAGCATCATTCTCATTCTTATGATGCTATATAACTTGAGAAACATTTATCATGTAACATTTGCAAGGTAACCCCTTAAATTGGGTAAATTGCACTTTAGTCCAAAATAGGTAAAATATTGTTTCAACATTATTCAAATTGGACCAAAATTGAAAAATAAGCTCTCCTTTAGTATTAATTACTTTTCAAAAGATAAAGACAAGAATCTAAATGAATTACTTAAGAAAAACTTCTAGGGTTAAGGCATAACCCAGGTCAGGGATGTTACAATTATCCACTCCTAATAGGGATTTCATCCCCGAAATCGTCAAGAGAAAAGAAAAGGGTAGTTCCTCCTCATCTCTTCCTCTAGCTCCCACGTAGCTTCTTCAATGCCATGATGATGCTAGAGAACTTTCACAAGCATTATGTCTTTCTTTTTCAACTTTTTGATTCTCCTGTCAAGAATCATCATTGGTCCTTCTACATAGGATATATCTACATTTAATTCTACCTCCACAGGTTGTAAAACTAACTCTGTGTTAGGGTGACACTTTCTCAACATGGATATATGGAATATTGGATGCAATCTATGTAGTTCAGGTGGCAACTCCAACTTATAGGATACCTTTCCAATCCATTCAGTGATTGGATAAGGCCCCATAAATCTAGGAGCTAAGATACCCTTTTTCCCAAATCTAAGAACACATTTCCAAGGTGAGACTTTGAGATATACTCTGTCTCCAACTTGGAATTCTAAAGGTCTTCTCCATTTATCAGTGTATGATTTCTATCTATCCTGTGCAGCTTTTAACTGTTGTTGTATTACTTTAATCTTTTCAGTTGTTTGTTGCACTAATTCATGACCCAAAAGTTGGTATTCTCCTGCTTCATACCAGCATAATGGAGATCTACAACGTATACCATATAATGCTTCATATGGTGCCATATCAATATTGTATTGATAACTATTGTTGTAAGCGAATTCTATTAAGCTCAAGTGTAGATCCCAACTTCCTATAAACTAAAGGACACATGCCCTAAGAAAATCCTCCAAAGTTTGTATAGTTCTCTCAGATTGTCCATCCATCTGTGGGTAAAAGGCAGTATTAAATCTTAATTGCGTACCCAAAGCTATATGTAGCCGTTTCCAAAAATGACTCATGAACTGGGGACCTCTATCTGAAATAATTATAGCTGGAACCCCATGTAACCACACTATCTCATCTATATAGATCTGTGCAAGTTTCTCAGCAGTATAGGTTGTTTTGACAGGAAGAAAATGTGCTGACTTAGTCAACCTATCAACTATCACCCAAATGGAATCATGACTTTTGGTTGTTCTAGGTAAACCAACCACAAAGTCCATTGTTACGTGATCCCATTTCTACTGTGGTATAGGTAAAGGTTGCATTGTTCCTGCGGGCTTTTGATGTTCAGCTTTAACCTGGTGACACACTAGACACCGCATAACAAACTCAGCTACATCTTTCTCCAATCCGGGCCACCAATACATATCTTTCAGGTTATGATACATTTTGGTGCTCCCTGGATGCATTGCATACATGGATGAATGAGCTTCCTCCAGGATTAACTTCCTTAAGTCATTGGCATCAGGTACTACCATCCTACCATGGTAACCGACTACCTCATCATATGACTCATGAAACCCATCTCGTTTCTCACTACCATACTCTGATCTAATCTACTGAATCACAATATCAACCTATTGTGCCTCTTTGATTTGTTGTTTCAGAGTAGGTTTTATGTGCATCTCAGCTAACAGTCCAGCTAACAAGGATACTTTAAGTTGTACATTGTTTTGCCTCAAAGAGACAAGAATGTCTCATTTAAAGAACACTAAATAGTTCAACTATGCTTTGTCTATATTTGGCAACGATGATTTTCTACTTAGTGCATCAACCACTACATTAGCCTTTCCCAGATGATAATCAATTGTACAATCATAATCCTTGATTAACTCCATCCAGTGACATTGTCTCCTGTTCAACTCATGCTGTGAAAAGATGTATTTTAGGTTCTTATGGTCTGTGAAAATCTGGAATGTCTCTCCATAGAGATAATGTTTCCAGATCTTCAACGCATGAACCACAACAGATAATTCTAGATCATGTGTCGGATAATTTTCCTCGTGTTTATTAAGCTATCAAGAGGCAAAAGAAATCACTTGATTATCCTACATCAACACACATCCTAGACCATTCTTAGAAGCATCACAAAAAGCAATATACCCCTTTCCCTACTCAGGTAACACTAACACAGGTGCACTAGTCAACCTTTCTTTCAACAACTGCAAAGAGTGCTGACACTTGTCATTCCAGACAAAAGGAACCTCCTTCCTAGTCAACCTGGTTAGGGGTAATGCTACAGAACTGAAGTTCTTATTGAACCTCCTATAGTAGCTTGCCAGTCCTAGAAAATTGCGTATCTCCGTTGGTGTCTTTGGCTATTCCCACTCCAAGACAGATTCTACCTTTTTAGGATCAACACAAATACTTGAAGCAGATATTACATGTCCTAGGAAAGATAGTTCTGATAACCAGAATTCACACTTCCTAAACTTGGCATATAGCTTGTGCTCTCTCAATAAAGTCAGAGCTTGACGAAGGTGTTGCTCATGTTGTTGAGCATCTCTACTGTAAATCAAGATGTCATCTATAAAGACTACTATGAATTGATCAAGGATTGGCTGGAAGATTCTATTCATGAGTTCCATGAATGTAGCTGGTGCATTAGTTAGTCCAAACGACATAACTATGAACTCCTAGTGAGCTTACCTTGTCCTGAACGCCGATTTAGGTATGTCACTCTCCTTGATGCGTAACTGATGATATCCTGACCTCAGATCTATTTTAGAGAATATAGTTGCACCACACAATTGGTCAAACAAGTCATCTATCCTTGGCAGAGGATATTTGTTCTTTATGGTTACTTTGTTTATCTATCTATAGTCGCATAGACCCATCTTTCTTTTTAACAAAAAGAACCAGAGCACCCCATTGTGAAGTACTCGATCGAATAAAACCCTTTTCAAGCAACTCCTGTAACTATTTCTTGAGTTCTGCCATCTCAGTAGGTGCCATTCTATAAGGTGTTTGAGCTATTGGTTGTGTACCCGGGATTAGATTAATCTCAAAATCAATCTCTCGAGGTGGAGGAACACCTGGAAGTTCCTCAAGAAACACATCCTCAAACTCCCTAACAATCAGAACTTCAGAAAGACTAGGACTCTCTGCTCTAGTATCTACCACATGTGCCAAGAATGCGAAGCATCCTTGTTTCATCAACTTATCAGCTACCATATCCGATACTAGATAGGTTGGAAGAATCTTTCTGTCCCCCTTAAAAATCCATGTAACACTATTGTCTGTGAACATAGCTTGCTTGGAATTGAAATACAAGACAACCTTATACTTTTCTAGGGTGTCCATCCCAAGAATTAAGTCAAACCCATGCATATCAAGTGGTATAAGATCCACTTGAATGCTATGTTCTGAAAAAGAAAGAACATAGGGAGAACATACCTCCCACAACACCGCAAATCCAACTAATGGAGTTTCTAATAACAAATTATCTGCTCTATGACTGACAGTCATATTGCAGTCATGAAGCACTTCCCGAGTGATAAAGGAATGCG
The DNA here is from genome assembly GCA_963693085.1 of Alisma plantago-aquatica. Lineage (NCBI taxonomy): Eukaryota > Viridiplantae > Streptophyta > Magnoliopsida > Alismatales > Alismataceae > Alisma > Alisma plantago-aquatica. The sequence goes on along the minus strand of OY856409.1, from coordinate 1,706,047,344 downwards.
TAGAACCCGGATCAATCAAAACAGATACGAAGCAGGATGAAGACATATCAGAATGAAACAATTCCATCTGACCTGTCACAACTCGTGGGTTGACCACTACTTCTGGCTGATTCATATCATATAATCTTGCCATTGCTAGTTGTCGACCACTCGCCCTGTTATTGGATGTAGATGAGCCAGCTTGGGATGCCTGTTCACGTCCTCATGTGCCACTGCTAAACTATCTCTTCTGAGAGCCTTGTTGACTCTACCTCGGTGGTTGGGTTACACTCACGTCTCTAGCTAAACAATCTTTCATCAGATGTCCCATCTTTCCACATTTATAACAGACTCTGTTCTCCCACTGTGGTCTAGATGGTTTGGTTACTGACATTGATGCTGAGCTGTGGGCTCCCTTTGGTGGTAAACTCTGACCTCTACCCTTGTTGGATGTCCACTGCATCTGGGTATTGAACCTTGGTGGTGCTGTTGGTGCCGAAAACCTTAGTTTCTTAAAACTTTCGGACCTCTGTCCATGGAATTGGGTATATACTTTCTTACTGTTGGCTTGATGCTTCTCAGTCATGGACCTTTCTATATGCCTAATTGACTCCACAAAGGTGGCAAAACTCTCTCAATTCTCTAGAGCAGATACAGGTGTGGTCAAATCAGCATTCAAACCTTTATCAAAATGCCGAATCCTCTCCTCATCTGTAGCAGCCATGTGTAGACAGAACCGTAGAAGCTCCATAAACTTAGCTTCATACTCACTAATGTTCATTGGTCCTTGCCTTATCCACTCAAACTGAGAGATTTTCTTATCCAGGTAAGTCTTGGGAAAATATCTACTAACGTATTCATGTCAGAATTATTCCCATATGAATTCAACACCTAGCCTTTTGCCTTCTTCTATGGCCCACCAATGACCAACACTCCCCTTCAATAGGTACACCGCATGCCTAACCTTCTCTGTTTCGGGGATATTAAGAATTCTAAAGGCCTTTTTCAGCTCAGTCAGCCACAAATCTACATCTACTGGGTCAGCTGTACCAACATAATCAGTGGCTCCTGCCCGTCGAAGCCGTTCAAAAGTCTTTCTAGCTCCATGTCCCTCATTGTGAGCTGGTGCCCTAGGTGCAGGTGGTGGCATCCTATCAACCATATGTGTCATAGTCGCCATGAACTTCCCAAATAGAGCATGGAAGGCTGGGTTTTCTAGTGTAACTTGGTCAAGCTGGGGATGTTCACTTACTAATTCTTCTCTAGCCTGATCCCTTGCACCTCCTCCTGGTGCAGCAACACTACTTTTAGCAGCATGTTCTTCGTGTGATCCAGCCATCTTTAAGCTTTACTTTTTCTCCTGAGAGCAGAAGTCACTATCAAATAAACTCAAAGACAATAGAACAGACTCAATGACCTTAATCCTATGTTTCTGTAGAATCAGCAAACCTTAAGCTCTGATACCAAAAACTTGTGATGACCGTCGCCAAACCGATAAACAAATTGTTATAATTAAGTGGAATTAAACATAAGCAGTGGATTAACAAAAATCACTAAAGATTAAAACCATTTGCAAAGATATCCATTTCGAGGAAACTCTTATAACAAGAACCAAAATATTATATATACATTCTGGTTCACAAAGTACATACCATGTAGCTTCTCTTCTCGAGGATTACATACAACAATTGCTTTGTTAAATCTACACATAAGCAACATAAAACCTCGAGGCATTCAATGCCAAAACCTTAGATCGAATATAAAAGCACTAACTACTGACTCCAAGGACCTGAGAGTACAGAGACGACACATAGGACTCATATCTACAAGACACGATAGTCAGTATCTCCACCTGAGATGTTACTGCTGTCCTTCCCATGTTGTATTGTCCCTACCTCCTCGTCTGTGTCCACCTAAAATGTTGGTGACCAATAGAGTGAGACCCATGTCCCAGTGAGAGATATAACTCTCCACCAAAAATATTATTATTGCAGATAAACAGTAATAAACTGAGTAGAGGATTCTTTATTGAAAAGAAGGATTTAATCAATATTAAGCAGAATTGAGCAACATCATCTTTTAAAGCATTACAGTTATAAATGATAAAGTAGTAAATCATCATTCCATTTTAATAAGGAATATGAAGAACATGTACAACATCTATCCATTTAGGATACAGTAAGCAATGTAACATCAACCAATGATTTCCGTATTTCATCCTTAAGCAAATACGCTACACGACTGATTACATTTTACAATCATACTTATGCCCTGAGGAAGTGATCCGTACCACTCAAATCCAACCTTCGGTTGCAAAACCCAAAGCTGGTGTAGTCTCTTGCTTAAATGAACTCAGTCACAGGGTTAGCTCTCATAATCTACCCATTCTTTAGCCCACCTTGGTACAGGTCCCGATGCTAGTAAATCTGAGCCACGTGCCAGTTCACCATGCTCTCTGAGCCATGAACGCATTCATGCTCTATCACACTGAGCCATGGGCATGTTCACCATGCTCTTATACAAAACTTGAGTCTACAAACAAAGTTGCACTCTAATCCTCCTATTTTTGGCTAGGAGAAACCCTGCATATTCAACAATATACGCTCCGAATTAACCAACAGGAGAATCCGGTTCACCATCACCAGCTACTGACGATGATGGATCTATGGTCAGGGCTCTACATGATAAAATTCCACTTTATTATTTAAGTATATTACCATATTCTTTTAGCATCAGTCAAGTTTACAAATAAGAATTATTATGACAAATGCTACAAAGAAACATGTAATACTTCTATCAAGTACTTATCAAAACTTTATAAAACATTGGGATCTCAATCCCTTATCTCATTATTGGGAATTCACATCCCTCAAAAATACCATCATCATGTTTACTGGATTTGGTTATTCAAACCCTTAGTTCATCATTGAAAATGGTTACCACTATCAGGTAACTATTACCTCCAGGTCATCTGACCAAGGTATACATGATACTTATTACACAAGCATCTCACATAGTTCACCAGGCATATTAAACTTCTTGTCACCTTTCACTAGGAAACAAATAAAATGATGTCTCACAAGGCCCATTAACATCATAACTTATACCTAGTTACGCTCATCATCTCATGATACTTGCATGGTTAGTATGCTTGACAACAATCATATCAATTACATATCAACATTATGTAATACAAGATAACATCACTATTCCCTCATTAGGGTTAGGGTTTCCCATCTTTATTAATTAGAGTTTCACATAACATCACCCTATATTAGGGTTTCACATAACATCACCCTATATTAGGGTTAGGGTTTCCCATTTCATTTCAATTAGGGTTTCTCAACCCTTTACCCAAAATTAGGGTTAGGGTTTCTCATTTCATTTCAATTAGGGTTTCTCAACCCATTACCCTAAATTAGGGTTAGGGTTTCTCATCCTTCTCGATTAGGATTTCATGATCACATTATCAAAGATCAAACCTTAATTCAAAACTCCATGTATCTTGGAGAATGCATTGATATTACAATTAATATCCAAAACCTAACTCATTGCTCGACATGTCTAGAATTACATAATACCTTCATAAGTATTCAATTAAACTTATGCATTGTAATTTTTCTTATTTATTAGGGTTTCCATTCTCCATTCATTAGGGTTTTATGATTACCTCATTAATCCAAACCCTAAGTTAGTGCTTCCACATATCTTGGAGCACATAGCATTATTTAAGTATTAAGTCATACTTATCATTATTGCATGTACTTAGGAACACACAACATCATCATCATACCTTATTAGGTTTATTTTACCTCTTACTAAAGTACATGAAGCTATGATTATCATAGTATATTGAATTTATTACTTTCATAAGCATCAAGGGATAATCACTCTAAATGTATTAATCACCTAAGTACTTTAGAGGTACTTCCATTGAAATCAACCTTGAGATACTCTTCAACCACTTATGGTGTTATTAGTACTTACATGGTTTGAATCAATTGGACCTTCAAATAGTTTGGACCAATTGAACTTTCAAACAGTTTGGCCCAAAACCTTCAAATGGTTTGGGACCGTTTAGACCTTCAAACGGTCTTGGTCTAAACCTTCAAATAGTTTGGGACCGTTTGGACCTTCAAACGATCTTGGTTTAAACCTTCAAACAGTTTGGGACCATTTAGACCTTCAAATGGTATTGATCTAAACCTTCAAATGGTTTGGGACCGTTTAGACCTTCAAACGGTCTTGGTCTTTATATCTTAAATGGTTTTGAGACCATTGAATCTTCAAACGGTTTTGACCCCCTTTGATCTTCAATCAGTTTTGAAACTATTTGATCTTATTAGGGTTTGAAACCGTTTGATACTTGAACGGTTTGAAATCGTTTGATCAAATCAACTTTGAAATCATTTTAACCCTAAATGGTTTGAGACCATTTGGTCCTCAAATGGTTTGAGATCGATTGGTCCTCAAAGAGTTTGAGACTGTTTGGTCAATTCAGAGATGAAACCGTTTGAACCTAAATTAGGGTTTTGACATCAATTGATCTAGGTTTTTGAAATCAATTGAGTTAGGGTTCGGAAATCAATTGAGTTTGATTGTTTGAAGTTATTAGGTCATGAGACCAATTGATCCTTGAACCCATTGAAACCATTTGGTCTCTAACAGTTTGAAATCGTTTGACCTCTAATGGTTTTGGAACTGTTTGATCACCAAACGATTTGAAACCCTTTGGTCTCTAACGGTTGGAAACCGTTTGACCAAGAAAATGAAACCGTTTGTTTTTTATATTCTTGAGGTGTGTGCTAAGATGATGTCATCATCATCAAGCTTCAAACCTCCGAATTCTATTGTCATATATTTGATGAATTCATCAATTATTCAAGAAGAAAATAGAAGATCAACATATGATGAGAAATCGAAATCAATAATAACATTGATGGGTTCAAGTTATATAACCCACCTTCAAAGTAGCCTCAAATATTCAAGCTTCTCATCTCTAATGGTGAAAGAAGCTCCTTCAACTATACAAGGTTCGTTTCCAACTCTTTGGATGCAAAAGATAGCCAAGGTTGAGCATTGGATGGAAGAGAGAAGAAAATGAATGTTGAAATCCGATTTCAACCATCAATCCAAGGTTGAAGATGATCATGGAGCTTACCTTCAGCTTCGGGAACATTTTCCTCCTACTCCTAAGCTCCTTGATCATTTGCCAAAGCAAGGAAAGAAAGTGGTTTGCAAAAATAGTCTTTCAATGTAAGTGAAAACTGGAGTATATGTATATGAATTTTTAAGAGAGAGAAAGTAGGAGGAAAATCTTCAACTCCCATTCTAGGTGCCACATGCCCCCTCCACTTCCTTGCTTCCGAAGCCAACTTCCTTGCCCTTAATATCCTATCAATTATCCTGGAATTAAAAGCAACCACTTAAGCACCTTAATCATTATAATACTATTATCCATTTTTAGTGGACATTACTTTTTAATTAACAACTTGAGTGGATTTCTTCACCTACTTAGGATATTTCGGTGCCACTCAAGGCATTTGGACGTCCTCCCACTATATGATTTCAACCACAACCTTTTTAGTTGATGGGCACTTCAATTAATATATTTATTTTTGCTACAAAATAAATTAGGCTTTCAATTATGCTTATTTCTTGATTATTTTATTATCAAGATTATCTCTCCTCAAAAAGTGGTTCAAACAAGATGCCCCTTTCTTTTTATTTTCTCTAAATGATACCGAGAAATAATAGGGTCATAATAGAGGTGGTAATTTACATATCCAACCCTAGGTTTTTGGTAAATTGCAAATTACACCAAAACTAGCATTCAAAACACAAGCATTACTCAAACAAGCTCCTTCTTGGAATTTAGACTTGTGGAAGCCATACCTAAGCATCATTCTCATTCTTATGATTCTATAAAACTTTTGGAACATTTATCATGTAACATTTGCAAGGTAACCCCTTAAATTGGGTAAATTGCACTTTAGTCCAAAACAGGTAAAATTTTGTTTCAACATTATTCAAATAGGACCAAAATTGAAACATAAGCTCTCCTTTAGTCTTAACTAGTAAATGCACGTGCTTTGCACGTGAATAATAGTATATAGACACTTTTGACATTACCTTCATATATAACATAATATTGTTTCCCATCATATTAGCGGTGTGCCAACATTTTTCTTATAAAGGGCTTCACTTTAGTTAACTTTCAATGTTTTAGATAATTTAAGTTTATTCTCTATAATAAATTCCTATTGTAATATCTCCATGTATTCAATATTTATTTTATTTGAAGATGACAAGTTATATTTCTTCTTCATATTTTGTTTTTTTAAGTCATTTCCTTTATTCCTCTAAATATGAATGTGTTATCTTCAACAAGAAAATGAACTGATCTTAACAATGCATGCAAAGTCTTTATATCTTTTATGTCCAGTACTAAAAATCTATGCATAAATCTTATTTTTTGTATGTCCATATTGAGCCTTAGTGTGCTCAATCTTTTCTTTACAACATTACTACAACACATGTTCTTGAATCATTAAATATTATCTACTAAAGTCAAGAAAAATTATAGTAAGTATATCTTCAAAGACAACAAAAATCAATATACACTTAAAACAACATCTACACTTCCTACAAATAATTCATATTACATTTTAAACAACACAAGAATAAAGAAATAGACGATAACATAAATTTTAATTTACAACATAACATATATACAATCAGTAAATTGATATGGAAAATGAGATATATCATGCCTTCCATCACGTGCAATAAACCAAAATCTATAGATGTATTGACAACATCTAAACAATAGTCACATAAGTTTTTATGTTCTGACCACCTAAATATTTTAATATATTTTAATTATGTACCTCTCATCATAGACCGTGGAGACTACATAATGAGAAGTTTGGCATGTCCAATGGTGTGGTAGAATTTGTTGTAATTATTCAAGACTACCATTTCACTCACTCTATATTATATTGTGGTTTCTTGAAAAGATGATAATTAATTCATTTTCATTGTGCCCAAAATAGAAGTGGAATAATGAATCTAACAATCAATATTCTATGACCTTTTACATGACTTGTAAAAATCTTGCAACATAATTTCAATGATAAATAAGAAAGGAAGTGGAAATGACATTAACATAAACTACAAAATTAGTTCCAAGTGTTATTTTAAAAATAGAAATTTATATAAAAATATATTTGTCTCGTGTTTAATTCTTTATTACATTGGTTATATTCATACAAATTCATTTGTCAATTTGTAGCACATTATACTTAAAAAAACGAAGATCGCAATTTAATGTTTAAGTGTTTGGTTGTTTTTTGATATTTTTGGGTTCTATACATACAGACAACACTAACGAGATCACTGCTACTTTGTCTATATCTAGTCTAATACACGATACAAATTTGGAAATTTAAAAATTAAATTATTATACCTAAATCAAAGTAGCATAAATAAATGGAGTGTCGGCATATATGAATGCTAGGTGATTAAAGTAAATTGGCCACACCTCTTAAGAATATAGGATCTAGAATTATCTACTCCACTCAAGCCATCACTATTACATGTTCATGATATAACATTTCAACTTCTTTAGCTTCCATTTTCATATTTTTTATGGTTATAAATTTGTTGTCATTGTCATATCATATATCACACTTGTCCTTTATTACAAAACATGCAACTTTACATTATCATATGTTCTTATTGCATAAATCATTTGATTAGCTCTTTACATGAAAATGTTTCCTATCTTTTAATGTTATATAAACACAATAACAAAGTAGTTTAGCTGAGGTTGAAGGATATTTTAATGATTCCATTGAGGTGGGTATTGCATTTCAGACCAAAATTACAACATGTTTACTCTAATTTTCAACTTTAAAATTGAATTGATGAATCCTTCTTATGGATGGAATCAAGCCCCAATACTGGGACATTATTAAAAGTAATGTTCCTAACATGATGTTTTAAACATAGAAATTTTTCTTGAATGTAGAATCTTATGTTTTAGGTGTGATAATAACTTTGGTATCAATTTTTACCAAGGCTATTCAACTTTCTTCAACCTGTTTGGATATATGCTTTTGTTTCTTAGATGATATGTTAGAGTCTATAATTCTATGTCTGAATTTGTTTCTAGACACCAAGATTTCTTCTACTCTTTTATACCTTATGTTGTAGATATATATCCTCTAAAATGATTAAATAACATTCAAACAATATCTCCCAACATCTCCATATGATACATCTATAAAAAATAGTTCCAAAACATGATCAAATGAGTTGTATTTAGGTTGAGTTTTCATATGTGTGTGGATAAAATTTCTACAACTCTGCCTTAGAAATTATCTAAAATTTAAAAGAATTATAATATATAATATATTATACATACTTCTAAAAATAAACACACAATTACAATAATAACTATTGTTGGAGATATAGAAGTCTATCAAAGTTAGCTTGTACAAATGTTATCTCAATGCAATAATGCGCATTAAACTTGTTCTCCAATGCAACCGACATGGTTGATGATCTTCAGTACTTTTTTTTACACTTTAATACAATAATTTAAAAGCATTTCTTCTCGTTAGGGGATGCATAATCACATGAACTTTTTTATAATCCTATAAGTAAGATTGCATGGACTTAAGAAAAATTGATCAGTAGTTAGAATTATGAAGTCCATTCATTTGACCTGCTAAAATCTAAGTCATCAACAAAGTTTGTTGACTTGAATGAATGGAAGATGCCTTTCATGTTGTTATCTTCAATTTTTTTTGTACATTTAGACTCTATAGTTTGTTTGCACTTATTCATACATTTCACGAGATCATAGTGAGAAAAGAGGATTTCAATATAATTACTACCCTTTGGTAAGTACATAATTATATTTTATACATGCAAATTGTTACAGGTAACAGTTTCATTTCATCTTCATGGTAGATTTGTTAACATGATGACTCTATTGACATTACACAAAATATATTGAGATAATCTAACAAACATGTGCACATTGATATTTATTATAGTAAAGTGTCATTGACATTAAACTATTGTAAGAATTAAATTAAAAAGTGACAAGGCAGAAGGAGTGATTTTGTAGACTCATATGGTATTATTAACACAAAGTTATATGAATTCAATGTATGAGTTGATGTTTGTTATTCTACTATTATGGTGAATGGATATAGTTCTAGAAATACTTATAACTCTAAACTACATCTCTCTATAGTGATTCTAAAACTCATAATCTCTATATATAAGTAGTTGCTAGGAACAGTGATAACCAATTGTTGATCGAACTTTAATTTGTCATCCAAAATAGTAGTGGTTGTGTTGTCTTCATGAAAATTAGAAGTTATTCAAAGTGAAGTTAATGAGATCAACACTTCCTATGTGTATCACTTAATTTATATAATTGTAGAAACAACGTTGTAGGATAGGCTGGGAAATAAAATTTGAAAAGTGATTTTTCTTAAATTACCAAATTCAATATAACCATTTTTAGTGGCTTATAATATTAGCATTTATGTACATGGGGGCATGTCTATCGAAAATAAGAACCAAAAATAGGATATTGCGTCTCTTTGACATTGATTCCTATAATAAATTTATATAGTAACAAGTAATTGAAAAGCATAAGATGTAGATATTCTATCACCAAAAACCAGTTTGTCCGAGTTAACTACACAATGTACTGTCATGTACATCTAGTCAATGGCTCAGTTGCTGGATTTTCAGAATATTATTTTCTGGTTCCATGCAGGGGGTTTGTAAAAAATGTATAGCAAACTAATATACTATTAAGAAGGCAATGCATATTTTTCTATATGATGTGTGTAATTATACCATAAATATTCTTATGTGTTGTTTTAATTTATGATTCACATGATATTACTCGTATAATACATCATTTATATGGTTGGTTAATATTATTCATGAAAAACGTGTTTCATGAGCACCGTATTTCGACCAGAAATATTCTGGCAGTGGATTGACAAAATAAAGTCCTTGAAACTAATGTTAAGAGAAAATAATTTTATGACTTACCCATTAACCTCATAGGTTTGTACCTTCTATCTAATATTTAAGAACAATCAAATCTTTGATAGTGAGCTATATTATCTTACGTTTTGAGTTAATTGAAAAGTTGATTATACATGGATTTACTATAGATTTTCAGCATTTCCATCTCATGAGACATATATATTTTATCAAGTTATATTCAAGTACCCCAATATTTGTATCTCATCCCTGATATTGTGTACAATTATTCATAAATAGATTTGCGGCTATAAATAGATTAGATTTTTGTGTCATAACAATTCAAGTACAACTAAGAATGAAAAGTTTTTCAACTCTCTTATATCAAATCAAATGCAACACAATGGAAGGAATTGTTTCATTAGTCTTATATAAAATGAAATGCAGATACCTTGGGTAGAAGCTTATGCTTTGTTTGGTTCACTGGAATGGATTGCAACATGATACGATGGAGGATAGGCTGGTATGGTACAAGAGGTATCAGTTTCGTTTGTTACCAACCTACGTTTGGAAGCAGCATGGAAAGGATTTGGAAACTGACGGCCCAAAAGGGGTGGACCAAAAGGGGTGGATCGAAAGAAAAAGATCGAGATCTTCAGGTGGATATAGGTCTGCTGGAAGTTGTTTGCATTACCGAATAGTGAAGGATGGCTACGCTGAATGTAGAAACTGCAACAAAAACCTAGCACGACAATGGTGGGAGAGATCTGGATGCAACCTCGGAGACGGAAAATTGAGTGACTGCAAAGAAACGTGGAAGGCCGACAACATAACTTGCGATGGAGACAGGAAAACTCGGTAGAGAAACTGAAGAGGCGTTCGTCGGCACAGCATCAGAGAAAGACAGGGTAGTTTCCAGTCAGACGAAGGAGGACGATTAGTTTACAGAGTCAGAACATCAGAAGAGTCTCAGGCGGTGTCGCTTAACGCCTGTACCTCCGTAGTACCATGGGGGTGCCTGTTATGGAGTCTACCCACGGCACGGGGTCTCGCAACCGGTGCTAGTGCAATCCCATTTTCCAATTAAAACGAACAAACATAGATTGGGTTTATTCGACTGCATTTCAGTCTGTATCCTCGCAGAGTACCGCGTACCAAACGTGACGTTAAAAACAAACATGTCTCGCGTATGATACCAAAGTTAAACCTTCACGAGCGAACCGGATAGAAAGAAAGGTGACGGTATCAACTACAATTGCTAGAAGTGACATGAGGGAACACCAAGAAGAATAAAAGTCCTTGCAGACAATTTAAGGATTATCATTCCATATATACAAGCCTCTCAAGCGACCTTAGGCGAACTGAAGATGGCAAGAGAAGGTGTCATTTACAAAATCTCAGTCAAAGGTGGTTCAAAATGTATGAGAAAACCATAAGAATGACAGAAGGAGAAAGTAACGTATAAGAGCATGTAGTAAGGATGTGCGTTACAGTAGTTATTCGACCCTCCATGATTTATTAAAGAACATTCTTTTCTTAGGGCATGCCAAACAAGAATCTTTCTGGGAATAATAATTGATTTGCATCGGCATCCAAGAGAACATTGCTCGATGGATGGAAGGATTCAGATGAATGAGGGACGCAGTAGTTCCTTATGTAAATTTTCTTGGAGATCTACCACGAGGATAAGCAGTAACAGATAGGTACAAGAAAGGATCTATCCAAGGGGATGAGAAGGGTGGATCTTCCATACACATGGAGGTGCTTGTAGTTTAAGAAAACGCCATTGATGGCTTCGACATCCTTGCACCATCATCTGATTTTCATCACAAATCATTGATGTTGTTATTCTGGTAGTCGTTCGCCTTAATACCTATCACTGTGGTCGAAACCCAAGACCGCTTCAATTGATTGGACGGTAACAAATGGCGCCTTCCTATCAAGGCACATGGCCTTGGGTGATTGACAATGTGAAGCAGAGATTTAGACAGCCAGACTGATCATTTCCACGCAAATGCATGCAATACATACCTACGTGAGGATCAATGATCGTGAGGAGTACTACTGGCAAGGACGACATGTGCTTGCTCTTCCAGTCTAAGTTCGTGTTTCGGCTACATCGACAATGAGCGTATGAATCTGATTTGATTTCTGATCTGATAAATGAGCAGATTACAGTCGTTGCACTGAACGTGATTGTCAAATCCTGTCGTCGTGGTTGATATTTCCTGTTGTGGCCCCATCAAGGTGGTTACGTGTGGTCGGCGGGGAAGGCCTGGCAATCTTTCTAAAGACGACGGCGTAGAGCAAGTACAAGAGGGCGGTGGATGTACTATACGATAAACGTGATATAGGGATTTATATTGGGAAGTCCCAACTCCCAACGATACAATCGTACAATAATCCAAGGATGCATCAAACATCTTGAAGAAAATAATAGATTAATTAAATGATATAGTCCACGCGTCAATGTAACCACGAAGTGGGAGTCCAATCATCAATAGGATCATGTGGGGGTGGAATATGATAACAAAGCAAGAGTTCAATTAACAACGGGTTCGTGAGAAGACGGAGACGAGTCTTAGCATTTAGATTGGTAGAATAGTAGATTACTTTTCAAAAGATAAAGATGAGAATATAAACGACTTACTTAAGCAAAACTTATAGGGTTAAGGCATAACCCAGGTCAGGGATGTTACAATACCCATGTGGCACGCGTTTTGAACTGAAACTTTAGGCAAATAAATTGTGATGTACATGAATATCATTATATCTTATTAAACCTTATACTTATCCTTTGGTTATCAATTTGAGGGTGCATTTGTATTTTTTTTGAAAACCCCATCTTCATTTATAAAAGGAAATCAAGGTACAAAGAAACCATCACTCTCGGCGATGTCACACTAATGACTAGGCATAGTGTCGTGTCTAATAGCATGGACTCCAGAGTTAATAGCATCATGACAAATAAAATGAGCCAGAGAATTATGGGCTCTTTTAACATGAAAACAACAAAAAAGGCTAAAATTGGCAGCCACACTGTGAATATCTTCAGCAAGGAGACCCAGATAGTCTCTTCTTCCTCTTGGGTCCTTCAATGCCTTCACCAGAGAGAGTGAGTCTAAAAATAGAACCACCTTCATGTCCAGATGACATTTTTCCTTTGCTAGCAAAATTCCCATCCTGGCCGCTACGACTTCTGCTACTGACGAGTCCCAACTAGCTGCTATTATGTGCTGCTGAAATGCTCCCACAAAAGATCCGCCCCCATCCCGTATGACAACGCCAAGCCCCACCTTCATCCCTTCCAGCACAGCTACATTCGAGTGTATAAACACCCACGTCCGGTCCACCCCTTGCCGCCCTCACCTCCACACCTCTTCATCCCTCCCCCCACCCAACCCCAAACCCGTAGCATGTCCACCCTCACATACCTCCATCCTCCTGTAGTATGCTATCAACACCCTGTATGTCTGTAAGATTGGCCGCGGTGTCGGGCTCTCATCTTTAAAAATCTTGTTGTTCCTACACATCCAAGCCGTCTACCACACATCAACAACCTCATCCATCTCCTCCTCCATGCAAGACTTAAACAACTCAACCATATTGTAACATCCCTAACCTGGGTTATGCTTTAACCCTAGGTGTTTTGATTAAGAAAGATGATTATAATTTTAATCTTATCTTGTGAAAACTAATTAGGCCTCATGAGGAACTTATGTTTCAATTTTGGTCCTGTTTGAACAATGTTGAAGCAATGTTCGCTTATTTTGGACTAAAGTGCAAATTACCCAAGTTAAGGGGCTAACTTGAAAATATTACATAATAATATGTTCCTCTGATTTTGAGACATCATAATAGTTAATATGATGTAGTAGTATGGTTTCTACAAGCTTGGACACCAAGATAAAGCTTGTTGGACAATGTTTGTGCATTGAAACCTAGTTTTGGTGTAAAGTGCAATTTACCCAAAACCTAAGGTTCAATATGCAAATTACCACTTAAATAAGGTCCCTAATGTTTCTTGGTATCATTTAGAGTAAAGTAAATGAGAGGGGCGCCTCATTTGAATTAAGTTGGAGGAGAGAGAATCTTGATATTAAAATAATCAAGATTTAAGCCTAATTAGAACCCTAATTCAATTTAATGCAAAAATAAATAAAATAATTGAAGGGGCCTTCAACCAAAATTTTAAATGGTTGGATTCAGATGTGTGTGGAAGATCTTAAGCCTTGCAAAGGAACGAGAATATACTAAGGAGGTGAAATTCCACTCACCATTATTATAAGAAAAAGAAATTCCACTAAAAAATGGATATTAATATTATAAGGGTTAAGGTGCTTAATTTCTTTTCCCTTTATTGTTGGATAATTAAAAGGTTTTGCAATAACATGAAGATGTCTTCGTGGCCAAGAAATGGAGGGGGATTTGGTGGAAATTATTTTAGGAATTAAAGGAAATAATCCCATTTTCTCTCTCCTTGCGATTTCCTTACACATATCCCTTTTTCCACTCACTTAAGGACTTCTGTTCCGATTTCCTTTCTTCCTTTGCCTTGGCCGACCCCAAGAGACGTTCAGGAACAGGATGAGGACGACCCCAACCTGTTGGTAAGGTCCTTGACCTTCGTTCTCCTTGATTCCATGGTGGAAATAAAAAATAAATCATTGATTTCTTCTTATTTCGATCTCCTCATCAACCCTAGCCAATCTTTTCAACCAAAAGCTTGAGGATGAGCTTAGGAGGAGTTGCAAAAGCTTCATCCACCATTGCTTCCGTTATCTTGGAGCTTTGTAGCTCAATTGGAGGCAGGTTTTATAACTTGAAACCCTAATTTTGTTATTGCATTCAATTCCCCATCAAATAATGATCATTTCTCTATTTACAATTATTGATTTGGTTGATTGGTGCAATCTCCATGGAAATCACAGCGGGTTTCATGGGTCTAGAGCTTGATGATGATGAAATAATCATAAGAACACACCTCCCCAAATATATAGACCAAACGGATTCAATCAAATGTCCAAATGGTTTGTGTTTGGGAGCAAATGGTTTCAAACCGTTTGGAATGAAACAGTTTCACTAAACCGCATAGGAGCAAACAGTTTAAGACCGTTTGGTGATGTTGACCAGGGCTGACCATTTGGGGACTTGTTCATAATGATCTAGGTTAATTACCCACTAATTATTATTGATTAAATCCAATTGTTTCATGAGTTGAAGGTCCATCAATCACCTAAACCCTAATCGGGTTGAGTGCTGATTTCATAAGTAATTGAGTTTGAAACTTGGGTCGATTGACCCAAACGGTTTCAAAACCGTTTGGAAATCACCCAAACGGTCTCAATACCTTTTGGAGGTCAACCAAGACTATTTGGAGGTCTAGGGTTGAGTATGGTTAGGTATTTGAAGATTCAAACATATGGTATAAACCCTAATCAGCTAAGTGCTGATTTTGCAATTGAATGAGTTGATGTTTTGGGTTGATTGACCCAAACGGTTTCAAGACCATTTGGGGATCACCCAAACGGTCTCAAGACCGTTTGGGGGTCACCAAAGACCGTTTGTATGTCTAGGGTTAGGTATGGTCAAGTGTTTGAAGGTCCAAAGATACCAAATTGAAATACAATTAAGTGATGATTTGGTGACCAATCCTAGGATCCAAACCCTAATTGAATGACATGGTTAATGATGATATGATGGGAAAACGGTCTCAAGACCGTTTGGAGGTCATACAAATGATCCCAAGACCGTTTGGGGGTCACCCAAGACCGTTTGGAGGTCTAGGGTTGACTATGGTTAGGTGTTTGAAGATCTAAAGGTAAGTTGAAGTGCCATCAAATGCTGATTTAATGATCATTCTAATGATCCAAACTTTGATTGATTGACTTGGATTTTGATGTTGACATGGGCAAACGGTCTCAAGACCATTTGGAGTTCATCCAAACGACCTCAAGACCGTTTGGGGTCAGGTCATGCCCAATTTGGATGAAGGCTCAAAGGTTTCAAAGTAAACAATCTCACATTGATTAATGTTGAAGGATCAACGATTCCAAACCCTAATAAAATTGATTCAAACCCTAATTGATGATCAATTGAGGGTCAAATAAGTTGAAGGTTGACCTATTTAACTTAATTGAAGTATGGTGATAGGTCCAATTGATGATTGCTTACATGAATTCAATGGTTGAAGGATTCAACATTGGAAACCCTAATTTAATTGGAGTGATTGAGACCCTTTTTGGTCCTTGCGGTTTTGAGGGGGTTTGGACCAAACGATCCCAAACCGTTTAGGTGCATGTGGTTTCAAAAAGTCAACTTTGGCAAACGGTCTTCACCACCTACTTTACTAAACGGTTTTGAGTATTTAAAAAAGACCGTTTGAGGTATGATTGGTCAAGACCATTTGAGGTCCAAGTGACCAAGATCGTTTGGAAAGTAATTAATCAAATTGTATGAACACTTAAAGTGAATAAAGGTCAATGGTTTAAGTGGTCAATTACATGATGTAAATCAATGGTGTTTATAATAATGGTACCTTTAATGAGATAGGGTGATTAGTACCCTTCATGTAGGTAAGCCCTAATGATCATGGTGATAATGACATAACCATGATGTCAATTCTTATTCAAGATTGAGTTGACTTAGCTTAATCAAGGCTGAAGAAAACATCATCTTGTAGAAGATGAAAGAGAAGATTTCCTTCATGATTGATAATCAAGTAATAGACTTCCTATATGAATGAATGTTTAATTAGGGTATGATCCTTCATAGTGAGATCATGAAACCCTAATTATGAGGGTTAATGAATCATAACCCTAACTGAGGATATTAATGGAAGTAATCTTACTACATGATGATGGTATGATCGTATGATCTTAATTCATAAGTGATGGTATGATAAACCCTAATTTAGGGTACTTTGATGATCACTCCTACTTGGGGTGAATAGTAAACCCTAATTTAGGGTGATGTGATATGAATAGTAAATCCTAATCTAGGGTGATGTGATGTGAATAGTAAACCCTAATTGTGGGTTATGGGATAAGAAACCCTAATGGAGGGTGATGACATGAGAAACCCAAATTGGGGGTGATGTCATGAGAAACCCCAATTGGGATGAACAATAAGTCTAATTATGGTTTATTGAATTTGAAACCCTAGTTTTAAGTGATGTTATGTGGAACCCTGATATTATGATATGGTGTGAGACTCAATTCAGGGTGATGTCATGTGATGATATATGAAACCCTAGAGATGGTTTAATAGCCAGTACACCAAAGAGAGGTGTGGCTAAAATAATTAAATAAGATGAATATGTTATAGACATGAAGGATAGGGTTGATGAACCATGTGAATGATAAGGTGGTGATTTTAATGAATAAGGATCTAAGAGACAAGATGATGCCTAGATCCTTGCACAACCATCTCTATACATGAGTAATAGCCTATACACCTTACAATGATGAGGACATGAAATTTTAGGAATGATGTATGCTATACTAAATAATGATGCGGATAACATCCTAAGAGTTGAAATACCTAAAATAGTTGATAATGGTTTATCTTATATCAACAATGTCAATCAGTTGGATAAGTCCATATCATTAAAGACAATTGGACAATTCTAATGTGTGTCCCATGCACCATATGATGAAAGTAACAAGTTATTGGATAAAGTATTAAGAGGGAAATACCTTAATACAAAGTTAGTTGATTAACTTAAGAATATGGGAATGAAAAGAAAGTGATACATTCAGATATGATAGATATCACATTTTGCATTTCATTGTAGACTTATCTTGATGAACCTCTAATCCAATAATCTTGGTTAAGAAACACATGAAATGTGTGATATGCAATCGTTACAATAAAGATGTGATGAACTCAATGTACTTTGATAAATGTTTACCAATATACCTTGAGAATGGGGTAAGCTAATTAATGAGTATAATGTAATTATATCATGTCAAGGATGAGAAATGAACTCATGCTTTGAATTGATGATCATTAATGATATATGATAAGAATGGTAATCATAAGAAAATACTTATGATGTTTTGGATGTTCCTAGAGGTGTGGAGTAATACATTAGGGTTGAACTAATAATGTGAGCATGAAACCCTAATTAAAGCATGACGGGAAACCCTAATCCTAATTTTGGGTAAAGGGAATGAAAAACCCTAATTGATAGATAACCCTAATCCTGATAAAGGATATTGGTATTACTAATGTTTCATATGATGTGACAAATGACTTACATGACTATTATCATGTCTATTAACCATGTAGACATCATGAGATGGTGAACATAGCCAGATATGAGCTATGACTTTCATATAATTAACATGTTGTATGGCCTTATGTGCCTAATGTTATTGTTTCTTAGTAAAAGTAACAAAATGTGCATGAACCTTATGAGTTCCATGAATAGGTTGTTTCCTAGTAAAAGGTGATAAAATATTTAATAGGCCTCGTGAGCCATGTGAGATACTTGTATATCAAGTATTATGTACACCTCGGTCTGAGGACCTGAAGGTAATAGTTACCTAACAAGTGGTAATAGTGATAATGATGAATTAAGGGTATGAATACCCAGCTTGATAAGTAAAATAATGATGTTGCTATGAGATGTGAACTTTCAAGTAAGGAGATAAGGGATTAAGATCCCAATGCATTATAAGTTTTGGTATAGTTATAGATAAGAGTCTGCATGTTTCTTTGTAGCAATTGTCATAATAATTCCTGTTTGAGAACTTAATTGATGCTAAAAGAATATGTTAATGTATTTAATTAATCAAGTGAAATCATATCATGTAGATCCCTGGCCATATAGCCATCAGTGTCAGAACTTGCTGGATGGTGAAACGGGTGCTCCGTGGCAAAACCCGGAACACATATTTTGAATATGTGGGGACAATGTGTGAATGTATCCTGACGTCCTAATGAGGGAATTGAGGAATGGTAAACATTAAACCTCTCAATCCTTCATTACTTATACCGGGATGATGTATCACGAATCTCCCGATGATTGGGATAGATGCAGTACACATCTCCCAATAATTTTAATGCCAGATCAATGGAGATAAACAAGAAATCTAACGACCGCGAAGAGAGTACAACACACCACTGTAACTCTAATAGCGAAGTTGCCAGTATACCCTGGAAAGCTATTTAGCAGAGACACAAGATGTCCTACATTTGATCTCGTACTGACCGAGACAAGGGAGGTCTTGGTAGCCGACTCTACCATTGACCTTGTATGGCGCTGATTTTGACTTTGCAATGGTCGGTTGGAGTATGAGCGGTATACCTCATCTCCTCAGGGAATAAGTATGATTATAAAAGGTAATCAGCCATATAGCATGTTTGCTTAAGGACTGAATATGGAAATTCATTGGTTGATGTTACATTTCTTTTATGCATTCTAGTTGATAGATGGTATTCATATCTCTTTATACTCATTGCAACTAGAAGGATGAATTATGATTCTATCATTAATAAATGCAATGCTCTCCTTAGAAAAGGAGATTATGTTACTTTGTTCATTCAATGATTAATATTGTTGTTAATATATAAGATCTCCTGCTCAGTTTTATTATAATAAACTGCTATAACAATGTTTTGGCGGAGAGTTATATCTCCCGCTGGGGCAATTTACAATTGTCTCACCCCCATGGGATCCAATGTTTTTAGGTGGATGCAGATGAAGAGTCAGAAACCCTATAGCAAAGAAGGATCAACAGCAGCATCAGGGACAACAATAATGTCTCAGGTGGAGACACTATCTGTCAAGTTATAGTTAGTAGTCCTATGTGTCGTCTCTGTACTCTTAGGTCCTCAGAGTTTATAGTTAGTGTTTTTAATGAATCGATCTGAGATTTTGGCTTGATGCCTCAAGGTTTCTTATGCTGTCTATATATATTGTAACTAGGGAAGCTGACGTTGAAATCCTCGAGAAGATATGATACAAGTTATGTACTTTTGAATCAGGATGTAATGTTATACTTTGGTCCTTGATGAAAGTGTTTTCCTTTGTTGGATCTCTTTGCAAAAAGTTTTAATTTTTAGTGATTTTTAGTAATTCGATGCAAATGATTCGCTTCTGCTTAGTTAATCCTATTTTCACGAGTTGGATGCTACACATATCGTCGTGCAAGTTTTTAGATTCCCCAAGCCACTTAGCATATCCCAACCAACTTTCCCACCTGACTATAGTTGCTCCAGAACAATGGCAAAGCATGTGCTGAATGGATTCAACTTGTATTGCACAAATGGGACAAACACCATCATCCGTAACATGCCTATCATACAAGAGTCCTCTGGTGGCTAAGCATCCTGTAGCAATACGACAAAGGAAGTGTGCTAGCTTCAGAGGCCAGTGATTCCCCCATATAAGGCACCATAGAGCATGCAGTACCCCCCTCTGTCTTTCTCTAAATACCCTGCACCCAGCCTCCCCAACCAATATGATGACTGAACAGAGAAGATGCCGTCATGTTGCGGCCACTAATATACCATGTCTGATGTGTCCCGTGTAGATAGAGGGATTGCCTTCACCTCTACTACAATCTCCCTAGGAAACAAGTGGAGGAGCTTGTCCACATCCCACTCCTTTCCAGTCATCCGCATCAACTCATTAACTTTTGTGGGCCAACCGGCAGCCATGTCTTCCAAGTTAGAGATAGTATCCTCCCTGCCTAGGATCCATCTATCCTCCCAAATATTGGTGTCTTTTCCATCGCCAATCCTCCATCTAAGGCCCTGCACAAAGAGAGCTTTTGCACCCCAAAGGCTGCGCCATGTGTAGCTGGGCGCACAACCAAGGCATGCATCCATCAAGCTGTGATTTGGGAAATATTTAGCTTTTAAGACCTTTGAAAGCAACGCCTCCAACTTTGTGAGAATCCATCAAAGCTGTCTTGTAAGTAACGCCTGATTAAAAGTAGATAGATCACGAAACCCCATGCCACCCTCTTTCTTTGATTTGCACAAACTCGCCCAGCTCAGCCATGAGATTTTTCGCTCTTCCGCCTTAGCCCCCCACCAGAACCTTGCCACCAAGGAATTAAGGTCCTCAATCAAGCCCGTTGGAAGTTGGAAGACACTCATGACATAATTTGGGATAGCCTATACTACTACCTTTATAAGAACTTCCTTCCCTGGTTTTGAAAGCAACTTTTCTTTCCATCCCAAAAGTTTGTTTCTCACTCTCTCTCTGGTGTAAGCAAATGCAGTCTTTTTTTATCTCCCAATAGCTGTAGGTAGGCTCAAGTAGGCTGCCTGTCTGTCCACCTCCTTAACACCCAGAAGACCCTTGATCTCTTCCCTCTTGCACCATATCACCTTCTTACTAAAGACAATTTCAAACTTGGATAGATTGACCTTTTGACCCGATTCTTGCTCATATTGCCTGATAATTTCAGCTATCTTCAAGCATTCATTCCTAGTCCCTCTAGCAAAAAGGATACTATCATCTGTGAAGAAAAGATGTGAGATCCGGGCCCCCCGGCTAATGCGCATGCCATGGATGGAATTCACATTAACCGTGAGGTTAAGAAGGGTAGAGAATGCATCAGCACACAGAATAAATAAATAAGGAGAGATAGGGTCACCTTGGCGAAGTCCACGAGACGGCTGAAAGGTGTTAGATCTTTCCCCATTGTCTGTAAAAGTGTGAGAGGCCGAGGAAACACAATCCATAACTCTATCAATCCACATGCAACCGAACCCAAAATTTTCCATCACCTTCTTTAAAAAACCCCATTCAATCATGTCATAAGCTTTTGTCATATCAAGCTTCAAAGCAATCTTCTCTCTATTGCCACCCCTCCCACCTTTCATTGCATGGAAACACTCATATGCAAACAATGCATTATCCGTGATCATTCTGCCAGGTATGAATGCACTCTGGTTTGCTGAAATAATATTATCCATAAGAGGTTTCAACCTATTTGTTAGAACTTTAGTCGCAATTTTGTAGACAACATTACATAGGCTGATAGGCTGAAATTCCCCCACCATTCTTGGCTTTTGCACCTTAGGAATAAGAATAACTAGAGTATCATTAAAATCCTTCATTGAGCACTCCCCTTTCCACCATCCTTTAATTTGATTTGTAATGTCCTCCCCAATTATGTGCCAGAACTTTTGGTAAAAGCTAGGCTTCATACCGTATGAACCCGAAGCTTTGTTAGGTGACATTTGGAAGACAACCCTTTTAATTTATTCATTAGATAGGTCCTTCTCTAGAAACACTGTTGTCATACAATCCACCTTTCTCTGGGTACCAGCCACTGCCCCATCACTGTCAATTGGGCCCCCGGACTAAAAAAGTTCTTTGTAAAAATTTTCAATAATTTTCAGGATCTCCTCATCTGATGTCCTCCAGATCCCATTTTCATCTTTAAGCCCAGTAATTATGTTCTTCTTTTGGCACTGGGATGATTTATGGTGGAAGTACGTTGTGTTGCTGTCCCCCTCTTTAAGCTCTTTGATTCTTTCCCATGCACACCAAAACATCTCATCTTCTCTTTGGAGTTTTTGTAGTTCATTAGCTAGTTCCTCACATTTTTTCAGCACCTCCCCATCTGGTCATTTCTTTTGTTCCTCACCCAAGTACTTTGTGATCTCCTTAATTCTTCTTTTGATCCCACCAAACTTTGTAGACGTCCACCTTCCAAGATGGCCACTCACCTTCTCAATTTTTCTTTTCAACCCCAGCCCATCCCCCTCCCTCCATGCCTCCTTCACTTTCGTGCCACAACTTTCCTCCGACAGCCACATAGGCTCAAAGAAAAATCTAGATTGCCATTTCCTCCTCACCGGGTTACCTACCACTACTGACAAGATAATAGGAGTGTGATCCGACATGTAGAAAGGAAAATGTTTCACTGAGTAGCCCGTGTATTTATTGCACCATTTTTCACTCACCAAGAACCTATCCAATCTCTCCTCCACCATTGTTTCTCTCCTCCACCATTGTTTCTACTATCCTCCCCCTGCGCCACATGAAAATATTGCCTTCAAAACCAATGTTGTTATAACCCCAAATTTTGGGTTCAATTGGTGAGAAATGAAATTTCTCATATCAAAGATAATTGAACAAAGAATGGTATATTTTGTTTTGAGTACATGGATTTTGTTTACAATAGCCTTGATATTTGTGTTGTGGGCTTTATTGGCTATTGGGCCCAATAACAATGAAATAACAAAGAAAATTCAATTAGTAATTGAATAATTGAATATTTGATAAAAGAAATATGTGGAAACCTCTAGAAGGCAAATCCAAAGAGGATTTCGTGCCTCTTGGGTTCCTTGGGATCCAAGGAGTACAAATTGCATAAATAAAGCAATGAGAAAAGAAAAAGGTTAATTAAGTATTTCTTTATGAAGAAAGAAACTGGGAAATAATGATATAATGTGGAAAATGAATGAAAAGAGGCATAAATGAGATTTCTTGGGGAAATTTCGTATCCATGTGGTTGTTAATATCAAAAGGAATGCCAATGAGGAAAATAAAAGAGAAATAAAAAGAAATCCTCAAAAAGAGATGTTTAAATGAGAAATAAACAAGATAATGTGAAATAATGCATATAGATGCATCTAGAAGGATAATAAGTATCCAATAAAGAGAATTTCGAAATAATAAGGTTTCTTGGGCGTCAAGGAGCCCCAATAAAGGAAAAGGGAGAGAAAATACCATAATTATAAAATAAAGAGATAATGGGAATACACAATCCATTAATTATGTATTTTTAATAAAAGGAAGTATTTTTCTAAGGATATATATATATATATTCATGGCAAATAGGTAAAAGGGAAAGAATAATGATAATAAGAGAAAGGATTTTCGTTTTTCTTGGTATCCATGAGATAAGGAATAACAAGGAAGAAAAGGAGAGAGAGAATATGCTTCTCCTTGAAGGAAAAAGGTTTCCTTTAAAGTTTGGGACTCAGTTTCTCTTGGAGCAACGTCTTAGGGCGTGGATGACCTCCCCTATATAAAGGGGAAGCCCTTTCGAGTCCAGGAAGAGATCGCACGACCCCTCTCTTCTTTCTTCTTCTTCCTCTACATCCTTTTTCATTTAAAACCCTATCAGGGTAAAGCAAGTTGATCCTGGCATGACAAGGAGACCAAGGGGGACTAAGAGGAAGGTTGGACATGCCCCGAGGTCAGAGCAAGGTTTGCCATCAAGGTCGCGCCCCGAAGCATGCACAACAGCCGCTGCCAAGCTACAGTGACGGCTGTAGGTGCTTGGCCTAATGGACGAGCAACCGGTCATCTTGGCCGCGGTGTATTAGCGCCCTGGGTGCGCGAGGGCTTGGCGGAGCTAGCGGGAGCATCGTCGGAGATCGGCGGAGTGAAGAGAGGCAAGGAGAGGCGGCACAAGTTGCCGCTAGGGCGACAGCAAGGGCATGTCGCGAGGCTGAAGAAAGGAGGGAGATGCTGGACCGATTTGCCCTTTTGCGGACTGAAGGAGTGCTTAAATTACAAAGGGCAAAAGCATAATTCAATTATAAACTCTTTGAGCGGGTTGCATGGGGTCTGGCGACGTGGCGCTCTGTGATTGGTCCAAAGAAGGTAAGTTTACTAAAATCATATCTATTTATTCGTAGCTCAGATCAAAACAAGTTATATATGAAACTTGATCCTCAGAACGAGGGGAATTCAATAAAAATATGTTTATAAGCCAATTCCTCTTGCAATTGAAAAGTAGTGTAATTTATCAACTTTAACATAATAATGATTAAAGAAACCCTACTTTGATATGATTAAAGTGATTAATAGGGTTTAATGGATCATTAGAGTTGATATTAACCTGTCAAATGTAAAAAGGTACATAATGATCAAAAAGGAAGAACTTTGCACATGATTAGCCTAATTTAGAGTTTATATGCTTGAAATTGGAAAAGTACATGAAGTTGTTATCTTTAATGATTTAACTAAGGAAAAACCCTTAGTTTTGATGATAGATGGATAATTCAAGCTGATATTAACCTGTTGTCATTAAAAATGAAAATAGGATTTGAAAAAGATGATCTTTTGATATAGTTGGTTTAACTTAGGGTTCTATGTACATGAATATGCCTTAATGGGATTAGAAACCCTAATTTATGTTGATATGAATTCTAATGGTTTCAATTGTACAAATAGAAGAATAAAATGGAAATATGATGATTCGAAGATAAATTGAGTACCAAAGATCTTTAATGTGAATTATTTGGATAATTAGTGTTTCCTAGTGTATAAAAGTGGAAATAGTGATAAATAAGGTTCATATATGTGAGTTGAGCTATAATGAAATATGATTTGTCAATTTGAAAGAAACCGAAGATGATAATTAGCCTTAATGTTTTGGATATGACCTAAAAGGATAAAGATAATAGTTGTAGTGTAAAAGAAACATATTAGACTTAATTGACATTCAATTGTGCCTATGATGCAGAAATTAAAGTTTGTGAACTAAAAGAGCATTAAAAGTGATAAATGCATAATGAAGGCTAAAACCCTAATAAAACCCTAAAGTTGGCCTAGAAATCATAAGGTGGAATCCAAGTTGATCTTGAGGATGTTTTGAATAAAACAATGACACTTGAATGTTATGCATTATTTTCAGGATATTGTTGATTGCTTGATAAATTGTGTTGAATGTTAATGCATGGACATCAAGTTACTATGGATCAGGTATGTGGTTACGATTATGAATAACTGCTATAGTTTCCCGATGTATTCTAGGATGTTTAATCGCATTGAATGCAACTAAACTGTTGGATGTTTATTTATTTCATGCCACTATAAAGTGACTATGATTATCACCATAAATGTGCATATATAACTGGCTAGATCCGGGTCCACCTCTGTTACTTTGAAAAGGTTAAAAAGGGGTAATCCTAGAGTAAGGTCTAGGTTATCGTGAGTTAGAGACTCTTTAGCAAATCCCGAGTTAAGGAATGGTCTACTTACGAGTAGCGCCATGTGACTCAACCCTAGAAACTGGTTCACTTATAGGTGGATCATGAGGGGTTTAATGGGAGCAATACAGAGGATAGGGTACTCTTGGATCACGGAGTTATATCTAAAACATAATATTGGTTGTTAAATAAGTAATTGAATGATTACATTGTTATCATAGTTGCATGTTTATTGTTTCCCCCACATACCAGCTACGACTGACCGACGTTTTGTTTGTCGGAGTTTTAGGTACAATGAAAAGAACAAATAGTAAAGTGGCACATGTGATACTAAATGAGAATTAAAGTGCAAAGGAGGATTAGATAGATTAGTATCGGTGTGGATAGAAGAATAGAGATACAAGTTTTCAAAAAGTATGTAAAGAAAAATTTTATTACCATTTTCAGTATAGTCTGTTAGAATTTAATAATTGTTTATGGTTATATGTCAAACCTTTGATCCGGGATTAATGGGTGTGGCTCAACCTCTCGGTCTCCCTTAATTGGGGGTTATCGGGAGGTGGGGTCGTAACATTTCGTACCAGAGCATGGGTTCCTCAGTTAACCATTAATAATTATTAAATTTTACAAACTCCATAGAACCCAAGGGAGTTATTAGAGGAGTATCCGAAAGACGGAGGTGTCTAGAATGGGATCACGACTGGGGGCTGGAAAGATTTTTCCTCCGCTCCGCTAGTCGGAATACGAGGACTCCCAGACCCGTGTGACCGCCTGGCCAAAGTCTTAGGGTATGAATCAAAATAAGATACCTCTAGGACTTCTCATCTGATTCATCCCTTCTCATCACAAAAGTCTGATAAGGACCTAAAGGATTAGGGTTTTCTTTCTTCTCCTCACCCTCTTCAGGTATGGGTAAGGTTAATAAGGTTTAAGGAATCCTCCACTAAATTAATGAAAGGAATGTAAATAAGATGTCATGGACATAAGATTAATAGATTAAGCGCAAAATAAATAATAGATACATGCTTAGGCCGTATGACATAAGATGTCATGTCCTCATAAGAGATCTGAGGCTAGACCTTCTGGTCAGGAGGATATGTTAGTCTTGGAGATAGAGATCTCCATTCCAAGTAGAGACCTGGCACATCCTCGGAGGATGATGCTAACCCTAACCCTAAGTGAAGGTTAGAGAGAGATGAGTTGGACCAGGTGTTTGAAAGGACATGCCTTTGGGATGCCATAGGACCCATGGGTGACCTAACACCTTTGGCAACCCCAACCCTGGGAAGGGTCGTGCATGTTAGGGTAAGGTATAGTTTCTTAGATGATGATGTTAGTGAAGGACCATAGAAACCCTATGGGCTTGTACCAGTAGGGCATAGCTGGAACCTAGGGCACGTCATAGTGATGACGATAGGATGAAACCCTGGATAAGGAATTATGATGGAGCATAAAGGGTTGTGGATGATCTTGGGCAACCATAAGTGCGAACCTAGGCTTCACCCATGTAGAGAATGCTTTGGAGGATGATCCTTCTTGAAGAAAGGACCTCTTATAGAGAGGTTGGTTGTAGGGTTAGCTCTAGGGAGAGCAGGAAACCCAGTAAGAAGGTTGGAAGCCTAAAACCCTGAACAATGGATGACAGTGGTTGCCTTATAAGTTGATGATATCTTGGTTGCCTTTAGAGGGACCAAACCCTAGACTGTGAAGATGAAGCATTTGGTGCCTATGTGCCTACAATATAGGTGTTTACCTTCTGAGGTAGGAAAAAGAGTTCCTTAGACCTAGAAAGGTTTAGTAGCAGGTTATGAGGCCTTGTACCTTGTTGGTTGTCCTTAGGGAGGACCCAACACTAAGTGTTGCTTGAGTTGAAGGATGACAAGGAGTGTGTGTCATGACTTTTTCATGCTTGGTTTGTAGTTAAGAGACAGAGCATGCAGTGAACCTAGGGTTCCTAGGCCTAAGAGGGGAAGTGGTATACCTAATGCTCATGATGAGAATTAAGTTTCTTAGTTTTGAGCATGGTACGCCTCATGAATAAAGGAAAAGGGAAGCCCCTTAAGTTTAAGGTATGTTTGGTGAACCCCATACAGCTAGGTTGATGATAAAGGAGAAAGTTTTATCTTGATTCAACATCGAGGAAAGAAGGATAAGTATGACCTAGCATGGTACAGTGAGTGGGCTGCTTATGCCCTAATGGTTTGCTAGGGTTAAGTAGGCTCGTGTGGATGTAAACCCTAGACCTAAGAGCTTTTGTGACCTTAGAGATAGTTTTCCTCCCATCCTGGGAGAGGGACCCCTTTGAAAGGGTGTGTATCAGCTTTGTTGGTTCAAGGTAACCTAAAGAAGTCTCATAGGATCTTGAGAAGCTAAGTGAAAAGTACATAGTATGAGATTGAATCTACAGACCCATTGATATCCATCTCTATTGCATGTGAATGTGTTACCATGGAGGTAACCAGTATGGGGCTTGACCAAGGTAGGCAGGTTGCCATAATGCCTATGAACGGATGAGAGTCAGCCCATGAATGCAGAAAGAGTGATGATGAAGACTTGGGTAAGATTCTAAGTGAACATGTACTATAATGGAGAATCCTAAGTCTATCCTAGGGTTGGGTAGGGATAAGACCGATGAAAGTAGGAGTTGCCTAATTCCCCAGTTGCACATGACCATAGGGTCGGGAGGTAACATCTATCATTGTCTGAGGGCCATGGGTTAGGAGATTGATCACCTTCATGAACTCATGGGACCCAAAGGGCAGATGAGTAGGGAACTCTCTTGATGCATGAGGGAAGAGGGATGACCCCAAAAGAGTCGGTACCCTATAGACCTAGAGGAGATGACCAAGGATAGTAGGTTCAAGACTAGTTTGATATCATGATGTAGAGACATATGTGCCACGTTGCAACTTAGATGTAAAGGTGTATTGGCAAGGTGGGATGTACCATCTCTACTCTTGGAACAGGAAGAACTATGTATTTGGACTGCAGCCAAATGCTTATTTCCTCTTGTTATGGGGGTGAGAGATAGGACATTATGCATGTCATACACCAAGGATAAGAGATGATGTAGGTTGGAGCGTTGCCACGAGAAATGGGGATAGAGAAGATATCTTACCATGGTAAAGTGAATGAATGATGGATGGCTTGCAAACACTGAGAGGAATGAGGTAGTCCCCTTATGAGGAAGTTTCTATGATGAGCTATGTAGAACTTACAAGTTATACCAGGTTGAGTTTGGTCACCATGATGATGAAATCAGAGAGTGTTCTTAATAGAGATAGACATGGAGTTTGAGGTAATATAATAAGTGAAATACATGGAAGTGTATGTCTTCAATGTTACCTAATACCTAAGGATGAGAGGTGGTAATGTATGCTCTGGTTAAGACTTGTTTGACTAGAAGTTAGAAAAGGTTGTTTGGCTAACCCTAAGTTTGAAAGGGAGAGGTGTTTGGATAACACTCAGATGTAACAATATGCATTGAAAGGTTAAGGGTTGTTTGGTTAGCTAGCCTAGTTCTTGATACAATGAAAGGAAGGTGGTAGAACCTCAAGTGCACTTCTTTGGAAATGAAGGTGATGAAACCCTGACAAGAGTGGTTTAGGGTTTCGAAGGAATCGATCTTGAAAGAATCATGACATACAGGAAATCATGATACACCATGGGAAAATGGCAATAGCACGTTAGATGTTTAAGATGAGGTTGCATGTGGTTTATGGCCATGCAATCCAGGAGGTAAAGGACGAACCCCAGTAACCCAGTGTATCGATATGGAGGACAAAAGAATCCCTGAGAGAGAATGAGAGCTCAACACTATGGATGTTGTGATAAAGCTTCCCTGGATCGAGGAAGGTCGAGATGCAATATGGGTTATGGTAAGTTGCCTTACCTAATTGACATGAGAAAGAAAGAGTTCTGTTAAGGGACAAATCTAGTTGAACTACCCATGAGAAAGATGGTTCAATTACACCATGAAGCAAGTTCAAAGGTTCTTGAGTTTGAACTAAAGGTTCACTTCCATAAAGTGGAAGTAGGTACATGAAAAACTCAATGTTAGTATAATTTATCACCCCTAACTATGGTTAGTATGATCCAGACTAAAGGGTCTGATGAGGGCATGTGTGCTCGTTCAGGGTGATATCTAGAGACAGTTCTTGCCCTATGAAAGATGTGACTTCAACCACCATAGCCAGTATCGAGTTTTATATGAAGCTCTGTAAGGGAGGTTGTGTCGGTCACCACTTCAGTAAGGTGATGTTGGTGAAAAGGGCCACATGATGGTTAGAAAAGGGCCACATGATGGTTAGAAAAAGGGACCACAGTGCGCTTAGATGAAGTCACTTAGATTGTGCAAGGGATGAAAGGAGCCTAGAGACGATGAGAGTCGTGAGCAGATGCAAAGTAGACTAACATACAAGTTACTGTGGGAGAAAAGATGACATGAAAATCTGACCCCTCTAAGTTATAACTAAGGGAGCTGAGTTCCCGATACATGGGTCGATTAGAGATGGATGGGTGGAGAAGGTTAGGTTTGACCCTACCCCTCAGGATAGAGTAATGTGAGATGAGTTCCATGTGTCCAATTTAGAGCGCTATGTGAGGTACCCGACCATGTGCTGAGCAATGAACCTAGTGAGCCCCAAGGGAGGCTGAAATGACCTGAGTCACCTGTGCAGTTTATAGACGCCAGAGTGAAAGAACTCAGAGAAAAGAATAAGTGATGATAAAGGTTCTTTGGAAGTGCCATGGGTAGGGAAAATCCACATAGGGGCCAATGATGGACATGGAAAAGTCTCATCCTGAATTGTTTGTTTGCTTGTTTGAATATTGAGGACAAAATTCCTATAAGAGGGGAAGGATGTTATAACCCCAAATTTTGGGTTCAATTGGTGAGAAATGAAATTTCTCATATCAAAGATAATTGAACAAAGAATGGTATATTTTGTTTTGAGTACATGGATTTTGTTTACAATAGCCTTGATATTTGTGTTGTGGGCTTTATTGGCTATTGGGCCCAATAACAATGAAATAACAAAGAAAATTCAATTAGTAATTGAATAATTGAATATTTTATAAAAGAAATATGTGGAAACCTCTAGAAGGCAAATCCAAAGAGGATTTCGTGCCTCTTGGGTTCCTTTGGCTCCAAGGAGTACAAGTTGCATAAATAAAGCAATGAGAAAAGAAAAAGGTTAATTAAGTATTTCTTTATGAAGAAAGCAACTGGGAAATAATGATATAATGTGGAAAATGAATGAAAAGAGGCATAAATGAGATTTCTTGGGGAAATTTCGTATCCATGTGGTTGTTAATATTAAAAGGAATGCCAATGAGGAAAATAAAAGAGAAATAAAAAGAAATCCTCAAAAAGAGACGTTTAAATGAGAAATAAACAAGATAATGTGAAATAATGCATATAGATGCATCTAGAAGGATAATAAGTATCCAATAAAGAGAATTTCAAAATAATAAGGTTTCTTGGGTGTCAAGGAGCCCCAATAAAGGAAAAGGGAGAGAAAATACCATAATTATAAAATAAAGAGATAATGGGAATACATAATCCATTAATTATGTATTTTTAATAAAAGGAAGTATTTTTCTAAGGATATATATATATATATATATATATATATATATATATTCGTGGCAAATAGATAAAAGGGAAAGAATAATGATAATAAGAGAAAGGATTTTCGTTTTTCTTGGTATCCATGAGATAAGGAATAACAAGGAAGAAAAGGAGAGAGAGAATATGCTTCTCCTTGAAGGAAAAGGTTTCCTTTAAAGTTTGGGACTCGGTTTCTCTTGGAGCAACGTCTTAGGGCGTGGATGACCTCCCCTATATAAAGGGGAAGCCCTTTCGAGTCCAGGAAGAGATCCCACGACCCCTCTCTTCTTTATTCTTCTTCCTCTACATCCTTTTTCATTTAAAACCCTATCAGGGTAAAACAAGTTGATCCTGGCATGACAAGGAGACCAAGGGGGACTAAGAGGA
Organism: Alisma plantago-aquatica; assembly: GCA_963693085.1. Classification (NCBI taxonomy): domain Eukaryota; kingdom Viridiplantae; phylum Streptophyta; class Magnoliopsida; order Alismatales; family Alismataceae; genus Alisma; species Alisma plantago-aquatica. The sequence goes on along the minus strand of OY856409.1, from coordinate 1,706,015,432 downwards.
AGGCTGGACGTGCCCCGAGGTCAGAGCAAGGCTTAGCCACCAAGGCCGCGCCCCGAAGAATGCACAACAGCCGCTACCAAGCTGCAGTGACGACTGCAGGTGCTTGGCCTAATGGACGAGCAACCGGTCATCTTGGCCGCGGTGTATTAGCGCCATGGGTGCGCGAGGGATTGGTAGAGCTAGCGGGAGCATCGCCGGAGGTCGGCGGAGTGAAGAGAGGCAAGGAGAGGCTGCACAAGTTGCCGCTAGGGCGACAGCAAGGGCATGTCGCGATGTTGAAGAAAGGAGGGAGACACTGGACCGATTTGCCCTTTTGCGGACTGAAGGAGCGCTTAAATTACAAAGGGCAAAAGCGTAATTCAATTATAAACTCTTTGAGCGGGTTGCATGGGGTCTGGCGACGTGGCGCTCTGTGATTGGTCCAAAGAAGGTAATTTTACTAAAATCATATCTATTTATTCGTAGCTCGGATCAAAACAAGTTATATATGAAACTTGATCCTCAGAACGAGGGGAATTCAATAAAAATATGTTTATAAGCAAATTCCTCTTGCAATTTGAAAAGTAGTGTAATTTATCAACTTTAACATAATAATGATTAAAGAAACCCTACTTTGATATGATTAAAGTGATTAATAGGGTTTAATGGATCATTAGAGTTGATATTAACCTGTCAAATGTAAAAAGGTACATAATGATAAAAAAGGAAGAACTTTGCACATGATTAGCCTAATTTAGAGTTTATATGCTTGAAATTGGAAAAGTACATGAAGTTGTTATCTTTAATGATTTAACTAAGGAAAAACCCTTAGTTTTGATGATAGATGGATAATTCAAGCTGATATTAACCTATTGTCATTAAAAATGAAAATACGATTTGAAAAAAATGATCTTTTGATATAGTTGGTTTAACTTAGGGTTCTATGTACATGAATATGCCTTAATGGGATTAGAAACCCTAATTTGTGTTGATATGAATTCTAATGGTTTTAATTGTACAAATCAAAGAATAAAATGGAAATATGATGATTCGAAGATAGATTGAGTACCAAAGATCTTTAATGTGAATTATTTGGATAATTAGTGTTTCCTAGCGTATAAAAGTGGAAATAGTCTTCCTACATTAGGAACTATAAAAAGGATCACATGAAGTCTAGTTTCATCATGTCTGTCTTCTTCATCTGTCATAGCTACTAAAGTTCAAGATGTTGGCAAAGGCACAACCAACCATAGGCAAAGAAGGAAAGATCCACCACCAGCAAACCACCTTCTATCGAGCATCTATTCCCATCTTGAAGGGTTGCAAAAATTCTGACAGGACTAGAAACCATGAGAACAGTGAACAACTTTGTGTTGTTTGTAAGAGACTTATTGATGAATGTATATGTGTCGAGGGAACATTAATGTCTAAGAAAGTGTCAAGATCTGGCATTTAAATGGATAGATGTTAGCATGCTCACGTATGAGTGGTCATTCATCTAATTGAATAAAGGATCAACCACATGGGATCATGTCTACGTTGTTCAACATATTATTAGCCTTTCCCAATTCAAATATCAATATATCACATGTTATCTCTTAATTGTTGTACTAGAAAAAAAATGTTCTAATTTTGATTCAAAGGTTGGCAAATTTCTTTGGATATATGATTATTGATAAATATTTGCTTAAAAAAAGTGGAAATAGTGATAAATAAGGTTCATATATGTGACTTGAACTATAATGAAATATGATTTGTCAATTTGAAAGAAACTAAAGATGATAATTAGCCTTAATGTTTTGGATATGACCTAAAAGGATAAAGATAATATGTGACAAAGTGGTTTTTGCTTTAATTCTGAGGACGGAATTTCTTTTAAGGTGTGTAGGATGTGATGGAGTGGTCTTTTGGAATCCTAAAATGTCCAATGACACAAGTGAAGTCACACATGTTGAGCTGTTTTGAGAATCCCAAATGTTTTAATAAGTTTGGAGTGTTGTTGAGGTTTGTACAATGTTTTGGATCCGTAAGTTTATGCCTACTTGAGGAATTTATTTGACAAGTCAAATAGCTGAGTTTTGCACAAAAATCGAATGGATTGTACCTTGAGGCATGGTGAAGCTATGATTAAAATTGGGTGGCAATCAGATATTCTTAGAAGAAGTTTTTAAGGTTTGACTTTTGTGAAATATGTGCTTTTTGAGGATTAATAGACCAAAGTTTAATAGTTGGGCAGTGTCACGCCCATGTATCTTTGATTGGGCCTGTGTGGTCTAATGCTGGCCCTGGATCTCAGATCCAATGGTTTTGGCTTTTCCCCAAGTTGGAAGTCACCCTTTCACATTGTGGCTGCTTGGGAGCAGTCAGATGGTTGTTTTGGATGACTATGGCCTTTGGATGCAGACTGAGAGGTGGAGAGATGCCACGGTTTTGCTCTAGCACAATAGAAGTAGTGGGATAGAGATATCTGTGTGCTTAGATGCATCACGATCTCCCACCATGTGTGGAAGTGGGACACAAACGGGGCAGTTGCCCTCGCATCCACCTGACCCTCGGCTTGGGTGGTTTTTAGAGCGACAAAGACAGAGAACAAGCTCACCCTCCCACATGAACTGCTTCTCCTCCAAAACAAGGTGAAACTCAGGAAGAAGCTTCCTTGGTGGACGGTGACGACACGGTGCTTGAGCACGGTAGGTCGTGAGTGGGAGTGAAGGGAGACCGAGATCCAAACCCCCCACCGTCACTTTCCCCTCTCCACGATTTTTGCAGGTGGTGCGAGTGAAAGGCATAGTTTGCTAGATTCATCTTAGACGTTGATCTATCTCAACGGGCTTGTCTGAGACTGCGATGGAGCATAGGCGCAATCAGACTCAAGCAGTGAGAAGGAGGCGCCGCTCCATTACTCGTTGGAGGTGGGATGTGCAGCGGCGCCCTTGCGGAACAAATCCCAGCGGCGACGGTAGTTCACGGACTCATGTGGACAGACTCATCGAACTGGCGAAGGAGAAAGGATCTTGCGATCAGAATCCCCACGACGGTGGGTGGCGCCTGAGATCGTGGAGCTTGATCGCACAAAACAGGAATTGGGGATGGCGTTCACCGTGAGGAGGTCCACGGCGGCGGTGAGTCAGGGATGGGAGTCTCCCATAGGCGCAGCCGGACTCCCAAGCAGTGAGGAGGAGTACGGAGCTGGGGGAGTCTGTCTTTCCTGATGGAGACGAGGCTCGAGGAGCGCACGGTTCCCTGTCGTCCTTCCTGCGTGCGGCGGCAACGTCGTAAACATGAGGACAAAGCCCCACTTGCAGACTCGGACGCCGATCGCGTGAGGAGAAGAGCGGACTGGCCAGCCAAAGAATCAAGCGAACCAAACCCGACTCAACAAACTGAACCGGCCGACGAACTGAGCGCAAGCCAGTAAGGATTATTTGTACAAATGATCTAACTCTTTGGTAGTGATCATAAAGGCCTTGAGGTATAATGGAAAATAAGCTTAAAATATGTGTTCTCTTTTGTTAATGAATATCTTTGTGCAAGTATACGCTTTTCTTATATTTCTTCAGTTACTGCCAAGTATATTAGTTTTATCTTATTGCCAAGATATGATGAGAGGTATATAAAAAGACACGTAGGCGTACTCAGTACAATATTCATGAAATATTGTGCTGACGTTTACCGCATGTAATCTTTTATTTAGGTTGTGGTTATGCTCTTGAAGATCCAGGATAGCTGAGAGTTGTGTAGCGAGCTGATGTACAGGTGGACCTGTTGTCTTAAGATCTTGTAGTTTAGTTGTAGTACATGTATATGTTAGAAGTTTGTTATTCAATATGTAATATCAAATGTTGTAACAATTCATGTTGTAATTATATGTTGAATGGTGAACATGTGTGTATGGTTTTATTATTGTTCATGTACATGTGCTACTGATTGTTTCCTTTTGACTTCTTCTGATTTTCTTCTTCTTAGCCTCGTGTGGGATGTTTAAATTGGGATCCTCGCTGAGGTGAGGGTTTCAATTTGGACGTCACACATCAGATTAAGTTTTAGAAAATCCGGGGACGTCACATAATAGTTGTAGTGTAAAAGAAACATATTAGACTTAATTGACATTCAATTGTGCCTATGATGCAGAAATTAAAGTTTGTGAACTAAAAGAGCATTAAAAGTGATAAATGCATAATGAAGGCTAAAACCCTAATAAAACCCTAAAGTTGGCCTAGAAATCATAAGGTGGAATCCAAGTTGAACTTGAGGATGTTTTGAATAAAACAATGACACTTGAATGTTATGCATTATTTTCAGGATATTGTTGATTGCTTGTTTAATTGTGTTGAATGTTAATGCATGGACATCAAGTTACTATGGATCAGGTATGTGGTTACGATTATGAATAACCGCTATAGTTTCCCGATGTATTCTCGGATGTTTAATTGCATTGAATGCAACTAAACTGTTGGATGTTTATTTATTTCATGCCACTATAAAGTGACTATGATTATCACCATAAATGTGCATATATAACTGGCTAGATCCGGGTCCAACTCTGTTACTTTGAAAAGGCTAAAAAGGGGTAATCCTATAGTAAGGTCTAGGTTATCGTGAGTTAGAGACTCTTTAGCAAATCCTGAGTTAAGGAGTGGTCTTCTTACGAGTAGCGCCATGTGACTCAACCCTAGTAACTGGTTCACTTATAGGTGGATCATGAGGGGTTTAATGGGAGAAATACAGAGGATAGGTTACTCTTGGATCACGGAGTTATATCTAAAACATAATATTGGTTGTTAAATAAGTAATTGAATGATTACATTGTTATCATAGTTGCATGTTTATTGTTTCCCCCACATACTAGCTACGGCTGACCGACGTTTTGTTTGTCGGCGTTTTAGGTACAATGAAAAGAACAAATAGTAAAGTGGCACATGTGATACTAAATGAGAATTAAAGTGCAAAGGAGGATTAGATAGATTAGTATCGGTGTGGATAGAAGAATAGAGATCCAAGTTTTCAAAAGGTATGTAAAGAAAAATTTTATTACCATTTTCAGTATAGTCTGTTAGAATTTAATAATTGTTTATGGTTATATGTCGAACCTTTGATCCGGGATTAATGGGTGCGGCTCAACCTCTCGATCTCCCTTAATTGGGGGTTATCGGGAGGTGGGGTCGTAACAAATGTCCAGCAGTGAACAATCATAATAACCTCCCTGAAAGTCCTCATAACTCTTTCTATCTTAGGTGGTCCTCCTCATTTTTATGAATTTTGCATGATTTCATTGAGGTCACCATAGAACACAATGGGGCCACCCATACTCCCACACAACTATCTCATCAGATCCCATGTCTTGTATTTTTGATCTTGTGCTGCCCACCCATACAAACCACAAGCTGTCCAGCTAAAATTAGATCTATCATCCACAACTTTGTATTGAACATGCCTGCCAGAATAGTTAATAATATCCACATGTACATCCTTCCACCATAATCCAATCCCCCCAGATCTACTAGAACAAGATATGCAAATACCCTCAACAAAATCACACTTTCTTTTAACGTTTTCAAGTAGCTTGTCCTCCATCATAGTTTCCATAATGAAAACTATACTGGGTCTCTCGCTCCAGCACAGTACACGGAGTGCATCCACTGCCTTGGGTCAACCCAACCCTTGGCAGTTCCAACTAAGAGTTTTCATTGTTGTTCACGGGGTTGGGCACCCCCAACACCCGCTACTTGGTGAGTTTCACCGTTGTTATCAACTCTCAGACCTGCACTGTATATTGTCTTCTGTTTCTTGAAACCTTCATCACTTGCTACCCCTGTTGTGCCTGTACCCATATCCATAACATCATTTCCCTGCTCATCAACATCCATTATATTCCTCTTGTGCTTATTTTTCCTGGTGACCCGCATGCTGCTCCCTTTCTCTCCCTGCCCATTAGTATGAGTAACCTTTGGTATCTTCTCCTTCCTCAGCTTCAGATTCTGTCTCCGTTCAGCTAGCACTCGTCCTCTTTCCATCTCCATCTCGTCCCCCTCCTTCCCAGGGAAATGAGCCAGGTCTGCCGGTAGCACCACCTTCCCTACGTGCAAAACTTTCTTCTTTCCCCCATCCTCTCCCCCTTGCTCATTTCATCCCACCACTAACACCGCTCGCCATTGGCGTCTCCCTCTCATTTCCCACTCCTTGGTCCCCCAAACCACATCCCATTGTTTCTTCCATCCTACTGTGAACATGGCTTCCTTTCATATGTACAGTTGCTCTAACGTTTCCCCCCATGTGTACATATGCCTCCTCCCGAGGCTCAAACACCATCGCTGCCACCCCTTCCTTCCCGCCAACCTGCTTTGTACCCCCACAGACATTCACCTCCCCATCTCTGTCAGCATGTTGTTCTCCACACGACGATGTCGCTGAGGTCTTAAACATTGCGAGGAGGTCCTCCATCATGTATTGGTTCCGTCTTGTAGCAGCCGGTGAAGGAAAATTATCCCCATAGACCCCTACCCCTGCCTGCTCATCGTCCACCTCTCTTCTCTTGCTCTACTCCTCCACCATTTCCTTCATGTCGTGCACACTTGCATCTATCCTCTCGTTCTTATCATCAGACCATCCCTCTGACCCCAACGATTGTCTAGGGGTTGTTTTGCAACTCGTTTGGAACTGGAAGTGTCCCTTTGCCTTAGGGTGCTGCCCCCTAAGGAGCTCATCTTCAAGAGGAACTCTAAGTTTACGGGGAGACGCCCGCAACCAGTTCCCCCAACATCTTCTATTATCATCATCGTCATCCAAGCTCAGACAATCCTTGTCCACGTTCCCTAGCAAACCGCATTGAAAGTAGAACACATGTAGCCTTTCATACTTCAGATCGACGACCGCTACACTTTCATCATTGCAGCGCACCTTCTGGATATGCTTTAAAGTTTTTGATACATCAATCGTAACCCTCACCCTAGCAGAGGTCTCCCTTCCCAAACCATCACAGTCCATCTTCACCACCGGCCCGATATTCTCCGCAATGCACCTGATCACCACCGGCGATCTCATGCCCAAAGGTAGATTATATAGTCGGACCCATATGGTGCAATCTCGGAAATCAATCCGCCCTGGTTTCTCTCTCGCATCCATATCCTTGATAAGAAGCATCTTGTTGTCGAAATTCCATGGGACCTCATCCAATACCCTTTGTTTGTCCTTCCAGTTCATGAATTGGATAATGAACGTTGTTGGATCCACAAACTTGAAGAGAACTGCATCCATCAGTCCCCATGCCTACGCCAGGGTCTACTTCATCGCCGCAAAATTGAAAGATCTCTCCGTCCATAGCCTGGCAACCAACGCCAATTCCATATGCTCTGTCAGAACCTAATCACTGTCCACCATTACCTCCGCAACCTCCTCTTCTGCCTCTATAATCTGCAACTTCTCACACTGATCTGCTAGGCCGTCTGCCATCAGATCTGATACTTGCCATTGGGTGGGATCTAACACCCACAGTACGCCTTAGACCTGTAAGAGAAAACCCTAAACTAAGAGAGGAGGATGACAACCACCTGCACGGTCGGCATTCCAGGAAGACAGAACCCTAGGTGCGGGGTCGAGAGAAAGTAACTCAGATGATGTGCATTTAATATTCTATAGACTTGAAATTTTCTAGATTGACTAATTATGATTAAAAGGAGTCAAATTTGGCATTAATTTTACTTTTTGAATAAGTTTCATATTAGATTTCAATGCTAGTGTGTTAAGTCAACATTTAAATTATCTAATCCTCTCAATTACCCAATTATGACAATATGACACATCAGCTTGATTTATTTTATGTTATAATACAAGGTGTATTCTAAAGTGTCAAATTGGAGCCAAGCCTATTTTTTGGCATATTTGCACCTCAAATATTATTTTTGGAAGTATCATGGGTACTTTATTTTTCACATATCATTTATAAAGAATACTTACCAATATATGATGCTCTCTAATTACAACTATTCCTAATTCATTATGAACTAGGTTAATTAGGTACACCTAAGTAACATCTTTGAATAGGAGCCTAAAAAAAGGGATGGTTAGTCTATATATCAAGATTCAAGTATGTTACAAACATTGCACTACAATTGATATGTACTTTAGTCTTTGACAAAAGTGTGCATGGAAATGTCTTGTTTCAACACAACAACTACAAAACTAGGTCACTTATACCACCCTTCAGTCAAAATATAGTTTGCCTAAGAGAAACCCAGTCAAAGTAAGTGTAAGACTTAAAGATATCTAAAGGCTTATTAGAATCTTAAGTATGTCTCAACTAAACTAGGAGTTTGTCCAAACCCATCTTGGTTGAACTACAACTTTGATAGAGAATTATACTTACAAAATACAAAAAAATAGAATTTTGGTCCTAGACACTTCAACAAAAAAATAAAGTACTTTATATGTCTTCTTGTGAATTCACTAAGAAAATATGTCTACCATTATCATCATCATTAATCCATTTACAAAAATAAAATAAATGGACCTCATACAAGTTTTATAACATTTTTGGAATAAAATTCATGTAAATATTATCCCATTACATGAGGTACTTGTTTTTAAACTTTTTTTTTGGTCGGTCAAAAATCCTGTTGCTATAATATTTCCAAAACTTTGGGTATAGAACTTGTGCCCCTATTACAGACTGGGATGAAACATATGAATAAAACTATTGAGATCTAGATAAAGATCTCCAAAGAAGAAGAAAAAGAAACTACATCTATTACAAGAAAACACAGACCCCTACCAATGACTACAAAAAATCTTCCAGAACAACCAAAATAACACTAGCAGTAAGAACACCTTCAAAATGTGCCATCCTGGAAGACTGAAAGCTGAAAATAGCTACTGGAAACAATCATCATCTTCAAGAAGAGACAAGACTCATTTTCCACCACCAATCTAACTCAAGATTTCGAGATGCAGAAAGAAAGTTCAGTAGAAGACCTTCCATAAGCTAACCATCAAGTAATGTCCTGAAACTAGACATTCAACTTTCCTCCACTAGCATTAAAATCTTCCCCTAAAAATGTGAACTCCAGATGGAAGTCCAGATCCTCTTCATCAATTGGTAGCCACCAGATTTTATGTCCCCTATTGAGCACAGCTACACCAAGAAATCAACCGAACACCTGGAAGGCATTCCTCTAATGTGTCGGGGTCAAGACCTTTTGCTGAAAGGCCGAAGCTCCCCCAAACCCTACAGAACAGTCTGGAGTAGACCAGAGCAAGCCGGGCTCAGTCTGCTGATAACTGGAAGCGACATGATGGCATTGATGATCTTCAAGCTATTGCATGAGTCCATTGAGGATCATGTATACAATATCGAACAGTTGGTTTACCCAACTTCACCTGCATATCCCTCTCAGGCGGAAGATGGACAACTGACCCCAGATCTGAAGCACCGCCAAGAAAGGAGCATCGCCGCATCACATACAGTGGTAAGAGATAAGAAGCTGCCGCTAAGGCCTCTACCTGAGGCAGTAGCTTCAGGGGGCAACGCCAGAACACGACTGCTTGTAGGCCACCACCAGGGAACTGGGATCAGACCCAGGACAACCTTTCCACCGACCAAGCAGCCAGGAAGAAGCTTAGTGTTGAAGATGAAGTCAACGATCTGCCATCAACCTGGTTAATCGGAGTTAGAGGTGCAAGGAGGAAAGGCAGGTGAGAAAATCCCCCTTTCACCGCCTGCAACGAGGCCGAGCAGAGTGGAAAGATGCTTCGGACTGGGCGGGAACGCCCTTCTCCATTCATCTCTCTTGGATAGGATAGGAGGTCGACCAGGTCAACTGCACGAACCTCGTAGCCCCATCCTAGCTCCCACGCTGCTCCGCTCACCTCTTCATCCTACGCTTCCAGGAAGGGGAGTCCCTATTACGACTAGCATCGAACCTTCTCCAGGGAATCGCTACTGTCCTCACCAGGGAGATCTTCCATTTGGGGCCAGGGGGAGGAAGACACCGAGAAAGTGCTCCCTCCCCCTAGCGGTGCCGCCAGGGAGACTAGAGAGAAGTTAGAGTGGAAACCTAGAGAGGGAAAGAGGCGAGCCCTTTGTTTTTAAACTTCTAACTCATATATTTATAAAATCACTTAATAAGATAGTTCTAAGAAAATTTAATAGGAAATAAGACACTCAATTGTATATAATTACCTTGGTTCAACAAAACATCCATTCTCTAATCAAAGGGGATGGCTCGTGTGCTGAAGGTTGTGAGCAAGTTGCATACTAACCATACAATACATTGTATATCTTGTCAAATAATGATTGACTGGATTTCCCTACTTCTTACTTCCTAGAAGGAGGCAAATAATGAGGTAAATGTGATGTAGTGGCAACAAGTGTTTGAGGAGGAAATTAGAAATGCATCATTCTTTATTGGAGCTTGTAAATATCTTGGACCTAACAACTTCAATTCCATATTTTTAGAGTGTGTGTCACATAATAAAAAAGGACATATATCCAGAGGTGGTTCTTGAAAGGGGATAGAATGGTCAAACATGTGATGGACTCCTTCATTAAGATACTCTTGAAAAAGTTTCACACTACTATTATGAAAAATTTTAGATTGATATCTAGTTGATGTAGGTTTCCATAAGATAATTGGAAAGATATTGGTAAGAAGAAAATAGACATAATGAACCATGATAATATCTAATACAAAACAATGTTCATCATAGACAAATCCATTTTACATATCCCTTTTCTTGTTGTAGTTTTTCTCATCTTCGATGAGAAGAACAAACTTGCAAAGAATGCATCAAGCTAAACATTCCTAAGGATTATGGCATGTTAATTAGGAATACTTATGAAAGGTTATGAAGGATATATGCTTCTCTAAGTGATGGATTGAGATTTTATATGAATGTGTTAAAACCACTTCTTTCTTTTGATCATTAATGGAGTGCCTTAGGGAGGTTATCCTGATTCTATTGGGTTGAGACAAGGATATCCCTTATTTTCATTGTTGTTCTTCCTAGATTAAAGGGTTATGTATACTATTACAAGAGTTGTGTTTTATGAGTTTATTAGTCCATATAAGATCACAAGGTTAAGAAAGTCACACAAGGTATTTGTATATGATATACTATTATTCCTCATTGGACACCAGTTGACATTTGAGAGGTTTTTGTTAGATTATGGAGATGTTTGGGGATCTCACTAGAATTTTATTGCATGAGATGGTGTTTAAAGTTTACCTCTTGTGGTAATTTTAGATTAGGAGGGGGAGGTTTATGAAGGTAGCGCAATTATAAGAAGTCACTTTTACCACTAGAAATTGAGATATTTCGATCATAGGTGGGAAAGGAAAAGGATCTAACTTTATAGCTTGTGCTGGCATAATTACAACTACATGGATAAATGGGATTGGACCTTCTTATATATGGTGATGAACAATAGTACAATACATATCATTTCTTTCTAATAAGATCAATCTTTGATGCAATAAAGAACAATCCATATCTTCATATTAGAGAACATAACAATCATTATAGTTAGTTTTCTTTGGGGAGGAAGGAATCATGTTGTTTATTGGGATACTATCATTATGCCTTATCATGTTGATGGGTAAAATGTTTTTATGTGAATAATCTAGTAGATGAAGATATGACACGAATTTTCCGTGCGTTGAACGCAAGTGTACACGTCAATATAATATAGGCCTTTGTGAGGCCCGAGTCGAACTCAGGGACACTAAATTATCAGAGACTACTACTAACTACTCGCAATCAGCTAGACCAGTTAAAAAGTTGGAAGTTGTTGTAAAATTAAAAGAAAATGAAATAAAATGAAACAAAAAAATTGATTAAAGGTTTAGTTTAATCAATTCAAGTGGAGATCTTTAGGATTGCGGTTTCACCACGGGTTATCATTGTATGAATTTCTATATAGCAACTCAGATTCATCTCTCTATCCGGGTAGTGGTCTGTAATCAGAATTGCCCACTGTCGTGGTACAATTCACTACCTATGTCTAGGTCGGTTCCACCGTCGTAGTAACCTATACCCTAAACTAGGTGCATTAGAATCGTCCTCTGGGTATCCACCATTAACCTTACACCACCTTATTCAAGGGATTTGTCAATTAATATGAATTTCGTCTCTTTTCAACCGTTAATTCTTCTTTCAAAGAAATTAAGGGCATTAGATTATTATTATGGTGATCAAGCATAACAATATAATTGATAAAATGAAATCATACCACGGGTTTAAGAGATAAAAGATGAATTACTATGATAAAATTGTCATACAATGATTCCCCGGGCTACTCCCGGTCCTAAAGATAAAGGGGATTAGCCCCGCATGTTCATCTCAGAGCAAAACATGGTAGAGAAAAGGGGAAACATGGAGAAAAACATGGTTAAGTAGTGAAACCCCTGAACGGAGAAGTTCCAAGCGTTCCTTGGCATAGAATGCATGATCTCCAACCTTTCGGTGGTGGAAAATGTCTTCTTCGGGTTCTGGAATGGCTGGGGCGTGCTTCTGGGCTCCGTTCTTCTCTCCACACCTTCTCGGGATGTGTGCAACGACTAATGACGTGATAGATTGCTCTTGGCCGCTGTCATTAGGTATAATCACCGAGTTAGGTCGCCAAATTATCACAACCATCAGATTTAGATCGATCTGAAGCAAACTTGTATCTGACAGTTTCGATACCATCGACGTGAGTCGATGGTATCGACCCTACACGGTATCGGCTGGTCTTCTTTTCTTTTCTTTGTTGCGACTGATGCTAACTCGATACCATCGACGAGGGTCGATGGTATCGACTCTCTTAGGCGTCGGTTTTTGTCCTTTTCCGTCGCTGAAGCTCCTCGTGTCGATAGTATCGACTTCAGGGTCGATAGTATCGACTATCTTCTCGCCAGCAACCTGATGGTATATCGATACCATCGACTCTCCTGTCGATAGTATCGACTCTACGATTCTCCTTGCGGCTGGCTTTCTGTGATTGTGTCGATAGTATCGACCACTATCGATGGTATCGACAACAGCAAATATGCGTTTTTCCTAAAATTACAACACAAAACCACATAAGCCGAAATAAAACATATTATTGTAATCATTTATGCTCAAAATACCAAAATAAGGGAGATTTGACACTGAGAAGGATCATAGACCAAAGTAAATGAATCATGTAGTATTAACCACCAAAATGACCAATAAATGCATAAAACACAAGTAAAATATGTCTATAAATGCGACTCAAAATCATCGCATCAAACTCCCCTAAGCTTGAACATTGCTCACCCTCGAGCAACTTAAATTTAGAATAGAATTGCGAGGGTCAACTAAAGAACAAATCATCACAACAAACATCACCATATGATCCCCACCGGACATTCACATTCCGGCCCTCACTAACCACATAATGATAATTACCCTAAAGGCGACAATAATCATCCATAAAAGATATCTACCTCAAAATTAATGAACACTATCATATAAGGCAGTTAACATAATAAAATTCACTAGTTCAGACTCAATGCATCTTGTGATCTCCTATTCTACGTTGCTCGCCCTAGCTACCATCTACATGGAAGCAGCTCTCCTGATATTCACGAGTGAGGAGAAAATCATGGTGTCCTACCAATTCGAGCAACGGCTGGATGAAATGGGTGGCTCATGGAAGAAATGGAAACATTATACGATTATAACATGCACAAAACGAAAATGACCTAAATGATGCATATGCAAGTGAAAATGTCCTAATGCCTACATTTGGGTGGAATGATGCATGCACTATCATTCCATCTCAATGTGAGATGGAATATCTACGAAAACTACATCATGTGCTTATTTCTATTAATTCCCAGGTGAGAACATGTTCCTTTCTCCCTCTCATTACTACTTACTTCTCAATTCTCTTTTTTTTAAGAGCCTTTATTTTCACAAATGACAATGAAGTATTTGTCGGCTCACTTTTTATTGCATAACTTATACATTTGAAACATTCAGAAGGTATGTAACAAGTTCATCACCCTTAATGTTCAGAAGATGTACGACGCATGATGTCCTCTATGCACAAAAATGTGAATGCAACTACAAAATGATGATTATGAAACTAAATGACATACACTTAAGGATGATATGCATGTACAACTAATCAAAATTTTTTATTTTCATGCCAAATATGTGGAAATAGTTGCAATGCAAGTCCTATATACATGAGATGCACTCAAAGAAGTTAAAATCATAATGTACTTCCAATTCTTAAGGTAGAATATGAAAACAATGGGGGTGGAAAGATCACAAGACTAATTGACTGAACCTTTGCAAATTATTATGCATCCCTCCTTATTGACCTGTGTGGTAATTAAGAGGTTTCTCTCTCATATTTCAAATTAAAGTCTCATTATCATTTGGTCAGTTTAGGCTCAAACAACCAATTCCATCCACTTTTCATTAATCATTAGGACTGTTCAGTTGCGATTTCCTATTCTAGAGTTGACAAACCCAATCATTTTCTTAAGTTATATGCTCAAAGTTGAACAACACAAGCTTGTAAACACTAATTTTTTTTTAAATTTTCCCTTGATTCCCATGTACAAGAAAATGAGATGACACAAGACTTAAGACATCCACAATTACACTAAATAGAATGTGGATCCTACAAACAAACTAAGATTGCAAGAAATAAATGACCAGAAACAAAATAATAAAAATTTAAAACTGAGAAAACTAAAGGATAGAGTTGTTCCAACTCCCCCCTAAGCTTGAATTTGACTATGGCCTCGTAGTAAAAAACAACCTTAAAGGGTGGAACAGAGATACCGATCACTCTTCCGGCGGAGGTGGGTACTGCGGGGCCGTGGGGTCCCAAGATGGGTACTGCCCCTGAAAGCTCGGATCATACTGGGGCATGGGAGGAGGTTGTGGATACCCCCCAAAGTAGTTCTGGCTCTAGTAATGATCATAGAAGGGCTGCTGCTGCATCTCCATCCTATGCAACCTGTCATGAATGTGTTGTTGGTTGTCGAGGAGGAGGCACTCATTTTCAAAGATAGCCTGCTAATTATCTAGCAATCGGTTCATCATATCCTGAATACTGGCATATGAGGCTGTGTGTTGCTGCGGTGTTTGATGAATATCCTGCAGCATTGCATACATTCCTTGCTTGGAGTAGACATCCTAGCTTTGCTGCGAGGGCTGCTGTGGCTGCGGTGGTGGAGGCTGGTAAGAAGAAGATGCACCCAGATGCATGCGGGGACGCTTACTAGGTGCCACTCGTGCGCGAAGAGGAGTGAAAGCCTCCTCTTCCTCTTCAGCCTCATCGCCGTCGTTGTCGTCGTCTTCATCTGAACTCTTGATGGCAATGACGGGCCATCGAAAATGTTGAGCACCCTCGATGTGGAAGATAGGTTCGGGGAGCGAACACTCCCGATATGCTTGATTAACGTGGCAGTGTGCATATGCCAGGCCATCACGAAGCAAGATGAGATTGGAGCGGTGAAGATGCTGCAAGTTAACCTTGCTCCTGTTGGAGAGAGGAGTCAACTGGGAGAACTTCAACCCCAGATAGGAGGCCAGCGGTGTGATGAGCCCTCCAAAGTGAATTGGAGCCTTCTGCGTGCTCCTCTTTACAGCCAACACGTGCTGCAAGAAAAACGCTCCCTAGTTACACTCTTCCCGCTTCAGTAACTTGTGCAGGAAAAACAAGTCTGTCTCCTGGAACTTGCTAAGTGACAGATCACCATGAGCAAAGAGAGTGGTGCACAACATGCGGTGAAGAATCTGCATGAACGGATGCTCAAAATATGCTACCACCGCATTGTGGTAGCTCACAGCTTTGCCCGGTGGCACAGTCACTAGCTCGACGAACATAGCATCATAATCAGTCTGGTTGTTTGGCCTCCGGTACTAATCTATCCCGTGATTCCAGTTATAGATTGCATTGAACTGCCTGAGGGTGAGAGTGTAGTCATTATTATACAGCCAGATAAAAACACGGCCCTTGATCCATTTGCGATCTGTAGCGATGATGTCGTTTGGCACAACACATATGTCCAGCGACGCCATGAATTCTACGACTAGCTCCTTGTATGTTGGCCATTCACCAAAGAACGACTGGCCATCAGCATGGAATTCCAACTCGTCGGGCCTCCTGCCCGTATGTCTTGCCTGCCCCTTGAGCATGTAGGCCAGATTAGCCTTGAACCCCAGATTATGGATCATGTCGCGGTCGACGTAACAGGTTGGCTCAATCTTTCTTTTCATGATCTCCTCGTAGACCTTCCGAACCTCCGCGGAAGGATGAACGATCCGCGGACGCGGAATAGAAGCAGTTGGTGGAGGAACGAACTCGGGAATCTCCATCGGATTTGCACGTGTAGAGGATGTGCCGGAAAAATGCACCATTGTCGTAGAAGAAGAAATATTAGAAGATGGAGCTCAGAGAAGGTCAGAGAAGATTATCTCTGCTCGATGAAGGCTTGGTGAAGAACGTGCGCTGTGGATGCTCGTAGCCGGGCTCTGATTACTCACAAAGACGCATGGCACAAGTGGAGAAGGATTGCTCTAAAGTTGTGATGTCATATGACGACAATGCATCCCTTATATAACCGTGGCCAGCACTGCTCTATGCCCGTCGATACCATCGACGCGAGTCGATGGTATCAACTCCTATAGCAAAATCAGTCTGCTGCTGGTATCGAAGGTCGTCGATGGCTTGATGTGGAAGACCCAGATCGATGACATGTCGATGGTATCGACCCATCCCACGGATCGACTCTCTCGATGCAGCGATCGCCGTAGATTTCCTCTCGCAGATTGGTGACGTGTCGCGTCGATACTATCGACGCAAGTCGATAGTATCGACTTCTGGTTAGGGAAACACCCTCGCGAGGCCCGGCCGCTGCCTTCTGCCTGTAACTTGGTCGATGCCATCGACAGGCCTGTCGATGGTATCGACTTCACTGAGACAATTTGCGTCTGAATATCTCCAGATATCTCGATAGTATCGACATGCATGTCGATACTATTGACCTCGACTTTGCGATCAACCTGTTGGTGTGTCGATACCGTCGACGAGGCCGTCGATAGTATCGATGCAGTGCGATTCTTACAGCTGCGAACCTGTACCCAGCTCGATACCATCGATACAAGGGTCGATGGTATTGACTCTGCCTCAGTCCTGCGCATTGAGCAAATGATCACGGTACCTTTTTTACACTAAAAACAAAGTCAAATCAAATCAAAGTACAAAATGTGAAAGAAACTAACTACACTAGCGATGGCTGGGTTGCCTCCCAACAAGCGCCCTTATTTAACGTCTTAGGCTAGACGACATTAAGCTCCTCATCCTTCTGGAAGCACAATGAGTTTGACCTCATTCACTTTCCTTGTGTAATCTTCACCGAAGTACAATTTCAATCATTGTCCATTGACTAGGAATGTTGCCTCGCCATCACGCACCATGATTGCGCCATGTGGCCTGACCTCCTCTACGGTGAACGGTCCACTCCATCGGGATTTCAATTTCCCGGGATGCAGTTTTAGCCTGGAGTTGAATAAGAGTACACGATCTCCTTTCTTGAAGATGCACATCTGAATATGGTGATAATGAATTAGCTTCGTTCGCTCCTTGTAGATCCGCGAGCTTTCATATGCATTCATCTGCAGCTCATCAAGCTCATTGAGCTCAAGCAACCTTTTCTTTCCTGCTTCATCATAGCTCAAATTTAACTTCCTCAGCGCCCAATGCGCTTTATGCTCCAATTCCACCGACAAATGGCAGGACCGACCATAAGCCAACCTAAAAGGTGTAGTGCCTATAGGTGTCTTAAACACCATCCTGTACGCCCACAAAGCATCTAGTAGCAGGGTACTCCAATTCTTTCTCGTGGAAGCCACAATACGCTCCAAGATCTTCTTAATCTCCTGATTGGATACCTCCACTTGCCCCTGTGTCTACGGATGGTACGGGGTACCAATGTTGTGTTTTACCCCACACTTTTTCAACAGTGCCACAAAATTTTGATTCCGGAAGTGCGTACCTCCATCACTAATGATCATTCTTGGTACACCAAACCTGCAGAAAATATATTCTTTGACAAACTTGCATACTACAGTGGCATCATTAGTCCTTGTGGGTATTGCCTCTACCCACTTCGAT
The DNA here is from genome assembly GCA_963693085.1 of Alisma plantago-aquatica. NCBI lineage: Eukaryota > Viridiplantae > Streptophyta > Magnoliopsida > Alismatales > Alismataceae > Alisma > Alisma plantago-aquatica. Next base: position 1,705,997,317 of record OY856409.1, on the reverse strand, counting down.
ACATAATCAACAGCTAAAAGAATGTACAAGTTAGAATTTGAGGACACAAAGGGTCCCATAAAATCAATACCCCACAAGTCGAACACCTCAACCTCTTGAAATACATTGAGGGGCATCTCCTGGCTTTTAGATATGTTACCTACCCTTTGGCAGGAATCACATTGCTGCACAAAATCATAAGCATCCCTGAACAAAGTAGGTCAGTATAGGCCACTTTCAAATACTTTGGCTGCAGTGTGAGAACTAGCGTGGTGGCCACCCGTCGGTAGTGTATGGCAATGAAGAAGAATACTTTCGTATTCCACCTCCGGTACACACCTGTGTAAGACACCATCCCTGCACTGCTTCAACAGAATAGGGTCATCCCAGAAATAATAACGCAAAGAATGGAAAAATTTCTTCTTCTCTTGGTATGTCCAGTCATCTGAGATAATTTTGCAGGCAAGATAGTTAACAATGTAAGATTCCAAGGGTCTTTCGATTTCACTTTTAAAAGTTGTTCATCAGGAAATGTCTCGGTAATGGGTATATGTAAATCCTTCTCATCCACCCTTTTCAACCTAGACAAATGGTCCGCGACCACATTTTAAATGTCCGCCTTATCTTTGATTTCAATATCAAATTCTTGTAAAAGTAAGATCCACCTAATTAGTCTAGGTTTGGCATCCTTTTTCTCCATCAAGTACTTAATGGCTGCGTGGTCCGTCCATACCACGACTTTTGATCCAACAAGGTATTGCCGAAATTTTTTGAAAGCAAAAACAACGACGAGAAGTTCTTTTTCAGTTGTCGTGTCATTCAGTTGAGCCTCATTCAAGGTTTTGGATGCATAGAAAATCACAGTGGGTTTATTATCCACACGTTGTCCCAAAATAGCTCCAACAGTGAAATCAGACGCGTCACACATTAATTCAAACGGCTTAGTCCAGTCTGGTGTTTGTACAACTGGTGCAGAAATCAGTTTTTCTTTAAGCACGTTGAATGCATGTAAACACTTGTCATTAAAATCAAACACAACATCCTTTTCCAACAACTCAGATAATGGTTTGGCGATTTTAGAGAAATCTTTTATAAATCGGAGATAAAAACCGGCGTGACCTAGAAAACTCTGAACCCCTTTAAATGAATTTGGTGGGGGCAATTTGGAAATAACTTTGATCTTTACCAGGTCTACCTCCAACCCTTTGCTGGACACTTTATGTCCAAGCACAATTCCTTTGCTTACCATCATGTGAAATTTCTCCCAATTGAGGACCAAATGTGTGTCCTCACAACGTTGCAAAACCTTGTCCAAATTATATAAGCACTCGTCAAAGGACGCACCATAGACGGAGAAATCATCCATAAAAACCTCCAAACAACGTTCAACCATATCGGAAAATATGGCAAGCATGCAACGCTGAAAGGTTGCCGGTGCGTTACACAGACCAAAAGGCATACGGCGGTATGCAAATGTTCTGTAAGGACAGGTGAAGTTGGACTTCTCTTGGTCCTTAGTATCAATGGAAATCTAATTGTACCCCGAATAACCATCAAGAAAACAAAAATGCGATCGGCCGGCTAAACGCTCTAAAATTTGATCAATGAAAGGAAGAGGGAAATGATCCTTAAGCATAGCAGCATTCAATTGATGGCAGTCTATACATACACGCCACCTGGTTACCAAGCGAGTTGTGACAGGTTCATTTAACAGATTATGTGTGACAGTAATTCCCCCTTTTTTAGGGACTACCTGCGTAGGACTCACCCACGTCGATTCGGATATAGCATAGATGATACCTATAGAAAGGAGCTTGATCACCTCCTTCTTCACGACCTCCATCATTTTAGGATTTAGTCGAAACTGTGGCTGAATCACCGACTTGGCTCCCTCCTCGAGCCGAATCTTGTGCTGGCATAATGTAGGGGAGATCCCCTTGATGTCTGTAACCAACCACCTGAATGCACCTCGGTGGTTCTTCAACACAATCAGAAGCTGATCTTCCTCCTCGACACTCATATATGCCGAAATAATCACGGGCAACTTCTCTTCCTCAGCGAGAAATGCGTACTTCAAGTGCGGTGGTAATGGCTTCAATTCCAAATCTGGCGAGCTGATTAAGGATGACTGAAGCGGTGGTGGGACTTTGCCAAGGTCTTCATAGTACCTAGCATAAAAGCATGGAAGCACCTGAAGCATCTTGGCACACTCCTGTAGTGACTTGCTTCTCATCCAATCATGTGTTACATTGACCAAGCAGGCTTCAAGTGGTAATTCTGGATATGCATTGAAAACCGAACTCGCTATGGCCTCATCTTCAGTAGAGGGGGAAATGTCCTCCTCTTCATCATTAGGAAAACCCACATCTTTGCTAAGGGACACAACCTTGGTCTGCTCCATGATGTCAACAACCAATATCCCTTTCTCCACCTTAGTCATTACATGAGCCATATCTAAAAATGGCTTCCCTAGACAAAGTGAGATATTGTGATCAAAATGCTTCTCCATGCGGCATTGCTCCTTAGCTTTAGATGACGTGGTACTGGAAGGCATGACCATATTGAACCGATCATCGGCGATACCTAAGGTCAAACGACCTCTCCCCATCTCAAGTATCATGTCAACTGTAGCTTGGAAGGGTCATCCAAGTAGTAACTCATTACCTTGTTCATCTTGCATCTCCATTACAACAAAGTCTGCTGGAAATACAAACCGATCTAATTTCACCAACACATCTTCACAAATACCATAAGGCTTCACCACAGAATTATCCACCAGCTGTATTGTCATATTGCTCGGCCTTGCTTCTTTTAATCCCAATTTCTTGAATGTAGAGAGAGGCATCAAGTTTATGCTTGCCCCGGAATCACACAGTGCTTCGCCAAATTTCACCTTACCAATGTAACATGAAATATTGAAGCAACCTGGATCCTGCCTCTTAGGTGGAAATGTGCCCATTATGAAGGAACTCACCTTCTCCTTGAGAACTACAACCTCCGTGTCAGGGATCTTCCTCTTCTTAGTAATGATGTCTTTCAAAAACTTTCCGTAAGAGGGAATTTTCTCTATTGCCTCTAATAATGGGATGTTGATTGAAAGCTTTCTGAAACTGTCCAAAAATGTCTTAAACTGGGCGTCCACCTTCTTTGCTTTCACATTATTCGGATATGGGACCGAGACAGCCTGTGCCCTTTGATGCGGCGGCACATATGGTGTCCTTTTCTGTGTCTCCTCCTCAACAAAAATGGGATCTGCAGTGACATCTTCTGCTATTTCCTCTACTGGCTCTGTGACTGAGATTGGAACCTCCTCAGTGGCCTCACCTTCGGGTTCTGACTGGGGTTTTCTTGGTTCATCGACCTTGGGGTTTAAAAGCTTCTTGCCACTCCTTAGTAAGATTGCCTTCGCCTGTTGGTTTCCTCCTGGAACGTTTGTGTTACCCGGAAAACCTTGCTGCACTGGCTTCTTCAGATTGGCTATCTCAGCTGCCATTTGTGCCATCGACGTCTCTATTGTCCTCATCTGGGCCCCATGGCTCTGCAATGTCTGTCCAAACTGATTCATAAATTCCCCCTGTTGCTTGATCTGATGACCAAAAGTGTTCATAAGTTCTTGGTTCTGCTTTATCACTTGGTTGAGCAACTCTGTGCTCTTATCCTCCGCCACCGGCTGGGGTTTTGCATCGGGGTCCTGTAAAAAGTTATTCGGATCCTTCCATGAGAATTTCTTGTCCTTCCTCCATGAGTAATCATTATTTCTGTACCCCTACTGCTGGCACATGAATTTGACTTGAGCTTCATCCTCGGATTCGGTATCCTCTTTTGCAAGCAGTTTCTTTTCTAGAAGGTCCATCTTCTCATTCAGCTCTTTGATGGCCTTTGACTCCCCCGTAACTCGAACATGCTCTACAACGTCTCTGTCGCCCCAGGATTGCTTCTTGGCCATATTCTTCAGAATTTCCCAACACCTCATGTCTGTGTTGTTCAAAAAGAAACCTGAGCCTGCAGAATCTAAGTTACTTCTATCATGCTCGGAGAGAGAAAAATAGAAGATTTTGATCTGTGTCTCTTTGTCAAGCTCATGATGCGGGCACCTCCTAAGCATGATCTGAAACCTTTCCCAGGTCTCAGAGTAAGTCTCTCCTGCCTTCTGGGTGAAGTTATGAATTTTCCTGATCATGTCATTGGTCTTCTCGGGCGGGAAGAACCTTTCAAAGAATACCTCCACCATGTGGTTCCATGATTCCACATATTCATCGTCAAGATTGTGCAACCATTCTCATGCATTTCCTGCCAAAGAACTCGGGAATAGGTTCAAGTAGAGCGTCTCCTGTGGAAATCTGTCAATTTTAATGATGTCACAATTCTCCATGAATTGGCTTATATGAGTGACTGGGTCTTCATTCTTTAGCCCATGGAACGCATTTGACCTGACTAAGTTGATTAATGCAGGATCAATCTTGTAAGTCGGAATGTCAATCACCTGCTTCTTTATTGGCCCCTTTGACGCAGATGAAGAAGAAGCCTTGATCTTCTCCCATATTGTTTGTTCCTCTGCCATTTCTTCTTGTTCAGATTCTGAATCTGTTTCTTCCAAGTGATCTTGATTGCAATCCTCCTCGTCGTAAGGTCCCGACTGTGGAACCTCTGGTGCCTATTGCGTGTAGTCGGTGCTACGCGTCTACACCATGCACAGTACCTGCAAAATGAAAATTTGAATTCAGTACCATGCTAGACGATTACAAAAATTGGAAAGATAGACTATGAATATTTTTGAATTGATTTCAAAATAAAAAAAAATTGGCCTAGAGTGGCCGCTTGCAGCACTCGTAGTGCCGACAGTTGCCGCGTCCCCGACAACGGCGCCAAAAACTTGACACGAATTTTCCGTGCGTCAAACGCAAGTGTACGCGTCAATGTAATATAGGCCTTTGTGAGGCCCGAGTCGAACTCAGGGACACTGAATTGTCAGAGACTACTACTAACTACTCGCAATCAGCTAGACCGGTTAAAAAGTTGGAAGTTGTTGTAAAATTAAAAGAAAATGAAATAAAACAAAACAAAACAATTGATTAAAGGTTTAGTTTAATCAATTCAAGTGGAGATCTTTAGGATTGCGGTTTCACCGTGGGTTATCATTGTATGAATTTCTATATAGCAACTCAGATTCATCTCTCTATCTGGGTAGTGGCCTGTAATCAGAATTGCCCACTGTCGTGGTATAATTCACTACCTATGTCTAGGTCGGTTCCACCGACGTAGTAACCTATACCCTAAACTAGGTGCATTAGAATCGACCTCTGGGTATCCACCATTTACCTTACACCACCTTGTTCAAGGGATTTGTCAATTAATGTGAATTTCATCTCTTTTCAACCGTTAATTCTTCTTTCAAAGCAATTAAGGGCATTAGATTATTATTATCATGATCAAGCATAACAATATAATTGAGAAAACAAAATCGTACCACAGATTTAAGAGATAAAAGATGAATTACTATGATAAAATTGTCATACAGTGATTCCCCGGGCTACTCCCGGTCCTAAAGATAAAGGGGATTAGCCCCGCATGTTCATCTCAGAGCAAAACATGGTAGAGAAAAGGGGAAACATGGAGAAAAATGTGATTAAGTAGTGAAATCCCTGAATGGAGAAGATCCAAGCGTTCCTTGGTGTAGAATGTGCGATCTCCGACCTTTCGGTGGTGGAAAACGTCTTCTTCTGCTTCTGGAATGGCTGGGGCATGCTTCTGGGATCCGTTCTTCTCTCCACACCTTCTTAGGACGTGTGCATCGACTAATGACGTGATAGATTGCTCTTGGCCATCTTCATTAGGTATAGTCACCGAGTTAGGTCGCCAAATTATCACAGCCGTCAGATTTAGATCTATCTGAAGCAAACTTGTATCTGACGGTGTCGATACCATCGACGCAAGTCGATGGTATCGACCCTACACGGTATCAACTGGTCTTCTTTTCTTTTGTTTGTCGTGACTTATGCTAACTCGATACCATCAACGAGGGTCGATGGTATCGACTCTCTTCGGCATCGATTTTTGTCCTTTTCCGTCGCTGAAGCTCCTCGTGTCGATAGTATCGACTTTAGGGTCGATAGTATCGACTATCTTCTCGCCAGTAACCTAATGGTATATCGATACCATCGAATCTCCTGTCGATAGTATCGACTCTGCGATGCTCCTTGCAGTTTGCTTCCTGTGGTTGTGTCGATAGTATCGACCACTGTCGATTGTATCGACAACAGCAGATATGCATTTTTTCTTGAAATTACAACACAAAACCACATAAGCCGAAATAAAACATATTATTGTAATCATTTATGCTCAAAATACCAAAATAATGGAGATTTGACACTGCGAAGGATCATAGACCAAAGTAAATGAATCATGCAATATTAACCACCAAAATGACCAATAAATGCATAAAAGACAAGTAAAATATGTCTATAAATGTGACTCAAAATCATCGCATCAAACTAAACTTGACACGAATTTTCCGTGCGTCGAACGCAAGTGTATGTGTCAATGTAATATAGGCCTTTGTGAGGCCCGAGTCGAACTCATGGACACTGAATTATCGAAGACTACTACTAACTACTTGCAATCAGCTAGACCAGTTAAAAAGTTGGAAGTTGTTGTAAAATTAAAAGAAAATGAAATAAAACATAACAAAACAATCGATTAAAGGTTTAGTTTAATCAATTCAAGTGGAGATCTTTAGGATTGCAGTTTCACCGTGGGTTCTCATTGTATGAATTTCTATATAGCAACTCAGATTCATCTCTCTATCTGAGTAGTGGCCTATAATCAAAATTGCCCACTGTCGTGGTCCAATTCACTACGTATGTCTAGGCCGGTTCCACCGTTGTAGTAACCTACACCCTAAACTAGGTGTATTATAATCGACCTCTGGGTATCCACCATTAACCTTACACCACCTTGTTCAAGGGATTTGTCAATTAATGTGAATTTTGTCTCTTCTCAACCGTCAATTCTTCTTTCAAAGCAATTAAGGGCATTAGATTATTATTATGGTGATCAAGCATAACAATATAATTGAGAAAACGAAATCGTACCACGGATTTAAGAGATAAAAGATGAATTACTATGATAAAATTGTCATACAATGATTCCCCGGGCTACTCCCGGTCCTAAAGATAAAGGGGATTAGCCCCACATGTTCATCTCAGAGAAAAACATGGTAGAGAAAAGGGGAAACATGGAGAAAAACGTGATTAAGTAGTGAAACCCCTGAACTGAGAAGATCCAAGCATTCCTTGGCGTAGAATGCGCGATGTCCGGCCTTTCGACGGTGGGAAACGTCTTCTTCGACTTCTGGAATGGCTGGGGCGTGCTTCTGGGCTCCGTTCTTCTCTCCACACCTTCTCGGGACGTGTGCTACGGCTAATGACATGATAGATTGCTCTTGGCCACCGTCATTAGGTATAATCACCGAATTAGGTCGCCAAATTATCACAGCCGTTGGATTTAGATCGATCTGAAGCAAACTTGTATCTGACAGTGTCGATACCATCAACACGAGTCGATGGTATCGACCCTGCATGATATCGGCTGGTCTTCTTTTCTTTTCTTTGTCACGACTGATGCTAACTCGATACCATCGATGAGGGTCGATGGTATCGACTCTCTTAGGCGTCAGTTTTTGTCCTTTTCAGTCACTGAAGCTCCTCGTGTCGATAGTATCGACTTCAGGGACGATAGTATCGACTATCTTCTCACCAACAACCTGATGGTATATCGATACCATCGACTCTCCTGTCGATAGTATCGACTCTGTGATGCTCTTTGCGGCTGGCTGCCTATGGTTGTGTCGATAGTATTGATCACTGTCGATGGTATCAACCGCAGCAGATATGCATTTTTCCTGAAATTACAACACAAAACCACATAAGCCGAAATAAAACATATTATTGTAATCATTTATGCTCAAAATACCAAAATAAGAGAGATTTGACACTGAGAAAGATCATAGACCAAAGTAAATGAATTATGCAATATTAACCACCAAAATGACCAATAAATGCATAAAACACAAGTAAAATATGTCTATAAATGCGACTCAAAATCATCGCATCAAGATACTTCTATAAGAGTTAGTGACTTCCTTCTAAACTAATTCTCTATTTGAAGATGGGGATGGTCAGGAGATATGCAGCTTTCGGAGATGATTAGCTTCTCTTGAGAAATGTTGTGTCCCACATTGGATGAGCATGGTTAGGATAAAGTAGGATCTCAAACTTGTCAAATCCTTTTATCAAATTTTAGGATGGAAGATGACTAACAACATGTGATGATACATATCCTACTTTCTAACATAGATTTCTTGGATTCCTATAGTATGTAACTCATTCCACATCCATGAGTGGATTTTTCTTATATCGTGCTTTCATGGGAAAAATGTTTACTTGGGAGCATCTACACATGTGGAGATTGTATGTAATCCTGACCTATTTTCTATGTGAATTGAAGAAAGAAACACATGACCATGTCATATTCAATTGTAACATTTTCACGTGTATTTGGATGGGACCTTATTGAAATGTGAATGGGGTGTACCCCTATTAATGACACTTCAAGGATTCATTAATTAGATACATGAGAATGTAGGCAGAAATATGAGTATAAGATATTTTGTATATGTATACCTTTCATCTATTTTCCACTCCATTTAAGAATAAAATAATTCAATTGGTAGAGAGGAGGAGACATACCTCATTCTTTTTGGGAAAAAAATGAAAAGCACTTAGTGTGGTTTTTCAAAGCTATACCCAAACCTATTCTAGTTATCTAGTAGGGTTTTATAGATGAAATCCACTTGTATGGAATATGGTCTATTATGTTTTTACTATAATATTTGCTCTTACAATAATATATTTTCCTCATAAAAAAATATGACCAATTTCCAAAATAATATATATAAATACATAAGAAAGAACCCAACTAACAAACACCTTAGATATCTTACTCTGATAAAAGTATTGAATACAACTCTAACAAACTTATAAGTTTGTAAAGACCCAAGACTTAAACGTGAAATCACCACCCAAAACACCCTCGATTTAAGTTGTTGAGATAAAGAATACAAATCAATTGACAAGGTCAATAACTATTGCTTGATTCAAAAATTAGATATATTATATGCATCAGCCTTTTCTTAACTTAGATTATTTCTAAAATGTTCCCTTTTCAAATATATTAACAAGAAGTAGTATACACATTGATTTAATAATAAGTCATTCTTGAATTACCTCAGAGTTTGGGGATGATTATCTAAAATTTCAATCCTAGGAAGTAAAAATATAAAATTTTAACCTTTATCTCTAGACCCTATATTTACTAGATATGTAGATAACATTGATTATAAAAGGAACCTTGAGTAAAGTATAAATAAACATGCATTATAATAACTCTATTATAGAAATCTTACATGTGCATTTTGACTACTATGAGGAAACTCCTTATTTTAAAATATATATTTTCTATTTAGGTTTTTAAGGGGGATCTACAAATTTACTCAGGAGCATGTTCCATATTCAAAAAATTAGTAGAAGAACACAAACCACTTGACCTAGAGGTTATCAATTAGTGACAAAGATTAGTACTTTGGTCCCAAATATATGCAACTTTTAGTACAAGGAGACCAAGATACTAGTTGTCTTGATAGGTGAGTCGAAAGGTTAGTGATTCCATTAATTGTAGGATGTGTGGTCAGGCATCCGAATAGAAAATCAGGGAAGCAATTTTCTCCATTTGTGCGTTGAAAGTCATGGGGCCAGATGGATTGAATGGGAATTTCTTTCAACATAATTGGGAGTTCATTAAAGAAGATATCTTTTGTGTTGTTAGATGGTTCCCAGTGCAAGAACTTATGTTGAGGCAAGTCAATCACGCCTTCCTCTACCTCATACTAAAGAAGATGATGCAACCACTCTAGAAGATTTTTGGCCTATTGCTTGTTATATAGTTTTATACAAGATTTTGTCCATGTTATTGGTGAGGATACTCAAACTCATCCTCCCCTAGTTGGCCTCCCCTAATTATCTATAGTTTGTCCCAGGTACATCCTTATAATATGGAGGATTTCTCACTATAAAGTTCCTTTGTGATTTCAAGTCTAGGAACAAATCCAAGAAGGATTTCATCAAATTTGATATATTGAAAGCCTATGACCATGTCAATTGGTCATCTCTCTTGGTGATTATCGAGGCACTAGGTTTCTCTTATCATTGTGTGTTCTTGATGAAATAGTGTGTGGAGTCTTTCTCCTTCACTTTTCTTGTCAATGAGACTCCACATGGTTCATTCTCCATGTTTAATGGTCTGTGATAGGGTGATTCCTATCACTACCACTCTTCTCTCTCATCATGGAGGCTTCGCCTAGTCTGGTTAAGGTTTCCAAGGGGACGGGTGAGCTCAAGACCATCAAGGTCAATGGGGTCTTGGTTTTATCTCACATGATTTTTGGTGACAATGTAATGTTCTTCATTGTCGGATATTATAATCATCTTTGTAGAGGAATGCACCTTCTCATGATATTTGGCAAGTTTATTGGTCTTTATAGAAGTGACATCAAGTCCATGATCTTATTCTCCATGTTCTAATGAATCCAGAAGGGGTAGGCTCAGGGATTCAAATAACATCTCCTCGGCTCATTCCCTACCAAGTAGGGATTGGAGTTTTAGGTGGAACAAGAAAAAGGCATGACTATGCTACTATCTTCAATGACATGTGAGATATAGTGGATCAATGGACATGGAATTCTATTCCATGGATGACAAGATGGTCTTTATCAAAATAGTGTTGCTCAACAAGTTCATGTTTTGGAGTAGACAAGTGGAGGTTCCTTTTTTCATCATCGACAAAGTGAGGAGCGTCATTGGAGGATTTTTGTGAGGAGAATCTCATGGTATTGATTAGTCAATAGTGGATAGCCCTTTTGGTTAGGGATGGTTGAAGGTTTCTAATCCACTAGCTTTGGTAAATAGATATTCTCTTAGTAGAATTGATTCATTCCTCTTGAATCCTTCTTACTTTTGTTGTATGATTCTATATTATGGTTATTCCATGAATTATACTCTGTCGGCTGGGTGCTCTAGAGTTTGAAGAGTAAGGATGAACCAATGGAACTTGGTGAGTGGGTGATACACATGTTAGGGTGGAACTGACTGGACCAGAGTGGTTGAGAGATCATGGGTTATTTTGGCATTGGGACCCTCGGTCCCTTGGGATCAATTGTGTTAGAGTAAATAGCACACCCCTAAGTGGAGTTGTTGCTTTTTCATATGCATTCCGAAGAGGCTTCCTACTTTTGATAGGCTTAGAAGTAGATTCTTTGATCCTAATTTGTTATCCCTTCATTGTAAGAGTAACAATGAGTCTCATGAGCATATTTGTTTGCTTGCATGTATACAAGGTATATTCAATGTAGAATGTCTCTTAAATGTGGGTGGGGTAGTACCCCCCATAACACTATGGAGGACACCATGGTGTGGATTCATAGATTGACTAGTAAAAAACCATTACATGTGCTGCTTTGGTGGTCTTTACGCCACTACTATTTGTTTCTTGGTTTGGCTGGAAAGAAGTAGTAGGCTCTATTCAGGTGGGTAACTATAAGATCTTTGATTTTCTTTTATATAGGATCAGAGATGTATTTACGGTCAATACTAGCCTCTATTAAGGTTTGTACCAAGTAGTGAAACTAAATTTGGTTTTCTACAGTTAATCACCCATTGTATAGTATATGGGGTTCACCCTATACCCTTTTTTGAGATTTATCATATTTTACCTCATACACAAAAAAGATATATATGATCGATTATATTACTATTAAGAAGAAGGAAATATCTTGAGCTTCAGATGATCCAATATGATTCCTAAAGTTTGTATGTTCCATACTGACATATCTCATCCTATGCATAGAGTGAAGATTTTAGGAGGTCATGTTTCTATAGATCCATGTTTTGCCTTGAAGCTACTCAAGGAACATGTGTATAAAACTCTTGCCATGATGGATCTCTTGGATTTCCTTCATGACTCACAATGTGAGTTTCTTCTTCTCCATTCAAGTGTTGAGATGCCCAAGTTGTTGTTTGTTCTTTGAGTGACACCCAATGTCTATCGATTATGCATCAGATGATTTTGATCATGGGCTTTGCCAATGTCTATCATGTATTATGGTTGGAGGTGGCCCAGGCTTTGGTGATCAACAATGGAGCTTTTCCACGTTTCCTATGCACATTAGAGGGTTGGGCATCATATCTTACAATAATGTCAATATGTTGCTTATGTTTCCTCTGAGATCCACACCCATGAACTTCAAGACCACATCTAACAAGAGGTTTGATCTATGCCTACAAGAGCCTCTTTTATTACTGCACATGATGCCATCTGTAAGATCTTGCCATCCTTTTTTTGGTCCTAGTTACCATTTACACCTTCTACCACTCCAAAGACCCAATCTATTTTGGTAGACACTTACTACAAAACTATTGTCTAACAGTTCACTACAAGTGGCCTCTCTCAATGAAAACTAGCTATCCTTGCTTCTCTCAAAGTTGTTCATGCACAAGACTTCCTACTGATCATTACCATTGATGAACTTGCTTTATCCATGTCACATATTGAGTATTAAGCTATCCTTATTGATTTATAATTCTCTTGTACCCATGAGATGAACATTGTCTGCTTTGCAACATAACATACCTTGACACATTCAATGATTATGCTATTCATCTCTTCATAAGACTTGTATATAAGTTTAAACATGATGTAGTTAGTGATACACTTTTTTTCCTTACCTCTAGAGTTGGGTTAAATGTCCTAAAAGAGGTTCATGTGGCCTTTAATTTCTTGGCACATGACCTGATAGTACTCCACTCCCAACATCTTGTAGACATCTTGTTACTTGATTGGAAAGATGGAAAATACACATGTTGACCTAAGTAGAGTTTCTCTCAACACATCACCAATAGTAAGTTTATGCTACTAGATTCATCGTCATATATTTTTCCTTTTTTGGTCTATAGTCTTAGCTATCTAGAAGGGACTAACAACCCAATTCATTATGTGTGCTTCTATTGAGACATTTTACAATTACATTATTACACCTTTAGATTGTTCAATACATCTTAAGTCACACAAGAGTAGCAAAGAAGATCGTAATACATATGCAGAAATCATAGGAAGTCTTTCGTATCTATCTCATTGTTCCATCTGTATGCCTCTTCTAATCTATGCAAACTTAAGTACACTCATTGTCCAAATACACGTAATTAGAAGGCCTAGGTTAGAGTGTCAAGTGTGTGACATGTACTTTAAAGTAAGCGCTAAAACAAGGGCAGATTGAATACACCTATTTTATATTTATCTATTTTGAATATATTTCTAACAATAATATTAAGTATTTCGAGAACTGTTGAAGACAGAGAAAGATAGAAACTCTATTTTTAGACATGTAGTTCTATACCCAACCGACATGTACTTAATGGGTAATCATTAGTTATTCTGTGTCATGGAAATGAAAAGGGATGTATCATAAATTTCTATGTAATACATCTACATATATATGCATGCATCTATTCATACCAACTCCTAATTTAGGAAAAAAATTGTGTTTATTTCCCAAAGGCACATTTATATATCTATGCATTTTCTTGATCAAACTATTATAGGTCGACACAGATACCCTCTACATGTTTCTTTTCTAATCAATTATAGGTGTTTTATCTATGTAATGCTTGATTGCATGTTCTCATTTAGACTATAGTTCAATCTGAGTACAAGGTCAGTCAATACTAGAATTCAACTAAGAGACTACATTAGTCACTCATTTGGTCATTTTGAAACAATTTGGCCGATACCAATGAATAATATCATTCTTATTAAACATTTAATATTTTCATGAACCATCTACATGTGTTATAAGACAATATCATTATAGGACCCCCTAAATCTTGCATGATCACTTATAGTTCATATTGCAAACTTTGTTATTCAATTTGACACTAGAATACTTTCTAGACTTGTATTGCTTCATTCAGCTCCTCTACCCAAGAAAACTCATCCAAATTAGTGTGAAAGAAACTTATGATATTACTTGTTACTATCATAATTTAATCATAAAACAATTCTCCCTTCATACCTTTGTTGTGGAAAGGATGGGTGTAATTCATAATATTTTGAGTTGTTAATATCCAAAATCTCATTGTATAATCGAAGTTTTCATTTATTTTTTCTTTTTTAAGGTTTTGTCTTATTTGATTTAATTTTGATAAATCTCATGTTTTTGGTTGTGATTTCCATGCAAGTGATGGAGAGGAGTTTGTGGCACTTCTAAGTTTAATCAAATATCAATTATCTTGGGTTCCCAACACTTTCTCATATCCACAACCATATATTCATAGTTGGATATCTGCATGATATCATCTGGAAATAAATTTGTCTCTAAAATATAATAAACAATTAATCAGTCCATCCAATTTATAAACTAAAATTTCTCAAGAAGATCATCCCAACCTACCAACCAGTTAGATTATATTACCGTTCGACTTTCCAACATATACAAAAACTCTAACTTTTGACAAAAGTATTAGTTGATTGGCTAACTAGCCCCATTGTCAATGAAACATTTCCAAGCTACAGTAATATTGATTGAAAATCTAGTCTTAGATAGCACCAATTCAATCACCTAAAAAATTTACAAGATACAATTGTCTTAGTTGGAAACCTAAATATTAATTTATCACCCAATTGATCAAATAAATTTGTTCGAGCTACAATAAGCTTCATCTAGAATCTAGTCAATCAAACAATCATGTTATCCAACCTAATAAATACATCCCAGATTACCTGATGTCCAACTGACTGGTTGGCTCGCTATTGCATTCAACTAGTTGAAAAGTGTCTTGAGATTCACAAAGATCAGATAGACACACTAATCAATCGATTGGAAAGATGATAGTCCCAATTGAAGAGCTACTAAAGGAATGGCTAGCTATGCTAGTAGACTAGTTGTAAGATCACCACACCTCACTTAAAATAGAATAAAAATACCAATGTTGGGCCCACATGTGGTCCAATTCTTGAGACATAAAAGGTACACCCTCAAATTCCATTTAGATATATCTTGCATAGAATGAGACCCAGTTGTTTCACTAAGAAGACCTATAGGCATCTACAATATCACATAGATGTGTTGAAGATAGGATCTTCATTGATTGGAGAATATTATTGAAGGATCTTCTCCGCTCCATTTGCATCCTTTCCTCACCATTATATAATCAATGTGTCTCCTACTCTTTTGTTTTGTTGCTTTTACTATCACAATGCATAAAAAGTAGCTCAACCACTGGGGTGTGGGGAGAAGCACCACTACATGCAAGATTTTCTATGTCATACATGTTGGTAAGCATATTGAAACAAATGTGTGGAATCATCTGTTGAGGCACAAGGAAATTAAGGTAATCAAGGACTATTCTCTTTTTCTTTGAAATTGCATCTCATGCAAAAATAATAAAGCTACCAATTAATATCCATTTAATCAGACATGCATATCAATCAAATATCACCTTTTATTGGCAGTGGTCTCCCAATGTAAACAAAATCCCACTCAATTAAATCTATGGTATTTTGGATTCCAAGCTAACATTGCATCTCTCGAGGTCGACCCTATTAATTCTATAAAACACTTTTAAATTAAATCTATCAAGAACCAAACGAACTTCAAATCATATGCTACTTCCTCCAATTGAGGTATGAAACTATTGAGGCACCTGGTATCCATCGACCAGGAGCTAACAAAAGTTTGATAGACCCACATGTTATCTAGTCTCCTAAGTCTACAATATTAATGCATCTTCACACCACACTACCAAGACTTCCCATTGTGATTGGTTCGTATTCAGTCAAGATGAGTGTTTATATGTGGACATCCTTAGCATAATCGGTGTCATCCATCATTCAAATAGACACATTTTAGTATACTTTCTATCTGATCTACTAGGGTAGTTCCAACATAATTACTTTCACAAGGACGCCACACCAAGATAATTCCTCATCATTTTACTAGAACAATTTGATGGGCATACATGGTTGACATATCACTACTAGATACATGTTTTTGCACCAATACCGAACCATCTATTAATTTTAGTTTTTGTTCTTTGAAAAGTGATTCTCCTTCCTTGCCTCATTGTACATCCTCATGCATCATTGATCTTCTCTGCATCTTCTCATTGTTTGTAAATCATTACTTCTAGGAGTAGTAGGTGGTATGGCCTACACAACTAGACCTTTTACATATCCTCTTTCCTCTCTTCTTGCATGTATATTGGGAAGTATCAACCAACACAGAAGAAAAAACGACCCCTACTGCAAGAGGAACTCAATCAATATTCAACCTCCAAAGTTGACTACCACTGAGGACTTTTGTATGTAGAGAAGAAACAAGTATGGATAAGACGATAGAATCAGATTTGGTAAGAAGATTTGGGATGCCCAAAAGAAATTATGTAGGAGGGGGGAACCATAGTTGTCCTTCATGTTTCAAGGATCGACAACAAGCCTGACAAGGAAAAGAGGAGTTATATGTAGCACAACCACCTATTTGACCTAGGCAGAACCGCAGAGGGCATGTTCAATGCTAACATGTTAGGCTTTGTAGGTGGATGGGTGGTGTAGGTATGACCATCATGGATGAGGAGAAGGAGAACCACTGTCTGAGAATTTACCCAAAAATAGTAGAAGCATTACGATGCACATCGGATGAACAAAAATGGGAAATAGAGAATAGAACATTGAGTGGATCTACAAATGAGGGAGTGAATGAATATTTCATAGGGTCATGAGACTCTTAGAGAGGATATTGGGCTCTATCCACACAAATTAGGATTTTCATCACATACTAATTTGATTTAGGTAGATGGATCATGCTTTTATTATCCTTTATTAATTATTTTCCATAAAGTTACATTTTAGACCATGAACCTAGATTAACCTTATTTCCTCTCTAATCTAGATTTACTATCATTATTGTATGCTTTATTAAGTTTTAATATCAAGTGATAAAGATGATTCCTTACTTTGTTACATATTGCATTTATTTTTCCCTACTATAAGTTTCATTACAAGTTGTGGGCTCTATTGTAAACTCGACATAGTATGAGTACGTAATTGCAGATTATGTGAAAAATCTCTAAACATGTGTTTTCCTTCAGGATCATACTTGTTTTATCCTTTAAGTCAGTTAGTTAATATATGACTCTAATATGACTTCAATTAGTTTTCCCTGATCTTGTAAATTACATGTATGTCTGTGGACTAATGAGAAATTTAACAAAAAATAAAGACTTAGTAGAAATTTTGGTATAAATTAATTAATTCCATGTTTTCCTTCATTATGGTGTTGTATTTCATAAATTTGTATATTTTTTAGACTAGTTGAGCAAGGTTAAGTTTACCTCCTTTCCGTGTGCCTTGATAGCTCATCTATATTGTCCGTTGGATTTCTTATGGGCACATGCCTCTTAGGTAATTCAGTCTTATGGTTCTTCATTATCTGTGTATGGTCTTTTTTTCTTCGGTGCTCATTTTGTTTGGGCTTTCAATTTAATGTTAATCTTTTGACCTCCTAACATACATTTTTGTGCATGTTCACGATCAAGCTTGCTTAGGAAATCCCAACACTTTACATCTTTGTTTCTAGCCTTAAAAATGTAAGATCATCTCTTTCCTCTTTCTCCTACTCTTATTGGTCTTTGATTATTATTCCTGTAGGACAAGTGCCACGATATCCCATGATAATTCTCTTCGCATAGGGATCAGTATGAGGGCCTAAAATGGAGGAAATCATGTCTAGGGTTTGTTTTGCAAATTGACTCAAATGAGTTAATGAATGGATGCATACTTGTCATTGATGGATGAACAATGTGGAAATGAAAATTAGGGTTTCCTTTTGCATGAATAGCCTTGATAAACTTCCATCTACACCTTGATGAGATTAAAAAATAATAATCTCCTTTTGATGTATTAAACTAAGTCAACTCTTTCAAAACCATAGAAAATATATATTTAGTTAACTATGAGAGATAAGGAATGATCTTATATATAATTTTATAAATGTGAAGGTATTTTCAATTGTAGGCATTATTAATTTAATTGAAGGTGATAAGTTTATTACGATGACCTAAGCCTAATGCATCTATTAGAGTATAATTTATGGAATAATGTGGAAATCCTAGTCGAATGTGACACTTATATTTGGGTCACATAACAATGAATTGAGAAGATGAGTGGAGATTGAGAGGTATGAAGAAGTAACCCTAATTCATGTTACTTCCTAAATTGAGAGTTTTATAAGGAATAGAAGGATTGCTTTTAACTACCAAATGCCATTAGAAGTTAAAGAACATGAGGTACATGTATTTAAATACAAGAAAGACAAGGGTGAATAAAATTATAATAAGAAATGAGTGTACTATTACTTAAATGAGTGTGAAGTCTTTCATATATATTTAGTTTAATATATGTCAGTTTCCCAGAATTGAATGGAATACACTACAACTAGACTATGATGGATGTCAATGAGAGAGAAGAAATATAGATTAAGTTAATTAAGAATGATTGGTTCCAAAATGTAATGAACATGAAATGAGAAAAGTTAAGAGTAACAAACCTAAAATGGGGAGAAAACCAATTATTACCTAGGTGGATCTAAGAACCTAATCGTAACCCTGGTGTGGTGAGATACGTGAGAATAAATGAATAATACTCTTAAATGAGGGATTTAGAGATGAAGATTAGTATAGTTCAATTACTTTACAAGATGAAGTTCAATGATGTGAATTGATTCATAAGAATGTGTACTTAGATTGTAATTGTCTGTAGAAAACTTGTATTCTGAGAAAGGTCTTTTCTGGTAAATTTCAAATAAGATCGCATATCTGATGAATAGTAACCCTAATTGAAGAATGGTAAATAGAAAAAGAGGAGGATTAAGTGTTTTATTCATATTTAAGCTTTGATATTTAATTAAATCTATTGAAATTAGATGGAAGAAGTATATGTTGTATGTTAAACTTGTTTTGAGCATGATAAATGATAGAAGATGCCTATATGTTTATATTGTTTCTAGTCCTAATGCCTTTGTGAATGTTTGATGAGAACTATGATACAAAATAAACTGATAATAAATATGTTAAGGTTGAATTAACATGAATTGATTACATTTGATAAACTCCATTTAGGGTAAATGCTGGATAGTGAGATTATGTCTTAGGCTTATAGCCCATTGATGATCACCTCTAAGAGATGACATGGAAACAAAAAGAAACATATATGTTGCAAATTATAGATTTGATGCACTTCTTGTTTCAATTAGTGTATTTCTTGTTAACCCTAATCTTCTTTATATCATTCTAGTTACGCAAGAATACACACACTTGATAAACGATGATTTGAATTATTTTTAAGATGAGTAAATGAAATAAATAACAAGTAAAATGATGGCACATCTAGTAAGGTTCCCTAAACACAATGAGTTCCCCCGAGGTCCATGATGGGGAAATGAAACAGACCTCCTTGTAGTAATCAAAGAATTATGAGAAGGATTTCTAGAGTGTGGATTGAGACCTTTAAAACTAGACCACAAGATTGAGGAGTGAGTCATTTGGTGTTACTCTAGCCGTAAATCCTCTATGGTTAAAGTTTATGTCCATGTGGAGTAGTCTATCATGAATTTAAAATTGTAAAAACATGTGAAATAGATGATATTTTGTTATGTTGGTTCTTATCTTGTGTACCCAAGATGAGGACATGAGCCTCTTTAGGAAACCATGTGATTGACTAGGGTCTGTTGTTGATATCTTAGGCTGTCCAGCTAAACTCTAAGATAGTGACGGTGAGTCATTCTTAAAATCAGGAGTGACGACTTCGACATGATGATGTACAAGCCAAGTAGTTTTGGGGTAAAAAAATAAAGGATGACAAGCCATGTAGAATATGAGTTAAATAATTTTTACATGCCTTAAACTGTTAGCTGATAGACTTGTTGTTGTTGAATATGTTTCTTATTGTGGAAATCGATCATTCTATTATAGAGATATCTGATTCCATATTCTTAGAAATCTAGTTTAAAATCAATCTTAAATGTTGACAATTAGTTGATATCAAAATTTAATATCCACTGTGATTAAGATTTGTATTTACTTGTCACTTGAATAATCTTGTTTGTAGAAATGTCTTACGTGGACTTTAGCTTCATGCACATAGCATGTGTTCGTGGTCTGACTGGTGGGTGTCACAAAGATGATGTTATTATTATATCTTGATTGTAATTGTTAGAACTTGACTTGTTACTCATCCAATTGGATTGTCATTCTAAAGCAATTTACATCTTTTAATATGCTCATAGATATACTCATGAAGATGTTTTTAAGTTTGGGATTGACTAATGAATATCTTACATGATTTATTAGTTTATTGACAAAAAAATGGATGTGCTAAATGCTTGAATTACCTGTTAGACTACAAATTTGTTATGAGTTCAATATTCATAATCTGATGTTGATGCATGTACTCAGTCTGAGTGGCAAGTACTCACTCACCTAGGCTATATATGAGTGTCATGAGGTTGTTTCAAATGTTTTAGGAATAATGTCATCTATAGGAGAGTTCATGACAAAGATGATATAAATAGAATAATGTAGATAAAAATGTCCATGTCTCTCTTTCTTGGGATGGGTAGTGCATGGAGTTTGTTCTTTAATGAATGTGTATTTGATGTTAACTGAATTGCGTGTGAGAAATAAGATCAGTGATAGTTGAATAGATTGTCTTTTGATGTGACATTGGTTTATGAGGTTTTATCAAAGATGAAAAAAATAAAAGCTACCTATATTTATGGTTTACTTTGTTAATCCTATTTGTTAAGAATTTAGTGTTTTATTCCTTAACCCGGGTTTAGGTATGAGTTTCCTCTCTAATGGTTGGTATTTAAGCTTGTCAAAAGAGAGTATCTCGCAATGTGGTATTGGATCTTAGGTTATATGAGTTTTTAGGGACAATAGGACCTAGTGGTAAATGGTAATATGGATGTTGAACATAACTTGAATGATATTCATACTAATTGAACACAATATTCATCTACTTAGTCAAGTATCTGAATATTGGGATAAGTTAGGATGGAACAGATGAATTTACCTCTTTTGGATGGCTAGACCAAGAATCCAGATGAAGAAAATTTGGGAGTATAATAAGATGCACAATGGTAAAAAGAATGAATGATAAAATGAAGAGAGAGAAATGATTATATAATTAAATATGGAATGTAAGACATGTTGGAAATTAAACATGGGAAGATGAATGAATCTAATAGATTATGAAGATGATTTTGAAAATTTTGAATCTGAGTACAATATGGAAACTATAATCAAATGATGAGAAATGAGAATAATTTCCACCAAATAACCCTTTTTGAGAAGAATGTTGTGTAGGGAAATATGACATAGAGCAGGCGACAATATTTAAATTTTATTTACCATATTCCCCAATATCAGTAGATCACATCAATAACTATAATGTAAGGAGGATGGTTTCGAGCATATACATGGTCCTGGAGCAAGTCCAAAGACAATCGTCATCATCATAGATGCGCAACTTCCAAATCCTAGTTGCACTGGGACACGTCTAACTAATACACCTCCTGGTCTACACCATAGATTGCAGCCACAAATGTCATCTTATTCAGTAGCTCCTCTTATCACGGACTTCTGGTTGACGTTGTCCTCTAAGCAGCAAACAATGGCTTCCCGCCTCTATGGTAATCCACACTAACCTCCTAGAACTCCTGTCATCCTACTAGAATGATTAGGAAGAAGTCGTCCCTCTACGTTAGTGTGCTAGTCACCGACTTGACCTCCCACAATAATGATCCCTATTGCTTTTTCCCTTGTTGTTCCTCCCTAGTGGGGTAGACCTTACTTGGGCTCTCGTGGTTACCACAACCAGAGAGGACAACATTTGTCAGAGAAACCATTTCTCAATTGTCTGGTTTGTGTTATGAGAAGCTCTATCACCCCCTCTATCCAGTTTCCCAATCTATGCGAGAGCAGAAGGGACATGAAGAAGTCTATGTTTTGCAAAAATTCTAGAAACTTTGCAACCTAGAGTAGCTAAAATGATCATCTCGCACTGCGAGACGGTCACCTCAAACTGCGAGATTGTCATTTTACAGTTTCCCAATTGTACACAAATTTAGCAAATCAATTCCCATCAATGTTAGAAATTGATTTCCTTGTGAAACAAGTATTACTCAAGCAAAATGAATAGAGAACATCTAGAAACTTCCCTTACTAAACTTGACATCTCTCTCATGCCATACGACTGTGTCGGTAACCCAGATGGTTGTCTAGTGACCCGAGTCAATCCAGTTTGGTCTAGTAGGTTCGTTCCTTTGGCAATTTCAACTCACAACCAGGCCTGACACCCAGATGCCTGTCTCAATGCTTGAGACAATCGTTTGTCACTTCCAGACGGCTGTCTCAACACTTGAGATAGGCATTTGGAAGTGTTGACATCCTATTTGTTGCATGCATCAAATGCCTAAACAATTTAGCACTTAATTCAAATGTCATTCAAGATCTAAACTCCTCTTCTAGGTCGAGAACTATGTGTGTGACCCTATAGGTCCAATATCACGTAGGCAGTGAATGTCCATAACAACTTATGACATCACATGAAAAGAGTGGCGCCTAGTCACACATCAATGCTACCCAAGTGAATGAAAATTTGGAGAACAACTTCAACCTACAATCTATGTATGGTGTTGTAGTTTTTGTATAGTTCCTTTGTCACTGATGTCTGATTGAACTAGAGGCATGAAGTAGTCACCCTCATTGTTATTCAATCATGTTTCTTGAACCAAGAGCATACTGTCTAAGATACATGTAAGCTCAATATCACACATTGACTCACATGTGCATGGCCATGCTTTTCTTAGTCTCTCTTATCAAGAGGCGTAGGACATCATACTCCAGGAGGAGGGACAAATCCCATATCTACCACCACATCCAATCCCCATGTGTCAAAGCCACCCAATCATCACTGTTATAACAACCGGTGTTTCAGGACTGCTTTTGACGATGCCAAAGTGTACCCACTGGCATGTGTTGAGTGTAGTGATTTCAGGTCTAAGAACCACAACCACCACCATCACTCTAAGAGATGACTATGACTTCCATGGTGATGGCTTCCAAGTGTCAATCGCATGATGGGTTTGTCTGATACATTGTTCTCTAACATGTACATGTGTTCTTGGTTTGATATCACCATATCATGACTAATGAGATTTAGTCATCAATCAACTCACACTCTGATCTTATGTGTCATTGTTGTCTATCAACCTTCCATAATAACAACCGATCAGGGACATAATGTGAATATGTATATGTACTCTTAACATATGTATGATCTCATTTCAAAAAGGCTAATACTTGAAGACATATGTCATTAAGTAATATTATTCTCTAGACATTTATAATGTCACATCATTATCTCATAACTGAATTAAACAAAATAAATTGGAAGCTTGTCTTTTATTAATAATCAAATCATTTTTACATGATATGCCATTACAATCATCACATGATTGGTTCTCTAGGCATACATCACCAACAGACTCCCACTTGCACTTGGACCCAATCACCTATGAATCTATCTTTGAGTGACCTTACAGGACCATCATGCTTTTGTTGTAAAAGTGCCTTTGTCAAGGGATCAACAACATTGTTCTCCGTTGGTACTTTGCAAATCTTTACATCTCCTCATTGTATGATCTCTCATATGAGATGATACCACCTTTGTATATTCTTTGAGCACTGATGCAATCTAGGTTCCTTAGCTTGTGCACTAGCTCCATTGTTGTCACAATATAGCTCGATTGCCTCCCTGATTCTTGGAACGACCGCAAGTTCTATGATGAACTTCTTGATCCATAAAGCCTCCTTTGTTACACTCGATGCAACAATATACTTGGCCTCTATTATAGAATCAGCAACTGTTTCTTGCTTGGAACTCTTCCAACTCATAACTCTATTGCTGAGGTAGAACACCAATCCAGATTGTGACTTGTAATCATCTTGATCAATCTGGAAGCTTGCATCGGTGTAACCTTTTATCACTAACTCTTCCTCTCTGCCATAGACTAAGAACTGATCCTTAGTCCTTCTCAAGTACTTGAGGATGTTCTTCACAACTATCCGTTAAGCATTACTTGGATCTGACTAATATCTACTCATCATTCTCAAGGCATACGAGATGTCTGGACTGGTACACAACATTGCATGCATGATTGATCCAATTGTTGTGGCATATGGAATCACACTCATGTGTTCCCTTTCTTTATAAGAACTAGGACATTGAGCTCTAGATATGGGGACACCATGACACATGGGAAGGTTTCCTCTCTTTGAGTTCTCCATCCTAAACTACTTCAAAACTTTTTCAATGTATGTGCTCTAACTTAGTCTAAGAAGACTTCTAGATCTATCTATATAGATAAATTTCCCCAAGATGTAGGATTCTTCTCCCAAGTCTTTCGTAGAGAATGTATTTCCCAACCATGTCTTTACCTTTTGTAAGGTAAGGATGTCATTCACCATCAATAATATGTCATTTGCATATAATATGAGGAATGTCATTATGCTCCCACTAACCTTCTTGTACTTACAAGTTTCATCTTCATTTTGTATAAATCCAAACCCTTTGACTGTATCATCAAAATGAAGATTCTAGCTCTGAGATGCTTGCTTTAATTAGTAGATTGACCTTTGTAGCTTGCATACTTCAATTTTGCATCCTTTGGATTGATAAAATCCTCAGGTTGTTTCATATACACATCCTTGAGTAAATTCCCATTAAAGAATTTTGTTTTAACATCCATATATCAAATTTCATAGTCATGATATGTTGCAATGGCAAGCATGATCCAGATGGACTTAACCATGTACACTGAAGAAAAGGTTTCATCATAGTCAACACCTTGAACTAGTATGAAACCCTTTGCAATTAACCAGTCTGCCCTTATAGGTTTGAACTTTTCCATCCATATTATTCGTCTTCTTGAAGACCCACTTGCACCCTATGGGCTTTACCCCTTTAGGTGGATCCACCAAAGTCCATACTTTGTTGGTATACATGGATTCCATCTCGAATCTCATGACCTCAAGCCATTTCTCAGACTCTGGTCACTCTATAGCATATTTAAAGGAAATTGGCTCATCATCTATGACCAATTCACTACCTTCATGAGTTACAAGATAGCCAAATCTTTCAGGCTCAAGGTGTGTCCTATTAGATCTACGAGGTTACTGTGTTACTTGAGGAATTTGAGATTCCATAACACTTTGTGAATCTTTTGGTTCCTCTTGTACATCCACTGGTTCAATGTTTTCTTGTTGGTCTCGAACCTCTTTGAGTTGTACTTGCCTCCCACTGATTCCTTTGGAATTAAATTCCTTTGGAATTAAATTCCTTTTCTAGGAATGCAATATCTCTAGCAACAAACACTTTGCTATCAGATATGGGGTAAAAGTAATATCCATTAGTTTCCTTAGGATATCCAACAAATTAACATTTATCATATTTAGGACCAAACTTCTCAGGAAGCATCTTGCTAACATAAGCTTTACATCCCTAAATCCTCATAAAAGACATATTGGGATGCTTCCCAGTCCATATCCCATATGGTGTCTTTTGAACCGATTTAGATGGCACTTAATTTAGTGTAAACATGTCGGTTTGTAGAGCATACCCCCAAAAGGTATTCGGAAGCTCATCTAAACTCATCATAGATCACACCATACCTAGTAATTTTGCAATTCCTTCTTTCTGATACATCATTATGCTGAGGTGTTCTAGGTGAAGTCTACTGGGATACAGTCTCGTGGGATCTAAGAAGGTCTTCAAACTCTTGGTTTAAGTATTCTCCACCTTGATCAGAATAAAGTTCCTTAATACTTTTATCAAGTTGGTTACTTTACTTCATTCATAAACTCCTTGAATTTTTCAAGAGCTTCAGAATTATGTTTCATTAAATAAACATAGCCATACCTACTGAAGTCATTAGTGAAGGTAATGAAATACTGAAACCCAAATCTAGAGGCAGTTCTAAAAGGTCCACTCACATCAGTATGTATGAGTCCTAATAGATCATTAGCCCTCTGATTGTTACCAGTGAAAGGGTCTTATCCATCTTGCCCAACAAATAAGATTCACATGTCTCTAATGATTGAAAATCAAAAGAGTCTAGATAACCATCTTTATGGAGTCTAGATATGCGATTCTCATTTATGTTCCCTAGACAACAATTCTAAAGGTATGTTTTGTTTGTGTTGTTGAGTTTTAGTCTTTTGATATTAACGTTATACAAATTTGTCTTAAAATCTTACAAGTAAAGACCATAAGACATAGGGGCACTGTCATAAAAGATCCCATCTTTTGAAGTAGAACATTCACCACTTTTAATATGGAATTCAAATGCATCCTTGTCTAAATAAGATACAAAAATCATGTTTCTATTTATAGAAGGTACATAATAGCAGTTATTTAACTCTATTCGAAGCCATATGGGTAGAGATATACTATAGGTTTCAACTGCATTGGCCGCAACTCTTGCGCCATTAGAAACTCACAATTCTGCCTTGCATTTTCCCAAAGGCCTACTTCTTTTTAGATCCTGCATATGAGAACTATGAGAACCTGCTACACTAAATGAGATTACTCAAAACATAAAACAAAATCAATCACCAATTAACCACATACCCAAAAATATGGGTAAATTTAAACTGATTTCAACATCAGCACCTGCTCAGAAACATTTACATAAGAGCCCAATATCTTTCTTGTATCCATACCACGACAAGAATTTGATACAAATTGTTCTATCACCTTAGCCACAACATATATACACATGATAACAATATTTGTATATGCCACACAAACAAGCATTAACATGCTAACAAAATTCCGATTCGTTTGAAACACCATATACAAACTTTTCTTGCCTAGACTTGAGAGTACATGGATGACTCTAGGACAAACTAGACATCTAATCAACTTTCTCAAAGATTCATTACTATAGCTCCTCTTTGCTACCACATGTTTATTTTTGCCACTTCCGATTACCTAAAAAGATGTGGCGAACCACAAGGGTGATACCCATGTCCCAGCAAGAGATATAACCTCCAATAATATTTATTGATTCCAACAGTTTTAGGTAATGAGATAATTTAAGAAGATTAATCATATATAAAAAATAAGCTCAGCAACACCGATGATTAACAAAATACATAAAGGTGCAGATAATAACTATCTTCATTATCTAGACTACTTCCATATCCATATCAATAGTATGAGAAGTGTAGCATCATGGGCATTTCTAACATCATGAATAAGTATAGTATCATAAGCATAGCTAACAACATCAACATGTCTAACAAGTTGTACATATCAAAATCATAAGTAAAGCTAATAATATAAGTTCAACTATCTACATAAGAATGATTAGCAGTATATGAATCTCTAGTTACAAAGGCATAGCTAACAAAATGTGATAACAAATGTCATAATCATAGCCAATAGTAATAATATCTCTATCAACTTAAAAATGACTATTGTATGTATACATTTATAACATGAGCATATCCACAACATAAGAATATATACTATCTTTTAATGCATTAAACATCATCTCTATACAGAGAGGACAAGGGATATCATCCAATATGAAACATTGTGTACAACCCTGAATATATTTGCTAGATGGCTATATTACATCTTTTATTATGCCCTAAGGAAATTGAGGATACCACTCAAAATCCAATAGACCACTGCTAAGTCGAAATAAATGCCATATAAGATCTAGGAAGAGCTTGAATCCTAAGATATTAACCTCCCCCAGTTAGTATGGGTCCGCCACAGTGACATAAGGTCAAGCTGCTAACAGCCTAGTCTATCCTTGGTACAGGTCACAACACTAGTGAAAGGAGGTGGGTACGCATACCCTACCATCTGAGGTACAACCACAATTTTTCTCCAATCTCATCACATATATAATCACTGAGACACGACCATAGTCATTCTCAAACTAAAGGTCATGTATGACCGCATTCATCCTCCCTAAACACTTGGATTCAGAATGACAAACACCCCACATACTCAATAGTATGTGCTCTGAGTTTCCCTTAGTAATACTCGTTTCACCATCTGGAAAGTTCGAACACTTAGATGGATCTATGGCACATGGTACTACATGATTAGAATTTCACTTGATTAATTATTTCCAATTGAGTGAATTTAGGCTGCATCATACAAGTGGACATACAAACCCTAAATCATCTCTAGCAAACATTGCTATATAACAATTTTAGAAGATATAAAACATATGATACAAATTGTTCATCATCTCATGATTACATCATGCTATTCACTTTCCATTCATGAGGCTGCACTTCTCATCATACTATTATAGGATACAAATCCTTTTCACAATATCAAAGGGTATCAACCCTTATCAAAACAAGAGGAATACACCTCATTTAGTTCTCAACCATGCCAAAAGGTCATTAAGAACATCATACTATTCCCTACAAGATCATCATTATCTTTGCATGTCTTATAACAAGGCTCAACAACATCACTTACATATAATACACCGGATCAGCACAATATTGCATTAATGAGCTAGGAGA
This sequence comes from Alisma plantago-aquatica, assembly GCA_963693085.1. Taxonomy (NCBI): domain Eukaryota; kingdom Viridiplantae; phylum Streptophyta; class Magnoliopsida; order Alismatales; family Alismataceae; genus Alisma; species Alisma plantago-aquatica. The sequence continues at coordinate 1,705,968,557 of OY856409.1, read as the reverse complement.
TAGTCACAAACAATCATAGCAAGGTTGTATTAACATTAAGAACATTCCTTTATAACATCAACATGCAAGGAATCTAGATATGATTAACCCTCATCATATTCATAATGCACATGTTTAGTGTAAGAAAGTATCAACCATGTGGCTATGATAATAACCAATTCACATATTAAGGTTATGATCATATTAAGGAGGTTATTTCACCATCATTCCATCATATAAGAATTTTAAACAAGAATACTCATATTTATCTATTTGCATTAGAGTTAGGTTCAACAAGATAAATTGTATTAATATTACTAATCAACACTTATACCCAAATCCTAACTCACTACATCCCCATTGATTCATGGATACATAAGGTGAATCATCACCATCACATTACATACTATTCTCAAGTATGAACCCACACATAAATCAAGGTGTAGCCATTGGGTTATAAAATACTAGGGTTTCAACAACAATAAGAGAGTACTCCATGATTGTATTAATCATTCAAGGACTATTCATACCCAATTACCATCATTTTGTTATATTAAAGCTAGGTATAACAAGCTATACCTCATTAGGGCTACCCAATAATTCATTATGGTGATTATAAATCATAATGATATGAGGGTAATGGTAAGACTATAAGTTTAAGGCATTGAACCATCAAATTCTCATCATTAGAATCATAAAATTACACTATAGGCTTCACCCAAAACAATGGGAATATTGTGGCATCAACTTCTAACCATTAAATGTTGATAAGGTAAATCCATTGGCCATTTACATAAGTAAACATCTTAAACAAACAACCTATGAAGTCATTGATTTTTCCTCCAGAAAGATTCACCATCTAACCCTAGACATCCCTTGATTAACAACATAAAAAGTTCCATTGAGAATAGGGTAAAACCCACACACGATTGTTTATTAAAAACAAGCCGTCAGTAAATGAGATTCTTAAGTTGATATCATAAAGGAAACCATTTAAATCACATTATTAGGACCAACATATTACATTTAGGCATAATTCCAATTTATTAGATGAAGAAACATTAGATCTTAACCATTAGGTCAAGTTCATATATTAAAACCATCAATTGGAGTAGAGGTCCGACCATTGCATCAAATGACCCAAGAAACCATTGGTTTAAGGCTTAATTGATGCTAAAAATACATGCTTAACTCACCATAGGTTTTGGAGACCTGATCCAACATAAGTAGTAACCATTGAATAACCATAGGTTTTTAGATCAGCATTATATTCATTAATCATCATCAGATATCAAGGTAATGTCACCCTTGATTAATAGCATCATTAGGGTACTTAGTTATTGATCATTAAGATTCTCATTTAGCTAAAACCTGACCTAAGGGGGAGAATGTCACTTGACACCCTTGGTCACCATAATCAGTTGTCATGAAGACAACACCATCATTTTTTGCAATGGTACCACCAATGGGTCATGTGTTTATAGAAGAAATTAGCTTTAAACCCTAAAATTGACCATTGGTTGATAGGTGTTTAGCACCATCGGTTATCAAAAAAACCTAATAAAAGTCATATGATACCTTATAAATAATGTACACATGATCACAGGTTCCACTAGAACTGAAATCAGAACATGGAACATTATAAAAATCTAAATCTAAGTCAAGCATAGCTTTTTAGTCCATGGGTCATCATTTAAAAGCAAGAACATGAGCTAGCAAGCATATGGTAAGAAATAAACGTGGAGAAAGTTATAAAACTTGCCTACAATTAGAAGATAAACTCTCAAAAAGAAGAAAACACGAGCAGGTAGGGTAGAAAATCCAAGCATAAGTTGTGAACTCATCCATCTAGCACATTTCTTCATCAAATGAACAAACCCTAAGCATAAGGAGAAAGAAAGGTTGGGTTTTAGAGCTTTAGAGAAATGTCTACCATGTAACAACAAGGTTCTGACCTGGAGGAAGGTCTAAGGAAGGATAAGAGAAAGATAAATGTAGAAGGAAGGAAGAAAATAACTTGCCTTGGTCGAAATCCCTAGAAGATGACATTGGAAACCCTAGGTAGGGCTAGATGGAGCTCTAGGAGACCTTCTTCTCCAAAAAGAGGTTGTCTTCTACCTTAGAGAATTGGGTTCTGCAAAAAAATAGAGTAGAGTCGCTGCTCCAGGTTAGAGGAAAGAGAAAGAAATCAAAGTTTCATACTTGGGCAAGGAAGAGGTAAATATAGCCCATGGATAAAGATGGAAACAAGCATGAGGTGTACAAGTAGCTTCCCCTTGTGTCCATGGCCTTAAACTATTAAGGATATACAAGAAGCCACACAAGAAACTGACCCACTATCAATGGATACCTTATTATCCATGATTTCTTGATTTTGCAAGAAAAGCAAATAAACCATTTGCTTGAGAGCTCCTAAAGGTAGCTCATCCATAAAGAGTTAAACCCTAAAATACCCTTGAGGAAAACACCTCCAAAAAAAGGTTCAAATAGGCGCCCCATGGCTCAAAAATCTCAATAATTATGAGGGAACATCCAAAGAACATAATGAAAGTGATAAATTGCAAAGAAAACCTATCAATTGGGTAAATTGCAGAAAAGTCCAAAATGGGCATAAAATTGAATAACTTGCACATAAAGTGCCCAAATTGGACCAAACTTGAAACTTAAGCTTGTATTATGATTAAAAAGCATATCACAAGATCAGATTAAGGTTCTAAACATTCAATTATGATAGTTAAGTATGTTCAATACTTTGAGCAAGGTTAGGGGTCTCTCAACCATAAACCCCTAATAGGGATTTCACCCCCAAAATCCAAGGTAAACAAAGATGGATACTTCTCATGCATGTAATCCTCAATCTTACACATGGTTAATTTAATCACATGGTGATGTCACATCTTTCTTAGAGAAGACATATTCTTCTCCCTCAACTTCTGCATGTGTAACCTTAGTTCATCATAGGAACTGTTGTACCACATGTACATGTCTGGTAGTCCCTTTCAACTTTGGGACTCTATTGTCGTCTTGAACTATTCTATATATTGTATCACACATAACTCAGAGGCCAAACTCATTGGATATTACCAAACATAGAACATCATGTATCTCTTATCATATGTAACTTTACAAGATTTCATCTCTATGCTTCTTTAATGATTGTTGTAATTAACAACTCAATCAACCAGGTAGGCATACTCTAATTTTCATGAACTATGAGGAATATGTTTTTAGAGGATTCTCCAATCATCTCAATTTTGTACTAATCATCTATTTGGTTCAAGAATCATACACTTGTCTATAACTGTTAACAAATATAACTTCCTGATTGACATTGTTAGTGATAGAGCAACGACATTGTCTTAATCTTATCAGGATTCACATAAAATAGTTAATAGAGGTATCATAACTCCAAGAGGATACTTTAATCAACCCCCAACTCATTCTTGCTAGACTTGTCCCACATAAGTACAGTTACTTCAACATTCTTAAGATTTAGCAAAGATGTTGACCATATTACTGGCCATCTCTGAAATACCTTGAGATGTCATCATTCAAAGCTTGCTACATCTTGTAAAACATGACTTGCATACTCTATTCCTCCTATTCATAAATTCTATTGGTACATTGGTTAGTCTAAAGGAAAAAACCCAAAACTCATCATCGTCATGTAACTTATGTCATCCATTCTAACTCTTATGTCTAAAGGATATTTTATCTTAAAGGAAAATGGTGGCACATGTCTACTGGTCAACAAACCATCTATCCTTGATAGTGGTCTTGCCCAACTATCACTGAACCATACACAACATTATAGAATCACTTTTTGCCTTCCTAACAACATTTATAGGGTCATCATCAACTCTCTCTCTCTCCCTCTCTAAGGGAGTTGAATACTTGGAATATTCATTTAATAAACATCTCGAACATTCACATGCTTCCATACTATTGATACATCTTGGATACTAGGATTCATTACCTTGGTATCCACCTCATGCATTATAAGGAACTCACATTCTTATCTCATCTACTTTTACCCACATAACAAATCTCAATACATATAAGAGGAGTCTTCCTAATTATTGGAAGACTCAAAAGTAAACTCATCACATACTTTATGATCTTGGAACCATTGTCTAAGCAACCTTATGCAATAATAAGCTATCTACATTCATGTTTACAATGAATCCACACATACTAAGTGGAAATGATCCACTTGAAAGCTATGCCCTAGAAAGGAAAGACACAAAGGGAAACACACTTCCCACGTCATAGTAGAATTTTTGAAGGGTCACTAGCAAAAATCTAACCAATTTTATTTTCATTATGTAGGTTACAACTTATTATGTATCATTTTACCTTTTTCATTTTGGGTTCCTTGCCATTAGCATAGGAATCATCATGATTAACATATCTCATTACTCCTTCCTTTATGACTATTTATCACACTTGGATATGTTCTCTTGTTTTATTATGTTTTTCAACCACTTATCTAGAGGTAAATCATCATATTCCAAATTTTCTTCATTAAACAAGGATCATCTCCCTTAACTTCTTTCACATGCCATGCTAATTTTGCATTAAAATTTTCTTACATACATAGGTTGGTCTGAGATTAACTCAGGTTCCACTTTATTCCTTTGCCATTTCTCCCATTCATCTTCTCATTACTTATCATAAGAATTCTCTCCATCTTATGTGAATTTTATACTTTGAATCACTTTATAAGAACATACTTATCTGTCTTTTACTTTGTTATCTTCTTGAATTACATCTTCAAGAACTCCTCTTTTGCTTATTTGTTTTTAGATTTATATTTCATGTTATTGTATTTTTCTCTTATAGTTACCAAACATTCAAGTTTTGATAGTTAAAGATGTAATTCTCATCTTCTCTTAAGGTAATATTGAGTTATTTGCACCATGATTTCTGATTCATTATGCTCTTTAGATTGTTTTAAAATGACTACTTGATTAGAGTAATAAAAAAAATAACAACCTACCGACCAAAAAAAAAAGATAACAACCTAAAAGTTTTGTACTTACCTTTTCTTCAATAATTGAATACCTGGCCATGACACCCAAGTATTGAGATTAGGCAGTACGCACCATGTGTATATGTCATATTCCTTACTAAACATCATACTGATCCTAAGTCCTAGTGTCCCTATAGTCTTAGTGAACCTAAAGCTCTGATACCAACTTGTGAGAACCCGCTACACTAAATGAGATTATTCAATACATAAAATACAATCAATCACCAATTAACCACATACCCAAAAATATGGGTAAATTAAAATCGATTTCAACATCAACACCCACTTAGAAACATTTGTATAAGAGCCCAATATATTTCTTGTATCCATACTATGACAAGAATTTGATACAAATTATTCCATCACCTTAGCCACACCATATATACATAGGATAAAAATATTTGTATATGCCACATAAACAAGCATTAACATGCTAACAAAATTCTGATTTTTTTGAAATACCATATACAAACTTTTCCTCCCCAGACCTGAGAGTACATGGCAGACTCTAGGACACACTAGACATCTAATGAACTTTCTCAAGGATTCATTATATAGCTCCTCTTTTCTGCCACAGGTTTGTTTTCGTCACTTTCAATTAACTAAAAAGATGTGGTGATCCACAAGGGTGAGACCCATGTCCCAGTAAGAGATATGACCTCCAACAATGTTTATTGATTCCAATATTTTTAGGAAATGAGACAATTTAAGTAGATTAATTATATATAACAAATAAGCTCAACAACATTAATGATTAACAAAATATATAAAGGAGCAGATAATAACTATCGTCATTAGCCAGACTATTCTCATATCCCTATTAATAGTATAAGGAGTCTATAAGCATGAGAATTTCTAACATCATGAATAAGTCTAGTATCATAACCATAGCTAACAACATCAACTTCTCTAACAAGTTGAACATATCAACATCAAAAGTAGAGCTAACAATATAAGTACAACTATATGCATAAGCATGGTTAGTAGTATAGTCATCTTTAGTTACAAAGGCATAGCTAGCAATACGAGCATAGCTAACAACATGTGATAAGAATGCCATAATCATAGCCAATAGTAATAATATCTCTATCAACTTAAACATGACTATTGTATGTACACATTTGTAACATGAGCATATCCACAACATAAGAATATATACTATGTTTTAATACATTAAACATCATCTCTATGTACATAGAACAACAAAGGCTATCATCCAATATGAAGCATCGTGTATAACCCTAAATATATTTTCTAGACAGTTGTATTACATCTTTTATTATGCCCTGAGGAATTTGAGGATACCACTCAAAATCCAACTGACCGCTGCTAAGTTGAAATTAGTTCCATACAAGATCTAGGAAGATCTGAACTACTAAGATCTTCTCCGCCCCCAATCAGTATGGGTCTGCCACATTGACACATAAGGTCACACTTCTAATAGCCTAGTCCATCCTTGGTACATGTCACGACACTAGTGAAAGGAGGTGGATACACACACCCTACCATCTAAGGTACAACCATAGTTGTCCTCCAATCTCATCTCATATATAATCACCGAGACATGACCACAGTTGTTCTCAAACTAAGAGCTAGGTATGACCGCATTCATCCTCCCTAAACACTTGGATTCAGGATGAAAAACACCCCACATACTCAATAGTATGCACTCCGAGTTTCCCTTAGGAATACATGATTCACCATTAGGAAATTTTTGACACTCAGATAGATCTATGGCACATGGCACTACATGATTAGAATTTGACTTGATTAATTATTTCCAGTTGAGTGAATTAAGGTTGCATCATACAAGTGGACATACAAACCCTAATTCAACTCTAGAAAACATTACTATATAACAATTTTAGAATATATAAACGTATGATACATATTGTTCATCATATCATCATCACATCATGCTATTCACTTGTCATTCATGAGACTGCACTTGTCATCATACTATCACAGGATATAAATCCTTTTCACAATATCACATGGTATCAACCCTTATCAACATAAGAGGAATACACCTCATTTAGGGCTCAACCATTCCCAAAGGTCATTAAGACCATCGTACTATTCCCTACAAGATCATCATTGTATTTTCATGCCTTATAATAAGGCTCAACAACATCACTTACATATAATACACCAGATCAGTACAATATTGCATTAACGAGCTAGAAGATATTCATAAACAATCATAGCAGGGTTATATTAACATTAAGAACATTCCTTATTACATCAACATGCAAGGAATCAAGATATTATTAACCCTCATAATATTCATAATGCACATGTTTAGCATAATAAAGTATCAACCATGTGGCTATGATAACCACCAATGAACATATTAAGGTTATGATCATATTAAGGAGGTTATTTCACCATCATTCCATCATATAAGAATGTTAAATATGAATACTAATCTTTATCTATTTGCATTAGAGTTAGGTTCAACAAGATAAATTTTATTAATATTACTAATCAACACTTATACCCAAATCCTAACTCACAACATGCCCATTGGATCATGGATACATAAGGTGAAGCATCACCATCACATTCCATACTATTCTCAAGTATGAACCCACACATAAATCAAGGTGTAGCTATTGGGTTATAGCATGCTAGGATTTTAACAACAATAAGAGATTACTCCATGATTGTATTAATCATTCAAGGATTATTCATACCCAATTACCATCATTTAGTTATATTAAAGCTAGGTATAACAAGCTATACCTCATTAAGGTTACCCATTAATTCATTATGGTGATAATAAATCATAATAATACGAGGGTAATGGTAAGACTACAAGTTTAAGGCATTGAAAAATCAAATTCTCATCATTAGAATCATAACATTACACAATAGGCTTCACCCAAAACAATGGGAATATTGAGGCATCGACTTCTAACCATTAAATGTTGAAAAGGTAAATCCATTGGTCATTTACATAATCAAACATCTTGAACAAATTACCTATGAATTCATTGATTTGTGCTCTATAAAGAGTCACCATCTAACCCTAGATATCCCTTAATTAACCACATAAAATGTTCCATTGAGAGTAGGGTAAAACCCACAAGCAATTATTTATTTAAAACAAAACGTCTAGTATATGAGCTTTTTAAGTTGATATCATAACGGAAACCATTTAAATCACTTAATTTGGACCAAAATATTAAATTTAATAATCATTCCAATTTATTGGATGAAGAAACATTAGATCTTAACCATTAGATCAAGCTCATATATTAAAACCACCAATTGGAGTAGAGGTTCGACCATTGCATCAAATGACCCAAGAAACCATTGGTTTAAGGATTAATTGATGCTACAACTACATAATTAAATCACCATAGATTGTGGAGACCTAATCCACCACCAGTAGTAACCATTGAGTCACCATAGGTTTTTAGATCATCATTATATTCATTAATCATCATCAGATATCAAGCTAATGTCACCCTTGATTAATAGCATCATTAGGGTACTTAGTTGTTGACCATTAAGATTCTCATTAAGACAAAACCTGACCTAAGGTGGTGAATTTCACTTGAAACCCTTGGTCACCATAATTAGTTTTCATGAAGACAACACCATCGTTTGTTGCAATGGTACCACCAATGGCTCATGCGTTTATAGAAGAAATCAACTTTAAACCCTAAAACTAACCATTGGTTGATAGGTGTTTAGCACCATTGGTTATCAAAACAACCTAATCCAAGTCATATTATGCCTTAGGAATGACGTACACATGATCACAGGTTCATCTAAAACTGAAATTAGAACAAGGAACAATATAAAAATCGAAATCCAAGTCAAGTATAGATTTTTAGTGCATGGATCATCATTTAAAAGCAAGAACATGAGCTAGCAAGATTATGGCAAGCAATAAACGTGGAGCAAGTTATAAAACCTGACTCTAATTAGAATATAAACTCCCAAATAGAAGCAAACACGAGAAGGTAGGGTAGAAAATCAAAGCATAAGCTATGAACTCGTCCAATAGCACCTTTCTTCATCAAATGAGCAAACCCTAATCATAAGGAGCAAGAAAGGTAGGGTTTTATATCTTTAGAGAAATTTCTACAATGTAACAACAAGGTTATAACATAGAGGAAGGTCTAAGGAAGGAGAAGAGCAAGAGAAATGGAGAAGGAAGTAAGAAAACAACTTGCCATTGTTGAAATCCCTAGAAGATGACCTTGGAAACCCTATGTAGGGCTAGATGGAGTTCTAGGAGACCTTCTTTTCCAAAAAGAGGTTGTCTTCTACCTTAGAGCATTGGGTTCCACAGAAACATAGTGTGGAGTCATTGATCCAGATTAGAGGAAAGAGAAAGCAATCAAAGTTTTGTACTTAGGTAAGGAAGAGGTAAATATAGCGCATGGATAAAGATGGAAGCAAGCATGAGGTGTACAAGTAGCTTCCCCATGTGTCCATGGCCTTAAACTATTAAGGATATACAAGAAGACACACAAGAAGCCGACCCACTGCCCATGGATACCTTCTTATCCCTCATTTCTGGATTTTGCAAGCAAAAAAAAATAAACCATTTGCTTTAGAGCTCCTAAAGGTAGCTCATCCATAAAGGGGTAAACCCTAAAATACCCTTGAGGAAAACACCTCCAAAAAGGTTCAAATAGGCGCCCCATAGCTCAACAAGATCAAGAATGATGAGAGAACATCGAAAGAACATAATGAAAGTGATAAATTTCAAAGAAAACCTCTCAATTGGGTAAATTGCATAAAAGTCCAAAATGTGCATAAAATTGCATAACTTGCACAACCACTGTCCAAATTGGACCAAACTTGAAACTTAAGATTGTATTATAATTACAATGAATATCACAAGTTAATATTAAGGTTCTAAACATCAAATCATGATAATTCAATATGTTCAATACTTTGAGCAAGGTCAGGGGTCTCTTAAGAACATATGTGAGATCAGCATCCAATATCTAATACCCAAGATGATGAAGTAGATAGATTTATTTCAATAACATATATACCTGAAGGGGAGATCACCATCCCCATCTTCTGGTTCCTAGAATCCTTCAATTACAAACGATGAGTTCCTCTTGTACTTTTCTTTCTCCTTATCTTGAGTGTTGAAGAATTGGAATTAGGCTTGACCACCAAACTCTTCTTTGTCTTGCTTTAATCCTTGGAATCAGCCTCCCTGATCACCATCACAGGCTTGTACCTCTTCACCTTTGCTTCAGCATGAATCAATGTGGCAAGCATATCTAACATCTATCCAACTGAATCACTCACATGGTAACATGCAATAAAATGACTATATGATTTTGGCTTAGTCTTTAGAATCATATTAGAAGCCAACTCTTGGCTCTAAGAGAATCCTTTCTCTTCAAGTTGATACACATGTCCAATCATATTGAGCACATGTTATTCTACTGAGGTTCCCTCTATCTACATCTTGACTCAAGCAACACCTTTAAGATAGTGTTCCTTTCTTTCTTGTCAAGACCAAGTTTTACCTTCTTAAGATGTGTCATCATCTGAAGTACACTGTAATGACCCCGCCTCTCAGTAACCCCCAATTAAGGGAGACCAAGAGGTCAGATCCGTTATCCTAAATTCTGGATCAAAGGTTCGACAAATAATCAATAATATTTATCAAATTCTACTAACTAAACTGAACAACTATAATAAAATTTCACTTAGCATACCTTTTTTCAAAAACTTGGATATCTAATTCTATCCACATGGAGTCTATTCTAACTAATCCTCCTTTGAACTTTAATTCATATTTAATTCCACATATGCCACTTTACTGTTTGTTCTTTTCACTTGTACCTAAAACGCTGACAAACAAAACGTCGGTCAGCATAAAGTTGGTATGTGTGGGAAACAATAATCGTGCAACTAAGATAACAACATATTGCAACCAATTATGGTTTCAAACAAACAACTTTATGTTTTCCGCATAACTGCTCAATCCTTACATACCCTAGCCTCTGTGTTGTCCTTGCAGTGGACCTGGATGCTACCTTCCTTATGGTAGATCCCCATTAAACCCCTCATGATCCTACCTAACAAGTGAATCAGTTTCTAGGGTTGAGTCACATGGCACTACCCGTAGGTAGCCCACTCCTTAACTCATGGTTTGCTAAAGAGTCTCATGGCACTACACGTGGGTAGCCCAACTTCTAACTCATGATAGCCTAGACCTTGCTCTAGGTTACCCTTTTTAGCCTTTGCAAAGCCATAGAGGAGGACCAGGATCTAAGCCAGTCATGTATGCACATTTATGGTGATAATCATAATCTCATTATAGTTGCATGAAATAAAAGTCATCCAATTAGTTATTTTCAAGAAAATGATAAAAATGTTCGGAAATCATCGTGAAACTTAAACGATTATTCATAAGCGTAACCACATACCTGTCAGGCTAATTTGAGACAGAATAATCCATGCAAGTAAGAAATCCAAGCATAACAAGATCCTGAAATAATCATGCAATTCCCTTTTATTACTCATGTCATCAAGATCTATTAAACTTAGCTCGCTTCCTAGGGTTTCTAGCCCACTTTTAGGGTTTCCATTGCAATTAGGGTTTTCCTTATCCTTTTACTATTTTAAAATCTAATTTAATACAATTACTCACAAACCATATTTATCTCATCTATTCTTCACGAAAGATATTAAGGTTACCTTTTAGCAAGATATAACCCTAATTTCATATTAAGTCACAATTAAACATCGATTAAGTCCATAAAGCTTCTTTTACATTAAAGCTACCATTTGTTTTATCCTTTTAATCCATGACAAGATCAGTATGCTCATTTATCATCAATTCATAGTTCATTATAATCTAAATCACATATGAACTCTATTCATAATTAATTCTACCTTTTTATTCATTAGAAAACCCTAATTACTACATTAAGGGTATTTATCACAATTAGAAACTTTTATACTAGAAATAGCTTAGAATTATCATATTTCGACTTTAATCATGATTTTGAACAATTCAAGCTATTAAGAGTAATAAGTACCATTATTAGGGTTTCAAGGCCCAATAAAGCATATTTAGGCACATGAAACTTTAAATTAACCAATTGCGTGCAAAGTTCATCCATTTTGTGTTTAATGTACCTTTTTACACTTAACAGGTTAATTTCAACTTTAACAATCCATTAAACCCTACTAAATACATTAATCATCTCCAAATAAGATTTCTTAATCTTTAATTCATTAAAGTTGATAAATTACACTACTTTTCAAATTGCAAGAGGAATTAGCCTTCAGATATATTTTTATTGAATTCCTCTCATTTTTTTGAGCAAAATTCATATATGACGCGTATCCATCTGAAATACAGTTAATTAGATATGAATTATGCAAAATTGACTTACTTTGGGCCAATCAGAGCGTGCCACATCATCTATCCCATGCAACATTTGCTAGCAGCTTGAAAATATTTCGAATAGTCGATTTTACCCCGGTTAAGTAGGTTCTTCTTCATCCCACGGAGGGGCATATCTGTCCAACGCACCAGCCTTCATCTTCTTCCTCCCGACGTTGCTCCTGTAGCCAACCGCAGCCCTAGGTGCGACTCCCCCTTCCTCTCCTGACCCCCATCGGCCATAAGGGAGAGATCCATTGACATCGCTGCACCTCCGCGCACTCAGGGCCGTCGAGAACTTACAGCCCAGGTGGCCATCCTGCGCTAGCTGATTCTACAACTGTCGGGCGTGTTGTAGCCATGCGGCTATAGCTGCGCCTATGTCAGGGTAGGTCCTCGATGACGGATCTATTCCTTGGTGTCGTGGAGCATCAGGCTCCCTTCACAACTCCATCTTGCCACCTCATGGCTTTAGGTTCATGCTGTTCCTCTTAGTTAGGGTTTGTATGCCAAGAACAAGTAGAAGAAGAGGAAGAAAGGAGGGTACATGGGATCTCTCTCTCTCTTGGACTCGGCCCAGAGCTCTTCTCCTTTTAAAGAGGGGGTAACGAAGCCTTAGGATGGCTATCTGCGAGTTTCCAAGTCCCTTTCCTACTAGGAAGCTATATTCCTTCATGAAAAAGCAATCTTTTCTCTCTAAACAAAATTCGTTGATATCCGTTATTCTTTAGATATTAAGGTTTCAAAAATAACTTCTTTTATTCTCTTAGTACTTGCCATTTATTCTAATGGCACAAAATTCTATTTTCATTTAATAGAAAATATTTCCTTTTAAACAATACTACAAAAATCATTCATTATGCATCATATTATTATCTTATTTTATCTTTTTGGTATTTTCTCTTTCTTTTTATCCATTGGGGCTCCTTGGACCCCAAGAAACTCTAATATTTCGAAATTCCTTTTTAAGGATACTTATTATCCTTCTAGATGCATCTATATTCCTTATTTCACGTTATCTTGTTTATTTCTTATTAAAATATCCCTTTTTGAGGATTTCTCTTTATCTTTCTTTTTATTTTCCTCATTAGCATTCCATCTAACATTAGGAATCCTTTGGATACGAAAATCCATCAAGGATAAATCAATTATACCTCTGTTCACTTATTTTCCACATTTTATCATTGTTTTCAACTTCTTTCTTAATAAAGAAATATTTAGTTGATATTCTTTTTTATTATTGCTTTCTTTTTGTAACTTTGGACTCCTTGGAACCCAAGGAACCCAAGAGACACGAAATCCACCTTTGGATTATATATTTATGCCTTCTAGAGGTTTCTACATTTTTATTTTCTACATTTCTTATTAATAATGGAGTTCCTTTTGTCTCCTCCTTGTTATTGGGCCCAAAATCCAATAAAGCCCACAAAACAATCATCAAGGCTATTGTAAATGAAATCCATTTATTCAAAACAAATCATATCTTTATTTGTTCAAATATCTTTAATATGAGAAATCACATATCCCACCAAATGAACCCAAAACTGGGGTTGTAACATCCTTCCCCTCTTATAGGAATTTTGTCCTCAAAATTCCATCAAGCAAACAAACAATTCAGGATAAGACTTTTCCATGTCCATCATTGGCCCCTATGTGGCTTTAACTTAGCCATGGCGCTACCAAAAAACCTTTATCATCACATATTCTTTCCTTTGAGTTCTTTCACCTTGGCATCTATCAACCTCACAGGTGACTCAGGTCATTTTAGCCTCCCTTGGGGCTCACTAGGTTCATTGCTCCGCACATGGTCCGGGTACCTCACATAGTGCTCTAAATTGGACACATGAAACTCATCACACATCACCTTATCCTGAGGGGTAAGGGCAAACTTAACCTTCTCCACCGAACCATGTCAAAAGAACCCATGCATCAGGGACTCAGCTCTCTTAGCTATAACTTAGAGGGGTCGGATTTTCGTGTCACATATTCCCCCACAGTGAACTGCATGTCAGTCTACTTTGCATCAACTTACAACTCATCTCGTCTCTGGGCTCCTTTCAACCATTGCATGATCAAAGTGACTTCTTATGTACACACTGTGGTCTTTTCTTGACCTTCGCGAGGTCCCTTCACTAACATCTTAATGAAGTGGTGACTGACACAACCTCCCTTGTAGAGCTTCTTTACAACTCAATACTGACTATGGTGGTTATCATCACATCTACCAAAGACAAGAACTGTCTCCATGTATCACCCTCAATGAGCACACATACTCTCATCAGACCCTCTAGTCTGGATCATACTAACCATTAGTTAGGGGTGATAAACGGTTCTAACATTGAGTTCTTCATGTACCTACTTCCACCTTATGGAAGTGAACCTTTAGGTCATACTCAAGAACTTTTGAACTCACATGGTGTAGTTGAACCATCTCTCTCATATGAGGTTCAACTGGATCTGTCCCATGACAGAACTCTTTCTTTCTCATGTCATATAGGTAAGGCGATCTACCATAACCCATATTGCATCTCGACCTTCCTTGGTCTAGGGGAGACTTATAACATCCATAATGATGATCTCCCATTCCTTCTCAGGGATTATTTATCCTCTATGTCAAAACACTGGGTCACTGGTGTTCGTCCTTCACCTCCTGGCTTGCATGGCAACTTACCCCATGCAACTTCATCTTAAGCATCCAAAGTACTATTATCACTTATTATCTTGGTAGTACCATGGTATATGGTAATCTTAAATCATGATCTTCTGTATTGTCATGATTCCTTAAGATCGATTCCTCAGAAACCCTAAACCACTCTAATCGGGGTTTCATCACCTTCCTTTTCAGAGAAGTGCATCTGAGGTTCTACTACCATCCTTTCATTGCATCAAGGACTAAGTTGGCTAACCAAACAACCATTAACTTGATCAACTGTTATTGTTACATCTGAGTGTTAGCCAAACTTATCTCTTTTCTAACTGAAAGTTAACCTAACAACATCTTCTAGCCTCCATTTAAACTAGGCAGTTGCATCTCATCCAGAGCATCCATTACCACTTCTCATCCTTAGGTGTTAGGTAATGTTGAAGACTTACACCTCTGTGTATTCCACTTATTATCTCATCTCTGCTCTAGGTCTATCTTCATCAAGAAAAATCTGAGCTTATCCTCTTGGTTTTTCAAACTCAACCTTGTATGACTCATACCTCACGATAAAACATCCTCATAGGATGTAAACCATCCATGTATCATTCACTTCATTAGGGCATGTTATCATCTCTGCCCTCATACCTCATAGCAACGTTCCAACTCACATTACCTTTTATCCTTGGTGTATGTCATTCATATTGTCCTATCTCTCACTCCCATAACAAGAGGAAATAAGCATTTGGTTGCAGTCCAAATACAAAGTTCTTCCTGTTCCAAGAGTAGAGATGGTACATCCCACCCTGCTAGTATACCTTTAAATCTTAGTTAAAATATGCATCTTACGTCTCAACGTCATTCTCGATATCAAATTTACTTCCATGGGAAAAATGGTCTTGAACCTACTTGTATCCAGACACATTCCTCGGTCATCTCCTCTAGGTCTATAGGGTGTCGACACTTTTGGGGTCATCCCTCTTCCCTCATGCATCTAGAGAGTGCCCTACTCATCTGCCCTTTGGGTCCTATGAGTTCATGAAGGTGATCAATCTCCTAACCCATGACCCTCGGGAAATGATAGTTGTTACCTCCCGACCCTATGGTCATTTGCAACTAGGGAATTAGGCAACTCCTACTTCCATTGGTCTTATCCCCACCCAACCCTAGGATAGACTTAGGATTATATTATAGTACATGTCTACATTAGAACCTTACCCAAGCCTTCATCATCTCTCTCTTTGCATTCATGGGCTGATTTTCATCCTTTCATAGGGGTCATGGCAACCTGCCTACCTTGGTCAGGCCCCATATCGGTTACCTCCATGGTAACACATCCACATGCACTTAGAGATGGTTATCTATGGGTCTTACAGGTTCATTCTCATACCATGTACTTCTCACTTAGCTTCTCAAGATCCTATGAGACCTCTTTAGGTTTCCTCAAAACCCTCCAAAATGGTATACACCCTACCAAATGGTCCCTCTCCCCAGATGGGAGGAAACTACAACTCTTGACAACAAGGCCACAAACATCTTGGTGTTTAGGGTTTACATCAACATGATCATGCTTAACTCTAGCACGCTACTAAGGCACAAGCAGACCGCCTACTAAACCATGCTAGGTCACACTTGTTCTCATCCTCAACATTGGATCAAGATCATACTTTCCCATGTTATCCACTTAGTTGTGAGGGGTTCATCAAACATACCTTTAAACTTAAGGGGTTCCCTCTCCTCTAACCATGAGGAGTACCATCCTTGAATCTATAGAAACTCAAATCTCATCATGAGCATTAGGTACACCACTTCCCCTCTTAGGCCTAAGAACCCTAGGTTCATTCTTTGATGTCCAGCAGTCTGCTCAACCACTTAACCACAACCAAATAGGTACATGGTATGACATGCATTTCCTGTCATCCTTCTACTCAAGCAACACTTCAGAGTTGAGTCCTCCTTAAGGAAAATCAACAAGGTACAAGACCTCACAATCTGCTACTAAACCTCTTCATGGTTTAAGGAACTCGTCTTCTCATATATACCATAGGTACATAGGTGCCAACAGTCTCATCCTCTCTCTCATGGAAACCAAGATATCATCAGCATGTGGTGACCACTATCATCCACTTAGGTCGCATCATCCTCAACTCCCTACTTTTCCTCATATCTCGGAGTCTAGGATTCCAACCTTCTTGCTTGGGTCCTGCTCTCACTCTCTCTCTAGAGATAACTCCTCAACCAGCCCTATACTAAAGGTCCTCTCTCCATGAAGATGGATCAGGCTCACAGGAATACCTCTACATGGTGAAGACTATGTTCACACTTATGTTTACTAAAGGTTATCCACAACACATTATGCTTATCTCATCAGCTATCCAACATACTCCCTTGGCTATAGTTTTGACCTACTGCTCACACTACTGACGTATTCCGGGTGCCTACTATGCCATGCTCATATAATCTCATGGGGTTTCCATAGGTTCTTCTCTAACCTCATCAAAGAAGGAGCTATCCTTCACTCTAACATGCACGACCCTTCCCAGGATTGGGTTGACAAAGGTACTCGGTCATTCAACCTCTCATGGCTCATATGGCATCCAAGGCATGTCAAACCAAACATCTGGTCTACCATCACATCTGACTCATCATGTCATCTCTCTCTTTAACCTTCACTTAGGGTTAGGGTTAACATCATCCTCAGAGGATGTGCCAGGTCTCTACTTGTAATGGAGATCTCTTCCTCTAAGACTAACTCTCTTCACTTATCCTCATGACAAGAAGGTCTAGCCTCAGGTC
The DNA here is from genome assembly GCA_963693085.1 of Alisma plantago-aquatica. NCBI lineage: Eukaryota > Viridiplantae > Streptophyta > Magnoliopsida > Alismatales > Alismataceae > Alisma > Alisma plantago-aquatica. The sequence goes on along the minus strand of OY856409.1, from coordinate 1,705,950,728 downwards.
TCTCCTGAAGGCATGACAACTTATGTCATACGACCTAAGCATGTATCTATTCATTTATGCTTAATCTATTAAACTTATGTCCATGTCATCTTATTTACATGCTTTTTATTAATTTGGTGGAGGATTCCTTAAACCTTATCAACCTTACCCATACCTCAAGAGGGTGAGGGAAAAGAGAGAAAAACCTAATACTTATAATCCTTAATAGCATTTGAGTTGAGAATGGATGAACAAGATGAGAGAGTCCTAATGGTGTCTTATTTCGAGTTAGATCCTAAGACATCATCCAGGCAGTCACAGTAATCCAGGAGTCCTCGTATTCCGACTAGCGGTGCGGAGGAAAATCTTTCCAGCCCCCAGACGTGATCCTTTTCTAGACACCTCTGTCTTTCGGAAAATCCTCTAATAACTCCCTTGGGTTCTATAGAGTTTGTAAAATTTAATAATTATTAAAGATTAAATGAGGAACCTAAGCTCTGATACTAAATGTAATGACCCCGTCTCTCAGTAACCCCCAATTAAGGGAGACCAAGAGGTCAGAGCCGTTATCCCAAATTCTAGATCAAATGTTCAACAAATAATCAATAATAATTATCAAATTCTACTAACGAAACTGAAAATCTGTAATAAAATTTAACTTTGCATACCTTTTTCAAAAACTTGGATATCTACTTCTATCCACATGGAGTCTATTCTAACTAATCCTCCTTTGAACTTTAATTCATATTTAATTCCACATATGCCACTTTATTGTTTGTTCTTTTCACTTATACCTAAAACGCTGACAAACAAAACGTCGGTCAGCATAAAGCTGGTATGTGGGGGAAACAATAATCGTGCAACTAAGATAAAAACATATTGCAGCCAATTATGGTTTTAAACAAACAACTTTACATTTTCTGCATAACTACTCAATCCTTACAGACCCTAGCCTCTGCGTTGTCCTTGCAGTGGACCTGGATGCTACCTTCCTTATGGTAGATCCCCATTAAACCCCTCATGATCCCACCTAACAGGTGAATCGGTTTCTAGGGTTGAGTCACATGGCACTACCCGTAGGTAGCCCACTCCTTAACTCATGGTGTGCTAAAGAGTCTCATGGCACTACACGTGGGTAGCCCAATTTCTAACTCATGATAGCCTAGACCTTGCTCTAGGTTACCCTTTTTAGCCTTTGCAAAGCCACAGAGGAGGACCAGGATCTGAGCCAGGCATGTATGCACATTTATGGTGATAATCATAGTCACATTATAATTGCATGAAATAAAAGTCATCCAATCAGTTATTTTCAAGAAACCGATAAAAACGTTTGGAAATCGCCGTGAAACTTAAGCGATTATTCATAAGCGTAACCACATACCTGTCAGGTTGATTTGAGAGAGAATAATCGATCCAAGTAAGAAATACAAGCATAACAAGATCCTAAAATAATCATGCAATTCCCTTTTATTACTCATGTCATCAAGATCTGTTAAACTTAGCTTGCTTCCAAGGGTTTCTAGCCCACTTTTAGGATTTCCATTGAAATTAGGGTTTTCCTTATCCTTTTATTATTTTAAACCCTAATTTAAGACAATTACTCACAAACCCTATTTATCTCATCTATTCTTCACGAAAGATATTAAGGTTACCTTTTAGCAACATATAACCCAAATTTCATATTAAGGCACAATTAAACATCGATTAAGTCCATTAAGCTTCTTTTACATTAAAGCTACCATTTTTTATCCTTTTAATCCATGAAAAGATCATTATGCTCATTTATCATCAATTCATAGTTCATTATAATCTAAATCACATATGAACTCTATTCGTCATTAATTCTACCTTTTTATTCATTAGAAAACCCTAATTACTACATTAAGGGTATTTATTCACAATTATAAACGTGTATACTCGAAATAGCTTAGAATTATCATATTTCGACTTTAATCATTATTTTGAACAATTAAAGCTATTAAGAGTCATAATTTCCATTATTAGGGTTTCAAGGCCCATTAAAGCATATTTATGCACATGAAACTATAAATTAACCAATTACGTGCAAAGTTCATCCTTTTTGTGCTTAATGTACCTTTTTACAATTAACATGTTAATTTCCACTTTAATCATCCATTAGACCCTACTAAATACATTAATCATATCCAAATAGGATTTCTTAATCTTTAATTCATTAAAGTTGATAAATTACACTACTTTTCAAATTTCAAGAGGAATTAGCCTTCAAATATATTTTTATTGAATTCCTCTCGTTTTTCTAAGAAAAATTCATATATTCTACAACTGTCGGCCATGTTGCAGCCGTGCGGCTGTAGCTACGCCTACGTCAGGGCAGGTCCTCGATGGAGGAGCTATTCCTTGGTGTCGTGGAGCATCAGGCTCCCTTCACAACTCCATTTTGCCACCTCATGGCTTCTGGTTCACACCGTTCCTCTTAGTTAGGCTTTGTGTGCCAAGAATAAGTAGAAGAAGAGGAAGAAAGGAGAGTACATAGTATCTCTCTTTCCTGGACTCAGCCTAGAGCTCTTCTCCATTTATAGAGGGGGTAACGAAGCCTTAGGATGGCTATCCGCGAGTCCAAGTCCCTTTTCTACTAGGAAGCTATATTCCTTCATGAAAAAGTAATTTTTTCTCTCTAAACAAAATTCCTTGATATTCGTTATTCTTTAGATATTAAGGTTTCAAAAATAACTTCTTTTATTCTCTTAGTACTTTCCCTTTATTCTAATGGCATGAAATTCTATTTTCATTTAATAGAAAATACTTCCTTTTAAACAATACTACAAAAATCATTCATTATGCATCATATTATTCTCTTATTTTCTATTTTTGGTATATTCTCTTTCTTTTTCTCCATTGGGGCTCCTTGGACCCCAAGAAACTCTAATATTTTGAAATTCCTTTTTAAGGATACTTATTATCCTTCTAGATGCATCTATATTCCTTATTTCACATTATCTTTTTTATTTCTTATTAAAATAACTCTTTTTGAGGATTTCTTTTTATCTTTCATTTTATTTTCCTCATTGGCATTCCATTTAACATTAGGAATCCTTTGGATATTTTCACTTATTTTCCACATTTTATCATTGTTTTCAACTTATTTCTTAATAAAGAAATATTTAGTTGATCTTTTCTTTTCTTATTGCTTTCTTTTTGTAACTTTGGACTCCTTGGAACCCAAGGAACCCAAGAGGCACGAAATCCACCTTTGGATTATATATTTCTGCCTTCTAGAGTTTTCTACATTTTTATTTTCTCCATCTCTTATTAATAATGGAGTTCCTTTTGTCTCCTCCTTGTTATTGGGCCCAAAAGCCAATAAAGCCCAAAAAACAATCATCAAGGCTATTGTAAACAAAATCCATTTATTCAAAACAAATAATATCTTTATTTGTTCAAATATCTTTAATATGAGAAATCATATTTCCCACCAAATGAACCCAAAACTGGGGTTGTAACAAACACTCATGTCCTCACATTTCTCATGCAACTCATAGTTCATGCAGCTTAGCATAAGGTACTTTATCTCTAAGGAATCATTGGCATGCTTCCAGTAAGCATCCACTTGTACCCTAGGTACATCAGGAGGAAGTATTTCAGGCACTGGTTTGTCATGGACGTAGAGCTTGCACTCTTCCTTAAGAACCCTTCTCAAAGTCCAAAACTAGTCACAAAAATTTCTCTGACTAAGTTTTTCCTTCTTCAGGACCAATCACAAATGAGATTCGTTCATCATTTATTCTACAAAAAAATTTGCAGTTTTCAAAACATTTTTTATTTGATTTGATTTAAAAAACTTGACTATATTAATTAGGTCTTTAATTATTATTGCTTCCACTATTTTATTCGAATTGATAGACCTCAATATCAATTTAGAATATTGCAGTGTACAATATTCTAGTGGGACAACATTCATATTTCATCAAGTCATGAGTTAGCTTTGGTTGATCACCCACAACGTGACTATTTAGGTAGGCCATCATGCCAATTTCATCATATGCAACTCTTGGATAGATGATATGTGCAACTCCTTAGCATAATCATCTACATGCTTCTGGGCTTAGACTCTCTAACAATCACCAATTAAGCCTAACCCAAAAACTGACACGATAACAATGTACCTTGCTTTGGCGGCACCTACATTATTACCATCACACTTCCATGAGATAGACGACATACCATATTGTGGCATCACCTATGCTTGGTCGATCAAGCTTTTCATGTGTGTCATTTTTAGAAGGCATCTAAGACTTCATATTGTAATTGAGGGAGTTTGTATAAATACATATACTTTATCTAATCACCACATATATAGTATGTATCATATACATGCTATATCCCAAAATGAAAACATGTAATAAATGAAAGTGATGGTTATGTCCAGCCTAATGCAAACACTTGAAGCCATAAGGAATTATGGTCATCTTGGTCTACATCACATGTAGAAACCTATTATTGATGAAGATACATGCTTGCCAATTTGGGTTGATCGGTTCAACCTTGAACTGATCGGCTTGCCTCTTGGCCGGTTGTAGGTCATCTCATCGGTCGTCTGGTCCTACTGTCCACCATCGACTGGCACCTCCAGTGCATTGGTTAGGTTCACCAAGTGATTGGTCTGGTTTGTTCATCACATCCTCCATGGTCCTTCAGTCGGTCGAATCATCTTTGGGACGTCTTCATCTTCGTTATAACATAAAGTAAATTATCCCACTTTTACATGATTATATGGAAACCTCAAGTTACATTCGAGGGGAGCAAAGGTATAAGAGAATTAACTTTACATCAGGAAGATAAGATAGAGGCTTTATATGTAGACCGAGATAAATAGATAAACCAACCACATACATCCATGCACATATAGGGATTATTAGCCATAACCATGCTACACATCCACCATAAAACTGCTTTTAGGGTGACAAGTGTGAATTGCATATATATATATATATATTTATATATAAGTTTGAGATTATCATGGTATTGGATTTGAGAAGATATTATTCACATCGCATGCAATAGTAGAGCAATAGAAAACCAAAATCAGATCATATTAATTATCCCAAAATATAGTAAATTGATGTTGTCTTTGATACAACTATAGGGGCAGAAGAACCTTTTCTTTTATACAGATGTGGTTAAGCAATGAAAGTTGTCGTAACCTTATCAATGAGACTTGGGATTTGGTTTCGTGGGGGAACCCGTCCGAGTCTTTCTACTTCAAGCTTAAGATGGTCAGAGAAGCCCTTAAGACATGGAATAAGCAGACTTTTGGTGACATTGAGCAGAGGAAAAAAGATCTGGAAGATATTGTTTACACTACCCAGATAGCTTATGATGATAATCCTTCATTTGAAAACGAAACAAATCTCAGAAAAGCGGAGTATGAGCTTCAGGAGGTCCTGGATACCGAAGAATGCATCTGGAGAGAGAAATCTCGTATAAGCTGGCTTAATGAAGGTGAAAGGAACACTAGATTCTATCATGCTATCGTCAAGTCTAAAAGGAAGCACAATAGTGTCCGTAGTTTGTTGCTGGATGATGGTTCGATTTTGGATGACCCTCGTGAGATCGCAAAGCTCACAGCTGAGCACTACAGTGGTTTCTATAAAGACTGTTCCACGTACGATGAAGATGCCCTTGATGAGATGTTGCAGACTATTCCTGAGATGATTTCTATGGATGATAACAGCTCCCTCACCGCTATTCCTATGGAGGATGAGGTCCATGTTTCTCTGTTGCAGATGGATACGCACACCGCACCAGGACCAGACGGTTTCACTGTCCCCTTCTACATTGCTATGTGGGATACCATTAAGAAGGACTTCATGAAGATGACTGAGATGTTCTTTAAAGGCCTTGTTTGTCACCGAAGCCTCTTTAGCTGCAAAATCCTTCTCGTTCCGAAGGTCGAGAATCCTAAAAAGATTGAGAAAGACTTCCGGCCTATATCCATTGAAAACGTTTCCTTGAGAATTCTTGCTAGAGTTGTCAGTAACAGAATGGCGCAGTTGATGCCTTCCATTATTTCCGAGGAGCAGGCGGCTTTCATTCATGGTAGGGAGATCACTCACCACATCAGGATGACCAAAGAGTTAATGCACGATATTCACAAGGGCGGAGAGCAGCCAAACGTGATGATCAAGTTAGATATGTCGAAGGCTTTTGACAGGGTTGAATGGCCTATTCTCAAGAAGATCATGATGAGATTTGGGTTCTCGGATGATTTCTGCATGTTGTGCCTTAGCTTCTTCTCGAATGCGTGGGCTACGGTCTCCATCGGGGGTGAGTATGACGGTTTCTTTCCCATGCTCAGGGGCCTCAAACAAGGGAATGCGATCTCCCCCTTTCTGTTTATCATCTATGAAGAGCTTCTTAGTAGATACATCCATCACATTGACCATGTTCACAAGTTGGACAGATTCCGCACTCGCGGCAACGGCTCTGCCCCTCTCTTCCTTCTTTATGCAGATGATGTTGTGATGTTCCTAAATGCCCACCCAGACACTTTGCAACGTGTACAACAGATTATGAAGGCTTATGAAGCAGCATCAGCACAGAAGATCAATCGTGCAAAGTCCATATGCACGGTGGGCAGCAAGAGTGACGTAATCATCTCCAACATTGCGCACACTCTTGAGATTGACACTACCGCAGAATCGTTTCTTTATCTGGGAGTTAACATCAGAATGGGTAGATATGCTCTTAATGACTTTGAGGGCCTGTTTCAGAAGATCAAACAGAAGATGGCATCCTGGAAATCTAGGCTCCTTTCCTTTGCTGGTCGGAGGCTGCTCATAGCACATGTCCTCTTGTCGACGACAGTCCATACTGCTGCTGCCAATGGTATCCCATGTGGAGTTTCTGATCGTATTGACGCTATCCTTGCTCGGTTTCTCTGGGCAGATAGAGAAAATCACCATCGTAAGACGTGGATCGACTGGAACAAGGTTGCTAAGCTTGTGGAGTATGGTGGGTTGGGACTTCATAATACGAGAATAGTTGATAAAGCTTTCATGGCTAAAGCATGTTGGTAAATTTTAGCAAAGGACACGATTTGGGCTAGATTCTGTAGAGAGAAATATTCGCGCAGGGCGCATAGTAGATCTGCGTTGTATCCGCACAATGTTAGATACAGAAATTCGGCTTCTCCATACTGGAAACATATTTGGAATCTGTTCCCTCAGATTCTTCCTTACTGCAGATGGTGAGTTGGGAAGGGACATATCCTTTTCTGGGATTCCTTATGGTGTGATGAGAGGCTCTTTGATCATGCCTTGTATACCAGTGATCGTAACCATCATTTCCTCATTTGTGACTTCTGGATCCATAACGAAGGATGGGACTGGTTGTCCTTGAGGCAGCTTCTCGACGAGGAAGGAATTAATCTGATCAAGAAGGCAGACCAGTAGATAAATGAAGATGATGATATGCTTGTTTGGTGTCCGGAGGTGTCGGGTCAGTTTACTATAAAATCTGTGAAGAAGATTTTGACTATGGACCACAGTGATGCTCCTTCTGCCGCTCAGAAGATTTGGTACCTTGACGCGCCCAAGGCCTGCACAATCATTTGGAAGCTCTTCCATAGAGCCCTTCCAACCGATGACAACATTATTAGGTGCCATATTGCTATGTCTTCTAGATGCGAATGCTGCGATGAACCCAATACTGAAGATATGGATCACCTTTTCTTTCATGGAAACCTTGATGTTACTTACCGGAACAAGTTCTCTCTTCTTACTGCTAGAGCCCGACCATATAATACAATCGAGCTGTTGTCTTTCTGTTCGCGGGGGAGATCGTCCATCATTATGGATTGGATTGCAGCTTGCCTTGCTACGCTTACCCCTTTCTATATCTGGAGATGGAGATGCCGCGCCAGATATGACGGCTGTAAGGCCCCTATTGCCCGAGATATGAACTGCATGATCGCACAGCTCAACTTTATGTTGAAAAAGAGGTGGTTCCGCGTCCTTGCTCAGCCGGAGGATCACAGACGCCTTAATCATTACGGCATTGATGACCCAAACTATGCTCTTAGAGAAGTTCACCTTATGAGATGGATGACCCCTGACATCAATTCTTTGAAGATGAACATCACGATAGGTAGAAGCAAAGATTCTTCTGGTCATAACAGGTGGTGGATGGCTAGTATCATCAGGAATCACCGGGCTGCAATATGTCAGATTGCTAGAGCATGGTTAACTGCGACAGATCATCTTTCTACGTCCCTTCAAGCTTGTGCAGTAGGGTTGAAGTTGGCGGAGAATCAATCCTTGCGGATCGCTGTGGTGGAGTTAGACGATGACAATACATATCACATGTTATGGGGCACTGCTTGTATTCCTTGGAGGATATCTCGTATCGTCACGGAATTGAAGAGCTACATGGAGGATGAAGGTATTGTAGGATCTCTTGTACACAGGGCCATCAATTCCATTCCCAGAGAGATTGGTAAATGGGGTGTACTCAGTCAGGATCTGATCGTGATTTCCGATCCTCGCAGATTGCCGGCTAGAGTTCGCGGTATGGCTTATCTTGAGAGGAACCACACACCTTACGTGGTTTTGAAGATTAAGCATCCTTAATGCTTTGGTTGGGGTGTTGTTTGGAGTCTGTCTTGTTTGGTCTTTTTGTGCGATCGGGGTTTTAGCTGTGGTTTTTGTGTTGTGGGAGGTCCAAGTGGGGGTTCGACCTGCATCTTTATAAGCATGAGCTGTATTTGATTCTTTTTAATGCTCACACGAGGAGGGTGAGATGAATAGACGACCTCCTGACTTAACAAAAAAAAACTATAGGGAAATATGGCATAGAGCACACAACAAAATTTAGTGTTTTATCTACCATATTCCACATAATTTGTAGATCGCGTCAATAAATGTAGTGCATGAAGGATGGTTTTGAGGATATACATGGTCTTGGAGAAAGTCTAGTGACAATCCTCATAGTCATAGATGCACAACTTCTAAATCCTAGTTGGGACACATCTGACTATTGCGCCTCCTGGCCTGCACCACAGATTGTAGCCACAAATGTCATCTTCTTCAGCATCACCTCTTATCATAGACTACTGGTTGTTGTCCTCCAAGCGGAAAACAATAGCTTCCCACCTCTATGATAGTCTAAACTGACTGCCTAGAACTCTTGACATCCTACTAGAATGATCAGGAAGAAGTCATCCCTCTCTGTTAGTGTACTAGTCACCGACTTGCTCTCCCACAACAATGATCACAGTTGCTCTTTCCCATGTTGTTTCTCCCTAGTAGGGTAGAACTTTCTCGAGCTATCATGGTTACCACAATGAGCGAGGACAATGTTTGTCAGAGAAACTATTTCTCAATTGTCTGTGTTGTGTTCTGGGAAGCCCCAGTACCCCTTCTATTTATAGGAGGGGTTTGGGTCCAAGTTCCCAGTCTATGCGGGTGTGGAAGGGACCGGAAGAACTCAAATTTTCACAACAATTGTAAAACTTTGCAACCTACAGTAGCCGCAATGGTCACCTCCCAAGTGATATGGTTGTATCATACTACAAGACAGTCATCTCACACTGCAAGATGGTCATTTTGTAGTTTCCCAATTGTACACAAATTCAGCAATTCAATTCCCATCAATATCAAACATTGATTTCCATGTACAAAACGTATTGCTCAAGATAAATGAATAGGGAAACATCTAGAACTTCCCTGACCGAACTCAAAAATCTTGCACATGCAAGACAGTCATCTCAGTCACCCAGACGGTCATCTGGTGACCCGAGTTGAGCCAGTTTGGTCGGGTCGATTCATTCCTTTGCCAATTTCAACTCACAACCAAGCCTGACACTCAGATTCCCATCTCAACGCTTGAGACTACCGTTTGGCACTTCTAGACGGACGTCTTAACACTTAAGATGGGTGTTTGGTAGAGTTTTCTACATGTTTGTTGCATGAATCAAATGACTAAACATGTTAGCACTTAATTCAAATGTCATTTGAGATCTGAACTCCTCTTCTAGGTCAAGACCTATGTGTGTGACCCTATAGGTCCCATATCACATTGAGTGAATGTCCATAACAACTTATGACATCACAAGCAAGGAGTGGTGCCTAGTCACACATCAATGCTACCTAAGTGAATGGAAAGTTGGAGAACAACTTCAACATATAATCTGTGTATGGTGTTGTAGTGTTTGTACAGTTCTATTGTTACTAATGTCCAGAATGAACTAGAGGCATGGAGCAATCACCCTCATTATTATTCAATCTTGTTTCTTAAACCAAGTGTATACTATCTGAGATATATGTAAGCTCAATATCACATATTGACTCACATGTGCATGCCCATGCTTTCCTCAGTCTCACTTGTAAAGAGGCCTAGGACATCATACTCTAGTAGGAGGGACAAATCCCATATCTATCCCTCACAGTCAATCCGATGTGTCAAAGCCATCCAATCATCACCATTATAACAACCCATGTTTCAGGACTGTGTTTGATGGTGTCAAAGTGTACCCAACGACATGTGTTAAGTGTAGTGATTTTAGGTCTAAGAACCACAACCACCACCTTCACTGTGAGAGTTGACTATGACTTCCATGGATAATGGTTTCAATGTGTCAATCTCATAGTGGGTCTATCTGATACACTATTCTCTAACATGTACATGTGTTCTTGGTTAGATATCTCCATATCATGACTAATGAGACTTAGTCATCAACCAACTCACACTCTGATCTTATGTGTCATTGTTGTCTATCGACCTTCCACAATTAAAATTGATCAGGGACATAATGAGAACATGTATATGTACTCGTAACGTCCTTATGATCTCATTTCAACAAGGCTAATACTTGAAGACGTACATCATTGAGTAATATTATTCTCTAGACATTTATAATGTTACATCATTATCTCATAACTGAATTAAACAGAATAAATTTGAGCTTTCCTTTTATTAATAATTAAATCATTTTTACATGGTATGCCATTATAACCATCACATGTTTGGCTCTTTGGGCATATATAACCAACAAACTAATGGATGTAGACAATAATTCAGAATGAACTGTAATCTTGATCAGTGAGATATACATTTAAATTTTTTAAAGAGCATAAAAGGTGATATGAATTTGTGTTCATATTGATGTATTACCAAGATATGTGAAGTACTTTTTTGTAAAACTCAATATGCTGATGATAAGGAATGAAACATCCATTTAATTTAGTAAATCAAAATTTCAATGTAATAGATCTAAAAAGTAAGAAAATGATGTACTTAGGAAGAAAGATAACATGAAAATCATTCTAAGAGAAGCATAGAGATATACATGATTATATGTTATGATCTTCATCCATGTCTTTTCTTGGATTTTGGTATGAAATCCTTAAAGGAGGGGAGAATTTGTCATCTTAGTCATCTAATTAGGGTTATTGGATGTTTCCATGCTTAGTTGCAGTAATCATTATTTAATCTTGATCAATGATGATAATAAAATTATGATATTTTAAACCTGGTAAGAAACTCTAATCATGATTTTATTTTGAATAATTAGAGTTTGAGAAGTGTAAAACCGAACTCATACAAAATAAGATCTTTGAAAACATATGAATACATAATTTGATAAATACAACAGTGTAGCAAATGATATTCAATAATTCACATGTAGATCTGAATTATTTGAAATTTGGCTATACTTTCTACAACTCAAATGTGAGTGCTTTTTAAAATTTTTTGAACTTTTGAGTGGTGGTTGGATCTGTTCATCGTCCAATATTCCACCTAGGACAAACTCGGACGACCTTACATTCAGGATGATATATAGTATTCTGATGTTTACTTTTTAGTTATTTAGTTTTTTACCCATTTGGGATAAAATTTTAATTGTATTTTATATCCCAACTTCAGATAAATTCATAAAAGTTTATGATTTTTGGAGCATGTTTGATGACCATAGAACCCTTCTTTGACTGATATATCTAGCAGGAAAAATGTCGATCGTCGACAAATTCTGCCCACATAAAAATGCAATGAAGGGCTTGCAAGCACGCCAATTGATATATATCATCCTAAAACTATAGTATCTCTCATAATTCTTCATCCCTATTTGATACAAGGATTTTTTTTGAGAGAGGGAGAGTTAGGGTATGAGAGGAAAAAGAGGTGGAATTGATGATCTAGGGTTTTATCTTCCTAGAATTGATGAACTCAAGTAAGTTGGTCTTGCTTAAATAACATTTTATTATTAATCTTCTATCATATATTTGAAATTCGTCCCTCCTCTGATTTGAATAAAAAAGGATGTCAAGTCACCTCTTTTCTATTTCTTCTCTCCTATTCTCCTATTTTAGGGATTCCAAATTGGAAGGAGGAAGAAAAGGAGTCTATGGCTAAAACCTTGATGAATTTCTAGAAGTTCATCTTACATTCGAAGTTTCTAAGGTTTCATGTTGAAAGTATAATTCTATCATGTGAAATAATCAATATCATTGCTTGTATTTGTATGCATTATGGTATTTATTTTAGAAGATATTAGGGAATCAAATACTAATGATTTACATTATTTCTCATTTAGTTGTGTTTGTTTAGTTAACGGTACATGTTTATGTTCTATGAAAAACCCAATGGATAGAGAAATATGTTGTTTTATATGTCTTTCTGAAGATTTGATGTGAACTACGATATTGAATGAACTGATACAAAATGTGGTGTGTTTGAATTAACATGAATTGATCACATTTGAGAAACCCTAATTAGGGCAAATGGTGGATAAAGAGATTATGTTTCTCGATGATATCCCACTAATAATGAGTGCTACAATATGATGAAAAAAAAGAAACATATATGTTGCAATTTATATATTAATTGTGCTTCTTGTTTCAATTATTGTCTTTTTTGTTAATCTTAATATGCTTTATATCATTCTAGTTATACGAGAATACACACACTTGATTAATGATGATTTGAATTCTTTTTAAGATGAGTAGATGTATTCAATAACAAGTGAAATGATGACACATCTAGTTAGGTTCCCTAAATACTATGAGTTTCCACCGAGCTAGCTCCCCATAAGACATATAGGTGACGATTCAAATTAGATAATTCTCTTTTGGTTTTTCTTATTATAATTCCACTCATGCTTTATCTTGACTTGGAAGTAAAGAAAAAAAAATGTGTACAATGGGCAAATACTTCATTGGTTCAGAAACATATGGGCCCATAAACACCCTGAGATTCCTTTAATTGAACTAGAGTCTTTTAGAGTAACAATAAAAAGTTTTGTAGTCATATTAAGGCTCTAAAGACTTAAATATCATGAGGAATAGACTCTGATGAAATGAAAATTATGAAACATGTGGAATATAACGATGTGATATTCTGTAATGTTAGTTCCTATCTCATGTACCCAAGATGCGGACCTGAGCCTCATTAGCAAAATGTCTGGTAGACTAGGTCTATACTTGATATGTTAGGGTGCTCAAATAAACCCTAAGATAGTGATGGTGAGTCATTAACATGATAATTAGGCGTGGCGAATTTTACTTGGTGAGGTACAAACGAAGTAGCTTTAGGGAAAAAGAATTAAAGATGACAAGTTGTGTAGAATATGAGTTGAATATTTGTTACATGCCTTTTAGTGCTAGCTGATAGACTTGTTGTTGTATGTTTGTTTTTGTGAAATTAATCATTATTTGAAACAAATAAATTTTTTTCCATATTTTTATATGTCTAGTTTGAAATATAATCTTAAATGTTGACAACTCATTGATGTTGGAACTTGATATCCATTTCGATTAAGATTTGGATTTATTTGTCATTTGAATAGTCTAATTTGGTAGACATTTCTTTTGTGGACTTCAGCTTCATCACTACAGGATGTGTTCTTGCTCTGATTGGTGGGGTGTCACAAAGATTATGTTATTTATTTTTCTTGATTTTAATTGTTTACATCTTGACATGTTACTCCTCTAATTGGATTATTAATTTGAAGGAATTAATAGCTACCGATCATATCATATATAATCTTGAATATGTTTGAAAGTTTGGATTGGATTAGTGAATCCCTTACTAAAGTGATTAGATTATTTTCATAAAATGGATGTGATATATGTTAGAATAACCTGTTCGACTTATTATTTACAAGTTTACTATGAGTTCAATAAATGGATGTTGATGACTATACTCAATTTAAGTGGGAGGTATCCACTCACTGGGGCTCTATATGAGTCTCATGAGGCCGTTTCATATGTTTTATGTATAATATCATATAGTGTAGAGGTTGTGAAAAAGAAGGTATAAATAGAATAATCTAGATTAGAATGTCCATGCAGTCTATCTATCCTAAGATGGGTAGTGCACTGAGTTTGTTCTTTCACATATGCATATTTTATGTAAACTGAACTGCATGTGTGATATGTGATTGGTGATAATAGAATATATTGTCTTTTGATGTGACATTCGTTTATGAGGTTTTGTGTAAGATTAAAATAAAACATTTAACATATGTTTTTTGTATACTTTGTTACTCGTGTTTGTCAAGAATTTGGTGCTTTTTTCCTTAGTCTAGGATTAGTTTTAGGGTTTCTCTCTAATGGTTGGCATTTATCTGATCAATAGAGAGGACCCCACAACTACTTTATGAACTTGGAATTAATATGACCTAAATGGTTATATTAATCTTGTCATGATTGTTTGTACCCTAATGGGTACTTTGATATATATTCTTGGGATACTTTATATCATCGAAATGTACATATTCTTATAGTAAGTTATAATTAAATATGCAAGTAAAATAATGAGATCACAGACAATCATTATAGATCATGATTATAAAGTAAACATAAAGTTTTGGGGGTTTATAAATCAAACATAATCTTTATGTACTTGAGGGCAACCTTAACAAAAATATGCAACCTTATGGAATCTCACCTTATCAGAGTAGTATATATACTTTTAATCTATTATATTACCGTAGTTATATGAAATTGAATAAGTGTGACATAATTATGACATTATATGATGTAGTTTTGATATAAGAATAGAGGTATATTTGATGCCTTGAGACTTTTACCTTGAAGGAAATGATATGGGTAGAATCATTGGGATGATGGTAGGGTCACATTGTTAAAGCTTAATACTTGTTAAAGCTTAATATGTAATGGGATATAATTAATTAGAAGATGACAAGAAATATTATCATGTACCTAGTATGGAGTTCTATGTGGTCATGTGTTTTGATAAAAAATTTCCTTGAAAAGATGAGATACTCAAACAATTAAGCCTTGGAGAAGATATACAATGTGGTTTGAATACATGGAAAATTCCTAAAAGAGAAATTTGATGTGATGTCTTAGTTGTAATAATTAATCATGTAGAACTTTACTTCTATATTGTAATAGTTATGTTGTTGGAAGCTAGTTTGAAGTAGATTTGATATGTCAAGATGGTTCATCTATGTTGAGTCTTTGGCCTATTTGTACTCTAATATTGACTTGATCATTACTTTTACATCCTTTGGAGTTTTGATCTAGATTTTTCAATCTTGTTTGGTTACTATATTTTGAAGATGTGCATAGTATTCTAGAGGATATTAGATTTCTAAGATGACTTATTAATGATTTGGCCTTAATGATATTTTAGGCATTCTTGTGCCCTATAATTTACTAATTGGGGCCTTTTTATGGCAAAGGATGGAACATGAATCCATTTTTTGTGGTTTGTAGTATGTGGATACGTTTTAATCAAATGCACTAGTCACACTTAACTATACTTTACAAGTATATCTCCATTCCTTGTTTCTACCTTATCTGATGCAATTGAAAAATGAGTAATTGGCTACATTTATCAAGTGTAACCCTAACCATGTAGTTCCTTGTAACCATAGAGTTGTCTCAATGTCAGAACTTATTGAATAGTGAAATGAGTTTCCTTGTAGTAATGTTCCACTACCATTTGTCACTCATATAGATCGAGGGGAAGAGATATTTAGGAGTTTGGTAATCCTAAGATCTTATATGAGTTGATTGTTTCTTCGTAGTAGTTAGCTAGTAGTTTGAGTGGTATGCCTCAAACTACCTAGGGATTAATATAACATGTAAATCAGTCATGTTGAATATTTTCTTAGGGGTTTATTGACGAATCACATTGGATGTTATTAGTGTGTTCTTATTATCTACAAGTTTTGTTATTCTTTATGAATTCTTGGAAGGAGCACCTAATGCACTATAGGTAATATTATCTTTATTGCATTTAATATCATTATACCATAAATATTCTTTTGTAATATAAATGTCTTATACTCTTATCATAAAATATGCCTTACTCCAAATTATGAGTGACATGGATAATTAGAAATTGAAAGGATTAATAAAGTTCTCTTGATATGTAGTCCAATCCTAAAAACCATCTATGTGTGCTTCTATCTTAGTGGGAGTAATCCTTTCGTTTGGAATCTTTAGAGTCTCACATATCTCTTCCACAATGATTTTAGGTATGGGAACGGAGCAAAAAGGACGTGCTTATCGAAATGTACCAACATATAACATAGTTGAGTCTAGATTGTCCATGTACTTGCACTTTCTAGAGTGATGGGTGGGTACTTCATCAAGAAAGTGATGGGTTTCCTTCCTTCATGTTTGCAACTTGAGTTGAACATATTACATAGTTGTGTCTTCATAGATTTGGATCATGTTGTAAACCTATTTGTTGTAGTTAATGGAAATAATTCAGTTTGTCTTTCTATCTTGTCTACTCTTGAGATGATTTAAATGAGAAATAGTACACTTGTATATGTCTTTGTGTGATGTTTTATGATGATCATTAGTTATCGGATATTTATGTGGATCATTTGATTTATATATTTTCAACTTAGTTTGCATGGTTGTTAGTATTCTCAAGTTGGGTTTTTGTATGAGGAATATTATTAATGACCAGTTAGGGTTTGATCATGGGATGGGTCCTTAAAAGTGTGGCATTAGAGAAAAGGTTAGCAGAGTCTACAGATAGAATAGGAATTAGGACTATAATGATAACTGAACAATGAACATGGCATGATCATGATGCAAGCTAACTGAATTTAGTGTTGGGATACCCTACTCAGGTACCCCAATATTGAGGGAAGAGTTAGTTTGGAACTATGTGGTTGTTATCTTTCCATGTACTCTGACCAGGTATTCATTTAAAAATAGCCTACATAGTCTATAAACAATATGAAATCATGATAAGAAGAATGTTATAAAAGGATATGAGATGTGGAACATGAATAAAATCCAGACATGTTGAATAAGAACAATGTATTAAATTACTTAAATCAATGATGAAATGTACTTAATAATCACTTGATGAAGATAATAGCATGTTTAACACATAAAATTTTAAGAATTGATGATTAAATAAAAATATATGACACTATGAAGTTTATTTTTCATATGAATAATATAAAAGGGAGTTCATGAAACTTGAAAGGACTCCTTGTATGGGTAGAAATATAGTGTCTAAAATTGAGATTCCAAATAATGATGAAGTGAAGAAGAAATAACTCCATGTATGAAACTTCAACAATATGCAATAGTCAACATAAATCCCAAAGTAGTGTATAGCACACACACATGTGTATGAAGAAGTTCCAGAGAATATATATTATAATAAGGATTTTTATGTGAAAATCCATAGTAACAAGTGGAGACTCATATGATGAGTATAATTTTAGATGATAAAGTTTTAGGGTGATAGAAGAGAAGATTGGAACCTATGGTAATCTTAGACGGTATAATGTGTCTAATGAAGAGTTGTAGTAAATAATCATGATACTATGAGGATATTAGGGAAGTGCTTATGAAATGATCTCTTAATGGTTGAAAATAATGTGAATGATTACAAGTAATAGAAGAAAATGTAATCAAGAAGAGGATACATAGTTCCTAATCTTATACAAAATCATATTCGTGTCATTAATGTATGATGATAATGAAGATACAATTTGAGAACGAATGACATAAAGAGGTCAACTATAAGATTATTTTATAACAATCATGAAGCAAATAGAATGAAACCATGAAGAAAAAACAATATATGATGACCTAATGAGTTCATATGATGTTGAATTGATCCCTTTATGTGATTGGAGGACAAGAAATGTAGGAATAATATGTTTCAAAAGAAGGATTTTCATGCAAGGATGTGATTCAGCCATAGAACAAAGTCATGATGGTGATAATCAAAAGGAAAATTGAGGTAATGTGGAATATACCCATGTGTTTTGAGTTGGATGTGAAGTTATGAGAAAATCAAATTCAATTACCAGGGATGAAGAGGATGAATGTATATACAAAAGTATCGATTGGTCAAATAATTTTAGCACCATGTTAAAGATTTTCATTGTTACAATAAATCTTAATAGCAATTATACGATAAGAAGAATACTTACATGAGAATGAATGTAAATTGTGAATTCACCCCTAATGGGTAAATGACATATGATTATAGGGATTAGAACATAAATAAAATTAAGAGATAGTAAGAAGAAGACTATAATATGATCACAACACTAATTTTTAAGCTCATGTTAAGGATCTTGAATGAAACAAGGACATTTTTACATGTTGCTTGTTAGAATTGGTGATACATTATATATCCTAAGAATTCAAAACAAACTTCATGATGAATAAGAAATAATGACGATGAGGTAATATTATTTGTTCCTAAGTGCTTTTAGGATTAGGTTACATGTCGCTTGTTGTTGTTCTCTACTCTATCCTTGGGATTTTGGAGACAAAATCCTTTTATGGGGTTTATGGATGTGAGACCATGAACCTAGACTAAACTAAGTTCATCTCTAATCTTGATTTTATTTAATATTTGTATGCCTTATTACGTTTTAAGAGAAAGTGATCAAGATAAATCCTTACTTTGGTTCAAATCGCACATTGTTTGCCCTAGTTTAAAGTTTCCTTACAAGTTGTGGACTTAATTGTAAATTCAACATGGTATGAGGACCGAATTGTAAGTTATGTGAAAAATATCTATACATGTGTTTTTATTCATATAAACATGTGTTTTCCTTCATAATCATACTTGTTTATTCCTTGAAATCAATTGTTAAGAGATGACTCTATTCTGACTTCAATTGGGCGTTGTTTTCCCTGATGTTTGGCTAGTATATTTATAACCATTTTCACATGTTATATTTTCTTTTTAGGGGCTGTTGTGTTTCTATTTCCTAGATTTACCTTTATATTCATTCAAATGGAATTATTTTCCCTTTTTCAAACTTTAATGCAGTTCCATATATATTTTGCGCAGAACCAGCCAAATTCATATAACGATGCCTAGATGGACGATTGAGCACTCATCATGTTATGCCTCAAGAGAAGGAAGGCCTAAAAGTTTTCCTTTTGATCACCTTCAAACCCCCTAGTCAAGTGAGTGACTCCGCCATTTTCCCGACTCGAGCCTCTCTCCACCCAGAGTCTTCCAGATTCTTACGTCTTGATGTGCGCTCTTAGCATCCAGTCCATTCCGGTTCAACCCATGTTGGTCCACAGAGAACCGAATGTGAGGTCCAATTTGAGTAACCCATGTGAGTCACCTATTGTATAGAGTACCTGCCAAGCAATGAGATGCCTTCGATTACAAGAATTCAATTTTAGGGTTTTGGAGGTGAGGAATGCATCTATAAAAGGGAGCCCTTATCATCCATCATGGGGGATCTCTGATTGGTGATTAAAAGCCACACTGCACAACACAAACCCTAGCGAGGAGCAAGGAGATGGCATTCATAGTGGAGATATTGGTCTTCTTGGACTAGGCATCATGGCCTTCTCCATTGTTCCTACATTCTCTTTGTTGTTGTCCCTCGCCATGAGCTAGTAGATGCCTTGTAATGGGGCATAGAGACTAGCCCAAATTTCCCATATTTTATCTTAGCTAGTATCTAAACTATAATATAGTTTCAAAATAAAGTATCATTCTGCTCAATGCCTTACTTTGCAAATTGACGACTTGTTTCGCATATATGTAATAGTCATGGATATGCAGGTTATAGTGAGCATGATTAGAACACCAGAATGATCTTATTGTCCCCCTGATCTATTAGCAAAGGATAGTGAGGTGATTGGACTTCGACCTTCTACATGTGGAGGATGGTAGGTCATAAGTAAGGGAGTTAGGTTGGTATAGACGTGGAACATGGGTGTTAAGGATGGTCGGTCCCATGGGAGTTCATACTAGGTGGTGACCTTTATCCTGTGAGAATGCAACAACTAAGCCTCGATTTTGCAATGGGTATTAGAGAGTTAGATCTTATTATGATAATTACATAGGCTCAGGTAGTGAAACCCCATGCTCTGGTGCTCTTTATTATCCATTATTTACTTCCTTAATCTTTGTTGCTTTTGGCAACAATTCAATTTAATCAATCTTTTAACTACTCGATGATAAATATTACTCTTAATACTTCTGAATCTATATAACTACTTAAAAATGTTGTCCTTTGGGTTTGATCCTTAAGTTTACTGTAATAAGGCTTCCTTTCATGTGGAGTGGGGAATTAGTGCACTACTTTTGGTTAAACCTACAAGTTACTCTTTTAGGATTTTGTTAGTGTGACATTTGGAGCCCCATCAAAAATTAGCACCATTGTCAAGGACAACGATAGTTACATATTTTCAAAAGTATAAGCATACCTATGGTTTTTATTTTCTTTTTTTTATTTACTTTTCTAGAAAATATTGAAAATAATCTAGAACCAAGTGCACCACTCACAATAATTTCTTTCTTTGTCCATTTACTTCTAGCCTGTGCAAAGGTCTAGAAGTCTTGAATCAAGATTGCTATTCGATCCTAAAATCGAGAAAACTCTCAAGAAACTTTGTAATGAGAGAGCCATGGAAGATGCATCGACTGCAGAAGTAGCTGTCCAAGCACAAATCAATGCAACTATCATAGCCCAATGAAAATTATTCACTACAAAAGCTAGATAATAGGTTCAAGTCGAGTTCAGGACTAGCCTAGAGGTCGCCCAAGCTGCAGAGCATGCAAAAGAATTAAGGGATTTCTCCATCCCTAAAGGCACCGACTTGACTCATCCAGTCTAGCCTCCAGGAGACCCATTCATTGGAGATGATTGTTGGGAACATCTTCTCAAACTCATCGACCTTTGTTCTATGATGAAGCCGTCAAGTGCCACTGATGATACCATGTGACTGGAGCTCTTCAAATACTCTCTCACAGACAAAGCCAAAGTGTGGTTTAACACTCTTTGAGGGGATCCAATCAACATATAGGATGCCCTAGAGAATAAATTCTTAGAAAAAGTTTACCCACCTTTGATGACATACTTGAACTGTGGATATATTACAAGATTTAGTCAAGTGCCTAAGGAATCCCTGTATGAAGCATGGGAGTGATTCAATGATCTCCTACCCAAGTTCCCTCACCACAACATCCCCAAAAATTTAAATTATTGAATTCTTCAATTGAGGAGATGAAGACAAGATGAAGAAGTTCCTCGATTCCTCCTCTAATGGAAATTTCATGCAACAGAGTTTTGACAGCGCACTTAAGATCATTAACCTTGTGATAGAGAATTAGACCCACTGGATCAGACCCTCAGGCAAGGGTGTTCTTAAAGTTTCCATGCTAGAAGACCAATTGAAAATCAATTCTATCTTCTAAGCATTGAAATCTCTATCCCTACAGTAAGATAATCTTGAGAAGTATTTCAGTGTGTATGAGACAAAGAGTCAGACTCCCCAAGTACAAATCATCGTTCCCGTGCGTTCATGCAAAAAACTTTCCATACGGTGGATCATTGCACCGTCCATTGCCAACAACTATGCACTGCATTCCACGAACATCAAGACAGAAACAATACATAGTTACTCAAGTTGAAGACGTGAAGTCAATCCATAAGATTTCAGGGCAAGAGTACCATAATCCAAATCAAGCACAAAGTCATCCTGGTTTCTAGTATGGGAACCCTGTGGGAGATGAAGGTCCAAAAAGACCTTGACGCAACCCACCGAGGCTAGATCGCCAATGAACTATAATCGCATGCCCAACTAGGGAAATTTCATGTTCAATTTTCCCAGCAGTAGTTACCAGTAGTGACAACAATTCTAGAATCCAAATCAAGCCCCACCACTGCAAATCAAAGTTGCACCGACGCAAGACCCAATGAAGATGCTTCAATAAATTAAGACATCATACCAGGCTCAACTTGCTAATGCCAAGACAAAGAAAAAGGCGTTGGAATCTCAAATCTCTTGATTGGCAACTAGTCAGCAACCTCCAATAGGAATAATTGTTGGCCATCCAAAAAACAACCCCAAGCATCTGAAGCAGTCAGGGTTGTTAGATGTTCTAAAGACCAGGTCATCAAATGTGTATACCGCACCTCTCACCTCTACTCCTAAAAAAATTGTGAGCACCCAAATAGAAGCTCCAAACTTCCTGATCAACCATCTAGAGAGTCAAACAATGGAACCTACTATGACGTAAGCACAATCCAACACTAGCGAGAATGCGACAGAGGCAACTTCTTCAGTCAACTCTAAAACTCCTCTGATTCATGTATAACGCCTTGTGTGCCCTATACAAGAATTCTCAAGCTTAGCGACCGATTCAAGAAATTTAAAGATACCATGAAGAAAACTATGGTAATATACCATTCCTAAATTTGTTGACTGAAACACCAGCCTGATGTAAGTACCTTAAGACTATTTTATCAAGAAGGCAT
This sequence comes from Alisma plantago-aquatica, assembly GCA_963693085.1. Classification (NCBI taxonomy): domain Eukaryota; kingdom Viridiplantae; phylum Streptophyta; class Magnoliopsida; order Alismatales; family Alismataceae; genus Alisma; species Alisma plantago-aquatica. The sequence continues at coordinate 1,705,928,017 of OY856409.1, read as the reverse complement.
TTGGCCCAGGAAACCAAGATAGTGAAATTATCGCCAACAATCTTCAGTGCCATACAAGATCGCCGAGCTAAAAAAGAAGTGATATGGGATCCTTGTGGATAGACTTTTTTTTGGTGATTATACATGTCGCAAAAGACTTATTGACTTAGGCTCTAGCATATCCATTATTCCCTACACTCTATACCGATGCCTAGGGTTCGTAGATCTCTTACCCATGATAATGACCATTTAGTTGGCTGATGCATCCATCACTAAACCCCTGGGAATTATCAAAGATGCCCCGGTGAATCTAGGACATGACACCTATGTCCCATGTGATTTCATGGTCATTCATACCAAAGAAGACAACTGGTTACCACTCATTTTGGGAACACCATTCCCAGCTACTGTATGATCTCTAGTGGATGTAAAAATTAGAAAACTTGTTCTATGACTAGGGAAGAAGACTATTGAATACGAAGTTCTTGAAGACTTGAAGTGGACACAAATTCAATCGAACCTTTTAAGGTGGAAGGTAACCTGGAATCACAACAAACATGCCTGCAAGATGTCGATCAAGACAATAGGGCCATGCCCATGGGAAATCCATGTACATCATCTAATCATGATCCACAACCCACATGTTTGAAGGATAAGGGTTCATATACCCTATCTGTTGAATTGACGTGAAAAAAACTACTATCGGTTGGGTCAACGATGCTAAACTAGGACGCTTGTTGGGAGGCAACCCATCCCTTTTTTCCCTTTCTATTTTGTTTTTCTTTCATCATTTTTATTCCTTATTTTCTCTTTGAAAAACTTATTTAAAAAAAAGACCATGAGAAGAGAAGCAGAAGGAAGAGTACTATGTCTTTGACAATCCTAATAAATGGTTATGCCAGCGTGATGAAAAACCTACATGATGACATTTTCTCATCTTTCCATAAACCCCCTACTGCTCAGTCACTTGACCAGTAGAAGGAGATTTCATGATCTTGTAAAACAATAAGTGATGCAGAGAGTGGGATACATGTCCTGATGAGATTTCTCTCTATATTTTCCATAAATGATTTTACTTCTTTCTCATAAATAATCTATCCTTATTTTTTACGAGAAATATTATTCCTTGGAAATAGTAACCAATTTATCTCACTCTAATTATCAATATTTACTATCATATTTTGATCAGGACTTCACAAGATATGATTGACGTGGAGACCCTATGCACTAGGGATAACGCGTGCATGGTGTAACCACTAATTCTTTTTGTGTAACTCGTAATATCTCCTCGATGCAGCTATATAATGGGTGAAGTGTAGGGATTAGCAAAACCAGACCACTGGTTGTATGATCAACAATCCATCACCCTAGAATTAAGGTGATGGATGGACACAGGCTATGAAGAATGGGGTGAATGGCCAAGGGAACCATGGCCTCCACTGAATAAAAATCATGGAAACTTGTGAACACGATTGTGTCGAGATCAGAGCATAAGAAATGGAAGAAGAATCCACTCTTAGGGTTCTATTGTGTTCTCTTGGATGGGCATGCACCGTCAAACTCCTCCATCTCCACCTCCACCACCCTCCATATCAATTCCCCTCCATCTCTAACATCTTTCTCCTCAAGGATGGATTTTTTTTTGAAGTGGGGGTGGAGGGTGGATGGTACGTCATCTTTACCACCTCAACTCTAACCTTACCCTTTCTCATCCTCAAGCACTTATTTCTTTTTCTTAACCATATTTTATTTACATCTATCTTGTTTTCCGTTTTCTTTTTCATTTTTTGTGTGAGTTGTGACGTTTACATAGTCGGTCACTTTGATGTACATAAAAATGAAAAATGTATGAATGAACTGTTCCCTTTTCTTTTTCTCGAGCTAACCCATGCAAAAGGAAGTTGTAAGGAATAAACATGTTTGGGCCCCAATGAGAGCAACTAATCATCCCTCCCCCTTGGTAGTGACAGTAAGTAGATGGAGTACGAAAGGTCAAGACACATGTGCCTCCAACATAACTTGCAACAATATTCGTGAATACTCCTTTACCCTACATTAACTGAATTAACTGATATAATATGATGATCTGATTCCAATGCAACAATAAAAGGGACAAGCACAAGTCAGTCTCTTGATTTCACTCTTCTTCCATCACCTCTTACCCCTTCGTCATCCACTAAAAAGAAAAAAAAATGAAATTCCCACCATATGCCAAACCCTAAGTCTGGGGTGGCATCCCTTCTATAAGTACTCCTTCTTTTTTATTTTCATCCACATGCATGGCATGGATAAAATAGGATAAAGATCCCAAAAGAAAACATGCAATCAATGTAACTACAAACAAATAAAAAGTCTCGATTAAAATAGAGGAGAGGCAAATAAAATAATTGAATCCCAAATAAGATCTCAAGTCAAACATAGGAGAGATCAGGGATTTAGTTTCATGCTATGTCTTTCTCCCCCTTTCACACAATTTATACCTAGGGAACTTATCAAAATTCTCCCTCGAATAGACAAATAGCCCTGACTTGTGCTTACTTCTATTTGTGCAGACACATTAGGATTATTACTCATATGAAAGTAGTTCGTTGCAGGTTCTAGGGTCTAGTTATTAGAGGAACAAGCCCCACTTGGGGATATCCAAGTGTGAGTACACGACCCCCAAGGATTATGGTCACTTGATTATGATTGGTGGAAAGGGGACCACAATGTTTTATTAGTTGGGAGAGGAAGGCATGGAACCTAGTATTAATTGTTGATTTCCTTTTTATTTTTCTTTACTCAAGATGAGCAAAGGATTAAGTATGGGGTAGTTTGATGAGTATATTTATACCCATTTTCCATGTTATTATTTGATTTTTAGGGTCTGTTGTGTTTCTATTTCCTAGTTTTATCTTTATATTAATTTAAATCCAATTATTTTCACTTTTTTGAACTTTAATGCATTTTCATATATATATTTTGCAAAATCAACCAAGTTTCATAACGATGCATAGATGTAAAATTGAGCCCTCACGCTGCTATGCCTCAAGGGAAGGAAGGCCAAGAAGCTTTCCTTTTTATCACCATCATCACCTAATCAAGTGAGCAGCTCTGCCATTCACCCGACTCGAGCCGCCCCCCACCCAAAGTCTTCTAGATTCTTACATCTTCAAGCACGCTCTTAGCATCCAATTCATTCTAGTTCACCCCATGATGGTTCTCTAGAGAACCGAATGTGAGGTCCAAATTGAGTAACCCACATGAGTCACATGTTGGATTGAGTATGGGCCAAGCAATCAAGTGCCTTCGACCACAAGCATTTAGTTTTTGGGTTCCTGAGGTGAGGATTGCATCTATAAAAGGGATCCCTTATCATCCATCAATTGGGGGGTCTCTGATCAGTGATTAGAAGTCACATTGCATAGTACAAACCCTATCAAGGAGTGAGGAGGTGGCAACCGTAGCGGAGATATTGGTCTTCCTACACCAGGCATCATGACCTTCTCCATCGTTCCTACTATCTTTTTTCTATTGTCCCTCACCATGAGTGAGTATATTCCTTGTGTTGGGACATTGGGACTAGCCCCAATTTCCGATATTTTATCTTAGATTGTATCTGAACTCGATAACATAGTTGCTAAATAAAGTATCATTATGCTCAATTCCTTGCTTTGCAAATTGACAACTTGTTTCACATATATGCTACAATCATGGATATGCAGGTTGTTGTGAGCATGATTAGAATGCCAGAATGATCTTATTGTCCCCCTGAGATATTAGTAAGGGATAGAGAGGTGATTGGACTTCAATCTGCTACCTATCGAGGATGGTTGGTCATAAGTAAGGGAGTTTGGTTGGTATATATAGGGAATTTGGGTTCCAAGGATGGTTGGTTCCAAGGGAGTTTATACTAGGTGACGACCTGTATCCCCTTAGGGTGCAGCAGCTAAGCCTCAATTTAGCAAGGATTATTGGAGAGTTAGATCTTGTTATGATAATTATACAGGTGCGGGTAGAGAAACCCCATGCCCTGGTGCTCTTTATTATTTGTTATTTACTTCCATAATCTCTGTCGCTTTCGACAAAAAATTAGTTTCATCAATCTTTCAACTACTCGGTGATCAATATTACTCTTAATACTTCTAAATCTATATAACTACTTAAAAAGGTTGTCCTTTGGGTTCAATCCTTAAGTATATTGCAATAAGGCTTCTGCTCATGTGGAGTGGGGAATTAGTGCACTGCTTTTGATTAAACCTAGAAGTTATTCTTTTTGGGTTTTTCTTGGTGCGACACTTGGAGCCCCATCAATCTTGCAACTATACCTATGTTTGTACACTAATGTGAAATGTCACCAAAATTAAGAACTTAGTTGAAATTTGTGTATATGTTAACTTAGTCCATGTTTTACTTCATCAGTGTGTTTTGTTTGACGCATTTGAATGCTTTTAAGACTAGTTGAGCAAGGTCCAGTTTGCCCTCCTTGCCTTGGGTCTAGATAGCTCATCTATATTGTGGGGTTTTTTTAGTCTTTTGACCTCCCAAATAATATCTACCCAAAACCCATACCCCTCTTTGATTTTACAACCAAGGGACATTCTATGATGAGTAGTAGCATCACAAAAAATTGTAGGAGATCCATGAACCTTAATGGCCATGGATTTGTGATTGCATGTTTGTGCTAGTTGGAGATGCAACTTCCTTGTGGATCTTTGGTCTTGCAAATTCGTTTCACTACCACTCATGTAAGTTATCCCTCCTAATCTCTCTTATTTACTAGCTTTCTTATCTTGTATTCCTTATTATGATCTCTATGGATTTCTATGGTGTTTCTTACTCCAAACAACTAAACCAACCTCTTTCTCCTCTTTTGCACAAATTTTTCTCTAGATTTGCATGAAGGATATTTTTTGAGGTATTTTAAGGGATGTTCATGAACTCTAGTGTTGAATTTTTTGTTTTTTAGGAGTGGATCTCAAGTTCATACTCCATGGAAGCTCATAATCTTGAGATAGGGTCTTGCATGTGCCTACATGTCTATGCATGTTGATGATCAAGCTTCCATTAGAAATCCCAATGCTTAATAGCTTTGTTTATAGCCTTAAACATGTAGGATCATCTCGTTCTAATCTCTTATTTTATCATTAATCTTTTCTTATTCTTTCCCTTGGTCGAGATCTGTGGTCTATCATGGTGGTTAGAGCTTTCTAGAGCTAAAATCCCACATTTCTCTCTCTTTGACCTAGATGAGACTAGATCAAGCTAGATGGAGCCTAGATGGAGCTTTGGTAGGTTGATAATGATGTTTGAAGAATAATACATGTATCATGTAAAATGAGGATCCTTAATGCACATTTTTCATGCAGGTTTCTTACTCCAAACATGATTTACTCATCCATTCATAGGCTAAATAATAGAGAAATGCTTAAATCTCACATTACATACCGACATGAAGTTGTATATGATGAAGTATGTGATTATTGTAGACTTTTTTGCATCTATATGAGATAATATTTGAATTTCTTTCTTATCTATATATTTTGATTTAATTCATAATGTTAATAAGGTTTCTTCTTGTGGCCTTAAGGTTCAAAATCCAAAATATATGTGATTTTTCCCTATAAGTGACTCATTTATGGCTTTTGGGATACCATAATGATTGGGAAAAACTATGTTATCTTTATCTATATATATATTATCATCAATAGGTTATATAACACTTCTCTACAACTTTTATTCTGCTATAAATATATTGAACATAGGTCACATACCTAGTTGTAGCTCATCTAAATTTAAAAAATGGCATCTATCCACTTAATATTGTTTTAGCTATAACTTGCTCAGAATTTAGATTTTGATCATGAAACTTTGTGTGGTATTACATGAATGTTGTCTAAATATATTTATATGTTTGGTAGTAAAAGTAAAGCTTAACTAATGTCAAAACTCTCTATGGCTGAAAATGACATCTTGTGCAGGAAATGGGTACTTTGAAGGATGTTGTGAACCTTCTTTGACCCCCATTATTTTCTATACATAACCATCAATGTAAAATTCCCATCTACCTTGTTAAATCCTTGAAATTTAATGTTTAATTACTTTTTGAACTTGGCATTGCTATGGTCTAAATGGTTATTTTAACCTTATCATAGTATTTTGTACCCAGATAGGTACTTGCATATATATTCTTGGGATAATGTATTTCTTATTAATGCTCATATGCTTATACTAAGTTATAAATAACTATTTAAGTAAAATAAAAAAAATCATAATTTCTCATTATGGATCATGAATATAAAGTAAACATGAAGTTTTGGGGGTTTTAAATGAAACATAAACTTTATGTAATTGAGGGAAACCTTAATGAAAAGATGCAACCTAATGGAATATCTCACCTTAACATATTAATATCTATAATTTTCTTCTCTTATATTACTATATTTATAAGAAATTGAATAAGTGTGACATAAATATGTCATTAAATGATGTATTTTAGATATTGGAATAGAGGTAGACGTGATGCCTTGACACTTTTACCTTGAAGGCAATGATATGAGTAACATCATTGAGACGATGGTAGGGCCAAATTGTAGAGGTTAATCCATTATTGGATATAATGAACTAGAAGATAGCATGAAAAATTATCATGTAATTAATATAAAGTTCTATGTATTCATTTGTGTTGATAGGTTTTCCCTTTAAAAGATGAGATATACTCTCAAGAATGAAGTAGGTAGTAAAGGTGATATGCAATTTGGTTTGAATACCATTCAATTAAATATTCCTAAAAGTCAAATTTGATGTGATGCCCTTAATAGTGATGATTAGTTTGATATCATTTTAATGCTTTTCCCTACTAGTTATGTTGTTGGAAGCTAGGTTGAAGTAGACTTGATATGTCAAGATGGTTCATGTATGTTTAGTTTTTGGCCTACTTGTACTCTAATATTGACTTAATCATACATTTTCATCCTTTTAAGTTACAATATTTTGAATATATGTGAAAACTCGAGGGGATTTGATATTCCTATAAAAATTATACTATTTTGGCGTTAATGGTATTTTGGGCCTTGTTGTGCCCTATTATTTGTGAATTGGGGCCTTGTTATGAACAATAATTGAACATGAATCCAATTTTTATGGTTTGGAATATGTGGATACATTTATATGTAATGTATTAGTTATAATTCATTAATTTCTACAATTATATCTCTATGTATTATCTATAACTTGTTTAATGCAATTGAAAAATGAGTAGTTGGCTTAATCATTCAAGTATAACCAAAATCATGTAAGGACATAGAGCAATCTCAGTGTTAGAACTTGTTGGATAGTGAAATTAATTTCCTTGTAGCAATCTCATATTGTGAGAAGGTTCTCAGAGTCATACATTGTTGAGTATATGAAAGTGTGGTGAGGGTTTTCTGTCATCATGACTTCAAGTTATTTTGAGAATAGTTGTGGTTGTGTCTCAATTTGTGTGTAATTGAGAGTGGGCGAGGTCTTAACTCGGATTTGAGGGTGGTATACCCTGTATTTTGGTACCAAGGCATGTCTACCCAAGACAAACCAGGTTTTTACTAGGATGGCCATTGTGCCCCTACTAGTAGTTGTGCAGTTGTGCCGCTATAGTTTGTCACTCATACTGACCAAGTGGAAGAGATCTTTAGGAGTGTGATAATCCTAAGATCTTATGTTGGTCTGATTGTGACTTCATACTGGTCATCTAGTATCTTGAGTGACATACCTCAAACTACTAGTATATTTTCTAAGGGTTTTATTGGTGAATCGCATTGGATGTTACTACTGTGTTCTTGTTATCTTCAAGTTTTGTTAGTCTTTATGAGCTTTCTATAATTTCAAGGACCCCCTAGAGTAGTATAAGTAATGCTATATGTATTGCATTCAAGATGACTATACTATGAAAATATTTTTTGTAATATGAAATGTCTTATACTTGGTTCATGATAATATCCCTTGGTGCATGTTATTTTCTGATGATATTGTGTTGATTGAAGAAAGAAAGGAAATATTGAATGAAAAAGTTGAACTTTGGAGAAATGCACTGGAATCTAATGGATTTATGATTAGTAGTAGCAAAATTGAATATATGTGTTGCAATTTTAGTCAATCTAGAATTGTGAATGGTGGAATCAAGTTGGATGGAATGGATGTATCGATATGTGATAAGTTTCATTACTTGGGTTCTATTATTGAAAGGGAGGGTGAGGTTCAAGATGTTTGCCAAAGGATCACAACAGGATGGTTGAAGTTGAGGACTACAAATGGAGTAGAATGTGACTTGAAGATCCCTCTCAAATTAAAAAGCAAGATTTACAAAATAGCTATATGACCAATCATGCTATATGGGAGTGAATGTAGGGGGTGAAGAAACAAGGTCTCAACAAGATGAATGTGGCTGAAATGAGTATGTTGAAATGGATGTGATGGAAGACAAGAAAAGATTGTTTGAGGAATCACTATATCAGAAATAAAGTGGGGGTGGTGAGCATCAAGGATAAGTTGCATGAAGGTCGTCAAAGATGCTATGGTCATGTGCAACATAGAACAACAAATGCACCTATTCTAAGTAAGGTTATTGAGTCAAGCATGACTAAAAGAAGTAGAGGTAGACCTAAATTAACTAGGGAAGATCTTGTAAAGAGGTATTTTGAATCTTTACGTCTTGATCAAAGTATGACCCGTAATAGAGATGATTGGAAAAGAAGGATCCATGTAGCTGACTCCAACATGGTTGGGATTGAGGCTTATATGATGATGATGATGATAACGATGATGATGATGATGATGATGATGATGATGATGATGATGATGATGATGATGACAATGATGATGATGATGATGATGATGATGATGATGATGATGATGATGATGATGATGATGATGATGATGATGATGATGATGATGATGATGATGATGATGATGAAATGTGTTATACTCTTATCATAACTATGCCTTATTTTGAATTATGGAGTGACATGGATAATTAAAAACTAAAATGAATAATAAAGTTCTCTTTATTATCTATAGTCTATCTTAAAAGTTATCTATGTATTTTTATATCTTGGTGGGAGTAATCCTCTCATTGAGACTCTTTTAAAGACTCACATGGTTCTTTCACAATGCTTTTAGGCATGCTAAAACAGAGGAAAGGATATGGTGATCAAGACGTAACAAGATATAAAATAGTTGAGTCTAGTTTGTCCTTGTACTCTCACTTTCCTGAGTGATGAGTGGGAAGTTTATCTTGGATATGATGGGTTTCTTTCCTTGATGTTTCTTTATGATTATGAGTTTTAACTTGATTTATACATCTTCTATTACTATGTATTCATAAATATTGATCATCTTGTAAAACTATTTTTTGCATTTGATGAAGCAATTATAGTTTTCCTTTCTATCTTGTCTGATTTTGATAAGATTTGAATGAGAAATTGGACACTTCTATATGACTTTGTATGGCTTTTAATGATGATCATTTGTTATCAGATGTATGGTTGTTCATTTAATCTAAGTTGGATTCTTTTCTATGGAATTGTCCTAATGATCATGTAACATCCCTATTTTTTAGGAATAAAATAAAACCTTTTATGTAGTTTTCTTTAAATAATATTTTGTTAAGAGACTTAATTCAATTTGTCCAAATTAGTTTTATTTCTAGGATTTTAATACAAAGAGAAATAAGAAAGGGCTCCAAATAAGTTTCTTTTAGATTATTGTGTTGCAAATAGGTGTAATAATGATAATATGCCTTCTCTTTTATTAAATAAATCTAAAAGTAATGAAAGAGAAAGAGGAAGAAAAGAAACAACAATTCGAAATTTAGACATTAATGTGTTTTTCCTTTTTATAAATTTCAAAATAAAGCCTCTAATGTTCATTTTCTCTCTCCTCTAAGAAAAGCACATAAGAAGGCAATAAATGAGTAGGCCATGACTTTAAATAATATAAATAGTTATACACTCAAATTTTGGAGGAAAATTCCACAAAGGAAAATTCCCCATCTTTTATTTAATTAGTTTGTACACTTAAATTAAGATAAGAAATGAAAATCAAAAACTTGGACCAAATGTTGAGGAAACTTAAATCTAATTGGCTAGTAATATTCTAGACCCTTTAATTAGTCAATGGTACAAATTTGGACTCATTTGGACATTCTTTGACCACTCAATTAAATTAGGAAAGATTTGAATATAATTTGATTAGATTTGCTTTCAATGCACCCGTTTTCCCTATGGTTTCGGGATTTATTTCCTTGTCATGCCTTCCCTTTTTTTATTTTCACAAGCATCCTTTTCAGCCTTTTGATTTTGATCAGAGGGTATCTGGTTCATCCCCTACCTCCCGCTCATTTAGGCAACATAGATGCCGACCCAACGTTTTGTTCCCCGATTGTTTTCTCCCCCCTCAGTCAGCCGGTTTGCAAGATTCTCATTGCGTTGAATACGTATCTCTCCTGCACATCTCCCGAACCATAGAACTCCCTCTCTCATGGAGTATATAGGAAATGCCCATTAGGGCTTGTGTTTCCCACTCTGCCGTTTTGTGCAACCGCCACCCTAGCCCTCTCCACTGCCCGACAAGCTACCAAAAAGAACAACCAGCCTCTGACGTTCTCTTCTTCATCTCCAATTTCTTCTCTTATTACCCTGAGTGCCAAGACCTAGTCAGACTCCATCTTCGGCGATCCTGACTTCACCCGTCCACCTCTGTCCACCTCGGATCAATCGAGTGTGCGGTGAGCACCCTCCACCTTCGTACTTTCTTTTTGTATCGTTGTTTTGGCTCTTCATTCCCTCGATTGTTGTACCCTATAGGACGTCTGCAAGGCCCTCACCGGCATCTCTGTGTCTCACTGCTTCAGTGTACCTTTGACCATGGTATCTTCGCCTCTCGCCTCATCGGGCCTTGGCAGTTATTTTTTGATGCTTTTGGGTACCTTTCCACCTTCGGTACCTCAACTCTTGGTCTGCAACTGTGTCCTCTGTTTTCGGTGGCACAGCTGAAGCAGTGCCTCCAACGACTCTCCTCTCCCACCTGACTGGACCTCCACCTTCATGTTGGCCTCACGAGCATCAGGGACTTGAGTTTCCCTCCTTCCTTCTCACCTTGTTTCCCTCGCCATGGAAAGGTCATTGGTTTTTCCAGTGAAGTCAAGACCGTCGTTCCGACCACGATTTGACCCCCAGCAAGGGTGTTTGGCTTTGTGACAACCAGACGGAGCTTGTGCTCCTCTTCTTCCAGCCGGTGGTGGCTTGCTCTGTGAGTTTGTGGGTGGAGATCACCACAGTTGTGGCTCGTGGTCCATGGCATGGAGCAGGAACAAAATATGCCGCGAAATGACCATGTTGCCCATGCTATTTTTTTCAATCGGGAAATTATATTTGAATGGGTATTTTAGATATTTTTAAATCACCCTGTAATAAATCGCTCGATGCTCAAAAAAATGTGCAAAAATATGTTTTGGAAATGATTTTTCGAGAGGAATCCAAATATATGATTTTTAGAGTCTGATTCTAAATCGACATCTCTTGATTTTGTAGAAATGAATCTAGGGTTTAAGATTATGAATAATATATATATTTGATGTGACATATCTTATGAACATGGAAATTAGGGTTCTTTAGACCCAGAGAGTGGTTAAGACTCACTCAACCTAGGAAGAGAGAGAATTCACTCTCAAAGTAAAAAAGGAAGTGGTCCATGCAACTGAACATATAATTTACTTGTTTTGAATTATAATGCATGTATGAATTTCAATGAATGCCATGCTTAGGTTATTTACTGTTTCTAATTATTAAAGTCAGTAAGATTAATATATTTTGAGTTGTTTATGCTGTATGATATCACCTTCATGAACCATAATGATAATTGCTACCAATAAAGTTTAAAGTAGAGATAAGAGCATTAAGAGAAAGAGAATGATAAAAATGAAACTTATATAAGTTCCTCATAAGAGAAGAGGCACTTCGGTGCATAAGAGAAGAGGCACCTCAGTGCAACCTAAGAGGCAGTTCAGTGCATAAGAGAATAGGCACATTTGTGCAAACACGAGGACACTTATATAGGTTAAGATAAACAAAATTGATCTAAAAGGAAATGCATGTCTTTTAAGTGTTCAAATGTATGTTTATTTCATTTTCAAGTCTTATTAGTGTTATAATATGTTCAATCCGCTTATCGTTGGCTTTATTGCATGGCTGGGGGTGTGATGTCTGCAGGTAGGAGCAAGCTCAAGAGCTATAAGGCCATCTAAGGAGAAAAGCATCAGTGGGTGCCAACTATAGTTTAGATCTTTTCTTTGGTTAGATTTGTATATGTGAACCTTATTAAGGATTTGAGATTGAGAAATTGTAAATGTTATCCTGTGATGGTTTATGTAAACTATATTTTTGCAATGTATATCATGATTGTGCCAATCTCTCCCTGAAATGCCAAGTACCCCACATTATGGATAATGTTGGGGATTAGGCTCTGCTTCCGCTGGTTATGTATGTAACCCTATGGAGGGGTGTTACAGATCACTTAGGTTTAATTCATGGCATGGGTCCTTAAATTAAATGTCTTATTATGTAAAGTAAGAGTATATAATCATTATATGGTTATATGACTTTGTAAGATTTCAAATAAAGATACATTGTTAAGTTTTTAGAATGATTAAGAATCAAGATTAAACTACATGCTAATTAAAAGATCATATAGCATCAAAATTCATTATAAAATAATAACATGTCATCAGCTGAAAGAGTTAACACATGAACCAAAGTGTTGGCCAATTGAAGAGACATGACCTGGGTACCAGAGTTTAGGTCATGATGCCAATAGGAACTAAAGTGCAGGCAATCTGAAGATTTATGACCCACACACCATAGTGTAGGTCATGAGGCCTAACTAAGTCTCTTGTTAAATATATGTATCAAAATGTAAACTAAGATTAAAGAAAGATATAGTTATTTATGTTTAAGATTTTCTAATATGTTTTCATGTTAGTTCTACTTGTGTAGTGTTTAAGTAGAATTTATAGTCTTTTATTCTTTCAGTTCTACACATGATTAAGAATACTCACCACACTAACTAATGTTTTTTTATTGCATGATTGGGGACAAGATGTCCACAGGTGAGAAGAATGAGAATATTTAGAGCCAGACAACTTTAGCACTAGGACCTGTAAGAATTTAATATGGTGGGATGCCAACTATAAGAAGATCCTCAATATTACATATTTCTCTTTCATTATATTTGGAAGTTTATAATAAGGGACTTGGGTTTGAGATGTTAGAACTAGACTTTGGCTTCATTCATGTTACATACTCTTGTGTCCCTTTTGTGAGAGCTTTTATGAGGATGAATGATATTCATTTTTATGTGCATCAATTATTATGTTGTAATGAATACTATGATCTTATAATGTACCTAATGTACATGAGTTATAGATAACATAGTATTGCTTCTGCTATGTGAATGTGTGTACTAAAATAGAGCATTACAAGGGTAATAATATTTTTAGGTTCAAAGGTTGATGCACTCGGCCCAAGAAGAGACCTTTCCAAATAAACTCCTTGACAAGTGAGGTGGAGATTTCTTTCTTACATCACTGTTTATGTCTTCAGTCCATGTATAAGGAGTTCATATGGGGTATGAGGGATTTAAGGTGTATGATCTTTATGAATCAATTATTTATATAAACTATGTTAGGGAACTTCTTCTTTTACACCTTTAAATTGATGAATAACCCATAATGACGACTTTCTTCCCTTTAGATATTTATTTTTTCTTATATGCTCTAATATGAGAGTGAAATCTACTCATGCATCATTATTGTCAAAAAAAATAAGATTTAAAAAATGTGAGGGTTTGTGAGGGCTTGTGTTGTGGGTGTTTGTGGAATATTGGGTGTTTCTGAGTTAACTAGAAGGCATGATCTTCATGTAACATTCTTTTATGCCAAAAAAACGTTATTATTATTATTTCTATAGCATATCTAGAAGATATCATGATTTTGAATCTAATATTTCTTAGATGGAAGTGACTAATTTGTCTCTAGGAATTATATCATTGAGGTCTTGAGGATAATATAATCTTTTGTATTTAACTTAAAGAATCTAACTAGTTATCTATTTGTAGTCAAGATGTTACATGTAGGGCATTTCAAGAAACATGAATCTTTTGAGCCACACTGTCTCAAACTCCATTGTTCCAAACATTAAATCACATGAAAGTCATCATCATATCCTAATAAAAAAAATATAAATAGTTTCAACATTTTATCTAGGTATAAACAATGATGTAATTTGTATTGCAATATATCCTACCCCATTCTATGTTATCTAAAAGAGGTCTAACAAAGGGGTATATTGTACAAGATTTGTAGAGGTTGGAATAGTTATCTCTATTCTATTTTATATCATGTTGGACCAAATTTGTGGAAAATCCTCTTAGTCTTGCATCTTCATAGTATGTAGTCTAGTGCCTAATAGCATCAAAAAGCATGTAGTGGTAGACAGATTCAATGTTGATGTGTATAATGTCATGTCCCATGCTACTAATGAAAATTATCGATAAAGGAATGATCAATGAAATTTGGTATCTCATTTTAGTATATATTTGCATTGCCCATGTCAACAATGCTATCATTTTTATTCCTATTTTTTAGTTCAAAATTGCATAACATTTCACTTAAAGTACTTTTCATGTTGTGTTGAATATGTGGTGTGAAAAAGTGTATCAACTCCCTACCCAAAGTTTGAGGTATTTATATATTCTTCATAGAGATCTTTCCATAAATTCCTACATTTTAATATATTAGCATGAGTGGTGCATTAGAATACTACTTTGTTCTATTTGTGTTTTTCTTTTGCACAATTTTCTTGCTATATCTCTATAGAACTCAATGTTGGAAATCGGAGAAATATAAATTATCCAATTCTATTTCATAGAAGTGTATTTGAAGGTATCATATTGTGTGTATGAGTATATATGTATGAGTATATATATCATCTGTCACAAATGTTATATCCATATATCGTATTGTTTATTAAGAAATGTTTGCATTAAAAATGTTCCATGAATAAGGGACTAAAAATGGATCTTAGTCAACTGTGAAGTTTTAGGTTGCATACTAGCTGAAAGAAGTGGTGGTGCATAGGGAAAGAGGGATGGCAATTCCTTGCAAGCTCCTCCTTCTCGCCTGAACACAAATGTATCTCTTTTGAAACTATCAGATTGAAGCAAAAGGTCATGCTCTAATTTTCTCTGACCATCCAGGAAAGGGGAAGTGATGTATATAGAGAGGAATGGGATCATTGTAACAGATGGAAGGCTCATTTACTTGAAAGGTGAACCTATAGAGAATATTAGGAAATGGGAAAATTGCTTAGTAGGATGTATTGTTGGTTTCAAACCTCATCTTCCTACTATGGAATTGTATTTCTCCCAAATCTGGCAGGTGAATGGGTGCATTGAAATCATCAACAAAGTAGCGCTTCTTCATTGTTAAATTCTCGAATCCTCTTGATCTAGAGAATTCTCTTAAGGGAGCCTTTTGAACTATCAAGGGCAAACCTATAGTCTTGATGTTTTGGAAGTCGGGTGATTCTATTTCAAGGTTTAAGCTATTTGATATTCTTGTATGGTGAAGTTCCATGATGTTTCACTAGAGTTGTGGGACAAAAGGATGTACAAACATATCAGGTCCTATCTAGGGATCTCGTTATGTGTATATAGGATGACCAGTGAATGCAAGAGAATAGATTTTGACAGACTCTAGAACCTCATGCTTGATGATTTTAACTTCCCCGTATAATTAGAGTTGTGTTCCAATGAAGGGGAAAATCATACAATCAAATTTGGGTATGAGTGGAAGCCAGTGAAATTCATCTATTGTGGATTTCTTGGGCATGGTGAATGTGTGAAAAATGTCATGGCTAGTAAGAAAGTTTGGGCTAAAAGAAGAATCCAAACTCAATTAATGTTACTACTGATTCAATAGTGAAGGACTCCAGTATGGTTGCTGAAAATGTTCCCATATCTAAGGTAGAAGTATGTATTAACCAAACTCAATAGGGGAAAGATAAATTTGATGAGGTTGTTCTTCAATATGAAGAGAAGGAATTACTAAAAGTTTTTGCAAATTCTGAGAACAAAGAGAAGGAGTAGGGTGATAGTATTATCATTATTACCTGATAATACACCTCTTGATGCTAACAAGGCCAATAAGCTCAATTCAAGGTAGTGAATAACAAAAGTAAAGCTAAAGTTATCAAGAACATTGTGGATCAAAAGGAAACTTTGAATAATAGATTCAAAGATCAGGGTGGTACAAGTGACAAGCGTGAGTTGAATGTCCCAGACTAGCACTGGAGTAAAACGTGCCAGATGGAGGATTTCTCTATCTCTATTGCCTCCTACAATGTCACAGGGCTAAATAACAAAGCTCCAAAAGTTTGAGATGAGTTAAAGAGGTTGAGACCTCATATCTTGTTCTTTTTGAAATTAAATTAAGGTGCAATAAGATTCAAAAACTTATTGACAATTTCTTTCCAGGTTTCTCTTGGATTTTGAACCATAATTCTATTGTTTTGGGTAGGATTGTTATTTTTTGGAAGGAATACAAATGTTCTATTAGCAAGATTTCTGAAACTGATCAATTAGTTCATTAATGGGTGGAAGTCTTAGGTGCCATACCTTGATATTTTGTTCTTACTAGAGTTTACAGGAACAATGACAATTGTGAAACAACTAGTCTGCAACGTGATGTTGATTCCTTATTTTACTATGTTAGGGGTCCTTGGGTTCTAATTGGTGATTACAATGTGAAAGATGTTGAACACATTGGTAAAGAGCCCCCCAATGAGGAAACATGTGCATGGATTTAATGACTGTGTGATCAATAGTGGTCTTTTTGAGTTGAACTTAAATGGTGCTTGCTATATGTGGGATAATCATCAAAGTGATAGTGATTTTTTCATATCCAAGATTGATAGAGTTTTACATAACTTTGAGTTTATGGCTAAGTTTTCTGAATTTAAAGCATTTTTTCATTCTACTATTATCAAAGATAATAAAATTATAACTATTTATATTAGGTAAGAATCTATTGTTAAATCTCATTTTTGTTTCATCAATGCATGGGTTTTAAAAGATGGCTTCAAAGACTATGTTTCTAGAAGGTTAAACATGGATGTTAGGGGCATAATATGTTCAAGAAATATATGAGGCTTAAAAGTGTCAAAGATAGTCTTATTGTGTGGAACAAGGAAAGTGGAAATATTTTAGACACTATGAGGATTCTAGAAGGGGTTGTTATTCAGTTTTAGAATGATGTTGATGCTAATTCCCCAGGATGATGCCCTTATTTCAAAAAAATTAGTAGTAGGAAATACACAGATATTGCTTAAACATGAGGACTCCTTATGGAGACAAAATTCTTGTGTTCAATGGTTGAAATAATTTTTTTTAACTCTAAATTTTTTTATTCTTCTATGAAAGTTATAAGACAAAGAAATCATTTCAGTCTCATTGACATTCATGGGACCATGCCTACTGATATGAAGGATTTTAAAAGGTAAAATCATTGCTTACTATGATATATGTAATTTTAGTTTCTCTTCTGATAAAAAGAGATTAGAGAAATTCAACTTTCCTAAGCTTGATGAAGTGCAAAAACTTCATTTTGATAAATTTGTCTCACCAAAGGAAATGAAAGATGTCTTTCTTTAGTTTGAATGTAGATAAAAGACCTGGGCCTGATGGGTTTATGGTATTTTCTTTAGGGAGTGTTGGACTATTGTCAAGGAATATTTCATACCAGTTGTTCTTGAATTCTTCAACGAAGTGAGGATGCTGAGAGGAGGTAATAGTACTTTCATTTGCCTTATTCTAGAAAACAATGATACAAATACTCTTAGGAACTGGTGCCCTATTGCTTTGCATAATATTGTTTACAATTTGATATCTAATATGCTTTCCAATATGTTACAAGTTATTCATCCTTCTTTGGTGAGTTTCAATAAATGTGTGTCTATCAAGAACAAGAGCATCAAAGATGTATTCTTGTTTCAATGAGTTTATTAATCACTTTAATAAGAAATTTTATGATCCTTGAATGTGTATCAAGTTGATTTTAAAAGAGACTATGATTCTATTAGTTGGGAATCCCTTTTTGTCATTTTCAAGAAGATGAACTTTCTTGGTAGTCGTTTAGTGTGTATTTGATTTTTTTTTCACACAAAGTGTTAATTAATGGTAAACCTTTTAAAAGATTTAATCCTAGTAATGGTGTTAGATAGGGTTGTTGGATCAATGGGCTCTAGAGGGGGGGTGAATAGAGCTACACACACTTCACAAAAACAATTAGACCACCAATTTAATTGCAGTGAAAAGACTAAAACAAGAAACTATTTGATGTCCTAATCTAGCATTCAAAGCAAGGATAAGAGACAATGAATAACAAGCACTTGGACAGGTGGTTAGAGTGGTTCCACATCCTAAACTTAGGAGCAATGTCAGTCCACTACCTAGAGTTGGTTAGACTCTAGGATTTGCAACTTGGTTCTCTTATATATCACAATAAGATTACAAGATACATAAACCACACAACCAAGGACTTAATTTCTCAAGCTAAGATCTTCTACCTTTCCAAGGACTTACCCACAAAGCAAGATTCTTCTGCCTTCTTCAAAGGACTTACCCAATCTTACCTTTGTCTTCAGCCTTGCAGGATTTACCTATCTCACTTGAGCTTTGCCTTGCAACTCTCCTTCACTTGGAGAGCTTCTCCACGTTTCACCTTCACCAAGGGATCTGGAGCAAGAAGCTATCTTCACTCTTGAAGATCAGCAATCATCTTCACCTTCACTCAGAGAAGAACAGCAGCAACCTCTCTTTCACTTGGAGAAGTAGCTTCAATTCAATCTTCAAAGGGATTTGGAGGTAGGAAGAGAGAAAGGAGAGTTGTAAATCATACAAGGGATAGCTCTCATACATAGGGACCTAACTCACTCAAACTCACGAATTTATCTTGAAGGTAGAGAGAGAAAGGGGCTCAAGGGCTTGGAACACTCTCAACTAAGCTAGAACCAAGTTTGTAATGGAAGAGCAGCTTGGAATGAACTCCAAGGGGTTCTATTTATAGTTGATGGTGGACCTTTAAGTTGTGGGACACTTGGATGCAAAAGTAGTCATTTTTTGTTCAAGAAAATGGCTCTATTTTTTCCCAAAACAATTCACCAACAGTCATATTACTTTTTCTACAAATTCCGTACATTGAAATCGGTCGAGTTTCAATGGGGGTAACTCGACCGATCAAGTAAGAGGCAAACCGATATTCAAATGATCGGTCGAGTTTGTCCTGATAAAACTCGACCGACCATTTCAACTGGAAATGGCCTGCTACCTGATCGGTCGAGTTCTGTGAGTGCACAACTCGATCGATGCAATCTTCAAAAAATCGACCAAGGATGATCGGTCGAGTTTCAAGCCAGGGAAACTCGACCGACCAAGTGCCTGTAATCCATTTTCTAATTTGCAATTAAAGTGATTAGCACTTGGTGAATTTTGTCCCAAACATTTTTCTCTTCTAAGTTACAAGCCAATTCATCATTACAAGTGATTACATGGATGTTCTAAGGTCGTTTACATAGAAATCCTAAAACGCACACTTGTAGCCATTTTGACTTGAACTTGGCCCATTCTAGGGCTTTGTATATATGATCCTTTTCATGTACCTAATACCTACAAACAATCTTAAACGCACATATTAGATACATATGAATGGAATGGTTAAGTCATTATCAAAATATAGGTAATGTATAACCTCTAGGTCAACATTCTCCCCCTTTTTGACAATGACAAACCATTCCTCAAACATATTGAAAAGGATAAGAAAGTTATACCTTTGCCTTGTGAATTATGGGGATTCGTGATGTGAACAATTTGAATTTCTCCCCCTCAAACTATGCTTCCTCTCACCTGCATGTTAGTTTTTCTATACATGGCAATACCAATATCCGTGTGATATGTGATCCTTTGCAAGTTACATGATCAACAGTGAATTAACAAGGAAATGATCACTTAAGCTAGAAAGCAATAGTATAACAACAAGAACCAATATGATTGAGTCTCAAACCACTAGATATTTCTCCCCCTTTTGACATTATAAAAAAGGTAGGGGGGTAGAAGAGCAAAAACCGGGTCTTCTCCAAAACTCAACCAAACACAAAGCAAGTCAGAATCAAAATATAGCTCGAAAAGCACCAAGCATAAGATAAAACAAAATAAGATAGCTAAAGTGCATAACGATTATATTACAACTCAGATAGATGTCCTCATGAACAACAACTACAACCATAAAGTGAGAAAACAGAAATAAGAAAATAGTACAACTCAGAATAATGTGCCAGGATGTTGCTTATACAAAAGAGTCTAGAAAGATGCATATGATAGACATGCTAGACTATAAGCTAAGAAACCACCTAGACATCTAAGCTATCTATATCGAATGTATCCTCGTCGTTGCCAGGGTTGTAGTATTCATCGCCATCTGAAGGCGGAGCAGCAGTTCCAGCATCGGATCCAGCACCATCACCACCATCGTCGCCGGAAGCATCCTCACCATCACCATCTTCAGCATTAGCATCCTCATCTGCATCCTCATCCTGGTCGGGCATCTCCTCGTCATCAGGACCAAAGGAGCGACCAGGACAACAGGCATTCTCCTCGGCCCACGACATACCAAGAGCAAGAAGCTCTTTGGCCTACGGGAAGGATGGAGCAGAGTCACCCAAGGAGGCGAGCAGAGTGTCTAGGGGGCCAGCAGGTAACGGCAGGTATGCAGGAGCGGAATTACCATCATCATACTGTGGCGGAGCGGCAACGGAAGGCTCAAGAGCAGGTAAGTAATGCTCGTATGCATAAGAAGCATAGGCACTACCCGAGTATGGCTGGTAGGTGGGGTAGGGTGAAGCACATGATAGGTTCATGGTGGACATGATCGAACACAGATCCTGGTGCAGGTGGTCCTGAACCTGACGATTGTACGCCTGTTCATGCATCATATATCCCAGAAGGGTTTCATTTGATGCACGGAAATACGCATGGCTAGGGCGGGGATGTGGTTGCAGAGGTGGAGAACGGGTGGAGGAGGGAGGTACAGTAGAGGTAGAGGCGGAGGCAGAAGCACCAGCGGCAGGGGAAAAGACAGGGACATCTTTCTGAATGGTGGTTTCACTAATACAAACTCCTTTTCTAGCAACCGGGTAGTGGAAGTCAGAAAAGAGGGATTTATCAGTGGCGAAATGGAAAAGACCACAAATTAGAGCTGGGTTGGGGGGGTGGGTGCCCTTGGTGTTCTTGCCGGTGTCGAAACAGGTCATGTGGTGCAAGATATATCTAGCCCATTTGACACCTATATTGTTTAGCAAACAATACATAATGATCGCGGTGTTTTCCGCAATGTCCATTTGATTGCGCTTGGGATGGACATTACAATTAATCACTAGGGCCAAGATGCACCTCTGAAGGTCAAGAGAGGATGAGGGTAGGGTTGACCGCTTCTTGTCAGCCACATCAGGTTTCTTTAAAAACCGATGAATGTCCGGTAGCGTCAATTCATGGTGTTTATAAAAACCTTTAGGGTCAAGAAGATCGAAATACTCACCATAGTCCTTACGCCAAGTGTTGTTTTCCTCGTCTCCGGAAAGATAGTAGTTGAAAGATTCCTCAGAGAGTTTAAAACGATGACCGGCGATCATCGATGTAAGAACTATTTCAGTATTCGGCGGGGGAACGAGCGAATCATAGTTCCAACACAGGTTTGCGTAGAACTTGAGAACTGCCTTTGTGCTAGACAACTGATTGTTGAAGCAGTCACGTTCGATCGCAAGAGCGGACAAGTGGTGTCTGGAAAGAAGCCTCGAAATAGAGGTAATAACCGCTTGAAAACGATTGGCGTGAACCAAGGGGCGAAAAGGAAAAGGAGATCGGGGAAGAAGATCCTTATACCGATTTACCACCTCAATAGACACAAAAGAGGTGTTATCGAACAGAATCAAGCGATTAGTTGAGGAGGAAGCTTGAGAATTGCCAGGAGCATGACGTTTTCATCTATGGGAGGCCATGGAAATGAAAAAAAGGAGAAAAACGTGCACACAAGCAAGATCAAACCTCAAACGTCGAAGAAAACCCACCACGAGCGCCCGGGAAGGTCAAGAACGGGTTGCTAGGTCGCCCTAGGGTTAGGAACAGGGGGGTTAGGGCTAGGAGTGAGAGCTCGGGGCTGAGAGACAAGGAATCGATCGGCTATTTTCTAGTTGCAAGGGAAAATAGTCGGCCGATCCTAACTTTTAAGTTGGCGCAGCCCGTCGATCGGTCGAGTTCTGAGGGTGGCAAACTCGACCGATCAGTCCACTTAAGACCTGCTCTCGGCTCCTGATCGGTCGAGTTTTCCAGGGTGGAAACTCGACCGAAGGTCAACCTGACCTAACAGTCTCATTCTTAGATCCTAGCCATATACATGCCAATTAAATTCATTTTTCCATTCTATTATGCATAATTAACATACCTAGGCACATTTTGCTCATCATTGGGCACTATTTAGCGATAAAACACAAAATTCGATAAAAATCCAAACGCAAGCAAAGAACCAAGCATGTTGATAGGCAAGTTAAGCACAAATAAGAATATATATGCAAAACAAAGTGACGATAGACATGAGCAAGCATATAGGAAAGAGACAACTAGCTAGATCACATAGAAATATCATTCAAATCAACAATAAGCAATTTAGATCGAATAAAATTAAATTGATCTCTAGCTAGAGGTTTTGTAAAGATGTCCGCCAACTGATTTTCTGTGTCCACATGTGTGATATAGATATCTTTCTTTGCAATGTGGTCATGAAGAAAATGATGGCGAACCTCAATATGCTTGGCTCTACTATGCAATATAGGATTGTAAGATAGATTAATTGCACTAGTATTGTCACAAAAGATAGGAGAAGCATCAAAAAATATATTAAAGTCTTGGAGCATTTACTTCATCCATAGGACATGTGCACAACAACTCCCGGCTGCAATGTATTCAATTTTGGTAGCTGATAATGCCACTGTACTTTGTTTCTTGGAAAACCAAGACACTAAGCATGGTCCTAGAAGGAAGCAAGTGCCACTTGTACACTTTCTATCAACCAAACACCCTGCATAATCCGCATCACTTTATGCTCTAAGAGTAAAATCCCTTGATTTAGGATACCATAGTCCAAAATTTTGGGTTTTGGCTAAGTACCTCAAAATCCTCTTAACAGTAGTGAGATGCGACTTCTTAGGGTTAGATTGAAAGTGAGCGCACAAGCCAACACTAAACATAATATCGGGTCTAGAGGCAGTTAAATAAAGTAAACTTCCAATCATACCTCTATAGAGCTTCTCATCTACCTTTTCACCTTCTTCATCTTTGTCAAGTTTGGTGGTATTTGACATGGGTGTGTCCATCGGCTTCATATTCTCCATCCCAAAGCGCTTGAGTAGTTCACTTGTGTACTTGCCTTGGTTGATGAAGTTTCCTTCTTTTATTTGCTTGATTTGAAAGTCGAGGAAGAAGGTCAACTCACCCATCATGCTCATTTCAAACTCACTCTGCATAAGAGAACTAAACTCCTTGCAAAGATCAAGATCAGTCCCACCAAAAATGATATCATCAATATATATTTGAATTATAAGAAGATGGTTAGAAGTGTGTTTTAGAAACAAGGTAGAATCAACTTTGCCCATGACATACCCGTTATCTAACAAAAAGTTCTTTAGTTTCTCATACCAAGCTCGAGGTGCTTGTTTGAGTACATAGAGAGCTTTTTGCAACAAATAAACATGATTAGGTAACTTGTCATTTTCAAAGCCTGGAGGTTGAGCAACAAATACTTCCTCCTCGATTGTACCATTCAAAAATGTACTTTTAACATCCATTTGATATAACAAGAAATTTTTATAACTAGCAAAAGCAAGTAGCAT
Organism: Alisma plantago-aquatica; assembly: GCA_963693085.1. NCBI lineage: Eukaryota > Viridiplantae > Streptophyta > Magnoliopsida > Alismatales > Alismataceae > Alisma > Alisma plantago-aquatica. The sequence goes on along the minus strand of OY856409.1, from coordinate 1,705,904,033 downwards.
ACGAATAGATTCTAATCTAGCAACATGAGCATACGTTTCATCAAAATCAATACCTTCCTATTGGTTGTAACCTTGTGCCACTAACCTTGCTTTGTTTCTGACCACTTTTCCATGCTCATCTAGCTTGTTGTGGTAGACCCATTTGGTGCCAATGATTTTTCTATCACTTGGTCTTGGCACTAGGGTCCACACACGATTCTTCTCGAATTTCTCTAGCTCTTCTTGCATGGCAAGGATCCACTCATCATCACCAAGGGCTTATTTAATGTTCTTTGGCTCAAGTTGGGAGATGAAGGCACTATCTGCTTGTTCTTTGTTGTGAGCAGCTCGTGTCCTCACTCTCTCGAACGAGTTTCCAATGATCAACTCCTTTGGGTGATTCTTTGCAAAGAGGGGAGTGGGATCCTTCTTTTCTTCTTCTTCTTCATCAATCATCTGCTTACCTTTGTTTTTCATGTTGAGGTCTTTTAAGATGGGAATTAATTCATCTGCAACATCATCATCACCAATATGCTTGCCAACAACAGGGTTAGTTTCAATAAACTTAACATTGATAGATTCTTCAATTTTAGACAATTCAATGTTGAATACTCTATATGCCCTGCTAGTAGTGCTATAGCCTAGGAAGAAAGCCTTATAGGATTTCAGATCAAACTTGTCAAGAGAATCCTTCATGTTTAAAACAAAACAAGGACATATGAAAACATGAAAGAAATCAATGGATGACTTCCTACCATGCCATAGTTCATAGGGGGTTTTCTTGAAAGAGGGATGTGTGAAAACTTAGTTTTGCACAAAGCATGACGTGCTAACAGCTTCAGCCCAAAACTTCTTAGGAGTGTCATACTCAAGAAGCATGGTACTAGCCATCTCTTGTAGCGACCTGTTCTTCCTCTCTACAACCCTATTTTGTTGAGGTGTACAAGGAGAAGAGAAATTGTGCGAATAACCATATTTCTCACAAAAACGCTCAAAATGATCATTTTCAAACTCTCCCCCATGATCACTACGGATAGAAACAATTCGGCAAGAAGCTTCATTTTCAACCCGTTTACAAAAGCTCAAGAAAACATCAAGAGTATCACTTTTAGAAATGAGAAAGAAAGTCCAAGTATATCGAGAGAAATCATCAACAATAACAAGACAATACTTGGAACCATGAAGCATTTGCGTTCTCATTGGTCCGAATAGATCAATATGAAGAAGTTCAAGAACTCTCTTGGTACTCATGACTCCTTTGGATTTGAAGGATGATTTGGTTTGTTTCCCTTGTGTACAAGGTTGGCATTCCTCATCCTTATCAAAATCCAATTTAGGAAGTCCTCGAACCAAATCCTTTATGTTCAACTTCTTCATTTGATGCAAATTCACATGACCCAAACGACGATGCCAAAGTGAAAGATCATTTTTATCCACAACTAAGCACCTATTTAGTATGGGCTTAAGAGCATCAAGAACAATAACATAGAGATTACCATTTCTAGTTCCCTTATATATAACATTGTAGGAGAGGGAATCTAGAAGCAAGCATTCTAAAGAAGTAAATAACACAAGATAACCATTGTCACATAATTGGCTAACACTAATTAAATTGTGATGTAGGCCATCAACAAGCAATACATTTTAATACATAGTTCATTGCCTACATCACCCTCACTTATAACCTTACCCTTCTTGTTATCCCCGAAGGTTACCGATCCTCCTTTCTTTTTCTCGAACTTGTTAAAATGGCTGATTTCTCCAGTCATATGCTTAGAGCAGCCACTATCAACAATCCATTTCTTTTTAACCTGAAAGAAAAGAGGATGTCAGAACCCAACTCAAACTTTGGGATCTGGAGTTAGCTTGGGGACCCATTTCATCTTTGGGTTGGTCCCCTTGGGCTTGTAAGGACAATAGGTGGAGTAATGGTCATCACATTTGCAATGAATACAAACCATAGGGTTCATAGAGATGGAAGTCTCTCCATGGAAAATTGGAGGTTCCACACTTTTTTTCATACCCTTCTTCTTCTTACCTTTGTTACCTTTGGGAGCAGTCCCATCATATCCTAAAACACTAATACCAACATGTTTGATAGAGTGTTCTAGGAAATCATTGAGGGATTTCTTTCCCGAGAGAAACCTTTGCAAAGTAGATCTTAACTTAGCATTATCATCACTAAGATTTATAGCAGTAGTAGAAAGACTAGCAAGATCTTCTCTAGTATGCAAAATGTCAGCCTCAAGATAGAGGGATTTAGTAAGAAGAGAATCTTTTTCTAGAGTTAAGCTAGCAACTTCATTTCTAGGCAAAACAGGTCTATAAGATAAATCATTAATTTGAGCAAGAAATTTTGCATTTTCAGATTTAAGAACAACTATTTCTCTTTGATAAGCATAGATTTCTTCTCTCCTAGCATCATCAATAAGCTTGAGTTCTTGGATAGAGGCTTACAACACCGGTCAACTAGGGTGGCTGAGTGCAATCCATGAGGTCAGGAGGCACACGATGATGGGATCTTTTCTTTCGAAATTTGTATGGTTCCAGATCGAGTCTATCACTAAAACTAAAACAATTTGCCCACAAGCGTATGGGGTACTGTTGTAGTATAGATCAAAGGCAAGATGTGGGGTCGAACCACGGAGATAGAGGGGGCGCTAGAGTTAGAAGGGGCGAGCTACGTTCCTATTGCGGAGATTAAGGTTTTTAGGGTTTTAAGATTGGTTGGTTGTTGATTAAGCTAAGTGAGCAAGTAGGAAAAGCAATATGAAACTAAGTTATCAAAAGGATAAATTAGCAATCTAAGTCAGAAAGCTATCTAAACAAGAGCAAGAACAAACTACACTAGACTAAGCAAGCAACTTGCAATTGAGAGCCTAAGTCAACCACTAATCAAGATCAAAGACCTAAATTAACACTTAGCTAGCAAAACTAGGCAATTAACTAAGTTAACTAAAGCAATTGAACTACACTAGCATTAACAAGCAAACAGAGCAATTAAGGTTTTACGCAATTAGATGAAGGAGGTGGTCCATTTGGGAATGTGACCTTGACATTAATTGGGGGATGTCACCATAATAAGCAATTAACATATTTCATTCTAGACTGCCAAACTAAACAACAAGGTGGGTGCTATGAGGATGTACCCTATGCTACTAGTTGGAGAACTAGGGCTAGGTGTAATTCTCATAGGACTTACCAAGTCTAGGTCTCTAGGATAAGTGGTATTAGTCAATTGAGGACCAAGGGTAAGGATGGGAGTAGAGATGAGGATATTTGACCTCATGCCACTAGCCACCTCAGCCTTTAGGAAATCCTAGGCAATTTCACTAATCACACTTATACTAGTCACTTAGAACTCACATTTGCATGTAGGAAGATGGTGATTATGTAGGAAGATAGGGGGCTAGCTAGGGATCCAAATTAAGGACCTAGGAGCCAATCCTATGATATCTACATAGAAACCAAAACATCCTAGAGGCAAATGTCTTCAAACACCACAAGGAAAGCAATCAATGTAATTAAACAACAATCATATGCACAAGTAATGGGAAATGAGATACAAGAGAAGGCAATCATCATAGAAGTGAAATATGTTCATTACAAATTATATTCCCCCAACATGGTATCAAAGTCACATTTTTGTCCCAAATAGCCCACCCAAGGGGGGCTTAGCTATACATGATCAAAACAGAAACAAAGGAGAAGGGAAAGAGAGTAGAAAACGCCATGGATGCTTGATGAAGCTTGACTTCTTCACCTCCTTGCTGCCAGCCACGAGCCTCCTCCTCTAATGGTGCCCAAGAGCATGGAAATGGTGGAATGGATAGATAGAAACCTAAAGAAACTAGGTTTCTATGGTGGAAATGAGTGGAACGTGGGTGGAAATGGGATTAAATGCAAGGAAAGTAGGTGGATGGGAGTAATGGATGCAAGGGGGCAGCTAGGTTGTAGCTAGGGAGTGCTCTCTCCCGAGCCCTAGAAGCAGCTAGTGCTTATATAGGAGCTAGGGCTAAGTGGGGGCAAAATAGGAAAAATAGTGAAAAGTTGTATAGGGTAGGTGATCACTACGGTCGTGGTGGGTGTGCCACGGCCGTGGTGAGGGTAGTGGGGAATGGCCGTGGGGGGTGAACACAGTCATGGGGTGAAGGAAGTGGTGAGATGGTGGTGGCCATGGCCGTGGCGGAGTGCCACGGTCGTGGTGGGTATCATGCACCATGGCTGTGTTGGGTAACACGGTCATTTTGGAGGAGTTGGAGGTGACTGTGGGGAGGGGCCATGGGCGTCTTGATCAGCTTTGGCCACGGTCGTGGCGAATTGGCCACGGTCGTGGTTTTCTAGGCAAATTCCCTGTTGGCAATTGACTTTTCACAATTAATTCCCACGACCGTGGTAGGGTGCCACGACCGTGTTCTATTCTCCTGACCACGACCGTGTTGATGGCCACGGTCGTGTTGTCTTCACTGGTCACGGTCGTGGATGGGAGGCCACGGTCGTGGGCGATCTAAGGAATTCCCTGTTGCAACCTGTTGGAACTTGGCAATAAACCCACGACCGTGGCATTGGGGCCACGGCCGTGGTGAGGCTTGACTTCTTGATTTTGCTTCTTACTTTGTCAATTTCGGATGTCTTTGCTCGGGGATGATTCTTGGCCACTGGAGGTAGGTTGAGGGAGACTTTGGGGCCTTCTTTGGGTCCCTCCTTGAGTGGGGGAACCCTAGAAATCCCTCTCTCTCTCTTCCATCTAAGCATGGTCTAAGTACCTGAAAAAAAGTGCAAAGAACATCTATAAGCATATTTGCAAGGATAATCATATTGGGGAGAATAACATGTAATTCTAATGCATTTGAATGTGATAAAGGTACAAAATGACACAAGATACATACCTAGAATAGGGTTGGATCACCACCCCCAAACTGGAAACATTCTTGTCCTCAAGTATGGTCCAACTCAATCTCTTTTCCATTTTCCACAATCAAAAGATATGACAACTGCAATATGATGGGTGACAAATGCTAAATGGGATCAAAGGTGACTAGGTACATGCAAATCACTTCCCTGCTCTTCTACTTTCACAAGACAACCATGAAGAGATCACAAAGCACATGAACTTTTCATATAATGCATGGATTGCACAAGTTATCCATATCTCATCCATAAGGTTCTGGGTAGACCGTTTCATGATGATGTTAATCGCCGATGACTAGGAGTGTTGTTTCACCTTCATGTGTTCAACCTTATGCTTCAAGTTATGCCAAATGACCCACATGGCTGCGGAAAAGGGATAAAGTGAGCTAGATTTAATGTTTCCTAGCTCCATGGGTGTGAAAGAATGAAGAAAGGGTTGTGGTAAGATTTAGAGTGCTATTACACACTCTTCTTTTCTTTATGTGAATGCTCTTAAATAGGAGCATCCTTTTATTTTATTTTTTCTTCTCTTTTCCTTTTTCTTTGCCCTTGGTGTAGGTAGGGCATATGGTGGATAGAGTGAAGTGAGGAGATAGAGATGTGGCCACCCCAAACTTTTGGAGGTGGCCACGGCTAATATGTACACTTTGGCATCTTATTATGAGGCGGAGAGGTATGAAGATGATGAAAGAGTGGTCGAGTCAAAGAGGGGTCACTTGGCATAATCTTCCACATAAGGTCTCCTGCATGAAAAATAGTATGACACTTCACCATAGATATCACATCACATGAATGAACCAAATGAAATCCATATATCAATCAAGTAACTCTACAAACATTAAATGTTCTATGCTTGCTCGGATCATAATTCAATCAAACCAACACATTCCCAAGGGAGGTGACGAGCATGTAAGAAGTCACTTGTTGATACCACATAGCACTTCATCATAGCATATCATCTTGCATTTGTCAAAGATAAGCAATTTCATTCAATATGGTAAAGATTGAGTCAAAACACGCTTTTTGGACAAGAAACATCAAATCTGGGCAAAATTGGCCAAAAAGGTGCCAAATTGCACTAAACCACATTCAAACACAACTTTAGGTAAAAAGCAAGTAAATCCTAGCTAAAACATGCAATTTTTTTCAAAATTACTCAAAAATGCAGAAATCAACTACATGAGTGTGTGAATACAAGCAGACACACGAGGTTAGGATAGATAACTATGAAGGTTAGTCGAACTATTTGATCATCTTGCAAAATGTAGCACAAGGCAAATAGAGAAAAATGCGGCGAAAGAAGGCTTACCACCCTACCACCCCAAACTTTTCAATCATGATTTTCTCATCATGAAATAGAAGTTTAGACTAGTAGGGTAAAAAGGCGTGGGGTTACGAAAGGCAACCGACGAGAGCTGGAGTGGTCAATGTAACTTTAGGTGAGCAAGACAGGGCCACCACGGCCGTGCTGAGCAGCACGGCCATTCTGGCCTTCTTCCTGTAGCTCCTCCATTGATTTGCAATCTCTTCTTCCACTTTAACCTCCGCCTTGGCTAAACCCTTCAGCATCATCTTTTCTTTCTTGTGCCTGTGCTAGAATGATTCACAAATAGAAAAACTATCAAATATAGTGTGTGTGTGTGTTTCTTGGAAACCAAAAGAAAGTATGGTAAAACAAGGTTCGAGAATCTCAAACCACGTGGGTTGCCTCCCACTAGCGTTAAATTTATAGCCTTCAGCCGAGCTTGTTGTTCTTTTATCATGTATTGACACCCACAATGCCCTCCTTCTCTTCTATGGTGATCCTGTCGAGAGCTCTGACGACATGTGCTTTGTCCCAAGGAGTGTACATGGAATAGAAGTATGTGCTTGATCTCCACAGATCCAGAGGGTCACGATAGCACAAACTCTCTCCGAAGTCTTCATTGGCCAGCTCGTCCCTCTCTTCTTTTGTAAACATGAAGAAGTCGAACTTTTTCCTTTTATAAGTAATCGTTAGCGTGCCTGTGCGGATGTTGATCTCAGCTCCCACGTAGGATAGGAAAGGTCTACCCAATATGAGGTATTCTTCTCCATCAATAGGTGCGGTATCAACTATCAGGAAATCGGTCACATAGGCAATGTTCACTCTTTCATCCATCGACACTATTGTATTCTACATGATTCCCAAGGGCTTCCTCTTGGTTCCGTCACCCAAGATAATGGCACACTCCACTGGTTTCATTTTGTTTAGTCCAAGCTGTAGGTACATGCTCCATGGCATGAGGCTTGTCCCTGCACCTAAGTCAATGAGAGCATGCTTGATGGGTTGTGTACCAATGTAGCAAGAGATTAGAGGCACTCTCAGATCACCTCTCTTTTCTGGGAAGCCATTGTTGTAGATGAAGTTCACAGATTTTGAGGCAACAATCTCCTCGGTCGGCAGTAACACTAACTTTTTCCTTCCCATGCATGCATCCTTCATCAATGAAAAGAGTGATGCGATGCCTATTGTTCCCCGCTTCAAATTTCCTAGGAGATTCGTGATATTTCCACCCCTTTTTTGGAGAGTCGAACCTCCATGGAACTGCTTTCTGTCTTCATCAACTATCTCCACTGTGCTAGCCGGGACTAGCAGAGGGGTGATGGTGATGCTCATCTCATGTACAAGCCTTGGTTCCCATAAGGATATGGCTTTAAGTGCTACTATGTCCACAGTATGTGAAACAGTATGCGTGGCACTATCACCAACAACCGGATGAGCTATATCTAGGGTAATTTGTTGGTATGTATGCCCTGAGAGCCAATCATGGGATGATTGGTGGGATACATTAAGATTGATTTGATAAACATCAAAGGCAAGCTTCCAATTCTTTCTGGTTCAGTCATATGAGATAGTGACAGAACAGATTGAATGTCTAGAGAATGACAGTACTCAATGACGTATGCTTTCAGGTTGAGGACCTGAACGATGAGATCATACAGATGCTAAGAGTTTGTACATTCTTGTTATGTCCCTAGTCAGATGTCATTGTGGAAGGTAGATAGACAGCAATGACACACAAGACTAGATTGTGGTGTTGGTTGATGACAGAATCTCATTAGTCATGATATAGAGATATCAAACCAAACACATAGGTACTTGTTAGAGAACAAGTGTACCGGACAGACCCACCGTGAGTTTGACACATGGAACCATGAGATGGTAGTCACAGTCAGTACTCACAGTGATGGTGGTGAGTGTGATTCTTTGACCTGAAATCACTACACTCAACACATGTCGTTGGGCACACTTTGACATCATCAAACGCAGTCCTGAAACATGGGTTGTTATAAAGGTGATGATTGGGTGGCTTTGACACATGGGGCTTTTGAGGGGTGAGTGATAGATATGGGATTTGTCCCTCCTGAGGGAGTTTGATATCCAAGGCCACTTGATGAGTAGGATTGAGATAGGCGTGCGCATGCATGTGTGAATCAGTATGTGATATTGATGTCATACATATCTCCTTCAATCTTCTCTGAGATCAAGAAAGTGAATGAACGTTGATAGGATGACTGTTCCATGCCTTGAGTTCATTCGGGATATCAGTGACAAAGGAATTATACATTCACTGTAACACCATTCACGGATTGTAGGATGAAAGTTGTTCTCCAACTTTCTACTTTCACTTGGGTAGCATTGATGTGTGACTAGGCACCGCTCTTTGCTTGTGAAGTCATAAGTGTTATGGACTTTCACTGCCAACGTGAAATGGACCTGCAGGGTCACACACATAGGATTTAACCTGGAAGAGGAGTTTTGTCCACAAAGCAACGTTTAGATTGATTACTAAAGGAGTTTAGTAGTTCAATTAAACACTCAATCAGTCGATGGCTCAATATCGTATGGTTCAAGGTGTTGGACGCATTGATTGGAGTTTCGGATTGATTGAAATCGCATTTGACTGATTCTGCACAACCTGTACTCCCAACCGATCGATTCAAGTGTTGAACCGGTCGGCTGAGGTTGTTGAACCGGTCGGCTCAAGTGTTGAGTCGATCGGCTCAAGCCCAGGGTGAAACGAGCGGTTCAATTGGTGCAACCGAGCAAGTTGGGAAAGTCAGGTCGGTGAGAATTTTCCTTGCGTTTCACTTGCCCAATTTGATTGGGAATAGGATTGGTATTTGATACCAATTAGAAACGAAAGAAGGAAAGTCAATCGGGAACCGACCGGTTCAGAAGTGAACCGATCGGCTCATGGGTCCGAACCGACCGGTTCAGGTCCCCAACCGACCAGTTCACTTGTGAACCGATCGGTTCAGGTTGCGAGTTGGTTGCTTTTTGTGGAAAATCTCGAACCCTTCTACTCCTGCTTTAGTCCCGTATTGCCGGGCACAGAGAACCCTGTCCCATGACCCGCCTATATATATAGGGGTATTGGGGGCTTCTCAGAGTACAACTCAATGCAAGCCGGTTGCTTTGCAAAGTTTTCATTCTCTCTGGTTTTGGTAACCGTGAGAGAGCCCGAGAAAGTGCTTCCCGCAAAAGGGAGGTGCAGCAAGGGAAGGACAACTGCAGTTGCAAATGGTAGCAGGAGAGTGTGTTGGCGACTAGTACGTCAACAGGAGGGTGCGACTCCTTCCACTTCCTTGTGGGACAAGGAGTGTGGAGTTCCATGTGGTCCGTGTGGACTACTACAGAGGCGGGAGGACACTGCCGCTCAGGAGGACAACTGTCATCCGACAGTCCGGTAGGAGGAGGAGTCGTCAGTCCCGGTGCGACCAGGAGCTGCACAGACGCCGTCCAAGACCGGAGTTGAAGACCGTGCAAGGCACGAGGTATTGTCGCCGAGCAAGCCTCGGGACAAGGTATGATTCCACAAACCATCCTTTCCTATTATATAGACGTTGACGTGTTTCCTCGGTATGGGTTGGGGGAGAAAATTTTTGTTTCCGCTGCCTTCTCTGTCTCCCCTAAAACCCAACAGTGGTATCAGAGCCACGTCAACTTCTCTATATTTTAGGAATATCGATATGATCGATTTTGGTTTGTCGCCTTTATTTATTGCATGCGATGTGAATAATATTGGCTTTATGCATGTCCAATCCTAAATCCACGAATCCCAAATTACATATATGATATGTATTATTAATGCACTCGATACGCGTCGCCCTTAAACGAGTTTTGTGGTGGATGTGTGTAGCATGATTATGGCCTATAAACCCCTATCTGTGTGTGGTTGTTTGTGGTTTCTTGCATCTCGGTCTGCGCACCGATCTTCCCTCTCTTATTCCCGATGTAACTCAAAATAATTCAAGATTCTTTCCTACCTTTGCTCCCCCCGAATGTAACTCGGGGTTTCCCTTTTAAAGCAATGTAATTATTAGGATAGATTTTATTTCCTGTTATGTCGAAGACCGGTGGACATCTGACGACAGCTGAAACGATCAGTTCAAGGTGTGAACCGATCGGTTGACATTCTAGACGGTCGGTTCAAGGAGTGAACCGATCGGTTGATGACCGGTTCGAGGAGCGAGACGAGCGGGTGGCGGACATGACGAGATGCACGATGACCAGGCGAACTGATCGGTTGGAGGAGCCAACCGATCGGCTGGTGGAACCCAGACGACTAGCTGGAGAGTACAGATCATTCATGAGATGAGTTGATCAACTCAGAAGGCAAGGCACAGAAGTTCATCTTGTACAGGTTGCATGTGATGTTGACCTAGATGACCGTGATTCCTCTTGGCTCGAGGAATCACATTAGGATGGCCATAATCATCACTTTTTATCGTTTGTGCATGTTTTCTGTGGGATATAGCATGTATATGATACGTACTATGTATTGTGGTGATTGGTTATGTATATGTATATAAAACCAAATCCCTCATTAAAATATTAAGTCTTATATGCCTTCCATTAGCGGCACACATGAAAAGCTCGATCGACCAAGCGTAGGTTATGCCAAAGTGTGGTGCACCGTCTATCTTATGGAAGTGTGAAGGGTAGACATGTAGGCTCTGCCAAAGCAGGGTGCATGTTCTATCGTGTCGGCTTTTGGGTTAGACTTAACTGGTGATTCTTAGAGCGTCTAAGCCCAGAGGCAAGGAATGTTCATGGCAAGGTGTTGTGCATGTTCATTCAACAAGAGTTGCATATGATGCAATTGGCAAGAGTTGCCTACCTGAGAGATCTAAGTTGTGGGCGATCAGCCAAAGCTGACTCATGACTTGGAGGATTTCAGGATCTTGCCCACTAGAAGGTTGTACGCTGCAATCTTCCGAAATGATGGTGAGGGCTATCAATTTGAAGTAAAATAGTGGGAGCGATAATTAATTAAAGGCCTAATTATATCGTCAAATTTTCAAATCAATCAAATAAGTCAAAAATGAGTTTTGGACTAAAATTGCATATATTTCCTTTTTGTTAAAATAAATGGTTAATCAACAAATCACTTTATTTGCGATCGGTCTTTGAGATCAACAAATTAAAATGGGAATAATTCCACGACTGGTTAGGATGATGAGAAGTGTTCTCAAAGAGCAAAAGCTCTAAATCCTAATTATACCCGAACCAGAAGAACTCAATCCCACCACATCAATGACTGAAAGTATGCTTATGGAAGCATACCGAGGATGACATTGATGAGGAATGCTTGATGTTGTGTTCTCTGAACTATGAGTTGCAGAGACAACATTAGACATATGATGTCTTCAAGATTTTGTCCTAGTATGTCATGATAGAAGGAGATCCAGTAAGGTATTCACACACTCAATGTGATTGGGTATGTGGAAAACCTGATTAAGAAGGATTCCCTCTAAGCCAAGAGTTGGCTATTGGTATGATATTGCAAATGTTGTGAGAATCATACAATTCATGATAAGCTACAACACGAACAACTTTGACAAGCGTTGACAGAGTTTTTGGACATGTTGAGGATAGTAGAGGCAAAGATGAAGAAAGAAAAACCATAGTCTTTGATATGATCAAAGAAAAGGTAATCTTAAGGGCAAGGACAAGGGCAAAGCTAAGAAGTGTTCTGATGCTAGCCAGAAATCCAAGCCGTCTTCAGCCTCAAGGCACATGGGAAAGGGTGTATGAGGGATTGCCCTCTATATCTGGAAGAACAAAAGAAGATGAAGGAGGGGATGGAGATCTCCACCTAAGGTATCATGAAATGAACCGCTTCTTTATCTGGGGTATATGATACCAAGATATGGATATGTCATATATGATATGCAATATCCGCAAAGAAGTGATGTCCTTTGTGAAAGGACCAAGAAAGAAGTACCCATCATTGGAGCAAGTGTTGCTGCCATAGATAGGAGTATCTTTCAGTTTATTTCAGCCTAAAAGGGCACGAAATAGAGTTGAGAACTGCTATTTCATATATTGCCAGTAGATAGAAACACTTTATTTTTGCATGTTGTATGACAATGATGGCAATTAATAAAGTTGATGTTTCAATCTTAAAGATATGATCTTTGTGGCAATGCCTTGTCTATCTTGTGATACATGGTATGCATAAGATAAAATGATACCTAAAGTTATTGATAACTCAAACAATCAAATTAGCATCAATCATGAGAAATTCATTTCTAGTTTCCATATGATGGATATATCTAGACTCTTTTGGTTAGAGAACCAGTAAGAGACATGAATATCTTGGACATGATTAATCAATCTTCACTAATGGTAGTGGGAGAATGATTATCCTAATAGGTATAATACATGTGATGTATTTACATACCTATTGGAACAAATGCTAATACTTCTAATGGTGTTTAGAGAAATACCAATATGAATATCTTGAAGTGTTCAAGATTTTCATAGATGAAGTGCAAATTTGGTGAAGTGTTAATTCTTGATGAGATCAATGAATGAAACAATTGAACCAAATGTTTGAGATCCTTACGAGTGATTATGATAATGTATCATAGTGAACTCATGATTAAGGCATGGTGATGTCTAAATCAAGAAGGAATCATACTCTAAGGAGTTAGAGAATGATTATCAAATAACTGAATTCTTCTTAATAAAAGAATACCCCACACTAATAAAGGAAATTAAGAATCACAAGGGTTGTGAGTTCTTATATCCTTAACAGATACACCTCAATTATCTATGTGATGAGTTGTTCATGTGATGAGTCAACTATCTAGATGAATATGAGGAACCGAATTTTGAGTTATGATTTATGATCATTACATCCTAAATGATTTTAGTGTGAACCATAAGGTATGACCTTGATGGTAGCACTCATTGGATGAAATCCATAAGTGCAAATGAGTCTTAAGTGTTAAGACACATGGATAACATTTTGAGAAGGATGATGCTTGTTGATTGCAACTTAATGACTGAGACATTTGGCATATGGTTACTAAAACCACTTTCCTATGAGGAATAAAACAAGGATGTGTACGTGACACAACCTATAAGGTTTATGAATCCACTAATGCAAATGAAGTCTATAAGTTACAATGGACTAATCAATGTGATTGATTGAGTATAAGAAACTCAAAATTGGATCTTTACTTTGATGATAAAGTCAAAGGGTTTGACTGATATGTCAAAAATAAAGAAGGGATCTGTGATTTAGTGGGAGCGTATTCACATTCCACATATTGATGTGAAATGGAATTGTTCTAGAATGGAAATCCAAAAGTGGAAATTATCTTTAAGGAAGATAGAGATGTTTCCTATCCTATATGATAGGAATAGAGATCTATAGAGATAGTTCTCGACAAATCTCTTGACCTGGAAAAGAGAGAGCATACATTGGCAATCTGTACTGAAGGGTTCAGTATGCACAGATTCAGTGGGAGAAAACTTGTCCATGTTATATGGATATTAGTATCCCAAGGCCAAGTGTCCAATTCTTATGAAGAATGGGAACACTAAGAATAGATATGGATCTATCATGTATGTAATCATCCCATTGTCTTGCATGTATGACATGGCAAGAATAAAATGCATTCATCATCTTGTATGTAGGACATGGCAATATGATATGCTCATCCTGATAACTTGTATGTGGGACATGATGAGTGGATGTCTGTCTGCTTCCAGTAAGGGTTACTGGAATACCATGAGAACTTGATAAGTGCTTGTGAAGTGCTAGTTCTATGGAGATAAGGAAGAGTTCGATGTAAAGAGTTACATTGATGCGAACTTCCGAAAAGACAGAGAATAAATCGCAAAATATACATAGGATGTATAAAAGTGAAAGTTTGTTGATAATTGGAAGTGTTCCAATAAAACCATTTAAAAGGGAAATGTCAAGTATCTGTGTGTTAGTGAACATCAGTGGATACTATATGGATCTGATAGTTCATGAGATGAACTTATATTCCACTCATTGATGACAAGTCTAGAATCCTTGATCATGCAATGTGGCTAAATGTTAGCAAAGGAATACTAGATCGCATATTACGGCAACTCCATCTCATACGTGTGACGTACAGCGAAGAGATGAGAGATATGCAATTTATACTAACTTTGGCAAGGTATTGCCATTACTCACTATGTTGGCACTAGAGCATAGTAACATGTGGGACATGTTTGAAAATTCACTATGAATATGATTCAAGGGTGATTGGCTCGCAGTGCAAGTGGGAGTCTGTTGGTATGTATGCCCTGAGAGCCAAGCATGGGATGATTGGTGGGATACATTAAGATTGATTTGATAAACATCAAAGGCAAGCTTCCAATTCTTTCTGGTTCAGTCATATGAGATAGTAACAGAACAGATTGAATGTCTAGAGAATGACAGTACTCAATGACGTATGCTTTCAGGTTGAGGACCTGAACGATGAGATCATACAGATGCTAAGAGTTTGTACATTCTTGTTATGTCCCTAGTCGGATGTCATTGTGGAAGGTAGATAGACAGCAATGACACACAAGACTAGATTGTGGTGTTGGTTGATGACAGAATCTTATTAGTCATGATATAGAGATATCAAACCAAACACATAGGTACTTGTTAGAGAACAAATGTACCGGAAAGACCCACCGTGAGTTTGACACATGGAACCATGAGATGGTAGTCACAGTCAGTACTCACAGTGATGGTGGTGAGTGTGATTCTTTGACCTGAAATCACTACACTCAACACATGTCGTTGGGCACACTTTGACATCATCAAATGCATTCCTGAAACATGGGTTGTTATAAAGGTGATGATTGGGTGGCTTTGACACATGGGGCTTTTGAGGGGTGAGTGATAGATATGGGATTTGTCCCTCCTGAGGGAGTTTGATATCCAAGGCCACTTGATGAGTAGGATTGAGATAGGCGTGCGCACGCATGTGTGAATCAGTATGTGATATTGATGTCATACATATCTCCTTCAATCTGCTCTGAGATCAAGAAAGTGAATGAACGTTGAGAGGATGACTGTTCCATGCCTTGAGTTCATTCAGGATATCAGTGACAAAGGAATTATACATTCACTGTAACACCATTCACGGATTGTAGGATGAAAGTTGTTCTCCAACTTTCTACTTTCACTTGGGTAGCATTGATGTGTGACTAGGCACCGCTCTTTGCTTGTGAAGTCATAAGTGTTATGGACTTTCACTGCCAACGTGAAATGGACCTGCAGGGTCACACACATAGGATTTAACCTGGAAGAGGAGTTTTGTCCACAAAGCAATGTTTAAATTGATTACTAAAGGAGTTTAGTAGTTCAATTAAACACTCAATCAGTCGATGGCTCAATATCGTATGGTTCAAGGTGTTGGATGCATTGATTGGAGTATCGGATTGATTGAAATCGCATTTGACTGATTCTGCACAACCTGTACTCCCAACCGATCAGTTCCAGTGTTGAACCGGTCGGCTGAGGTTGCTGAACCGGTCGGCTCAAGTGTTGAGTCGATCGGCTCAAGCCCAGGGTGAAATGAGCAGTTCAAGTGTTGAACCGATCGGTTCAACTGGTGCAACCGAGCAAGTTGGGAAAGTCAGGTCGGTGAGAATTTTCCTTGCGTTTCACTTGCCCAATTTGATTGGGAATAGGATTGGTATTCGATACCAATTAGAAACGAAAGAAGGAAAGTCAATCGGGAACCGACCAGGACCACAAACCGACCGGTTCAGAAGTGAACCGATCGGCTCATGGGTCCCAACCGATCGGTTGGTGCTCCAACCGACCAGTTCAGGTCCACAACCGACCGGTTCACTTGTGAACCGATCGGTTCAGGTTGCGAGTTGGTTGCTTTTTGTGGAAAATCTCAAACCCTTCTACTCCTGCTTTAGTCCCATATTTCCGGGCACAGAGAACCCTGTCCCATGACCCGCCTATATATATAGGGGTATTGGGGGCTTCTCAGAGTACAACTCAATGCAAGCCGATTGCTTTGCGAAGTTGTCGTTCTCTCTGGTTTTGGTAACCGTGAGAGAGCCCGAGCAAGTGCTTCCCACAAAAGGGAGGTGCAGCAAGGGAAGGACAACTGCAGTTGCAACTGGTAGCAGGAGAGTGTGTTGGCGACTAGTACGTCAACAGGAGGGTGTGACTCCTTCCACTTCCTTGTGGGACAAGGAGTGTGGAGTTCCAGGTGGTCCGTGTGGACTACTACAGAGGCGGGAGGACACTGCCGCTCAGGAGGACAATTGTCATCCGACAGTCCGGTAGGAGGAGGAGTCGTCAGTCCCGGTGCGACCAGGAGCTGCACAGACGCCGTCCAAGACCGGAGTTGAAGACCGCGCAAGGCGCGAGGTATTGTCGCCGAGCAAGCCTCGGGACAAGGTATGATTCCACAAACCATCCTTTCCTATTATATAGACGTTGACGCGTTTCCTCGGTATGGGTTGGGGGAGAAAATTTTTGTTTCCGCTTCCTTCTCTGTCTCCCCTAAAACCCAACATAATTTCCATATCCCCGAGTGAGGGTGGAACCAATGAGGGTGCCTCTACATTCGCATCTGGTGCATCTGCAATCTGGGTGCACTTAGCATTCTCTGGTGGTGCTTGGGTGGAAATTTCTTCAGAGTATCCTTTATCTTTGCTGGATCGGGCTTTACCTCCAACCTCAGCCACTTTCTTTTCCCTTTTTCCACAACCTTGAGCAGCTTCTTCACCCCATATGATAGTGACCATACTCACTTGCTCATGTGATGAAGGAGGGGGAGCTTGTGGAGGGGGTTGTGGCTGTTGGGTGGTGGAGGCCTTTGGTGAGGGGATTTGAGATTTTGAAGAATGAATTGGGGTTGCGGTTGTTGTTGTGGTGGGGGTGGTATTGTGGAGGTGGTTGTTGGTAGGTGTGAGGTGGAGGTGGAGCATATTGATAATTGAGTGGCCCTTGAGGAGGCGGAGGAGCATAGGGGTTTGGTGGGGCTTGGTAAGATGGTGGAACATAAGAACTCTAAGTCTTCCCTAAAAAAACCCCATCATTGTTTGGATTTGGCATTGGTTGAGATGGAAGTCTACCTTCTTCCCTTCTTGCCAAAGAGAGAGAAATCTGATCCAACCTTTGCTCTAGATAGTTAATAGATTTCCCATGTGCATTGACATCCTTTTTTACTTCATCTAGGCTTCTTAGCCTTCCTAGTACCTCGTCCTCAAACTTGGAGCTGTAGCGTGGCTTTTGCTACCCCTGTCCTTGTCCATCCTTATTCTATTATTTCCAAGAGATGTTTGGGTGGTTCCTCCACTCGGGAGTGTAGGAGTTGGACATTGGGCCCTGGTTGTTGCGGCCACCAACGGAATGTAAAGCATTGACTTCCTCATCTACAGTATCAATGGCCATTGCAGGTTGGCTAGAAGAGCCACCCACTTGATTCTTTATCACCCGCATCATATCAGCCATCATCTTCAACATATCGGGGTCGATGGCATTGCGTGTGGGAGCCACGGAGGAGGGTGGAGGAGTGTAGTTCCGGCTGCAATGCCCCCCTTTAGTGGAAGCTCGATGGCGAAAATTCTCGGTGAGATGCTCAAACAGCGGCCATGATTCCTTGGGCGGCTTTTCCATGAACATGCCCCCGCAAGAAGAATCTACGTTGTTTTGGCTTTGCTCCTCAAGCCCGGTGTAGAAGGCCTGAACTAGCTGCCAAAGAGGAACCTCATGATGAGGGAAGTCATGAAGCAACTTTTGGAACCTCTCCCATGCCTCATGGAAGGGCTCATTCTCTTTCTGGGTGAACGACGTGATGCACCTTCTCATATAAGATACCTTGGCGATGGGGAATAACTTCTTGAGAAACTCATTCTTCACGTCAATCCAAGTGACCAACTCTGGCCTCAAAACGTACCAATCCTTGGCTTTCTCCTTTAGGGAGAAAGGAAAGAGTGTCCTCCGGATTGAGTCGTCGGTGGTGGCTGGAGTGCGGAAAGTAGAGCACGTTTCAAGGAACGCATCTATGTGGTGGTAGGGGTTCTCGTTCTCCATACCGAAGTATGTAGGGAGAAGCCCCAGGAGTGCCGACAGGATGGAGAACTGTTGACCTGGCATCTGGTCAACCAGAGTGGCGATGGGTGAGTTGTAGTTCCCCGACATGAAGTACTCGTGAAGAGGGCGATGTGGCGGTGGTGGCTGAGCGTCGGCATCTTGGTTGTTCTCGGCCATCTTGGCCTCTCGGTGTAGGTTGCGGCGAGCTTGACGCCTTCTTCTCCCAATCTCGGGGTCATAAACCACCAAGTCGGTGCAAGTTGAACGCGTGCTACGCATGCACAACTGTCAAATGCACAAGTCACAAACAAACAACAAGGAGCCAAGGTAGCAAACCAATATGCAAGAGTAACACAAAGAATAAATAATAGCATTGGTGAGGGCAAAAGGAAAGGCTAAGCTACACTATCTAACTAGGATGAGCGCCTCGATCCCCAGCAACGATGCCAGAAAGCTTGGTGCGCTCCCACTAGAGGCTTATAACACCGGCCAACTAGGGTGGCTGAGTGCAATCCACGAGGTCGGGAGGCACGGGATGATGGGATCTTTGCTTTCAAAATTTGTATGGTCCCAGATCGAGTCTATCACTAAAACTAAAACAATTCTCCCGCAAGCGTACAGGGTACTATTGTAGTATAGATCAAAGGCAAGATGCGGGGTCGAACCACGGAGATAGAGGGGGCTCTAGAGTTAGAAGGCGTGAGCTACATTCCTATTGTGAAGATTGAGGTTTTTAGGGTTTTAAGATTGGTTTGTTGTTGATTAAGCTAAGTGAGCAAGTAGGAAAAGCAATATGAAACTAAGTTATCAAAAGGCTAAATTAGCAATCTAAGTCAACAATCTATCTAAACAAGAGCAAGAACAAACTACACTAGACTAAGAAAGAAACTAGCAATTGAGAGCCTAAGTTAACCACTAATCAAGATCAAAGACCTAAATTAACACTTAGCTAGCGAAACTAGGCAATTAACTAAGTTAACTAAAGCAATTGAACTACACTAGCATTAACAAGAAAATAGAGCAATTAAGGTTTTAAGCAATTAGATGAAGGAGGTGGGCCGTTTGGGAATGTGACGTTGACATTAATTGGGGGATGTCACCATAATAAGCAATTAACATATTTCATTCTAGACTACCAAACCAAACAACAAGGTGGGTGCTATGAGGATGTACCCTATGCTACTAGTTGGAGAACTAGGGCTAGGTGTAATTCTCATAGGACTTACCAAGTCTAGGTCTCTAGGATAAGTGGTATTAGTCAATTGAGGACCAAGGGTAAGGATGGGAGTAGAGATGAGGATGTTTGACCTCATGCCACTAGCCACCTCAGCCTTTAGGAAATCCTAGGCAATTGCACTAATCACACTTATACTAGTCACTTAGAAATCACATTTGCATGTAGGAAGAAGGTGATTATGTAGGAAGATAGGGGGATAGCTAGGGATCTAAATTAAGGACCTAGGAGCCAATCCTATGATAGCTACATAGAAACCAAAACATCCTAGAGGCAAATGTCTTCAAACACCACAAGGCAAGCAATCAATGTAATTAAACAACAATCACATGAACAAGTAATGGGAAATGAGATACAAGCGAAGGCAATCATCATAGAAGTGAAATATGTTCATTACAAATTATATTCCCCCAACATGGTATCAAAGTCACATTTTTGTCCCAAACAACCCACCCAAGGGGGGCTTAGCTATACATGATCAAAACAGAAACAAAGGAGAAGGGAAAGAGAGTAGGAAACACCATGGATGCTTGATGAATCTTGACTTCTTCACTGCCTTGTTGCCATCCACGAGCCTCCTCCTCTAATGGTGCCCAAGAGCATGGAAATGGTGGAATGGATGGATAGAAACCTAGAGAAACTAGGTTTCTATGGTGGAAATGAGTGGAAAGTGGGTGGAAATGGGATTAAATGCAAGGAAAGTAGGTGGATGGGAGTAATGGATGCAAGGGGGCAGCTGGGTTGTGGCTAGGGAGTGCTCTCTCCCGAGCCCTAGAAGCAGCTAGTGCTTATATAGGAGCTAGGGCTAAGTGGGGGTAAAATAGGAAAAACAGTGAAAAGTTGTATAGGGTAGGTGATCACCACGGTCGTGGTGGGTGTGCCACGACCGTGGTGAGGGTAGTGGGGAACGGCCATGGGGGGTGAACACGGTCGTGGGGTGAAGGAAGTGGTGAGATGGTGGAGGCCACGGCCGTGGCGGAGTGCCACGGTCGTGGTGGGTAGCATGCACCACGACCGTGTTGGGTAACACGACCATTTTGGAGGAGTCGGAGGTGACCGTGGGGAGGGGCCACGAGCGTATTGATCAGCTTTGGCCACGGTCGTGGCGACTTGGCCATGGTCGTAGTTTTTCGGGAAAATTCCCTATTGGCAACTAACTTTTCACAATTAATTCCCACGACCGTGGTAGGGTGCCACAGCCGTGTTCTCTTCTCCTGACCACGACCGTGTTGATGGCCACAGTCGTGTTGTCTTCACTGGCCACAGTCATAGCTGGGAGGCCACGGTCGTGGGCGATCTAAGGAATTCCCTGTTGCAAACTGTTGGAACTTGGCAATAAACCCACAACTGTGGCATTGGGGCCACGTCCGTGGTGAGGCTTGACTTCTTGATTTTGCTTCTTACTTTTTCAATTTCGGATGTCATTGCTCGGGGATGATTCTTGGCCACTAGAGGTAGGTTGAGGGAGACTTTGGGGCCTTCTTTGGGTCCCTCCTTGAGTGGGGGAACCCTATAACTCCCTCTCTATCTCTCTATTCCATCTAAGTATGGTCCAAGTACCTGAAAAATAGTGCAAAGAACATCCATAAGCATATTTGCAAGGATAATCATATTGGGGAGAATAACATGTAATTGTAATGCATTTGAATGTGATAAAGGTACAAAATGACACAAGATACAGCCCTAGAATAGGGTTGGATCACCACCCCAAACTTGAAACACACTTGTCCTCAAGTATGCTCCAACTCAATCTCTTTTCCATTTTCCATAATCAAAAGATATGACAACTGCAATATGATGGGCAACAAATGCTAAATGGGATCAAAGGTGATTAGGTACATGCAAATCACTTCCCTCCTCTTCTACTTTCACAAACCAACCATGAAGAGAGCACAAAGCACATGAACTTCGCATATAATGCATGGATTGCACACGTTATCAATATCTCATCCATAAGGTTCCGGGTAGACCGTTTCATGATGTTGTTAATCGCCGATGACTAGGAGTGTTGTTTCACCTTCATGTGTTCAACCTTTTTTTGATGGTAAAAAAAAAGGTTGAACCTTATGCTTCATGCGTTCAACCTTATGCTTCAAGTTATGCCAAATGACCCACATGGCTGCGGAAAAGGGATAAAGTGAGCTAGGTTTAATGTTTCCTAGCTCCATGGGTGTGAAAGAATGAAGAAAGGGTTGTGGTAAGATTCAGAGTGCTATTACACACTCTTCTTTTCTTTATTTGAATGCTCTTAAATAGGATCATCCTTTTATTTTATTTTTTCTTCTCTTTTCCTTTTTCTTTGCCCTTGGTGTAGGTAGGGCATATGGTGGATAGAGTGAAGTGAGGAGATAGAGATGTGGCCACCCCAAACTTTTGGAGGTGGCCACGGCTAATATGTGCACTTTGGCATCCTTTTATGAGGCGGAGAGGTATGAAGATGATGAAAGAGTGGTCAGGTCAAAGAGGGGTCACTTGGCATAATCTTCCACATAAGGTCTCCTACATGAAAACTAGTCCGATACTTCACCATGGATATCACATCACATGAATGAACCAAATGAAATCCATATATCAATCAAGTAACTCCACAAACATTAAACGTTCTATGCTTGCTCGAATAATAATTCAATCAAACCAACACATTCCCAAGGGAGGTGATGAGCATGTAAGAAGTCACTCTTTGATACCACATAGCACTTCATCATAGCATATCATCTTGCATTTGTCAAAGATAAGCAATTTCGTTCAATATGGTAAAGATTGAGTCAAAACACGCTTTTTGGACAAGAAACATCAAATCTTGGCAAAATTGGCCAAAAAGGTGCCAAATTGCACTAAACCACATTCAAACACAATTTTAGGTAAAAAGCAAGTAAATCCTAGCTAAAACATGCAAAATTTTTGAAAAATTACTCAAAAATGCAGAAATCAACTACATGTCATGAAAAGATGCAATGAAAAGAACAAAAAAATAGTAAAACTAAACTAGATGGCAGGGTGATATCAAAATGACAAAAATAGAGAGATAGGGTGATGTGTACCTCCCTACCCACCCCAAACTTTAGAATCATGTTGTCCTCAGCATGAAACTATAGCTTAGGGGAGATAGGGGAAGTGTCATGGTTGCGGTGGCTGGTCTGGCATGTTTGGAGGATATGGAAGAGGAGTTGAGTCTGGAGCTGAGCTTGATGGAGGATGCTGGTAATAGTGCCCCCAGTAGTCATCCTGGGGTGGAGGGTAAGTCTGTGGATACCCAGCTAAACCACCCCAAAAATCTACGCCCCGATCGGGGTTTCTTTCTGCCTGGGCGTGGTGATATTGATACGAGTGGTTGATCTGATAGTGCATCTGCTGCTGATCATACCACATGTTCTGCTGGGCAAGTTGCATGTCACTTTGAGTCTTCTGAATGTTCTCAAGGTGTGCCTAGATTGCGGCCATGCCATAGGCATTCCCTAAGGGTGGTTGCAGCTGGGGTGTCTCCTCATCCCTCCTTCTTGTTCTTTGGGGTTGCCTTTGTTGTGCATGTTCTTGTTCCTGCCCTTGTACATTAGATTCGGCAACGTCTTCATGTACGACAGTGACTCCCCTGGAATACGTCTCCCTCGGGTAGTCTTGCTGCCATGCCATCAATTTTTCCCTTAACCTGTTGCCAGGTCCCAACACGTATATTAGGGGTTCCGCGTGATATGGCAGCTCTAGTTCAAAATCTTGCATACTTGTAGTTAAGTAAATCATTCTTTTATCCTTCATTTTTATGGTGTGCGAGCGCGTCAGATAGTTGAGGTCAACACGTTCTGCCTCAATCGCATCTTTTGCCCCCGAGAGATCGTATCCCAATGCTAGTGCTATAGAAGTGACGAACCCTCCCATAACGAACGACTTCGAGCTCTTGTAGGATACACCCTTTAGATGGTCAATCAAAAGAACTCCAAGGTCAATGTACCTCTTGTAGTACATACTGATCAAGACAATCATATCCTTTTGGGAAATGCTACCTTGGTTGTCGTATCTGCCCACAATCGTGTTAGCCAAGACCTTCTGCACGTAGCGCATTAGCGGGTTACATATAGAAACCGTTTTTGATCTACCCGCGTAGTAGTCCTCTTTGCCTGTGAAGCTCTTCCAGTAATAAGCATAGTCCAGAGTGTCGTCTCTCTCTAACAAGCTGTCATCTATTTTCACGGCTTCTTCAGGACTAGAGGCGAAGATAGCATTCAGCTCGGTGGAAGTGAGGGTGTGCATGTTGCCCATCATGGCAAATCTGAGTGCATCACAACCCCTCACTTTTGTCTTCTCCAGAGTGGCAAAGAATTCTTGGGTCAATGTGGGATATGTAGGTTGGGGTGTGAAAAGAATATTCCACAACACAATCCTCTTCAAACCCATTTCCACTATCTCTTTGATTCCAAGATCTTCAATTGTCTTCTCGCAACCATACCTGGAGGCGATGACTCACCTTGTCATGCACTCGGGGTAAATGATCTCGACTTTCCTTTGCCTGTGTCCTCTACCATAGGACACCCCCTCTGGTGCTTTGCCCAGGGTTCTTTCTCTGCCAGCCTCCAAATGTGCCAAAACATCTTCTCCTTCCGACTCAAGCTCCACCTCTTCCTTGCTGTTATCTTCTTCCTCCTCCATTCTATAGGATTGTGACCCCAAACTGGTATCGAGGTTATACTAATGTGCTGATTGTTCCTCTTCTTGCTGCAGTTGCCGTGAGGGTCGCGGTTGCACATCATGTCTCGCCGCCGCGCTAGATGTCGAGTGGCGGGGTGGTGTGGGCTTTGGAGGCAGCCTGGATGATGATGGTGTCGCTTTAGATTTTTGAGTTCTTCTTATAGCCGCCAGCTCGATTTCATCTATGAGATTGTCCAAGTCGACCCCCATGGACTCCTCCTCTTCTTTGTCTTCTCCCTCGTAAGTGGCATCCGTAATGTGGTGGCTGTCGGATTAGCGGGAGTGCGATCCGCTCACCGATTGCGACCGGCGGAGGGAATGGTGGGCGGAGGTGGTGGGTGAAGGGGTGTGGGATGGAATGGACACATCGGAGGAAGCGTTCTTGGAACGCCGCTTCCCCCCGGTGAGGATGTTCGTCCCCTTTGTGAAGGCTCTCCCAATTTTCTTCATGGTGGAGGTGGTGATTTTCGGATTTCGGTGGAGAAGGTGGTGTGAATGTGGTTTTGTGGGTGGAATGGAAGGATAGTGATGTATGGATGGTGGGTATATGATTGGTGGTGGATTTGGGTGAGAATGAAAGGATTTTCATGGAGGTTTTATGGAGGGGTGTTGCTGGGCAGAATGGAGATGGATGAGGAAATGGAGATGCGATTGGGAGAGATTGGACGGTGGAAATGGTAGAGGAATGGCTGGGGATCGATTTGGAATGGATTGGGGATCGAACAGAGGTGATTTTGGGGGTTGGAGGTGGTGATTGGGGGAGCACGGTGTTGTATTCCACCGCCACGGTCGTTTTGTACGAGCTTGAAGACGATGGAATGAGGAGGGGGTCGGGTTTGGATGCTTAAAAGTATATTTTTTTTCCTGAACCGGGTTTGGCCACGGTCCTGGCCAGGGTTGGGTAGCACGGCCGTGGCGGGTACCACGGTCGTGTTGTCGATGAAGAGAGCCCCGGCTTGACCTCGCCACGGTCGTGGTCGCATGCCACGGTCGTGGCCTTGTCCTCCCGCCACGGTCGTGGCGACTTGCCACAATCGTGGCTGAACTTCAAAACAACCTGTAACTTTGGCCAATTTGCAACAATAATTCCCACAGCCATGGCTTGTTGACATGGTTGTGGCCCGCCTTCTTTAACACGGTCGTGGTGAGGACCATGGTCGTGGGTATTCGCCTTCACCACGGTCGTGGAAGCTCACCACGGTCGTGGCGGATCTTCAAAACAACATGTAACTTTGGCCAATTTGCAGCAATAATTCCCACGGCTGTGGTCGTAGCCCACGGTCGTGCTTGGCCACATAGACCACAGTCGTGGTCGAGCTCCATAGCCATGTTGGGCTTGTTTCCTTAGTTTTCAAACTTTAAAACTTGAACTTTTGATTTTATTTGTTCTTTTGCCACAATTTTGACTTGAGGGCCATGATTTACTTCTAAAACTCCTCTCTATATTGTCTATCACCTTCCATCATCAAAACTCAAACAAAAACTGTAAAGCACAGATGTGCGTGTGTGTATTGGTGTAAAAGAAAACTAAAGTATTGAAAAGGAAAAGGTTCGATATTTTTGGTTTTCTATCTTAAGATTTTCAATATTTTTAAGATATGTACCATTCTCAACCTCTACTCCATTGTATTGAAGTTCAAGGTCAAGAAATCGCCCTTGCAAGGATTCTATGCTATCAAGATGCAAATTTTCATTTTTATCAAGAATGTCAATTTTTGCATAAAGATCATCAACTATTTTGCCTAACCTTTTCCTCTTAGATTTACATTTAGAAAAAGATGATTGACATTCATTAAGCATATCAATGAGAGTTTCCTTAGATAGCTCATGTAAATTAACATCACTTACCTTGCTTGCCTCACTTACCTCAATTACATCTTCACTAGTTGAGGCCATGAGGGCAAGATGACATTCTCCATATTTGGAGCTTGAGGAGCTTGAAGAAGACTCCTCCCACGCCGCATGAGCAGCATCTTTGGATCTTCTCTCCTTCTTGTCTTTCCTCTTGTACTTAGCTTCTCTTTTGTACTTGTCATTCTTCTTGTGGCTGCTCTTGTGATGGCTCTTCTTGGCCTTTGGGCAGTCACTCTTGTAGTGGCCTTTTTGACCACACTCATAGCACCTAGTCATTGAGGAGGAGGGCTTGCTCTTGAAGTGTTTCCTCTTTGAGTAGTTTGCTTCATGATCATTGAAACCTTCATCTTCACTTGAGGAAGGGCAGGGAGACTTCAAGGCAAGTTGTTGTTGCCGGACCATTTCTTCAACTTGAGCTTTGAAGGTTGTGTCCTTTATCTTCTTTGATTCCTTTTCTTCTCTTTTCTCCTCTTCTTCTTGCTTGTCAAGCCTAGGTTCATGGGCTTGGAGGTTACCAACCAACTCCTCGGTTGACAACTCACTTAGCTTGTAAACTTCTTCAATTGAAGTGACCTTAGGCTCCCATCTCTTAGGTAGAGATCTCAAGATCTTGGCATTGATAGTACCTCTATCCATCACACTCCCAAGGGCTGCTAGGCTATTCAAGATGACATTTAGCCTTGTGTACATATCTGCTACTCTCTCATTCTTTCCCATCTTGAAGTTCTCTAGAAGACCACCAAGCATGTAGACTTTGGCCTCCTTCACTTGTTCGGTCCCTTCATAGGTGACACACAACTTGTGCCATATCTCATGCGCCGTGTCCCAAGAAGAGATCTGGTTGAACTCAGATGGAGTAAGGGTGGCATAGATGATTCTCACGGCTTTGGCGTTGAGTTGAGCACGCTTCATCTCAGCTTCGGTCCATGTGGTGATGTCCCCTTTTGGATCTTCATACTTGAGATGGACAATCTTCCACATTTCATAGCTCACCCCTTGGAGGTAGAATTGCATCCTCCTCTTCCAATATAGGAAGTTTGTGCCATCGAAGATCGGGGGTCTCATGGAGAAGCTTCCTTCAAGGTTGAGTGACCCAAGAGCCGAATTGCCCATCTTCTCCTACTTGTTGAAGTAGCTTGGAGAAGACCTGCTCAGATACCACTTGTTGGATCAATGGGCTCTAGAGGGGGGGTGAATAGAGCTACACACACTTCACAAAAACAATTAGACCACCAATTTAATCACAGTGCAAAGACTAAAACAAGCAACAATTTGATGTCCTAATCTAGCGTTCAAAGCAAGGATAAGAGGCAATGAATAACAAGCACTAGGATAGGTGGTTAGAGTGGTTCCACGTCCTAAACTTAGGAGCGATGTCAGTCCACTACCTAGAGTTGGTTAGACTCTAGGATTTGCAACTTGGTTCTCTTATATATCACAATAAGATTACAAGATACATAAACCACACAACCAAGGACTTAATTTCTCAAGCTAAGATCTTCTACCTTTCCAAGGACTTACCCACAAAGCAAGATTCTTCTTCCTTCTTCAAAGGACTTACCCAATCTTACCTTTGTCTTCAGCCTTGCAGGATTTACCTATCTCACTTGAGCTTTGTCTTGCACCTCTCCTTCACTTGGAGAGCTTCTCCACATTTCACCTTCACCAATGGATCTGGAGCAAGAAGCTATCTTCACTCTTGAAGATCAGCAATCATCTTCACCTTCACTCGGAGAAGAACAACAACAACCTCTCTTTCACTTGGAGAAGTAGCTTCAATTCAATCTTCAAAGGGATTTGGAGGTAGGAAGAGATAAAGGAGAGATGTACATCATACAAGGGATAGCTCTCATACACAGGGACCTAAATCACTCATAACTCACGAATTTATCTTGAAGGTAGAGAGAGAAAGGGGCTCAAGGGCTTGGAACACTCTCAACTAAGCTAGAACCAAGTTTGCAATGGAAGAGCAGCTTGGAATGAACTCCAAGGGGTTCTATTTATAGTTGAGGGTGGCCCTTTAAGTTGTGGGACACTTGAATGCAAAAGTAGTCATTTTTTGTTCAAGAAAACGGCTCTATTTTTTCCCAAAACAATTCACCAACGGTCATATTACTTTTTCCGCAAATTCCGTATAGTGCAATCGGTCGAGTTTCAATGGGGGTAACTCGACCGATCAAGTAAGAGGCAAACTGATATTTAAATGATTGATCAAGTTTGTCCTGACAAAACTTGACCGACCATTTCAACTGGAAATGGCCTGCTACCCGATCGGTCGAGTTCTGTGAGTGCACAACTCGACCGATGCAATCTTCAGAAAATCGACCAAGGATGATCGGTCGAGTTTCAAGCCAGGGAAACTCGACCGACCAAGTGCCTATAATCCATTTTCTAATTTGCAATTAAAGTGATTAGCACTTGGTGAATTTTTTCCCAAACATTTTTCTCTTCTAAGTTACAAGCCAATTCATCATTACAAGTGATTACATGGATGTTCTAAGGTCGTTTACATAGAAATCCTAAAACGCACACTTGTAGCCATTTTGACTTGAACTTGGCCCATTCTAGGGCTTTGTATATATGATCCTTTTCATGTACCTAATACCTGCAAACAATCTTAAACACACATATTAGATACATATGAATGGAATGGTTAAGTCATTATCAAAATATAGGTAATGTATAACCTCTAGGTCAACAAGGGTGTTCCTATGGTACATTATTTCTTTGTTTTGATTATGCAATGTTTTACCCAGATTATGAATGAGAAAGTGAAGGAAGGGTCTATCAACCCTCTTAGAGCTTCAAAAAACTTTGAAATTTCTCATTTAACGTTTTTTTATGATCAAATGACCTTTGTGGAGGCTAATGAACATAATTTTTATAATATGGTTTCGAACTTCGAAGATTTTAAAGCTTTGATGGGTCTAGTCTAAACCATGCCAAGAATGCTATGTCTTATAGTTGTGATGCTAGAAAAACTGCTATTTCTAATATCCTTATTATTGTTGAAGGGTCTCTTCCCCAGAGGTATATTGGGATTCCTCTATTTACTGGCAAGTTATAAATAAAATTGTGTGATTCTTTGGTCAATAGGATTAAAGAAAGGTTGGACAGTTGGAAGTCTAAAGTGTTATCTATGACTAGTAGGCTAGAGTTTTTTCAATCTACTATTGTAAATATGAAATTGTTTTGGTCCTCAATGTTTCCTCTTCCTGTTTCTATTGCAAATGATATTGAATGCTTGTACATGGATTTCTAATGGGGGTATATTGATATGAAGAAGAACATTCACCTTCATAAATGGGATAAAGTCATTTTTCCTAAAGATCAAGGAGGTCTTGGCATTAAATTGACCACAAATACCAATAGAGTTTCTTCTCTACTTAATTTTTGGAATGTTTCCAGAAAAAAAGATAGTAAATGGGTAAGATGGATTCAGGAGAGGTACTTATCCAAATTCATTGTTTGGAAATTGGAGAAAACCAATTATCCCACCTGGTTTTTTAATCAGTTGGTTCGGGTGAAAAGTGATTTACATGCTATAGTAAACTACAAAGTTGGATATGGTAAGTAACTTAGACTTTGGCATGAACCTTGGCATTTGGGGAAGTATTTTTTTTTGACATTATTGGAACATGGGTTGTTTTAAGTATGGGACTTTCTACATGTGTTGTCTTATTAAAGATGGGGTCTAGAG
This sequence comes from Alisma plantago-aquatica, assembly GCA_963693085.1. NCBI lineage: Eukaryota > Viridiplantae > Streptophyta > Magnoliopsida > Alismatales > Alismataceae > Alisma > Alisma plantago-aquatica. Next base: position 1,705,874,323 of record OY856409.1, on the reverse strand, counting down.
GATTCCTATTACCTGCTGAAATGGTACAACTTTCTCTCTTCTTATGAATAGTCTCACTCCCCTGGGTGGTGCAGACACGATAACTTGTGTAGGGGAGGACTCTGCTACAAATCTCAAGCTATTGTAGAACGTTTTCTGAATGAAGGAGCAAAAATATTGTTTCTTCACTTGGGTCTGGAAGCATATTTGTCCAAGGAACTTTAAAATCCATTTATGGAGGTTTGTACATAATAAAATTCCAACATTGGGTTATGTAAGGAGGCTAGGAAATTTTATGGTATCTATTTTCTTTCTATGCATGGCAGGTTTTATGAAGATACTTTGCATGTCATTTTCAATGCTTCTATGCTTCTAAAACTTGTAGATGGGTATGCTCTATTCTTAACATTCATGGTTCTCCAATATGTCCTTTGGATTTGGTTAAGTGGGATAGCAAGTATGCTCATCTAATGGCTACGATTATCATGTATGCTCTCTGGAAAGAAATGAATTCTTTAGTTCATGATAGTAAGTGTTTAGGTGTCAAGAGGCTTTTGGCTCAGATCCAATTTGATTTTTTCTTCTAAAATAGTGTTTTTGTCTCCTTTATAAAGGCTCTTCTTGTGAGCATGATGCTTGTACAGTTTTTCCCTTCGGCCCTATTTTGTACACAATCTGTTAAAAGTTACAGACACTGACTTTATACCTTTATACAAAATACAAAAGAAGAGAGAGTGAGCATTTACACCCAGAAAAAGATTCAAGTTGCATAAATATATATCTAAATTATATAAGTATGTGCTATATTTAGATACACGTGTCTTTGTGCACCTATTTCAAAAGTTGGTCTTTGGAGCCCAACATAGTTACTTACCCATTCTAATAAATTTGAGGACACATATGAATCCCCCCACAGACACATATAAACTTGTTGTTGATACCTTACATCTAATTATAAAAACACTATTTTAGAGTATTAAAATTGGCACTTGAACTTTGAGGCTGCTTATCATTGTTAATGATGAAATATTTTATTATACAACTATTGGTTATGAAAGATTTCTCTTGTAACTTTTTAAAATATTTCTAGTTGTTGTTTTCTATGTTTCATGCAATTTATTGCTTCAAATTGAAGTTTTCTTTTGTATTATAACACATGCCATTTATTGATGCCGCATGCTATCTACTGATTTAATATCAATCTATGACTGCATGAGATTTATATTCTTTTATTTAGTTAGTTCTTTTTATTGGTTAATTATCCATATTTCCTACCTTTTCTATTTATTCTTAGACAACACATTTTGATGATCTTCTATCCCCAACACATTTTGATGATCTTCTATCCCTGATTCACAAACTTTTTGATATGACAAAGGGGTAGAAGACAAAGATTCCTTCCATAGTTATATGAATGAGAAGTTATCCAGCTTGTGTTATTGTGAAAGCTAATTTTACAACAAAAAATAGAAGAAATTGATGGGGATAAAATGAACATAATTATTAAAAAACCCTGATTTCCCACAACTACATGATTTTACCATAAGATTCCAAACTAGTTATGAAATGGTTGGTCATCTTTAAAAAGAGGGAGAATATTGACTTTTAGGATACATAGCCTACTACCATATTTTCCTGATGACTCAACTATTCCACTTATTATTGTCAAATGTTTTTACTTGAATTATTTCAGATATGACAGACACACTCCAAACATCCTAAGTAGCATGTTGTAAATATGGATTTAAGATCTAGACATGCACAAAGATCAAGTTTGAAAATTATATATAGTTTTCTTTAAATATTTAATTTATATCACTTTAGTGAATGTATATTTTTTAATAAAGCTCACAATAGTTATTGTACTCATTGGAACAAATTATGATACCGTTTTTAATGTTTCAAATAACCCTAAATTAAAAATGTTTCAATTAAGTTTTCCCTGAGAAAACATTGTCGACAAGAAAAAGGCAAAGCATAAGGAAGTGTCTTTGAATGAGATTTCAAAGGAGGAACTCACTCTACTGACCTACCAAGGTACCCCAACAAGTAGTCATGATTTAATATCTCCTAAGGATGTATGACGACCAATACTATAGATATAGACTAATTAAAGTGCTTAATTAGATGTAAAAAGTGAGCTAAAAGTAGTGAGCTAAAAGTGGAAAATAATCCTTTTGATCCCAGCATACTCTCCCTAAAATGGCTAGAATTTGTTCCAATCATACCATTTCTTAGTTGGTATGTTACATTATATATATTGAGCCCTTGGGAGTTTTTGAATGGACCTTCATGATTGGACATAGTGTACCTTGCCAAAAAAAGCCCCCCCAAAACTCCTATTGATCCCAATGTTTCATATAATTCTAGAGGGAATAGGATTTCTTATTAGAAATATAGCCCTACCGTGTATATTTTTTTAATATCTCATTCTCTTTTATCAATCACATTCACCCTTGAAGATTGCTTCTCCCTCTTGTCTAAGAGAGGTTGAAGGGAAGGCATCCCATGAAAAAGAAGGAATCCCTTGAACCAATAGTCTCTAGGAAAAAAGGTTTTGTAGTAAAGGTGCCCTAAAATAAGATAAGTTGTCCTTTGGTGATTGAAGAACTTGTTTGGTGAAGGAAGGCTCTAAGGTAGAAGACCATTGGTAAGGGTAGGCAAGACCCTTGTTAAGTTTGTTGGTTTATGGTCCCAATAAAGGAGGCTAGTATTGTTGATTTGAAAATAGAGCTCTTCTTGGTGTATGCTCATGTGGTGGATACAAGATGGCTCTAAAGGTTTGTAAATCCTAAAGGGTGATCAATCTAGATAGTGGGGCTGTAGATTATAAGTTGAAATCACTATATATACTTACCTTTAGATTTTGGTTGTTTAATCTCTCTCCTTTCCCTATTTTACTTATTACAATAAACCTAAGATATAGTTGTCTGGTCTAACAACTTTGGTTTCAATTTTTTAAAGTAGTTGAATTCACCCCCTTCTTGATCCCATAGATATAAAAAGGGAATCCTCATTGGGTAGGAAAATAAATGTCAACTCTAGTCAGCAGAAGAGGTTTTATGGTTTGGTGACCACCAAAACCACTTTCTCAATGGAGTTATATCCCATCTCAACCAATGTCATTCAAGGGCTTCTTTCTCAAGTGAAATCCAGAGAAGCATCAACAAATAGTGGAATATTGGCACACAGATGATGCCATATCATGATTTGTTCACCTTAAATGGCCCAGTCATGGTGTACCCCTATAGTAGGAGATGCAAAAATGGTCTAAAGTGGGTAATAAGAGGGGATCTCAACTACAACTTCCTCCCTAAACCATGGTCACATTCCATGAATACCTATAGGAAAACCCTAGTTTCCCAAGTCTCAAACGTCTCACTTTAATAATTATCACAAAAAATAGTATTAACAACTAACCTTCGTATAGACTATCCTTCTATCATGCTCAAAGAAAATTTGTTTTTTGTTAGGACATGTTTGATATTTAGTGGAACGTCCATGTAAATGATAGTAAAAATCACATATTAATATAAATGCTTGTATTTATGTAGACAGACATACGGACATGCATGTACACGCACATGCACAGGCAATTACTCAAATCCAAACTGCATATGATCTCAAATAGTGTAAATGCTTTATTTGGTATCCTTTCTGTCATAGTTTAAAATGTCAACTTTGACGCCATTTATGATGGTACATAAACATAAAATTAATAAAAACTTCAATCAACATTTCAATATTTTTTTTCTCATGAAGACACAAGATTTCAACGCTTTGATGACTGAATAAAGGAATTAAGTCATTAAATTTAACATGATGATCTACATGCATAAATATGCCTAATTATTCAATAATATAATATGTTGGTATAGGTCGGGGTCTCCTACATGTGTGAGTGAATATATGCAAAACTATTTTGATTAGGATTTTGACCATACAATGTAAAAATCTAGGTATTCTTATGAAATAACATGTTATATCTTATATTTTGGATTTTAATTAATTGAGGTGGCATCCCACATTTTTAAAGATTTTTTTAATGAAATTGCATATAGTCAATTTCAAATATTTTGTGTGTTCATTCAATAACTGATAGTGATTGGAATTGAAATTTTGCTCAAAATTTTGTAATTTCGACCAAAATTCTAATCCATGCTCTCTACCCATACATGACATACCAAGTTTCTGAACAATGCACATGTATATGAATATATATAACATTTATGTATTCATGCCATTTATTTGTAAAGTATGCACATGAAGAAATTTGGGTAAAGACTAATGATATGCATATGTTATCTAGTCATGTAAAAATCCTTATGAAGTAGTGCTCACAAAATTACTTTAGTGACTTTTACAAGAAAAAAAAAGTCCTAAAATCCTTTTACTAACATAAAGAAAGGCATGCATGATAGTGTAACTATTATTGTGAGGACTCTCAATGGTAGCAAACTAAGATTCTTTATAATATATTAGGTGCACAAGGGTCACCTCTAAGAACCTTTTTCTATTAACTAATGAACAAGTTTATAAAGCATGGCATGTTGATATCTCTTGATGTAAGTTACTTTCTAATGATATATTGTTCATTGTAACATTGACAACGAGCTTAAATATTTGTAATCACAACATAGCTCATTCTAACTACAAACATATGTGATAAAGGTGTCTAAGTTTCTCTCCTAGGTGTGTTTCTTTGTTAAGCATAAGAACCATTCATTTCAAACAATATAGGTTTATTAAAAGGGATTTGGTTTGCCTTAATTTAATAATTTATAAAAAAAAGTATATGAATCAATGATAGATTTAAGTCACTTATTAGATTTAGAAAAGAATCTTTGAAGGTTTATCATGCATTAAAATATCAGACTGATTTGTTCTATACTTTTCATCCAAGCACATTATTGAGGATTCTCTAGGACTCAGTAACCCTATCATAAGTAGGTAAGATATACCCTAAACATTTAAGACTCTCATGACTAATCATGAAAGTAGGTTATAAATATAGTATTAACCCTCATGCCCAATTTTTTCACTATCATCAATAATAAATGATTGTCTAAGATGAATTCTCCCTACTCTAGGTGCACCCTATCAGTATGCATGAAAGAGAAAAAAACATGTTTGTGTGTTGTTTATCAATACCCATATAAAACATACTTTCCACATATCAATAAAAATTTCTTTGAAATTATGAAATAAATCATGTTCAACATGCAGTACCAAGTGGGGCTTACATCCCCATGCCCAAGGCATAGAGGACAACTCATAGGTGTTAGGCTTTTTAGGGAACAAAACACAAATTATGGGGAATTTGGTGATTTTGATACAAAAAACACACAAAGATACAAAGTAGAGAAAATGGGGAGTCTTAGACACCTCTAGGAGATCTAAGCTTGTTTAATAATATTTAGAGATTGTTGACATGTCTCTTCTTTAGATATAAGTAGAAAATTGTGGTAGAGATATAATTCCAATCATCTATGGAGAAAAAAAATGTGTTCTTATTTTTCTACTCCAAAATGGTGGTAGCCTCTCCTTATCGACAGTCTGCACAATTACAATAAAAAAATGATTTGGAAACATTCAAAGGTCCACGTTCAAACAATTCACATAGGATTTTATATATTAAGCCTTGATCAGGATCTAAAAACTACCAAAATAACACAATACATGTTGTTAACTTGGAGGTATATGGAATGTAGTGTCTCAGGTTCTCAAGACTTGAGTGGAATCAAGAAGTTACATATTTTGTAGTTTGCTTACACAACATGCATATTTTCTTTGTTGTGGTAGAAAAAGCATGACACATCATGTGGTTTAGGTAATGGATATGTCATCTCCTAGAGACATTATTTCTTCTTTAATTGTAATGGTACACACTGTGTAGTCTAGACTACATGCCATGTTCTTTGTTATTGAAGCTCAAATCTGTCAGCTTAAACTTGTCCCAAATCTCATATAAATTGGTGCTTCTTGTGCAACATAGAATCTTCTGACATTTTATAGTGAGAGATATCATATCTTGGGATACTTACAATCCAAACCAGGGAACGAATTTACATAACACAAAATAGAGTAACTTGGTAATATGGGATGTTAACATTATGGTAATATTAGATGATAAATGCATAGGCGATTTGAAAAGATATGATACTAAAAATTATTATCAAATTATCCTCATCTTGAACTATTTCTTGTCCTTGAGCAATCAAAATAGATAACTCAACCAGAAATAAAGTAAAAAAACACATTGTATGTATCAATTTTCTAGCATGAAAAGGGTGAAACCTAGTCAAGTCCACAAAATGCAACTCAATCCTACAAGATTATAAACTTAATTAAATTATGATTGATCCAATCTTAGTGAAGGCATCAAACAAGTAACAGTGTTAGACAAAATTTAGTGCCTATATCATCTAGAGAGCAAAGGCAAAATGCAACCACCTCAAGTATAAGAATAAATAAATTATTCAGAAACTAGAATAGAAATAGTGATTTATGTATTTGATCATTGCATCAAACATTTGTTAGTCATTAAAAGCACATGTAACAACACTCAGTAGATTAAATTGTACTTAAGTGAATTTCCTCTACAACCAAATCAAATATAATGTTCGATTAGCATGCTACATGAACACTATAGCCTCTGTTGTGGGGTTTTGTGCACTACATAAAAAACAAGACAATAAATCTAGTGTTTAGGTCGGCCTACATTTAAGAACATAAATATTTGAAGCACATTTGACAATTACTAGGCTTAGATAAAAATGGACATGAATCATAGTGAAGTATTTCAATTTGAGTTTGTAGAATGAGGATGCATAAGAAACATCAAGAAAGGTGGGATTGTCGAAACAAGAAAAATATCTATCAAAACATTTATATTAATATATTATGAAATAAACTAGAACTTAGGAAATAATTGAAGGAAAAAATATAATTAGAAAAAAACTACCAATGAGTCCCCACAATCTTAAAATGTGTATTATCCTTAGTTTAGGTCCCAAAGCAAGACATCAAAATTATATATCTCACTGTGGTAGTGATTGATATTGAGGATGATTGAAGGTCCAACCCAAGTCATGATGCAAAGAGGAGTGCAAGATGGTCTACTCATAATTGTAAGCTTTGTGAGAAGTTGAGTCTATAGGCTTCAATGACTATGACATGAAGTAAAGGCTCGATCGAGGTTCCATACATATATGTGGGATATCTTCACTGGCATGTGGAAATATTGATGTTGTATCTCGCTGACGAAGCATGTTGATTATTAAGAACTAACGTATCTATACATACTTTGAAATCACTCAAATATACTTAGTTTGTATGGAAATGAAAATTGGTGAAGTTCAAGTAGACAATGGAGAATCTCTCTAAATGACTTTGGAGACTCAACTAGATGTCCTTGTTGATCAAGATTATACTCAAACTTGCACTTCTAGTTATCTTTTTGGTTAATTTAGTATTATTGGCAGTGGGAGTTCTAAGAAGTTTCTTCAATGACATGGAAATATTGATGGAATTTATAATCATCATTGACATCATGAACGATTAGCTGGTATGAAATCATAAGCTTTGTGTCAACCATCAACAAATAGGGAGCATCTCACTCTCATTAACATTAATGTTCAACTTTGGGGAAAATCAAGGGATCAAACCTCTAGTCACAATATAGCCATACCATTTCCTAGATTTAAAGAATTAACATTTTATGTAATAGTCCACATTTACTTTATACTCAACATCATTGCCCACATCAATGGTTAATCATTTGGCCACACAACCTCTTGAGAGTCTTTCTTAGAAACAATAAAAAATAGTTCTAGTGATGCAATTGTTGTACTATATGATGAGGTTGTACAAGTGGAAATCTCATGTGGATGAGGTGATGTACTTGGTCCAATCAAAGATCAATGACCAAAACTCATCTTTCTTGAAATCCTTCAGAATACAACTGCTTCCTCTATTGGTAGCCTCCATGTACTTCATAACTTCTTGAATATGAGTTTGTAATATATTTCTAATAGATAGAAGAGGATGAATTTTAATGCTTCAAACTTCTTTATAGGATCTTCCCTTAATTTCATATTATTGTGCAATCCATAGGTCAATGATGGATATGTGTAGATATTGTTGGTACAATGTTCTCAGATTATGATATTTTCAAGCCATTCCTAGGTTTTTTCAGGGATCACCAAGCCCATTGTTGTGTCTTGGTAGGCAAATTGAGTGTTGAGGAGTCTCTGAGTGATGCATTTGGGAACATCGGGCTAACAAAGTCATGACTGAGGAACACTCTTCAATATATGATATGCAAGAACATGGGCTTAGGATGTAGTACTTGATTGGCAAGAACAAGGTCTAATCCACAGGGAGTGGAGGAAGCACTAGAGGTAGTATGCTTCTTTGGGTTTCTAGAGAGGAGATTAGGGTTTTTATGATTTCAAGTATTATTTTGGTTTATTACACTAGAAGAACATGCAATTGACAAGGCTAGAAGTTAATCTAAGCTAAAACAGTAATTAAATCTAACTATCTAAGCAAAGGAGGCTATAAGCACTAAGTAAGAAATATCAATCCTAAGTAAGTGATGCAAGGAAATTGACCAAGATGAATAAGATAACACTAAAATAAGAAATTTTCTACCAAATTAAACATAAACAATCACTAATAAGGACTAGCTAACGCTAACCATGAAATTCTACCATTAAATATTCAATCATCACTAGAGAGAAAGAGAGTGAGCCAAGTTAACTATCAGTAACTAGCAAGTAGGTAATTAGGGTTTTAACAAATAAATGGGAGTGGGATGTTTAAGGGTAACTTGACTATCAACATAGTTTGGTATATCATGCAACACAAACAAGCAAAACATGTTATCTAACCAAACAACATTGTGAAATGAGAATGAGATGTCCTATACTACTAGTTGACCATGGGCTGAATAAGGTGTGTACAGGAAACTAGTTCCTATCACACCATATCCAACCTTATGAGGTATAATTAACTAGGGTATATGTATAATTCAATCAATACCACACTAGTCCAGGTTTCTAGGAGTGATTACCTTAATGAATATAGTGGCAACTCGTGGTTTGCGGTGTAGGAGAAGGATAGTTCATCTCCTATTACCCTCCATCAAATGTCTAGACATGTTCTTTGCCCAATGCATCAAGTGAGGAACAACTAGTCACTTATATCGCACACCTAGGGTTAGAGGAGTCAAGGGATTTGTGGGGAGGGAGGTATTGATGAATGCATATTTATCCTCTTTGTCATCGCATCTTTTAGGTATTTGTTTAGGATTATATTTTACTTTTGCACAATTTTAGGAAATAATTGCAATTAACCTGCTCTTGAACCTTTAATCAGAATTCTTATCATTTTACTCACATTTTGTATGTTCCATGCTCATTTACATTTACTCAGCTTCAGAATGCAAGAGCATACTTCACCACTTGGAAATAAAAAAAACTAGAGGCTTCAATTACATATTCTCAAGCCTCTCAGTACTTCAGTCGATCGACTCAACGAACCAGTCGATTGACTCATGCACCCAAAGAAAGCCATCTCAAAACTTTAGTCAACCGTCTTAGGATGTCAATCCATCGATGTAATTCATCCAAAGAAGGTGCAACCCTCTAGTCAATTGTTCCACCCATCACACAAACTGATTGACTCGACAGCTGAACCGGGTGACTCAAAGTTTCAGTCAACCGAGTCAAGCCCTTGGAGCACAAGACTTATTCACGATTGTGCTGGTCCTAAGACACTTCCATGCTGCCACCATTTTTAGGGTTTCGACTTGCTCCCTCATGTCATCACTTCCACATATCCTAGTCAAGTGAATGGGACTCCCAATCAATCAACTGGTTGTCGTGAAACAAACTTTTTACAACCGTTGCCAACCAAGTTTATATTTGTCCTTGGGGTTTTCACCCCTCCTTCCCCTATGAAAGGAGGGGGGACTCCACAAGAAGGGGATCTGAACTTTGTATCTTGGCTTGTCTTTAATCTCTTATTTACATTCTCACATTTGGATTCCTTGCATCTTGTACTTTTCCTTCTGTTGTAAAATTTCTATTTTGAATCTTGTCTTTGTCTTCTTGCTTTAGACAAGGAATTAAGAAGGGCTTCCATTTTATTGTCACTAGAATAGAGTCCCTTCCAGATTCTTTCTCCTATACTAGTCTATGGCCCCCCTTCTTCCTTCCTTCGTTCCTTCTTTATTTTCCATGAAGCGTGAGTAGTTCTTCATATAGGGGCATGGAGAATAGCCCCATAGTCGTAGTTGATCGGATTAATTTTTGTGTGATAAAACTTGTTAGATGGTGTTTGTTTGATTTATCATACGACTTAAATGACTTGATCTCTTATTTGTATCGAACGTTAGTTTTGGGTGATGAGATTTCAGAACCAAAGGCTCGTAACAACCAGACAAATGCACAAAGCTCTGGATGAGATCTCAGAAGGAGTGATCTGTTGGGGTGATCGAGCAAGGATCCACAAACCCCAGGATCAATGGATTTGCGAGAAGCTCAACTTTTTGTTAATGCATTTGAGAATGTTTTTGTGTACCTTCATCTAACCAGTTTTCTATTCACAAATTTTTTGGATCTAATTCTACACAGGCTTTGGTAAGCCCATAACTCTGACATCCTTTATCATTGAATTAAACTTAGTTTTCCAACCGCTCTTACTTTTTGCTACTTAGTTCTGCTCCTAATTAACCATTCCTTATTTGTTCTTAGTGTAATCTTTTACTATCTCAGTGTAACTCTTATTATTGTTCTTAGTGGAATTTTTTTATTACCTTGTTTATAGTATAATTCTTCTTATTTGTTCTAGCATATTCAAACCTTCAACAAACAGACTTCAAATTTTGTGTTCAAAGTAATTGTTCAAAACAAGCCGGATCAAAACTCAATCTTGAAAATATTATTCTGTGAGATCGACCATTTCTATACTTATAAACTAACCAATTTGTTTAAGTGATTGTTTTGTCGTTAACAAAGGTTAAACTCTAGGAATCAATCCCTACTGAATGGTTGTGTTAGTCAGCACACATTAATTTTGACGATGTTGCCGGGACAACATATTGGTTTTTCAATTTTCCTTTTACTTTCAACAAAAAAAAAATTTCTTTTTTTTTCCCCTACTTGTTGAGTCTCATTCCTACAGTACTACTCCTCCTTCTATCTAGTTCTATTTCGATAGTATATTTTTTTTACAGCCGCACATACTATTCTGGAATCACTTCTTTGTCTAAAAAAATTTCAATCTTTCAAGGACCTAGCGGTGCATTCCACACTGACAAAACTCTGATTCTACGTCTCGTCTGCTTTCAGCTATGGGCGTGCATACCTGCTATATTAGCAATGCATTTTCGGTGTAATGTTCAGCTTGTGTTCAAAGAAATAAAATAGTCACATTTTTTCGTACAACGGAAATGTGTATTAATTGAGGAATATGAATGTGTGTGTATTGTTGTGTTAGCAAACTATGTTACATTTAACGACCTTGCAGCTGGCTTGCTCACCGAATCAATAGCTACTCCGTTCCTGTGACAACGAGCTCAGGAACTTGGCCGCGTCCACTGGAACGCTTCATGATTGTCTTTGCAGCGTCCTTAGGTCTGAGAAGTTGAAAACGATGGTTCCTAAACTTGTTGACGAAGAGGTTGTGGAGTTCTAGATCCCCGCTACCATACTAGAAGGGACATATACTTGACGAGGAGCCTTTGACAATTCCTCAGCCAATCAGGGTTTTGCATAACCGTTGCAGGTTGGCAACCTTGCCGCTGCCCTCCACGGCTTGCCCCCTAAACTTGGTCGTGACCTGGTCATGTGAGCTCCATTCATGTTATCTACGACTTTCCTGTGGCCGGCTAAGCAGATGCTGGACCGGTGAGCCGTCAAATTGGTCCTATTCCACAAAAACCGAGGTCAATTCTGCCTCCCAACTATCTTCTACCGCGTACTCACGCTCTACTTGGAGGAAGTGCTAGTTTGAAAGGATGACGTGGTGAGTATTAATTGGTTAGTTGGTGGAGGTTATATCATACATAAATATATTTGTTTCGTTTATAAATTTTGAGCCGTGACGAATTTTTTGATGAAAAAAATCATTGGATTCACTATGTAAAATGCATTCTAACAAAACTAATGTTGATATATTTTGAGAAAAAATACAAAAGTGATATGTAGAGGTGATGTGATACGAGAAAAAATTGTGTTGTTTATAATTTTTAAACCGTACTGAATTTTTGAATGAAATAAAACGTATTCGATTTATGATAAAAAAATACATTCAAACAAGACTATGCTTGAGAGAAAAAATAAATTGTTGGACAAATATGAAAAAAGGAATTGTTAACAAATTCACATGACGTCCAATGGTTAATTGACATCTAGAGATGGTTCATTGACGCTCAAAAAGAGTTCATTCATACCAAGAAGTATAAAAATAGAGTCCAAAAAATGTTGTACGTATTAAATCACGGCTAAGGTAATTGACAAATAAAAACAATATAATTGTGCCCAAATAGGTTTATTTAATTAGCGGCACGCGGAGACCCTAGGGCGACTGGCGGCGCTAGGTCGGGCGACCAACGTTGTCAAAAAGATGAAGGAGATGGAGATCCGGCGGGAGGGCAGAGCTCCGTCCCGTTGGGTTCGACAGGAATCCACCTCAACTATGCTTCAGGCAGCCGCAGCAACAATCAGCAGCAACGCGAGCCCGTCCGGAACGGGGAAGGTTGTTCCATGGAAGTTGACGGTAATGGTGGTAATTCTGATTTCCCGCCATTGGCTGGGGGCGCGATGACAGGCGATGCAGCAATTGGAACCGGAGTCTCTGACAAAGCCCGATCATCCTACAAGGAGGCGTTGGGGGAGCGATCAACGGGGAATCTGCATGGCTTTATACATATTGACGCAGACACCTGTGGAGTCTCGTTGCATGCATCAGATATCGAGATCACTGCTGATCAAGGATATCTGGACTTCTGAGTCCGACAGGAGGCCCTTGACGATCTTCTCAAGCCATGGCAGTATTCCGTCGTCGTCAAGCTCCTGTCGCGAGAGATCGGGTACCTTACCTTGCGGAACAGGTTGAAGGCTATGTGGAAGCCACTGGGGGGTTTCAACTTGATTGACATTGCAAACGACTACTTCATTGTACAACTCCAGGCGGAAGAAGACTACATCAATGCCCTTGCTGGGGTCCTTGGCCCATATTTGGATCATACCTAACAGTTCAACGATGGGTGCCTGGCTTCTGCCCGGATGCGGCGTCGCCCTTGCATGTGGTTGCTTGGGTCCGCATACCCAATCTGCCAATTCACTTATATCAGGAGGCCCTTCTAAAAGAAATCGGGGATACCCTAGGCAAAACGATAAAAGTGGACATGAACACCAAGATGCAAAAGAGAGGTCGGTTTGCACGTCTTGTAGTCGAGATCAACATGATGAGGCCTCTCATCCCGGCCATCTTTGTTGATGGAATTAAGTACTGTGTGGAGTACGAGAATATCTCGTTTATCTGTTTACATTGCGGGAAGGCCGGTCACGTCGAGAAAGATTGCAGACTTAGGCTGGAAGCTGAAGCCGAGGCCTGAAGAACAAGCGTTGATTCAGGCAATCTAATTCCCCAGGACCCTCCCAGACGAGAAGGATTCTCTGAATCCATCCACGCCAAGCCGATCCCAAGGAAGCCGAAGAAAACACCACCTGTTCCACCGCCTAACAGAAGACCTAACCCAGCAAATAACAGATTCCAAGAACTAGTAGACATTGAAGAGGAAGACGACACTCAGGAAGCAACCGACGCCGCTAATGTCGCTGAAAGAATCACGAGCAGTATTGACTGGAACCGGAGGAAAAGGCAGGGGAGGCCAAACAGGAAGGAAGGGGAGGCAAATCCTAGCCAGGACTTACCGCGAGTTCCGGTACCCGAAGAACTCCCACAGCGCCCTAACCAGGTTCCCACAAAGAAGACGGCCCATACTACAGTGGTTCCATCCAGAGATATGATCTTGCACGGCAGAGATAACTCCTCCCACCCCTTTGTTACATTCATCTTCCACATTGGCACCCAAGCCAACGAGATGAGCACCTATGTGAAGTATAGAAGTCCCACGAAATCGTCAGTGGGGATTCATCTGAGGAACCGGAAAGTCGTGAATGCAGGGGACCCTGTTCGAGCTTCTACCAGGAAAAGAGGGAAGCCCTCGTTACTCCAAGACCTGGAGCAGGAAGTGCGGGAGATGGGATCATCCACCATCACTGAAGAATGCCAATGAACGTCATGTTCTGGAACGTTCAGGGTGTCTGTGACAAAGACACCCAGAACACGGTGAAGGAACTTGTCAATAGATATCATGTTTCTGTGTTGGGGCTGTTTGAAACTCGCTGCAGTGGTCCTCGCACCATGAAGATCATCAAAGCTCTGGGGTTCGCCCAATCCCACCGTGTGGAAGCTGTGGGTTTTGTCGGAGGTATATGGGTGCTTTGGAAGTCGCACATACAGATGGACATCCTTCTGTCACATAAGCAGTTTATCCACTGTCGTGTTAATGGAGATTGCTTCATCACCTTTGTCTACAGAGGAACAACTAGAAGCACCCGCAAATTCCTCTGGAATCATCTTTCCTCCCTTGCCCCGACCATCCGATCCCCTTGGCTGGTTGCGGGGGACTTCAATGTGGTTATGTACCGGTCTGAGAAATTTGGAGGAGTCACCTTCGACAAAGCCAACAACAGGGATTTTGTGGAAGCTATGCAAGCGGGTGAGCTGTTTGATCTGGGAGCCAATGGTGCTCGCACAACCTTTAGGTGAGGGCTTCTTCATGAAAGGCTGGACCGTGCCTTAGGCAATTACTTCTGGCTCAACTCTCCCCTCGCAGGGTAGGTCACTGTCCTCGAGAAGAACCATTCCGATCATGCACCCCTTCTAGTCTCGTCTAAGATTGGGGGTCCCCGATGTCAACAGGTTCTCCGCACCTCGGCTAGCTATAGGATGATGGAAGGTTTCAAAACCTTCCTAAAGAACCACTGGGATGTTGATACTACCTTCTTGAAGCAGGTGCTCGCTTCCTTAACCACGCATCCAATTGGGCGGTGAGGAAAAAGGAAGACGATAGAAGACGGAAAGATCAGCTAGGCAACAAAATTTGCTGGAATCAGTTGCAACTAGCTATCCACTTCGACTTGACAATTGCTAAAGACACCATAGCCTACCAGGCGGAGCTTGATTCTATTCTGAGAAGGGAGGAAGCTGACTGGCAGCAGAAGGCGAGATGCGACTGGGTGGCGTTGGGAGACAACAACACAATTTTTTCATGCTTCAGTTAAAGAAAGAAGACATCGCAACACTATCATCAAGCTCAAAAACGAGAGAGGCGACTGGGTGGAACAAGGTGCTGATCTAAACAAT
Source organism: Alisma plantago-aquatica (assembly GCA_963693085.1). Taxonomy (NCBI): domain Eukaryota; kingdom Viridiplantae; phylum Streptophyta; class Magnoliopsida; order Alismatales; family Alismataceae; genus Alisma; species Alisma plantago-aquatica. Next base: position 1,705,858,900 of record OY856409.1, on the reverse strand, counting down.
CTTTTTTTATATTTTTTTGCTAATGTCTACCAGGAACCTTTTCCCGCACATCACCATCGCGCCTGTGCATCCTTCCCAGGAGTCTTTCCGACCCTTTCAGCCCAGGAGGTTGAAGACCTGCGCAAAGTGCCTACTATTGATGAAATTTGGCAATACCTACATGCCATGGCCCCTTTGAAGGCACCAGGACCTGATGGAATAGACGCCTCCTTCTATCAGGAGCACTGGGACATCCTTCAACACCAAGTGACGCGTTTCATCCAAGCTGCTTTCCAGGGAGAATCCATCGACCCCAAGTGCGTGGATTCTACTTTAGTCCTCATTCCAAAGGTGTCTCACCCTGAGACGTGCGGCCAGCTGCGGCCCATCTCTTTGAACAACGTATCCACCAAGCTACTGTCCAAGGTGATCGCAAATCGACTGAAGCGCTATCTTCCTTCCTGGATATCCCCCGTTCAGTCTAGCTTCGTCCCAGGGTAGAAAATTGGCGACAATGTGATGCTCGTTCAGGAAATCATACACTCCATGGAGTCCAAGCAACGCCGTAAACAATTCTTTGCCATCAAGCTCGACCTCATTAAGGCCTTCGACAAAATGAGCTGGACCTTTGTTGAAGACACTCTTCACAAAATGGCTATACCAAATAATGTGATCCACATCATCATGCAAATCCTTAGTTCGGGCAACTCTTCTGTCCTCTGGAACGGCGAGATCATCAGCAACTTTAAACCTTCTTGTGGCGTCAAACAAGGGGACCCTTTGTCTCCGTATCTTTTTGTTCTTTGTTTGGAGCGCATGAGTCAGATGATTGAAGAACAAGTCACTCAGGGGAACTGGAAGCCCATCCAAATCACTAGGCATCATCTTCCTTTCTCTCATGCCTGCTTTGCTGATGACATTATTTTGTTCGGAGAAGCCACACCAAGAAAAGCTCGAATTGTAAAATGATGTCTCAAGATTTTCAGCAAGGCATCGGGGCAATATCTCTCTAACACAAAATCTTCAATTTTCTTCTCGACTAATACCAATAGGAACCTCCGATCGAGTATCTGCAGAATCTTGGATATTAAAGAAACCACTGACCTTGGTCGTCACTTGGGCGTTCCTATCATCCACAAGCGGAAAAGAAAAGATCACTTCCAGTTCCTAATTGAAAGAATCCACTGCAGGATCTGTAGTTGGCAGCACCGTCTCCTCTCTCTCGCTGGAAGGGCTACCCTAGCTACTTCCGTCCTCCAATCACAGTCCTGCTATACCATGCAGTCTGTCCTGCTTCCTATTTCCATTACGGACAGGATTGATCAGCTTACAAGGAACTTCATATGGAGCAGCTCGCACGTAGCCACGAAACCAAGCCTGGTCTCCTGGAAGAATGTCACTAAACCCAAGCACCTAGGCGGGTTGGGCATCAGGCCAGCTAAGGATTTCAACTCAGCCTTGATCGCGAAGCTAGAATGGGAATTCACGCAAGGCAAGCATACACCGTGGATAACCCTTATGCAAGCCAAATATGGGAGGCAACAGGCAGACTACAGATCAGGTTCACACACCTGGCGAGGAATCAAGACTCTCATGCCTTTCATTCTGTCCAACTCGAGAGTAGCTGATATATCTGGCACAGAGACAAATCTCTGGGATGATAGATGGATTGGAGATGGCCATGCCCCTGAGCTCCTGCACGGGCGCGTGATTCCTGAAGACTTACGAGATATGGTGGTGGCTAGCCTTGTTTCAGACGACAGATGTTGGGATCATGATTTTATCAGACACTGGTTCACCAATGACACAAGTGCTGCTATTTTATCCATGCTCGCGCCGAGACCTGCTTATGGCTCGGACGGGAGAGTGTGGTTACACTCTACGGATGGCCATTTCTCGTCGAGCTCAACCTACAATTGCCTCACACACAGTGCTCCGGGTGACAACAATGGCTGCTTTGCTATCATTTGGTCCATGCCAATCCAACAAAGGATCAAAACCAACCTTTGGTTAGCATACCATAATCGCTTGCTGACTAATGATCTACGGACAACCCGGCATCTTACTGATGATGCAACCTATTCTAGATGTAATCATCCGGTGGAAATGGCTCTACATGCCATTAGAGACTGTCCGGAGTCGACGGCTCTCTGGACAAGATTACTACCCCAGACTGCCACCGATTTCTTCTCCTGTAACTCTATCAAGTCCTGGATAGACTACAACCTTAAGAAGCTGAATAAAGAGACGTACTGGGCCAGCCTATTTTCCATCGCATGCTGGTGGCTTTGGAAGGGTAGGAACTCTCATATTTTTTAGAACCATTGCATCCCCACATCCGTCCTGGAAATGCATAGTAGAGCCATTCTCCAGATTGCTGGAGAAGCTTTCTCAAAGAAGTCGGGCCCGACTTCTCATCCCTCCCTCATGCGCTGGCAGACAGGGCCATCAGCAGAGTTTGAAACTGTCATACATGTTGACACAGCTGTGAAAGCTTCGGATGATACCTTAGCTACGAGCCTCATTATGCGTTCAAAAGATGGTGCATGGATTCGCGGCCTGACCAAATGCGAAAGCGGTTCTGATCCTTTGAGAGGGGAACTCCTAGCTATCAAGTATGGGTTGGAACATGCTTCTCAACAAGCTCAAAATTCAAGCATCATCTTCTCTGATTCCCTAACTGCAGTGCAGTGGATCCGGACTGAGGAAGAAGTTCCCCCGAAATACAAATTACTTGTTCATGCTATCCGCCATTACAGATCTGGCCTGAGCACTCACTCCATCAGTTATATCAGAAGGAATCAAAACACTTTAGCCGACTGGCTAGCTAAGAAACCATCGACCATAAGTTGTTGGCCTTCTTGCCCTCAACCTCTCCTGAAGGACCTTCAGACAGACGCCCTCTCCCTTCCTTTCCAGCATTCTGTTTTGTTTTCAGAAACTTAGTCTGTAACCAGTAGTTCCAGTGTTCTACAAAAAAAAAATAATGCCCAAATATGATTGTACCCATTAAATAGGGTGTAAGAGTACTTCACACCCAAGAACAACTTAATGGCATCCAAAATGATAGTTTGACGCCCAAACAATTAACAAATCTATGGATGAATTGGTGCTCAATGGTTAATTGACATCACATATGGTTCATTAATGCCCAGAAATGGTTAATTGACATTTAGAAGTATAAAAATGGAGCCCAAGTAAATATTATATATGTTAAATCACAGTTAAGATAATTGACAACTAAAAACAACGTAACAACACCCAAATAAGTTTGTTTGTCACCCGAGAACAACTTAATGGCACTTAAATATGATTATACGCACTAAATAGGGCGTAAGGGTACTTCACACCAACCAACAACTTGATGGCATCCAAAAATAGCTAATTGACACTTAGAGATGGTTAATTGATGTCAAGAAATGGTTCATTGACACCGAGAATTATAAAAATGACTCCCAAGAAAAATATTGTATGAGTTTCACGACTAAGGATAATTGACAATAAAAAACAATGTAATGATGCCTAAATAAGTTTATTTGACACCCAAGAACAACGTAAATATTGTATGCTTTTAAAATGGTTTGGTCTTCATGAGCCAAGCAATGTAAGAACTTTTGGGGTTGTGATATGTCTTAGGTTTGCTGGTATCATTCCTTGCTTGAAGTGGTTAATAAACACATACATTTCCCCCATGGATCCATCCAAAAACTAATCTTCAGTATGTGATGTGGAGGGGTGTGAATGGTATTGTGGACAATGTAAATGGATTTAGCAATAAACTTTCATAGTAGTGAAATGTTTTAATAGGAATGTTGTCTCATGGGTTATCTCTTAGTAGTATTTATCATGAAAGATGTTGGATCATAGATGTCGTTCTTTCTTATAGATGAATGTTATGATGTTGTATATGAGGCAAAGTGCATGAATGTTAAGATTGATGATTCTCCACCCCCCAAAGTGTTTGGGACTGCAAATGGTGTCCCAGCTAAAAATATGTCTTCTCCTTTTGTTGTGGTCCCATTGGAAACTTTTCTGGATATTATCTATACATTTGATAATTGTTTTGGGAAGTGGGATACATCTGAGGTGGTAGGATACGAGAGGAGTAAGAAATGAGTTAAGGAGTATAAGTCTGCCAGTAAGATGGTGATATTGGTTTTCCCATATGAAGAGGTGCTTGTGGTATTTCTCAATGACTGGCTCCATGCATTGATCGGGATACTCCAAGGAGATAGGGACCATCCGAGATCAAATAGGGAAAGCTTCCAATTTGCATCTCAGGAGGGGTTGATATTTATCTGTGTCAGCGGATGAAACATGGGTGCCAATGATGGTAGATTTGTGGAAATTAATCTTGAGAATGGAAAGACATAAAAAGATGCCAAGAATGTGGATTACCTTGATAGCATGTTATCATGTTTGATGAAGATAATAGTGCCATCCGTTATTATACAATGTTGTTCATACATTCCTAAGGTCTTTCAATCATCTCATTAGTAGTACTAATTTGAATGAGTCGATCAAGAATGGATGTGACAATCATAAAGAGCTAAGATTATAAAGGGTCCCCTTGTTGTAGTCTGTTGGAGCTATTGAAATAACTGAAAACATTTCAACAGAAAATAGATATGTTGATCATAACGGAAAACACGCTAGTACTGAAGCATGAGTGCATCCATGTGTTTTGCTTTTTAGGGAAGTCATAGCCAAGAGACATTGAAGGAGAAAAGTCCAGTTAATAATTTATATTCACATATTGTTTAAGTAACATTCTACGTTTGACGTGCCCCAAACCAGCCCCAAAACTACCTCACCTACTTCCAGTTGTACCATGCCTCCTACTCCCTAAGCCCCCCCTCTCCCTTTCACTCTCTCTCTCACACAGACCCCACAACACCTGACATCCCCTCTCTCTCACACATCTACCACTTCTCTCTCTCTCTTTCAGACCTACCACCTCTCTCTCTCTCTCACTTTCTCTCCAACCTACTCTCTCTCTCTCTCTCACACACACAGGGATCTACCACCTCTCTCTCTCCCTCTATCTCTCCCCTAAATTGGGGTTTAAGTGCCTAAAAGTGGTGCTAAAGTGCCCAAATATGTTGTGATTAAGCATTAATGATTTTTAGACATGCACATATTTTTTTTTCTAAAGCATCTATTGTGTATGCCTACTTTATTGGATAAAGTGCCCAAAACATGTGTTATGACACTTAACTTGTGTAAATGCACTAAACTTAATGTAAAGTACATAATATACAAATAAGCCTAATGTTATATGCCTAATTTATATGCCAAAGTGCCCAAAAGTGGTGTTACAATGCCTATTGTTTGATGTAGTGTACCTAGTTTAGTATTAATGGACACACATTTATTATCGTAGTTGAGCCCAATATATTGCTATCCATCTAATTTATAGGTCAATGTGTCCAAAATGGGGGGAAAGTACCTAAAAGTGGTGTTAAAATGCCCAAAAGTGTTGTGCCAATAAAAAACAATTTTGGGACATGCACATATTGTTTTGCTAAAACATCCATTGCATGAGCCTAATTTATTGGCGAAAGTGCCATAAATAGGTGTCATGGTGCCTAACGTATCATAGATGTGTAACAATTATTGTAAAGTACATAATATACAAATGCATTTAATGTTACATGTCTAATTTATAGGCCAAATCACTCAAAAGTGGTGTTACAACGCCTATTGTTTGATGTAGTGGACACACATATATTGTCGTAGTTGAGGCCAATTTACTGTTATGCATCTATTTTATAGACCAATGCACCCAAAATGGGGTTAAAGCTACTAAAAGTCGATTAAAATGCCTAAAAATGAGGCTAATGTATCTACTTATCAGTGTAGTGTCTATTTGGTATCATCATCATCATCATCATCATCACCATTTTCATGATCATCATCATCATCATCATCATCATCATAATCACCATCATCATACTCACCCATTACTTTTGTGTGTCGTATTATTTTTCTCAAAGTATGTCGACATTGGTCTTGTTGGATTACATTTTTTGTAAAGAATCTAACGAGTTTTGTTTCATCAAAAAATACATCACAAATTAAAAGTTTTAAGAAAAATAAATTTATCTCTCTTCTTTTTTCTTATTGTTATATACTCATATTATATTACATATCATTTTTAAAAGTATACTGATATCAGTCTTATGACATTGTATTTTCTATAACGAATCTAACCACTTCTATTCCGTCAAAAAATGCATTATAGATCATAAGTCATACACAAAATAAATTTCTCTCTCATGCTTTTCCTTTCTGTTGTCAATTTTTCTGTACCCCATGCCACATGGCAAAAAAAAACAGAGCCAGGTTGGGGGAAAGACACCCGAGCCGAGTGAAATACCACCCACCCCCAGGAGTCTACCTCGCGTCTAGAGGGGAGCACCTAAGAGTAGGATTTTTATTCTTTTATGTGTATAAGTAATAACAACTACATACATTTTACATTCATTAATGTCATTATATAATTTAAATTTATTGTTATATCATGTGCATATGAATAATTTCAACATCTAGTATACTATGTAAATTTTCATGATACATTTAGAGTAATATCCATATTAACAGTCCAAGAATTTATAATAGACGATAGTGTGTATACCTTACTTGGTTCAAGCATAACATGAAGAGTTGGTAAATATTCTACTTCCTCTAGTAGGGGGTTTCAATTAAATGGAGAACTATGGAAAGTAGATGTAGGCCCCACTCATGATTTTTACCACCTCAATGCACATAGGAATGATAGAATATGATCTTTTATCTTTGTAATTTTTCTTTTGGGATTGTTGCCCAAGCATAGACTTATTTTTTGGTGTATAGGGCATCAATAGTTCCCCCTTGTGGAGGGTGTTGGTGGTATTTATGTTAATTATTAACTCTGTGCCAGCTAATGGAGCTTCATCTACTTAAGCCCATTATCATTGATTTAGTTTATGTTATGTTGTGTCTTTGGTACATCATATCTTGGGACAAGACTATACATATGTCCCTTTTTACCCCTCATTCTCTTATAATAAAATTTTGTATTCATGTGTATTGAGAACAATTTTGTAAATACATGGTTTCTAGAGCAATAGCCCCCAACCCCTCACATTCTCTCTTGGTGTTGACACACCTTTTTCTTCTTCTTCTTCTTCTTCTTCTTATTCCTCTTCTTCTTCCCCTTCCCAACTCGTGCCTCACCAATGCACAACAGTTGCAAGTGACAGACAACATCCACCTTCTTGTGGTAGGCAGTCAGCTGCACGTGACAATTCACCACTGCTAGTGTGCCACGTGGCTTGCTGTGGTGTGGTAGCCCATTGTTTTGCAGCCACCAATTGCTAGTAGGTTATTTGGGAAGCCCATTGTTTTGTAGCCACCAATTGCTAGTAGGTTGTTTGGGTAGGTGCCACTCCCATGGTTTTGACTAGGTGCTGATTCACTGCACTTTGTCACTCTACTGCTCTTCCTCTAAGGGGTTCTCTACTCTAGCATACACAATATGTCGATAGGGGATTTGTAGGTCACAGTTGTAGGGTTTTTTAGAAGGGAGTGGAGTGGACTAACAAAAACTTCTTTCCCATTTTACGCTAACTATTAGATCCATTGTAGTTATAAAATGTTGGTGAACAAAATATATGTAAAACACATATATTATACCTTTTCCCAAACTAATTGTCCAATAATTAGACACATCTTTATTGATGAAGAACCCAAACACTCAGATATAGATCCCAATTGGACACCGGGAAATATGAATGTGTGAACATGAGATCTAGATAATCCAACAACTACTTGCATGCACAGTTGTCTTATTTGCTGCAACTTGTATAGTCTTCTGGAATTGCTTCTCCAAACCTTCTCCCATGTGCCTAAGCATCTACTTATTCTACAAAAATGAGGGAGAATGTGGTGCACCACCTTGTCCACCAAGTTGAAGTGGAATAGGAGTTACCAATGTGCTAGCCATCACAGAACTCTTTCTTCTCCTATCTTAGGAAGTCATCCTTAGGGCAGTTTCTTCTCTCTCAAAAAGAGATATGGTGGCCAACTTACCTCAAAAGTTGTCTCAAGAGTTGTGTTAAATACTTCAATACATGCCTCCTTTATATAGGAAAGTCATGGTCTTGAAAAACCCTAATTCAATCCATTTTCTAATTGTAATCTCAAAAATAGTGCAATGTTGAAAGCTCAGATTGGAATTCCATTCGGCTGACTAGATTTCCCAATTGTCCAACTAGGTCCCTTCTTGGACTTAGAAGGCACTCCAATCAACTAACTAGGTCATTCATATCCAAATCTGAATTGCATTCCAAATCAAGGCCTTCCTTGTTGAATTTCAATCGACTGATTGAGTTATCAATTGATCAATTGGGTCAAACATATAAAATTCAATCGACCAGTTGGCAATCAATTGATCCATTGAACCAACCAATCCAATCAGCCAACTAGACATTCCATTCAAATGATTGGATAGGAAATCGACTTTATTATGATTCAAAACCATTCTAATCATATGTCTGATTCCAAACTTCAATTCCCTTATGCATCATTATGTGTGTGACCAAGTACATTCCAAGTTATGTTGGTAGCCATGTTTAAAACCTCACAAGCAAAGTTTGATGTCTAGATACACATTGTTGTCACCCAAATAGGAGTAAGTTGGAGTACAACTTCAACCTGTAAAGTGACCAATGTTTCCATGATTGTATATCCCTTTGTCACATATATCCATGTTGAAATTGAGGCATGGAATGTCATCCTCTTATCATTCCATCTATGTTCATTGCACTAGAGTATACTATTAAAGATATTGTGAGATCAATATCATATATTGACTCACATGATCATCAACACACATTTTATAGTCTCGTATATCAAGTGGATGGGATATCACTCCTAAAGGAGAGACACAATCCATTGATATCACTCACAGAATTTCCCATATGTCATAGTGTACCCAATCATTACCTATTTTAAAACACTTATCTAGACCACATTGGACTAGTGGTCAAAGCACATAGCAAAACATTTGATTATTGTACTAACTTCAGGTATAAGGATCACAATCACCACAATGATATTGAGATGTGACTCTGATATGTTATTACATGACTTCCATGTGTCAATCTTAAGGTGGGTCTATCTAGTAAACTTGTTATGTAGTGAGTACCCATGTATCTGAGTTGATATCCAATATGATGACTAATGAGACGTAGTCATCACTCACCATACATTCTAATCTTGTGTGAATTATTGTGGTCCCATACTATCCACGATAATAACTTACTATGGAAATAAAAATGGTGAACACTCTAAGTATGCATATGATATCATGTTCAGGTCCAATCCAAACCATATGTCACTCATAAATTCTTAGGGCACTATTAAGTTTAGTAATTATCTCAATATTGAAACAAATATAATAAGTGGATTGCCTTTTATTCAAAATCAGAACAAATGCAAAGTATCCCTATTACTGATCAGCCTTGAGAGGGCGATCAGACCTTGAATTTATAACCCGAACCTTCCAGAACCCCTGCAACTTTATTACGGGGTTGAAGTAGATATACGAGGTTGAACACAGGGACGTGGGAATGTTTAGGATGCTTAAGACCTCATTTTTAAGTTAGATAATCCAATCTAACAGTTGATAAAAGTATAGAGCTAGAACTAGTTTAGCAGATTGTCATGAAATAAAATAAAATAAGGAAAAGAAAATAAAACATAGCATGTAAGATTCTACTAATTAGCGAGAAGGAGTTCTTGGCTATGTAACCACAAGTTGGGTAGTCTATGCACCCGTTCCCGGGCATAGACAACCCTCAAACACCCTAGCAAGCAACCTACATCCAAACATAGTACGTACTGTGGTATCTATTCCTCTGGGGTCATCCCACTCGCTTTCGTGCAACATGACTAAAACCTATCAATGATATGAAACCTCTCTCGAGGATGACAAATCAACACCCTAGAATATTCTAGATACCCTCTCAGGTCTAGAATACTCTGAGATGCTAGGAACAGGTGTGATCTGGATAGAACCAAGTAGTGGGCCCGACTATGTTGGGCTGGACCCGGTCGTACCCAAGTCTACGGTTCTGCATAGATCACCTTGAACTATCCTCCTTTCAGATTCTGATCCAAACTACCTTCTCTTATCTATTTCTACAACGAATCTCTCGATATAGATAGAAATATAAGTTCAAGCAAGAAAGAGATCAACCAAAGTAGCAATCATAACTAGAAAGAGAAGGTAGAATAGAGAATGTACTAGATCTGAAATAGAACTACTCACTTAAGGTAAAAGTACATAATCATGCCCAAAATGGGCTACATAGCCAAGAAGGAGCTCAACTAGCCATGGACAAGCATAGTTGGCATCGAACAAAGATGGAAGAACATCCTTTGTATAGGAACAAAGGAGAATAGTAGAAGAATGGAGAAGAAGAAGAGATTTATCCCGTAGAGAAGAGGTGACTCTCATTCCTTAGCCTCCGTATAGGCCAGATCTTGTCTTTAGGTTGTCCTCCTCGGTCTTCTGGACTCCTTGGCCTCCTTTCTCTTTGGTTCCACCCCAAACAGCAGCTTGATGGGTGTATGGAGGTGGAAGATGGATGGGAATGGTATGGTATGGGTGAATGGTGGTGGAAAATGGTGGTAGGTGGAAGCAAACTGGAGGAATGGATGTAGGATGAGCACTTCAGCCTTTTTGGATGTTGGAACTCTCCCATGATGCTGTGGGAACCAAAACATGTCAGAACCAAAATGTGGAACCTCCAAAAATTCAGAACCCCCCCTCCAGGTCGTGAGGGGTGGGTATTTATAGGTGAAGGCAGAAGATGGTCATGGAACCTACCTCAGTTGTGGCCCTAGTCTTGGCTCGACCATGCTAGGATAGGCATAGCCATGTCGAGGGTCGCGGTTGACGTAGACTCCGCAGTCGAGGTGGGTATCGTGGTCAAGATGCCTCGATCGAGGTGGGTCGTGTTGTGGTCGTGGTCATGTCACGGTCGCAGTCGTGTATAGATGTTGCGGTCAAGACTGATGTGTCACGGTCACGCTGGTGTACTGCGGTCGCAGCCTGGCCTTAGCCCGACCGTGCCGAGGTGGGCCTGGTCGTCCCGAGTGTCGATCGACCCAACATCTTGGTTGTAGTCATGGTATTGTCTTCTTGGCCATGGTCACGACATCCTTTTTAGTCGTAGTCATGATATCATGGACCAAACCCACCCCGGGGGGGGCTATTAATGGTGATCGATGGGCCCACATTGATGAACCTTCTAATCAGTGAGGATGCATTCTGATAAAGGACTGGCCATCGAAAATAGGGTCCAAGATATCAAAAGTTTCTTGGGGCCACTAGTCAGTTAGTAAGACCACCGTCCCTTAAGCTGGTACACATAGTGTGATGCTTAGTCCACCACGGTCACGATGGATTGAAGTCTAGCTGGTACAAAAACCATGTGTTGGGGTGAAATTTGGGAGAATAGATGTCTTTTCAGGTTCGATGCCTACAAGTCCCAAAATTGGCTAGTTAAGCAACTTTATCTATGAAAAGATATAAATTACTAAAAGATATCTATGGTTATTCTGAGCATATTAAGGCTATAATGACACAAAACCAAAAATAAATGCTTAGCATAAATGCCTTAATTTGGGTGTTATCAACCACCCCAAGCTTAAACCTTTACTTGTCCTCAAGCAAGACTGTACTCAAAGAACAAAAAGATAACATCCAAATTAAGCATGGTGATGAATTATAAGGTTATGAAAAATAGTTTAAAACATCAATTCTCTTGACCCATGTCATTTCAGAGAAAACCCCCACCAATCGAGCACAATCCTGCTAAAGTATGATCAAATAGTGTCCAAGTAAGATTAAGGGAATTTACTGCAACATGTCAATACTCATTAGGGTTTGAATCATAATTATAAAACATAAAAGAATTTTCATATAGGAGATCACGCGGGTGATGAGCAATGGGCCATCATCATGTATCCATGTAGACCAATCGGGAACAACGCGCCTCCCACTTATTCAGGTCCTAAGAAGCAAAAAAAGCAAAAAGACTTTAATGACTTCTGAGGATCCCGATCTGCATTAGGTTGGTCCATATAACGAGCAATAGTCCCTATAGTCTGATCTAGATGGCCCAAAGAAGGGAGATGAACTCCTCATACTACGCTCGAACCAACCCTGCTACTAGGACAATCTCATAAGTCTCCTAGGGGTTCCAAGTGACTCTCTAATGAGCTTTCGGGCTGGGACTACCAGGCACAACATACCCACATTCATGAGCATAGTCATACACTGGCTCAGCACCATCCTCAACTCTCTTAAAAGAGAAAACAACACTCATTGATTCACACTCAGGCTTTTATTCCTTGCATTCTATTTTTATAGGCTTGGGTGAGAACTATTTTGATATTTTTGGGATTTTTTGGGCAGCCATCCCTCTTTTACAAACTTTTAATTTTTCAACTTTTTGACTCAATCTAAGGTGGGAGAGGGTGCATATATCATCAAGGAAAATTAATTCAACTTGATTATAGCTCAAAACTCATCATTATCTGCTTGATACCTGTGTGAAAAGATAGTAATTATGATTCAAGGGTCCTTAGAGTAGAGGTAAGTTCGTGAAAAACACAGCTTGGAGGTCATATATACTAGACTTGTCGTTCACAACATAGATCAAGGGAATAATGTTTTAAGCTATGAAAGAGGAGCATAACCTTAGATTTATTACCAAACTTAAGGAGAGAGTCAATGAGCAAGTCAAGCAAAAGATCAAGCAGTTTAAGATGAACATTGTGCATTTAGGCAAAAAGATAAGCATTTAGTTCTAAGATTCACATTTCATAGCCTTGATAGCAAAAGCTACAAATTACAAAGCAAAGTTCTACAAGATTTTCAAAATTTATACTAAATGCAGGGAGTAAACATGCATGCATGAAGAATTCAGAGATAGAAGGGCGAATAGTCTACCATCAATACTTTTATCTACTATCAGATTGGCTTATCTAACTTACGAGCAAGATATTAAGTGTCCTAAATGTCCCCACGTCCCTGTGTTCGATCCCATATATCTATTTACTACGGGGTCAAAATAGATATACGAGGTCAAACATAGGTACAAGGGGACATTTTAGATGCTTAAGATCTCGCTCTTAAGTCATATAAGCCAATCTAATAGTTGATAAAAGTATAGAGCTAGAACTTGTCTAGTGGATTGTCACAAAATAAAATAAAATAAGGAAAAGAAAACAAAATAGAGCTCGTAGGATTCTACTAATCAGGGAGAAGGAGTTCTTGGCTATGTAAACACAAGTTGGGTAGTCTATGCACCTGTTCTCAGGCATAGACAACCCTCAAACACCCCAGCAAGCAACCTACATCCAAACATAGTACATAGTGTGGTATCTATTCATGTGGGGTCATCCCACTTTCTTTCACACAGCGTGACTAAAACCCATCAATGATATGGAACCTCTCGAGGATGAAAAATCAATACCCTAGAATATGCTAAATACCCTCTCAGGTCTAGAATACTCTGAGATGCTAGGAATAGGTGTGATCTAGGTAGAATCAGGTAGTGGGCCCGACCGTGTCAGACTGGGCCTAGCCGTACCTAGGTCTACAGTTCTGCACAGATCACCTTGAACCATCCTCCTTTTAGATTCTGATCCAAACTTCCTTCACTTACCCATTTCTACAATAAATCTCTCAATATAGGTAGAAATAGAAGTTCAAACAAGAATTAGATCAACTAAACTAGCAATCATAACCAGAAAGAGAAGGTAGAACAGAGAATGTACTATATCTGAAGTAGAACTACTCTCTTAAGGTAAAAATACATAAACATGCCCAAAATGGGCTACATAGCCAAGAAGGAACTCGACTAGCCATGGACAAGCATAGTTGGCACCGAAAAAAGATGGAAGAACATCAAGAAGAAAGGAGAAGAAGAAGAGATTTATCATGTAGAGGAGAGGTGGCTCTCACTCCTTAGCCTCTGTATAGGCCAGATCTCATGTTTGGGTCGTCCTCCTTGGTCTTATGGACTCCTTGTCATCCTTTCTCTTTGATTCTGCCACAAACAATAACTTGATGGGTGTATGGAGGTTTAAGATGGTTGGGAATGGTAGGGTATGAGTGAATTGTGGTGGAAAATAGTGGTAGATGGAAGCAAACTGGAGGAACAGACATAGGATGAACACTTCAATCTTTTCAGACCTTGGAACTCTCCCACGAGACTCTGGGAACCAAAACAGGTTGGAACTAAAATGTGGAACCTCCAAAAATTCAGAACCACTCTCCAGGTCGTGAGGGGTGGGTATTTATAGGAGAAGGCAGAAGAATGCCATGACACCTACCTGGGTCGTGGTCCTAGTCTCAGCCTGACTGTGCCAGGCTGGGTACGGTCATGCTGAGGGTCATGGTTGACACAGACACCACAGTCGAGGTGGATCCCATGGTCGAGACAGATGCCTCGGTCAAGGTGGTCATAACATGGTCACGTTTGATGTACCGCAGTTGAGGTTGATGCACCGCGGTTGTGGTCGATGTGTCGCAGTCACGGTCATGTCGCGGTCAAGGTTGATGTGTTACGGTCGTGATCGAGGTGCTACAGTTGCAGTCGTGTCACGGTCGAGGTTGATGTGTTGTGGCCGCACTTGCGTTGGTGTACCGTGGTCATGGCCTTGGTCTCGGCACAACCGTTCTAAGCTAGGCCCGATCATGCTGAGTTTCGATCGATACAATGTCTTCGCCACAGTCGTGGCATTGCATTCTTGGCCGCGGTCACAACATTGCCTCCTTGGCTGCAGTCACGACATCCTTCTTTCATAGTCGCAGCATCATGGGACAAATCTAACCCTGTCGGGGGGAGGGGCTATTACTGGTAGTCGATGGGCCCGCGTCAATGAACCTTCTGATTGACGAGGATGCATTCTGATAAATGGATGGCCATAGAAAATAGGGTCCAAGATATCAAAAGTTTCTTGGGACCACTAGTCGGTTAGCGGGACCACCATCTCCTAAGCTGGTCCACATAGTGTGATGCTTAGTCCACCATGGTTACGATGGATCAAAGTCTAGCTGCTGTAAAAACCATGTATTGGGGTGAAATCTTGGAGAATAGACGTCATTTCAAGTTCGGTGCATACAAGTCCCAAAATTGGCTAGTTGATCAGCTTTATCTATGAAAAGATATAAATTACTAAAATATAAGTATCTAGGGTTTTTTTGGGCATATTAAGGCTAAAATGACACAAAACCATAAATAAATGCTTAGCATAGATGCCTGAATTTGGCTGTTATCAACCACCCCAAGCTTAAACCTTTACTTTTCCTCAAGCTAGATTGTACTCAAAGAAAAAAAAGATAACATCCAAATTAAGCATGGCGATAAATGCTAAAGTTAAGAAAAATAGTTTAAAACATTAATTCTCTTGACCCATGTCGATTCATAACAAACCCCCACCAATCGATAACAATCCTGCTAAAGTATGACCAAAGAGCATCCAGGCAAGATTAAGCAAATTCACTGCAACTTGTTGATACTCTTGAGGGTTTGAATCATAATTATAAAACATAAAAGCATTGTCGCCTAGGTGATCACGCGGGTGATGAGAAATGATCCAACATCATATATTCACATAGACCAATCAAGAATTAGTGTGCTTCCCACACATTCAGGTCCTAAGAAGAAACAAAAGCAAAAAGACTCTAATGACTTCTGAGGATCTTGATCTGTGTTAGGTTGGTCCATGTAATGAGCAATAGTTCCTGCACTCTGAGATAGTTGGCCCAAAGTAGTGAGACGAACTCCTCATACCGTGCTCGAACCAACCCTACTACTGGGATGATCTCATGGGTCTCCTAGGGGTTCCTAGTGACTCTCTAATGAGCTTTAGGATGGTACTACCAGGCACAACATACCCACATTCATGAGCACAGTCATACACTGGATGGGCACCATCCTCAACTCTCCTAAAAGAGAAAACAACACTCATTTATTCTTGTCACACTCAGGCTTTTATTTTCTGCATTCTAATTTATAGGCATGGGTGAGAACTATCTAGATATTTTTGGGATTTTGTGGGTGGCCAAGCCTCTTTTGCAAATTTTTTTTTTCTTTTTGCCTCAATCTAAGGTGAAAGGGCACACAAACCATCAAGGAAAAACACTTCAACTTGATTATATCTCAAAACTCATCATTATCCGCTTGATACCTGTGTGAAAAGATAGTAATTATGATTCAAGGGTCCTTAGAATAGAGGCAAGTTCGTGAAAAATGCAGCTTGGAATTTTGATCAAACTCTAGCTTCTTTCCAACGATCTTATATCATGGACTTGTCGTTCACAACATAGATCAAGGGAATAATGTTTTAAGCTATGAATGAGGCACATAACCTTATATTTATTACCAAACTTAAGGAAAGATTCAGTGAGCAAGTCAAGTAAAAGATCAAGCACTTTAAGATGAAAATTGTGCATTTAGTCAAAAAGATAAGCATTTAGTTCTAAGATTCACATTTCATAGCCTTGATAGCAAAAGCTACAAATTACGAAGCAAAGTTCTACAATATTTTCAAAATTTATACTATATGCAGGGAGTAAACATGCATGCATGAAGAATGGAGAGATAGAAGGGAGAATAGCCTACCACCGCAAGCTTAAAAATTTGCTCGTCCTCGAGAAATCCTTGAACTTGAGATAGTTGGGAAGGAATGCATGATTGTACTTGAAAGAAATTTATTAAAGTCCTAGCATGATGCATGTATACAAGGATATGTAAAAGTAGTTAGAGTAAAGAAACCATCTAAGCAAGAACATGAAAAACAAAATTTATTTTAACAAAAAGAGAAAAGAAAGGGCTAAGAGAAAGGGGGTGGCTGCCCCATGATACTGATACTAGGATCCCAAATCCTAAGTTTTGGGGCCAGTGTCACCTGTGTCTTGCCGATGGGGTCTGGCATGTAGGAGAACAAGAGGCGAATATATGATCCCTACTGAGTCTGGAGTAGAGGAATGGAATTTGATGACTTAGTGAATTCATCCATGTGCTAGAATTGTCTTTAACTGGACTGTGATGAATTCTTTGACAAATCATCTTCAAGGTACCTTCCAAGATATGAATCTGAACAGGAAGGTCCTAGGATTTTGACATAGGATGAGATGGAGGGGAGAGACTAAAAGTTTTCTAGAGGACTCCTCTCTTATCTCTCCACTCCTCCTCTGAACCTGAGGTTGGATGCTCAGATAAATTTTTATATACAGTCTAAGTCATCCAATCATCTTCTGAACAAGAAGTACCCCCAGTTGAATTTGTTTACAATTCTACAACCCCAAGCTTGTCACCATAGATGGGTTTTGGGGTATCTTCATGCTCAACATCCATGTTGTAGTGAATTATCCATCCTGCTTCATTGATGTCTACCAAGCCTTGTAACAGAATGATAGTGCATATCTTCTCGTGCTGCTCTAGCTCTTCATCGTCAGTATACTCACTGCTCCAATTTGAGCAGTTGTTGTCATCATCCTCATCAAACAAATTGTTCTAAACCATGATTGGTGTACATCTCAAAGTGAAGTGACAAGTCTCAATATGAGAGATATCACTCTGGTCTAGATCAATGTCTGATTCTGGTTCCTCAAACCGATCCTCAAGTTGTGAGGTCTCTTGGCTGCTCTGAGGAGGATAAAGGTCATCATCATCACCATCATCATCATCATCATCATCATCATCATCAAACCATTCATGTGTATGGCTTATGGATTCCATTTGTTGATCAACTGAAGCATCTGGATAAAATGAAGGGTTCCCCTGGATGGGTAAGTCTTCACCAAAAAATCATGATGAATCCAACTGATATCCTGAATAGGATGTTGAGGTATGTTCCATATTAGGCCCAATGGAATGGTAATGATAATTGATGTCTTCATGATTGTGCTCTGGCGCTTGTAATTGTGTGGTAACTAAATCGATGAGCTCTTGAAGCTTCCTGCCCTATTCAACATCCTTGTCATGAAGTTGTTAGACTTGAGAAGCAATGCCTTCAGATTCATCAATTCTACCTTGCACTTCCATTGGAAACTCACTGCATCAAACTGATGCACTTGGATGAATCCTTGGTCAACAGTATGAAGTATACTTCTACTGCGATCTGTGATCTCGGTGGCTACTTGGAGTTGATGATCCTACTTTTGTAGTATCTGCTAGAGTAGTTTGACTTGTTCTTGGAGATGAGGTGCTAAGCAGGAGGCGAGTGCATCAGCACTTTCTCCTGCTAGTGCCATTGCCCTAATCAATTCTTGATCCCATGTCATTGCTGAGGTCAATGGTTGATTGGAAATCTCCTTTGTTGATACATCTAGTAATGATGACGGTGGGGTGAGTATAGCTTGACTAGTAGCAGTGCATGGTTTTCAATTATTTGCCAGCAGTCAGAACTGTAGAAAAACTCGGGAGGATAGGTGGACAAGATAACCTGCCTTATTGAAGCAAGTTCCATAGCTATAAAAGTATAAGCAAAAGAGAAAATATTCAGTATATATGTACAAGTACGTGTAAAACCAAAGAAAAGTTATGCATATATATAGGCTTATGGATGACAGAACAAAATCTTTTAGGCGTGTAATCTTGGGAAACCACATCCCCAGAAACAACGCCAAAAGTTGATCGGCCTCGAGAGGGTGATCGAACTTTGAATTTATAACCCAAATCATCAAGGAACCCCACAACTTTATTATATGGTCCAAGTAGATATACGGGATCAAACACAGGGATGTGGGGATATTAGAATTCTTAAGATCTCACTCTTAAGTCAGATAAGCCAATCTGATAGTTGATAAAAGTATAGAGCTAGAACTAGTCTAGCAGATTGTCACGAAATAAAATAAAATAAGGGAAATAAAACAAAACAGAGCCTGTAGGATTCTACTAATCAGAGAGGAGTTCTTGGCTATGTAACCACAAGTTGGGTAGTCTATGCATCGATTCTCAGGCATAGACAACACTCAAACACCCCAGTAAGAAATCAACATCCAAACACAGTACATATTGTGGTATATGTTCCTATGGGGTCATCCCACTTGCTTTCGCATAGCGTGACTAAAACCCATCAATGATATGCAACCTCTCTCGAGGATGACAAATCAATACCCTAGAATATTCTAGAATACTCTGAGATGCTAGGAATAGGTGTGATCTGGGAAGAACCAGGTAGTGGATCCAACCATGCCGGGCTGGGCCCAGCTGTGCCTAGGTCTATAGTTCTGCACAAATCACCTTGATCCATCCTCATTTCAGATTCTGATCCAAACGACCTTCTCTTACCTATTTCTACAATGAATCTCTCGATATAGATAGAAATAGAAGTTCAAGTAAGAAAGAGATCAACCAAACTAGCAATCATAACTAGAAAGAGAAGGTAGAATAGAGAACATACTAAATCTGAAATAGAACTACTCGCTTAAGGTAAAAGTACATAAACATGCCCAAAACAGGCTGCATAGCAAAAAAGGAGCTCAACTAGCCAAGGACAAGCATAGCACCGAACAAAGATGGAAGAACATCGTTTGTACATGAATAAAGGAGAACAGTAGAATAAAGGAGGAGAAGAAGAGATTTAACCCATAGAGGAGAGGTGGCTCTCACTCCTTAGCCTCCGTATAGGCCAGATCTCATCTTTGGGTCATCCTCCTTGGTCTTCTGGACTCCTTGGCATCCTTTTCTTTGATTCTGCCCCAAACATTAGCTTGATGGGTGTATGGAGGTGGAAGATGGATGGGAATGGTAGGGTATGGGTGAATGGTGGTGGAAAATGGTGGTAGATGGAAGCAAACTGGAGGAACAGACGTAGGATGAGCACTTCAGCCATTTCCAACCTTGGAACTCTCCTACAAGACTCTGGGAACCAAAATAGGTCAGAACCAAAATGTGGAAACTCCAAAAATTTGGAACCCCTCTTAAGATCACGAGGGGAGGGTATTTATAGATAAAGGAAGAAGATAGTCGTGACACCTTCCTCGGTCATGGTCCTAGTCTCAGTCCAACCGTACCAAGCTAGGCACGGTCATGCCGAGGATCACGGTTGATGCAGACACCACGGTCGAGGCAGATCCCATAGTCGATACAGATGCCTTGGTCGAGGTGGTAGTGTCGCCGTCACGATCGTGTCGTGGTTGAGGTTGATGTTCTGTGGTCACGGTCGATGTGCCGCAGTTGAGGTTGATGTGTCATGGTCACGAACATGCCACGGTCAAGGTTGATGTGTTGAGGTCACAATCGCGCTAGTGTATTGTGGTAAATTTGATCTATACATATAATCAAAATTTATATGTGTCGTGAGACTAAGCATGCATATATACATTATATATATATATATATATATATATGTATCTTCAATTGTCGTGGCATTGTCTTCTTGGTCATGGTCGCACCATCTTTTTTGGTCGCAGTTGTGACATCATGGACCAAACCCACCCCCTCGGGGGTGGTGGGGGCTATTACTAGCGATCGATGGGCCTGCGTCGATGGATAGATCATATATGGGTTATAAATTCTGATTATATGCCTAATCAGACTCCCGCTATGCTGAGATGGCCTATGTATAGAACTACATACACAGGTTATATACATTGCTGGTGATCGACACATAGTATGGTGTAAATATAAGTTTCTTACTATAAATTTTGGGGTGTATGGCCTATGTATATGCTAAGATGGCCTATGTATAGAGCTACATATATGTCTAACCTAGAATTCAGGCACTATGTGCAAATTTGGGTGTTCTGTTTTATTCTATGAAAGGTATGTTCCATATCGGGTTATGACCCCGACAATGATGCCAATAGTTGATCGACCTCGAGAGGGTGATCGAACTTTGAATTTATAACCCAAACCTTCAAGGACCCCTGCAACTTTATTACGGGGTTGATGTAGATATACGGGGTCGAACACAGGGACATCCGGACATTTAGGATGCTTAAGATCTCACACTTAAGTCAAATACGCCAATCTGATAGTTAATAAAAGTATAGAGCTAGAACTAGTCTAGCAGATTGTCCTAAAATAAAACAAAATAAGGAAAAGAAAACAAAATAGAGCCTGTAGGATTCTACTGATTAGATGGAAGGAGTTCTTGGCTATGTAACCACAAGTTGGGTAGTTTATGCACCCGTTCTCGGTCATAGACAACCCTCAAACACCCTAGCAATCAACCTACATCCAAACATAGTATGTATTATGGTATTTGTTCCTGTGGGGTCATTCCATTCTCTTTCGTGTAGTGTGACTAAAACCCATCAATGATATAAAACATATCTCGAGTATGACAAATCAACACCCTAGAATATTCTAGATACCCTCTCAGGTCTAGAATACTCTGAGATGCTATGAAGAAGTGTGTTCTGGATAGAACTAGGTAGTGGGCCTGACTGTGCCGGGTTGGGCCCAGTCGTACCCAGGTCTACGGTTCTGCACAGATCACCTTGATCTATCCTCCTTTCAGATTCCAATCCAAACTACCTTCTCTTATCTATTTCTACAATGACTCTCTTGATATAGGAAGAAATAGAAGTTCAAGCAAGAAAGAGATCAACCAAACTAGCAATCATAACCAAAAAGAGAAGGTAGAACAGAGAATGTACTAGATCTAAAATAGAACTACTCACTTAAGGTAAAAGTACAAAAATATGCCCAAAATGGGCTACATAGCCAAGAAGGAACTCAACTAACCATAGACAAGCATAGTTTGCACCAAAGAAAGATGGAAAAACATCATTTATACAGGAACAAAGGAGAACAATAGAAGAAAAGAGAAGAAGAAGAGATTTAGCCCATAGAGGAGAGGTGTATCTCGCTCCTTAGCCTCCATATAGGTTGAATCTCATCTTTGGGTCGTCCTCCTTGGTCTTCTGGACTCCTTGGCGTCCTTTATCTTTGATTCCATCCCAAACAATAGCTTGATGGGTGTATGGAGGTGGAAGATGGCTGGGAATGGTAGGGTGTGGGTGAATGGCAGTGGATGGAAGAAAACTAAAGGAACGGACGTATGATGAGCACTTCAGCCTTTTTGGACCTTGGAACTCTCCCACAGGGCTCTGGGAACCAAAATAGGTCAGAACTAAAATGTGGAACCTCCAAAAAATCATAACCCCCCTCCAGGTCATGAGGGGTGGGTATTTATAGGTGAAGGCGGAAGACGGTTGCAACACCTGCCTCGATCACGGCCCTGGTGTCAGCCAGACCATGCTAGGATGGCCACGGTCATGTCAAAGGTCATGGTTGATGCAGACACTGTGGTCGAGGTGGATCGCGTGGTCGAGACAGATGCCTCAATCGAGGCGGGTCATGTCGCGGTCGTGATCGTGCACAGATGTCGTGATTGAGACTGATGTGTTGTGGTCGCACTGGTGTACCGCGGTCGCGGCCTTGGCCTTAGTCTGACTATTCTGAGGTGGGCCTAGTCATGTCGAGTGTCAATCGAAACAACATCTTTGCCACGGTCGTAGCATTGTCTTCTTGGTTGCGGTCGCCAGCATCCTTTTTGGTCACAGTCGTGACATCATGGACCAAACCCACCCCCTTAAGGGGGATATTACTAGTGATTGATGGGCCAGTGTCGATGAATCTTCCGATTGGCGAGGATGCATTCTGATAAAGGATTGACCATCAAAAATAGGGTCCAATATATCAAAAGTTTCTTAGGCCTGCTAGTCGGTTAGCGGGACCTCCATCTCCTAAGTTAGTGCATATAGTGCGTTGCTTAGTCTGCCACGAGCGCGATGGATCGAAGTCTAGCTACTGCAAAAACCATGTTTTGGGGTGAAATTTTGGAGAATATATGTCTTTTCAGGTTCGGTGCCTACAAGTTCCAAAATTGGCTAGTTGGGCAACTTTATCTATGAAAACATATAAATTACTCAAAGATAAGGATCTAGGGTTATTTTGGGCATATTAAGGCTATAATGACACAAAACCATAAATAAATGTGTAGCATAAATGCCTAAATTTGGGTGTTATCAATTACAGCCATCACATGATCGCTCTTAGGTCATAATACTAATAGTCTCCCACTTTCACTAGAGACAATCATTCATGAGTCTAATTCCAAGTGAACTAACATGATCGTCATGCTTCTGCTGTGAAAGTGCTTTTGTCAAAGAATAAGCAATGCTGCTTTCAGTTGGTACTCTTCAAATCTTTATATCTCCTTGATGTATGATCTCACATATGAGATGGTAACACCTGAGTGTGTGCCTAAAACATTGAATCCATATAGGTTCATTAGCTTGTGCAATAGCTCCATAGTTGTCACAATAAAGCTCTATTACATCTTTAATGGTTGGAACCATCCCAATTTAATTAATAATCTTCTTGATCTATATTACTTCCTTTGTTCCACTAGAGGCAACAATGTACATGGTCTCTATTGTAGAATAAGCTAGTGTCTCTTGTTTGGAACTCTTCCAAGTTATAGGTCCATTGTTTAGGAAAAATGAAAGTCTTGATTGCAATCAGTAATCATCCTTGTTGGGTTGGAAGCTTGCAATAGAGAAACCTTCGAAAACCAACTCTTCCTCACCTCCATAAACCAAGAATTGACTTTAGTTCTTCTCAAGTACTTAAGGATGTTCTTTATTGTTGTCTAGTGACCATCCCAAAGATCCAATTGGTACATGCTTGTCATGCTCAAATCATACAAAAATATGGGTGCGTACATATCTCATACATGATAGATCCAAATGATGAGGCATATAAAAAATTTCTCATATGTGTCCACTCTTCCAAAGAGCTGGGACATTGATCTTTAGAAAGGCTTATTTCATGAGACATGGGTAAGTTTCCTCTCTAAGAATCTTACATGTAAAACCTCTTTAGCAGTTTGTCAAAGCATGTACTTTGGCTAAGGCCAAGAAGCCTTCTAGATCTATCTATATAGATCTTAATTAGTAGTATATAGGATGCTTCACCTAAATCCTTCATGAAGAGCACATTTCCCAACCATATTATACATAATTCTAGATTGGGGATGTCATTCCCCATCAATAGTATGTCATCAAAATACAATATAAGGAATAGAAATATGCTCCCATTAACCTTTTTGTACACACAAGGTTCATTTTAATTTTGACCAGAGACAAACTATTTGACTGTCTCATCAAAAGATAGATTCCAACTTTGAGATACTTGCTTCAATCCATTGATTGACCTTTGTATCTTACAAACTTTATTGGCTTCATTTGGAGCAATACAACCTTTCTATTGTATCATGTACACATCCTCTAGAAGATTCATGTTAGGAATGTAGTTTTCACATCCATTTTCCAAATCTTGAAGTCATGATAATCTGGAATGGCAAGTATTGTCCTGATAAACTTAAACATGACAACTACAAAAAAGGTTTCATCATATTCAACACCTTGAACTTGTTGTAAAACGTTTTCTACCAATCTACCTTTCTAGGTTTGTACATTACCATCCATGTCAATTTTCTTCTTGAAGAATAATTTGTACCCTATGATTTTTACCCCTTTAGGTGGACCACCATATCTTGTCGGTATACTAGAGTCCATCTCATGTCTCATGACTTCAAGCCATTTCTCAAGATGTGGTCCCTCGATAGCCTCATTTTTGGTTGTTTATCATCATTCTCCATGACCAACACATCATCTTGTTGTGTCACGAGAAATCCATATCTCTCTGGCTCAAGATGTTCCCTACTACAGCTTCGAGGTTCTTCTATTATAGGAACTTAAGATTCTACAATATCTTGTGATTCTTTGGGTTCCTTATCAAAATCCATAAGTTCAATGTTATCTTGTTAAAATTTAACTTCTTCAAGATCCATTTTCCTCCCATTGGTCTCTTTGGAAAGTAGTTCCTATTCGGGGAATACAATAGTTCCAAAAACAAACACTTTGTTGTTGGATGGAATATAGAAATAGTAACCATTATGTTTCTAAAGGTATCCAACAACTATACATCTATTTTCTTTTATAAATTATTTTCATAGAATTATTTTTGACATAAGCTTCACATCTCCAAACTTTGATGAAAAACATATTGGGATGTTTTCCATTCCATACCTCATATGATTTCTTTTCAACGAATTTGTAAGGTACTCAAATAAGTGTAAATGTGACTATTTCAAGAGCATGCTCCAAAATAAAATTAGAAGATAAGCTAAACCCATTATTGATTGTACCATGTCCAATGAAGTGTGATTCCTTCTTTTTGATACATCATTATGTTGCAGTTTTCTAGGTGGAGTCCATTATGATACAATAGCGCAATCCCTCATAAGGGCCTCAAACTCTTGGCTTGAGTATTCACCACCTCGATCTGATTGAAGTTCTATATTTCTTTTTCTAAGTTTATTTTGTACTTCATTCATGAATTCCTTGAACTTTTGAAAAGGATTCTAACTTGTGTTTCATTAGATATACATAGCCAAATCTACTGAAGTCATTACTAAATGTGATGAAGTACAGATATCCACTTATTACACTTGTGCTAAATTATCCACACACACCATTATCTATGACTCCATATAAGTCACTCACACTCTCATTATTTCCAATGAAAGGTGATTTTGTCATCTTATCCAATAAATAAGATTCACATGTCTCTATCAATTCAAAATCAAAAGAGTCCAGAAAGCCATCTTTGTAGAGTCTATAAAGGTGCTTCTCGTTTATGCGCTCTAGATGACAGTGCCAACAAATATGTTTTGTTTGAGATGTTGAGTTTTAACTTCTTGGTATATATATATATATATATATATATATATATATATATATATATATATATATATATATATATATATATATATATATATATATATTGTAGAGTCTATAAAGGTGCTTCTCGTTTATGCGCTCTAGATGACAGTGCCAACAAATATGTTTTGTTTGAGATGTTGAGTTTTAACTTCTTGGTATATATATATATATATATATATATATATATATATATATATATATATATATATATATATATATATATACATATATGTATATATATATGTATGTATATATATATGTATATATATGTGTGTATATATATCAAGATCTATTAAATATAGACCATAAGCATATGGGAACTTCCATTAAAGGTATCATCTATAGAAATAAAAATTTGACCATTATTTATTAAAAAGTTAAAACCATTCTTGTTCAAACAAGATACAAAACTAATATTTCTATTTACAGAAAGTACATAATAGTAGTTATCTAACTCTATTATTATAAGGAAACTGAGCAAAGACAAACTATAAGTTCGTACAATAGTGGTAGCAACTCTTGCTCCATTAACAGTGGGTAGTACCACCTCTCCTTTCTTCAAGGGCCTACTTTATTTAAGATCTTGCACATTTGAGTATATGTGGGATCCACATCTGGTATACAATACCCATGACAAATAAGCATATAAGTTTATTTCTATAACATAAATTCTTGACGTGAAGATTTTTATCTATTTCTTCTTGTTCTTCAGTTCCTCAAGGTAGAGAGTGAAATTTTTGTTCCAATGTCTAGCCTAGTAACAATGCTCACAATTTCCTCCCTTACTCACTCCTCATTTTGCCTTAAGCATGGAAGACTTTTGACCAGCCTCAGGACCTTTCTTATCTTTTTTTCCCTTTACTTTCCTTTTCTTTTGTTGACCGTCAGCATAAATTTTATCTTGTCTTTCATTTGCCCCTCAACTGTTCTCAACTTGCCAAGTAGCTTTCTTAATGGCTTAACAAAAAAAATTACATCAGTAATTCATGACAAATTATTTGTATGAATCTGACAATGATTGCAGGATTACATCTATAGGCAACATTTTCCTACAAGATATCTCAGTCTTGTTCATTTTCCACATACCCAATTAACCTGAATACATGGGAGTCAACTGGATCTCCTTCCAACATCTTGTACTTATACAATGTCTTAGAAACATCATACATCTCTTGCCTTGCTTATTCTTGATAGATTTTTCTAAAATATGTTATCATATTAATAACATCCACATTTTCATGTTGCTTTTAAATCTCATGATTCATGGATCATAGCATGAGGCATTTGATGTCCATGGCTTCATTAGAATGATTTTTCTAAGCTTCCCTTCTAACCATGGGCACATTCATAGTTGGTTCATTAGGTATTGGTATGTCTAGGACATAGAGCTCATGCTCATGAGTGAGAAAAATTCTCAGCATCCTAAACAAATCGTTGAAGATATTCACATTTAGTTTCTCTTTCTCGAGTACTAATATTCGTAAAAAAGGATTGTTGTAAGTTTTTTCCATGAATCTACGTAGAAGATATTTGCATGAGTCAATATATGGAGTTATTAGATCATTTATTGGTCCATGAAACTCATAGAGATGATATTAGGCTCTCTCAAAACAAATCATGATTTTCATCCTATTGATGTAGGTAGACGGACCACTTCTTAAGTATCCATTATTAATTACTTCTCATAAACTTACATGTCTCATTATTTAAAGTAAGATTTCTTAAGCTTTGCATGGGTATTCATACATGTGATTAAGATTCCAAGTAAATACACATCATAAATATTTTTAAACAATTAAGATTAATAGTAAAGTTCATTCTAAGATTTAAATATCATATTACATTAAGACTCATGTTAAAATAAGATATAGTAGGACATCATTAGATCATTGAGTTAGACCCAGGAACTAGAGTGCGTCAAATCAAGAGGCATGACCAAAACACTAGAGTGTAGGTCATGACGATGGTACCAAAGTGCAAGCCAACTCAAGATTTATGACCCAGGCATCAAAGTGCAGGTCATGAGGCCTAGGTACTAGGCTACATCTTCTAGTTAACGATGTGTAAAAAGGTATGAACGAAGTTAAAAAAAGATACTAATTATTTGTTTTCAAGATTTTCTAATAGATTTTCATTTTTTTCTACTTGCATAGTGTATAAGAAGAATTTATAGTCTTTTATTCTTTTAGTACTGCACATGTTTAATATACTTGTGACACTTACCAAATTCATTTTTAATACATGGTTGTGGAAGAGATATCTACATGGGAGGAGAATTAGAAGATTTAGAGATAGGAAATTTCAATATGAGGACCTACAAAGATTCAATCTAGGGGTGTTCCAAATATAGGAACATCATCAGTATTATATATTTATCTTTCATTATATTCAGAATTTAGAATAATATACTTGGTATTAATATGATACGACTATATTTTCCTTTCATGCATACTACATATTGCTGTGTTCCTCTTATAAGAGATTCTACGAGGATTACCATCAAAAAAAGAGATTCTATGAGGATTGATTACGTTCAAGTTTTTGTGTATTGGTTATTATGTTGTAATGAATGTATTTTCTTGTAATGTTCTTGATATACACAAATTGTGATTAACTTAATGTTGCTTCTTCTATATGCATATGTGTACTATGAAAGGTTATCATAAGTATATACTATTTTAGGTTTAAAGGATGATCTATTTACCCAAAGCAGAGCCCTCCCAAGTAGACTTTTAGACATGTGAGATGTAGATGTTTTTCTTGTAATAGGATTTTTCTTAGTAGTACATGTTTTAAGGATTTCATAGGGGTTATGAGGATTTTTTGGCATATTATATTGAGTGAATCAATTATACATATAAAATTATGTTAGCAAACTATTTCTTGACACCACTAAATTGACGAATGTATGTGGTATATTTCTTCCCTTTAATAATTTTTGAGAGTAAGCATATCTTCTTTTCTTACATGTTATGAAGTGAGATATAAATTTAGTCACGTGTTTCTTTTATAAAATAATTGTGTGATTTGACAAATTTGAGGACTAGTGATGTCTTATCTTTTGGGTGTTGTTGTTCATTGGGTTTTTGCCAGTTAACTAGAAGGTAGGAATATTCACCCAACATCCTTTTCATACCAAATACAAGTTGTTCTATTTTTTCCAATAGTATATCTAGAAGATATTGTAGCAACCCCACCTCCCAGTAACTCCCAATTAAGGGAGACCCAAAGGACAGAGTCGTTATTCAATTAACAAGATCAAAGGTTCAACAAATAATCAATAATAATGATGAAATTCTACTATCTAAACTGGAATTGGGTATAAAATTAAAACTTTACTTACCTTTGAAAAACTTTGGAAATCTATCTATCTAGAGCTTGAATCTATCTAATCCTCCTTGCGCTTTATTTCTTAATTTCACAATGTGTCCATTTACTGTTTGTTCATTTCAGGGTTGTACCTAAAATGCCAACAAACAAAACGTCAATCAGTATATCGAAATATACTGGTATGTGGGGACAACCAAAACTTTGCAAATATGGATAACAATCTAATTATCACAATCAAGTTAATTAACAAGCCAAATTACATTTTTTAGTATGACATTCTCCACTGCTTTTGCCCTAACCCTGGCATACCCATCTTGGGGTTTCTTTTGCCAATGACTGAAGGCCACCTTCTCAATCCCGAGCTTGGTGCCTGGGGTCACCACTCATGGTGCCCTCTAGTCATTCAATATCATAGGCCACATTCTCATTCCCGAGCTTGGTGCCTGGGGTCACCACTCATGGTACCCATTGGTCTACCCATCTGGGCCTGACCTTTGGCATCATCCATCAGGGTGGCATGTAGGTGCGAGAATACATACTTCTATTATTAATGTGATAATCATAGTGACTTTATTATTTACATGTATGAACATCCAAACTGATAATTTGCATTCAATGCGATTAACCATCCAGAAAATCCTCGAAAAACTAAGGCGGTTATTCATAATTAACCACATACCTGATCTAGAGCAACTTGATTGTCCAAGCAATAAGGATAAAGAACAAGCAACATGCAATCAACAATATCCTGAAATTAATATATGGGATCCAAGTGTTATAGTTTATCCAGAACATTCTAAAGCTATACTTGGATTCCACCTTAGGCTTTCTAGACCACTTTAGGGTTTTATTAGGGTTTTTCCTCCATAATGCTTTTATCATATTTAATGCTCTCTTAGTTCATAAACCCTAATTTCAACATCATAAGCCCAATTAAAGTCGATTATTTATCTTTTATACCAAAACTACCATTTTTATCCTTTTAAGTTATTTCTAGGTCATTAGACTCAATTATCGCCTTTAGTTTCTTTCGAATTAACAACTCATAATTCATTATGGTCTAATTCACATATGAACGATATTTATCATTAATTCTACCTTTTATCTACTAGGAAACCCTAATTTCCACATAAAGGGTATTTATCCACAAATTAGTAACTTTAATGCTCGAAATATCTTATAACCATGAAAAATCAGTTCTATACATGAAATTGAATAATTAAAGCCATTAATAGTCCCAATTACCATCAGTAGGGTTTCAAGGCCCATTAAAGCCTATTTATGCACATGGAACCCTAAAGTTATCATCTTTTCATGTAAAACAGATTGCAACTTTACTTTAATATTCAATAGGTTAATATTCCCCAAATTAACCCTTTTAAAACTCAAAGATTCATTCTTTACCCTCAATTAGGGTTTCTAACCACACTATTATTCAAATTAATGTAATTTTGCAAATAAGTGCGAAATTAGGTTATCACACCAATTTCAATGTGTTCCTCATATTTTTCTGATCAACTTTCATGTATAAACTTTTGTCATCTGAGCTACTATTAAAGATATATGATTTTAGCAAGAAAAGCCTTTTTTCTAACTTATTAAGATCAGAGAGGAAATTACCAAAAATTAGGCGGCCGTTCGATTTGTGGACCACTGGTCTGCTCCTTGGATCTGATAGTCACGGTTGAGTTCTCCTCAAAGAAAGTCGCTCCCTCTCAGGAGCGTTGGATCTAGCAGAGATCATCATTGACCACGATCGGGTGGTGGTGAGTTTATCGTCTACCTCCGTCTGTGCAAAGGAACTCAATCAACTCATCAGTTGACTTCGATCTCCAAGCTTTCAGCAAGAAAACTGAGAAGCCAAAGAGCTTCTCCGTCGTCTCCC
Organism: Alisma plantago-aquatica; assembly: GCA_963693085.1. Classification (NCBI taxonomy): domain Eukaryota; kingdom Viridiplantae; phylum Streptophyta; class Magnoliopsida; order Alismatales; family Alismataceae; genus Alisma; species Alisma plantago-aquatica. The sequence continues at coordinate 1,705,827,893 of OY856409.1, read as the reverse complement.
GAACCTGACGAGCTACTCAATCGTCCAAACGGACATGATCTTCACCCTGAATCACCCGCCGGAAGCCCACCACGTGCTGCTGGTTGTAGAGGGGGTTAGGTCAGGTCAAAACCAACGATTGAAATCATCTATCAACTCGTCGTCAAGTTCTGCAGCTATGGGGTTAGCTTTTAGGGACGCTGGAACCCTTGAGTGCCCTTCCTTATATAGGGTCTTCATCGTCCACCCCGACATTTGGGGATTCCCTGGTCTTTCCACGAAACCCCCCCCCCAAACCTAGAGTTGCATGGTCCTTCTAGGACTCCTGAACTTGAGGGGCAAGTTTCTGAGTCCTCTCGTGCAATAAGTTATGAGAAAACTCTTTGGAAGATTCCTTCCTCATTTGCCAGTTTCCTAATCTGTCGCGAGCCAGAAGACAAAATGATCAACATTGGATCTGAATCCAACGGTCTGAAACGTGTATGACATGAGCATGGGCTGGGCCCAAGATTCCGATTCCGAATATAATTGTGACATTTTCTATGATCATACCACTTTAGGAAATCTTGTAAAAACCATAACTCCCAAGCCGAAGATCCAATTGCTCCCAAATTTTTAAGGAAAGTCCATAATGACTTAATATACCTCTCTTCCAAAACTGGGCTCATTATCCAAAATAAAACGTTCCTTTTCATTAAGTGCAAGATATCACTTTATATATATATATATATATATATATATATATATATATATATATATATATATATATATATATATATATATATATCACATATTTCTCATTCTCTTGCTATTAAATTTTTATTCTGAGTTCCTTGAACCCCAAGGAACCTTGATGGCTCGAAATCTCATCTCGGGGATATACCTTAGCCTTTCACTTATCTTTTATCCATTATTTTCTCATTATCTTATTTATTTCTTATCGAAATATCTCTTTTTGAGGATTTCTCTTTATTTATCTTTTATTATCCTCCTTGGTATTCCTATTAATAATAGAAAACTCATGGATACGAAAATTCATAAGGATAACTCAATTATACCTCTTTTGACTTATTTTCCACATTTTATCATTATTTTCAATTTCTTTCTTAATAAAGAAATACTTAATTGATATTTTCTTTTCTTATTGCATTTTCTATGCAAATTTGGATTCCTTGGGACCCAAAGAACCCAAGAGGCACGAAATCCACCTTTGGATTATATTATTTTGCCTTCTAGAGGTTTCCCCATCTTTCTTTTCTCAAAACTCAATTATTCATTTATTAATTGAATTTCCTTGTTATTGGGCCCAATAACCAATAAAGCCCACAACACAATCCTCAAGGCTATTGTAAACAAAATCCATTCATTCAAAACAATTTATATCATTATTTGTTCCAATATCTTTAATATGAGAAATTACATTTCTCATCAAAAGAACCCAAAAATTGGGGTTGTAACATCCTTCCCCTCTTATAAGAATTTTGCCCTCAAAATTCCATCAAGCAAGCAAACAAACAGGATAAGCCTTTCATATGTTCATCATGGCTCCCATGTGGCCTCACCCTTTCCATGGTGCTTCCCAAGAACCTTCATCATCTCATATTCTTCCATCTGAGTTCTTTCTTACCTTAGTATATCATACCCTCATAGGTGACTCAGGACACTTTAGCCTCTCAAAAGCTGAATACGTTCAAGGCTTAGCACATGGCTTGGGTACCTCAGATAGTGCTCTAGATCAGACTCATGTAACACCTTATACATCATGTTATCCTAAGGGGCAAGGTTAAACACAACCATCTTCACCAATCCATCTCAAATGGACTCAGTTTTCTCAACTGTAGCTCAGAGGGGTCGGATTATATTCTCCCATAGTGAACTGCATGTCAGTCTACTTTGCATCAGCTCACGACTCATGTTGTCTCTGGGCTCTCTCTCATCCATTGCATGATCAAAGCGACTTCATCTGCACACACTGTGGTTCTTTTCTGACCTTCGTGAGGTCTCCTTCACCAACATCATCTTAATGAAGTGGTGACTGACACAACCTCCTTCTACAACTTCCTTCATCCCGATAAAGGCTAAGGTGGTTATCATCACATCTTACAAAGGAAAATATCTATCTCTATGTATCACCCTGAATGAGCACACATGCTCTCATCAGACCCTCTAGTCTGGATCATACTAACCATTAGCTAGGGGTGATAAACTATTCTATCATCGAGTTCTTCATGTATCTACTTCCACCTCATGGAAGTGAACCTTTAGGTCACACTCAAGAACTTTTGAACTCGTATCATGGTGTAGTTGAGCCATCTCTCTCTTATAAGTAGTTCGACCAAATCTATCCCGTGACAATACTCTTTCTTTCTCATGTCATCTAGGTAAGGCGATCTACCATAACCCATATTGCATCTTGACTTTCCTTGGTCTAGGGGAGACTCACAACATCTATAGTGATGAACTCCCATTCCCTCTAGGGAACTCTTTATACTTTATATCAACACACTGGGTTTGGTGTTCATCCTTCACCTCCTAGCTTGCATGGAAACATACCCCATGCAACTTCATCTTAAGCATCTAAAGTACTACTGTCACTTACTATCTTTGTAATACCAAGGTGTATCATGATCTCCTACATGTCATGATTCCTCAAGATGGATACCTCGGAAACCCTACACCATTCTCATCATGGTTTCATCACCTTCCTTTCCAAAGACGCATTTGAGGTTCTACAACCATCCTTTCATTACATCACAGACTAGGCTGGCTAACCAAACACTCATTTACTTGATTAACTACTATTGATACATCTGGGTGTTAGCCAAACTGATCTCTTTTCCTCCCCTTAAGGTTAGCCTAACAACCTCAACTTCTTCCAGCTTCCAACTAAACTAGGAAACTATATCTCAACCAGAGCATTCATTACCACTTCTTATCCTTAGGTGTTAGGTAATGTTGAAGACATACACCTCCATGTATTCTACTTATCATCTCATCTCTAAGTTTGTCTTCATCAAGAAACTCTGAGCTCCTTTTCATGGTGGTCAAACTCAACCTTGCATATCTTGCAATTCCAGATAGCTCATGGTATCACATCCCCACAAGATGATCTCCTTAATACTCTTAGTGTTTGTAAACCATCCAGGTATCATTCTCTCTACAAGGGTATGTTATCATCTCTATCCTCATACCTTATAGCAACGTTCCAATTCACATCATCTTTATCCTTGGTGTATGGCATGTGTGTTGTCCTATCTCTCACTCCCATAACAAGAGGAAATAAGCATTTGGCTACAGTCCAAATATAGAGTTCTTCCTGTTCTAAGAGTAGAGATGGTACATCCCACCTTGCCAGTACACCTTCAAATCTAAGTTGAAACGTGCAACATGTGACTCTACATCACGATCATCTTGATATAAAAGTTACTTCCATGAGAAACTGGTCTCGAACCTACTTGGGTCACTACACAATCCTTTGTCATCTCCTCTAGGCCTATAGGATGCCGAAACTTTTGGGGTCATCCCTTTTCCCTTATGCATCCAGAGAGTGCCCTACTCATCTGCCCTTTGGGTCCCCATGAGTTCATGAAGGTGATCAATCTCCTAACCCATGGCCCACGAGCAATTATAGTTGTTACCTCCCGACCCTATGGTCATGTGCAACTAGGGAATTAGGCAACTCCTACTTCCATCATTCTTATCCCTACCTGACCCTAGGACAGACTTAGGATTCTAACATAGTACATGTCCAACTTACAACCTTACCCAAGCCTTTCTCATCTCTCTCTGTATTCATGGGTTGTCTCACATCCTTTCGCAAGGGTCATGATGACCTGCCTACCTTGGTCAGGCCCCATACAAGTTACCTTCATGGTAACACATCCACATGCACATAGAGACAGTCATCTATGGGTATGTAGGTTCATTCTCGTGCCATGTACTTTTCACTTAGCATCTCAAGATCCTATGAAACCTCTTTAGGTTACCTCAAAACCAATAAAACTAGTAAACACCCTACCAAAGGGTCCCTCTCCCAGGATGGGAGGAAACTACACCTTGATAACAAAGGTCACAAGCATCCTTAGGGTTTACATTCACATGAGCATGCCTAACCCAATAGCTACTAAGGCACAAGCAGACCACCTTTTAAACCATGCTAGGTCATACTTGTTTTCTTTCCTCAAAATTAGATCAACTTAGCTGTGAGGGGTTCATCAAACATACCCTTAACTTAAGGGTTTCCCTTTTCCTCTAAACATGAGGAGTACCATGCTCGAAACTATAGAGACTCGAATTTCATTATGAGCATCAGGTACACTACTTCCCCTCTTAGGCCTAGGAACCCTAGGTTCACCTTTGGGTGTCGAACTACATGCTCAATCTCTTAATCCACCAATCAAGCATGTCCAAGGTATGTCATGCACTCCCATGATCCTTCTACTCGAACAACCCCTCAAAGTTGGGTCCCCTCGCGGACAACCAACTGGGTATAAAGCCTCACCACTGGTTACCTAAACCTCTTCAAGGTTTAAGGTACTCTTTACCTCATCTCAACAAGTAACCACTTATACCAGAAGCATCATCCTTTCTCTAGGGTTTGGTTCCATTAAAGGACACCAATATATCATCAACCTCTAGGGATCAAGCACGAAGCAACCACTATCATCCACTTAGGTCGCTTCATCCTCAACTCCCCACTATTCCTCATGTTTTGGAATCTAAGTTCCAACCTTTTTGCTTGGGTCCTGCTTTCTCTCTCTAGATCTAACTTCACATCCATCCTTATTACTAGAGGTCCTCTCTCCATGAAGGATCAAGCTCACAGGCATACCTCTATGTGAGTGAAGCCTATGCTCAAAATTATGTTTGCTCATGATTATCCATATCCCCTTATGCTTATCTCATAAGCCATCCATCCTGTCCTTCTGGCCTCAGTTTTAACTTACTGCTCGTACTACTGATCTACTCTGGGTGCAAGCTATATCCTACTTGCAACAACCCATAAGGTTTCTATAGGTTCTTCTCTAACCTCGTCCATGAAGGAGCTATCCTTTGCTCAAACATGCACGGTCCTTCCCAGGGTTGGGTTGCCAAAGGTACTCAGTCATCAACCTCTCATGGCTCATATGGCATCCAAGGCATGTCTATCCAAACACCTGGTATACCACGACATCTAACTCATCATGTCATCTCTCTCTCTCTAACCTCCACTTAGGGTTAGGGTTCACATCATCCTCAGAGGATGTGCCAGGTCTCTACTTGTAATGGAGATCTCTACCTCTAAGACTAACTCTCTCTACTCATCCTCCAGATGAGAAGGTCTAGCCTCAGGTCTCTCCTGAGGGCAATGACAACTCATGTCATACGACCTAAGCATGTATTTATTCTTTAGTTTACGCTTACTCTATTAAGCTCATGTCCATGACATCTTATTTACATGCTTTTCATTAATTTGGTGGAGGATTCCTTAAACCTTATCAACCTTACCCATACCTTGAGAGGGTAAGGAAAAGAGAGAAAACCCTAATCCTTAAGGTCCTTAACATAATTTGAGTTGAGAAGGGATGAACAAGATGAGAGAGTCCTAAAGGTATCTTATTTCGAGTCATATCCTAAGACATCGGCCAGGCAGTCACACAATCCGGGAGTCCTCGTATTCCGATTAGCAGTGTGGAGGAAAATATTGCCAACCCCCAGACGTTATCCTTTTCTAGACACCTCAGTCTTTCGGACAATCCTCTAATAACTCCCTCGGTTCTATGGAATTTGTAAAATTTAATAATTATTAAAGATTAAATGAGGAACCTACGCTCTGATACCAATTGTAACAACCCCACCTCCTGGTAACCCCCAATTAAGGGAGACCCAAAGGACATAGTCGTTATTCAATTAACAGGATCAAAGGTTCGACAAATAATCAAAAATAATGATGAAATTCTACTAACTAAACTAGAATTGGGTATAAAATTAAAACTTTACTTACCTTTGAAAAACTTTAGAAATCTATCTATCCAGAGCTTGAATCTATCTAATCTTCCTTGCACTTTATTTCTTAATTTCACAATGTGTCCCTTTACTATTTGTTCATTTTAGGGTTGTACCTAAAACGTCGGTCAGTATATCGAAATATACTGGTATGTGGGGACAACCAAAACTTTACAAATATGGATAACAATCTAATTATCACAATCAAGTTAATTAACAAGCGAAATTAAGTTTTTCAATATGAAATTCTCCACCACTTTTGCCCTAACCCTGGCATACCCATCTTAGGGTTTCTTTTGCCAATGACTGAAGGCCACCTTCTCAATCCCGAGCTTGGTGCCCTCTAGTTATTCTATATCATAGGCAACCTTCTCATTCTCGAGCTTGGTGCCTGGGGTCACCACTCATGGTGCCCATTGGTCTACCCATCTGGGCCTGACCTTTGGCATCATCCATCAGGGTGGCATGTAGGTGCAAGGAGACATACTTCTATTATTCATGTGATAATCATAGTGACTTTATGATTTGCAAGTATGAACATCCAAATTGATAATTTGCATTCAATGCAATTAACCATCCGAAAAATCCTTAGAAAACTAAGGCGGTTATTCATAATTAACCACATACCTGATCCAGAGAAACTTGATTGTCCAAGCAATAAGGATAAAGAACAAGCAACAAGCAATCAAAAATATCCTGAAATTAATGCATGGGATCCAAGTGTTATAGTTTATCCAGAACATTCTAAAGCTAGACTTGGATTCCACCTTAGGATTTCTAGACCACTTTAGGGTTTTATTAGGGTTTTTTCCTCCATAATGCTTTTATCATATTTAATGCTCTCTTAGTTCATAAACCCTAATTTCAACATCATAAGCCCAATTAAAGTCGATTATTTCTCTTTTCTACCAAAACTACCATTTTTATCCTTTTAAGTTATTTCTAGGTCATTAGACTCAATTATCGCCTTTAGTTTCTTTCAGATTAACAACTCATAATTCATTATGGTCTAATTCACATATGAACGTTATTTATCATTAATTCTACCTTTTATCTACTAGGAAACCCTAATTTCCACATTAAGGGTATTTATCCACAAATTAGTAACTTTAATGCTCGAAATATCTTATAACCATGAAAAATCAGTTCTATACATGAAATCGAATAATTAAAGCCATTTACAGTCCCAATTACCATCAGTAGGGTTTCAAGGCCCATTAAAGCTTATTTATGCACATGGAACCCTAAAGTTATCATCTTTTCATGTAAAACAGATTGCAACTTTACTTTAATATTCAATAGGTTAATATTCCCCAAGTTAACCCTTTTAAACCTCAAAGATTCATTCTTTACCCTCAATTAGGGTTTCTAACCACACTATTATTCAAATTAATGTAATTTTGCAAATAAGTGTGAAATTAGGTTAACAAACCAATTTTAACGTGTTCATCATATTTTTCTGATCAAATTTCATGTATAAACTTTTGTCATCTGAGCTACTATTAAAGATATATGTTTTTAGCAAGAAAAGCCTTTTTTCTAACTTATTAAGATCAGAGAGGAAATTACCAAAAATTAGGCTGTCATTCGATTTGTGGACCAGTGGTCCGCTCCTTAGATCTGATGGTCACGGTTGAGCGCTCCTCAAAGAAAGTCGCTCCCTCTCAGGAGCGTTGGATCTAGCGGAGATCATCGTGGACCACGATCGGGTGGGGCTGGGTTTATCGTCTACCTCCGTCTGTGCAAAGGAACTCAATCAACTCATCAGTTGACTTTGAGCTCCAAGCTTTCAGCAAGAAAACCGAGAAGCCAAAAAGCTTCTCCATTGTCTCCCAAACCTGACGAGCTGCTCAATTGTCCAAACAGACACGATCTTCACCCTGAATCACCCGCCGGAAGCCCACCGTGTGCTGCTGGTTGTAGAGGGGGTTAGGTCAGGTGAAAACCAATGATTGAAATCATTTGTCGACTCTTCGTCGAGTTCCGCGGCTATGGGGTTAGCTTTTAGGGATGTTGGCACCCTCAAGTGCCCTTCCTTATATAGGGTCTTCGTCATCCACGTCAAGATTTGGGGATTCCCTGATCTTTCCATGAACCCCCCCCCCCCAAAGCCTTGAGTTTCCTGGTCCGTCTAGGACTCCTGAACTTGAGGGGCAAGTTTCTAAGTCCTCTCGTGCAATAAGTTGCGAGAAAACTCTTTGGAAGATTCCTTCCTCGTTTGCCATTTTCCTGATCTGTCATGAGCTAGAAGACAAAAGGATCAACGTTGGATCTGAATCCAACGGTCCGAAACGCATGTGACATGCGCATGGGTTGGGCCCAAGATTCCGATTCCGAATATAATTGTGACATTTTCCATGATCACAACACTTTAGGAAATCTTGTAAAAACCATAACTCCCAAACCGAAGATCCAATTGCTCCCAAATTTTGAAGGAACATCCATAATGACTTAATATACCTTTCTTACAAAATTGTGCTCATTATACAAAAGAAAAAGTTCCTTTTCATTAAGTGCAAGATATCACTTTATATATATATATATATATATATATATATATATATATATATCACATATTTCTCGTTCTCTTGCTATTAAATTTTATTCTGAGTTCTTTGAACCCCAAGGAACCTTGATGGCTCTAAATCTCATCTCGGGGATATACCTTAGCCTTTCACTTATCTTTTATCCATTATTTTCTCATTATCTTATTTATTTCTTATCAAAATATCTCTTTTGGAAGATTTCTCTTTATTTCTCTTTTATTTTCCTCCTTGGTATTCCTTTTAATATTAGAAACCTCGTGGATATGAAAATTCATAAGGATAACTCAATTATACCTCTTTCGACTTATTTTCCACATTTTATCATTATTTTCAATTTCTTTCTTAATAAAGAAATACTTAATTGATTTTTTCTTTTCTTATTGCATTTTCTATGCAACTTTGGATTCCTTGGGACCCAAAGAACCCAAGAGGCAAGAAATCCACCTTTGTATTATATTCTTTTGCCTTCTAGAGGTTTCCCCATCTTTCTTTTCTCAAAACTCAATTATTCATTTATTAATTAAATTTCCTTGTTATTGGGCCGAATAGCCAATAAAGCCCACAACACAATCCTCAAGGCTATTGTAAACAAAATCTATTCATTCAAAACTATTTATATCATTATTTGTTCCAATATCTTTAATATGAGAAATTACATTTCTCACCAAAAGAACCCAAAAATTGGGGTTGTAACAGATATCATGATTTTGATTCTATATTAATCTGCTAGAAGCAACTAAATGTCTTTAAGAATTACATCATTGGGGTCTTCAGGATAATATAATCCCTTGTGTATAAATTAATAAAATTAAACTAGTTGTTTATTTGAAATAAAAAAATTATGATTTGGACATCATAAGAAATGTGAATCTTTTGAGCCAAAATATCCCAGTCACCATTAATCCAAAAGTTAAATTGGATAAAAATAGTCTTCATATCCTAATCGAAAAAATACACAACTAGTTGCAACATTTTATCTAGGTTCACATGATTGTGATTGTACATTGTCTAGAATGTATCCTACCACATTCTAAGTTATCTAAAATATGTCCCACAAAGGTTTATATTGAAAAAAATTAGTAGACATTGGAACAATGATCTCTATTCTATTTCATATTATGATGGGTCACATTAGTGGAATCCTCTTAGTATTGTATTTTTACTATCTGAAGTCTGGTGACTTAGAGCATCAAAAATCATGTAGTGGTATCTAGATTCAAAGTTGAAGCATATAATCGTCCATCCCATACCACTAATGAAGATTATTAGTAAAGGAAGAGTCAATGCAATTTGGTATCTCATTTTAGTACTTATTCATATTTCCCATGTCAACAATGATGTCGTTTTTATTCCTATTTTTTAGTTCAACACTATTTAACATTTCATGGTGAATTTCTTTCCATGTACTACAGAGGATCTGGTATGAAGAAGTGTACCTACTCCCTACTAAAATTGAGAGTTTTTTTTTCATATTCTTCATTTAGCCTCTTTCTAGGAAATCATAAACGTTAATGGACTAGCATGAATGGTGCACTAGAATAATTAGTTTATTCCTACTTAATGTTTCTTTCTTTCTATAGTTGTATAAATGTTAATGTTGGAAATATAAAAATGTGAAATAGCTAATTTAGTTAGATAGGAGTTTATTTAAAAGATTCAAACTATAATATATATATATATATAGAGAGAGAGAGAGAGAGAGTCAGGCTAGTGTACACTCGAGTGTACCAGAGGCACCATACACCTCAGTCATTTTTAAAGATGCAATAACTTTTTGAAAATTCTAAGCCATTGATCTTCTTAAATATCTTAAGAACATAGTATATAATAAATTTTAGCTCATTTGGATACTTATAGGTCGGGCATCTAAAGGAGGCAAGAATCATGCATTTCAAATTAGTTTTGTGCCACTACTACAGAAACAACATTCAGTGTCACTTTTCTGGGCGTCAGTTATTTAGGAAAACCGACGCCTATAATATTAGACGTTGGTTATTTATGTAAACCGACGTCTATATTCGAAGACCATCCAGACACGAGTACCGTTTTGTATTCAGCGTCGGCTGGTTATAACAGACCGACGCCTAAAATCGCCCGCGAAATCCAATTTTCGAGCGAAAACATTGTAGGTCACCTACAACAACGGTTTTTTAACTATTCACTGACGCCTATTTAAAATGACAATTTGCACGAAAAGTCCCACTTTTAGTGTCGGTTATCCTTCGATAACCGACGCTGATAATGGTTCCCACCAATTAATTTAGGGTAAAGGTTGTCTAGTTGGGCGTCAGTGGTTTACTATCAACCGACGATAAATCATAATAGGTGTCAGTTTTGTAGATAACCGATGTCGCTGACCAACTTAATAGAGGCCCGATCACCCGACTCTCCCCCTTTCTTCCTGTTTCATCGATTCTCCTGTGCGCTGCTCGTCGCTGCTCTCCCAAAATCACCGCCTGGTTCCTGCTACTTCTCGCTCGCCGCCGACGCTCCTTGCTGCTGCTCTGCATCGCTACCGCCGTCCGCCGCCTTCCTCCTTGCATCTCCGCCGCACCGCCTACCTCCTTTCTCACGCCCTACAACGGCGCGCTCCTTCCTCCCTGCTCACGCCCTACTACGGCGCTGTCTTCTTCCTTGCCGCTGCCCGCTGCTTGCTACTCTACTCTCCAGGTATTAGCCATAGCCTCTGTTGTTCTTTCTCCCTAGCTCTTTAACTACAACACTTCCTGACTTCAAAACCTAAGAACCTTAGCCAATTGGCTACGGTTACCTGGAAATTCAGTGAGATACCTTCTAGTTATAAAAGTCCTTACTTCACTTTCTTCCCGACTAAATAATCAATCAATTTCGTTAAAGACTAGTTAGTGGTCTACTTCTTTCACTGAGAAGAATGGCCTACCACGGCCGTGTTTTCTATTGGTAAGGATATGAACAAATCTATATGTAATGCTTTATGTAAATTCTAGGATACGAACAAATCTTTTGCTTGCATATATTTGTGCTTCTAATCCTAATGCTTGAACTGTTCTTGAACACCTAATCTTGGATAGTCCCCGGTTTGGGACTGTTCTTGAACACCTAATCTCACTTAGGATGTAAGGAGTAAATAATACGAGTAAATCTTGGATAGGATGTAAGTGTATACCCTAATCTTGTCCTAATATATACTTGTTTTATCTTTGATCATGGAATGGATAGATCATGGATGTCCATTCGCAATCGCTGCACCCCAGAGTTTATATCTGGTCTTGATCAGTTTATTAGATTTTTCCGAGGAACATAGGAAAAAACCTACAGATAGGTTCTACTTTCCATGTAGGCATTGCGGTAACAACTTGAAAGTCAACACTGGTGAGGAAATCAAAAGTCATGTCATGTGCAACGGGATTGTACAAGGCTATACAGAATGGCACTGGCATGGAGAGATTTCAAACTCGAAACCAGTAGATGTCGATAGCAGTGCTTGGGTGGAAGAAGAAATTGCCTCCAATGACGTAGATGTGAATGAACCAGTTCCAGTAGACATCGTTGATGCGATGCTGGATAGTTGTAGGGTAGAGCACACCGATCCACCTCCTATCTTTAGAAACATTGTGCATGATGCTGAGATAGTGTTATACACAGGCTGTGCTAAGTTTACGAAGCTTAGCGCTGTGTTGAGGTTGTATAAGTTGAAAGCTAACAATAGATGGAGCGACAAAATCTTCACTTCATTGTTGACTTTGTTGAAAGAAATGCTTCCTGAAGGAAACGAGCTGCCAATCTCAACATACCGGGTAAAGAAAATGTTGTGCCCAATGGGAATGGAGGCCAAGAAGATACACGCATGCCCGAATGATTGTGTATTATTTCAAAAGGAATATGTAGATTTGAAAGATTGTCCAAAATGTGGTGTGTCACGGTATAAATTGACGACTTCGGGGGAGTCCAAAACTGGTTCTCCTGCCAAGGTGTTGTGGTATCTACCTATAATATCACGGTTTCAATGCTTGTTTGCAAATCTGAAAGATGCGAAGAATTTGAGGTGACATGCAGATGTTAAGAAAAATAATGATGGGATCCTACGACATGCGTCTAATTCCCCACAGTGGAAGAAGATTGATCTATTGTACCCCAAATTTGGTGAAGAAGATAGGAATCTAAGACTTGAGATTTGTACAGATGAGATGAATCTGTACGGGACATTCAACAGCCAACATAGGACTTGGCCAGTCATGCTTGTTATATACAATCTTCCTCCCTGGCTGTGTATGAAAAATAAGTACGCTATGTTGTCGTTGTTGATATCGGGCCCTAAACAACCCGGAAATGATATCGATGTTTATCTTGAACCTCTGATTGATGACTTAAAGAAACTTTGGGCTGAAGGTGTGATGACCTATGATGCTTCAGGAAGAGAGACATTTCATTTGCACGCTATGTTGTTTTGCACTATTAATGACTTTCCAGCATATGTGAATTTGTCTAGATATAGTGTCAAAGGAGCTAAAGCGTGTCCTATATGTGAAGAAAACATTGATTCAATAAGACTAAAACATTGTGGCACGACTGTATATCTTGGTCATCGAAGGTTTCTTTCAAAATTCCATCCATATCGTAGGAAGCGCAAAGCATTCAATGGATGGAATGATGAACGGAGTGCACCTAAACCTATACCAGGGGATGTTGTTTATGAAAGAGTAAAAGACATTGTCAATGAATTTGGTAAGAAATCACAATGTAGTATGGCCACACGGAGTGACAATTCTTCATTCAAGAAGAAGTCAATATTTTGGGATCTTCCTTATTGGAGTTCTTTGACAGTTAGGCATTGTATCGATGTAATGCATGTTGAGAAAAATGTCTTTGATAGCATCATTGGTACTCTGTTAAATATACCAGGTAAGACTAAAGATGGGATAAAATCCAGACTGGACCTACGTGAAATGGGAATAAGGTCAAAATTAACAAAATTACGTGAAATGGGTAATAAAAGAACATACTTACCTCCTGCTTGTTACACGTTGTCTAGAAAGGAGAAGAAAGCTTTTTGTGAATGCTTGGTAAATGTTAAGGTGCCACATGGTTACTCATCCAACATCTGTAGATTGGTATCAGTGAAAGATCTGAAGTTGATAGGTCTTAAATCTCATGATTGTCAAACTCTAATGCAACACATATTTCCCGTGGCAATTCGATCTATATTGCCGAAGCATGTAAGGTTTTCAATCACCAGACTTTGTTTCTTTTTCAACAGTCTATGCAGCAAAGTTATTGACCCTGATACTCTCGATAATTTGCAATGAGAAGTGGTTGTTACCCTATGTCAGCTTGAGATGTATTTCCCTCCTTTGTTCTTTGATATCATGGTACATCTTATTGTCCACTTGACTAGGGAAGTGAAAATGTTGGGACCAGTTTTCTTGCATTGGATGTATCCCTTTGAACGATACATGAGCATTTTTAAAGGTGATGTTCGAAACCGTTATCGGCCTGAAGGGAGTATTATTGAAGGTTATGTGGCGAGAGAGGTTATGGATTTTTGCAATGACTTTCTGAGTGGTAATAACACTCCTGTTAATGACAAGAATATTGAGGAGGGCAAAGGAATTTTGGGATCATGGGTGAAAGTAATCATCTGTGAGCAGTTGGAACAAGCTCACTTGTATATTTTACACAACATGGATGAAGTGAGTGTTTATATCGAGGAACATACCAATTTCATCAAGAGACAACATCCTCGAGCAAGTTCAATGTGGCTTTCTAGAGAGCATAATAAGACTTTTACTAAGTGCTTTGAAGATAAAGTCTTACATCAACTATCTCAAACACCAAAAGATATTACAGAAACTAGCAAATGCCTCGCCTTTAAACCAAAACCGAATGTTATGTCTTATGAAGGGTTTGACATTAATGGGTTCACATATTACACAAAGTGCCAAGATGATAAGAGTGTCGTCCAAAATAGTGGGGTCACTCTTCAAGCGTCGACTATGTATTTTGCAAGTGCAAAGGATAAGAGTCCACGTGAAGCTAAAATGTCATATTACAATGTCATTGAAGACATATGGGAGTTTGACTACATAGATTTCAGAATTCCGCTCTTTAAATATAATTGGGTTGATAATACCAAGGGAGTTATAGTGGATGAATTGGGTTTCACTTTGGTGAACTTTGAAAAGATTGGCGAGAAGGGTGAACCATTCATATCGGCATCACAGGCAAAACAAATATTCTATATCGATGATCCTGCAAATGATAAATGGTCGGTTGTTCTTCATGGTAAAAGACAGTTCATTGAAGATCCTATAGATGAAGAAGAGTACTATGATAAGTATGAAGACTCCAGTCCATTCTCTGTTGGGTTGCCAACTCCACAAAATATTGAAGCTAATGATGACTTATATGTGTGCGGAGATCACAATGAAGGATTGTTAATTGATAAAAGATCACAATTTTAGAGGCATGTATGTTTATATTTTTTTATTGAAGCTAAATGTTTGATTTTTTAATGTCAATATCATTTTCAGATTTGATTTTTCATTATCTTCTAGTTAATACAAATGCTAAATGTTTGCCTTTTTCTAGTTAATACAAATGCTAAATGTTTGCCTTTTTCTAGTTAATACAAATGCAAAATGTTTGCCTTTTTCTAGTTAATACAAATGCTAAATGGCCTGTTACATGAAAAGGATCTAAAATCCAAAGCCCTAGAATGGGTCAAGTTCAAGTCAAAATGGCTACAAGTGTGTGTTTTGGGTTTTCTATGTAAACGACCTTAGAACATCTATGTAATCACTTGTAATGATGAATTGACTTGTAACTTAGAAGAGAAAAATGTTTGGGACAAATTTCACCAAGTGCTAATCACTTTAAATGCAAATTAGAAAATGGATTACAGGAACTTGGTCGGTCGAGTTTTCCTGGATTGAAACTCGACCGATCATCCTTGGTCGATTTTCTGAAGATTGCATCGGTCGAGTTCTGTGAGTGCAGAACTTGACCGATGCAATCTTCAGAAAATCGACCAAGGATGATCGGTTGAGTTTCAATCCAGGAAAACTCGACCGACCAAGTGCCTGTAATCCATTTTCTAATTTGCATTTAAAGTGATTAGCACTTGGTGAAATTTGTCCCAAACATTTTTCTCTTCTAAGTTACAAGTCAATTCATCATTACAAGTGATTACATAGATGTTCTAAGGTCGTTTACATAGAAAACCCAAAACGCACACTTGTAGCCATTTTTGACTTGAACTTTACCCATTCTAGGGCTTTGGATTTTAGATCATTTTCAGATTTGATGTTTCATTATCTTCTAGTTAATACAAATGCTAAATGTTTGCCTTTTTAATGACATTTTCAGATGGCTGACCATGATGAGCATGAAGTCCATGTTGAGCATGTTGTCCATGACGAGCATGGTGAGGATACCAATGTAAGTTCAAAAAACATATCCTGTATTTCTATAAAATTCATTATCTTCTAGTTATGTCATATATCCATATTTCTATATTGTGCTAATTCAGTGTGTTTATTTTTGTCAAATTTTAGGTTGATGATGCACAGGTACCCAATGAAGCACTGGAGCAACTTGATGCGCAACACCAAACACTTAACAAGAAAAGGGGCATCACTCTGTTGAAGAAGTTAATAGCACTAAGTGGTAGTGGATCCAAATTGGTTGTGGAGTTTGATAATGGAGGAAATGCAATTGGAGTGAACCGCAATAATTTTGTAAACTATCTTGGGTGTGTCACTCGAAGCCATTGTGGTGTTAAGTATGATAATTGGCATAAAGTTCCTCAGGGGAAGAAAGAATTGATATGGAAGGATTTATGTGTGAGTTATTATTATTTGCAATTCTATTTTGTAGATTACAAATTATATTATTTACAATTCTATTTTTGGATACTAGTTAATAAGAATTCTATTTTATAGAATTTGTTTGCATTGGATGAGAAGATGCATCGTAAAAGCGTGATGCAACGTGCTGGAAAGATGCTTAGGAACTATAGGACAAATCTCAACAGAGAATACATAAAAGATGGTGATAAGAAGAAGAAGTCAGCCCTTGAACAGTGGAACTTCTTGGACAAAGAAGATTGGGACAATTTTGTTGCTTCAAGAAAATATGAAGAATTCAAGGTATTAGGCATCACTCCCAATTTAATTAATATATGTTGTATTCACCTATTCAAGATTAACATTTAGTGCTACTAACCAAATCATTAATGTGCATACTAACTAGGCCCTCAGTGACGCGCAAAAAGCAAGGCGTGCACTGAATGTGCATGACCACACTATGGGTCCAAAGGGCTATGCAAGCGTTCACCAAAGACTACAGGCGGAGTCTGCGGCTACTCAGGAGTCTGCTCCTACTCAGGAGTCTGCCACACCCATGCCTCGCCATGATATCTGGATAGCTGGGAGGCAAAACAAGAAGGGTGAAATAAAGAAGCCCGTAACTGCTGAGGCGGCTGCAAAAATGGTAAAATACAACTCTTAGAGCAATCGTTTGAATATTGATTATTTGTGGTGTTAACTTACCAATTTCTGTTGATGGTGATTAGCGGGAGCTGCACGAGCAGAGGAAACAAGGCATGTTCATCCCTCAGGGCACAAGGGATGAATTGACAGTTTCTCTGGGTAACCCAGAGCATCTTGGACATGTTAGGGGTGCAGGCACTGGTGTGGGCATCAAAGCATTCTTTGGGCCATCCCAGCACAAACCCAGAGCGAGACTTTCACAAGAAGAGGTAACCTATTCTTTTTTTAGAATGTTACTGCAAAAGGGAATTCAATAATAAGAAGTTAATGTTTCTTTTATCCATGTATAGGAGAATAAGAGAGTCGAGGATATAGTTGCTAATAAGGTCAATGATATAGTTGTTGAGAAGGTCAAGGAAGAAATAGTGCGGTGGCAGGCATCTCAGGCTTCCAATCAGCCTATGGCAACCCACTCTTCTCCTGATACACAGACTGCGAGTAATCCTGGAGACCCATCGCCTAACACGTATGTTGTAAGTATTGTTTATGACATTGTAGCGAGTCTTTTCAAGATGATATGTTTTCAAGATGATATGTATATATGTATAACATTCTTTACGTAAATTTGTAGGCATTGAAACCATGCCGCTTAAGAATGCAAGACATTGTTGTTGCAGAGGCACAGGCTTACCAGTCCCTTCCTGGGGCAACGTTTCATGGGACTCCAATGCTGCAGGGCTACGTTCGTGTGAGCCCGATATGTGTATTACCCGATTGGAGGGAAGCTGCATTGCCATATGCCCACCCAGATATTGATACACTTGGTGAGGCAGAAGGCGGGGTGATATTGTGGCCCAAAGCAGATGTCATCTACACTACTGAAATTGTAAGATAAATTTACATTACTTTAGATTGTTAATGTGTATATATGAGGTCAACTGATCTGAAATTATATATACAGGTAAAAAAGAAGACACCCGGAGTACCTAGGCCTCCACCTCCACTTCCTGCATTACCAAGTTGGGTTCCAACTGACCTAAAATACCCGTTAGGTCCTGCTTGTAGGGGAATGGCATGTTGGCTACGGGCACATAATATACATTTCCCTATAATTTTTTCTTTAGAAGCAGATTATGCAGGTCAATCATACGATAGCTCTTTATTTATACAAGATATTATTGATCTGTTTATGTATGATTGGTTGAATACATCAATGATAGAGACATGGATAAGGTGAGATCTTGTTTATACATCCATATACCTTGTGTAAGATCCGGTGATCTGGTTTCTTATATATTAATGCATACGTAATACATGTTTTGCAGATACTTAGTCGAAGATCAATGCAAACAATTTGCATTTGATCATGTGGGTTTTTTGATTCCATCATTGATTAGTATGGTAGCTAAAGACCCTGATAGTGTTCAACAATACTGTATAGATGCTTTTACAATTTTCGGTCAGCAAAAGAAGACGATAATAATAGCTCCATTCAATGTCAAGTAAGTTTACTTTATTTATAATTTGGACTTAAGAAAATTCCATTTTTATTGTGCATTTTGAGTTATTAATTTTTAACTTTTTTACCTCTAGCGGTAGACATTGGGAGTTACTAGTTATTGTCCCCGGGACGTTCACTGTTTATTATCTAGATCCTGCGGGAAGTACATTGAACACTAAAATTGGACACATATTGAGAATGCCATTATTCTGGTGAGAAATATTTCATTTTATATCCATTAACATATGTTATTACATTACTATTTAATTATGCAATTTACTGTGTTACATTAACATGTAGGGGTTTAGATGCATTAAAAAATGCTGGAGGAAATGTCCCAAGCAGAAAGAACCAACCAATAATTTGGGAGAACATAAAAGTAAGTTCCCGACTCCAATGTATATATTATTTATGTGAACTGTGATTAATTGTATTTTTTAATATTTTGTATGTTTCAATTTCTAATGCGCTACACAAGACAACGGCTGGGCATGCGCATACTATGTGATGCGATTTATGCAGATGATTATCCGACATGCCGCATTGGATATTAATACCATACATGAGGTATTATATATAGTCTCATTAGTTAGTATGAAATATATCAATCTTATTTTTATATTATTACTTATATATATACATCATTCTCTTTGCAGGTGTTTAAAACTAACCACACTATAGGTAAACGCTTAAAAAATGTACATGCTCCATATATGATGGAAGTGTTAAATGAAGTAAGAGAAGAATGGGCAAAAGCCATACAAGAAGTGGCGATTGTAAGATATAATTGGGATGCTGATAGCGATGATGAATGATATTTTGTAAATGAATATTTTTGAATGTTTATACATGTTTGAATGTTTCTATATGTCTGAATGTGAGAATTGAATTGATGTCTGAATGTATCTACTTGTGTGAAAAAATATTTGTTGATTTTGCAGGTTTGTGGCCTGTTTGTAGGTTGATATCAATGGATGTCGTAAACCTGCAGTTCAGAAAACTGAACTGCAGGTTCTCATCTTGCTGACCAGCCACAGCAGGCCTGCAAACTGATAAGAAAAAAAAATTAAAATATAGGCGTCGATTATTTATAGAACACCGTCATCAAAGTCCTACAGCGTCGGTTATTGGATAAAAATCGACGCCTAATATGACAAACAACCCGACCGTGCAGGAAAGCACGTCCGTGGTGAAAAAGGCGTCGCTTATTCGTACAAAACCGACGCCTATAGTACTAAACACGGTAGTGCAGCGAAGTACGGCCATGTCGTTTGGGAGTATGGTGTCGGTTGTTCAGTTGTTAACCGACGCAGAAAGTGTCCTAGGTGGTGCCCTTTTTTGTGGCACGAACCCTATAGATGTCGGCCAACTATAGATAACCGATGCCTATAGATCATATAGGCATCAGTTAGAAAGCCGACGTCGAAGAATTCGACCTTTAGCAGCGCCCACATAGGTGTCGCTTGAAAACCGTCGCCAAAGGGGGTTAAACAACCGACGCCAAAGGCGTATTCTGTAGTAGTGTGCGTTGATTTTGTTGTTCTTGGATGAGTGACTTACACTCATCCAAACGAGCTCAAATTTTGTATGCGGCCTATTATTATTGTAACCATGAAGATCAATGGATTGGATTTTGGAAAGATAAGGTCTAGATATGTAAACACCATTGAGGTGTACGGCGTAATCTGTAAGTATTCTAGCCTGACTCTCTCTCTCTCTCTCTATATATATATATATATATATATATATATAAACATTATGTGTGTATCAGTTGGCAAAGCCTGAAATGCATACTTGGTATTGTTCATGAAGTGAAGTTTGTATAATGTATGCTCCATGAAAAAGAAATAGAACTTGGAGCTTAGTATACCCAAGAAGATTGAGGGTGCATAAAATATATCAACATACTAATGTGTCTAAATTATACATGCATGTGCATATATTTAGATTAACATGATTGTGCACCAATTTGAGATATTAGTCTTTGAATTCCACTATGGTTACTTACCCATTCTAATAAATTTCAGCACATATGAATTTTTTTAAATAGAAACGCACCTAACCACCGCTTTGCCACTGCCTAGACACATATACAGTTATTATTAATACCTCACATTGAAAATACTTTTAGAGTATTAAATGGGAAGTTGAACTATGAGGTTGCTTTATCATTGTGATGATGAAATATCTTTTATGCAACTCTTGGTTATGATATATAGTCTCCCATTGTGCATCAAATATTTCTAGTTGTCAATGTGTTTCATGTTTCATGCAATTTATTGATTCAAATTAAAATCTTATCTCTAATCACGTTTAGAGTTTTCTCACTGCTACTTCTAAGCCATTGGTACAAGATGTGGAGGAAATGTCATGTGCTTTCATGAAGCTGAATATGAAATAGGAATGTCTCTTAGCTGCCTCATCCTTCAAATATGAAGTTTGGAAAATCATCAAGAATATGAACCCATACAAGGTTGTAGGACCTAACCGAAGTGATAACCTGTTCCTGAAAAGGAATTGAAAGTGCATTAAAGAGTATGTCCTTAGATCAGTTAGGATTATGATCAATGGTGACCCTATCAAGGATGGTATGGGAGACTCTAGCATTGTTTTGATCCCCAAGACTAAGACTCTGACTAGCTGCAATCATTTAAGGCCCATTTCTTTGAACAACACCTACTTGAAACTTGGATCCAATGTCATTGTCAAATGGGTGAAGAAGTATGTACCAATATGGGTTTCTCCTATCCACACAAGCTTTGTGACTAGGAGACAAATATTTGAGAATATCATATTTGTCTAGGAGATCATTCAAAATATTAGGAGAAATTCTTGTTCGCGCCAGATGGCCATATAATAGACCTCTCGAAGTCCTATGATAGGATGTCTTGGGACTTCGTGGACAACACCTTGACCAAATTGGCTTGACTGGATCATATCAGGAAGCACACAATGAATTCATTGGAACAAGGCAGTACCAGTATCATTTTGAATGATGAAGCCCTCCCAACCTTCAACACATCAAGGGGTCTATGGCAGGGGGACCTGATGTCCCCCTGCCTATTCTTCTTGTGTATCGACATCTCAGATAGCTGATTAACAAGTATGTAGAGGACAATAATTGGAAACCGATTAAAGTTACTCAACATCGGCCAACAATCTTACATATATGTTTCATAGATGATATAGTTATTTTTGCTAAAGCTTCTATAGAGGAGATTGCTATCATTAATTAGTGTTTCAAGACTTTCGAGAGAGCATTGGGACAACAAATATCAGCAAAAAAATCAAAGATTTTCTTCTCATCTTCAGTCGAACAACATACTCAGACAAGTATCTATTCTATTAGTGGCATACCAAAAATGAAGGACCTGCGTATGTACCTGGGGTCCCGATTTTACACAGTAGAGTCAATAAAACCACTTACTTGTACATTATGAGAAACATCGAGGTGAAGATAAATGGTCAGTCGACAAGGATGCTATCTCATGATGGTTGCATTTGCTTGACCAAGTTTGTTCTAAATACTTTGCCTACTTACGTGATGCAAATAGAAAAGATCCCCATTGGAGTCTGTGAGAAACTAGATAGAATTATGCGAAGATTCATTTGGGATAGCAGTCACAAGACTAATTCAGTCTCTGTAGAATCCTGGAGAAAGGTTACTACCATAATGGAGATGGAGGGCTAGGTATTAAATCTCTAGCTGATTGGAACAAGGCTCTATTGTGGAAGAAAACCTAGAAATACTTGAATACCAAATCAACGCTATGGAAGGACGACCTGAAGGGAAAATATAAGAATTATATGGATGACAAAAGGGGTCGCTTGACACCTTCCTAGAGGGCCCTCCACTCAGGGATTGATTTCATTTGGATCAAGTGTATCAGATCTATCAGCAATGGTAAAGACATGTCTGTATGGAAGGATACTTGGGTTCTCAGATATGAATGTCTAGGGGATATTTATTTGACTCCAATTGATGACAACATACTAGATTTGAAAGTAGATAGCCTCGTCAATCTCAGTGGGGCCCGAGATACAGATTCCGTCAAAGCCTATCTACCTAGTCAGTGTGTTGAATGTATCCTGGTATCCCAGTACCTCAAGCATCAAATGTGATGGGTGCATGAAGCCAGAAGCACAATATAAGCAGGAGGTACACAACCACCAATGCTTATGACCTTATTCACAATGTTGATGGTGAATGCAGTGAGAGGCCCTGGATGTCTATATGTCACCTAGGATTCCCATGTAAGATAAAGGCCTTCTTATGGCTCACTGCCAATGAATCCATCATGATGAATATGAGGAGGAAACAATAGAACTTCACTAACAATGGCATCTATACCAGATGCGATAGTGAGGAGAAGGATACCATGCATTATCTGTATATGTGCATGTATTCCATGGAGGTATGGAATCATCTGAACCTTCAGTGATCTCATATTACCTCTAGTGTAGGGGAGGTTCAGGACTGGATACAGAAGAACCTACATGCAAATGAGAATCACAAAAACAAGTTTGTGGTTGCATGTTGGACCATCTGGAATGTGAGGAACACAGTGGTTTTCAAGAATGTTCACATCACCACTGTCAAACAAGTAAACAAAATAAATTTGATGTTCCAATCAATTACTGAGGACAGGAGATAGCACATGGAAAGCTCGTTGCGAGATAAAAGTAGGATTGCATCTAAGTTCCCCCTTCTAGAACAAGGAATTATCATGATGACAGATGCAGTAGTTAAGAGAAACAAAGCAACTATAGCAGTGATTTCCCTCAACTCATGTATTGGAGAATGGAGGGGAGGTGTGGCCAACACAGTGAGAGTCAACTCGATGGTGGAAGTGGATATCGGAGCCATTTAGTTAGTGTCTCACTTGATTTATGAAAATCGATACCCGACTATTACAATCTACTCAGATAGCACTATTATCATATCTTCTATTGAAGTAAATGTTGATCAATCCCTACCGACCAAAAACAATGTTGAGCAATCCCCTACTTTCAAGGCCTGGATAAAATGAATCAAAAAGGATAGTGGAGACTGTGAGGACGTGAAGTTAGTGAAGGCAAACTAAGAGTTTATAGCACTTGTCGACTCTCTGGAAAAACAACATCTAAAAACCTCTAAGGAAGATCTTAACTATATGGATCCTCCTTTCGATCTAGTGGGCCATCCACTCCCCTTTCCTTTTTGTAATAATAGAAGTTCTACCAAATTTATGTTTTCTAGTAGGATATGTATGTAACGTACAAGCTATCCCTACATGAGGAGGGTGGGTTGAATAAAATTGCCTCCTAACTTTGCCCAAAAAAATTTATTTTGTAGTATAACACATATGTCATAGTTTCTATTGATTAATATCCATCTATGACTGCTTGATATGTATATTCTTCTACTTTTATATCTCTATATATTTTCCACAACATTTACAAGTGGTGTATTTTTATTTTATTGATTAATAGTCCATATATCCTAATTTGTCTATTAATTCTTGGAGAAAGCCCCATCTACAACCCCATTTTGTACACTTTTTGATATCACAATGGGGTAGAAGACATAGATTCCTTCTATACTTATATGAACAAAAAGCCAGATAGAATGTGTTTTTGTGAACAGTTGGTCATATTCTTTGAAATGGAGCCACAAGAGCCGACATTCACCACCATCCCTTTCTTTGGGTTGATTGGCATTCAAGGATCAATATAGACAATCCATCACAACATGGCTACAAAAAATGAGGACAAACCATACCCCATAGTTGAGGATAAGATTGTGGTGAAGGGTTTATAGTTAGATTCACCTAGGGTTGTCCCATGTATGAGTGACAATTGGATGATTCATATTTTCAATGAAGACCCTACAAGGCATCCAATCCCAAATTGAGAGGCGGAGAGAGAAGAGAGGATTCATCTAGAAAAAGTGTAGTCTCTTACCTCCATGTAATCATGTGTTGAAATCTTTGGGCCAAACTATTCATATTCACACCTTAGGGGGTACCTTGAAAATGCTTTGCCTCATAATGCATTCTAGTGTAGTTTAAGTAAATTTCCAACACAAGGACAAGTTTAGTGAATCACCAAATTTCCACATCTCGGTCTAGTCTACTCCTATTACATGGCAGACCACATCGGCAAGACATAGGCAAAACTTAAGATTTGGGATCTGATTGTCAATATCGTGTAGCAACCACCACCTTTCTCTTACTCCTTTCTTTGTGTTATTTTAAAATAAGTTGTGTTATTTATGTGATTTCTCAAATAATTTCTTTCCTCTAATGATTTAAGTAATTCTTTGCATACAAGCATCATTTTAGGATTTTAATAAATTTCTTCCCATTATATCCATGCATTCCTTCCCTACTATCCCAAGTTTAGGTTTTTCTCAAGGAAGAACAAAGTTTTAAGCTTGGGTGGTAGGGATTTTCACCCTTCTATCTCTTCATTTTTCATTCATGTATATTTAATTCCTATATTTAGTATTTATTTTTCAAATATTTTAAAATTTTCTATAGTTTAGCCCAACCTTACTGCTTAGTAAGTCTTTTTTACTTAATTTCTAGCTTTTCAATTAAGGCTATGTGATGTGAATACAATAGTTAATTGCTTATATTTGTGACTAATTGCCCAATCTACACCTTAATTGTTTGATCTCTTGATTTACTGAGCTCATGGACACTTTCCTTAAGTTTGACGATCAACCTCAGGGTATGTGCCTATTTCTAGTTTAAAATGATGTTCCCTTGATCTATTTTTGTGAATGACAAACCTTATATTAGCGATTGTTGTAAGGAGCCAAAGTTTGATTAAAAACTTTGAGCTGTGTTTTTCAAGGACCCAACATTACTCTAAGGATCCTTGAATCATAATTACAATTTTTCACATAGGTATCAAGCAGGCAATGATGAATTTTTTAGCTATAATTAGGTTGGAGTGTTTTCCTTTGATGGTCTACATGTCTCCTCACACTAGATTTATTCAAAAAGATGAAAATTTTAGTATATATATACACACACTCATATATATATATATATATATATATATATATATATATATATATATATATGTGTGTGTGTGTGTGTGTGTGTGTGTATGTGTGTGTGTGCGCGCAAAAGTGGCTTGGCCGCCCAAAAGTCCCAAAAATATTAAGATAGCTCTTCACCCAGGCCTATAAATAAGAATAAAACCTGATTGTGAATAAAAACATGTGCATTTGTTTTCACTTTCAAGATAGTTGATCATGGTGCCCAATGGGTGTATGAATGTACTCATCAAAGCAGTTATGATGTGTTGGGTAGTGCCATCCTGAAAGCTCATTAGAGAGTCCATAGGAAATCTATAGGAGACTTATGAGATCATCTCGGTAGCAGGTTGGTTTGAGTGTGGTACAAGGAGTCTGACCCACTACTTTAGGATGACTCGCTTTTACTATAGGGATCGTTGCTCATTACATGAACCAACCTGATGGAGATCAGGATCCTCAGAAGTGATTAGAGTCTTTTCTTTTTGTTTCTTCTTAGGACCCAAATATGAGGGAGGCTTGTTGTTCCTGATTAGGTGACATGGATACATGATGAAAACGCATTACTCGCCTTCATAGCCTGCATGATTACCTTTTTGACAATGCCTTTATGTTCAATACTATGGTTCAAAACCCTATGAATAATTTTGGATTATGATGGATTCACTTAAACTTGCCTTGATGCTCTTTGATCTTACTTTAGTAGGGATTGCTCGAATGGTGGGGGTTTGTTCTGAAACAACATAGATCATGAGATCTGTAGTTTACTCCATTTTTCCTGACCTTAGCATTTATTACCAAATGTAATTTGGTTGTTATAGTTTGTTCTTTGAGGTACAATTTTTCTTGAGGACAAGAAAATTTTAAGCTTGAGGTGGTTAATAACACCCAAATTTAGGTGTTTATGCTAAATATTTATCTGTAGTTTCATGTCGTTGTATCCTTAATGTGCTCAAAATAATTCTAGGCACTTAGATTTTTGTAATTTATCCCTTTTTGAAGATATAGTTGATCAACTAGCCAATTTTGGGACGTGCATGTAGAAAACTTGAGAAAGCATCAATCCTCTAATTTAGCTCAACAAAATCAACTTGATTTCCTAAATTCAACTTTAATTCATCCTCCTTTTCCACCAGTATACATTGGTGCTCCATCATCTCTTTTTCTTTGGGAGACAACAGAAGGACTATCTTCTAATGGTATCTTTCGATCACACCAACCAAAGGAGGAAATTGAAGGTCCCTATTATGAAGTTGCCTTCCAGTGGCCACTTCTGAAGGACTATCTTCTGATGTCATCATAAAAGTCAAAATTGAAGGCCTATAAACCATCAGAATTAACACTTCCACAACCTCCTACTAAAGAAACAAATTTGGGTCAAATTCTCTAATTCAAGTTGAATTCATTTCCACCCACCTTTGATCTTTTTCCTCATAACACAACTGGAGGTCCATCTGCTGAAGGGTTGTCTTCCAATTGTTCACCTAATGATGACCCCAAATGAAGGCTTCTTCTAAAGGCCGCCTTCTGATGGTCTGCCAACCAAAGGCTGGTTCCAATGTCCAAAACTCAATGGCACATTCTGAAGGTCTCTATCGATGGTATGTCTTCTAATGGCACCAACCAAAGGTTGATTCTAATGGTGTCTTTCAAAGAAGCGCCTTTTAATTGTTCATTCTAGTTCATTTTCACAAGCTGAAGCTTTTAATTCAACTTGCATTCCATGAATTTGAGTCACATCGGCCCTATTCACATATACGACATACCACTATAAATACCCACCCAGGGCTACCTAGGCAACAGTTCCTTTCAGACATTTTGGAGTGCCTTTTACAACTTCAACCTTCAATTTCTAGAGCTTGTCCTAGATCTCTAAGGACCGAGAGGGATAAAGAGCTCACCCTACACTCATTCCCTTTAGTTTTTCTACCATCTACGATTGTTTTCATCATCTTCCACCTCCATCATCCCCCTTCCATCCATTTCCAGTGTCTTACATCCACCTCCAACCATTTCCAACGTCTTCCACCTCATTTCACCCATCCAAGGTATTGTTGGGGTGGAATCATGGAGAAAGGAGGCCAAGGAGTCTAGAAGATCAAGGAGTACGATCCCAAGGATGAGATCCAGCCCATCTAGATGAGAAGGAGTCAGAGAAACCTCTCTTCTATGAGCTAAATCTCTTCTTCTTCCCCTCTCTTTTGCTATTCTCCTTTATTTCTATATAAATTATGTCTTCCCATCTTTGTTTGGTGCCAACTATGCTTGTCCATGTCTACTTGAGCTCCTTCATGGCTATATATTCCCTTTTAGGCATGATTTATGAACTTCTTGTAGGGAAATTGGGGTGATGGATAAGGCAGCAGAAACAAAATTTTAAAGCTTGATTCCCTTGAACAATAAGATCATGTCAACAACTATATATCTAAGAAGGATGGTTTGCAAGGTTATACCTGGTCATGGAGCAAGTCTAGTGACATCACCTTATAGTAGCATCATCATTCTTCTTCTTTAGGTAGCAACATGCTCCTTCAGTAGCAGCAACACTCAAACAGATGTCTCCAGCGGCCTCCTGGTCTGGCCATTATGGACGACGGTTGATGATGTTCTCCTAGAAGCATCCAAAGGCCTCTTACCTCTATAGTAATCCACACGGACCACCAAAAACTCCATTTTATTCTACCAAATCCAACGGGAAGGAGTTGTCCCCTTCTGTGAATGTATTAGTCACCGACATACTCTCCCACAATTGTTCTTAGTTGTTCTCTCCCTCATTGTCCCTCCCTTTAATAGGTAGGACTTTCTCAGGCTCTCTATTGATTACCACAACTAGAGAGGACAACAATTGTCAGAGCAACTGATTCTCAATTGTGTGTGTTGTGAAGACCCCAGTACCCCTCTATTTATAGTAGAGGCTAGAGTTGGGGTTCCCAGTCTGTGTGGGAGTAGAGAGGTCTGGAATTTTCATGAATTTCATAGCATGTGACAGGTAACCGATCGGTTCACTAGTGAACCGGTCGGCTAGCACAATGAGTCGATTGATTCACCTAGTGATACAATTATTTCATAGTGTTTCCCAATTGAAATTTCATTTGCAATTCATTTCCAAATAATGTCTAACATTAATCCTTGTACCAATCTAATTGAACAAAGTGAAACAATCAACTTTTCTCATGATTTAAGAAAATCACCAGAAGCTTTGATTCGCTTGGCCAAACTGATCGGTTCACTAGGTGAACTGGTCATCTCGCCAATCTAAGCCGATTGGTTCACCCAATGAGCCGATCGGTTGGTGTCCTGACTCATGTAGAAATTAGCCAATTACATTTTCAATCAACCTGACACTCCAATTAGCTAGTCCAACACTTGAACTTGATGGTTCTGAGTCCATTCAGTTGATGTTGTTTAATTGAATACCAAAACACCTTTAGTATTCAATCTAAACATCATTCATGAATATACTACTTTAATCCAAGTGTATCCTATCTGTATTACCCTATAGGTCCAGGACAATGTTGGCAGTGAATGTCCATAACCAATTACGACATCACAAGCAAAGAGAGGTGCCTAGTCGGCACATCATTACTACCCAAGTAATTCATAAAGTTGGAGAACAACTTCAACCTACAAGGTGTGACTAGTGTTACCATGATCATATAGTTCCTTTATCTCTGATATCTAGATTGAACTCGATGCATGGAATCATCATCCTCTCAACTTTTAATCCATGTTCCTTGAACTAGACCATACTATATGAGATGCATGTGAGTTCACATATCACATATTGAATCACATGAGTACCGTCATACATTTCTCAACCTCACTTATTAAGAGGCCCTAGATATCAATGTCTTGTAGGAGGGACAAATCCCATCTACATCACTCACATTCAATCCCCATGTGTTACAATACACCCTAGCACCACATTTATGGCAACCCTTATTCCAGATCATGATGGATGATGTCGAAGTATATGAATGACATGTGATAAATGTAAAGACATCAGGTCTAAGAGCCACAATCACAACTATCACAATGAGAGATAATTATGACTACCATTCCATGGTCTCCATGTATCACTCTCATGGTGGGCCCGTCCGATACATTGTTCTCTAACATGTACTTGTGTGCTTGACTTGATATCACATATCATGACTAATGAGACTCTATCATCAGTCAACACACGCTCTAGTCTTATGTATTATTCTTTTCTATTTTTCTTCCATAGTAATATCCAATTAGAAACATAACAAGAATGTATGGACTTTTAACATCTGTATGATCTCATTGTTCAAGTCATGTACTTGAAGAAATACATCACCAAGTAACGTCATTTTCTAGACATCTACTATATTTGTATCAACATCTCATGTAGAGACAAACATAATAGAAGGAGTTACCTTTATTATTAAAAAAATTAGATATTTAATGCCTCTTTCCAATCGTTATACAATTGGATCTTTGGGCATACATACCAACAGACTCCCACTTTACCTTAGAGACAATCACCCACGAATCATATTCCAAGTGATCTTAATATGTCCACCATGTTTTTGCAGCACAAGCACTTTTATAGAGGGTTAGCAACATTTTCTTCTAGTCAGTATTTTGCAAATTTCACATCTCTTCATTGTGCCACATCTCGTATAAGATGGAAGTGTCATAGTATGTTATCTGATATTCCTTGCCTAACCAGTAGCTCCATTGTTGTCACCAGTATTTCTATTATGTCATCAAAGGTTGGAATCTCACACAAGTTCACCCATATGAAATTCTTGATCCATACAGTATCCATTGTTGTTCTCATAACACAGAGATACTCAACTTCTTTTGTAGATTTAAACAACTGTCATTAACTTGGAACTCTTCCAGCTTACATCTTTATTTTAAGGTCAAACATAAATATAGATTGTGATCATTTTTTCAATTTGGCAGCTTACATGGGTGAAACCCTTTACACCCAACTCTTCCTTATCACCATAACTAAGGAACTAATCATTTTAGTGCTTCACAAGTACCAAAGGATGCTCTTTATGGTAGTCAAGTGACTCTCACTAGAATCTAATATATACCCTCTCATCATGTCCAATACATATGAGATTCCAAGATAGGGGTGTATATATATCCTCTCATCATGTCCAATACATATGAGATTATCGGATATCCTCTCGCCATGTCCAATACATACGATATGAGTGGATATCATCTCATGATGTACAATACATATGAAATAATGGGATAAGTACATAACATTGCATTCAAGATATATCCAATTGTGAATGCATATGACATCTATTCCATGTGTTTAGGGCTGCAAATGGGTACAGGTAGACACGCGGAACCGCAAATCCGGACCCTTAAAAAACCCGTCACGGATCTAATCTTTTATACCTACATACCCTTGGACCCGTATACCCTTGGAACCACATATAAGCGGGTCCAATAATGGGTATGCTTGGACCCAGACCCGCTAGACCCGT
This sequence comes from Alisma plantago-aquatica, assembly GCA_963693085.1. NCBI lineage: Eukaryota > Viridiplantae > Streptophyta > Magnoliopsida > Alismatales > Alismataceae > Alisma > Alisma plantago-aquatica. The sequence continues at coordinate 1,705,796,907 of OY856409.1, read as the reverse complement.
GAACCTGATATACATAAGTAACTACTTAAATAATATGTTATATATATCATACTTTACTGGTCTAGCTAATATAATTCTTGAGATTATATCCTACTCTAACCACAATAAGGTTGAGACTAGTCATATAATTCAAAATTAATTATTCTAGTTACAATAATGAACATCACATGTAAACTTAAAATCAAAATATTTACGAATTTACATTACTTTTTACATAAGTTAAACATTATGATGATGACTACATATATGTAAACAACTAACATCATTAATGTTAATGTATAAAATATAGCATTATCTAATATAACTATTGCATGTTAATATGCTATATAATACAATACATTGTTGTATTAAAATATATTGAACATAGTCATTTTCCTTACATAAACAATATGATGTTTATAGAACTGCATACCCGTACCACATACCCTTTATTATTGCGGTTACGAGTATGGTGCGAGTCTAGTTTTTTTTGTTATGCGGGTCTATAACCAGAACCGAACCTGCTAAATTAAATGGGTATGGGTATGGATATGGCCAGACCCGCATTGTACCTACACCATTTACACCCCTACATGTGTTACTGTTCTTCAGAAGAACTTGGACACTAGGCTCCTGAGAGACTAACTCCATGGAACATGGACAAGTTTTCTCTCATTGAGTTCTTTCATGTTGAACCCCTTCAGCATCTTACCAATGTATGTGTTCTTTCATAGGTTGAGAAGCTTTTCCAGATTTATCTCTATAGATCTCAATTCCTATCACATAGGATGTCTTGCCAAAACCCTTCATAGAGAAGGTGTTTCCAAACAAGTTTTAACATTTACATGATAAGGACATTATTCCCCATCATCATGTGGAATATTAACATGCACCCACTAAATCTTGTCTAATCACATATTTCATCTTCATTTTGACTCAAGTAAAACTCTTTTATTGTCTTGTCAAATAGAAGATTCTAGTTCTAAGATGCTTTCTTCAATCCACACAGTGACCTTTGTAGCTATAGACTTTCTTTTAATTATTGGATTTATAAAACCTTTATGATGTGTCACATACACATCCTCATAAGTATTCCAGTTAGGGAATGCTATTTTAACATCCATTGCAAAATATCACTAGTCATAATGAGCTGCAATAGCAAGTATAATCTTGATCACTAGTACATAACCGACCTTTAGTGTCAGTTATTTAAGGCCTTTAGTGTCAGTTTTAATGCGACACCTATGTGGGCATTGCTAAAAGGCCAACTGTTAGGCGTCGATTCTCAAATCGACGCCACAACCCTTCATAGGCCACCGAAAACGCGCCAGCAGGGGGGTATAGGCGTCAGTTATTATCTTTGAAATCGACGCCATAAACCTTCATGCCACAGAAAGGGCACCATCTGGGGCACTATCAACGTCGGTTTATTAGTGATAACTGGCGCCATCTCACCCGCTGCCACGGTCATGTTGGCCAGCATGGCCGTGTTGTCTGGCCCACTGCCACAGCTGTGTTGGCCAGCACGGCCGTGGTGTCTAGTCCGCTGCCACGACCATGCTGGCCAGCACGGCCGTGGTGGCTGGCCTCATTAGGGAAACCGCGTCGGTTACTAGTAGGGGAACCGACGCCAGAACCATCAACGTCAGTTTATTATTGATAACTGACGCCACATCACATGCATTAGGTGTCCGTTATAATTATTTATCCGACACTGTAATCATTTGTCGTCGGTTTTAAACAAATAACCGATGCCTATTTCATATTTTTTTTTCTTATCAGTCTGCAGGCCTGTTGTGGCTGATCACAGGATGAGAAACCTATAGTTCAGTTATGAACTGCAGGTTTTACGACATCCATTGATATCATCCAACAACAGGCCACAAACCTGCAAAATTAACAACATTACTTTTCACATATTTAGCAACCTACAGTTCCATTCGATTTTCACACATGTAGAAACATTCATGTAGCAATTTGCAGTTCCATTCATTTTCACATTCACACATGTAGAAACATTCATATAGCAGCCAGCAGTTTCATTCATTTTCACATTCACACATGTATAAACATTCAGACACATGTAGAAACATTCAAACATGTAGAAACATTCAAACATGTAGAAACATTCACACATATTATAATTTAGAAATTCATTTACAAAATATCATTCTTAAGTCATTATTCACTATCAACATCCCAATTATATATTAAAACCCCCACTACTTGTATGGTTGTTGCCCATTTTCTCTTACATCATTTAATTCTTCCATTGTATAGGGATCATGTACATCTGGTAAGGCCTTTCCTGTAGTTTGGTTAGTTTTAAACACCTGCAAAGAGAATGATGTATATATATAATTAATAATATATAAATAAGATTGATATATTTCATATTATCTAACGAGACTATATATAATACCTCAAGAATGGTATCAATGTCCACTGCGGCATATTTGATAATCATGTGCATAAATCACATCACATAGTATGAACATGCCCATCCGTTTTCTTGTGTAGCACACTATAAATTGAAACATACAAAATATTAAAAAATACAACTAATTAAGCATTGTTCACATAAATAATATATACATTGCAGTCGGGAACTTACTTCCACGTTCTTCCAAATTATTGGCTGGTTCTTTTTCCTGGGGACCTTTCCTCCAGCCTTTTTGAACTCATCTAAAGCCCTACATGTTAATGTAACACAGTACATTGCATAATTAAATAGTAATCTAATAACATATGTTAATGGATATGAAAATGAAATATTTCTCACCGGAATAATGCCATTTTCATTTTGTGTCCATATTTTGAATTCAATTTAGTCCCCTTAGGATCTAGATAATAGATAGTGAATGTCTTGGGGACAATAAATAGTAAATCCCAATGCATACCACTAGAGGTAAAAAAGTTAAAAATTAATAACTCAAAATCCACAATAAAAATGTAATTTTCTGAAGTCCAAATTATAAGCAAAGTAAACTTACTCCACATTGAATGGAGCTATTATCACCATCTTGTTATTTTGAGAAAAATTTGTAAAAGCATTACAGTAGTATTGTTGAACTGACGGAGGGTATTTAGCAACTAGACTAATCAAAGATGGAATCAAAAATCCTACATGGTCGAATGAAAAATCTACACATATCTTATCTAAGTAGCTGCAAAACATGTATTACGTATGCATTAATAATTAAGAAACCAGATCACCAGATCCTACACAAGTTATATGGATGTATAAAGAAGATCTCACCTTATCCATAGCTTTATCACAGATGTATTCAGCCAATCATATCGAAACAACTCCAAAATATCTTGTATAAATAGTTTGCTTTCGTATGATTGACATGCATCATCCGCATCTATAGAAATAGTTATATGGCAATTTATATCATGTTCTCCTAATCATATTGCCATATCCCTACAATTAGGGCCTAACGGGACAGGTAGGTCCTGTGGAACCCAACTTGGTAATGTAGGAGGTGGAGGTGGAGGCCTAGATGCTCTCAGTGTCTTCTTTTTAACCTGTATATATATATATATATAATTTCAGATCAATTGACATCATATACACACATTAACAATTTAACGTAATGTAAATTTAGCATACAGTTTCAGTATAGAGGACATCCACTTTTGGCCACAATATCACTCCACCTTCTGCCTCACCAAGCATTTCACAATCAGGGTGGGCATATGGCAATGGAAGATCCATCCAATTGGGGAATATACGTAGCGGGCTCACACGAACCCAACCAGCTGGTAATGGAGAACCATGAAACATTTCCCATGGTAGGTATGGGTAAGTCGACGCCTCTGCAATGACAAATTCTTTACTTTTTAGACGGCATGGCTTCAACCCCTACAAATTTTTGTGTAAAGAATGTTATATACATATATACATATCATCTTGAAAACATATCATCTTGAAAAGACTAGTTACTATGTCATAAAAATACTTACAACGGATGTGCTAGGTTGTGGGTCTACAGGATTACTCCCAACCTCTATAGTAGGAGTAGAGTGGGATGCCATAGGTACTGTCTGCTGAGTGGCAGTCAGAGATGCCTGCCACTTGCTCATTGCTTCTTTGAGATTCCTATCAACTATCTTATCTACCTATACATGGATAAAAGAAACGTTAGCTTCTGATTATTTAATTCACTTTTACAGTAACATTATAAAGAAAGAATAGGTTACCTCTTCTTGTGAAAGTCCCGCTTTTGGGACATGTTTGCACTGGGATGGCCCAAAGAATGCTTTGATGCCCACACCAGCGCCTGTAGCCCTAACACATCCAGGATGCTCTAGGTTACCCAGAGCAACTGTCAATTCATCCCTTGTGCCCTCAGGGATGAACTTGACTTGTTTCCTTAGCTCGTGTAGCTCCCTCTAATCGCCAAAACAAAAATTTGTAATTAAGTAAACACCACAAATAATCAATATTCGAACGATTGCTCTAAGAATTGTATTTTACCATTTTTACAGCCACCTCAGCAGTTGCGGGCTTCCTTATTCCTCCCTTCTTATTTTGCCTCCCAGCTATCCAGACATCATGGCGAGATAGAGGTGTGGTACCTATAGTAGAGGACTCCTAAGTAGCAGCAGACTGAGCAGTAGACTCAACATGTAGTCTTTGGCGAATGCCTGCATACCCCTTTGGACCCATTATGTGGTCATGCATATTCAATGCACACCTTGCTTTTTGCACCTCACTGAGGGCCTAGTTAGTATGCACATTAATGATTTGGTTAGTAACACTAAATGTTAATCTTGAATAGGTGAATACAATGTATATTAATTAAAGTGGGAGTGATGCCTAATACCTTGAATTCATCAGTTTGTCTTGAAGCAACAAACGCATCCCATTCTTCTTGGTCCAGGAAGTTCCACTGTTCAGTGGCTGTCTTCTTCCTCTTGTCACCTTCTTTTATGTATTCTCGGGTGAGATTTATCCTATAGTTCTGTAGGACTCTCTCACAGTGTTGCATCACGCATTTACGATGCAAATTTTCATCTAATTCAAATATACTCTGCAAAATAGAATTGCTATTAACTAGTATCCAAATAATTAGTAATCTACAAAATAGAATTGCAAATTAATAATAACTCACGCATAAATCCTTGCATATTACATCTTTCTTCCCCTTAAGAACATTATGCCAAGAATCTATCTTACAACCGCAATGGCTACGAGTAACATACCCAAGATATGAAACAAATGAATTGTGATTCACTCCAATTGCATTTCCTACATTATCAAAATCCACAACAAGTTTGTGTCCATTGCCCCTTTACGCTATTAACTTCTTCATCATAGTGATGCCCCTTCTCTTGTCAACTTTTTGGTGCTTCTCATCAAGTGCCTCAAGTGCTTCAGAGGGTACATGTGCATCATCAACCTAAAATTTGACAAAATAAACACAGTTACAGGATATAACTATAAATGGAGATATAGATATAAATATATGATATATTTTTAAAACTTACATTGTGAGGTGGCTCATTGATGTCCTCGCCCTCACAGTAATCATCAGTACGGTCATCAGGAGAATGCTTAGCCATCTGAAAGTTACACATTCACATTGTAAAGTTCACATTGTAATGTAATTCACATTCTAAAGCTCACATTGTAAAGTTTACATTCACATTGTAAAGTAATTCACATTGTAAAGTAATTCACATTGTAAAATTCACATTGTAAAGTTCACATTCACATGTAAAGTAATTCACATTGTAAAGTTCACATTCAGAAAAATAAAACATATAACAAAAATATAAGCATGCCTCTAATATTGCAAATTTTTATCAATTAACAATCCTTCATTGTGATCTCCGCACACATACAAGTCATCATTAGCTTCAATATTTTCTAGTATTGGAAACCCAACTGAGAATGGACTGGAGTCATCATACTTATCATAGTACTCTTGTTCATCTATAGGATCTTCAATGAACTGTCTTTTACCATGAAGAACAACTGACCATTTATCATTTGTAGGATCATCGATATAAAATACTTGTTTCACCTGTGATGCCAATATGAATGGTTCACCCTTTATCTTCAAACCACTTAATAAATGTCTTATTATGCTCTCTAGCAAGCCACATTGTATTGTATCAAGGATATTGTCTCTTAATGAAATTGGTATGTTCCTCGATATAAATACTCACTTCGTCCATGTTGTGTAAAATATACAAGTGACCTTGTTCCAACTGCTCACGGCTGATTACTTTCACCCGTGATCCCAAAATTCCTTTGCCAAATTGCTCCTCAATATTCTTGTCATTACTAGGAGTGTCATTACCATTGAGAAAGTCATTGCAAAAATCCATAACCTCTCTCACCACATAACCCTCAATAATACTCCCTTCAGGCCGATAACGGTTTCGAACATCACTTTTAAAAATGCTCATGTATCGTTCAAATGGCTACATCCAATGCAAGAAAATTGGTTCCAACATTTTCACTTCCCTAGTCAAGTGGACAACAAGATGTACCATGATATCAAAGAACGATGGAGGAAAATACATCTCAAGCTGAGATAGGGTAACAACCACTTTTCTTTGCAAATTATCGAGAGTATTGGGGTCAATAACTTTGGTGCACATACTGTTGAAAAAGAAATAAAGTCTGGTGATTGCAAACCTTACATGCTTCGACAATATAGATCGAATTGCCACAAGAAATATTTGTTGCATTAGAGTGTGACAATCATGAGATTTAAGACCTATCAACTTCATATCTTTCATTGATACCAATCTACGGATGTTGGATGAGTAACCCTGTGGAACCTTAACATTTATCGAACATTCACAAAAAGCTTTCTTCTCCTTTCTAGATAATGTGTAACAAGCGGGAGGTAAGTATGTTCTCTGATTTCCCATTTCACATTATTATGTTAATTCTGACCTTATTCCCATTTCACATAGTTCCAATCTAGATTTTATCCCATCTTTAGTCTTACTTGGTATATTCAACAAAGTACCAATGGCACTATCACAGACATTTTTCTCAACGTGCATGGCATCGATACAATGCCTGACTGTCAAAGAACTCCAATAAGGAAGATCCCAAAATATTGACTTCTTCTTGAATAAAGATTTGTCACTCCATGTAGCCATAGTACATTGTGATCTCTTACCAAATTCATTGACAAAGTCTTTTACTCTTTCATAAACAACCTCCCCTGGTATAGGTTTAGGTGCACTCTGTTCCTCATTCAATCCATTGAATGCTTTGCGCTTCCTGCGATATGGATGGAATTTTGTAAGAAACCTTCGATGATCGAGATTTACAGTCTTACCGCCATGTTTTAGTCTTATTGAATCAATGTTCTCTTCACATATAGGACACGGTTTAGCTCCTTAATTTGACACTATATCCAGACAAATTCCCATATGTTGGAAAGTCATTAATAGTGCAAAACAACATAGCAAGAAAATGAAATGTCTTTCTTCGTGAAGCATCATAGGTCATCACACATTCACCCCAGAGTTTCTTTATGTCATCAATCAGAGGTTCAAGATAAACATCGATATCATGTCCAGGTTGTTTAGGGCCCGATATCAACAACGACAACATTACGTACTTATTTTTCATACACAGCCAGGGAGGAAGATTGTATATAACAAGCATGACTGGCCAAGTGCTATGTTGGTTGCTCAATGTCCCATACGGATTCATCCCATCTGCACAAAGCCCAAGTCTTAGATTCCTGACTGCTTCACCAAATTTAGGGTACAATAGATCGATCTTCTTCCACTGTGGTGAATCAGACGCATGTCGTAGGATCCCATCATTATTTTTCTTAACATCTGCATGCCACCTCAAATTCTTCGCATCTATCAGATTGGCAAACAAGCGTTGAAACCGTGATATTATAGGTAGATACCACATCACCTTGGCAGGATAACCAATTTTGGACTCCCCTGATGTCGTCAATTTATATCGTGACACACCACATTTTGGACAATCTTTCAAATCCACATAGTCCTTTTGAAATAATACACAATCATTCAGGCATGCGTGTATCTTCTTGGCATCCATTCCCATTGGGCACAAGAATTTCTTTACCTGGTATGTTGAGATTGGTAGCTCATTTCCTTCAGGAAGAATTTCTTTCAACAAAGACAACAATGACGTGAAGCGTTTGTCACTCCATCTATTGTTAGCTTTCATCTTATACAATCTCCACACAGTGCTAAGCTTTGTAAACTGGGTACAACCTATGTATAATGATATCTCAGCATCATGCACAATGTTTCTAAAAATGGGAGGTGGATCGGTGTGCTCTACCCCCACAACTACCCATCATCGCATCAATGATGTCTACTGGAACTGGTTCATTCACATCTACGTCATCGGAGGTAATTTCTTCTTCCACACAAGCACTGCTATCGACATGCACTAGTTTTGGTTTTGAAATCTCTCCATGCTAGTGCCATTATGTATAATCTTGTATAATCACGTTGTGCATGACATGACTTTTGATTTCATCACCAGTGTTGACTTTCAAGTTGTTACCGCAATGCCTACATGGACAGTAGAACATATCTCCAGGTTGTTTCCTATGTTCGTCGGCAAATCTAATAAACTGGTCAAGACCAGATATAAACTCTGGGGTGCAGCGATTGCGAATGGACATCCATGATCTATCCATTCTATGATCAAAGAGAAAACAAGTATATATTACAACAATATTAGGGTCTAGGGTTAACAAATACATGTGATGTCATTCTTATATATAATAAATGTGTACCACCTATCCCATCCTTGAACACCTAATCTCACTAGTAAGTGTATAATGTGTATTGGGTTTTTGAGAAACTTTCGGCAGCATTTCCCCGTTGTTCTCTAAGTACATATGTACTTAGAGAACAAACAGGGAAATGCTGCTAAAATTTTCTCGAAAACCCAATACACATTATACACTTACATCCTAAGTGATATTAGGTGTTCAAGAACAGTTCCAAACCGGGGACTATCCAAGATTTACTCCTAATGAGTAAATCTTGGACGGGTTTCTAGGCCAACAAATACATGTGTTGTCATTCTTATACCTACAATCCTAGTTTCATCATTCATATCCTAAGTTTACATCATTTAATCATGCTTGTCAGTAAATAATAAACAATAAATATCCTAAGTTTACATCATCAAGATAATCATTACATACAAATTTAGGTATCCTATTGAGCAATATAGCACAAAATCATCAAGATAATCATTACACATATAATTGAGCAATATGGCACAAAATCAGCCACCACGACCGTGCTACGCAGCACGGACGTGCCAACCTGCGATTTCATAAGAAGATGTACATGCATGGTGGAGAAGAGGAGGAAGAAGGTACCAGGAGCAGCGAGCGGGTCAGAGGGCAACAGCGGCGACGAGCAGGCGGGTGGGTGGCTGGAGCAACAAGCAAGAGAGGGCAGTGGTGGGGAATGGCGCTGGAGCAGGAGAGCAGGCGGCGCTGGAGTAGGAGAGTAGGCGGCGCCGGAGCTGGAGCAGGAGAGCAGGATGTCAGAGCTGGAGCAGAGAGCAGGCGGCGCTGGAGCTGGAGCAGGAGAGTACGAGAGCAGGCCGTCAGAGCCGGAGCAACGGCCAGAGCAAGTGGCGACAGAGGTGGGAGCAGGCGGCCAGAGCAAGCGGCGGCGGCGGTGAGTAGAAAATCACTGGACCAAACCCTGAGTTGTGTGAGATTGAATAAAACAGAGAAAGGGGAAGAGTTTGGCTCGCGCGGGTGATGTTAAGTTAACCACAGGTGTCAGTTCTTAAATACAACCGACGCTTAAAACTATAGGTGTCGGTTACCAAAACAAAACTGACACTTTTGTTCTCTTATAGTTGTCAGTTCGAACAAGAAAAACCAACGACTATATATATATGCCAACAAAAAATAAATGTTCTCGAATTAAGACCATACTCGTCGGTTTCTGTGTAAAACCCGACGCTATATGGTGGAGAAACTTTTCACGGTAAAGCACGCGGAACCACATCGGCGTCGGTTACTATAACAGAACCGATGACAAAAATTGGCCAAATTTCTATTTTGCATAAAACCTTTAGTCGTCGATTTCTTTATTAATAACTGATGTTGTATGTTAAATTTTGGAGGTAATTTTTTCGTTCAAAAAATTGGATTTGGCAGTCAATGTTTAGCGTCGGTTTCTAATTTAGGAACCGACGCGAAAGAAAAAGCAATACATGTGTCTGGTCGCCCTTCACAGACAGATGTCGGTTGTTTTTTTAACTGACGCTCTATGTTTAAGGTGTTGGTGTATTTATACAACCGATGCCATTAAAAGTGACGTTATAAGCCATTTCTATAGTAGTGGATGGATTTAACCATGGTAACTAGTGAAAGAATTCATCATGTTTAGCATCTTGAACTTCTTTGAAATTCTTTGCAACCAAACTACCCTTCCATGTTGGTCTCCTTTCAAATATCCAAATGCACCCTATGGGTTTTACCCCTTCAGGTGGATCCAACAAGGTCATACCTTGTTGGTTTACATGGACTCCATTTTGGATCTGATGGCCTCATGCCATTTCTCATGTTTTGGTTCATCGATATCTTTTAGATAGGTAGTTGACTCATCATATATGATCAACCCACCACCTCTTGAAGATATCATAAAATTTCAACCTCAAGGTGTGCCCTACTTGATCTATGAGGTTTGTGTGTTACATAAGGAACTTGAGATTCCATAACAACTTGTGATTCTCCTTGTTCCTTTTCTACCTCTTTAGGCTCAATGTTTTCTTATTTGTCTTGAACATTTTGAGTTTTACTTTTACTCCCAAAGATTCCTTTGGAACTAATTTCCTCTTCAGGAATACAATTATCCAGATTACCAAACAACTTTGTTGCTGGATTTGGATAAGAATAGTATTTTAACAAAATAACATTTATGTGATTTTATGTAAAAATCTTTTCAAGAAACTATTTTCATATATAAGCATTCATCCCTTATCACTATAAAATACATATCGGGGCACCTCCCATGACATATCTCATATGGTTCCTTTTCAACCATTTTAGACAGTACATTTTTAGTGTTAAGCATGTGCCTAAATAAAATTGGAAGATTAGCTAGATTTCATTGATAATCACACCATGACTTAACAAGGTGTGATTCCTTCTTTTTGATACACTATTATTTTGTTTCAGGTGGAGTTCATCATGATACATTATCATGATCTCCTTGAAGGTTCTCAAACTCTTGGTTTATAATATTTCAACATCAATCACATTGAAGTATCTTAATACTTTTAACAAGATAGTTATGCACTTCATTTGCAATCTCCTTTAACACTTCATGACATTCATATTTATATTTCATTAAATACAAACTTCCATATCTACTTGTTGCATCAGTAAATATAATGAAGTACCAGTAACTACACTTAGCATTTATTCTAAAAGGTCTATTTACATCAGTATGTATGAGCCCTACTAGAATAGTCACTCTCCCACTACATCTAGTGAAGTTGCTTTTGTCATATTACACAATAAATAAGACTTGTGTGTCTCTATTGGTTCAATAACCAAAAGAGTCTAGATAACCAACATATGGATTCTAAAAATGCATTTCCCATTTATGCACTCTAGATGATAATGCTATAGGTATTCATTGTTTGAGTCATCAAGTCATTCAATATATGTGTCATACACATTTGTCTCTACAACTATCAAACATATTTTATAAGATAAAAGGCATTGCCATATAAGACTCATCTTTTAAATGAAACATCAATTTACTCTTTTCCATAGAACATACATGATGTTTTCATGAATTGCAGGTGCATAATAATAATTCACTAATTCTATTATGTGCCCATGAATGATAGATTCCAACTATAGTGGCAGCAACTCTTACTCATTATATTTCTAGCTTATTTCTTATTGGGTCTTGAAGTAGAGATCTCTATCTCTTTCTTCTTCCTTTGTTCCTTTAAGTGAAAAGGACAAATTCCTTTTCACTTACCCTTCTCCATAACTTGAGTGTAGAAGACTTGGAATTTAGCTTATCCTTAGAACACTTCTTGGCCTTGCCTTTTCCTTTGGACTCACTTCCGTTGATCACCATCACAGATTTATCCTTCTTCATTTATTCTTTGGCATCAATATGACAAGTAGTTCCTACAACGGTTTAGCCAGGTTACTCAAGTAGTAACACTTGATATATTTTCCATATGATTAAAACAATGATTGTAGAATGATATGCATCGTCAACTCTTAACCTAAAAGAAATCCCAGTCTTTCCACGTGCCCAATCATATTGAGCATATGGGGCTTTATTGGATCTCCCTCTGTCAATTTACACTCAAACAACACTTTAAAGACATTATACCTTCTTGCTTTACATGATTCTTAAGATGTGTTACCATCTCATAAATGTCCATGTTGTTCATGTTGTTCATGAAACTCGTAGTTCATACATCATAGAATAAAGTACTCAATGTCATGTCATCATCGACATGTTTCAAATAAACATCCATTTCAGTGTTAGGCACATTTGGAGCGGGTTCCTATGGCTCTGGTCTTCCAAGGAGATAGACTTTTTGCTCATTGATGAGAACATTTCTCAAAGTCCTTAGTCGATTGTGTAATTTTATTTTGTTTTGTCCTTTATCAAGGATTGATCGCAATGTGAATGTGTTTGTGTTTGACATTAGATTCTACAAATAAATATTGCAACTTTTTAGAAAAGGCATTATTTGTTTGATTTGATAAGTTAACAATATTAATTAGGCCTTTAATTTTTTATCGATCCCACCATTTTGTTTAGATTGATAACCCTCATGTATCAATTCAGAAGATTGTAGCGTACAATCTTCTAGTGAGACAAGATCCAAAACAATTCAACCATTACTCAGCCAATGCTAGTGTCCATTTTCAATTATTAAGGTAGGCAACATTTGCCAATTGCATCATATGCAATTATTAGATAGAATGTATGCACAACTCCTTGCCACAGTCCATTTGATGCCTCTAGTGCTTAATATCATTAAGATCACACAGTTAAGAATGGCCCAAAAGTGAACACGATTGTAATGCACCCCACTTGGCAGGCCCACATAACTACCATCACACTTCCATGAGATAGACAGTGCACCACCCTTGGGGTGCCCGTGCTTAGTTGATCAAGCTTTTCATGTGTGTTGCTAATGGGAAGTATCTAAGACTTAATATTTTATTGAGGGATTTTATATATAAATACATATACATATGCAATCACCACATATTTAGTATGTATCATATACATGCTATAACCACAAATGAGAACATGTAATCATTAAAACACATACAAGTAATGGTTATGGCCATACTATTGTAATTCCTTGGAGCCACAAGAAATTACTACCACCTAAGGTCTACATCATATGCAACTTGTTATTGATGAAGATCTATGCTTTAACCAATCTGGGTTGATAGGCTCAACACTTGAACCGGTCATCTTGCCTCATAGTCGCTCGATTAGGCTCTTGAAATGGCCTTCTGGTTCTCAAGTTCAACTGATGTTTGGACTCCTCCAGTCAATCGGTTGGGCCATCAGTCGATCAATTCATACTCCTCTAGTTTTTCCTCCTCAGTCCTCGAATCGATTGGTTCATCTCACAAGCCAGTCAGTTCGTATAGTGTAGAACATATTCTCACGGTGAAACATAAATTAAACTATCTTATTTCTTATTACATTGTATAAGGGAAAACCTCGAGTTACATTCGAGGGGAAATAGGAAGAAGAACATTAATTATATTTGGAAAGGATAGAGAGGCTTGGTACACAGAACAATTGATAATAGGAATAGATAACGACAACCATGCACACTAAAATCTAGGGTTATTGACCATAACCATGCTTCACATCCACCATCAAAACCAATTTTAGGGTGATGCATGTAAATTGCATATATATATAAATATAAATATATATATATATACATTAGTTTGTGGAGTGTATGTGGTAATTAATTAGATATGTACATTAACTAGCTTAATATGTGCATCGTATACAATAAAATAAATTTGATCATATCAAATTAAATCCCTAATACATCGTAAATTGATGTGGCTCTGATACCACTATAGGGAAATCAGGATGACCGATAAGACAATAGAAACAAAATTTTTAAGCATGCTTCCCTTGAATAGCAAGATTATGTCAACAACAATGTATCTAGGAATGAAGGTTTGGAAGGTTATACTTGGTCCTAGAGCAAGTCTAGTGACATTATCCTTGCAGTAGCATCATGCTTCTTCTTCTTCAGGTAGTAGCACACTCCTTCAGCAGCAACAACACTCGAATAGTCGTCTCCACTGGCCTCCTGGTCTGGCCACCACAGACGGTGGCTGACGGTGTTCTCCTAGTAGAATCCAAAGGAATCTTTCCTCTAGAGTAGTCCATGTGAACCACTGGGAACTCCACATTGCACTACCAGAGCCAACGGGAAGGAGTTGTCCCCTTCTGTCAGTGTACTAGTCACTGACATGCTCTCCCTCAATTGTTCTCAGTTGTTCTCTCCCTTATTGTCCCATCTTTTAATGGGTAGGACTTACTCAGGCTCTCTATTGATTACCATAACCAAAGAGGACAACAATTGTTAGAGAAACTAATTCTCAATTGTTTGTGTTAGGAAACCCCCAGTACCCCTCTATTTGTAGTAGATGATAGGGTGTGGGTTCCCAGTATGTGTGGGAGTAGAAGGGTTCAGAATTTTTCATGAATTCTACATCATGTGATAGGTGAACTGATCAGTTCACTAGTGAATCACTCGGCTGGCACAATAAGCCAATCGGTTCACCCAGTGAGCTGATTGTTTCATAGTGTTTCCCAATTACAATTGAATTTGCAATTCATTTCCAATTAATGTCCAACATTGGTCCTTATACCAACTAATTGAATTAAGTGAAATGATCAACTTTTCTCATGATTCAGAAAAATCACAGAAGATTTGGTTGGCTTAACCAATATGATTAGTTCACTAGGTGAACTGGTCGTGTCACCAACCTAAGCCAATTGGTTCACCCAATGAGCTGATCAGTTGGTGTCCTGACTCATGTAGAAATCAACTAATTCAATTTTAAATCAACCTGACACTCTAACTAGTTAGTTCAACACTTGAATTGATGATTTCGAGTCCAAATAGTTGATTTGTTGTTTAATTGAATATCTAAACACCTATAATATGCAATCTAAATATCATTCATTAATATACTCCTTTAATCCAAGTGTATCCTATGTGTGTAACCCTATAGGTCCAGAATTACATTGGTAGTGAATGTCCATAACCAATTGTGACATCACAAGCAAAGAGAGGTTCCTAGTCACACATCATTGCTACCCAAGTAATTTGGAAAGTTAGAGAACAACTTCAACCTACTATCCCTTATTAATGTTACCATAATCATATAGTTCCTTTTTCTCAGATATTTAGATTGAACTAGAGTCATGGAATAGTCATCCCCTCAATGTTCAATCCATGTTCCTTGAACTAGAGAAGACTATTTGAGATGCATGTGAGTTCACATATCACATATTGAATCACATGATTATGGCCGTACATTTCTCATTCTCGCTTATCAAGAGGTCATGTATATCAATATCCAGTAGGAGGGACAAATCCCATCTACATCACTCACATTTAATCCACGTGTGTCACAGTGCACCCAAGCACCACCTTTATGGTAACCCTTATTCAGGTTCACGATGGATGATGTCAAAGTACATGAATGACATGTGATGAATGTTGTGACTTCAAGTCTAAGAACCATAATCACCACTATCACAACGAGAGATGATTCTGACTACCATTCCATGGTCTCAATGTATCACTCTCATGGTGGGGCTATCTGATACACTAATCTCTAACATGTGTCTGTGTGCTTGACTTGATATCACATATCATGACTAATGAGACTCTTTCATTAATTAAAACACACTCTAGTTTTATGTATTATTGTTGACTACTTTCATCCACAGTAATATCTGACTAGGGACATAACAAGAATGTATGTACTCTTAATATATGTATGATCTCATTCTTCAATTCACATACTTGAAGACATACATCATTGAGTAACATCATTTTGTATACATTTACTATGTATGTTTTATCATATCATGTTGAGACACACATAATAGTCAACCTTTATTATCAAATCGGGTATTTAATTCCTCATTCCAACCATCAAATGATTGTCTCTCTGGGCATACATACCAACACTTCTACCCTAAAGTTGTAGTTTTCTTCCAAATCTAGCATGTTTTATGATCTATCTTCTATTTCTGTTTATGATAGTTGGTTTGGTTGGTCTCTTTCCTACTTGAACTTCCATTGCTACTAATATGGAGATATTTTCTATAGACACGAGTAGAGGAGGTAGTTTGGATTGAAATTTAAGAGGAAGAAATCCAAGGGAGGATCTGTCTAAAACACAAAGTTAGAGAGATACGACCCACAACTGTGAATTCGACCACATTCAAGTGAATTCTACCGCATTTATCTGAATGTGACCGCATTCATCTGAGATCAACCACATTCTTGACATACAATTAGTGAAGATTATCTATTGTTCCTAATGTCTTGGGATATTATGGACCCAAAAGGGTATCCAAAATACGAAGGGTGTTGGTCCTTTATCCTCAAGAGAGGTCTCAGACCTTTGATGGGTTTTTCATCACACTACATGAGAGCGAGTTGGATGACCCTCATTGATGAAGATACCATGATTCATGATATGTTTGGATGCTAGGATGTCCTAGGATTATCTATACCATCTTCCAATTCCTGTCATTGTCTCTTACCTTCACAACCAATGAGCATTGCCACCACTTGTAACACCATCAAGCCTAGGGTTGCATGACATCTCAACCAGCTTCAGTAGACTCATCACATGGTCTACTCCACCACACTTTTTTTTCCTCCTTGCTCCACCTGATATCGCAACTGTAGATGTGCTAGAAGATGTAATGAACTGAATATGTTCCTACTACATTCATTGCCCCAAGCCAGTTACTCCTCTGTCACCTACTGGACTCCACAATGACCTACTCAAGAAGAGAGGCTGTAGAACCCCTAGGGTTTGTAGTCGATGGCATGGATAAACACAAAAAGGAGAAGTGTCACCACCTCTTCCTTTTGACCACCGCCAATGTGTGGTTAGAATCACCATCCATAGAAGCACCTCAAAGGAGTACGGTAATGATCCATGAATACTTTCTGCACAACCAATTCCTCTACGATTAGTAATAAGTAGAAACTAGTCTTCCCCCTTTTCCCTCCTCATATTATAACTCCATCTTCTTCCTTTGATCTTATACTATGGAGTCATCTCCCTCGTGTGTCGAGACTAACTTACCACAACATACTACAAACTTAGGATCCATTGAAATCCAATAGTTGGCTTCAACACAACAGTGGAAACTATGCAATCATTGATGACCTACTATCATTCATCAAGGATAATTAGTTCTTGTGATCATCTATGGTGAAATTTGTAACGGAGTTTGGAGAGACTCAATGACCTCCTCCCTACCTCTATTCAAGACACTAGGTCTCAAAGAATGATGATTATTTGGTTGTAAGAAACAACAAACCAAAAGGAGGACTTATGTGATCATAGGATTATATCTTCATATTAAATGGTTGGGAATATGAAAAGAAACTACATGTTAGATTTCTTTGATGTTCTTAATGACTTAGATAATAAATATAATATGATCAATAGAATATATACCCATCTAGTCGAATCAATATTTAAGACAAATAATCATTTAACTCTAATGTCATTGTTTATACCAATTTATCAAAATATAAATAGTATGCATGCCCCTAGCATTGTCTGCCATAATTTCCCAACTTAGAATGTAGTCAGTTCGAGATGATATAAATCTGATAATTATAACTTAGTCGAAAATGTAAGTTCTTAGGATAATGATACCAAGTGAGTATTGTAACAACACGACATGACAGATTACTACAAAACTGATTATATTATTATATAAAGTGAAATGTTAATATTAGTACACACTATGAATATAGTATCGAATTTTAGGAAAACAAATAACACATGTATAGAAAGAATATTATGCAATAAATAGAACATGTTGGGTATATATGTGGGCATGGTAAGAATCTAACCTAGATGATGCAACATCATAATGTTTTCATAGATGATTAAACCCTAATTTTCCTAATAAGTGTATCATGATCCAATTTTGTCTCAAGTAATGCATAACGTCGACCCATTTGACCAAATTGAACTACAGGATATAAAGAAAGAGAATGACATTACAAGATTTAAATCTGAATAATGCATGTTCTTACACACACACACACACACACACACACACATATATATATATATATATATATATATATATATATATATGTAACCTAAATATAGTTTAACTTATGTGACTATATAAAAATCTTAGAATTGAGATAAATATCTAATGGATCATATGTTCACTTCCTGATATTAAAATCACAATATACCATTAAGTGACCATAACTTGGATAAGATCTATGTATATAGCTATACCAGGAATGTACATATGTGTTCTTTTGGGTTTGACTAACACACCTAATTTGTTCCTAGGATGAAATCTTGACCTTCTGGACCAAGTCTGTATATTGAGTCAACCATTAGCTATGATGGCCAGGTATGTCTCTATACATTTTTGAACATTTAATTGACTATAATTCTTATTATCCTACTTTGACACACATTGTTGAACATTGTTCCTTTTTATTTCTAAATTGAAATTTTACCTTAGTGAATTGATATCATCTAAAGTATAGTGAATATTGAGCTATTCTTTTGTTATGGGACTTTTGATCCCTCTTTCTACACTTCGAATACTTGATGTGACTTATAATTAGAATGCTAGGCCTTTCACTCTATTTGTGCAAGTTAAATGTTTGAGTAAAATATGTAGAATAGTGGTACTTATGAACAACCATATTTATAAAGGGTGTGCATATTCTGCCCAAGGTATGTGCTTCCACTCTTACATTTTAGACCAAGACCATGTGGTGTTATGGCCCTATTTTGGTTATATTTAGTTTACATTTTTATTCATGAAAATATATTATTTATTTCAAAATTTTTGAATGTTCGTTACGACAAGACATTGCTTGTATTTCAATTATTTATCTTCATGAATATTATGCCTCAATCTCTTGATTTGACTCATATTGAACTTACCTACTTTATGTCTTCCCCTTTTCATGGATACATTTTTATTTTAAACTTATAACCCAATATAATGTCCAGTTATTGTTTACATGTGCATATTCAATGTTTATTGATACATGCATTTGTTTCCTATTTTCTGGGAAATGTTCCCCTTCACCCAGGTTTAGGTTCATTAGAGGACAAGGACTCAGGAAGACCATATTCATGAATTTGAAATTTAGGATAGCTTGGAATGGATGGGTTTCCCTCTCCATCAAGTTTTACGTGTCATTATATTTAATAAATGTAAACCTTTTTAGTTGGCCATATCACCTTTTATGGTGAAGAAAAATTGTAGATGAATTGTCATGTAACTTTATAATAGTTGTGCTTCTACTTCTTATTAATTTTTATGCTATGTGCTATATATATAATTTTAGAAATAATGAAATTCTTCCTTTTCTTCATATTTAGAACATGATAGTTATATTTGTCAGTATAGTGAGGAGTTGATCCCCTCTTGGGTCCCACTCCTTATAGTTTGGTCGAAAATCGGCTAGAATTCAATTGTCTTCTTTATTTGGCTTTTCCTCAACCATATAACTCCATTGATTAATGGAGATCCTAGACACTCAAATTTGTTTCTCTAGACTAGTCCTAATTTATCCTATGTATATAGACCATATTTAACAATTTGGCGCACACACATGAGCCATAAAATTTATTTAATAAAATGTATATAGTGGTATTGTATCTTAGAAACTTATTTTGTGCTTAAGTAGAGCCTCTCCATTACCAAAAAATTACATACGCTTTGACAAACTCATCAATAGTCCTTTAGTGTTTGTGTTTCTCTCTCTTCTTATCTCTTTCTATTGTGATCAAGTCTTCTAGAGGTGCTTCAATTTGAGTGTTAGGGAAATTGGTCTAGAAGTGGTCCTCCTTTGGTGAGAAAAATAGGACAGGATGTGGTGACCATCCTATGACCACGAATACAAAAGGTGTTTAAGTGGTTTCTCGAAACCCCTATAGGTAAATAGTGGTGATATCCCACAGATAAGAACTAAAGGAGATATAGTAAACTAATTATATTGGTTGTTAGAAATATAATCATAAATTGTATTCCATATTAAATATTTGATAAAGATTTTTCCCAAACATAGTTGTGGAAAGTCCAAGTATATGTGGAAGCGAATCATGGTATTTTTTGACCCACACTGCATAATCATGTTTTTCCTTCTTTCTCCTCTTTCTTACTTTAGTTGTTTTAATCATAAAATAGTTTCTACTATAAAAAGGCTTTGTCAAGAATTTCTAAAATTGTCTTTGTATTCTATTCACCCCAACAAGAGTATACCTTTAATTCGTATCGGAGAAGGGCTTCTAGGTTTCTTAAAATGAAGTTATGAGTATGGCATACAGTGTAGTAGGAATACTCAACTTGAAAGGAATCCACAACCACCAAAACAAGACTCCACTCTAAGTTACAATGAACAATCAATATTGGAAGAGGAGAGTGAAATTATGAATGCAAGGGATCAACAACAAACTATGGAAGATGGTTGCAAAAGAATACCAGTCACCAACATCTCCAACTAGAGAAAGGGATGTGGATACCACAAAGAATGATGCACCTAAATATGATAAAATAGGTAAATAGGCACCTAAAAAGCATATAAAATCGTGCATAAGCCTGGGATTAATATAAAATCTCATAAATATGATAAAATAGGCAAAATTTGATGCAAAAGAATGTATACTGGCCATTAGAAGTAATCCATGTAATAATAATCAAGAAAATGGTGAAAACTGCATAAAATAAACCTAAACTAGGCCTGTAAAATCGACACAAAATGCATGCATCGAACTCCCCTAAGCTTGAATCTTGCCCGTCCTCGAACAACACTATCTTTGGATCTATTGAGATAAGTCAGAAAAAGGACACTAATACATAAACTATATCTAGGTGTCTCTCACCTTTCGGTCCTCATACCGGCCCTTACTGACCCCTGAACACCTATTACTCTAAAAGTGACCAAGAACCTCTATAAAAGACGTCTATCCCTAAATCAATGTATCACTATCAAGTAAAGTAGTTAACATGATAGACTCTTTGGATTCATACATGGTGCATCATGTGATCTCCTATCTACATTTCTCCTTTTTTTTACCTACCATCTACATGGAAGCAGTTCTCCTGATCAGAATGTATGAGGAGACCATCATATATGTGGCCTACTGATAAGAGCAATGGGTGGATGAATGGGCAGCAATGGAAGACTCATGAGCACATTAAATCATTCATGCAATCAAAAGGATGATGAACCTATAATGTTAAAAAATTGAAATATGCTCCTAATGCCTAATGACTGAAGTGAAATGTTGAATGCATAAACATTTCATCTCAGGGTGGGACGAAATACCTACAAACTACATCAAGAATTAGTTCTTCCTCCACTGAGGTGAGAGTAGGCCCTTTCTCCTTTATTTTTCAATCATGCTCCATATTCACTAATTATTCTTTTTTTTATTTTTTTTATGAGTCCCTTCTCATCATGATGGACTTTTATGGCATTTTTCCTCTATACCATGCTACTTTCTTCTTTTTCAAGGGTATGGGCATAATCCTCACCTTTTTTTTGTGTTTTGGAAGAAACTAAGTACATGACAACATTATTTAGAAAATGAAATGCAATGATGACTATAAAGGGAAATATGCAATGTAACTACATGACATGCACCCAAATTTGGTTGTGCATGTAGATTTTCTACTTTTTTTCTCTATAATGCAATTCTAATGCAATGCAAATATGGTTTCAAAAGCTAGAATGATAGAATGTGCTTAGTCATCTTATGGTGGAGTGTCAAATGAATGTATATGAGGTGGATGAGATCACATGACTAAATGATAAAACCCTCATAAAAGATCATGTGTCCCTCTCTAATGACCTATGTATAGGGTAACTAGGGGATTTCTTTCTTATATTTCAGTTCTAGGTCCCGTTGGTGTTTGGTTAGTTCGGGCTCAACAAACATGTCAACCACTTTCTTAGACAATTAAGATATCCATTTATGTTATTATGTCCTAAATCTGACTTACTCAAGCTCTTCCTCAGTTGTACTACTCAACTCCTCACAAGATAAGCTTAACCCAAAAAAATATTACATATATTTTTTTTCATTTTTATTGCACTCGGCCAAAGATAGACACTAAGTTGAAACCATGAATTTAATTTCTCCATAGATTATACTAGATAGATTATGGATCCTACATAAGAAACACTCAAAGCAACCTAATTTACCAAATTAAGAAAACAAAATGCTAAAAAGATATAAAAAAACTAAGATAGAGTTGTTTCAGCACCCCCCTAAGCTTGAATATGACTATGACCTCATAGTCAACATTCCAACTTAAGAAGTGGAATAGTGATACCCATATAAAATAATGGTGGTAGCTGTGTAGGGTCCAATGGTGGGAACATCCCCTGGAATGTCATATTTGTGGAAGGCATGTCGGGCGGCATCTGGTAACCCCCGAAATAGCCCTGGCTCCAGTAGTGGTCGAAAAAGGGTTGTTGGTAGTTCTCCATCTGTTGTAGATGCTAATGCATGTTCTCTTGGTTGGCCAAGAGAAGTCACTCATTGTCGTAGATGGCTTGCTGGTTTGTGTACAACCTTCCTTGGACATCCTGGACACCCGCCGGTGATGATGTCTGCTGCTACTGATGCCTTTGTATGTCCTACAACATCTTGTACATGCCCGCCATGGAATATGCATCCTCTTATAGCTGAGAGGGCAGTGGGGTGGAAGATGTGCATGACTCATAGTGTTGTGGATGCTTCCTCGGAGCAATGTGGTGAGTGACGGAATTGGTGTCCTCCACCTCGTCGTCATCTTTGTCATGATCCTCCTTATCCTCATCTCCTTCATCATTTAAAGATACTTCCTCTACTTCTGTGATCGGCCACCTGTAGTGGGCCACATCCCTAATGCTGAAGGCTGGGTCAGGGAGTTGTCGCTCATGGAAGGTCTTCAGAACTGTGCAAATCACAAAGATGGTGTGGTGGTGGATGTGGATCAGGCCGGCGGCCCTGAAATGGTTGCGGTCGACTCGCAACTGAGACTACATCGGCTCCAGTGTGGAGAGGTCCAGTCCAAGGTGTAGTGTGATTGGGGTGATGAGTCCCCCAAAAAGAATTGGACCGTTCCTCTTCACATTCCTCTATGTCGTCATCACGTGGTTGAGGAAAAAAGCTCCAAAATTTATTGGCTACTTCTCGAGCAGCTGGTAGAGGAAGAACAAGTCTGCATGTTGAGCCTTCGCCTACCCCTGTGTAGACTTGGCTAAGAGGGTGTTGGTGAGAATCCGATGCAGAATTCAGACAAATGGATGCTCAAAGTCAGAGAGGGAGCTATGGTGAAGGCTAATCTTCTTACCGGCTGGTACAGTGACAAAGTCTGCCCAGATGGCACTGTAGTCGACGTTCTCTAGTTAGCAAATGTTGGAGTGGGGCCAACCATAGATGGCGTTGAAGGCTTGGAGGGTCATTGAGTCATTCACATTGTAGAGGCAGAAGTCGACTCTCCCCTCCTTCCACTGACTCCTCACAGGGCAGTTGAGGTCGGGTGCCACACAGATGTTGAGAGAAGCCATGAACTCGAGGACTATATCTCAATACATGGGCCACCCACCGAAAATTGGGTCGGCAGACCCGTCAGTGAATTGCTACCCTTCGCGCACCGCCGCCATGTTGTCAACGAAGCCCATGTCTTCTATCAATTGTCGATCGCCATATCTCATTGCGGAAAATGGCCTCTTGGCCAACTCCTCATACACCTTCCTCACCTCGGTTTATGGATGCACTATCCTTGGGCGGGGTGTGAGGCCAGCGAGAGCGCCAACTCTTCTTGCCATTTTGATGATGAAGGAAGTGGTGAAGAAGATGAAGATCTTGATACTTGGAGAAGTCTTAGATACTCAATAGTTCTTCTTGATCAAGTGGGAGAGGAGTGGAGATTGAAGGTGTGAGTAAAATGAACTCCACACCTCTCCTTTTATAATCCTGGACCGACCGTATGTCGCACTCTTGGTGGCACCAACTAGGTGAGTCAGTGGCACCGAGCCTGGTAGGAATTTGTGGCCTCGATGCATCGACGGTCGTCGGTTCTCCATCTGCACTTTGCTGATCTTCAAGTGTCGGTGGTACCGACTTGTCCACGGATCAGTGTCACAGATCGTCGATGCTTGTTCATTTTATTCGTCGATGGTCACGACACTTAGATTGTTGATGTCATCCATCGGTGGCACCGAGACGGGTAGTCGGTGGCACCGACTCCTCTTTGGTGTTTCCTTCGGTGCACTGAACTCACCACTAAAATTGGGCCCAAAAAAACTCAGTGTTACCGACTTGGGGGTCAGTGGCATCGATGCCTTATCAGTTAAAACTCGATGTCGTTTCTGTACTTTCTTCAGAAGCTCGGTGGCACCGACTAGGTGAGTTGGTGACACTGAGTTTTTATTATGAGTTTGGCTTTTTTTCTGAACCAATTTCAGTGCCACCAACTTTGGATCTCAGTGGCACTGACACTATGCACAACTACACACTCAACAAACGGGTCAGGGTATCATTTTTATATAAAAATATGAAAAACTAAGTACCAATGCATCAAAATAAAGCAAATAGAATGTAAAGAAGACACAAAACAATGGGTTGCCTCCCAACAAGCGCCCTTGTTTAACGTCCTAGGATAGACATATCCAAAGCTCAAGATCAAATGGGAGAGATTAGTTTCACCTCATCCTCTTTCCTAGTGAAATCTTCCCCAAAGTAGTGTTTCAATCTATGTCCATTCACTAAGAAGGTTCTCTCCCCTTCCTTGATTCTCACCTCATATGGGAACACTTCATCTACAACAAAGGGTCCACTCCATCTAGACCTAACTTTCCCAGGGTGCAATTTTAATCTAGAATTGAAAAGCAAAACACTCTCTCCCAGATAGAACACTCTCCTCTCTATATGCCGATTGTGAATTTGCTTTGTCCTTTCTTTGTACAATCTAGCATTTTCATAGGCATTCAATCTTATTTCATCAAGTTCATTCAATTCCAACATTCTCATCTTCTCGGCTTCATCAAGATCAAAATTAAGCTGTCTCAATGCCCAATGGGCCTTATGCTCGAGTTCCACTGGAAGATGACATGCACGTCCATAGACTAGCCTAATGGGTGTAGCTCCTATCAGTGTCTTGTAGGCTGTCCTATAGGCCCAAAGTGCATCAACCAATAACTCACTCTAATTTTTCTTGCTTGACGACACCGTCTTCTCAAGGATCTGCTTAATCTCTCTATTTGATATCTCCACTTTTCCTTGAGTTTGTGGGTGATAGGGTGTACCCACCCAATGCGTCACTCCATACTTTATCAAGAGTACCCCAAACTTGCGATTGGTGAAATGAGTTCCCCATCACTAATGATCATCCTAGGCACTCCAAACCTGTAGAAAATGTGCTCTTTGACAAATTTGCATACAACTGTGACATCATTGGTGTGGGTTGGAATTGCTTCCAACCACTTTGACACATAGTCAACGACCAACAAGATATAAAGGTTGGAATTAGAGGACACAAAGGGTCCCATAAAATCTATTCCCCACAAATCAAAAACCTCTACCTCTTGGAACACATTCAAGGGCATCTCCTACCGCTTGGATATGTTACCGGATAGTTGGCACACGTTGCACCTCTACACATAGTCATATGCGTCTTTAAACAGCATTGGCCAATACAAAGCACTTTCTAGAACCTTTGTAGCTGTCCTAGAACTAGCGTGGTGCCCTCCTGTAGGTAGAGTGTGATAATGTTTCAACACACTCTCATACTTGCTCTCTGGCACACATCTTCTCAAAATACCATCCCTGCATTGTCTCAACTGTTGGGTTTTATGGGAGGCAGAGAAGCAGCGGAAACAAAAATTTTCTCCCAAAACCCAAAACAAAAGGAATCACGTCAACATATATACAATAGGAAAGATGGTTTGTGGATGCATACCTTGTCCCGAGGCTTGCTCGATGATAGTACCTCGGGCCTTGCACGGTCTTCACCTCCTGTCTTGGAGGGTGTCTGTGTAGCTCCTAGTCACACCATGACTAAAGACTCCTGGTCTCACCGGGACTGTCAAGATTGACAGTTGTCCTCCGAGCGACAGAGGTCTCCCGCCTCTACAGTCGTCCACACAGACAGCCTGGAACTCTGATCTCCTTATCCCATAAGGAATCGGAAGGAGTCACACCCTCCTGTCAGTGTACTAGTCGCCAACACACTCTCCTGCCACCACTCGCTTCCTGCAGTTGTCTTTCCCTTGTTGTGCCTCCCTTATCGGGTAGCACTTGCTCGGGCTCTCTCGATTACCAAAACCAGAGAGAACGAAAACTTTGTAGAGCAACTGGTTTGCACTGAGTTGTACTTTGAGAAGCCCCCAATACCCCTATATATAGGAGGGTCATGGGACAGGGTTCTCCATCCCGGGCAATATGGGACTAAAGCAGGAGTAGAAGGGTTCGAGAGTTTCCACAAAAACAACCAACTCGCAACCTGAACCGATCGTTTCATAACTGAAACAGTCGGTTGGGGATCTGAGTTGGTCGGTTGACACCTCAATCGATCGGTTGGGACCCATGAACTAGTCGATTCACTTTTGAACAGGTCAGTTCGTGGTCCTGATCAGTTCCCGATTGACTTTCCTTCTTTTCTTTCCAATTGGTATTGAATACCAATCCTTGTTCCAATCAAATTGGGCAAGTTAAATGAAATGAAATTTCTCACCAATCCTACTTTCCCAACTTGCCCAGTTGCAACAGTTGAACCGATCATTTCAACACTTGAAGCAATCATTCACCCTGTCCATGAGCCGATCGACTCACTACTTGAGCCGATCGGTTCACCTAGCTGAGCCGATCAGTTCATCACATGAGTCGATCAGTTGGGAGTGCAAATTGTGCAGAATCAGTCAATTGCGGTTTCAATCAATCTGATACTCTAATCAATCAGTCCAACACCTTGAACACTATGATATTCAGCTATCAATTAATTGAGTGTTTAATTGAACTACTAAACTCCTTTAGTAATCAATCTAAACATGTTTGTGGACAAACTCCTATTCCAGGTTAAATCCTATGTGTGTGACCCTGCAGGTCCATTTCACGTTGGAAGTGAAAGTCCATAACATTTATGACTTCACAAGCAAAGAGCGGTGCCTAGTCACACATCAGTTCTACCCAAGTGAAATAGAAAGTTGGAGAAAAACTTTCAATCCTACAATCCGTGAATGGTGTTACAGTGAATGTATAATTCCTTTGTCACTGATATCCTGAATGAACTCGAGGCATGGAACAGTCATCCTGTCAACATTCATTCATTTCCTTGATCTTAGAGCAGACTGGGTGATATGTGTGTGACATCAATATCACATATTGATTCACACGTGCATGCGCATGCCTTTCTCAATCCTACTCATCAAGTGGCCAAGGACATCAAACTCCCTCAGGAGGGACAAATCCCATATCTATCACTCACCCCTCAAAAGCCCCATGTGTCAAAGCCACCCAATCATCACCTTTATAACAACCCATGTTTCAGGACTGTGTTTGATGATGTCAAAGTGTACCCAACGACATGTGTTGAGTGTAGTGATTTCAGGTCTAAGAATCACACTCACCACCATCACTGTGAGAGCTGACTGTGACTACCAAGTCATGGTTCCATGTGTCACTCTCACGGTGAGTCTGTCCAGTACCTTGTTCTCTAACAAGTACCTATGTGCTTGGTTTGATATCACTATATCATGACTAATGAGATTCTATCATCAACCAACACACAAGCTAGTCTTCAATGTTATTGATGTCTATGGTTATTTCCACAATAACAACCGACTAGAGACTAAACAAGAATGAATACTCTTAACATCCGTATGATCTCATCGTTCAGGTCCTCAACCCAAAAGCATATGTCATTGAGTAAAACAATTCTTTAGACATCTATCATGTTACACCATCATCTCAGAAATAGTTTAAACATATAGATTAGAAATTGCCTTTATTATTATTCAAATCATTTACAAAGTATCCCATTACAATCATCATATGACTTGCTCTATGGGCATACATACCAACAGACTCCCACTTGCACTTAGAGCCA
Organism: Alisma plantago-aquatica; assembly: GCA_963693085.1. Taxonomy (NCBI): domain Eukaryota; kingdom Viridiplantae; phylum Streptophyta; class Magnoliopsida; order Alismatales; family Alismataceae; genus Alisma; species Alisma plantago-aquatica. Next base: position 1,705,768,536 of record OY856409.1, on the reverse strand, counting down.
GTCACCAAGGAACCTCAGTCCTTGTGACCTAGCACATCATGCTTCTGCTGAGAAAGGGCCTTAGTCATTGGATCAGCTATGTTGTCTTCAATTGGTACTTTGCAAATCTTCACATCTCCTCACTGTACGATCTCTCGTATGAGATGGAAGCGTCACAGTATGTGCTTGGACCACTGATGTGATCTGGGTTCCTTATATTGTGCAATAGCTCCATTATTGTCACAATAAAGCTCAATTGCATCACATCTACTGGGAACTACACCAAGTTCAGAAATGAACTTCCTAATCCACACACCCTCCTTTACTGCATGTGAAGCAGCAATATACTTGGCCTCTGTAGTAGAATCGACAACTGTTTCTTGCTTGGAATTGTTCCAGCTCACAGCTCCATTATTAAGGCAAAATACAAATCCTGACTGAGATCTGTAATCATCTTTATCGGTTTGGAAGCTTGCATCGGTGTAACCCTTTACAACCAACTCTTCCTCACCGCCGTAAACAAGAAACTGATCCTTAGTCCTTCGCAAGTACTTGAGGATGTTCTTCACGGCTGTCCAGTGAGCATCCCCGGGATCTGACTGGTACCTGCTCGTCATGCTGAGAGCATACGAGACATCTGGGTGTGTGCACAACATAGCGTACATGATGAATCCGATGGCTGATGCATATGGGATCCCATTCATACGCTCCCTCTCTTCACAAGATTGGGGACATTGAGCTCTAGAGACGGTGACTCCATGTAGCATGGGGATGTTGCCTCTCTTTGAGTTCTCCATGCTGAACCGCTTCAGCACTTTGTCAATGTGCGTGCTCTGACTTAGTTTGAGAAGCCTTCTCTATCTATCTCTATAGATCTTAATTCCTATAATATAGGATGCTTCTCCTAAGTCCTTCATTGAGAAAGTATTCCCAAGCCAAGTCTTCACCTTCTCTAAGGCTAAGACATCATTCCCCATCAAAAGTATGTCATCCACATACAATATGAGGAATGTGGTCGAGCTCCCACTAACCTTCTTGTACACACAACATTCATCTTCATTTTGAATAAAGCCAAACACTTTGACTTCCTCATCAAATCGAAGATTCCAACTCCGAGATTCTTGCTTCAATCCATAGATTGACCTTTACAGCTTATAGAGTTTATTGGCATTCTTTGGATCTAAAAACCTTCAGGTTGTGTCATGTACACATCCTCATTTATATTCCCATTAAGGTATGCGGTTTTAACATCCATCTGCCAAATCTCATAGTCATAATAAGCTGCAATAGCAAGCATGATCCTGATGGACTTAATCATGGCAACTGGAGAAAAGGTTTCGTCATAGTCAACACCTTGAACTTGTCAAAATCCCTTCGCAACCAATCTGCCTTTATAAGTTTGCACATTGCCATCCATGTCGATATTTTTCTTAAAGACCCACTTGCACCCTATGGGTTTTACCCCTTCAGGTGGTTCCACCAAAGTCCATACTTTGTTGGAGTACATGGATTCCATCTCAGATCTCATGGATTCAAGCCATTTCTATGAATCTGGTCCCTCCATAGCCTCTATGTAGGTAGTTGCATCATCATCTATGATCAACTCACCACCTTCCTGAGTCACAAGGTATCCAAACCTCTCAGGTTCAAGGCGGGTCCTACTAGATCTACGAGGTCCTTGTGTTACCTGAGGAGAATGAGATTCCACAACACCTTGTGAATCTCCATATTCCTCTCGTACATCTATCGGTTCAATGCTTTCTTGTTGGGCTTGAACCTCTTCAAGCTCTATTTTCCTTCCACTTTTTCCTTTGGAAATAAATTCCTTCTCTAGGAATACAACATCCCTGGAAACAAACACTTTGTTGTCAGTAGGGTGGTATAGATAATATCCCTTGGTCTCCTTGGGATATCCAACAAAATAACATTTATCAGATTTGGGTCCAAGCTTATCAGGAAACATTTTCCTAACATAAGCCTCACAACTCCATATCTTCATAAAAGACAAATTGGGATGCTTCCCGGTCCATATCTCATATGGTGTCTTTTGAACCGATTTAGATGGTACTCATTTAAGTGTAAACGCGGCAGTTTCAAGAGCATAACCCCAGAAAGAAATTGGAAGATCAACAAAACTCATCATTGATCGCACCATATCCAACAATGTGTGATTCCTTCTTTCAGACATACCATTATGTTGTGGTGTTCCAGGCGGAGTCCATTGTGATACAATACCACGGGCTCACAGAAGGTCCTCAAACTCCTAGCTTAAGTATTCTCCACCTCGATCGGATCAAAGTGCCTTAATACTTTTACCAAGTTGGTTCTGTACTTCATTCATGAAATCCTTGAACCTTTCAAGGGTTTCTGACTTATGTTTCATTAGGTACACATAGCCATACCTACTGAAGTCATCAGTAAAGGTAATGAAGTACTGATACCCACCTCTGGCATTAGTTGTAAAAGGCCCACATACATCAGTATGTATGAGTCATAATAGATCACTAGCTCTCTCACCTTTACCTAAAAAGGGAGTCTTGGTCATCTTGCCCAATAAACAAGATTCACATGTCTCTATTGATTCATAATCAAAAGAGTCTAGATAACCATCTTTATGGAGTCTAGAAATGCGCTTCTCATTTATGTGCCCTAGATGACAATTCCAAAGATATGTTTTGTTTGAGTCGTTGAGTTTTTTCTTTTTAGTGTTTACGTTGTATACATTTGTCTCCAAATCTATCAAGTATAGACCATAAGACATTGGGGCACTGCCATAAAAGATCCCATCTTTAGAAATGGAACAATTTCCATTCTTAATAAGAAATTCAAATCCATCCTTGTCCAAACAAGAGACGAAAATGATATTCCTATTTATGGCAGGTACATAATAGCAGTTCTTCAACTCTATTATTAGCCCACTAGGTAGAGTTAACTCATAGGTTCCTACGGCACTGGCAGCAACTCTTGCCCCATTAGCAACACGTGGTTCAACCTCACCTTTCCCTAAAGGCCTACTTCTCTTAAGATCCTTCACATTTGAACAAATGTGAGATCTGCATCCGGTATCAAGTACCCATGACAAAGAAGTAGTAGAGTTAATCTCTATCATGTATACACCAGAAGTAGAGATCTCTATCTCTGACTTCTTCTTCCATCGTTCCTTCCATCCTCTCCATGTAGAAGAAATTGGTTTGGCGAGAGAACCCTTCTCTCCCTTACCTTTCGTTCCGTTGATCTCTATCAATGAACTTTATTTCTTCTTCACCAATGCATTAAGCGTACATAGAGTGGATTCAAAGGCTCCTGGTATATCTGTATTGTGCAGAACACTTCTCACAGTCCTCAACCAGTTATGGAATTTGTTCTCAATTAATTTTTCCATTTTAAAAGATGATTATTTTGCCATTCTATAAGAGAAAATTGCATTTTATCAAAACTCTTTTTGATTTGATTTGAATAAAATTTGACGATAGTTAATTAGGCCTTTAATTAATTACCGCTCCCACTATTTTGACTCAAATTGATAGCCCTCACCATCAATTTGGAAGATTGTAGCGTACAATCTTCTAGTGGGTCAAGATCCATATTTCATCAAGTCATGAGTCAGCTTTGGCTGATCACCCATAATCTTGACTATTTAGGTAGGCCATCATGCCAATTGCATCATATGCAACTCTTGATGAATGAACATGCGCAACACCTTTCCATGAACTTTCCATGCCTATGGGCTTAGACGCTCTAAGAATCACCAGTTAAGTCTATCCCAAAAGCAGACACGGTAAACATGCACCCTGCTTTGGCAGAACTTGCATGTCGACCCTTCACACTTCCACAAGATGGACGACGCACCACGCTTTGGCGTAACCTATGCTTGGTCGATCGAGTTTTCCATGTGTGTCGCTAATGGAAGGCGTATAAGACTTAATATTTTAATGAGGGATTTGGTTTTTATATACATATACATATCCAATCACCACAATATATAGTATGTGTCATATACATGCTATATCCCACAGAAAACATGCAAAACGATAAAAGCAATTATTATGGCCATCCTATTGTGATTCCTCGAGCCAAGAGGAATCACGGTCATCTAGGTCTACATCACATGCAACCTGTACAAGATGTAATATGTGCCTGCCTTTCTGGGTTTGATCAGCTCATCTCCATGACTGATCGGCTCACCATCAAGTTGGTTGTTCGGGTGCCACCAGCCGATCGACTGACGCCTCCAGCCGATCGGTTCACCGGTCGTCGTGCATCTCCTCAGGTTGCCATTCGCTCATCTCGCTCCACAAACCGGTCGTCTGGAACGTCAACCGATCGGTTCACGCCTTGAACCGATCGTCTCAGGTCGTCCGTTGTTCTTTGACATAATAGGAAATAAAATCTATCCTATTTACAATTGAATTGTGAAACCCCGAGTTACATTCGGGGGGACCGAAGGTAGGAAAAGAAATCTCAAATTATTTCGAGTTACATCATGAATAAGAGAAGGGAATCGGTGCGCAGACCGAGATGCAAGCAACCATATACAACCACACACAGATATAGGGTTTATAGGCCATAACCATGATACACATCCACCACAAAACTCGTTTAAGGGTGACGCATATCGAGTGCATTATATTACATATCATATATGTATATTTGGGATTTGTGGATTGGACATGCATAAAGACAATTTTATTCGCATCGCATTCAATAAATAAAGGCAACAAACCAAAATCGATCATATCGATAATCCTAAAATATAGAGCAGTTGACGTGGCTCTGATACCATTGTTGGGTTTTATGGGAGGCAGAGAAGTAGCGAAAACAAAAATTTTCTCCCAAAACCCAAAACAAAAGGAATCGCGTCAACGTCTATACAATAGGAAAGATGGTTTGTGGATGCATACCTTGTCCCGAGGCTTGCTCGACGACAGTACCTCAGGCCTTGAACGGTCTTCACCTCCTGTCTTGGATGGTGTCTGTGTAGATCCTAGTCACACTGCGACTAAAGACTCCTGGTCTCACCGGGACTGTCAGGATTGACAGTTGTCCTCCGAGCGACAGAGGTCTCCCGCCTCTGCAGTCGTCCACACAAACTGCCTGGAACTCCGATCTCCTTGTCCCACAAGGAATCGGAAGGAGTCGCACCCTCATGTCGGTGTACTAGTCGCCAACACACTCTCCTACCACAAGTCACTTCCTGCAGTTGTCTTTCCCTTGTTGTGCCTCCCTTATCGGGTAGCACTTGCTCGGGCTCTCTCAGTTACCAAAACCAGAGAGAACGATAACGTTGCAGAGCAACTGGTTTGCACTAAGTTGTACTTTGAGAAGCCCCCAATACCCCTATATATAGGAGGGTCATGGGATAGGGTTCTCCATCCCGAGCAATATGGGACTAAAGAAGGAGTAGAAGGGTTCGAGATTTTCCACAAAAACAACCAACTCACAACCTAAGTCGATCATTTCATAACTGAAACAATCAGTTGGGGATCTGAGCCGGTCGGTTGACACCTCAACCGATCGGTTGGGACCCATGAACCGGTCGGTTCACTTTTGAACCAGTCGGTTTGTGGTCCTTATCAGTTCCCGATTGACTTTCCTTCTTTTGTTTCCAATTGGTATCGAATACCAATCCTTGTTCCAATCAGATTGGGCAAGTGAAACAAAAAGAAATTTCTCACCAATCCTACTTTCCCAACTTGCCCGGTTGCAACAGTTGAACCGATCGTTTCAACACTTGAAGTAATCATTCACCCTGTCCATGAGCCGATCGACTCACTACCTGAGATGATCGGTTCACCTAGCTAAGCCGATCGGTTCATCACATGAGCCGATCAGTTGGGAGTGCAGATTGTGCAGAATCAGTCAATTGTGGTTTCAATCAATCTGATACTCTAATCAATCAGTCCAACACCTTGAACACTATGATATTGAGCTATCAATTAATTGAGTGTTTAATTTAACTACTAAACTCCTTTAGTAATCAATCTAAACATGTTTGTGGACAAACTCGTATTCCAGGTTAAATCCTATGTGTGTGACCCTGCAGGTCCATTTCACGTTGGCAGTGAAAGTCCATAACATTTATGACTTCACAAGCAAAGAGCGGTGCCTAGTCACACATCAGTGCTACCCAAGTGAAATAGAAAGTTGGAGAAAAACTTTCAATCCTACAATCCGTGAATGGTGTTACAGTGAATGTATAATTCCTTTGTCACTGATATCCTGAATGAACTCAAGGCATGGAACAGTCATCCTATCAACATTCATTCATTTCCTTGATCTTAGAGCAGACTGGGTGAGATGTGTGTGACATCAATATCACATATTGATTCACACGTGCATGCGCATGCCTTTCTCAATCCTACTCATCAAGTGGCCAAGGACATCAAACTCCCTCAGGAGGGACAAATCCCATATCTATCACTCACCCCTCAAAAGCCCCATGTGTCAAAGCCACCCAATCATCACCTTTATAACAACCCATGTTTCAGGACTGCGTTTGATGATGTCAAAGTGTACCCAACGACATGTGTTGAGTGTAGTGATTTCAGGTCTAAGAATCACACTCACCACTATCACTGTGAGAGCTAACTATGACTACCAAGTCATGGTTCCACGTATCACTCTCACGGTGAGTCTGTCCGGTACCTTGTTCTCTAATAAGTACCTATGTGCTTGGTTTGATATCACTATATCATGACTAATGAGATTCTATTATCAACCAACACACAAGCTAGTCTTCATTGTTATTGATGTATATGGTTATTTCCACAATAACAACTGACTAGGGACTAAACAAGAATGAATACTCTTAACATCCGTATGATCTCATCGTTCAGGTCCTCAACCCAAAAGCATACATCATTGAGCAAAACAACTCTTTAGACATCTATTATGTTACACCATCGTCTCAGAAAAAGTTTAAACATATAGATCGGAAATTGCCTTTATTATTATTCAAATCATTTACAAAGTATCCCATTACAATCATCATATGACTTGCTCTATGGGCATACATACCAACATCAACAACATAGGATCATCCCAAAAATAATAACACAGAGAATGGAAAGATTTCTTCTTTTCTTGATACCACCAATCATTAGGAAACTCCTTGCAAGCAAGATAATTCACAATATGAGCAAACCAAGGGTCCTTATGATTAAGAGCAAATAATTGTTCATTGGGAAATGTCTCTAGCCTCTCTAGCCTAGATAGGTATGTCAAGGTCTTTCTCATCTACCCTCTCTAGCCTAGATAGGTGGTCAACCACCACATTCTCAATCCTGGCCTTGTCTTTCACCTCAATATCAAACTCCTGCAATAAAAGGATCCTTCGGATGAGTCTAGGATTGGTATCCTTTTTCTACAGCAAGTACTTGATGGTTCATGATTCGTCCACACCACAACTTTAGCTCCTACATGGTATTGCCTAAACTTTTTAAAAGAAAAAACCACAGCTAAGAATTCTTTTTCCGTAGTGGTGTAATTTGATTGTGCATCGATAAGAGTTTTAGATGTGTAATAAATGACCGTAGGGACCTTCTTGAGATGTTGTCCTAACACAACCCCTACCGCGTAATCTGATGCATCACACATCAACTCAAACAGTTGGCTCCAATCCAGAGCCTGCACAACTGGTGTGGATATTAGCTTCTCTTTCAAAATCTCAAATGCTCTAAAACATTTTTCATCAAACTTAAATTCCACATTCTTTTCAAGAAGCTCAGATAATGGTTTAGCGATCTTTGAAAAATCCTTGATAAACCGACGGTAAAACCCGGTGTGGCCTAGAAAACTCCAAACTTCCTTCACCGAAGATGGTGGAGGAAGTTTAGAAATCACTTCTATTTAACCGGATCTACCTCCAGTCCTTTGCTAGACACCTTGTGTCCTAGCACAATCCCCTCACTAACCATCATGTGACATTTTTCCCAATTAAGAACTAGGTGTGTGTCCTCACACCTTTGTAAAACCTCCAAATTTTCCAAAAACTTGCCAAAAGATGCCCCATAGACCAAAAAATCACCCATGAAAACCTCGAGGCACCTTTCCACCATATCCAAGAAAATCACCAGCATACACTACTGAAAAGTCGCGGGCGCATTGCATAACCCGAACGACATGTGATGATAGGCAAACATGCCATAAGGGCGGGTGAAGGTAGACTTCTCCTGATCTTTAGGCTTGATAGAAATCTGATTATATCCTGAATATCCATCTAAAAAGCAAAAGTGGGTCACTCCAAAATCTGATCGATAAATGGTAGTGGAAGGTGATCTTTTAGTCTGGCGGTGTTCAATCTCCTATAATCAATGCAAACATGCCATCATGTTACTAATCTAGTTGTGATTTGTTCATTAGATGAATTAGTAGTGATAGTGATTCCCCCTTCTTAGGCACTACATGTGTCAGACTTACCCACATAGAGTCAGAAATAGCATAAATGATACTTGTCGATAATACACTAGTACAGAAATGACCTTTAGTGTTGGTTATTTAAGGCCTTTGGTGTCGGTTTCAAAGCGACACCCAAGTGGGCACTGCTAAAAGTTAGAACCTTCAACGTCGGTTTCAACACTGATGCCATAACACTTCCTGCCACCAAAAACGTGCCAGCAAGGGCACGATAGGCATCAATTATTCAATAAAACTAACACTATATCAAGGTCAAAGACGTTGGTTATTCAATAAAACTGACACTATATAAACCTTCCCGCCACCTATAAAACATGCCAGAAAGGGCACCATCATCGTCGGATTTTATATATAATCGACACCCACAGCCACGTAGACGTTGGTTTTTTACTAATAACCGACGGTGTATGTCTTTGTTGTCAGTTTTATACTAATAATTGACGCCTATTTTATGGTTTTTTTTTCTTATCAGTTTGCAGGCCTATTGTCCGGCTGGTCAGCAGGATGTAGAACCTATAGTTCATTTTTAAACTGCAGGTTTATAGCATCCATTGATATCAGCCAACAACAGGCCACAAACATGCAAAATTAACAAGATGGACAACACTTTATGATCACACACATTTAGCAACCTGCAGTTCCATTCATTTCATCTCTTTTCACATTCAGACACATGTAGAAACATTCTTCTATTGATCATCATCACATTCACACATATGACAATTTAGAAAAATTAATTCACATTCACATAAAAATAATTATGAGAACAAAGTTTAGAAATATCATTCTTTATTCATCATTGTCATTATCGCCATCTGTATCCCAATTATATTTAAAAATTCCCACTACTTGTAGGGCTTTTTCCCATTCTTCTCTTACATCATCTAATTCTTCCCTCGTATAGGGAGTATGTATATCTAATAACTTTCCACCTGTAGTCAAATTAGTTTTAAACACCTTCAAATAGAATGATTTATATATATAATTAATAATATATAATAAGATTAATATATTTCATATTATCTAATGAGACTATATATAATACCTTATGTATATTATCGATTTCCATTACAGCATGTTTGATGATTAGGTCCATAAATTGCATCACGTAGTATGCATATGCCCAGTCGTTGTCTTGTGTAGCACACTTTAAATTGAAACATACAAAATATTCAAAAATACAAATAAGCACAGTTCACATAAATAATAAATACATTGGAGTCGGGAAATTACTTTCACATTCTCCCAAATTAGTGGCTAATTCTTTTTCTTGGGGACCTTTCCTCCAGCTTTTTTGAACTCATGTAAAGCCCTACATGTTAATGTAATACATCAAATTACATAATTAAAAAGTAATGTAATAACATATGTTAACGGATATAAAAATATGAAATATTTCTCACGAGAATAATGGATTTTTCATTGTGTGTCCATATAATGTATTCAATTCATTCCCCATAGGATCTAGATAATATACAGTGAACGTCTTGGGGACAATAACTAGTAACTCCCAATGCCTACCACTACAGGTAAGAAAGTTAAAAATTAATAACTCAAAATCCACAATAAAAATGTAATTTTCTTAAGTCCAAATTATAAGAAAAGTAAACTTGACATTGAATGGAGCTATTATCACCGTCTTCTTTTTTTTTGCTAAAATATTTAAAAGCAGCACAACAGTATGAAGTAGCTAAAAAGGGTCTTTATCTACAAGACTAATCAAAGATGGAACCAAAAATCCCACATGGGAAAATGAACAATATGTACATATCATGTGTAAGTGGTTGTAAAACATGTATTACATATGCATTAATATATAAGAAACTAGATCGCCGTATATAAAATAAGGTATATGGATGTATAAATAAGATCTCACCATATCCATAGCTCTATCATAGATGTATTCAGCCAATCATAACGAAACAACTCCAAAATATCTTGTATAAATAGCTTGTTATCGTATGATTGACCTGCAGCATCCTCTGGAATAGAAACATTTATAGGGAAATTTGGATCATGTTCACCTATCCATACTGCCATACCCCTACAATTAGGACATAACGAGGCATGTAGGTCCCTTGAAAGCCAACTTGGTACTTCAGGAGGTGGAGGTGGAGGCCAAGATGTAGCGAGTGTCTTCCTTTTGACCTGTATATATAATTTCAGATCAATTGACTCATATATACACACTAACAAATTAACATAATGTAAATTTACCATACAATATTAGTATAGATGACATCCTCTTTGGGCCACATTATCAATCCACATTCTGCCTCACCAAGCATTTCAGAATCTGGGTGGGCATATGGCAATGCAATATCCCTCCAATTGGGGAGTACATGTATCTGGCTCACACGAACTGCACCAGCTGGTACTAGAGTCCCATGAAACATGTCCCCTGGAAGGGCTAGGTAAGCATGTGCCTCTGCAACGATATATTCTTGACTTTTTAGACAGCATGGCTTCAACCCCTATAAATTTACGTAAAGAATGTTATATACATATATACATATACATATCATCTTGAAAAGACTAGATACTATGTCATAAAAATACTTACAGCGGATGTGCTAGTTGGGTCTATAGGATTACTCCCAACCTCTGTAGTAGGAGAGGAGCGGCACACCACATGTACTGTCTGAGTGGCAGCCTGAGACGCCTGCCACTTCACCATTGCTTCTTGGACTTTCTTATTAATTAACTCATCTAGCTATACATCGACAAAAGAAACATTATCTTTTGATTATTGAATTCCCTTTCACAATAACATTCTAAAAAAAGAACAAGTTACTTCAACATTTGGTAGTCCCGCTTTTGGGACAGGTTTGCGTTGTGATGGCCCAAAGAACGCTTTTATGCCCACACCAGCACCTGACCCCTAACATGTCCATGATGCTCTGGGTTACCAAGAGCAATTGTCAATTCATCCCTTGTGCCCTCAGGATGAACTTGCCTTCCTTCCTCTACTCATGAAGCTCCTGCTAATTACCATCAACATAAATTGGTAAGTAAACATAACAATAATCAATATTGATTACTCTAAGAGTTGAATTTTACCATTTTTGCAGTCGCCTCAGCAGTTGCGGGCTTCGTTATATCTCCCTTCTTGTTCTGCCTCCCAACTATCCACATAGCATGGAGAGGTAGAGGTGCGGGACCAATAGTAGAGGACTATGCAGTCTCCTGAGTAGAAGTAGACTGAGCAGTAGACTCAGCCTGTAGTCTTTGGTGAATGCATGTATAGCCTCTTGGACCCATTGTGTGGTCATGCACATTCAGTGCACGCCTTACTCTTTGAGCATCGACCTTGTTAGTAAGCACATTGATTTGGTTAGTAACATTAAAGGTTAATCTTGAATAGGTGAATACATAAGAATGTATATTAATTAAATTGGGAGTGGCGCTTAATACCTTGAATTCATCCATTTTTTCTTTGGGTAACAAATTCCTCCCAGTCTTTGGGGTCTAGGTAGTTCCATTGCTCAGGGGCTTCCTTCTTCCTAAATTTATTTTTTAAAGAGAATACAAACAAAAATTATTAGTGTAGAGTTAGTAAAAAAGCAATCAATGTCTAGAATTGGAAATCAATCAAGAACCTCTTCTCAGCATTGCGTATGTAATCTCGGGTGAGATTTGTCCTATAGTTCTTTAGGACCCTCCCACAGTGTTGCAACACACATTTATGATGAAACTTTTCATCCAGATCAAATATACTCTACAAAATAGAATTGCTATTAACTAGTATCCTAAAAATTAGTAATCTACAAAAATAGAATTGCAAATAATAATAACTCATGAATAGTTCCTTCCATACTAAGTCTTTCTTCCCCTTTGGAACTTTATGCCAAGATTCAAAAATAGGACTACAATGGCTACAAGTAAGAACCCCAAGATATGAAATAAATGAGTTGTAGTTCACTCTAACTGGATTTCCTAAATGATCAAAATCCACAACTAGTTTGGGTCCATTGCCTCTTTCCTGTAGTAACTTGTTCATCATTGTGATGCCCCTCACTTTCTCAATTTTTTTTTGCTTCTCATCAAGTGCCCCAAGTTCTTCAGGGGGTACATCATCAACCTAAAATTTGACAAAATAAACACACTTACAGGATATAACTATAAATGAACATATAGATAGAAATATAGGATATATTTTTAAAACTTACATTGTGAGGTGGCACATTGATATCGTCACCCTCACGGTAATCATCATCATGATCATGCTCATCCATCTAAAAGTGTCATTAAAAAATCAAACATTTAGCATTTGACATAACTAGAAGATAATAAAACATTGTAAAGTTCACATTCAGAAAAATAAAACACTTAAAAAAAATATAAACGTGTGTGTCTCTAATATTGCGATCTTTTATCAATTAACAATCCTTCATTGTGATCTCCATGCACATACAAGTCATCATTAGCTTCAATATTTGGTGGTGTTGGCTACCCAACTGAGAATGGACTGGAGTCATCATACTTATCATATTACTCTTCTTCATCTATAGGATCTTCAATGAACTATCTTTTACCATGAAGAACAACTGACCATTTATCATTTGTAGGATCATCGATATAAAATACTTGTTTCACCTGTGATGCCAATATGAATGGTTCACCCTTCTCGCCAATGTTTTCAAAGTTCACTAATGTGAAACTCAATTCGTCCACTATAACTCCTTTGGTGTTATCAACCCAATTACATTTAGAGAGTGGAATTTTGAAATCTACATAGTCAAACTCCCATATGTCTTCAATGACACCGTAATATGACATTTTAGCTTCATGTGGACTATTATCCTTTGCACTTGCAAAAAACAATGAAGATGCTTGAAGGGTGACCCCACTGTTTTGGATGACACTCTTATCATCTTGACGCTTTGTGTAATATGAGAATCCATTTATGTCAAACCCTTCATAAGACATAACATTCAATTTTGGTTTAAAGGTGAGGCATTTGATAGTTTCAATAAGATTACCTAGTGTTTGAGATAGTTGATGTAATACTTTATCTTCAAACCACTTAATAAATGTCTTGTTATGCTCTCAAGCAAGCCACATTGAATTGGCTCGAGGATATTGTCTCTTGATGAAATTGGTATGTTCCTTGATATAAACAATCACTTCATCGATGTTGTGTAAAATATACAAGTAACCTTGTTCCAACTACTCACGACTGATTACTTTCATCCATGATCCCAAAATTCCTTTGCCAAAATGCTCCTCAATATTCTTGTCATTAACAGAAGCGTCATTAGCACTCAGAAAGTCATTGCAAAAATCCATAACCTCTCTCACCACATAACCCTCAATAATACTCCCTTCAAGCCGATAACGATTTCGAACATCACCTTTAAAAATGCTCATGTATCGTTCAAAGGGATACATCCAATGCAAGAAAATTGGTCCCAACATTTTCACTTCCCTAATCAAGTGGACAACAAGATATACCATGATATCAAAGAACGAAGGAGGAAAATACATCTCATGATGACATAGGGTAACAACCACTTCTCTTTGCAATTTATCGAGAGTATCAGGGTCAATAACTTTGCTGCATAGACTGTTGAAAAAGAAACAAAGTCTGGTGATTGCAAACCTTACATGCTTCGACAATATAGATCAAATTGCCATGGGCAATATTTGTTGCATTAGAGTGTGACAATCATGAGATTTAAGACCTATCAACTTCATATCTTTCATTGATACCAATCTACATATGTTGGATGAGTAACCCTGTGGCACCTTAACATTTACTAAGCATTCACAAAAAGCTTTCTTCTCCTTTCTAGACAATGTGTAACAAGTGGGAGGTAAGTATGTTCTCTGATTTCTACTAACTACTTCAGTTAATTCTTCCCTTATTCCCATTTCACATAGGTCCATTCTGGATTTAATCTCATATTTAATCTTACCTGGTATATTAAACAAAGTACCAATGATGCTATCACAGACATTTTTCTCAACGTGCATGACATTGATACAATGCCTGACTACCAAAGAACTCCAATAAGGAAGATCCCAAAATATTGACTTATTCTTGAATAAAGATTTTTCACTCTGTGTGGCCATGGTACATTGTGATATGTTACCAAATTCATTGGAAAAGTCTTTTACTCTTTCATAAACAACCTCCCCTGGTATAGGTTTTGATGCACTCTGTTCCTCATTCCATCCATTGAATGCTTTGCACAACCTACGATACATATGGAATTTTGGAAGAAACCTTCGATGACCAAGATATACAGTCTTTCCGCCATGTTTTAGTTGTATTGAATTAGTGTTCTCTTCACATATAGGACACGCTTTAGATCCTTTGACACTATATCCAGACAAATTCCCATATGATGGAAAGTCATTAACAGTGCAAAACAACATAGTGTGCAAACGAAATGTCTCTCTTCGTGAAGCATCATAGGTCATCACACGTTCACCCCAGAGTTTCTTTAAGTCATCAATCAAAGGTTCAATATAAATGTCGATATCATTTCCAAGTTGTTTAGGGCCCTATATCAACAACGACAACATAACATACTTATTTTTCATACACAACCAGAGAGGAAGATTGTATATAACAAGCATAACTGGCCAAGTGTTATGTTGGCTGCTCAATGTCCCATACGGATTCATCCCATCTGTACAAAGTCCAAGTCTTAGATTCCTGACTTTTTCACCAAATTTAGGGTACAATAAATCAATCTTCTTCCACTGTGGGGAATCAGACGCATGTCGTAGGATCCCATCATTATTTTTCTTAACATTTGCATGACACCTCAAATTCTTTGCATCTATCGGATTGGCAAACATGCATTGAAACTGTGATATTATAGGTAGATACCGCATCACCTTGGCAGGAGAACCAGTTTTAGACTCCCCTGAAGTCGTCAATTTATACCTTGAAGCACCACATTTTGGACAATCTTTCAAATCCACATAGTCCTTTTGAAATAATACACAATCATTTAGGCATGTGTATATCTTCTTTGCCTCCATTCCCATTGGGCACAACAATTTCTTTAACTGGTATGTTGAGATTAGCAGCTTGTTTCCTTCAGGAAGAATTTCTTTCAACAAAGACAACAATGACGTGAAGCTTTTGTCGCTCCATCTATTGTTAGATTTCAACTTATACAATCTCAACACAGCTCTAAGCTTCATAAACTTAGTACAACTTGTGTATAATGGAATCTCAGCATCATGCACAATGTTTCTAAACATGGGAGGTGGATCGGTGTGCTCTACCCCACAACTATCCAACATCGCATCAATGATGTCTACTGGAACTGGTTCGTTCACATCTACGTCATCAACGATGTCTACTGGAACTGGTTCTTCCACACAAGCACTAGTATCAACATCCACTGATTTCAGGTTTGAAATCTCTCCATGTCAGTGCCATTCTGTATAGCCTTGTACAATCCTATTGCACATGACATGACTTTTGATTTCATCACCAGTGATGACTTTCAAGTTGTTACT
Source organism: Alisma plantago-aquatica (assembly GCA_963693085.1). Taxonomy (NCBI): domain Eukaryota; kingdom Viridiplantae; phylum Streptophyta; class Magnoliopsida; order Alismatales; family Alismataceae; genus Alisma; species Alisma plantago-aquatica. The sequence continues at coordinate 1,705,752,660 of OY856409.1, read as the reverse complement.
GCAATGCCTACATGGACAATAGAACCTATCTCCCGGTTGTTTCCTATGTTGCTCGGCAAATCTAATAAACTGATTAAGACTAGAAATAAACTCTGGGGTGCAGCGATTTGGAATGGACATCCATGATCTATCCATTCTATGAACAAAGAGAAAACAAGTATATATTAGAACAAGATTAGGTTCTAGGGTTAAAAGATTAGGGTTTAGGGTTAAAAGTTTAGGGTTTAAGGTCTTATATATAATAAATGTGTACCACCTATCCCATTCTTGAACACCTAATCTCATTCGTAAGTGTATAATGTGTATTGGGTTTTCAAGAAAATTTCGGCAACATTTCCCCGCTATTCTCCAAGTACATATGTACTTAGAGAACAAATGGGGAAATGCTACCAAAATTTTCTTGAAAACCCAATACACATTATACACTTACATCCTAAGTGAGATTAAGTATTCAAGAATAGTCCCAAACTGGGGACTATCCAAGATTTACTCCTAATGAGTAAATCTTGGACGGGTTTCTAGGCCAACAAGATCAGAAATAGTGTATGAGTTGATTTACAGTAGCAACATCTTGTAGTCTTAACCATACCCTCTTATATATGTTCTGTTTATTTACTAGGATCAAATAGGTTTATGTCCCAATATATGCTTACTAGGGATATCTATGGTTTAATATAACATACCTTAATATACACTAGTGATTTACTTATATCTTTATTATGTTCCCAAATAAAAGTACGATATAGATGAACTATAATAGGGTATTTAATCAATTGTTCTACTCCATGGTTTATAATCTAAATTTGTGTTACTAAAACTCATCCATATGTATATTAATAAGAACAACCTTCTTATATATATAACTATTCTTTCCCCCATATATTAGTTTTCTTTTGATTATTCCAGATTCATATTGAATTATTAAGACATGTATATTTGTACCTATGCATCTAGTTTGTGGTTAATATGGAACCAACAAAATGGAATTTTAGCAAAAAATCATGCAGTATAACAATTTTATACAATCAATACATTCATGCATCATAATATTATTTTAAAACATTATTCAACAGTTCTTATCAAACATAATTCAAGAAATTGGGTAGTGGAAATAGATGGCAAAAGCACATCAATGAACAGGGAACAATGACTATGGATCCAACTAAACAAGAAAATGCTTAAAATGATAATACCAATAACCAAAATAAGGTGCATCACTGAAAAAGGGATTTATCAGAACCCCGCACTGATGAGGAGTTGGCATTGGTGTGGATTTTGAGTAGTAGAAGGAGTAGTAGAAGGGCGACCAGTGGAGGAGAAGGGCACACAACTTGCTCACCAGTTGCACAATGCAAAGATAGAACGAAGAAGAGGAGGAAGAAGGGTGCCTGGCGAGCGGCGGTGGTGCGACAGGCGAGCAAGAAGCCAGAGCAGTAGGTGACAGGTGAGTGGTGGCCAGAGTAGTAGGCACACGGTTGGCGAGCAAGAAGCCAGAGTAGTAGGTGGCAAGCGAACGGCGGAGGCACAGGCGTGGCGGCGGTGAGCAGTGGTGGTGGCAAGCAGCGGTAGGCGTGGCGGCGGTGAGCAGTGGAATCGCCAGACCTAAACTTAGTCGGGAATGAAATAGAGAAAGGGGAAGAGTCTGGTTTGTGTGGGTGATATTAAGTTAACAATAGACGTTGTTTATTAACTACAACTGACACTTAAAATAGAAGGCGTCAGTCACCACAAAAAAAGACACCAAAGGGGGGTAAAAATTTTCACGGGGACAACGCGTGAAAACACATCGACGTCGGTTGGTGTAAGAAAACTGACGACAAAAATGGGTCTGATTTCTATCTCACAAAAAACCTTTAGTCGTTGGTTGTTTGGTAAACAACCGACGTCGTATGTGAAATTTTGGAGGTAATTTTTTACATTGAAAAATTGGATTTGGCAGATGATTTTAGGCGTCGGTTTCTTAGTGAGCAGCCGATGCTAAATAAAAAGTGATACCCATGTCTGGCCAGTCTTCACATAAAGATGTCGATTTGTGCTTTTAGCCGACGTTGTAGGGTTTAGACGTCGGTTTTGGGGATACAATCGACACCTTTAAATGTGACGTTATATATCATTTTTGTAGTAGTGGTAGCTTGATGACTTCCTTCTTCACTACCTCCGTCATGATGGGGTTGAGGCGACGCTGAGGCTGTATGACCAGCTTTGCTCCTTCCTCTAGCTGGATATTGTACTGGCATAGTGTAGGTGAGATTCCTTTGATGTCGGCTACCGTCCACCCGAATGCACCACGGTGGCACTTAAGCACGGCAATCAATTGCTCTTCCTTGGACTTTCTCAATGATGAAGAAATGATGACCGGTAGCTTTTCTTCAACCATTAGAAACACGTACTTGAGGTGAGGGGGAAGAGGCTTGAGCTCTAGCTCCAGTGGGCTCATAAGTGAAGAGACCAACGGTAGTGGAAATGGTCCCAAGTCCTCAAAATGTCTAGAATAGTAGCACGACAAGACCTTCAGTAGCCTTTCACACTCCTCCAAGGACCGACTCCTCACACAATCATCCATGGTGTTCATGAGGTATGCCTCTAGAGGTAACTGTGGATGTACCTGGACTAGAGAATCCTCCGTGTTATCCTGTACAGTAGAAGAAATTATCTCCTCTTGCTCATCATCTGGGTATCCCACTACCTTGACAAGTGAGACCACCTTGGTGTTCTCCATGATGTCCACGGCTAGTGTACCCCTATCCACCTTTGTCATCACATGTGCCATATTCAAGAATGGTTGTCCCAAACATAGCGAAATGTTGTTTTCCCTGTGTGTCATCAAATTGTATTGCTCATGATCATCTGATGACTTTGAGTTATCCGACATGTTTATCTCAAACCTGTCATCCTTGATCCCCATGGTTAAGCGACCTCTGCCCATCTCCAAGATCATATTAGTTGTGGTTTGGAAAGGTCTTCCCAGTAGAAGCTCATTGCCATGGTCGTCTTGCATTGCCATCACCACAAAATCTGCAGGAAATACAAATCTATCCACCTTTACAAGCACATCCACATAGATACCAAAAGGCCTTACCACAGAATTGTCTGCCAATTGGATAGTCATGCTTCTCTTCCGATATGTATTTAGGCCAAGATTTTTAAAAGTGGTTAAAGACATCAAATTGATACTCGCCCCAGAATCACACAGTGCATCACCAAACTTGGTCTTCCCGATATAGAAAGTGATGTTAAAGCACCCGGGGTCCTGTCTCTTAGGAGGCAGCATACCTAGAATGAAATCACTGACTTGCCCTCTAAGTACCACTACCTCAGCGTCTGGGATATTCCTCTTCTTATTGATTATTTCCTTCCTAAACTTGCCATAGGATGGGATCTGCTCAATGGCATCTACTAATGGAATGTTCACCGAAAGCTTCTGAAAACTGCCTAGAAACTTCTTGAACTGATGATCCATCTTTGTAGCTTTCAGACTATTAGGATAAGGGACTGACAATGTCTGTATCCGCTGATGAGGTGGCACATAAGACGTCCAAATCTCCACCTCAGGCTACTTGGTTTGCTCCTCCGATGTGGTCTCTGCCTCTTTTTCTGCTTGTACTGGCTCTACCACTAGATCTACACTATTAGTCAGCTTGGTCACCTCAGTAGCTGCGGGCTGTGGAGTCAACGTCTTCTTCCCGCTTCTTAACAACACTGCCTTGACTTGTTGACTCCCAGTTGGGGCATCAGTATTTCCCATAAACCCTTGTTGTGACAGTTTCTTCAATGCGACCACATCTGCTGCAAGCTGAGATAATGTAGTCTCAAAAGTTCTCATCTGCGCACTGTGGTTTTGGAGGTCCCGCTGAACATTATTGAGTAACATGTCATTTTGCTTCACAATTTTTTTCAAGATATCATTAGTGTTCTCTTCTTCTACTGGGCACTGTTGTTGCACCGGCCTATCCTGATTCTACTTATCCAGATCCAGCAATAAGTTGTTTGGATCCTTCCATGAGAACTTGTGGTCCTTCCTCCATGTGTATTCATTATTGCGGTACCCCTGCTGACGCACATATTTCACATGCTATTCCTCTTCAGAAACATGATCGTCCTTCTCAAGAAACTTCTTTGCAATAAGGTCCAACTTTTCATTCAAGGATGAAATAACCTTGGACTCCCCCACGCTCTTTATCTGCTCTGGGCGGTCTCTATCACTGACCCATGCTTGATTCTTTGCCATGTTTAACAAGATTTCCTAACACTTCACTGGTGAGTTGTTCAAGAGGAACCATGTACCTACACTATCCAGAGTGGTCCTGTCATTCATGTTCAGCCCAAAATAGAACATCTTGACTTGGTTCTCCAAGTCAATCCCGTGATGTGGAACCTTCAGCAGCATGTTTTGAAATCTCTCCCATACCTCAGAGTATGATTCAACAACATGTTGCTTGAAGTTGTGTATCTTTCTGACTATGTCATTTGTCTTCTCATGCAAAAAATTACGGGCAAAAAAAGTCCACCATTTGGTCCCACGTCTCGACAAATTCCTTCTCGAGGTTGCGTAGCCACTCCTTTACATTGCCATCCAGCGATGATGGAAACAACTTTAAGTATATGGCCGTCTGAGGGAACCAGTCCACCTTGATCATGTCACATGTTTCTACGAAATTGCTAATGTGGGTGACATGATTTTCATGGGCATGGTCGTGGAAATCTTGCATCTTCACTAGTGCTATAAGCCCTGGCTTGATCTTGTAATTCAGTATGTTGATCGTGTGCTTCTTAATCGGGCCCCAGCTGTGTTATAGAGGATGATGCCTTGATTTTGTCCCATATCGTCTACTCTTCAGCTATTGCGCCGTCTTCCATTTCTAGTTCTGCGGTAGCAACATGAATGCCATTAACAAGGGGTTGAACCATCTCATCATCTGCGACGGGGATCTTAGAGGTAGAACCACCGTATTCCATGGTGCTGGTGGCCATCATACACTAGTAACTGAAAGATAAAAAAAATTATTAGTTCCGACACTTCATCACGAAAAATAGAATGAATTTAAATTTAATGATTGAATGAGTAAAAGTAGAAAAAAATAAAGGTGGCTTAGAATGGCCACCCACAACACTTGTAGTGTTGACGTTGTCGTATCCTCGGCAACGATGCCAAAAACTTGACATGATTTTTTTGTGCATCTAAACGCAAGTGTACGTGTCACGTAATATAGGCCAAATGAGGCATGAGTCGAACTCAGGTAGACTTTCGTTCAGAGACTACTACTAACTATTAGCAATCAGCTAGACCGATTAAATTTGAGAGAGTTGGTTTTTTTAAAAGAAAACAAAAGATAATTAAACTAAAAATGGTCTGATTAAATCGAATGATGATGGAATTCCTTAGAAACACTAGTTTCACCATGGATCCCCATTGTATTTTATTTTTTTTACTGATTTTAGTATAAATTAACCACTATCTTAGATAGGAAGCCTAAAGCGAGAATTGCCCGCTCCCACGATACAATTCACTACCTAAATCTAAGCCAAATCTACGTCTGTAATAGTTTAAATCTTAGATTAGGTTCTTTACGATCAATCTTTAGGTTTCTTCCCACTAACCGCATGTCACCTTTACCAAAGGACGCATAGGATGGTGTTTATGCACGGGTTTCAGACGCTTAATTCTCCTTTCAGATTAATTATTCACCTATGATTTCTAATGAAGGTGATCAATCAACACAAGAGCAAGCATTCACACGCATAGATATCCAAGATTATGAGGAAAATTACACTAAATCATGCAAAAGTCAATACAATGGTTCACCGAGCTACTCCCAGGTCCTACGGAATTAAGGGGTTTAGCCCCGCATTGTTTTTGAAGTTGTGAAAATGAAGGGAGAATATAAAAACATGGGGAACATGGAGAAACTCGAGTAACCCCTCGGATGGAAAAATGGGAAGACGATCCTCCTCCTTTGGTGCGCGAATTGCGGCCTTTCGACAGCAAATTCGTCTGTCAGAGATGCTTGAATTGTCCCGATGCAATCCTTCAACTCCGTTATTTTCTCCTCCTCTCTCTCTCAACACTCGTGTGTGTAGCGTACCATCCTCCTCGGATAGTCCGTCCCTCATTAGGTCATAGACCCACTTACGACCCTTGAAATAATGTGGACTATCAAATCTGCAATCCTACGGAAATCTATAAATTGACAGTGTCAGTGGCACCGAGCTGTGGAAGTCAGTGGCACTGAGATGGCTAGATCTCAATCGTAGTCTGTAATTCTTCTGAGTCAGTACCACCGACGAGAAGGGTCGGTGGCACTGAGATGGCGCGATGACTTTTTATTGCCTCTTGTGATTTCGGTGGCACCGAGATATAGGGTCGGTGGCACCGAGATTTCTTTGCACACTTAGCACCTGAAAAGAATATAAAATTGTGCATAAGCCCCAGATTAATATAAAATCTCATAAATATGATAAAATAGGCAAGATTTGATGCAAAAGAACGTATATTGGCCATTAGAAGTAATCCATGCAATAATAATCAAGAAAATAGTGAAAAGTGCATAAAATAACCCTAAACTAGGCATGTAAAATCGACTCCAAATACATGCATCACCGTCCACTCATCCAAAAGCCCAAACGCTTTGTTCCTTATGAAATCATCTTAATCATGTTGTATATCAATGCTACTATAGGAAGGGTGATCTCAAGAATCTTGTTTGAACTCCAAAAACTTCTCCACCTATTTGAATCATCCATTCTTGACATCAAAGTTATGGTATAATCCTAATGACATGTCTCTATTTTTATAAATTTGATATTTATGTACAATAATTTTATCATTGAAAGTTCTTGTGTGTATTAAATGATTACATGTTTACTATAATATATAAATTATCTAAAATATTCTTATTGGTTAAATTTGAAGTCAACTAAATAGTCAGTTAGTTCAACTTATAGTTCGATTGAACTCATGTTATCAAAATACCAAGTAAGTTTTTCAAAAAATATCTTTGATATAATATAGACTAATCTGATATATCTAAGATTCTTGTTCAAAGAAAAACTATTTATGTATTATATTTAAATGAAAATTATCATCCTTACCTATTAAGACCCTCACATTGGCATCAAGATTTAAAATTTATGGGATTGAGTGACTAATAGTGGCCGCTCCAAATGCATGGCTGCAGATAAGAAGAAATTCAAATACTTGGGAAAGAACAAAAGAGGAAGAATATCATTTGGTGACTATGATAGAGATAAGGTTATTAAAATTAGAATTATAAGTAACAATCTATCTAGTAAAAATGTTTTACTGGTATATGATTTGCACCATTACCTATTAGTGTCAATTAACTCTTTGATAATGATTTTGATATTTTGTTTAAAAAAAGGATGCAAGTAAACTTGCATATGAAAATAATAGTGACATTGTCTATAAGTGTATGACAAAATGCAACTTATATATCCTTAATCCCCATTTAAGTTATTTTGTAAAAAGCAAATGTCTCACAAACAATGAAGAAAATGAACTTCTTTGGCATAGAAGACTTGGACATCTGATGAATGTGTTTTCATCAAAGTTCAATTGTATTTCTTAGACTAATTGTACATCTCATTTAGACAAATTACCCTTTATTTTGGTTCCTTTTAGGTATTCATTGCCTTAAGTTATTTTATAATGATTTTCTATTAAACATCATTCATTCTCTCATTTTGAAGATCATGCGTTCTGTTGAACATATCAAATCAAATATGTACAATCAACCATCGAGGCACCTGGAAATTAAGGAAATCAATGCCTATTCTTTTTTCGTTGATATTAAAGTCCTACACAAATAATCAAGGCACTAAAATTAATATCCACTAGAGTAGACGTACATGACAATGAAATATGAACTATACTATGTTCATGCGTTGGGGGGCATATGCATGTTTCAAACATAGGTGAAACCGCCCTTGCCAGCTGTGACCCCCCTCCTTCTCCTCCCCAACTCATTCTCTCTCCTTTTTGAATAACCATTTTTTATTTTTTATATTTACTTTTTGTTTTGCTTATTACTTTATATCCTTAATGAGTTTTTTCACAAAATAAAAACTATTAGAATCCTTACAAAAAGTATTTTCCAACAAGATTAATATTAGTATATTTTGAAAAAATAATAAAAATAGATAGAGTTTGGCATGTATCTCACCCCAATCAATCTAATGTGTCTAGTTTGAACTTGAATGCACCTAGTTCGGACTTGAACCTAATTTGAATTTGAATGCACCCAATTTGGACTCAAATACACCCTGTTCGGATATGATTGCACCTAGATAGTGTTGTAATGCACCTACTTATCGGTGCACCATCATCATCATCATCATCACCACCACCACCACCACCATCTTATTCTTCTTCTTCTTCACCACCACCACCACCACCACCATCATCATCATCATCATCATCATCACCATCATCGTCACCAGTTTCTTCTTCTTCTTCTTCTTCTTCTTGATTGCACCCCATTTGACCAGTTTGCATTTGATTGTGCCAAGTTCGGACTTGATTGCACACAGTTTGGATTTGATTGTGCCCAATTTGTACTTCATTGTGTCCTATGTGGACTTTAACACCTAGTCCAGACTTGATCGTGCCCAGTTTGGACTTGAATGCACCCAGTTTTGACTTAAAGTGCCCAGTTTGGACATGATTGTGCCATGTTTGGACTTGAACTCCTAGTTGATACATGATTGTGCCCAGTTTGGACTTGAATGCACCCAATTTTGACTTAAATGTGTCTAGTTTTGGCATGAATGCTCCCAATTAGTGTTGTGTCGATGCACCTAGTATCCAGATTTGATTGCGCGCAATATGAACTTCAATGCGCCTAGTTTCAATTTGAATGCGCTCAGTTCGAATGTGATAGCGCCCTGTTAGTGTCGCATCAATGGACCTTTTTTTTTGCAATGCACTATATTTTACATGTATGCGTCCAATTTATAACACACAAATAAATTTTATGCACCATATTATTTTTATAGAATTATATCGATATTGGTCTTGTTGGATTGTGTTTTTTTCTAACGAATCTAAATACTTTTATTTTGTCTAAAAATACACTAAGGTTTGAAAGTTATAAGCGATACAAATTTCTCTCTCCTCTCTTTTCTCTTTTTCTCTTTTTACTTCTTTTCCTATCACACATTTAATGCATCAGCCACCCCCGCCCAGCCTCTCCCTCCCCCTCCGGGCCCACTGCCAAAACCACCTCCCTTGTGCGCTTGAAACGAGCGTCAAGGGAATGAGCACGTGAGGCACTCATTTCTGATGAAATATTACCCTTGATTGGAAGTGGTTTGCCAAGGTAATCGTTGGCCCATGTGATTAAATTCATCGTACTCTGGATTTCAAACCAAAACTGTAACTATCGAGGTCGGCCCAATTAAGACTGTCCAACACTGGGCAAATCCTTTGAGACTAAACTGCCGAGACATATGCTAATCTATCGGCCAGTACAGCAAACAACAGTTTGACAGCCAATTTTTCATTTGGTTGGCATAAGTGCAATTCCACATCGTCCGTTTTTCATTTGGTTGGCAAATGTGAAACACAACTCATAGGTTTCCGACTGCACACCTGCTTTTTGACAGAATACCCGGAATTTGTTCCGCACCGAAATTGTAGGTAGTCAGGTGTAGAAGGGAGTATCTGTTCTCTGGAACACAGCCCACCTGTTGCGGACGTCAGTTCAACCTAAAAGTGAAATTGAAACAGCTGTCGTACCTTTTTCTAACCAAATGAATACCGTGAACAGCGAATCCGTTCTTAAGTACTCCATGATTATCAGATCTCGCAACTACACCCTACCAAATTAGCCCTGAGCCTCGACAGCACATCGATCGACAGCTGGCCACCAAGGGGGGTCTGCAACTCTAAGTCCTCACGTCGGAGCCTATCATCTCCATGCCAAAAGCACTCCGGCACCCCGACGATCAATTAACTGAACTGATTGACCTCCGACAGCAACCCAGACCGACCAACAGTAGCACCTCCGACAGCAACCCAGACCGACCAACAGTAGCAGTCCAACAGCAATGGACGATCGAGCAACGGTCAATCGATGTCTGCCCAGGATCCATGAAACAACAATACAAGCCAAGTTGATCGACCCGCAGTCGTTACTCACTGGACAACCAACGCCATGCACGAAGCCCTGCCCGTGACTATTTCACCTCGATTTCAATCGATGCCACCACAGTCGCTGGTCGATTAGCATAGACACGCAACGGTGTCGAAGCATAAATAACACCCATCAACCAGCGGTTGACATCTCTACCTCAATAGACCAATCTAGCCTTGCAGCTCAATATACCTCAAGCCAGCAGCTATCGGTTGACTCACTGATGAATCACCGCAATATACCTCAAGCCAACATAATGCTGCCGTTAATGGCTACACGGCTGCATACGTGAGGTGGGGGGTTCTTAAATCTTCCGCTCCAAATCTTAGTCATACATGGCAGACCCACAAGTCAAGGGGCCTAATGTTGTGGGTATAAATTGAGCACAAAAGATTGACACCCTGAAAAGGGGTTGGATACCACATGGTCGCAAGGCTACTATGCCCATGGCCAAAAACACCATGCCATTGTCTTGATTCTAATCTTAATCATCAAGCCATCAATCCTCCTATCTAGATCCTTATTCCTAATTCGTGTTAAGGCTGAAGGAAAATTATTGATCGGTCTCCTCTTACATGACATCGGTCCATGTTGGATATAATGGCTTTATGCCATAGTACCTCTAGTACATAATGGATAGAAAGAACACAATAGTTTTGTCCTTATGTAAATGGAAAGCGGTTTTACTCCCCCATTGTTCACTTCAAAAGCTTTTGTTGTCATTACATGTAGGATTGTATGTGACATTAGTGTGCAAAGGGCTTTAGTGGTGTGTATGTTCACCTTTGTGGTGGGAATGGTGAGTACAACACACAAGCGTACGTGCACGCCATGCCTCACCTATCCAGATGGTCCATGTTGGACTTGTAGGAATTGACTTGTTTCTTTTTGCACAAGAAAATAACTACACAATTCATTGTTAATATAATCAATTATTTTATCTGAACGACTTTATTAATCCGACTAGGAGAGTGTCTGTCTCGTACTTATGGTTACATGTACAAGAGGAATTGTGTGATCACATCTTAACGATAACATGACGTATGATGGTGAGAGGGTTATAAATAAAATGGCATCTGAACAACATTCACCATCTTTTAAGTGTGGGAAAACCTTAACCCCAAAAAACTTGCCTCTATTGTCACTCTAGAAGTGTCTCAGGAAGATTCGTCTCATGTGCGAAGCTCATCCATCCTTCATTCTCTAATAGACGTGGTTTGTAGGGTGGTGGTAAGTGTGATTGTTGGATTACACTGGTAATATGCACTGCTCATCGTCAAAGAATGAGCTAGATGACCTTTCATAGGAATGACGCTCATCCATGAGGATTTCCAGCCACTAAATTCTTTTAAGTATTACTTCACCTTGCTCAATGAACAATCTGGTTTGGAGTTTATAAATATGTTTAACTTCATGTTCTCTTTCTCTATTTATTCTATGAAATTCTTATCAGGATCTGATATGATATTGTTAGTTTAATTGCAACCATTGTTGCTTCATGTAAGGATCTACAAATTTGTATTCATCAGTTCAAAGAAATTACTTTAGTATTGTCAGTTAACAATGGTCGACCATGTTTTTGGAACTAAAATTGACAAGTTGAATATGCCTAATAAATTTCATGGTTCAAATTTTATTCGTCGAAAAAGTAGAATGCAAATTTGGGTGAATGTGGTGCGTTACGATCAATTTATAGAAGATGATGAACTTATAATAGACGAAACAATCTATGAAAATGTGAAAATAATTTCGAATTGGAAGAAGACTGATAGGACGTGCAAATGATTAATCTTATTTGCTTTAAATAAAGAATGTATGATTCGTACTCTAAGCCGCCTATGACTGCTTCCAAGTTTTTGTCGGGGAGGCATTAGGAAAAATTTTATAATATAAAAAATTAGAGGTGTTGAAAAGTATTTTGTTTCTAAGTTTCAGATGGTAGAGGGTAAACTCGTTCCTGACCAATCTCATTAATTTCAACTCTTGTATCACGAGCTCCTGAATGCGGACATGAAATTACTTGATAAGTTTATTGTTATGTCCATCGTCGAGAATTTTTTTAGATCCTAAGAGTTATTTGGCGTGAGTCTCAAGAATCACAAAAGGAGACATGTCAAAAAATGATCTTATGATGGATAAACATACTGGAGGAGCACTTCAAAGAGAACAACACCAAATTTCCTACTTATGTAAACCCCACATTAAATTTTAATGTTGCTAAGAATTAAGATAAGAAATCAATGAATGTCCATAAATCTAAGGCTAAGATCCATAAAAAACCAAAGAACAAACATTGTTGGACATGTGGATAGGTTGGTAAAAAAAAGGATTGTCCTTAGAAGAAAGCAAAGAAAGTTGTTAGATATACATATAAGGAGGTTGTAATCAATATGATGACTACTTTCTTGAACCTCAATGATGGGTATGTGTCTATAAAATATAAAATCCTTTCAATTTTTGAAATGCTTTATTGGATTATTGACGTTGGGGCTAATGTACATGTTTTTGTTGCAGTTCATATTTGTGTCTTACCATGCCTCAAGAGGTCAATTTGTGACTTTGGGCGAGTCAAGATCTTTAGATGCCAAAGAGAAGGATAGGTGGACATGAAGTTTCCTTCAGAAAAGGTTCTGATACATCATACATTTAGACATGCTCCATTCATATAGCACAATATCATTAGTGGTGTATTTCTTTTTAGGGATGGATTTAAAATAGTTTGTAAACGTAATAAGGCAAATATTACACACCTTTATGACTCTCTATTTTCTTACATGGGGTATTTATGTGACATGAAGAACTTTTTAAGATTCTTGTTGAAATTGTTTCAAATTCAATTCAAAATTTAATTTAACATAGCTATGTTTGCATGAATTTTGTATCTTTTGAAGTATGGCATGATCGTTTGGGATATGTTAATGTTGTCTCAATGAAACAAATGATGAATCTATATTTGATTCCTAAATCTGGCATTAATAATAGTATATGTGAAATCTGTGGTGAAGCTAAACTGTCTGAAAGACTTTTCATTCTATGAATAGGAACTCTAAAATCCTTGATTTAGTGCAGATTGATATGTGTGATATTAATGGGATTTCTATTAGGGATCAAAATTCATTTCATAACTTCCATTCCTAAAATGTTAAGTTACTAAAAAGTAAAGAAGAAGCATTACAAAACTCAAAATATCTACAAAAGAAGCTGAAACTCAAACTAGTAAACTACTTAAATGATAAAGGTCTGATAGGGGAGGAGAGTACACCTTGAACTTGTTCTTGAAACTCATCAATTCCATGATGTAATTCATAAGGTTACCGCTCCTTGTTCACCACAAGGGATCCCAAAACATAAGAACCAAGTGCTATTATATATGGTTAATGCCTTACTCCAAACCTCAAGTCTACCCAACTTTATATACATGAAGCTTTGAGTATAGGTTGCCATATTCTAAATAGAGTTCCCCATAAACATACACAAAGTGGTCCATTTAAGCTATGGAGAGGGAGAAAATTGAGTGTCACATATCTTTTAGTTTGGGGTTTCCTTACTAAGGTACTTGTCCTTGAAGATAAAAGGAAGAAACTTGGACCAAAGATAGTAGATGTCATCTTCTTGGGTTATGTTGAGACAAGTTATGTTGGATTCTTGATTGTAAAATCTGAAATCTCAGGCATTGATGTCAGTACAATTTTGGAACTACATGATGCTACATTCTTTGAGGATGTGTTCCCCGCCATATTTTAGGTGCCCAAAGAAGTATCTCAAGAGTATCCATTAACCAGAGGTTCCATCCTAGATCATATGGAAAGTATGAAAAACATGGGGGGCGACTCAAAATATACTATTTCTAAAATTGGTGATTATGAAGAAATGGTTGAACCAAGGAGAAGTAAATGTCCTAGGATATAAAAGTATTTTGAAAGTGAGTTTCTCACTTAAAACATTAAAGATGATCATGTATCTTTCAAACAAGCTATAGACTCACCATTTTTTTGTTGAAAAGAAGACATTAACGATGAAAAACTATCAATTATCTCGAATAGAACTTGGAAATTAGTGGATTTATCTCATGGTCATTCTGTAGTTGGATGCAAATGGATCTTTAAGAAGAAACTCAATGTAGACGGGACAATCAAAAAGTATAAAACTATATTAGTTGCTAAGGGTTACACACAAAGGGAAGGAATAGATTATTTTGATACATATTCTCTTGTTTCCCATATGACCATAGTCCAAGTACTTATAGCATTGGCTTCCATTTATAATATCTATATCCATCATATGGATGTGAAGATCACATTCTTACATGGTAATCTTCAAGAGGAGATATATATGGAACAACCTTAGGTATTTGTGGGTCGTGGGAATGAACCCAAAGTGCGTAGAATTGATAAGTCATTATATGGTTTGAAACAAGCCTCTAACCAATGGCATGAGAAGTTTGATCATGTGATAAAATCATTCAGATTTATTTCTAATTATTTTGTAAGATTGTTTATTACAAAATTGTCAATGATGGATTAATTTTGTTATGCTTATATGTATATAATATCATTCTTCTTGGTTCTGATATGAATATAGTAAATGAGAAAAAGTCAATTTGTGTTCTTACATGGTGATCTTCAAGATCACGCACACACACAAACTTACACACACACACACACACACACTATATATATATATATATATATATATATATATATATATATATATGGAACAACCTTATGGATTTGTGGGTCATACGAATGAACCCAAAGTGTGTAGATGTAACTCCCGGGCCCACTGACCAAGTTTGTAGTAAAGTTTCAAGAATGGTGACTAGCCCTACAGACTACCACTAGCCTAAACTGTGCACTTTGTCCTCACTCACGTGCAAGCTGGGATATCCTAGTACTACTTTGAGCTGAGCACACTTCACCATAAAGTTATTTAGAGATGGGATCCCTAAAAAGGAGGTGGACCTTGGTGATATGGATAGTCCAATCATTCCTTTTAAGATCATTTTATTTGAAGCATCAAATCTTGAGATGTTACAATCTCCCCCACTTAGACTCTTGATGTCCTCATTAAAGATCAACTATATGGCCTCATAATATTTCCCCATTTTAGTACAGACCCATAATGCCCATGGGCACCCAAATCTTGATCAAAAGCTAGTGCAAGGATGGCTACATCACCATGGACAACCCTTTCCGAAATGTATGGACCGCATGACTCAAGACTAGCATGCCACATGCCCATGTGGGCCGCACCTACTAGATGGGTTTTGGCTCTGATATCATTTGTAACACTCATGCCCACTATCCAAGGCAGCAGTTGAGTTTCAGGATGACGACTGGCATCAGAGACCACCACTAGTCTGAACTACACACTTTGTCCTCGCTCATGCACAAGGCAAGATAAACTTTTTGGCTGGTTACCTATCCTAGTACTACTTTGGGATAAACAACTTAACCATAGAGTTCTTTAGTGATGGTATCCCTAAAAAGGAGGTGCACCTTAGTGATATGGGCAGTCCAATCATCCCTTTTAAGATCATTTTATCAGAGGCACCAAATGTTGGGACGCTACAATAAACTTGTTAAGTCATTATATGGTTTAAAACAAACTCATAAGCAATGTTATGATAAGTTTGATCATGTGATATCATCTTTTGAATTTATTTGTAATTATTTTTATAAGTATGTTTACTTAAAAATTGTTAATGATGGATTCATTCTATTATGCTTATATGTATATAATATCCTACTTATTAGTTCCGATATGAATGTAGCAAATGAGAGAAAGTTAATCTTCTTTAGCAAGTTTGAGGTAAAAGAATATGGGCATAACTAATATGATTTTAGGGCTTAAAATTACAGGGTATGTTGATGGTATAACTCTCTCATAGTCTCAATATGCTGAGAAGGTACTGGAGAGGTTTCAATACACATCACGTAAATTTGTTAAGACTCCATTTGATTCACCAAGTCCTTTTTCAAGAATGACATTGGAGTTCTAGTATCTCAATTACAATAGTCTCAAATTATCAAAAGTTTGATGTATCTTATAAACTACACACAATATTTTTAACATGAGCAAGTTAAGTAGATACACTACTTGTCCCGACAAGACCCATTGGAAAGCTCTAGCAGAGTATTAAGGTATAGCAAGGGAACTTATTCCCTTGATATACCTCAAGGAAAATATCCTTCTATAGTAAAAGGATAAAGTGATACAAGTTGGATTGCCATGAACTATGGGAGTAATGGTGTCTCAAGATATGTACTCTTATTGGAAGGAGGTGTTGTTGTCTGAATGTCTAAGAAATAGACCATATTGTCTCGATCTACTTTTAAGGCTCAATTGTGTGCTTTAGATGAAACCAAATTGGAAGTCGAATGGCTACATGGACTTATGTCCACTTTACTAATGGTAAAGAAGTTGCTTCCTACAATTTCACTTCAATATGATAGCACCACAACCATGGTTAGGAAAAAGAGATCCAAGTACAATGAAAAATTGAATGGACACATCCAAATTAGACTCAAGTCTATAAGGGAATTAGTGTCTAATGGGGTAGTGGATGTGGACTACGTAGGTAGCAAGGATAATACATTTGATCCATTGACTAAAGGTAAAAACCTAGCCTTAAGAGAAATCCAGATTGGCGATGGGACTGAAACACCTTATGATTTGTAGGAAGTAGCAACCCAACCCAAAAATCTGAAGACCCCACAAGTTGGGTTGAACATAACAAGTTGTCTGGTAAATTAGATGATATTATAAATTTTCATTGATGCCTTTTGCATTTGTGTGTTTATCCCTTGAGACACATGTTAGTTTCGTGAGTGTAAGTTAGTAAGAGATTAGTATTTGAATGGCGTCAAGTCTTAAGATAGGATGCTAGCAGTACATCCTTGGAGACTCCAAGTGTAACATATCAAATCTTGGATAAATTGCTAGTTTAACCCTTAATCTATGTTCTTCTTATCCTCTACATACTTTCTGTTCCTTGATGTTTAATTTCTAGAAATAATAATGGGTTGGAATGCAATTGATCTCTAATTATGTCAATGTAAGGTCATATGTATAAATATCTTAGTGGATGATTCAATGAGGGACTAAAATGCAATTTAACCACTTAAGATGGATACTAGTAAATATTTCATACTATAACCTTCTAAGGCCTTTTAGAATAAGAAATAGAAAAATAAATAAAATGGAAAAGGCTAAAGTCAATAAAATAATGCATTAAATGCTATAAACTGATAAATAGTAGATATATGAATAAAATTTCCTAAAATTCATAAAAGGGAATCTTAAAAGATAATTCTAATCCCAAATTTATTTTCTTGGAGTTAAAGTTTACTTAAGTGACAAGTTTCACAATTTTGGAAAATTAATTATTATCTTTGCATTATTGGA
Source organism: Alisma plantago-aquatica (assembly GCA_963693085.1). Lineage (NCBI taxonomy): Eukaryota > Viridiplantae > Streptophyta > Magnoliopsida > Alismatales > Alismataceae > Alisma > Alisma plantago-aquatica. The sequence continues at coordinate 1,705,735,102 of OY856409.1, read as the reverse complement.
TTTGGAAAATATGAGTTTTTCTCCAAATTATTAAATAAATTGTTAAAAAACTTGAAAAGTGGAAAAAAAACCTTAAATTCATAATCGATATGTCAAAATGAGTCTACGTGTGAATTTTCATCTAATTTTGATAGTCTTAATTATTTTATTTTATCTAGGAGAGAGAAAATGATTTAAAGAGCAAAAATATTAAATATGTCAAAAAAAAATAGTTAATGTCAAAAGCATATTCCTCGCACTTAGTATTGCGTATAGGCTAAGTTTCATATTTTTAGAAAGTTTCTAGATGCCTCAAATATATTGAAAGGGTAAAATAAGTGATAAGATTTAAATATATTAAATAAAATAATAACAATCTTAAAACAATAAAATATTACCAATGTATTCTACAAGTTAAAATATACCTTTGGGTGAATTTTCACTCAATTTGGAAAATATTTGATGAGAAGGTGAATTAAGGAGAGAGAAAGTGTGTAGAACCTTCAAATCATTAATTAAATAACAAACAACTTTAACAAATGGAAATAATGACAAATTCATATCCAATACACTTAATATGACTTATGGGTGAAGTTTCATTAATTTTGGAGAATCTTATAACTATTAATGAAGGAGGAAAGAGAAAATAAGTTTTGATTTATTTAACACATTCAAAATCTTCAAAAGGAAAAACTGATTATATATTCAGAATCTACATACTCAAATTAGCTTAATTACTTGTCAAATTTCATTTAATTTGGAGTTCGTTTGGACCCTCATATAAGGAAAGAGAAAGGAAGAAATAATTTAATATGCACTTTTGTCTAATCTGATTGGGATTTCATTTATTTCATGCTCTCTGTATGTCATTCGATCAGGTCCAAGGGCATCCTTGGTGTCTCCTACCTTGCATTCGAATCTGGAAATATGTTGACATCTTTGGTTTTTGTTTTGCGGATTTCTCCTTCGTTACTTGATGCGATGATTTTGAGTTGCATTTATAGACTTGTTTATTTGTGTTTTTATGCATTTATTAGTCATTTTTGTGGTTAATATTGCATAATTCATCTGTGTTGGTCTATGATCATTTTCTATGTCAAATCTCCCTTATTTAAGTATTTTGAGTATAAATTATTATAAGAATATGTTTTATTTCGGCTTATGTGGTTTCGTGTTGTAATTTCAGGAAAAACAAGTATCTGCTGATGTCGATACCATCGACGCGACCACAGGTTGCCAGCCGCAAGGAGTATCGTAGAGTCGATACTATCGACACAAAAGTCGATGGTATCGAGACACCATCAGGTTGCTGGCGATAAGACAGTCGATACTATCGACTCTAAAGTCGATACTATCGACACGAGGAGTTTCAGCGACGGAAAAAGACAAAAGCGACGCCTAAGAAAGTCGATACCATCGACCCTCGTCGATGGTATCGAGTTAGCATCATTCGCGATAGAAAAAAGAAAAGAAGATCATCCGATGTCGTGCAAGCTCGATACTATCGACTCGCATCGATAGTGTCGACACCGTCAGATACAAGTTTGCTTCAGATCGATCTAAATCCGACGGCTGTGATATTTTGGTGACCTAACTCAGTGATTATACCTAATGACGGCAGCCAAGAGCAAGGGATCACGTCATTAGCTGCTGCACACATCCCGACAATGTGTGGAGAGAAGAACGGAGCCCAGAAGCACGCCCCAGACGTTCCGAACGCTGAAGAAGACGTTTTCTACCACAAAAAGGCGGGAGAACACATATTCTATGCCAAGGAACACTTGGATCTTCTCCGTGAAGGGGTTTCACCACTCAATCACATTTTTTTTCATGTTTCCCTTTTTCTCTGCCACGTTTTGCTCTGAGATGAACATGCGGGGCTAATCCCCTTTATCTTTAGGACCGGGAGTAGCCTGGAAAATCATTGTATGACAATTTTATCATAGTAATTCATCATTTATCTCTTAAATCCGTGGTATAATTTCATTTTCTCAATTATATTGTTATTCTTGATCACCATAATAATAATCTAATGCCCTTAATTACTTTGAAAGAAGAATTAATGGTTGAAAAGAGACAAAATTTACATTAATTGACAAATCCCTTGAACAAGGTGGTGTAAGGTTAATGGTGGATACCGAGAGATCGACTCTAATGCACCTAGTTTAGGGTATAGGTTGCTACGACGGTGGAACTGACCTAGACATAGGTAGTGAATTGTACCACGACGGTGGGCAATTCTAATATCAGGCCACTGCCCGGATAGAGAGATAAAGCTGAGTAACTAAATAGAAATTCATACAATGAAAACCCGCAGTGAAACCGCAATCCTAAAGATTCCCACTTGAATTGATTAAACTAAACATTTAATCGATTGCTTTGTTTTGTTTTATTTTATTTTCTTTTAATTTTACAACAACCTCCAACTTTTTAACCGGTCTAGCTGATTGCGAGTAGTTAGTAGTAGTCTCTGATAATTCACGTGCCCCTGAGTTCAACTCGGGCCTCACAAAGGCCTATATTACATTGATGCATACACTTGTGTTTCTACGCACGTAAAAAGTGTGTCAAGTTTTGGCGCCGTTGTCGGGGATACGGTAATTGTCGGCACTACGAGTGCTGCAAGCGGCCACTCTAGGCCACTTTTTATTTTTAATTAGTTGAAATCATTTCAAAAAGTCATAGTCTATTTTCTAATTTTTGTAATCCTCTAGCACGGTACTGAACTTAATTTACCATTTTGCAGGTACTGTGTATGGTGTAGACGCATAGTACCAACTACACGCAATAGGCGCCAGAGGTTCCACTGCCAGGACCTAACGACGAGGAAGATTATAATCAAGACCACTTGAAAGAAACAGATTCAGAATCTGAATAAGAAGAAATGGTAGAGGAACAAACAATATGGGAGAAGATCAAGGCTTCTTCTTCATCTGCTTCAAAGGGGCCAATCAAGAAGGAGGCGATCAATATTCCAACTTACAATATTGATCCTGTGTTAATAAACTTGGTCAAGTCAAATGCTTTCCATGGGCTCAAGAATGAAGACCCAGTCACTCATATAAGCCAATTCGTGGAAAACTATGATATGATAAAAATTAACAGATTTCCACAAGAGACGCTCTACTTGAAGCTATTCCTGAGTTCTCTGGCAGGGAACGCACGAGAGTGGTTGTACAATCTAGATGATGAATATGTGGAATCCTAGAACCACATGGTGGAGGTTTTCTTTGAAAGGTTCTTTCCGCCTGAGAAGACCAATGACATGATCAGGAAGATCCACAACTTCACTCAAAAAGTAGGAGAGACCTACTCTGATACCTGGGAAAGGTTTCAGATCATGCTAAGGTGGTGCCCGCACCACGGGCTTGACAAGGAGACACAGGTCAAGATCTTCTATTTTTCTCTCTCTGAGCATGATAGAAGTAACCTCGATTCCGCAGGCTCAGGATTCTTTTTGAACAACACAGACACGAGGTGTTGGGAGATCCTTAAGAACATGGCCAAGAAGCAATCGTGGGGCGACAGGGACGCTGTTGAGCATGTTCGAATAGCAGTGGAGTCAAAAGCAATCAAGGAGCTGAATGAGAAGATGGACCTTCTCGCGAAGAAACTGCTTGCAAAGGAGGATACTGAATCCGAGGATGAGGCACAAGTCAAATTCATGCGGCAGCAGCAAGGTTACAGAAATAATGATTACTCATGGAGGAAGGACAAGAAGTTCTCTTGGAAGGATTCGAACAACTTTTTGCAGGACCCAGATGCAAAACCCCAGCCAGTAGTGGAGGACAAGAGCACGGAGTTGCTCAACCAAGTGATAAAGAAAAATCAAGAATTAATGACTACTTTTGGCCAACAGATAAAGCAACAGGGGGAATTTATGAATCAGTTTGGGCAGACATTGCAGAGCCATGGGGCTTAGATGAGGACAATAGAGACGTCTATGGCACAATTGGCAGCTGAGATAGCCAATCTGAAGAAGCCAGCGCAGCAAGGTTTTCCAAGTAACACAAACATTCTAGGAGGAAACCAACAGGCGAAGGCAATCTTGCTAAGGAGTGGCAAAAAGCTTTTAAACCCCAGAGCCGATGAACCAAGCAAACCCCAAGTAGAAATCAAAGGTGAGGCCACTGAGGAGCTGCAAATACCGGTCACAGAACCAGTTGAAGATATAGCAACGGATGCTACGGAAAATCCTACTGCAGATGAGGAGGAGACGCAAAAAAGGACACCATATGTGCCACCACATCAAAGGGCACAGGCTGTCCCGGTCCCATATCCGAACAGTGCAAAGGCAAGGAAAGTGGATGCCCAGTTTAAAAAGTTTCTAGACAGTTTCAGGAAGCACTCCGTCAACATCCCATTATTAGAAGCAATTGAGCAAATCCCTTCTTACGAAAAGTTTCTGAAAGACATCATTACTAAGAAGAGGAAAATCCAAGACACGGAGGTTGTAGTGCTTAAGGATCAAGTGAGTGCCTTCATCATGGGCACATTGCCACCAAAGAGGCAGGATCCGAGCTGTTTCAACATCTCATGTTACATTGGGAAAGTGAAGTTTGTTGAAGCGCTATGTGACTCCGGGGCGAGCATAAACTTGATGCCCCTCTCTACATTCAAGAAGCTGGGATTAAAAGAGTCACAACCGAGCAACATGATGATCCAACTAGCGGACAATTCTGTGGTGAAACCATACCGTATATGTGAAGATGTGTTGGTGAAGGTAGATCATTTTGTATTTCCAGCAAATTTTGTCGTAATGGAAATGCAAGATGAACAAGGAAATGAGCTACTACTCGAACGATCCTTCCAAGCTACAGCTGATATGATACTTGAGATGGGGATAGGTCGTTTGACCTTGGGTATTGCCGATGATCGGTTCGAGATGGTCATGCCTTCTAGAACCACGTCATCTAACGCTAAAGAGCAATGCTACATGGTAAAACATTTTGATCACAATATCTCACTTTGTCTAGGGAAGCCATTTTTATATATGGCTCATGTAATGACCAAGGTGGAAAAAGGGACATTGGCTATGGACATCATGGAGCAGACTAAGGTGGTATCCCTTAGCAAGGTTGTAGGTTTTCCAAATGATGAGGAGGACATCCCCCCATCTACTGAAGATGAGGCTATAGCGAGTTCGGTTTTCAATGCATCCAGAATTACCACTTGAAGCCTGTTTGGTCAATATCACACATGATTGGATGAGAAGCAAGTCACTACAGGAGTGTGCCAAGATGCTTCAATTGCTTCAATGCTTCTATGCTAGGTACTATGAAGACCTTGGCGAACTCCCACCACCACTTCAATCGTCCTTAATCAGCCCGCCGAGTTGGAATTGAAGTCGTTGCCACCGCACTTGAAGTATGCATTTCTGGCTGAGGAAGAAAAGTTGCCTGTGATTATATCGGCTTATCTGAGTGTCGAGGAGGAGGACCAGCTACTTATTGTGTTGAAGAACCACCGAGGAGCATTCGGGTGGTCGGTTGCAGATATCAAGGGGATCTCCCCTACATTGTGCCAGCACAAGATTCGGCTCGAGGAGGGAGCTAAGCTGGTGATTCAGCCACAACGTCGATTAAATCCTAGCATGATGGAGGTTGTCAAAAAGGAGGTGATTAAGCTCCTTTCTGTAGGTATCATCTATGCTATTTCTGACTCGACGTGGGTGAGTCCTACGCAGGTAGTCCCTAAAAAGGGGGGAATCACAGTTACCCATAATCTTCTAAATGAACCTGTCACCACCCGCTTGGTAACCGGGTGGCGTGTTTGCATAGATTACCATCAATTGAATGCCACTACGCTTAAGGATCACTTTCCTCTTCTGTTTATTGATCAAATTTTTGAGCGTTTAGCCGGCCGATCGCATTTTTGTTTTCTGGATGGCTATTCGGGGTATAATCAGATTTCGATAGATCCTAAGGACCAAGAGAAGTCCACCTTCACTTGTCCTTATGGAACGTTTGCGTACCGCCATATGCCTTTTGGGTTATGTAATGCACCGGCGACCTTTCAGCGTTGTATGCTCGCCATTTTTTCTAATATGGTAGAACGCTGTCTAGAGGTCTTTATGGATGATTTCTCTGTTTATGGTGCATCCTTTGATGAGTGCCTTTACAATCTGGATAAGGTCTTGCAATGTTGTGAGGACACACATTTGGTCCTCAATTGGGAGAAATGCCACATGATGGTGAGCGAAGGAATAGTGCTAGGACATAAAGTGTCTAGCAAAGGTTTGGAGGTAGACCCGGTAAAAATTGAAGTAATTTCCAAATTGACCCCACCGAATTCGGTAAAAGGGGTACATAGTTTCTTAGGTCACGCTGGTTTCTATCATCATTTTATAAAAGATTTTTCTAAAATAGCCAAACCTTTATCTGAGCTTTTAGAAAAGGGTGCTATTTTTGACTTTAATGAAAAATGTCTACATGCATTCAATGTGCTTAAGGAAAAATTGATTTCCGCATCGGTTGCGCAAACACCGGATTGGACCAAGCCGTTTGAACTAATGTGTGATGCATCTGATTTCACGGTTGGGGCTGTGTTGGGACAGTGGGTGGACAATAAACCCACTGTGATTTTTTATGCATCTAAAACTTTGAATGATGCCCCCCTCAATTACACGACTACCGAGAAAGAGTTTCTTGCCGTTGTTTTTGCTTTTGAAAAATTTCGGCAATATCTTGTTGGATCAAAAGTCGTGGTATGGACGGACCACGCTGCCATTAAGTATTTGATGGAGAAAAAGGATGCCAAACCTAGATTAATTAGGTGGATCTTGCTTTTATAGGAATTTGATATTGAAATCAAGGATAAGGCGGGCATTGAAAATGTGGTCGCGGACCATTTGTCTAGGATAGAGAGGGTAGATGAAAAGGATTTACACATACCCATTACCGAGACATTTCTGGATGAACATATTTTGAAAGTGAAATCGAAAGACCCGTGGTTTTCTTACATTGTTAACTATCTTGCTTGCAAAATCATCCCGGAGGATTGGACGTACCAAGAGAAGAAGAAAATTTTTCATTCTTTACGTTATTATTTCTGGGATGACCCTATTCTTTTGAAGCAATGCAGAGATGGTGTCTTACGCAGGTGTGTACCTGAGGAGGAATACGAAAGTGTTCTGAGCCATTGTTACACACTAGCGACGGGGGGCCACCATGCAAGCTCTCACACTGCAGCCAAGGTGCTTGAAAGTGGCCTATACTGGCCTACCTTGTTCAAGGATGCTTACGAGTTTGTGCGTCAATGTGATTTCTGCCAAAGGGCGGGTAACATTTCAAAAAGACAAGAGATGCCCCTTAATGTATTCTAGGAGGTTGAAGTATTTGACTTATGGGGCATAGATTTTATGGGACCCTTTGTGTCCTCAAATTCTAATTTGTACATTCTTTTGGTTGTTGATTATGTGTCGAAGTGGGTAGAGGCAATACCCACAAGGACTAATGATTCCGTTGTAGTGTGCAGGTTTGTCAAAGAATATATTTTCTGTAGGTTTGGTGTACCAAGGATGATCATAAGTGATGGAGGTACACACTTCCAGAATCAAAAGTTCGCGGAACTGTTGAGAAAGTACGGGGTCAAACACAACATTGGTACCCCGTACCACCCACAAACTCAAGGACAAGTGAAGGTCTCCAATCAGGAGATTAAGAAGATCTTGGAGCGTACTGTGGCTTCCACGAGGAAGAATTGGAGTACTCTACTACCGGATGTGTTGTGGGCATATAGGATGACGTTCAAGACACCTATAGGCACTACGCCTTTTAGGTTGGCTTATGGTTGGGCCTATCACTTACCGTTGGAACTGGAGCATAAAGCGCATTGGGCGCTGCGGAAGCTAAATCTGAGTTATGATGAAGCGGGAAAGAAGAGGTTACTTGAACTCAATGAACATGATGAGCTGCGAATGAATGCATATGAAAGATCACGGATCTACAAGGAGCGCACAAAGTTGATTCACGATCACCATATTCAAATGCACATTTTCAAGAAACGAGACTGTGTCCTATTGTTCAACTCCAGGCTGAAGATGCACCCTGGGAAGTTGAAATCCTGATGGAGTGGACCATTCACAATAGAGGAGGTCAGACCGCATGGCGCGATCCTGGTGTGTGATGGAGAGACCACATTCCTGGTCAATGGATAACGGTTGAAATTATATTTTGGTGAAGATTACACAAGGAAAGTGAATGAGGTCAAACTCATTGCACTTCCAGATGCATGAGGAGCTTCATGTCGTCTAGCCTAAGATGTTAAATAAGGGTGCTTGTTGGGAGGCAACCCAGCCATCAGTAGTGTAGTTTAGTTTCTTTCACATTCGTAGTTTGATTTGTTTTGACTTTGTTTTTAGTGTAAAAAAAGGTATCGTGATCATTTGGGTAATGTGCAGGACTGAGGCAGAGTCAATACCATCGACCCTTGTGTCAATGGTATCGACCAAGGTACAAGTTGGTGACTGCAGAAATCGCTCTGCATCGATACCATCGACGGCCTCGTCGATGGTATCGACACACCAACAGGTTGATCGCAAAGTCGAGGTCGATAGTATCGACATGCAAGTCGATACCATCGAGATCTCTAAAGATTTTCAGAAGAAATCATCTCAGTGAATTCGATACCATCGACGGGCCTGTCGATGGTATCGACCCAGTTACAGGCAGAAAGCAGTGGCTGGGCCTCGCGAGGGTGTTTCCCTAACCAGAGGTCGATACTATCGACTTGCGTCGATAGTATCGACAAGACACGTCACCGATCTGTGAGAGGAGATCAACGACGATCGCAGCAACCAGAGAGTCGATCCGGGGGACTGGTTGATACCATCGACACCTGTCGATAGTATCGACACGTTAGCGATCCGGGCCCCCACATCCAGCCATCGACGACCTTCGATACCAGCAGCAGTACGGATTGTGCTATGTGAGTCGATACCATCGACCCGCATCGATGGTATCGACGGGCATACAACAGCGCCGGCCACGACTATATATGAGAAGGATTGTCGTCATATGACATCACAACCCCAAAGCAATTCTACTCCACCTGCGTCGAGCGTCCTTGTGAGCAATTAAAGCCCGACCACGAATATCCACGAAGTTTGTTCTTCATCGAGCGGAGATTTTCTTCTCCGACCTACATCGGGCTCCTTCTTCTCTTTCCTCTTCTTCGACAATGGTGCACACCGCCGGCACATCTTCTTCACGCGCGACACCGATGGAGATCCCAGTGTTCGTTCCTCCACCGACTGCATCCATTCCACGTCTGCGGATTGTCCATCCGTCCGTAGAAGTCAAGAAGGTTTATGAGGAACTGATGAAGCGCATGATCGAGCCAACCCGTTACGTTGAGCGCGACATGGTACGTAATCTGGGGTTCGACGCTAATCTCGCCTACGTCTTGAAAGGGTAGGCGAGGCACATGGGTAGGAGGCCTGATGAGATGGAGTTCCATGCTGACAGCCAGCCGTTCTTCAGTGAATGGCCGACATACAAGGAGCTAGTCGCCGAGTTCATGGAGTCGTTGGACATCTTTGTCGTGCCAAACGACATCATCGCCACAGACCTAGAATGGATCAACGACCATGTTTCTTTCCGGCTGTATAACATTGACTACACTCTCACCCTCAAGCAGTTCAACTCCATCTATAACTGGAATCACGGGCGCGAGCAGTACCGGCGACCAGATCATAGGACAGACTATGACGCGATCTTCTCCGAGTTAGTAATTGTGCCTCCGGGCAAAGCTGTGAGCTACCACAATGCGGTGGTGGCGGATTTCGAGCATCCATTTGTGCGGGTTCTTCACCACATGTTGTGCACCACTCTCTTCGCCCGTGGTGATCTGTCCCTTAGCAAATTCCAGGAGACAGACTTGTTTTTCTTGCATAAACTCCTGAAGTGCCAAGAGTGCAACTGGGGAGCTTTCTTTCTGCAGCGAGTGTTGGCGGTAAAGCAGAGTACGAGGAATGCTCCAATTCACTTTGGAGGGATCATCACACCACTGGCCTCCTACCTTGGGTTGAATTTCTCCCAGCTGACTCCTCTCTCCAATAGGAGCAAAGTGAACCTATAGCACCTTCACCGCTCCAACCTCATCCTTCTTCGAGATGGCTTGGTATATGCACACTGTCATGTCAACCAAGCATATCAGGAGTGTTCACTTCCCGACCCTGCCTTCCATATTGAGGGTGTGCAGCATTTCTGATGGCCAATCATAGCCATTGCTGACTCCGATGAAGATGGTGGCGACGATAACAATAATGACGACGAGGCTGAAGAGGAAGAGGAGGCCTACACTCCTCTTTGGGCACGAGTAGCACCTAAGAAGCATCCTCGCATGCATCAGGATGCATCTTCATCTTTGCAGCCTCCGCCACCACCACCGCCCTCGCAGCCAAGCGAGGATGTTTATTCGATGCAAGGAATGTATGCCATGCTACAGGATATACGGCAAACACAGCAGCATCATACAACAGTGTACACCGGTGTTCAGGAGACGACGAACCGATTACTTGACAAACAGAGGGTTATCTTTGAGAATGAGCGCCTCCTCCTCAAAAACCAACAGTAGATTCATGACAGGTTGCATAGCATGGAGATGCAGCAGCAACCCTTTTATGATCATTACTGGAGCCGGAACTACTTTGGGGGGTATCCACAACCTCCGCCCATGCCCCAGTATGATCCGAGCTTTCAGGGGCAGTACCCATCTTGGGACCCCACGGCCCCACAGTACCTGCCTCTACCAGAAGAGTGATCGGTACCTCTGTTCCAACCTTTAAGATTGTTTTTGACTATGAGGCCATAGTCAAATTCAAGCTTGGGGGGGTTGTGTTGGAACAACTCTATCCTTTAGTTTTCTTACTTTTTAGTTTTTATTGTTTTGATTATTGTCATTTAGTTTTTGCAATCTTAGTTTGTTTGTAGGATCCACACCCTATCTAGTGTAATTGTGGATGTCTTAAGTCTTGTGTCATCTCAATTGCTTATACATGGGAATTAAGGGAAAATTAAAAAAAAAATTGAGTATTCACAAGTTTGTGTTGTTCAACTTTGAGCACATATCTTAAGAAAATGATTGGTTTTTTCAACTCTAAAACAGAATATCACAAATGTACATTCCTCATGATTCATGAAAAGTGGACGGATTTGGTTGTGTGAGCCTAAACTGACCAAATGATAATGAGACTCTAATTTGAAATAAGAGAGAGAAACCTCTTAACTACTACACAAGTCAGTAAGGAGGGACATATAATAATTTTCAAAGGTTCAGTCAATTAGTCTTGTGATCTTTCCACCTCATTGTTTTTCACAATCCACCATAAGAATTGGAAGTACTTTACGGTTTTAATCTTTTTGATTGCATACCATGTAGATAGGTCTTGCATTGCAACCACTTTCATAGGTTTTGCATGAAAGAAAAAAAAATAGAATAGTTATACATGCACATTACCCTTAGGTGAGTGTCATTTAGTTTCATTCATAATTTTTATGCATATAGTACATCATGTATCTGATTTCTTCTTTAATGGTGATTAAATTGTTCCATACCTTCTAAATAATTCAAATCTTTGAGCTATGCAGAAAAAGTAAGCCCAACAAATTATTCATTGTCATTTGTTGATATAAGGGCCTGAAAGAAAAAAAAGAAAAAAAAGAAAGTATTGAGAAGCAAGTAGAATAAGAGGGAGAAAGGAACATAGTCTCACCTGCATTTGAAGATGGTACATGATGTAGCTCGGTTAGATATTCCATCTCATTTTGAGAAGGGATGTAGTTCATGCATCTTTCCACCCAATTATAGGCATTAGGGCATGTTCATGTGCAAATGCATCATTTAGGGCATTTTTTTATGCATGTTGAAACCGTATAATGCTTCCATTTCTTTCCATGAGCCACCCATTTCATCTACCCGTTGCTCGAATTGGTAGGCCACTGTGATTTTCTCCTCACTTATGAATATCAGGAGAGCTGCTTCCATGTAGATGGTAGTTAGGGCGAGCAACATAGTATAGGAGATCACAAGATGCACAGAGTCTAAACCGGCGAATTCTATTATGTTAACTACCTTATATGATAGTGTTCATCAGTTTTGAGGTGGATATCTTTTATGGATGATTACTGTCGCCTTTAGGGTAATTATCATTCCGTGGTTAGTGAGGGCCGGAATGTGAATGTCCGGTGGGGATCATATGGTGATGTTTGTTGTGATGATTTGTTCTTTAGTTGACTCTGGCAATTCTATTCTAAGGTTTTGTTGCTCGAGGGCGAGCAATGTTCAAGCTTAGGGGAGTTTGATGTGATGATTTTGAGTCACATTTATAGACTTGTTTATTTGTGTTTTTATGCATTTATTAGTCATTTTGGTGGTTAATATTGCATAATTCATCTATGTTGTTCTATGATCATTTTCTATGTCAAATATCCCTTATTTCAGTATTTTGAGTATAGATTATTATAAGAATATGTTTTGTTTCGGCTTATGTGGTTTTGTGTTGTGATTTTAGGAAAAACAACTATTTGCTGCTGTCGATATTATCGACAGTGGTCGATACCATCGACGCGACCACAGGTTGCCAGCCGCAAGGAGTATCGTAGAGTCGATACTATCGACATAGAAGTCGATGGTATCGAGACACCATCAAGTTGCTGGCGAGAAGACAGTCGATACTATCGACTCTAAAGTCGATACTATCGACACGAGGAGTTTCAGCGACGGAAAAAGACAAAAGTGACACCTAAGAGAGTCGATACCATCGACCCTCGTCGATGGTATCGAGTTAGCATCAGTCGTGACAAAAAAAGAAAAGAAGATCAGCCGATGCCGCGCAAGGTCGATACTATCGACTCGCGTCAATAGCATCGACACCGTCAGATACAAGTTTGCTTCAGATCGATCTAAATCCGACGGCTGTGATATTTTGGTGACCTAACTCGGTGATTATACCTAATGACGACAGACAAGAGCAAGGGATCACGTCATTAGCTACTGCACACATCCCGAGAAGGTGTGGAGAGAAGAACAGAGCCCAGAAGCACGCCCTAGACATTCCAGACACTGAAGAAGATGTTTTCCACCACCGAAAGGTGGGAGAACGCGTATTCTACGCCAAGGAACACTTGGATCTTCTCCGTTTAGGGGTTTCACCACTCAATCACGTTTTTTTCCATGTTTCCCTTTTTCTCTGCCACGTTTTGCTCTGAGATGAACATGCGGGGCTAATCCCCTTTATCTTTAGGACCGCGAGTAGCCTGGGAAATCATTGTATGACAATTTTATCATAGTAATTCATCATTTATCTCTTAAATCCGTGGTATAATTTCGTTTTATCAATTATATTGTTATGCTTGATCACCATAATAATAATCTAATGCCCTTAATTACTTTGAAAGAAGAATTAATGGTTGAAAAGAGACAAAGTTTACATTAATTGACAAATCCCTTGAACAAGGTGGTGTAAGGTTAATGGTGGATACTGAGAGATTGACTCTAATGCACCTAGTTTAGGGTATAGGTTGCTACGACGGTGGAACCGACCTAGACATAGGTAGTGAATTGTACCACGACAGTGGGCAATTCTGATATCAGGCCACTACCCGGATAGAGAGATAAAGCCGAGTAACTAAATAGAAATTCATACAATGAAAACCCACGGTGAAACCGCAATCCTAAAGATTCCCACTTTAATTGATTAAACTAAACATTTAATCGATTGCTTTGTTTTATTTTATTTTATTTTCTTTTAATTTTACAACAACCTCCAACTTTTTAACCGGTCTAGCTGATTGCGAGTAGTTAGTAGTAGTCTCCAATAATTCACGTGTCCCTGAGTTCGACTCGGGCCTCACAAAGGCCTATATTACATTGACGCGTACACTTGCGTTTCTATGCACATAAAAAGCGTGTCATTACTCCATCTTTTTATGTGATTTCTTCACCATTGTATTCTATATAAGTTTTTACATGCATCAAGCCATTACTCATGATCTACCGCTGTGAATTTGTCACTTTTCTAATCTTGTTCTTCGGACTCTCCTAACCACCTACTCCCAAATCCAAGGGGTGAGCCCACACCTATAAATATAGGTACCCTAGTCTCCATTAGGTCCCCTACAATGAATCTCTAGCATTGATTTGCTCCATATCTTCATGCACATCCACTGAAAGCTCGAATCTTGCTCTGACTTGTAGAGCTTGCTGCTCTCATCCCTCATCCTCTTCGACCAAACTGAAGGTATGATTGAGTTCATTTTTGTCCTAGCTTTCTTTCATTGCCTTTAGTTTTGAGTTTTGTGGTGAATTTTGGAATCACCCAAAATCATGCCCAACATGATGTTCGGACACTGCCATGGCTAGTTCATGTGAAGAAGATGATTGCTCACATTATTTTACCTTTTTTCCCTTCCTCTCTCTCTCTCTCCCTCTTTCTCACG